>JAWDJD010000012.1:522500-1986250 GCA_035047305.1 Bradypodion pumilum | reverse complement strand
GCAGTGGCTCAAGTGGCTAAGACGCTGACTGGAAGGCGCCAGGTCAGCAGTTTGATACCCGAGGACTGCATGACGGAAAGAGCGCCTGTCTCTATCCCAGCTCCTGCCAATCTAGCAGTTCGAAAGCAAGAAACTGTAAATAGATAAATAGGGACCACTTTGGTGGAAAGGGAAACAGCATTCCGTACACTCCACTGTTTAGTCATGCCTGCCACATGACCACGGAAGCGTCTGCAGAAGCAGACAGCATTGGCTCTTCGGCTATGAAACAGAGATGAGCACTGAACCCTAGAGTCAGATACGAATGGCTTTCGAGCAAGGGCAATCTTTACCTTTACCTTGTAAATGCTTCGCCTATCTCCATGAATTCTTTGCTTCAGTATTATTCACTGAAGAAGACAGAGGCCACATGCCCAAAACAGAGCCTGTCTTCGTAGGGAGGGAAACCGAAGAATTAAGCCAGATAGAAATAACCAGGGAGGGGGTCCCTGCATGTCTTGTTAAACTAAATGCTAACAAATCACCAGGACCAGATGGCATCCATCCACGAGTTCTCAGGGAACTTAAAGATGAAATTGCTGATCTCCTAGCCAAAATATATCATCTTTCCCTCAAATCAGGCTTTGTGCCTGATGACTGGAAGGTAGCGAATGTAACACCAATTTTCAAAAAAGGATCCAGGGGTGATCCAGGAAATTACCGACCTGTCAGTTTGACATGTGTCCCAGGTAAAGTGATGGAAACCATCCTAAAAGATAGAATGAATAGGCACATAGAAGAGAAGGCGCTGCTAAAGGAGAGCCAACATGGCTTTTGCAAGGGCAAATCATGCCTCACTCATCTGTTGGAATTTTTTGAGAGTGTCAACAAGCATGTGGATAAGGGGGATCCAGTTGACATTGTTTATCTGGACTTTCAGAAGGCTTTTGACAAGGTCCCACACCAAAGGCTCTTGAATAAACTTACCAGTCATGGAATAAAGGGACAGGTCTTGTCCTGGATCAGCAACTGGCTAAGGGACAGGAAACAGAGGGTAGCACTAAATGGACACTTCTCCAAGTGGAGGGAAGTAAAGAGTGGGGTCCCCCAAGGTTCAGTACTGGGACCCCTGCTTTTCAACCTCTTCATAAATGATCTAGAGGTAGGAGTAAAAAGCAAGGTAGCCAAATTTGCTGACGACCCTAAATTATACAGGGTAGTGAAAAGTGTGAGAGATTGTGAGGAGCTCCAGAGGGATCTCTTGACACTGGGGGAGTGGGCAAAACAGTGGCAAATGAGCTTCAACATTAGTAGGTGCAGAGTGATGCATGTTGGGGCAAAGAACCCCAATTACATTTATAAACTGATGGGGTCTGAACTCTCTGCGATAAACCAGGAAAGGGACCTTGGTGTCCTGGTGGACGAGAGCTCAATGAAGGTGTCAACCCAGTGTGCCTCAGCAGTGAAAAAAGCAAACTCAATGCTAGGGATCATTAGGAAGGGTATAGAAAATAAGTCAGCAAGTGCAGTTTTGCCTCTTTATAAATAATCTATGGTGAGGCCCCATCTGGAATACTGTGTACAGTTCTGGTCGCCATACCTCCAGAAGGATATTATGGAGTTGGAGAAAGTACAGAGGAGGGCAACCAGAATGATTAGGGGACTGGAACACCTTCCTTACCATCTGAGGCTGCAACTGTTGGGCCTCTTCACTCTTGAACGATGGCGTCTAAGAGGTGACCTGATTGAAGTTTATAAAATCATGCACAGTGTGGACAAAGTAGATAAGGAAAAACTGTTTTCCCTAGCACACAACACTAGAACTAGGGGGAACTCCATGAAACTAGTTCTGGGTGCTAGTTCTCAAATAAGAGAAAGTACTTTTTCACCCAGAGGATCCCTGGGCTATGGAACTCCCTGCCAGAAGAAGTGGTGACAGCTGTCAGTCTTGACAGCTTTAAGAAAGGATTAGACAAGTTCATGGAGGACAAGGGTATCAATGGCTATAATTATAATGGATACCTAAGGACAACCTCCGGGTTGGAGAGATAGGCAGGATATCTCTCCATGCCATGTCCAGGGAATCCTAAGCAGGTGAAGGCATCTGCTTGGGAATAATACCCTGAAGCACATGGTAAGCCACTGTGTCAGACAAAATGCTGGACTGGACCATGGGCTTCTGTGGCCTCTTCCAGCAAGGCTGCTCTTATGTTATGTTCTTATCTCTGGCTATTAGATTGGGGCATGGCTTATATTTCTCCCAATTAGTTTGCTCAGGACGCTGGTCTGCTGTATTTCAGCCCATTATTATGGTCTATTTTACTATAAGCTTTTATTGTATTTTTATGGGGTGGAGGGGTATTTTTAATAAGTTTGTTTGTTGTGTGGGGGATTTTATGCTCATTCTTCCCTATAGGGGTGGGGTATATGAGGTATATAAGAGGACACTCTTATGGCTCGGAAGTCCCTCCATCTTTCTTGAGACTGTGGGAGGAGAAACCCAGCAGTACCTGGAAAGTCACCTGTTCCCCATCATAGGTTTTGCTTTTTTTAATGCTTCTCTCCCTTCTGGCATGTCGAGAGTTGTGGTGGCTTCAGATGACGGTGGGCCATCTGCTCAGCCATTTAGCCCTGCATTAAACAGACCCGAGTTCTCTTCAGGTCCTCTGCTTGGTAGGAGTTGGGCACGACATTGACAAGGAGCACATTGGAGTTTAGGTAGGAGACATGCGGCCCGCACTCATTTCTCGCACAGACAGTTGAGAAACTCCTGCTCCGATGGGTTCCCCTTAAAGACATTTGGACACACAAGATGCGTTTTGTACTCCTTGCCATCTGTCTGTCAATTTCGCAAGGACTTGTGTTCAATGAACGCTTTCCAGCCTCTTCAGCCAATTACTCTGCCTCCTAAAGTTTAGACCAGGAGTTCTCAACCTTTTAAAGCCAGGGGCCGGGTCGAGCTCTCTCGGACAGCTTCGGGGGCCAGATGGCCATTTTGCCCTTCCTCCACCACATGGCACTTCTGGGTGTGGTGGAGGTGGTGATGGTGCCACATGAAATAGCGCTGCAGGCCCCATCCGGCCCATGTGCCACAGGTTGAGAATCCCTGGGTTTATACCTTTCCTTGCCAGGATGTCTCTGTATAATATCAATCCATCTCTTCTTTGGCTTCCACTGTCGGCTGTTTCATTCTAGCCCCAGGTTTGTTTGCCAGGTTTGGTTCTGGTCCCTAAATCATCCCCAAACTCCCGCTTGCTTTCTGTCACTGTCAGTCTGAAGGCCAAACCCGTGGCAAACTCTTCTGTCTAGTTTGCAGCCAAGAGCACGGTGGGATTTTCAGAGAGCTGGACGTGAGACGACGCAGGCCTCACTGCTTGCCAGATGCACGGGAATAGTTTGTGTTTCTGTGCACACTCTGGCCAGACCACACCTGCAGGTCTTTGTAGTGCTGTGATGGCGAACCCCTTGGCACTCCAGTCTTTGTGCATCCACAGCAATGGGTTTACTGCATGTACGCACAGTAAATGCATTCATGTGGATTCACAGAGACCACAAAGAAGGACTTGATGGAATGTAGGTGCTGATCCTAGACCTGTGATGGTGAACCTTGGCACTCCAGATATTCTTGGGCTTCAATTCCCAGAAGGCCAAGCGCCCTGTGAATCCACACAAATAGATTTACTGCGATTCATCCGGCCCGTGCTGCCCTCGTCGCTCCTGGAAGCGGAAGTAAAATGCGCCCGTACGGTTAAGGCTCTTCCGGGGTAACCCTTCCTCTGTACGGGGTCTCCCGTGGGTCTTTGCTTGATGTTCTGTTGGCAAGCAAAACAGTCGCCTCGAGAGCATACCTGTCAAGTATCCCGGATTGGCCGGGAAATCCCATATTTTGGCGCTCGTTCCTTCCCTTTCCCTCCGCCGTCCCATATTTTGAATGCCGGGGAAAGGGGTTACTGCGCATGCACGCATGTGCAAATGGGTTCTGCGTGCATGTGCGCATGCATGTGCAGAAATTTTCCGTATTTTTGGGAGCCACACTTGACAGGTATGCTCGAGAGTAAGGATGCCACAGAAAAGGATTCAGATGTGAAACAAAGCTCTTCGCCTCCACACACTCACCCAGAGCAAAATAAGACTCTAGCAGCAGATAAAGGAAACATGCTGTATGGGCATGTTTTACTTCCTCCTCCAGGAGCAACAAGGGTGGTGTGGGTCGGATGAATTGGCATTGGGCAGGCAGATCTGGCCCACAGGCCGTAGTTTGGGCACCCCTGCTCTAGACGTTGTCTTTCCTTTATCTGCTGCTAGAGTCTTATTTTGCTCTGGGTGAGTGTGTGGAGGCGAAGAGCTTTGTTTCACATCTGAATCCTTTTCTGTGGCATCCTTACTCTCGAGCATACCTGTCAAGTGTGGCTCCCAAAAATACGAAAAATTTCTGTACATGCATGTACACACGCACGCAGAACCCATTTGCACATGTGCGCATGCACAGTAACCCCTTTCCCCAGCATTCAAAATATGGGACGGCGGAGGGAAAGGGGAGGAACGAGAGCCAAAATATGGGATTTCCCGGCCAATCCGGGATACTTGACAGGTATGTTCTCGAGGCGACTGTTTTGCTTGCCAACAGAACATCAAGCAAAGACCCACGGGAGACCCAGGGCCATATGCCTCTCCTTCTCTTGCAACTCCTCCTCTCTAACCGCTGTTTACTTTGCTGACACATTAGATTAAGTTCCAGCCTCCAGGCAATGTGTCAAAAGAACAGGGTCCCTTTCCCTAGAATGACAGATTTGCCCGAGGCGAAAGTTTTGGGAACAAGTTTGGGGGATTGCTTCTCCAAGAAAAGCAATTTTCCCTGGGCAGAAGAGAATAGCTTCTCACTGAATCAGCAGAACGGGGCTACCTCCCCGCCTGTGGGTTGATGCTTGGGTATGATGTGTGTGTGCGTGTGTGTGTGAACCACTGCAACAGGCAAGGTTTAATTTTGTTTTCTTGGAAAGAGACTTTATGCCAAAGTCCAACTATATCAACGCCGTGGACGGATCCAAACCGTGGCCACAGAAAAGTTCTCTCCCTTGAAATATAAGAGGCAGCCCACCTGCATAAAACTTTATTACATACCGTGGGGAAGGTGTGACTCCCCGGACTATGCCAGACTCCAGTTCCCATGGGCTGAAACCACTGGGTATGTTAGCTAAGGCTGATGGGATATGAAGTCCAACCGTAGCAATAGCAATGAAACTTCTATGCCTGTCCCTTATTGCTTAGCGCATTCTCTGGGCAATTTACAGGTGATTAGCATCCCCCCCCCCAATATGCTGGGTGCTCAGTTTACAGAGCTCGGAAGTACATTAGGTGGAATCAACCTTGAAACCCATCAGGATCGGGCTCACAATGTTTGGGCTGCAGAATAGCAGTTTAACTCCTGCGCTTCCAGGGCTCTATAAGGACAGGTTGCTTACCTGCAACTGTCTGTCTTCTTCGTGGTCCCCTGTGAATCCACACGAATGGGTTTACCGCACAGTAAACCCATTTGTGTGGATTCACAGAGACCATGAAGAAGAACTTGATTGAGCTTAGCGTCAGAAATAGAACTGATCTGGCAAAGATGTTCTGGCTCTTGTGTCGGCTGCACTGTGAGGAGTTTTGTTGACAAACACATCAGACAAGGGTTACCTGTGCCTACAGGTATGTAGCCTCAGGCGGCAAATTATGGAGAGGGTGGCGACAGGCCAAAAACCAAAGCCGAGCTCCTCAAAGTGACTGTGCTTTATTAAAATGCCGAGCGTGTTTCAGAAAAGCCTTTAATTCCTTCATTAGGGGGAGACTGATAAAGAATTTGTCAGAGACTCATTAACATAGTGTACAAACTCTTTATCGCTGCGCCACCTCCTCCCCTCTTCCCCGAGGAATTGTAGACCTTTCCAAAATGTCTCGGTGGTTTTCCTAAGCATGGCGCATCATGTCCTTTCAATCACCCCACACATTTTGCTACCTGAGCTTATCCTCTGCACCTGCCAGGATTGTTTCAGAAGGGGACGCCGGCTTTTCCTAAGGGTTGGACTACAACTCCCATGGCAAAGCCAATAAAATGGACCCTGATAACACAGCGCAAGCCACCGACCTCCACCACGCAAGGTTTTTAGAATAGCTTTAGAAGTGCAGAAAGGTGTTCCAGAAAGCAGAACTCTTTGGGACGATTCAGAAGCGTGAGATCAAAACAGCACCTTCCCAGGATGTGGGAATGGAATGGGGTCTAGAATTTCAAAGAACAACTTCCTCTGCCGTTGTTTTTCTACTGGTTGAATGGGTCGATAGGTTGATCGGTTAACTCACAGTGCGATCTGATGTTGCCATTTCTCGCCCACTCACCCCTCCTCTCACACCAGCGGTCTCCAAAACCCTAACTAGGATGACTCACACACACACACACACACACACACACACACACACACACACACACACACACACACACACACACACACACACACACACACACACACACACACACACACACACACACACACACACACACACACACACACACACACAGAGTTGCCTTTAGGAAGGAAGGAAGGAGAGAGAGTGGGAGGCAAGAGAAAGAAAGAAGGAAGGAAGGAAGGAGAGAATAGAATGCAAGAGAACGAAGGAATAGAACACAAGAGAAGGAAGGAAGGAAGGAAGGAAGGAGAGAATAGAACGCAAGAGAAGGAAGGAAGGAAGGAGAGAATAGAAGGTAACAGAAGAAGGAAGGAAGGAGAGAGTGGGAGGCAAGAGAAAGAAGGAAGGAGATAATAGAACGCAAGAGAAGGAAGGAATAAAAGACAAGAGAAGGAAGGAGAGAATAGAACATAAGAGAAGGAAGGAAGGAGAGAAAAGAAGGCAACAGAAGGAAGGAAGGAAGAAGAGAGAGTGGGAGGCAAGAGAAAGAAGGAAGGAAGGAAGAATAGAACGCAAGAGAAGGAAGGAATAAAAGACAAGAGAAGGAAGGAAGGAAGGAATAGAAGACAAGAGAAGGAAGTAGAGAATAGAACACAGGAGAAGGAAGGAAGGAAGGAAAGGAAGGTAAAAGTACCTGGGAGAAGATCCTTTGGGATTGTTTAGATCACTCAGACACAAAAGACCACCTGACTCACATCTCTCCGCCACTTAAACTTGCTCTCAGCTCCATGGCCACCCTCCACTGTTCAGTTCCTGTCCTCTGGGTCAACAATAATGGGCTAGATCCATGATGGCAAAACCTTGGCACTCCAGGTGTGCTTGGACTTTAGTTCCCAGAAGCCCAAGTCTCTGCAAATCCACACGAATGGGTTTACTGTGCATACACACAGTGAACCCATTTGTGTGGATTCGCAGAGACTTGGGCTTTTGGGAATTGAAGTTCAAGCGCAGCTGGAGTGCCAAAGTTCGCCATCAGTGGGCTAGATGCACCCACAAAGCTGGCCCGTATATGCTCATATTCCTGCCTGCGAAGCAAGTATTTGCGCATCCTTCTGACATCTGACGGATGGGAAATTGCTTTCCTGGAGTCATGTTCTCAATTGGAAATATTCTGAACCCGTCTGAAAGGGCTGCAGGAGGAGATGGCTGTGAATAGCAACTGTAGGCATTTTTTTTATTTTTATTTTCCGTGTTTGTCTTTTGCTTTTTCTGGATTACGGTTTGATAGACAATATGTCTTCCTTTGCAGTTCCGAGCCGTCTCTGGGAATGTATTCATTTGATTTGTCTTTGAAATTCAATTGAAATGTATGAGCTTATGACCCGCGCTGAACAAATGCCGGCAATCACTGCCTCCCCTTTGAATTGTGATTTCTGCTCTATTTCCAGGGAAATCGCACGAGCTCTTCTGCTCAATGCCCCTCTCTCGTTTACTCCAGATTTGTGTACCTGTTTTTATAGGTGTTTATACTCCATGCTTCAAAGCCAAAAGCCTTTTTTCAGAGCAGGGACTGGTGGTGGCTCAAGTGGTTAAGACACTGAACTTGACAACTGGAAGGTTGGCATTTCAGCAGTCCGACACCCAAGTACGATGGAGTGAGCTCCCATCTCTGTCCCTGCTCCTGCCAATCTAGCAGTTCGAAAGCAAGAAATTGCAAGGAGATAAATAGGGATCACTTTGGCGGGAAAGGAAACAGTGTTCCATGTCATGCCTGCCACATGTCTATGGAAATGTCTCCAAACACTCTTTGGCTATGAACAGAGATGAGCACTGAACCCTAGAGTCAGATAAGAGTGGCTTTCGAGCAAGGGCGACCTTTACCTTTACACTATCAAAACAGTCTAGACCTGTGATGGCGAACCTTGGCACTCCAGATGTCCTTGGACTTCAATTCCCAGAATCCCAAGCCCCCGTGAATCCACACGAAGAGGTTTACTGCGATTCATCTGGCCCGTGCCGCCCTCATCGCTCCCGGAAGCGGAAGTAAAATGCGCTCGTATGGTTAAGACTCTTCCAGGTTAACCCTTCGCTCCAGAAACGTTTTACTTCTGCTTTTGGGAGCAACAAGGGTGGTGCAAGCTGGATGAATCGTAGGAAACCCCTTTGTGTGGATTCACAGGGGCTTCTGGGAATTGAAGTCCAAGGACACCTGGAGTGCCAAGGTTGGCCACCATTGGGCTAGACAGAATTAGGAAATCAAGAATGAAGAATCCTATTGTGTAGCCAGCATAGTCACAAAGACATCATAGGCAACAGCAGATGCAGCTAATTGAAAACATTGTGCTCTGATTTTGGGTTTTGCACAAGTTGAACACAACAGGATAAAGTCACACACAACCTCAAATTGAAGCTGGGACTCTCTTAATGATTAGCAATCTACCATTTGCAGTGACTGCGGTGGCTCAAGTGGTTAAGATGCTGAACTTGACAACTGGAAGTTCGGAGTTCGATTCTCGAGTGGTGCACGATGGTGTGAGCCCCCATCTCTATCCCAGCTCCTGGCAACCTAGCAGTTCGAAAGCAAGAAATTGCAAGTAGAGAATTAGGTATCACATTGGTTGGAAGGTAAACAGCATTCTGTGCACTCTGGTGTCGAGGCATGCCTGCCACATGTCCACAGAAACGTCTGCAGATGCAGACAGTGCTGGCTCTTTGGCTATAAACAGAGATGAGCACTGAACCCTACAGTTGGATACAGACTGGCTTTCGAGCAAGAGTGACCTTACCATTTGCAGTGACCTTATACTGTGACGCTGCTGTCCATCAGAATACTGGCCGATGTTGGAAAAAATATAGTAAGTACATTTAAAGTAGACGTCTAGTAGAAACAAAGTAGGAAGGTTTTCTGAACATAGATAAGATATTCAGGGAATATTTAATGCCAAGTGCGTTCCATAGTCATAATTGTGGGTCTCCACAAAGAAGGGCTTTTGCTTAGAATGGACCCTTAATACATCCTCGTCGTCTTCATCAAATGTCATAATTATCCAGGAAAGGCACGGAAAAGCCCACAAATAGCTGTGTTGGCCATAAGACAAATTCACATATCCATACTTGGATAAATCCCATGATGGTGAACCTTGGCACTCCTGGTGTTCTTGGACTTCAAATGCCAGAAGGCCCAAGTCAGCATTCCTGCTGATCAGTGCTTCTGGGAATTGAAGTTCAAGAACACCTGGAGTGCCAAGATTGGCCATCACTGGATTAGGCAACCCAAAAACTGCATAAAATCTTGGAAGCCGCTGAGATCACAGCTCTCTTTGCCGGGTAAGATGGAAGGTAACTAAGCAGGGGGAGAGGATGAAATTTTGTTGTGTTAAAAATGGAGGATCAAACTCTTCAATTCCCAATGAGCTGGTAGGCTTCCTAATGTCTGGACGGACATCCTGCTACGGTAATGGAGTAGACCGTACCGCCAGTGACTCAACGCCAGTTGTTGGGCGGAGGTAGAAAACCTGACTCCCTAAAGGGGCCAACGGTTACAGGTGGATGAACCCCTTTAGGTGGGGTGAGGGTCCCCCTCAGTGGAGGAAATGCCACTGGAAAAATATCCTATTGGCCCAACAGCAAAATGAGCGGAGGAGGAACTCTGATTCCCAACAGTCATGGAGGAAGAAGAGGCCATGCCAGATGGACTGGCTGCGAAGGCACACCTTGATATTATCCTCAAGGCTGTGGCAGTCCATTGCAGTCCCGGTGTTAAATCCTGCATGACTGATTTCATACGTGCTATAGGAGATGGCTCCGTGATCCTAGTGTGTGGGTCACTCCATGGCAAGCTGGGGTCCACCTTAAACAAATTCACGCCAATGGCATTTTTCCTGCTTCGGGGGGGGGGATGCATTCTTGGGTACGAGTTGCAGTCAATGATTACATAGAGTTTGGTGGCTCAGTGGTTAAGAAGCTCACCTCGTTATCTGGAAGGCTGGCAAGTTGGCAGTTCGAGACCCGGGTACTGCATGATGGATTGAGCACCCATCTCTGTCCCAGCTCTTGGGGACATGAAAGGAGCCTCATTCGGGTGTCCCTTGAGTGTAGTTTCTCCCACAAAAATCCTTTCCACCCAGAATAATTTCTGACTGAGGTTGATCATCGGCATGGGCTCCTTCCTAGGTGACATCTCAAGGTACCAATTGGACAATGTCAGGCATTCTGTTCCAAACCAATTTCCTTTGGAGACACTCTTTTCCTTTTTGGTTTCTGGCTTCTGTCTTGCAGAAAGGGGGACATGCCTACCCACGTCTTTGTGTGAAGGTGATGTCTCTCCCTGGTTTGCTTGAATACTGATATTGTTGGTTCTCCATCATTTTTATGACGGATAATGGAATGTGTAATTCTCGGCGGCTCCCGCGTTATAGCGGCTGAAAATTAACTCGGCTTTAAAGCATTGCATTTCAGATTGGACATAAAGATTTCGCCAGGAACATGGCTTCATTTAAACCGATAGCCGCTTTTATCTAAACACAATGGGGTGGCATTTGGCCTTGTCAGCTTTTACGGCGGGGTGGGGTGGGGGGTGTCTTTTCGGAAGAGGTCCCTTTGGTGGCAAGGCTGGGCTTCACAATTTCCTGACCACGAAGCCTCGTAAGTGTTCAGTCCTGAAAGGCAGACAATATATATATAATAAATAAAATATTGCTCCCTTATCAAAATTTCATCTTCGTGACCAATAGTCCTTCGAGTAGAAACACATACGAGCCGCTATTACATGTCATTTTTTCATTTGCAGGAAAGGGGGGGAAATGGTCATTGGCAGAAACCGCTATTGGTTCTCATTTTTCACATACGGTGGAAAGAAAAAGATGACCATTGGTTAGGAAATATGCTAAAGCAGGGATGCCCAAACTTTTCATGTGGCCTGTGGGCCGGATCCAGCCCCTGACACCAATTCATCCAGCCTGCGAAGCCCTTGTCGCTCTCGGAAGCAAAAGACACCCATATGGGCATGGATTACTTCTGCTTCCAGGAGCGACAAGGGTTTTGCAAGAGGGATGAATTGGTGTCAGGGGCCGGATCTGGCCCACAGGCCATAATTTGGGCACTCCATGTGCTAAAGGATTGGGTTTTTGTGCAGCAATGGAGCATCTGGCAGTGACCGACTACAGGGTTGCGATGTTGCGGAATATTCCCAAGCATTCCAACTGGTGTAGAAGCTCATTTGTCAGTGTCATAATTATCCCACCTCTCGTGGCTTGATTGTTTGGCTGGGATGAGATTTTTTGCAAGAGATGTGAAGAAGCTGCTTGTGTGGAAGGAAGCCTGGAATGAGAAATGAAGAAAGAAGGAGCATTTAAGGGCAAGGTGGGCGAGGACGTAGGCCCTGTTTCTGTCTAAAGCAGTGTTTCCCATCCATTGGCTCTTGGACCAAGTCAATTCCCCAAAGCCAATGGACTGTCTTAGGCTGTTGGCCATTGAAGTCCAAGAACCAAAAGTTGGGAAACACTGCTCTATGAATCCACATGAATGGGTTTACTGTGTGTATGTGCAGTAAACCCATGCATGTGGATTCACAGAGCAGTGTTTCCCAACCTTTGGTTCTTGGACTTCAATTCCCAGAAGCTGAAGTCATTTCCCCAAAGCACTGGTCAGCCAATGTACTCACTTAGGCTTCTGGGAATTGAAGCCCCCCTGTGGGGCGTGGGCCCCACATTGGGAACCACTAGTCAAAAGGAAGAAGAGGTTGTAGGAACTATTTATGCAGGAGAGAAAAAATACATGCCCCTGGCAGGAAAAAGAACGAGAAGAGACAGGAGGTCCTTGCCAAGCAAGACAGATGGCCAGGATTTGGATGAGATGCCACCTTCCCAATTGTGCGTGTGCATGACAGGCTATCCAGTAGATTGAGACCTATGGCAACCAGCATCCATAGCTGGGCTTCGGAGTTGTGTGAACTACTTAAGGAATAGTTTAATCTCTCCCCATTCGAGGTTTTAATTTGTTTTTGGATTGCTCAGACACAAAAGCCTGCCTGAATGACGTCTCTCCAACACTTAAACTTGCTTTCATCTCTAATCCATGACTTTAATGTTCTGACCAGGGACTGCGGTGGCTTACTGTTAAGACACTGAACTTGGTGACTGGAAGGTCAGCAGTCCGAGACCTGAGTACTGCACAACAGAGTGAGCCCCTGTATCTGTCCCAGCTCCTGCCAACCTAGCAGTTTGAAAGCAAGAAACTGCGAGGAGATAAATAGGTACCGCTTTAGTGGGAAAGGTAACAGTCATTTGTGCATTCAGGGATCCAGACATGCCTGCCACATGTCCATCAAAACATCTGCAAACGCAGACAGTGATGGCTCTTTGGCTATAAACGGAGATGAGCACCTGACCCAAGAGTTGGATACAACTGGCTTTCAAGCAAGGGCAACCTTTACCTTTATTTTACCTTTAATTACCCCCCACACACCAGTAACTATACTGTACCTGAATAGGAGAGGAAACCATCCAAAAGTGGGGGAGTCACCAAATGACGGTAGAAAACCGAGTAAAGGTAAAGCTTATCCTTGCTCGAAAGCCAGTCTGTACCCAACTCTAGGACTCAGTGCTCATCTCTGTTTATAGCCAAAGAGCCAGCGCTGTCTGCGTCTGCAGATGTTTCCATGGTCATGTGGCAGGCATGACTAAACACCTGAGTGCATGGAACCCTGCTTACCTTCTCACCAAAGCGGTCCCTATTTATCTGCAGTAAAACCCCGGGTTACGACTGATCTGGGTAAACTTTGCCCCGGTTTACGATGGTCATTTCTATAGAAATGACATTCTGGGTTACAAATTTTTAAATACCTTTTTTTGGGTTTCGACGACTACAATCCCCAGAGTGCTTTGCGTCTGGGTTTTTTAAAAAAAAAATCATGTTCTGGTTTACGACCGTTCCAGGTTGTGACGGAGGCAGTTGGAAAGGACCTCCGTCGTAACCCGGAGTTTTACTGTACTTTCTTACTTTCGAACTGCTAGGTTGGCAAGAGCTAGGACAGAGATGGGAGCTCGCTCCGTCATGCAGTACTCGGATCTCAAACTGCTGACCTGCCGACCTTCCAGTCATCAAGTTCAGCATCTTAACCACTATTAAGTCCCTATACCTTAATAGGGGCATGGGGGGGGGCTATTGGTGGTGTTTTTAGCAGGAGAGAAACTTACAAAAGGGAGGGCAGGAAAACCCAGCCAAGAAGTGTTGAAATGCTTACATTAGCGTGTTTTCAGATAACGGATGGCTCACTTGTTTGACGGCATGTGGTTTTAAATGTAGCCATACTGCGCCCGCATTTCTCTCCGGTCGGCACTTAAATTTTCATTTGCTGCAATGAGTTTTGCTGGCAGATGGAGGAAGGCCGGCGTTTCCACCCTGGGAGACGCTCACTAGGAAGCGGAGATGTCAGATTTCTTTGTCTCCTTCTCCATCTCCGCTCCATCCATAACCCTTGCTTTCCCCTGAAAAGAGGCAGAGGTGTTTTTTCAAAGCCAGTGGCACATTGGACACACAGTGGGGAGAACGGGCCGAGAAGCGCCATAAATAGGTCTTATGTCAGCATTTATTGTAACGTCTCGATCTGTGTCGCCATGAATTATATATTATTTCCAGAGTTATCTTCTCTTCCACCGATAAGGGGCACGACTTCTCTTTCTGACTTAAAGGATTTAGTGGCGCATTGAAATTCCCTGTGTTGGAGATTCAGATGAACTTCAGAAACTTTCGATAAAGACTGTAAATCTATTTTCTTAAAATAGAAGGAAAAAGAAGAAGAAACAAATCAAGAAACAAACAAATTGCCAGTATGGCAAAGTCTAAAGTAGATAATGTTGTTCCTTCCATGCAGGATGAAGCCTTCACATTTTAGCAGAAATATGTATGTATGTATGTATGTATGTATGTATGTATGTATGTATGTATGTATGTATGTATGTATGTATCTATCTATCTATCTATCTATCTATCTATCTATCTATCTATCTATCTTGATTGATTGATTGATTGATTGATTGATTGATTGATTGATTGATTGATTGATTGATTGATTGATTGATTGATTGATTGATTGATTGATTGATTGATTGATTGATTGATTGATTGATTGCACTTTTACCCCACCCATCTGGGATGGACTCCCACTCTGAGTGGCTTATACTAATAAAATAAAATAAAATAAAATAAAAGTGAAACAAACATAATTAAGACAATAAAACACCCCACCACAACAACAAATCTTTAGGAGCCTAACTAGACAATGCAACTAACATGTCATTAGGTACTGCTTTGGAGGGAAAGGTAACAGTGCTATGTGCACTCTGAAGTTTAGTCATGCCTGCCACATGACCAAGGAAATGTCTGCAGATGCAGATAGCACTGGCTCTTTGGCTGTAAATGGAGATGAGCACCAAACCCTAGAGTCAGATACGGCTGGCTTTTGAGCAAGGGCAACCTTGACTTTTACTAAGGCACTTTTGGCACCCTCAAACCATCCACCCTGCCCCATGTGAACTGCAATGCTTTTCAGGAGCAATAACTCCCCTTTAAAGCTGGCCACAGCCCCCTTCTCCACCCAATAGTATTTAACCCTCTCCAGATGCCCATCTTTTCAAAACTGGAAGTGAACTTGAAACCTCTGCTTTCGTGCACCCTTTCGCCCTTTGTGTGTGTGCATTTTTGTGTGTGGTCCACGAACTTCCCAGTGGTAGAATATGGGACACTAGCCCAGTGATGGCTAACCTTGGCACTCCAGAAGTTCTTGGACTTCAATTCCCAGAAGCCTTGATTAGCACTCTTGCTGATCAGGGCTTCTGGGAATTGAAGTTCAAGAACATCTGGAGTGCCAAGGTTGGCCATCACTGCCCTAGGCAGACCTGTTGGAACCACCTTCCTCTGACCTGCTCTTTCTTCACCTCTGACCTTTGGATGGATGGATAGAGATGGCCCTACTTGTCTTGTCTGCTTTTCCACCTCTAGGTGGCAGCACTTGCCCACCTTATCTAGCCATTCTCACCCCTTCGATGAAGAGAAGGATGTTTGCCTGCAAAGGTAAATCACCCTTGAAACCCTGTTAGAGTCCCCCAAATTTAAAAGTGGCTGGATGACACAATACAAATGTATGTTGGCAGAAATAAGATGTGAGTTGAGATGCCATAAAGCTACTGTTGAGATTTCAGAAGGATGTTGGTTGTCACCAGTTGAGCAGAGATATTGCTTTAACCCCAATAGAGTTTGTGGTGCAACCCTTCAAGATTTAAGATCACCGAGAGGAAAATAAAATTCTTTCGTATAAAGCGGTGTTTCCCAACCTTTGGGCTTCAATTCCCAGAAGCCTAAGTCAATCCCCCAAAGCACTGATCAGCCAATGGCCTGATTTAGACTTCTGGGAATTGAAGTCCAAGAACCAAAGGTTGGGAAACACGGCTCTGTGAATCCACATGAATGGGTTTACTGTGCATATGCTCAGTAAACCCATTCGTGTGGATTCACAGAGCCGTGTTTCCCAACCTTTGGTTCTTGGACTTCAGTTCTCCAGAAGCTGAAGTCGATTCCCCAAAGCATTGATCGGCCAAAGTACTGACTTAGGCTTCTGGGAATTCAAGTCCTCCTGTGGGGCATGGGCCCCACATTCGGCACCACTGATATAAAGATACAGTGATATCTCATACAACGTCCAAACTTGGTTCCACAAGTTTGGACTTTATACGGATTTGGACTTTGTATGCAAAATCCTAGCCGCGATGTCTCATACAACGTCCAAATCCATGCTGCGATGTCTCATACAACGTCGTTTCCATAGAGATACATTGCACTGTAAGAGCACAGACTTCAGGGCAAAGTCAAGGAAACTGACAGAAGTTTAAGAAATCATTGTCTAAAGGCTAAATACATTGCAAAAACATGTCAAACAACCCTGATTTTAGGGGACAAACCATACAACAAGTTTTTAACTTTTGAAAACTTTATGAAGTGCAGGTTTAAAAGTTAAAATGTCCCATCGTGCAGCACAGTGTTAATCTGCAGCCGTGCGGCCGATCATCCATTTTGTACAAGCTACTGTAAAAAATTACTGGATGGAAGCAAGGAAAAAATGGATTCCAACATGTCCCATCATCCACTGTGCCAAGAACCTGAAGAATGCTGCAAAAATCCCAGGAATGCTTCCAAAAATTCTGATGAAAAAAAATCGAAAACAATCCAAAATTGTGCTCAAAACCACTCCTAACCACTGTTCAACTCATGCAAAACCCACAAGAGCAATGCACGCATGCATCCTGCCTTTTATACTGCCCAGGCACAATGCAACCTGGGAAAACCCCAATGCCTCATACAAAGTCGCCTTGGTATGAGGCAACTTTTTCTAAGGAATTAGGCAATGTTGTATGAATTCAATGTTGCACGAAGCGGACTTTGTATGAGGTATTACTGTAACATACAAAGTTAGCATCATGCATTTACCACGTGACATTGAGGCTGCCCTGCTCTCTAGAAACTCAATAACAAGGTCACTGCCCAGGAATGTCCTTGCGGGGTCTGGCTCAGTTCAACTCCCATTTCTAAGGGCGTTTATTTCCATCTTCTGCCCTTCATTTATTTTTAATTTTTTGCAGAGGGTGGTGGTGGACATAATTCTTCTGGCCACACTAAAGGTCAAGGCTAGCCATTCCATGATCCCCAAGGGAAGGAGGCTGCCATATACAATTGAGATCAAATCTAGCCCTCTCGTCCATACCCAACACCCATCCGGGACACAACGCGTTTCGCCTTGCGTCCTTTTTAGTAGAGCTTGGACCTTGGCTTTCCAATAATACTTGTTTAAAAAGTCCCAACGCTTTCCTCATTACCGAAAGACTCGCGTGTTCTGTTTCTCAATTCTAAGGTGTCTCTTTCTAGCTTCTTAACAACAACAAAAGCCTTAACCATTGCCGGCTTTTGAAATGGTAGCTGTGATAGTCTGTGGTTTGCTTTCCAAGCAGCTCTTCTGCTTTGGATGTCTGGCTGGACATCCCGCTACGGTAATGGAGTAGAGCAGTGGTGGTGAACCTTGGCACTCCATCTATTCTTGGACTTCAATGAATTCCCAGAAGCCCAAGTCAGTACACCTTCTGGGAATTGAAGTCCAAGAACTGCTGGAGTGCCAAGGTTCCCCACCATGGGAGTAGATCATACAGCCAGTGGCTCAACGCTGAGTGTTGGGTTATGGTTAACTAACCTGACTCCCCAAAGGGGCCAGTGGCTACAGGCAGATGAGCCCCTTTAGGTGGGGTGAGGGGCCCCCTGAATGAAGGAAATACCACTGGAAACCATCCTGTTGGGCCCAATGGCAAAATGCGCAGAGGAAGAACTCTGATTCCCAACAGTCATGGAGGCAGAAGAGGCCATGGCAGATGGACTGGCTGTGAAGGTGCGCCTTGTCCATATCCTCAGGGCTGTGTTGAATCCTGCATGTCTCATTTCATACATGCCGCAGGAGATGGCTCCGTGATCATAGTGTGTGGGTCACTCCATAGCAAGCTGGGGTCCACCTTTAACAAATTCACACCAGTGGCATTTCCCCTGCTTCAGGAAAAAAAATGCATTCTTGGATACGAGTTGCAGCCGCAGACGGCTCTTCTTTGGAAACTTTGCTGCAAAAACTTTCTATTGAGATTTGTTGTGTTTCCTTGATCTAGTCTTTGTGAGCGTTATGTGCCAACAATGTTACATCTAATGCATACCTGTCAAGTTTTGGATTTGGAAATAAGGGAAATTTCCCGGCAAGTACGGGATACTTGACAGCTATGCTCATCCTGTGCTGCCCTCCAATGGCTGCAATAGGGCATTGCAGTCTAATTAATAAGGGATGACAGTGGGAAAGAGGGTAAAATAAGGGGTTTTCCTGACCAATAAGGAATACTTGACAGCTATGATCTAATGTGTCATCGTGACCCTAATAAGGGTTTCCAAGAAAGTGAGATATTTAAGGATTAGTTTTATCCTCACCCCTGTCAGTGGGCTTCCTTAGCCAAGTGAGGATTTGAACCACGGTCTCTTGAGTCCTACCCGTCGCTCCATCATGCCTGCCAAGTTTTGGATTTGGAAATAATGGAAATTTCCCGGCAAATACGGGATACTTGACAGCTATGCTTATCCTGTGCTGCCCTCCAATGGTGGCAATAGGGCATTGCAGTCTAATTAATAAGGGATGATGGCAGGAAAGAGGGTAAAATAAGGGGTTTTCCCGGCCAATAAGGGATACTTGACAGCTATGCGCTCCATCCACTACACCACATCAAGTACAGTGCAATTTTTGCAACATATCTTGTCTGTCTGAGTAGGCAAACTCAACAGGAGGGAAGCTTGCGTGTCTCCTCGGAAGTCAGCTCTCGTGAGTTCAGCGCGACCTGCTCCTGGGGAAATGGCAACCTACGCACATTCAATTATGGCAGCGGTTCCCAATCTTTTCAAGTTGGAGGATGGGTCACGCTCTCTCTGGCCCATGGGCCTTAGGTTGGGAACCCCTGAATTATGGGATGTGTAAATTATGCGCATTACTTTGCTTGGATTACTTGCGTTGCCTGCCACCCACATGGTCCAAAACCAGATTGTCGGCAATTCAGTGGCAGGTCCAGGTTTTTGTTAAGCAGCCTGAATAACAGTACTGCTATTTAAATAAATAAACAAACAATCATAAAGTAACAATACTCTTCTATTGTACATCCCCACTGTTAACTAGAAAGGAAATTGTCATTTTCATTATTTTTGTGTTTTTAATCCCACATCATTCTCATACAGAAAACAATCCTGTTTTATTCTCCCAAACTGCCCTTCTGAGGTTGTTCGACTCAAACCTGCTTCTTGGTTTCGGTCACTAGCTTGGATCGAGGACCCTTCAACCAGGCGCCTGTCTCACTACTCTGGGGAAGTTACTCTTTGAGACTACACTTCCCAGAATCCCCTAGGCTGGCTGGGGGATTCTGGAGGCTGTACTTCACAAGAGGAACCGTCCCGTGCCCTCTCGCTTGTAGGGCGATGAAGGAGAATGAGCTAAGCCAGTGTGATTAAGAGAGGGGATCTACAGCTCCAGAGATCTGGGTTCAAATCCTTGTTTGTAAGGTCGCCCTTGCTCGAAAGCCAGTCGTATCCAGCTCTAGGGTTCAGTGCTCATCTCTGCTTATAGCCAAAGAGCAGCACTGTCTCAGTCTGTGGACGTTTCTGTGGTCATGTGGCAGGCATGACTAGACGCCAGAGTGCACGGAACACTGTTACCTTCCCCACCGAAGGGGTACCTATTTATCTCCTTGCAATTTCTTGCTTTCGAACTGGTAGGTTGGCAGGAGATGGGACAGAGAGTGTTGCAGAGCCCAACCATTCTCCTCTGTACTGAGGAAGCACTTCTTCTGGATGGCTGGGGAGGGAACCGTCATTCCGGCAGCAGGATGAGGCCTTTGGGGTTGGGGTTCCTGGAGGCGTTGACTAGATGACCCACCCTTGGGAAGAGACAGATGGACACGGAAGGCAGATCCCTTCGGAGAGAAACCTCTGTTGGCGCTCCTGGCTGCCTCTTTCACATTTGAACTCTGGGTTTGTCGTCCTTTCGCTCTGGGGGGAAAAATAAAGTTAGAAAAAGATACGGTTTTAAACGGGAAAAGCAGATTGGGAAGGGTGCGTGTAGTTGGGTTTGTGAGCCATGATGCTGATCTCGCTTGACAGCGCTTGAGGAGGAGGAGGCCTGAGACCCCCAGGAGGTGGCTCGGTGGTGTGAACATGGCCTCTCTCTCATGCATCTGAGACCCATGCCCAGTGAGTTTCCATGCCTGGAAGGGGGTTCGAATCCAGATCTCCCCCCCCCCCCGATTCTTCATCGGTCACTCTCCCCCTCCACCCCATGCTGGGTATCCCAAGCTAAGCTGCATTGGAGTTCATTTTAGTTTTCCTACTGTGCTGCGACTTTATGGCAAGGGTGCCCAAACTTTTCAGGCTGTGGGCCAGTCGCGTGGTTCAAGGGTGCTCAAACTATGGCTTGGGGGCGAGATCCAGCCCCCCATGCCAATTCATCCAGCCCATGACACCCTCGTCACTCCTGGAAGTGGCCCGTACATTCGAAGGGCAGGATGCAAGATTTTTACATCACTAAAAGGAAGTCTCTCTCTACATTGTGGCTGGGAAAAAACCACAGCCCTTGAGATGGTATTGATCTACAGGAGGGGTGCCCAAACTACGGCCCATGGGCCAGATCCATCCCCCTGGTGCCAATTCATCCGACCCACATCGCCCCCGGAAGCAGAGGTAAAACGGGCACGTTTTACTTCTGCTCCCAGAAGTGACGAGGGTGTTGTGGGCCGGATGAATTGGCAATGGGGCTGGATCTGGCCCCCGGGCCGTAGTTTGGGCACTCCTGCTCTATGGCATCAGCAACAATAAACACACAAGTCACTGAAATGTCAAAAAGCTTCTAGTGCTACGGACTTCATTAGTAATTGTATTTAATGCATTTCCAGATATAGCGAAGAGGCACCTTGTCCCATCAGGAGGCTTTCTATTGATCTGCTGCCATTTCAATGGCAGATGCGTCCTGGTTGCCTGTTAGTGTACTAAGAGCATTACCTTTGCGCCTTTCCTTTCAGGTTCTTTTGAAAAACACGAAACCCAACACCACCTCGACACAACCCTGAGAGAGAGAATTCTGTGTTTAACCATAGCAAAACCAGCTAATGGTAAGTAAAGGTTTCCCTTGCTCGAAAGCCAGTCGTATCCGACTCTAGGGTGCAGTGCTCATCTCTGTTTCTAAGCCGAAGAGCCAGGGCTGTCTGCTTCTGCAGACATTTCCGTGGTCATGTGGCAGGCATGACTAGACACCGGAGCGCATGGAACGCTAATGATAAGGTAGGATTTTTCTTTCTCTCCCCCCCGACCCCCCTTTCTTCCTTAGCTGTAACTAAGATTTCCACTGAGACTTCGGTCGTCAAAAGGCAAGAAAACACAGATTTGCAAAAGTGAGCAAATTTAAAACAAAACCACAATTGTAATATAAACTACACCATCAGCCCACTGAACCACATATCTGGCAAAGTCTGGACTTCTGGAGGCTTTTGGATTAAAATTCCCATTTTCCTTCATCACTAGCTGTTCTGGTTGTGGATGTTGGGGGACTGTAGACCAGGGGTGCCCAAACTTTTCGGGCCAGTCATGTGGCTGATCGTGGTTCAGTGGCTGATCGTGTAGTTCCACTGAAAACACACCTTACAATCTGTTTTGCAACAGGATGAGATAGATTTTAAACAGCCATTTTCTCTCCTTAAAGCAGGGTGCCCAAATCTATGACTTGTGGGCCAGATCCGGCCCCCTGACACAAATTCATCAGGCCCATGCTGTTCCCATCGCTCCCGGCAGCGGAAGTAAAATGCGCCTGTATGGGCACATTTTACTTCCGCTTCCAGGAGTGACAAGGGTGGCGTGGGTTGGATGAATTGGCGTCGGGGGCTGGATCTGGCCCATGGGCCATAGTTTGGGCACCCCTCCTGTAGATCAATACTATCTCAAGGGCTGTGGTTTTTCCAGCCACAATGTAGAGAGAGACTTATTTTTAGTGATGTAAAAATCTTGTCTCCTGCCCTTTGAATGGCTGAATGTCTTCACATTAAACGGAGGTGGCGAAGAATCATTAAGCCCCATCCTTAAATAGTGTAATTCGTATAATTTGCCAGTTGCACCTGCTCCTGGACAGGGACTCCTTACTCATGGGTTTTCATGGGGAAGGTATTTTTTTATCTGTTTTTATGTTTTTATTTGTGTATTTATTGTATATTTTGCTTAATCTGTTTTGTGAGCCGCCCTGAGCTGGGTTTCCTGAGTGAATAGCATATAAGCATGAAAATTAAATTAAATTAAATGCCACGGTTAAAATACATTAACATTGCAACAGTCTAGTAAAAACAATGGTTCGTGTAGCTGCTCAAAGAGAAAGACAATATAGGTCACTCCATATATCCATGACAGATGTGGTGCAAGACCTGCCACAGGTGCCTGAAACTGTGGAAAGCTGTTAATGTTGTATTAGAGCTGGGGTTCCCAACCTTTTCATGCCGGGGGCCGGATGGCATTTTGCCCTGCCTGTATGATGGGCATGGCCATTTTGTTCCAATAGCTTCAAAAGGGGGGGACATTTTGTTTCTTGAATGCCCTTGTAGGGGTGGGGGCCCACATGAAATGGCACCACAGGCCAGATCCGGCCCACAGGCCTTAGGTTGGGAACCCCTGTATTAGAGTGTACATACCTGAGTCATATAAGTGGAGGATAGGGTGGAAATACCTCCACTAATTTCCATGTTGCTGATGAAATGGCTCTGATGGAAACAGTATTCATTAAAATACCATTTTTTTTATCAACATTACATTGTGGATAATGGCCTTAGTTGTAACTAGTTACAGAACACGGAATGACAAGAGTGGTTTGGAATAGGAAAAGGAGTAAGACAAGGCTGCATTTTATCACCCTGCTTATTCAACTTATACACAGAGTACATAATGCACAATGCAGGGATGGAGGAATCACAATATGGGATCAAAATTGCGGGGAGAAACATCAACAATTTGAGATATGCAGATTGATTCTTGGGAGACAAGCTATGAAAAACCTGGAGAACATGGTCAAAAGTAGAGACATCTCACTGCAAACAAAGGTCCGCATAGTCAAAGCAATGGTATTCCCGGTGGTAAGGTAGGGTTGTGAGAGCTGGACCATTAGGAAAGCTGAACGCAGAAGAATAGACACCTTTGAAATGTGGTGTTGGAGGAGAGTTTTGAGAGTCCCCTGGACAGCAAGGAGAACAAATAGGTCAATCCTAGAAGAAATCAACCATGAGTGCTACTTAGAAGGACAAATAACAAAGATGAAGTTGAAGAACTTTGGACATCAAATGAGAAGGGAGGATTCACTTGAGAAGGCCTTGATGTTGGGAAAGGTGGAGGGCAAAAGAAGAAGGGGAGGCCAAAGATGAGATGGCTGGATGGCATTGTGGACGCAGCGGGCACAGAACTGGGAGGGCTGAGGAGGATAGTGGAGGATAGAGGGGCCTGGAGGTCAATGGTCCATAGGGTAGCAAAGGGTCGGAATCGACTGTGCGACTGAACAGCAACAAACATCTGGTGTAGAACTTACTTTTTTCTGCTGTGTAACATTGCTTTGGTAAACTAGTATAAGTAATATCTAACTCATGACTTAGAACAGTGATGGTGAACCTTTTAGAGACCGAGTGCCCAAACTGCAACCCAAAAACACTTATTTATCGCAAACTGCCAACACAGCAACAGGGGAGGAAGGAAATGATCCTATTGGGCTGCTGGGCAGAGGGGCAGGGCGAACTCTGTGCTGGAGTGACTGTACAGGTGCCCACAGAGAGGGCTCCGAGTGCCACCTCTGGCACACATGCCATAAGTTCGCCACCACTGACTTAGAAGAACACGTTTCCTCTGTCTTTATTCTGACTGCTTTTTGCAATTCTTTATGAGCAAAAAAAAAATCCCTACAGCCTATTTTTTTTAAAAAAACATCTGATTAACTCATTTACATATTCCATTAAATAAATACAAAATAGTCTCTGTATAAAATAGACTGGTGTAGTAATAAGAGGTGTATAACTGACTCAGACCCTCTGATCCCATGAAGATATAAAACGAATATCTTGAAATTTCCTTTGGCGGCGGCGGCGGCGGCGGCGGCGGCAGAGTGTCAGAAATTATTCTGGGTTAAAAGGAGTTTTGCTGGAGAAACTCCACTCAGGGGAGGCCCAAATGAGGCTCCTTTCATGTCCCCAAGAGCTGAGACTGAGACAGGTGCTCACTCCGTCATGCAGTACCCGGGTCTTGAACTGCCATCTTGCCAGCCTTCCAGCTAACAAGATGAGCTTCTTAACCACTGAGCCACCGCCACCCCTGTTTCCTAGTGGCATAGTGGGCAAAACATTAAACCACACTAATGTTAGCACACACCTACGTTTAGGAAGATTTAACACTCTGTAAGCACACCAATATTTTCTCACTCTAATCTCCTAATTGAGATTCATCCTCACAAAGAAAGGGAGCAGATTTTATTTCCTAGAATAGATATTGCATATTCTGGAGGTCTACAACCTTAATTCTTTGAAACAGCAAATGTCTGGCCTGATTAACTCCTATTATGGTCAAAACATTACAAAGCCCATCTCAGGGCATTGATCTTATTCTAGGCAGTTTAATTCACACGGCAATGTAAATCTATACCTATAAGAATGAGATGTGGCCGTGCGTGTGCAGAATGTGTCCACACACATGCAGCCTATCCCATAATGCACTGTTCACACTTACCTTAATTCCTGGATATCATCCCCACAAGTGTCTGGAAGCCGAATGCCCCACGAACACGGAAAAAAAACCCCTACGACTCCCAGCATCCTCTGCGCCATGGCACGCCCTCACCATTTCCCCTCTGCTGTTTCGAGCCAGCCCTCAAAACAGCGGAGGGAAAAATGCACAGGTAGCAGATCCGTCAGGGAGAGCGCCTCCCCATACGAATCGCTGGCTGCCACCTTTGCATTTCCCCCTCAGCTTGCCTCCCCCCCCCGGTGAAGACAGGGCAGGGGGGAAGGATCGCATTGTGTCCGATTCCCCCCCCCCCTGCCTCCCCTCTCCGCAGGGCCCAAAACCACCCCACCACCAACAACAAAAAATCAATACCTGCCCGGCAAGGCCGGGCAAAATAGCTAGTATAATATATTTGCATGGCTGGTAAAAGCCATACCCAGTCACAGAAGATGTGAGGGACCTGGACTCCCAGATGTTGCAGGGAGTTGCATCTCAGTGACATCTGGCAGACTACAAGAGGTCCATAACTACTTCAGAAGGATCTAGTGTGGCTCTACAGCCATGATAGTGAACCATGGCACCCCAGGTATTCTTAGATTTCAATTCCCAGAAACCCAAGTCTTTGTGAATCCACATGAATGGGTTTACTGGCACTCCAGGTGTTCTTGGACTTCAATTCCTAGAAGCCCAAGTCTCTGTGAATCCACATGAATGGGTTTACTGTGCATGTTATTGGATTTCAATTCCCAGAAGCCCAAGTCTCTGTGAATCCACACAAATGGGATTACTCCACATAGGGTCGCTACATGTCAGTCTCGAATTGATGACACATAATAAATAGTGCTTCCTAGGTGAGTGAGATACTTATGGGTGGGATTTTTTAAATCATCTCTATCCCAGTGAGAAGGGACAATGGTGGCTTAGTGGTTAAGATGCTGAACTTGATGACTAGAAGTTTGGCAGGTCAGCAGTTTGAGACCCGAGTGCTGTATGATGGAGTGAGCTCCCATCATCTGTCCCAGTTCCTGCCAACCTAGCAGTTTGAAAAGAAGAAATTGCAAGTAGATAAACAGGTATCACTTTGATGGGAAAGGTAACAGTGCTCTGTGCACTCCAGTGTCTAGTCATGCCTGCCATATCACCACGGAAATGTCTGCAGACGCAGACAGCGCTGGCTCTTTGGCTATAAACAGAGATGAGCACTGAACCCTAGAGTCGGATACAATTTGAACCCAGGTCTCCTAGTCTGCCACTCTTTCCACTACACCCTCTTGCAGGAGTTCTCAACCTTTTAAAGCCGGGGGCCATTGGGTCCTGCTCCCTCAGACAGCTTTGTGGGCTGGACGGCCATTTTGCCCTTCCTCCACCACATGACACTTCCTGGTGTGGTGGAGGCGGTGGGGCCCTGAACGAAACGACTTTGGGGGCCACATCTGGCCCATGGGCCGCAGGTTGAGAATCCCTGCCATAGTGGATTGTTACCTCATTGGCCTCAAAATCCTCACAAGAAAGAGCCCTCACCTATTTCCAATGCAAGCACATGTGGCCTCGAACATCACCTCCCCTTCCCCTCATCTGTAGGTGTGTTTGTTTCCCTAACCATGGGTTGAGTGAGTAGTTTAAGTCTTTGCTTGCCTTTGGGGCTACCCAGGCTTTGATGGGAAGAAATTAAGAGGATTTGACATACTGTACTTCTTCCTCTCTTTGTGTACCACTCGCCCCTCCTCCAGACAACCCCACATGAGAAATGAGGGTCTCTGGCTTTCTAATCCGAAGAAACCTATTAACATGCAGCAGTCGGTAACAAAATTGGCAGGGAATCTTAATGAACTGCCGCTCTTTCCGGCTTGCCTTGCAAGAGGAATGGAGCCCACCAGTAGTAATCACGAAAGCCATAGAGCTGCTGCATTAGCGTGTGTGTAATGATCCTGCTTCCTCATAATTACCCTATGCAAGCAATCTCTGGGCCCACTTGCGTCGCGGCACGCACAATGCCTAGCCTGCTTGATGGAGTCATGATTTGCATGGCCATGTTGCTAGCACTCATGATAGCAGCCATTTCGGAGCTGATCAGTGCAATTTGTTTGTTGTGCTGAATCGATCAAAACATTTGTACGTGGTGTTGTTATCCCTTTATGATTATAGTGACGCTGTTTAATAACGGGCTGGCAGCTTATTTAATCATTGGCATTTAAAGAGCATGCAGGGAAGCCGGGCCTTGATTGTAGACACTGAGTAGAGCTTGCTTACACTGTATACAGGATGAAGGTCAAGCTGGCTGTCTTGATTGGGTGGTAGACTATTGAAATCCACCATAACAGTGCGCTTACTCCCAGGTAGTCCTCGGTAGACCTCTGGCCTCCTGGCGATGGGATTGCGCCTGATCTTGCTTCCCTGGCCCAGATCGGACCCAGCAGTTCAGGCTTCTCCTATCAGTGTGCCCAGTCACTCCCGGCCGAAATCCAGGTGGTGACAAAGGGTGTACGTGAAACTACTGTAGATTCAGGTAGCGTGTGCCAAGTAATCACTCCAAGTCTCTTCAGGTATTTTAGAAGTATATTGAAAGCATAGCAAGATACAGGATACAGTCCATCAAAAGATCAGGAAGCATTTCAAAGCAAGGAAATGAAGCAAACTGGTTCTCTAAGGGATAGCCCATGGAGCGTCTCTGTGTCAGCCTGTGTTTGTGCCGTCTCTGGGTTATATCGCCTCCCCTAGGTTCCACCTTTGGCCCTCCCCCTTAGAGATTCCAACCAATGATCGTACAGCAAGACATGTCAATCACACATTAGGTTTCATTTCTTCTAAATCAGGAGGCAACTCATAAGGCAAGGATGTTTACATATTTTCTCTCTCCTCCTGATTTGAAATCGCCATTTTGAAAGAGAATATACTTCATTCTGGTACGTACCTGTCAACCATCCCGATTTGGCCGGGATTACCCCATAATTTGACACCGATTGACATCATAACCTGTAATTTGACGCATGCGTGGAAGTGCTACGCTGCTTGCGCAGCCCCTACGCAAGCGGTGGAGCGCTTCCACGCATGTGTGGAAGGGTTCTACACAAGTGTAAAACCCTTCCACGCATGCGTGGAAAGCGACCTGCGCACAAGCGATCTGTGCAGGTCCCGTTTTTTCCGGAGCCGTGGGTTGACAGGTATGTTCTGGTATAGATGCCTGCCAAAGAGACATCTGAGCCTTGGCTGTATGGGTTGGGTGAGCCTGGCTTCTTTCCTCTCAGGTTCACTTGGAACTGTCCATGGTCATGATTGAAGACCTCAAGGTCCTGGCTCCCCATCCTTTTGGGCTCTCTTTATTCGTGTCAGAGGCACCACCAGCATATAATAGCATACAAAGCTAAAATTAACACATCTAAAACAAGAACGAATTAAAAGGACAAGATATCTGCCCAATATTGGGCCACATCAACAGCATTTCCTCTTGCCAACATCAGGTCCTCCTCAGTGCATGTTGAGGGGCATCACGTGCATTATATCCTATGGGAGACAGTTTGTACTTCTCCACATTCACACAGGCTGTCATCTACAGGGAAACCCCACTTTCTCAGATTAGCCCTTGATCTTCCTACCCCTTCATGCAGTCTATTGAAAGCTTTCCACACAGGCCATGGTTGTTCGTGGCCAGGCGGTAGAGAGTCCTGTGGTTCTGCCCAGTTATCTGGTAGCTCCTTGCTCGCCTTCCATAGTTCTAAGGTGGTCTTGTTGGGACCAGATGTTCAGAGGGGCAGAAGTTGTGAGGAAGCTGTGCTTTGATTTCCGTCTCGGCTTTGGTGGTTGGTGACCAAATAGCAGGTGTGTTTCCCAGGATCTTGCTTTGACCCACTCTTTCTGAGCAGCACTTTCTCGGCGAAATGTTGGTGGAGGAATGCCAGCTAAGTCATTTTATTTCACTTTATTCTTGTATACCGCTTCATTCTGCCAAAGGAGACTCTAAGCGGTTAACATTGGTGCATGCTGAGTGCAGCGCAGCCAGCAGCAGGAAAGTGAAAAGATACAATAAAAAAATTAGATGTATAACACTTAACACAAAAAAACGACACAGTCAAACAAAACAACACTCAAAATACACCCTCTGGCGATGTTGGGGGCCAGAGGGTAGAGGAAAGCATCCCGGCCGGTCTTTTATCCTTCTCCGGGTGAAGCAGGACCCGGAGGAGGGAGGGCGGGAGCCGAACTCCACTGCGCAACCACCGCAGCTAATGCCATTTCGTCCTCTGGCGATGTCAGGGCCAGAGGGTGGAGGCAAAGTCATGCACTTTTTGTATTGGAGTTGGTTTTAGGTATCCTGTGACCAACCTTGCTGTTTCATTTAGGGCCACGTCCACCTTCCCTGCACCTGGGACTGTGGTGGCTCAAGTGGTTGAGATGTTGAACTCGCTGACTTGATGTGTGTGGTTGGGCACCCCAACCTGTGCCTGTGCTTTTCCTCAGGATATTGTTCCTTTGGGCTTGAGGCCATGTATTAGGAGCAGGAAAGGGAATTAGGTTGAGATCCATCCTTGAATCTTCTTCCTTCTTCCACTGGAGCCCCCGAGACAAAAGGCCCATCCTGCCAGCTACACTCCAGTCCAGTCGGGTCTATGCCATAATTCTCCTGTAAATCCGAGGACTTCAAGACCACCATTAGTGTTTTTAAATTTAAAATAAGTTTCATAAAAATAATCCATACAGCATCCCAGAGACAAGGATGGAAATGGCCCTCAGCATGGCAGGACAACATTTTGGGGGGTCGGCATAATCAGCCTTATTACATGTTAAAGGTCTTCTACAGGTTTGATTTGGCAACAAGCTTTTGAAGGCTTCGCCCTCTTTCTTCCGATGCAACAAACACAGTTACCAGTCTGGATTTTTATTTGTTTCTTTGCTTCTTTTAGAGCTGGTTGCCTTGGCATTGCTAAATAACATCCTATCATTTGGGGAGGGGGGACCCATACCAGTGGTGGTGAACCTATGGCATGCGTGCCAGAGGAGGCACTCAGAGCCCTCTCTGTGGGCATGCATGGCATCGCCCCAGCCCAGAGTTCGTCCCACCCCTCTGCCCCACAGCCCAATAGGAGTGCTTCCTCTTTCCCCCAGCACAGAGTTCACCCCGCCCCTCTGCCCAGCAGCCCAATGGGAGCTCTTCCTCCCTACCCCCAGCACAGAGTTCGCCCCACCCCTCTGCCCAGCAGCCCAATGTGAGCTCTTCCTCCCTACCCCCAGCACAGCGTTCGCTCCACCCCTCTGCAGCTCGGTCCTAAAGGTTCGCCATCACTGCCCCCATACCAACTGAGCAAACTGTGTTAAAATTCTCCACTGCAATCCGAAAGACTTGACAGACAAATATCCTTTTTTTAAGAAATAGGTAAACAATTCCAGTAACGTTAAACCTTCTAAAATGACATGCTCAATGCGCAGGATTCTGTTTATGTGACCCTGAAGTTTGTATTGGCCCCCATTCGGAGCACGTAAATTGTTTTCAAAATCAATCAAACCAACAAAGCCCGCTGTCCCAGGATATAGCACGCTGGGCACCATCTAGTCCAGATGCATTAAATTGCATACCCTGGAAGGAAAGTGCACATTTCAGAAATGTCCTGCCAATTGTCCGAGAAGATTTAACTTTATGGTTTGGAAGCAGATTTCAGAATTTCATTTGGAAGCACGGCTGGGCAGGCGTCATCGCAAAGAGAGATTTTTTTTTTTTGCACTGTAGATTTCTCTCTGCCTCGGAATAGCTCAATTTGTATTAAAGCGCCAGAATGTCATGATTTTCATAAATGGCAGCGCTGCTGGCCAATAAGTTACATAACAGGTGGGAACGTGATGGTTTGTCCTCCAAAGAAAGTCCAGGAGGACTTTACTCCAGTGTAACACATTTCCAATTCCTGCTATCGCGACGTCTTCCTTCAAGAATGTGTCATTCTCCTAAGGAATATTTTTCAGGCTGGAAGCAATTTCTCGGTTCCTCTTGGCTGCCTTTTGCCCCACGTCGAAGAAAAAGGAACTTCCTATTTTTGAGATGGAAATCAAAGGAAATTTGTCCTATCTAAAAAGTCCGTTTGTTTTCCTTCTCCTTGTTTACTTTCTTTCCTTGCAACCCTAAGCAAGACGGACCCAGAATTAAACTCTGGGACTAAGACAGTAATTTACTAATCAGGGGGAAAATGGGCATCTACTGTGCTTACGATGAAGTGGGTTTAAAACATCATTATTTTTTTTCGGGAACAGCTTGAAAAGAGCAGATGCATAGAACAGCCCGGGAAAAAAAAATTAAATGTAACATTTGCATAGATGTGATAAAGCACCGCGGAGCAAATGCGGCTGATTGAGGTCGTTGGAGGGCAGAGAAGAGAGCAAGAAGAGAGATCCCAAAATACAGGAACGGCTGGTAAGCTCAAGTCGAATAAGCAACAATAAGGCCTTAATCAGGCAGGTTTCAAGCGACTGCGGTGGCTTAGTGGTTAAGATGCTGAACTTGGCAATTGGAAGGTCAGCAGGTCAGCAGTTTGAGACCCGAGTACTGCACAACGGAGTGAGCTCCTGTCTCTGCCCCAGCTCCTGCCAACCTAGCAGTTCAAAAAGCAAGAAATTGCAAGCGGATAAATAGGTACCGCTTCAGTGGGAAAGGTAAACAGCATTCTGTGCAGCGTTTAGTCATGCCTGCCACATGTCTATAGAAACATCTACAGATGCAGACAGTGCTGGCTCCATTTATTTATTTATTTACTAGATTTATCTTTCTCGCCTCGGCGACCAAAGGCGGCTCACATCAATTAAAAACCATCTGATACCAACTACTAAAATCAGTAAAGACATTAAAATGATTAAAATGTCCATAAAAACACTTTGACTATAAATGGAGATGAGCACCGAACCCTAGAGTCGGACATGACTGGCTCTTCGACCTTCTCATTGCAACACCTCTTTCCCCCTTTTAAATGTGTGATGAGGAATGTGTCATGTCAATAAATGTAATGCATGAAAACATACAGAACCAAGGAAGGTCCAGAAGACGTTTTGTTGTCTTAGGCCAGGGGTGCCCAATTTTTTTGGGCTGCGGGCCGGTCATGTGGTTCAGTGGGCCGGTCACGTGGTTCCTCCCACTGGAAGCGAAAGTAAAATGTGTCTTGCAATCTGTTTTGCAACAGGATGAGATAGATTTTAAGATGCCATTTTCTCTGCTTAAACCAGGGGTGTCTAAACTATGGCCTGTGGGCCAGATCAAGGCCCCAATGCCAATTCATCTGGCCCACATCGCCCTTGTCACTCCCGGAAGTAGAAGTAAAATGCGCCCATATGTTTTACTTCCGCTTCTGGGAGTGACAAGGGCAGCGCAGGCTGGATGAATTGGCTTCAGGGGCTGGATCTGGCCCACAGGCTGTAGTTTGGGCACCCTGTCTTAGGCAAAGCACACTATAGTTACTCTGCTACCTGGTGGCACAGTGGTTAAACTGCTGTACTGCAGCCAGAAGGATGTGAGTTCGATCCCGACCAGAGATCAAGGTTGACTCAACCTCTTCCAGCCTTCCGAGGTCAAATGAGTCCACAGCATGTTGGCGGTAAAATACTAATTAACTTGTAAACTGCTCAGACAGTGCAATAAGCACTATGGCAGGGATTCTCAACCTGCGGTCCATGGGCCAGATGCGGCCCATGGCACTATTTCATGTGCACCTCCACCACACCAGGAAGTGCCATATGGTGGAGGAAGGGCAAAATGGCCATCCGGCCCCTGAAGCTGTCTGAGGGTGCGTGACCTGGCCCCTGGCTTAAAAAGGGTGAGAACTCCTGCGCTATGGGGTGGTAGAAAAGTGTCGTTGCTATTGCTATACCCTTGTTAAATATAGCAATGTTCTAATTATGGTCTTCTAATTAATTGTGATTCTGTTTATTTCTGCCTGTACACACTCTCGAGTTCTTCTGCGTGGTCTCTGTGAATCCACACAAACGGCAAACCCATTTGTGTGGATTTACAAGGGACCTTGCAGGTGAGGAGCCTGGATAAGACAATAGTCCTGCTTCCCGTTTGGCTTGACTGGCACATGCCGTTTGGCTTGACTGGCACATTGGTTGGTGGGACCCCACAACTTGCCTGGAGCTCCTTGCCAAGGGAGAACTTCCGCATGCCCCAAGAAAACCCATCTCTGACCTTCCATGAGCATCATGGAAGCCTGCAGTGCCTCCATCCTGGGAATGGAACAGGTGAATTGGACAGGATAGGTTCAGCCCCGTGGTGCCAGTTGTGCTGCGATTTTAAGCCACAGGTGCCAGATGTGAGAAAACCAAGCCCCACCTGCTCACCTGGGGACAAACAACCATGAAATTCAGAGGCTAATTTGAGTTTGTTCTCTTCACCTTTGCTCTTCTCTTCTCTGCTTTCCTTTTCTCCCCAACCTCCCTTTGGTACATATTTGCTCATACCTGCACCACGCAGCATGTGGTAATAAATATTCAGCGACCGCTTTCATGTGCTTGCAGCCAAGTGAGGGCGCGTTGATTCCAGGCGGGGAGATCTTGAGCCTTGGCAGATCACAAGGAAGCCTTCCAGCCTGGAGCAGGTGCCTTTGGTCGGGCGAGATAGTATTTCATCCTTCCTTCCTTCCTTCCTTCCTTCCTTGCAAGCAAATGGTTGACACTGGAAGGTCAGATCGGCCTTTTTTCCTTCCCCTCTTCCTCCTCTCCCCAAACCCAAAGAGACAGAGAAGCTTTGAAAGACACCTCCTTGCAAACGATGTGGAGGAGCCCAAGCCATATGACGTGCGAGACTAATCACCTGCTTACCAACGCCACAATAATTTGGTCATTTGTCTTGACTGGAACCACAGGAGACCCCTCTCCCCTGCCTGCTAAGCTTTCCATGCCCCTTGAGTTGAGCATGTGTCTGAATTGCTTTTGTTAAGCCACCCCCACATCCCACCCTGTCACTCCACCATTATGGTCTGGATTTGTATTTGTGGAGTGTGCGTGAGATTTAGGAATTAACTGCATTGCCATTCATGGCGCATTGTTGAAGGGGGTGGGCTATTTTTGCTCAGTGGCATAAACCGGACTCGCAACAGAAGAGCTAATTCCATGAATGCTAATGCTTTCTGTTGTCAACTATGTAATGCATCAAACACATGATTGATGTTGAAGTGCTGACTCGCTTGGTCAAAATTTAAAGCAGCCTCAAAGTTTTCACGATTTTGATTTGATTATCCTGACTTGGATTTTGGAAGCTGGGCTCCCCAGTGTGTGGGTGTGTGAGCGTGTGCGTGCGTGCATGTGCGTGTGCATGTGTGTGTTGTGATTCTATCTTTTTGCTTCCTTTTTTTGACAAATACTTGACTTTGGGGGTCCTACAGGATAAGAGGGTTGGAGTGGCAACTGGATGAGCTCTCCTCGCTCTATAGAACTTCAGATTTGGAGGGGAACAGAGAATTTTAGAGTGACAATTTGTCTATAACAAGGGTGGCCAAACTATGGCCCACAGGGCCAGACCTGGCCCACAGTGCCAAATCCTCCAGCCCTCGCCACCCTTGACCGGAAGCAGAAGTAAAACATGCCTGCACGTGTGCAAACACTGCCATAAATGCATCCACGGCTGTCGTAAATGCATTTACAACAGCTGCGGACTTGTTTTATGGTGGGAGGAACCACGTGACCGGCCCACTCAACCACGTGACCGGCCCACAGCAAAAAGGTTTGGGAACCCCGGTCTATAAGGAAGGAAAGTTTTTAACTTCGAACTCTAAGGTCTTTGCTCTGAAGTTCAAAACTTTTCTTCACCTGTCTTAATGAGTCAAGAAGCTCATTAAGAATTGTGAGAAAGAGCGAGGCAAGAACAAATGGACTGGGGGAAATGTTTCATACCTCTCCAATGTTTTATGCACCTCATAAAGTCATGGATCCCCTCCTTTTGCAACACATGGAGTCCTGGAAAGCGGGGATTTGCCTTGTGATAGGGGTGATGCAGAAGGACGTTTTGGGCTCACGGGGCTATGAAATGAATCTCTTAATGCCCTTAGAAGAACAGATACTGGAAAATGAAAGCAGAGCAGGATGAAGTTGAGCCTGAATTCAAACCTCTCATCGTTACTGAATTCACTTTGGGCAGATATGGCAAAACTCAGGCTATGCAAGTTTATTGAGAATCCAATCCTAGTGGCCTCAGTTAGGCCTTCGTGTTGGTTTTGCTGGCTGCAGCCTCAGTCAGATCGATGCCTCATCTGTAAAATGGGAAGAACATGCTATTGTAGCGTCCTTTTAAAGGAAAGTTTTAAAAAAGAGAGGAAAACACTAAAACAAATATTAACAAGAAACCTATGCACTAGCATTTAAAGCAAATATTACCACTGTATTATTGATTATTTCTCCTTGTTTGAGAGAACTTAGTATCTAAGCAAAATAGAAAAAGAAGAACAAAGGCAGGTTCTCACCAGCCTACAATACAGTATATATTTCAACAGTGTTTGTTCTTTCATGTCTGTCGATTGGGAGGAGAGTATTTTCTATGCAGGAAAGGATGAAGTTCAGATATGTATTTCAGGCTCTAAGTGAGTGGATAACTAGCTGTGACCACCTGGCATCCTCCACTTGCATTGAACTGTAATGGCCAACATGGTAATTGTGGTTGTGGTGGCTGGGGACTATGGGTGCTGTCGTCCCATGCATTTGGAAGACACCATGTTTGGAAAGGTTGATCTGAGTCAATCAACCAGTAGTAGAGAAATCCTCTATACCAGGGTTTCTCAAACTAGGCTCTCCAGGTGTTCTTGGACTTCAGTTACTAGAAGCCCAAGTCAGCACTCCTGCTGATCAGGGCTTCTGGGAACTGAAGTCCAAGAACATCTGGAGAGCCAAGTTTGAGGACCTATGGTCTAGATCAGTGATGGCCAACCTTGGCACTCTAGGTGCTCTTGGACTTCAGTTGCCAGAAGCCCTGATGACAGGAGTGTTGACTTGGGCTTCTGGGAATTGAAGTACAAGAACACCTGGAGTGCCAAGGTTGGCCATCACCTATCTAGATCAACCCCTATGCTCTGTCAAGTTCTTCTTCATGGTCTCTGCGAATCCACATGAATGGGTTTACTGTGCATATGTGCAGTAAACTCAATCATGTGGGTTTACAAAGGACCATGTAGAAGAACAGTTACAGGTAAGCAACCTGACATTATAGAGCAGGAGTCTGCAGACTTGGCTCTCCAGGTGTGTTTTTGGACTTCAATGACCAGAAGCCCAAGTCAGCACACCTGCTGGTCAAGGCTTCTGGGAATTGAAGCCCAAGAACATCTGGAGAGCCAAGTTTGCTGACCACTGGTCTATACACCTAAGGCTTCTGGGAATTGAAGCCCAAGAACATCTGGAGAGCCAGGTTTGCTGACCACTGGTCTATACACCTCCTTGGGGATGGATGCTTTGAAACTCTCTGGGGTGTCTGTAGGTACGGGAACCACATATGTGAGTGTTCACATCCTTTCTCATTCCTTCCATGCCTGATGTGGGAGGAGAAGGCTTGGCACAGTGTGGTTGGTCTCCCACACACCCATGGGTGCCCATTGGCATTGCCAAGGGCATATACTCTACAGTGTGGGGTCTTTCCGCCATCATCTCCCCCTGTGTGCATGTCTGGCAAGTTTGTGAGCCAAGCTGTTTCTTCTTGTACCTTCAAATGCTTCCCATCAGTATTTCTCAAGTCAACAGGATTCAGGAAGAAGTCTAGAAATTTGTCTAGGGGATAGTTTTGCTTTGTTTGTGTCGTTAATGGAAGTGTTGTACAAGGCTGCTATATATGGTGGAAAACATTACTTTAGCCTCTCTGGGTATGACCTCTAACCAGCACTCATATTTCAATTTGTGCTGGCAAATATTGACAGAAACCCAGAATAGAAGCTTTTAGAATCGGGGCGGGTTTTTTTTTCTGCAGGCCACTAGAAGGCGGCCGGGAGGAGAGACCGCGTGAATTTCCCCCAGTGAAATTATATATTGTTTTGAAAGATGAGAATGTAATTGTGAACACCATGCTAGGATTTGCAAGAGTTGAGCATCCTGTGATAATGGGTGAGTGGGGGGGGGGGGAATGCTCAAATACTATTTGCAATCGCTGATGTGAGCTGCAGGTACCGGGACCGCAGTGCAGTTTTATGGGGGCATCTTTTAAAGGTGGAATGCTGTTTTTCATTTTAATCCCACTCTTCAAGGGGACGAGAATGACGTTAGAAAGCAACTGAATTCATAAAAATAGGGTGGTGAAGTTTAACGTTTAAAAAGTTAACATATCCACAACATCAGGAGAGGTGAGAATTGAGACAACATTGGTCTTACATTTAGGGTAGTCAGGTAGGCTTTCTTTGGCAACAGATTTTTCGGCAGTATTTTAGATCATTCATTCATTCATTCATTCATTCATTCATTCATTCATTCATTCATTCATTCATTCTTCAAATTTGCCGCCCAACTCGGCAATGACTCTGGGCGGCTAACAACAATTAGAAGGGACATCAAACTAATTAAAAGCCCTTAAAACCCCATGAAAAATTCTAAATAATTCACCCACTCACCTCATTCATTAAATGATAGACAATAATCAATTCATAGCTTCCAAAGTTTAGGTAAAGCTTGCCTTGCTCGAAAGCCAGTCATATCCGACACTAGGGTTCAGTGCTCATCTCTGTTTATAGTCAAAGAGCCAATGCTGTCTGTGTCTGCAGACATTTCCATAGACATGTGGCAGGCATGACTAGACACCAGAGTGCCCGGAACACCGTTTACCTTCACACTGAAGTGGTACCTATTTATTTACTTGCAATTTGTTGCTTTCGAACGGCTAGGTTGGCAGGAGCTGGGAGAGAGATGAGCGCTTACTCCGTCATGCCATACTTGGGTCTCGAACTGCTGACCTGTCGACCTTCCAGTCATCAAGTTCAGCGTCTTAACCACTTGAGCCACTGCAGTCCAAAGTTTAGGAGGATGTTTTCCAGTAGTTTCCAGACCAGCTTCCCCCAGTTGTTCTTCTTGGGCTACAGGTGCCTCATAGCTGCCGCCACCACCAGTATTCTGACAACACCCAGAAACCCAGGTTTGAGGACTACTGACCTATCTATCCCATGAGTCTTCTCTAGCTTGGGCTGAGTCTGATGGTAGCAACAGAGGGGAACCAACCATCTCTTTCTGTAGCCCAAACCCCTGTATTCTGTCTGTTGCAGGGAATGCTGTTTACCTTCCCACCAAAGTGGTACTTATTTACCCACTTGCAATTTGTTGCTTTTGAACGGCTATGTTGCTAGGAGCCTGGACAGTGCTGGATGCTCACTCCGTGGTGCAGCGCTCGGGTCTTGAACAGCTAACCTTCCAGTCATTGAGTTCAGCGTGTTAACCACTAAGCCGCTGCAGTCCCCATCATGAAGAAGTAGGAAGCAATAGTTACAATGAGAAATGTCTGCCCATATACCCATTCATTGGAATGGAAGCACGACGGTCCTCATTTTGAGAATGAAACTCGTTTTGAGTTTCAGGTGGCTAAGAATTGCAAGCATTTTTCCATTTTGAGGCCGAGGGTTGGTGGTGAGGGCAGGGCATAGTTATCGAAGAGGAAACTGTGCTCCACTGGGACACGCAGAAAAACGATAATTAGGAGCAACAAAACAAAACAGACAAAAACAGACAATGGGAAAACTGGTCTCAAAGGGGAAAGGACAAACTGAGGTCAAGAAAAGCAGCTCTGGGTAAACTGGAAGCCCCTGTAGGAGGTTTTCCTTTCAGAATGTGTTGGAGATCAGATCCAGACCTCTTCAAGGTCGTTAGTAATCAGCTTCTGGTGGAGAGATAAGAAGTAACCAACTCTTATCGGGAAGGAAGAATGAGCTACAATTTTGAGTAATGAAGAATTTGATCTCAAACACAGCCGTTATCTCAGAGAAGCGCGTCTGGGTGCCATAGTTGTCAAGTATCCCTTATTGGCCAGGAAAACCCCTTATTTTACCCTCTTTCCCACCGTCGTCCCTTATTAATTAGACTGCAATGCCCTATTGCCACCATTGGAGGGCAGCACAAGATAAGCATAGCTGTCAAGTATCCCTTATTGGAGGGAAAACCCCTTATTTTACCGTCTTTCCTGCCGTCATCCCTTATTAATTAGACTGCAATGCCCTATTGCCACCACTGGAGGGCAGCACAGGAGAAGCATAGCTGTCAAGTATCCCTTATTGGAGGAAAACCCCTTATTTTACCGTCTTTCCTGCCGTCATCCCTTATTAATTAGACTGCAATGCCCTATTGCCACCACTGGAGGGCAGCACAGGAGAAGCATAGCTGTCAAGTATCCCTTATTGGAGGGAAAACCCCTTATTTTACCGTCTTTCCTGCCGTCATCCCTTATTAATTAGACTGTAATGCCCTATTGCCACCACTGGAGGGCAGCACAGGATAAGCATCGCTGTCAAGTATCCCTTATTGGCCAGGAGAACCCCTTATTTTACCCTCTTTCCCGCGGTCATCCCTTATTAATTAGACTGCAATGCCCTATTGCCGCCATTGGAGGGCAGCACAGGATAAGCATAGCTGTCAAGTATTCCTTATTTACCGGGAAATTCCCCTTATTTCCAAATCCAAAACTCGACAGGTATGATGAGTGCCCTGCTAGTGATGTGAAACCCAGATTGTTGTGGTGCTTACAATGGACCAACAAGAACGATGTGGGGAGAATTCCTGAAAAGCATATATTTGGGGCAACAGAGAATAACTTTGTCGGCCTTTGGGGAAGAAAGCCTGGAAAAAACGACAACGGTCCTGTTGGTATATTTTTGGAGTTGGGAACAGAGAGAAGGTAAACCATCACATCTAATAAAGGGTCAAATTAGAGATATCTTGGATATGTCAACTTGCTGTGGTGGAGAACTCTTAAGTGGAAAATACTTCTGCTCCAACTTTATGGCCCAACTCCTTGATTGCTTTATTTTTGTTACTGTGCTTCAGGGTTTGCTGATACTCTGTTTATATGCTGTTTTTTTAAAATAGGAATTGTGTTCATTGCATTTTTGTTTTGATTGTATATTTATTTTAATTGACATTTTGTAGGTTTATTATATTTTGTTTTGTTGTATCTTTAATTATGTTGGAAGCCGCCCTGAGTCGGCCTACAAGCTGAGTAGGGCGGGGTACAAATTAAAAATTGAATTGCATTGAATTGAATTCTTATTCAAACCTTGATCTGCCAGAATTGAAGCCATTTTCTTGGCTTGGTCACTGTCCAAAAGTAATTCTTCATCGGTGCATGTTTCAGGTAGTAATCGGCAGGCCAGCGTATGAGCCGGATTCTGTATCTCTCCACATTCACACTGCATGTTGTTGTGCGCCAGTAGCCCTCACTTGAGCATGTTGAGCATGTTTGGGGACTCCAACTCTCACCTATTCAAGGTCTCCCAAGTGACGTTGGGGAGGTTGAGTTCTTCATCCATATCCTCCTTTCATGTCCTTCCTTGTCCCGTGAGCTCCTTCCTCCATCTTCCAATTTGGTGTTGCTCTTGCCTACCCTCAAGAATGTTTGTTCTTGCCATAAAGCTCTTCCTGGATCTAAGCCTTGAGGCTCATGTCCATCCAGAGGATCGCCCATTCCTCAAAAGTCAGTCATATTCGACTCTAGGATTTGGTGCTCATTTCCCTTTAGAGCCAAAGAGCCAGAGCTGTCTGCATTACAGACATTTCTGTTGTCATGTGACTAGATGTTGGAGGCCACAGAACACTGTTACCTTTCCTGCCGAAGAGTAATTATTTATCTACTTGCAATTTCCTTAAACGCTAAGTCACTGCAGTTCCTCACCTCTAGCTGTGCCAAATAACAAATACATAATTGGGGCATGATGTGCAACTTGCCTGGCCTTGCCCAACCAGAAAGCTAGGCCTGTAAAACAATGAAGATTCACAGGAAGGTAAGGCATGACTCTACCAATGCAACCCTGCTCTAATTTCCTTCCCGGCTTTCTTTTGTGATGTATGTTAAGTTTCCAGCCGAATGGTAGTCCAACCGCTGCCTGAATACTAATGTGCTTTTTAAGCATTCTCCAGGCCTCTCATGCATCAGCATTCTTTCAAGATGGTAGAAGAGGGACCTGCAACCCGGCCTTTCGTAATTCATGCAGATGCTAATATGCAGCCAAATGAAAGAGAAGGCTGAATTACTTTGGGTAGGAAGGAGAAATGTATTTGCTAAATACTCTGAAGAGAGCGGTTCGAACAAAGGGAAAGGGGAGTCTCAAAGCAGCCAGAGATGCTGATCAAGGATGAGGGAGCAAGTTGGGTTTGATTTTCCAAAACATCTCAATATGTCAAGGGCGGCACGGGCTGGGTGAATCGGCGTCGGAGCCCATGGACTGTAGTTTGGTCACCCCTGCTCAAGACAGGCAAAACTCACGTGCAGAGAATACTATGAGAAAAGACTGGACTATATTAGGTAAAGGTAGTGGTAGCCCTTTCTCGAAAGCCATTCTTATCTGACTGTAGGGTTCAGTGCTCGTCTCGGTTTATAGCCAAGGAGCCAGTGCTGTCTGCATCTGCAGACGTTTCTGTGCTCATGTGGCAGGCATGATTAGACACCGGAGTGCACGGAACGCGGTTTACCTTCCCACCGAAGTGGTCCCTATTGATCTACTTGCAACTCCATTGCCAGGAGCTGGGACACAGAGACGGGAGCTCACTGCATCGTGCGGCACTCGGGTCTCGAACTGCTGACCTGCCAACTTTCCAGCCGTCAAGTTAAGCATCTTAACCGCTAGTCCACACCTGGACTATGATAGCATTTAAGCAAAAGTAGGAAGTCTTCCTCCTCCTTTGCGTAGGAGGATCTGATGTCATTTACCTGCCAGAACCTAGTCTGGATTGAGCCTGCGGTGGTGGATGGGGAAATAAGCCGTGGTGGACAACACAGACGTCTATGCATGGGTCTGCTTTGGTTCACCGAAACAATTCTTTGGCTCATAAAGAAGCAAGCAAGTCACTACAAGCCTATATGGAGGCAGGGGAACGGAAGATAATTGCACAACCGAAGCCAAAGTCAGGCAAATTAAACAAAGCACGCCTTTAAGCAAAGGCAAATAAGAGGCATCTGGAAAGTTAAGCCCTGCTAATCTGTTCTGAAAGAAAACAGGGCTTCTGTAACTTCAAACTGACCTTATAGTCACAGGTGCAGGAGTTCCTTCCTACTCTGGAGTTTACCTTATTCAAGCATTTTTTTTTTGGGTGGGGTGGTGGTGGTGGCAGGAAATGCAAGGATGGCACATGGGTGAGCATTCACAACCCTCAGTCCATAGCTCAGGATCCAAACCAGTTTAGCCACGTGGGAACATATCAGCTTTTGTTTTATAAAGTTAACTTTCTACACCTGCAGTAACTGAAACAAATGCCTCCCCTGCCGCCCCCACACCCCAAAGACAAAAGAAAATAATGGGGGCAATGTTGTAAGCCACCCTGAGTGGGAAATGCCTTTCCAGATGGGTGATATTAAAAAGGTACTAAATCAATAAATTAATTCAGAACGCATTCTTCTTCATGTTTGCGTGAGCTTATAGTGGATGAAAGGTGATGACATTTCCCCTGAATCTTTCAGAAAGGATTGATATGGATGTTTAAAAAAAGTGGTTTTTTTCCCCAACAAAAAAGGCAAGTCGGAACAGTTGTGTGACCCCCAGAAAGAAGGTTAAACTTGGAAAACAGGAGGAGTTGTACGGCATTCTGCAAATTCAAAGATGATCCCAAATGAGAGGCCAATGAAGCTTTCTTTCTTTCTTTCTTTCTTTCTTTTTGTAATTGTTCTCCCTGTTTGTCTTCCTCCTCCTCCTCCTCCTTTTTCTGACGTATCCATTCTGGATATTGGCTCTCATCGTGGCAATAGTCTTCCTGTTCTTAACCCTTGGGAACAGTTCTTCTGAGGACATGCCACACCAGTCTCTCATGTTCTTCAGCCATAAAGTCCATGGCTTCTTCTTTTCCCAGGGATCTTTCCTTGCATGACAAGTTGGAATAGTCTTCTATACTTTATGTTGTTCCTCATGATATGGCCAAGCTATTGGAGCTTTCTTTGCTTAATGGTCTTAAAGAGTTCTTGTTCTTTATCCATTTGGCATAATTCTTCTACATTAGTCACATAATCAACTCATGGTATCCTTAGTAGCTGTCTGTAGATCCACATTTCAAAAGCCTCAATTCTCTTTTCAGATACTTTAGTCAATGTCCAAGCTGTATAGCAACACTGGGAATACATAACATTTCACTATTTAGATCTTTGTGGCGGAAGTTAGATTTCTACTGCATAACAAATGTCGCATTTTTGTTGTTGTTCAGTTGCACAGTCGATTCCGACCCTTTGTGACCCTATGGACCATTGATCTCCAGGCACCCCTGTCCTCCACCCTCCTCCTCAGCCAGCTCAGCTCGGTGCCCGCTGCGTCCACAATGCCATCGAACCATCTCATCCTTGGTCGTCCCCTTTTTCTTTTGCCCTCCACCTTTCCCAGCATCAAGGCTTTCTCAAGTGAATCCTCTCTTCTCATTTGGTGTCCAAAGTACTTCATCTTCATCTTTACTATTTGAACTTCTAAGGAGCAGTCAGGACTGATTTCTTTCAAGATTGACTTATTTGTTCTCCTCGCTGTCCAGGGGACTCTCAAAACTCTCCTCCAACACCACATCTCGAAGGCGTCTATTCTTCTGCGCTCAGCCTTCCTAATGGTCCAGCTCTCGCAACCATACATTACCACTGGGAATACCATTGCTTTGACTATTCTAATTTTTGTTTTCAATGTGATGTCTCTGCTTTTCACTATCTTCCCCAGGTTTCTCATCGCTTGTCTCCCTAGAATCAGTCGCCTTTTTATTTCATGGCTACACTCGCCATCTGCAGTGATCCTAGATCCCAAGAAAGTGAAATCCGTCACTGCTTCTACTTCTTCCCCGTCTACTTTCCAGGTGTTGATAGGGCCTGTTGCCATCATCTTGGTTTTCTTGATATTGAGTCAGGCCAGCTTTTGCACTCTCGTCCTTCAGTCCAATCAAGAGATTCTTTAGGTCTTCCTCACTTTCTGCCATTAGGGTGGTATCGTCTGCATATCTCAGATTGTTGATGTTTCTCCCAGCAATTTTGATCCCATATTGCGATTCATCCATCCCTGCATTGCGCATTATGTGCTCTGTGTATAGGTTGAAAAGGTAGGGTGATTTTTATCGCATTTTTATCAAGGTGGATTTTGCTTTTGCCATGCTATTCTTTCTTTGCAGAACAAAATGGCTTCTTTCCATAGCCTGATTCCAATTTCAGTCAAAAAGACCACACTTCCACTCCTGGCTTGATTGTGCATGACTGATTTTTAGGGTAGCCAGACTGTTAGAGGGGCTATTGAGTCAACATCTGGCCGGGAAATCAAGAACCAGAAGGAAAGAGGTCAAGAAACCTGAGGTTGCCCATCCAAAGTGGTGCCTATTTATCTACTTGCAATTTCTTGCTTTTGAACTGCTAGGTTGGCAGGAGCTGGGACAGAGATGGACGCTCATTCCATCCTGCAGTACTCAGGAATTGAACTGCAGACCTGCTGACCTTCCAGTCATCAAGTTCAGCGTCTTAACCACTAAGCCACTGCAGTCCCTAAGAAAGTAGTAAGTAATCTATATATTTACTTACTCTATTTTCTTTGATTAATTTGGAGTGGAATAAGGTACATGGCTCTGTGTCGTCTTACATTATCCTCAAAATATTTTTGCAAGTTGCATCAAGCAGAGAAGTTTGAGTGACCAGCCCAAAATGACCCCAACATGAACTTGGGTCTCTCGGGCTCAAGTGAAACCAATGGCCCTTGGATCAGATGATTTCATAGCTTACGGCATCAAATAAACTCCTGATTATGGTGTGATCAGTGAACTATTCAACTCCCAGTGTTATTTATTTTTTATTGCATATACTGTTGTGTTTTCTTACTACTGGAAAAGCCATGTTACTGTGACTATAGAGTTTTATTCTGTTCACAGCGGCTTCTTCATTTCTTTCCCTTGCAAAATACGTACAATATATGAATAAATAAACAAAGAATATTGGGGGGGGGGATAAGTAAATCCAGTGACCCCATGGATTACAGATACACAATGCTTGCATTGTTATGAGTACTGATCGTGGTGTCTCAAATAAGCAATGGGTTCTGAACTTAATTAAACCTTTTTGTATCTGTGCCCCCCCCCTTCCTCCTCTCTTCTAGGACGCAGCCTGTTTGCAAAGTTAATGAAATGGTTTCCTATGATATTACGACGATTCAAGATCCATGCTCAGGAGCAACACAGTAAGCCCACTGGGATGAAAATTGCAAAGAGATAAAATGGTGAGTCTATATTTTGAATAGTAATGCTTTAGATGCTGTTGTCAATGTATAGCCAGTCATGTAATGCCTGGCCACTGGCTATCCAGATGAAGCAAGATGTAATCTTGAAATGCGTGGGATTTTTTTTTCAGACAGTAAATTCATCGTCAAACAGAAAGGTTTAAAAAGAGTCAGCTTTCCTCTGGAGGCCATAGACGTATTCATTTTGGATGCATATTTACATACACATATTTATATATTCCATTTTGGATACATATATAGACCAGTAGTTCCCAACATGGGGCCCAGGCTCTACTGGGGGACTTCACTTCCCAGAAGCTTAAGTCAGTACATTGGCTGATCAGTGCTTTGGGGAATTGAAGTTCAAGAACCAAAGGTTGGGAAACACTGCTTTAGACCAGGGGTGTCCAAACTTTTTGGGCTGTGGGCCAGCCACATGGTTCAGTGGGCTGGTCTTGTGATTCAGCGGGCCGGTCATGTGGTTCCTCCCACTGGACGCAGAAGTAAAATGTGCATTGCAATCTGTTTTGCAACAGGGTGAGATAGATTTTAAGGTGCCATTTTCTCTGATTAAATCAAGGGTGCCCAAACTATGGTCCTGTGGGCCAGATCTGGCCCCCGACGCCAATTCATCCAACCAGTGCTGCCCTTGTCACTCCTGGAAGCAGATGTAAAACATACAGGCCATAGTTTGGGCACCCCTGCTCTAGACAAATTCCTGTCAACCGCGGCTCTGACAAATCTGGGACCTGCGCAGATCGGTTCTGCGCAAGTCGTGTTCTATGCATGTGTAGAAGGGTTTTACGCTTGCGTAGCCCCCTTCTAAGCAAGCGTAGCCATTCTACGCATGCGTAAAACCCTTCTACGCATGCGTAGAATGCAACCTGCGCAGAAGGGCTGCGCAGTACCTCCTTGCCCCCGCTGCCAAATTCCGGGGTTTCGGCAGCGCGGGGCGGGAAATGGCACAAATCGGCGCCGAAAACCGGCCAATCCGGGAAGGTTGACAGGTATGATTGAATGGCATTGCTCAAAGGGATAGAGAAAGAGAGGTGGCCCCATGATAGCCACAACATTTCATTAGGCTACATTCATGACGTACTTTAAACTTTTATTCCGAATGGCTTTCCGCACCCATCCCAGATCTTGTCAGATCATGTGAAATGGAGAGCAAAACATTGCTTGTGGAACTGGAAAACAAGGATCCCTTGATATAGTGTCATAAACAAAGTCAACCATGTGATCCATGTACAAAACATATGCAGAGGTAGCAGGTGATACATTTTCTGGATTCATGCCTTCAGATGCCTGGGTCTGGGAGGCTGGGATGGTCAACAAGCTCCCCTTTTCCGCTCGTCAGAGGCTCCCCCCCTCCTGCAATTAATTTTTTAATGTTAAGGTTTTGTAGATTTTATATTTGTTTTTAGAAAGTAAATGGCAGGGGGGGGCAGGGTAATATTGTTATGTTTTTAAGGGTTTTTAAATTGTTTTATATAGGTTTTAACTTGCTCAGAGTCCATTGGATAGGGCGGTATATAAATCTATTAAATTAAATTAAAATAAATTAAAATCACTAAATGATTTTTTTAAAATTTGATCCAGAAAGGGCATCACCTGCTACTTCCGCATATATTTGATATAGTGTGACACTCGCTCATGGGACTAAGTAGAAAAGTGGATGTGTTATAAACTGCTTTAACCAACAAAAACCATAGCGGTTTGATTTGTTCCCCACTTGCTGACTCTATTATGGTGATGCGTATCTGCCCAGAGACTAGTAACTAGCATGCTCACAAAGTGGCAAAAGAACAAGAACCAGCAATGGTTAGATCAGGGGTGCCCAAACTTTTTGGGCCGTGGGCCGGTCCCGTGGTTCAGTGAGCTAGTCCCGTGGTTCCTTCCACTGGAAGTGGAAGTAAAACGTGCCTTGCAATCTGTTTTGCAACAGGATAAAATAGATTTTAAGCTACCATTTTCTCTGCTTAAACCAGGGGTGCCCAAACTATGGTCCACTGGCTGGATCCGGCCCCCGATGCCAATTCATCCACCCCACACCACCCTTGTTGCTCCTGGAAGCGGAAGTAAGAGGCACCCATATAGTGGCGTGGGCTGGATGAATTGGCATTGGGGGCCGGATCCAGCCAGTGGGCCAAGTTTGGACACCCCTGTGTTAGATTAAATCTTTCTAGTTGCCTCCAAGGTCAATATTATAAACTCCTGATGCTCATGGCAGGTGTGATAGAGGAGAACCAAACCTGAAAGCTGGTTACGCGCTTTCTGAAGGCACGGAGGGCCCTTTCCTCAAAGACACAGAGGGCAACTGTCTATGGGAAATAATAGAAGAGTCCAATGTAATGACACCGGCCATGGCATGGCAAAGTCTCACAGAGCCATAAAGCTACCGATAGGTTTGCTTTTAAATGTTCTTTTTCTTCATGCCTTCACATGCCTGCTCTTTCTACTTAGCACCTGTTGTGCAACATTTAGCATCATTAACTTGGAAGGTGACGCCAGATGTTAACTGTGTGCTCTGCGGACCGTTGTCTTCTTTCCAAAGTCCTTTGCAAGCGAGACTCTTTCGCAGGCACAAAAAGAAACAGCTTTCCACCCGTTTATTTGAATTTTGGGTTTAGCTCTACAAAACAGTTGTTGACACATGTTAATCAAACGGTGCCTCAACTTTTCAGTCCGTGGGCCGGTCACGGGGTTCCTCCCACCGGAAGCATAAGGAAAACCCTCCTTGCAATCTGTATTGCAACAGGATGAGAGAGATTTTTAGCTGCCATTTTCTCTGCTTCAACCAGGGGCGCCCAAACTACGGCCCGTGAGCCAGATCCGGGCCCCGGTGCCAATTCATCCGGCCTGCACAGGCCTCGTTGCTTCCCATACAGGCACGTTTACTTCCGCTTCCAGGAGCGACAAAGCCAGTACCAGTTGAGGGGTGCCATAGTTTGGGCACCCCTGCTGTAAACGCCTGAACTTGACCCACTATCCAGTTTTACTTTGGATCTATGTTTTTCCTCCTCGTATATTCCGATTGTTTAGCAAAGCTACTAGCTCTATAAATAACAGCTTGTGTTTTAATAATTCTTTACCGTATGTGATGTGGGAAATCGAAGGGAAATGTTGTTCTTTCCAACCCTTCCTTTCTCAGCCTCGATTCTACTCCACACATGCCAGTGTTGTATCATAGCTGTCAAGTATCCCTTATTGACCAGGAAAACCCCTTGTTTTACCCTCTTTCCCTTATTAATTAGGCTGCAATGCCCTATTGCTGCCATTGGAGGGCAGCACAGGATAAGCATAGCTGTCAAGTATCCCTTATTGGCCAGGAAAACCCCTTATTTTACCCTCTTTCCCGCCATCATCCCTTATTAATTAGACTGCAATGCCCTATTGCCACCATTGGAGGGCAGCACAGGATAAGCATAGCTGTCAAGTATCCCTTATTGGCCAGGAAAACCCCTTATTTTACCCTCTTTTCCGCCATCATCCCTTATTAATTAGACTGCAATGCCCTATTGCCACCATTGGAGGGCAGCACAGGATAAGCATAGCTGTCAAGTATCCCTTATTGGCCAGGAAAACCCCTTATTTTACCCTCTTTCCCGCCATCATCCCTTATTAATTAGACTGCAATGCCCTATTGCCACCATTGGAGGGCAGCACAGGATAAGCATAGCTGTCAAGTATCCCTTATTGGCCAGGAAAACCCCTTATTTTACCCTCTTTCCCGCCGTCATCCCTTATTAATTAGACTGCAATGCCCTTTTGCCACCATTGGAGGGCAGCACAGGATAAGCATAGCTGTCAAGTATCCCTTATTGGCCAGGAAAACCCCTTATTTTACCCTCTTTCCCGCCATCATCCCTTATTAATTAGACTGCAATGCCCTTTTGCCACCATTGGAGGGCAGCACAGGATAAGCATAGCTGTCAAGTATCCCTTATTGGCCAGGAAAACCCCTTATTTTACCCTCTTTCCCGCTGTCATCCCTTATTAATTAGACTGCAATGCCCTATTGCTGCCATTGGAGGGCAGCACAGGATAAGCATAGCTGTCAAGTACCCCTTATTGGCCAGGAAAACCCCTTATTTTACCCTCTTTCCCGCCGTCATCCCTTATTAATTAGACTGCAATGCCCTATTGCCACCATTGGAGGGCAGCACAGGATAAGCATAGCTGTCAAGTATCCCTTATTGGCCAGGAAAACCCCTTATTTTACCCTCTTTCCCGCCGTCATCCCTTATTAATTAGACTGCAATGCCCTTTTGCCACCATTGGAGGGCAGCACAGGATAAGCATAGCTGTCAAGTATCCCTTATTGGCCAGGAAAACCCCTTATTTTACCCTCTTTCCCGCCATCATCCCTTATTAATTAGACTGCAATGCCCTTTTGCCACCATTGGAGGGCAGCACAGGATAAGCATAGCTGTCAAGTATCCCTTATTGGCCAGGAAAACCCCTTATTTTACCCTCTTTCCCGCTGTCATCCCTTATTAATTAGACTGCAATGCCCTATTGCTGCCATTGGAGGGCAGCACAGGATAAGCATAGCTGTCAAGTACCCCTTATTGGCCAGGAAAACCCCTTATTTTACCCTCTTTCCCGCCGTCATCCCTTATTAATTAGACTGCAATGCCCTATTGCCACCATTGGAGGGCAGCACAGGATAAGCATAGCTGTCAAGTATCCCTTATTTGCCGGGAAATTTCCCTTATTTCCAAATCCAAAACTTGACAGGTATGTGTTGTATTGGGATGGGATCCTTGTTTCAATAGCTTTGCCACATTATTGCTGTGATGGTATGTTGCTTGTGCATGTGTTTCTAATAAATTCATTGTATTTTTTAAAAAAACACACCTCTCCTCAGAAGCAGTTTATTTAATTCAAGGTATCCTGTTGATATCCTGCCAACCTAGCAGTTTGAAAGCAAGAAATTGCAAGTAGATAAATATGTACCATTTGCAGATGCAGACAGCGCTGGCTCTTTGGCTATAAACAGAGATGAGCACTGAACCGTAGCGTCCGATAAGACTGGCTTTTGAGAACGGGCGACCTTGACCTTTTCCCTGTTAGTGTTGGACTTTAGACCTGGTGAATAGATGAGCTTGGAAAACTATTTAATTGCAGATTTAGGACTCATAGATATCAAAAGCGAAGGGTCAACTCTTGCTTGGCTGTGCATTTCCGTCGCCAGCTAAAGGCGTCTTCTCATCGCATTGCAAAACATGCCATTGATCTCAGAGGGACAGTTTCCTAAAGCAAATGCCTGCGTGTGCCCTGATTCCAGAGCAGCAGCTGTGCTAATCTGTTCCAAAAAAGACCAGAAAAGAGTATTTTGGCATTTAAAAGACAAATACGTTTTATCTGGCAGAAGCATTCATGGATGGCAGCTGACTTTTTTGGAGGCACAAAATATGGCCTCAGTCAACAGATAAACAGATTTCTATGGCCCAAACAGCAACTGAATTATGCTACAGTTGACTTGCAAAAAAATAAATAAAAATAAAAGTGCAAATCGATCCCTTTGAAGTTACAGTCCACATGCAGGGAAAGGACATCTACATCTTCATTCCTGGAGAAAAAGGATTCATTACAAGTAACTAGTTACTTGCAACCAGCTCTTGTCAATCTCTAAGTAGGGATGTATTCCAATTAAAACAAGCCCTGGTGGCGCAGTGGTTAAACTGTTGTCCTGTAACCAAATGGTTGTGAGTTCAATCCTGACCAGGCCTCAAGGTTGTCTCAGCCTTCCATCCTTCCAAGGTCGGTAAAATGAGTATCCAGCACGTAGGGGGCAAAAATGCTAATTAACTTGCTCGTTCCTTTTCGTGTCAGAGATTACTCTGGGTTGAAAGGATTTTTGCAGGGGATGCCCGAATGAGGTTCCTTTCATGTCCCCCATCATACAGCTCTCGGGAATCGAACCTGTCTTTCCAGTCTCCAAGCCTTATCCACTAGCCACTTGTGTACGACCCAAAGAGTGCACTAAGTGTTATGGGATGGTATAGAAGTGTGATTGCTTTGCATTGCATTGGACAAATGTCTTCCTTCTATTAATTGGTCTCAAAAACCAGGCCTTGGGGATCCAAGGTCAACCTTCAAAGATGCCCTGGTTGGGAATCGCAGAATTGGCAGATTGAACATGCTCAGAAGGGAAGTCTGGTGATACCTTCTCTGTTGTCAGGCCTCCTTCTCATCATCACTCCACTTGGGTGGAGAACCACACAGAATTCTGTAACACCCAACTACGATGGAAATATCTCAGCCAACAAGCTAAAGAAAGTCCAGCCTTTCAGCACTCTATCAATCAAACACTTCCTAGTCCCGTGATGGCGGACCTTGGCACTCCAGCTGTTCTTGGACTTTGATTCCCAGAAGCCCAAGTCTCTGTGAATCTACACGGATGGGTTTATTGTCACTCCAGCTGTTCTTGGACTTCAATTCCCAGGAGCCCAAGCCCCTGTGAATCCACACGAATGGGTTTACTGGCACTCCAGCTGTTCTTGGACTTCAATTCCCAGAAGCCCAAGTCTCTCTCAAGTCACACGTACGCGCAGTAAACCCATTAATGTGGATTCACAGGGACTTGGGCTTCTGGGAATTGAAGTCCAAGAACAGCTGGCGTGCCAAGGTGCGCCATCATTGTCCTACTCCCTGTTTCTGACGCTCAGTTTCTTACTTCCCAGTGGGTAGAGTTTTAGATGTCATCAAGCTAGCATCATGGAGGTGAAGAGGAGGCAATATATATATATATATATATATATATATATATATATATATATATTGGGTAATTCTGCCCCTCTGACACTTGACAGAGACAGTTATTAAGACTGACTGGGGAACGAAATTTAAAGATCAGATGGATGTTTCCTCTGGAGGCATCTCCAGTGCGTCTGGTTGACCCAGTTTATTTTTGAAAAAGAAGGAAAACTGCTCTAACTTTCATGTCTGGAATACTTGCAATTACTGAACCTCTGGCGAAAGCCTTCTGTTGCCCATTAGAGAAGGCTCTCGTTGGTCTGCTGTCGCAATGGGGGGTCTTATTACTTAGCAGCTGGAGGTTTTAGTAGTAATGTGGCGTAGAGGTGCTTAGATGGTGCACGGGCATCAGTGCTGTGTGTTTGTGTGTATGGGAGACTAAAGTCAAACTAGGACTTGGTGATTTTTGAAATGCATATGGATACATTTGTATATGCACATTCATTTGACATCCCCTTTGTTGGCTTAGTGCAGGGATTCTCAACCTGTGGCCCATGGGACCATTTCATGTGCCCCCCCCCACTGCCTCCACCACACCAGGAAGTACCATGTGGTGGAAGAAGGGCAAAATGGCCCCCCGGCCTCCAAACCTGTCTGAGGGAGCATGACCCCAGCCCCCAGCTTAAGAAGGTTGAGAACTCCTGGCTTAGTGGTTAAGATGCTGAACTTGATGACTGTAAGGTTAGCAGGTCAGCAGTTCGAGACTTGAGTGCTGCAGGACAGAGTGAGCTCCCATCTCTGTCTTGGCTCCTGCCAACCTCACAGTTCGAAAACAAGAAATTGCAAGTAGATAAATAGGTACCACTTCGGTGGGAAGGTAAATAGCATTCCATGCATACTGGTGTTTAGCCATGCCTGCCACATGTCCACGGAAGCATCTGCAAACAGATGCTTTAGCTACAAACAGAGCAGAGCACCAGACCCTATAGTTGGATATGACTGGCTTTCAAGCAAGGGCGACCTTGACCTTGACTTTGTTGACAATGCGTGTCCTCTTTTGGGACAAGGATACTCCAACTAGAGTAGACCCATTGAAATAACAGGTCAGCTGTATCCCTTTTTTTGTTTGCAAAAGCCCTAGGCCCTTGATGGCGAACCTTGGCACTCCAGGTGTTCTTGGACTTCAATTCCCAGAAGCCCATGTCTCTGTGAAGCCACACGAATGGGTTTACTGTGCGTAAACCCATTCGTGTGGATTGAAAGGGACTTGAGCTTCTGGGACTTGAAGTCCAAGAACACCTGGTGTGCCAAAGTTCGCCATCATGGCCCTAGACAAAGCCTGTCTTTGTACAGATGTGGATTTTAGCTCAGGCAACAGGAAAGAAGGGCCCACGAGATCTCCCCTCACCCCATCTGGATCAGTCTGTCACCCCATCCTTTCCTTCACTCTGGCGGTTCAACAAAGTGTGATGGCTTTTCTTACCCCTGGGCTTCAACAATTATGCGGCACACAATAAGACCACCAGCTAAACCAAGCTGATGCTGTGAACTGGGTTTGTGGAAATTTAGTGGGTTTCGCGAGACCAGGAGCTGTTTAGGTGGGTGACACGTGGGTTCCCTTGTCTCCACTTTTGCCAATGGTACTTGTGTAAATCTAGCTATTGGCACCCATAGTGGTAATGAATGTCTTTGGGAATAATACGTAAAATGTCATCTATTTGGCTTAGCAGCTCCTCCGGTGGCTTAGTGGTTTAAGACCCTGAGCAGGAGACTGGAAGGTCAGGTTCCGATACCCGAGAGCAGCATTTGGGGACGTGAAAGGAGCCCCATTCGGGTGTCCCCTAAAAAACCCTTTCAACCCAGAGTAATCTCTGACACGAAATTATTATTATCTATTTGACTTTATGAAGTCACTCTCAGTCCTCACAGATGCATCCTACTAAGAAAATACATAACCTAAACAAGTACTGTGGTGGCTTAGTGGTTAAGACACTGAACTTGACAACTGAAAGGCCGGCAGGTCAGCAGTTTGTGACCCGAGTGCTGCACGGCGGAGTGAACTCCCGTCTTTATCCCACCTCCTGCCAACCTAGCAGTTCAAAAGCAAGAGATGTATTTATTATTTATTTATTTTATGGATTTGTATCCCGCCTTCCTGATTGGGACACCACTCAGAGTAGCTAACAGCATGAAATACAAAAACAGCATACAAAGCAACAACAATACAACAACAGTTAAAAACAACATTAGCTAAAAACAATCAATAATCCCCCCCAAAACAAAAAACAAAAAAACAAACCAGATTTAAAAACACAAAAACCTAATTGGATAAACATTAAAAACTACCCTCATCCTCCCTCCTCCCATAATAAAATAACAGAAAAAGCAAAACAAACAGGATCCCTCAGACAGGCGAAACAAGCCAGCCATACCTGTCAAGTGCAGCTCCGGAGATTACAGGACCTGCGCAGAACGTTTCTGCACAGGTCCGTTGTACGCATGCATAGAAGGCTTTTACGCATGCATAGAACGTTTCTGCGCAGAATGTTTTTGCGCACGTCCATTCTACGCATGCATAAAAGCCTTCTACGCATGCGTACAACGGACCTGCGCAGAAACGTTCTGCGCAGCTCACTTCTACGCGTGCATAGAAGGCTTTTACACATCCCCGTCTGCACAGAAGCCTTCTACGCATGCGTAAAAGCCTTCTACGCACGCGTAGAAGTGAGCTGCGCAGAAGGGATGCGCAGTAACAAATCCCCCCCCCCGCTGCCAAATTACGGGGTAGCGGCAGCTCCGGGCGGGAAATGACAAAAATCGGTGCAAAAAATGGAAAATCCTGGCCAATCCGCAGTGGAGTCAAGCACGCCCCACACCCGCTGGCATAGCCAGGTCTTTAACATTTTCCTGAAGGTTGGAGTTCTGGTGGTAAGAGGTTCCACAGGGCTGGGGCAGACACAGAGAAGGCTCTCCTCCTGGTCCTAGTAAGATGAACTAATCTTGCAGATGGGACCACACTGAGCCCCTCCTGTCTGCCCTTGTAGGACGGGCTGAATACCTTGGGGAGATGCGGTCTCTTAAGTACCCTGGACCGATGCCATGAAGGGCTTTAAAGGTCAAAACCAGCACCTTGAATTGCACCCGGAGGCATACTAGCAACCAGTGCAACTCCCGGAGCAGTGGCGAGGCACGGGCACAATGCCCGCACCCCATCACCACCTGAGCAGCCGCATTCTGGGCCAGCTGAAGCCTCCGGATGGTCACCAAGGGCAGCCCCATGTTGAGCACATTACAGTAATCCAATCTGGAGGTGACCAGAGCATGAGTGACCATGAGTAGGGAGTCCCGGTCCAGAAGCAGGCATAACTGGTAAATTACACGAAGCTGTGCAAAGGCCCTCCTAGCCACAACCGCCACCTGCTCTTCGAGCAGTAGCTGTGAGTCCAGGAGGACCCTCAAGTTACGCACCGGATCTGTCTGGGGCAACAATGCCCCATCCAGAACCAAAGATGGCAGCTCCCGGGATAGCACGGGCCCCCAAACCCACAGCCACTCTGTCTTGCCAGGATTCAGCTGAAGCCCGTTGTCCCCCATCCAGACCTGAACAGCCTCCAGACACCCTGTCAGGATTTTGACTGCATCACTCGGGTCCCCACAGGCTGAAATGTACAATTGAGTATCATCAGCATACTGATGATACCCCACCCCATGGGAACGAATGATCTCACCCAGTGATTTCATGTAGATGTTAAACAGCAGAGGCGAGAGTACCGATCCTTGCGGCACCCCACAGGGGAGCGACCTAGGACTGGACAACTCGCCCTCTAAAGACACCGACTGAGTCCGGCCCCTCAGAAATGAGGAAAACCAGGACAACACATTGCCCTGGGCCCCTAATTCTCGGAGCCGGCCCAGAAGGATACCGTGGTTGACGGTATTGAAAGCCATTGAGAGGTCGAGAAGAGCGAGAACAGAGGGGTTGCCCCTGTCCCGCTCCTGCCAGAGATCATCCAGGAGTGCGACCAATGCAGTCTCGGTACCATAGCCGGGCCTGAAACCAGACTGAAATGGGTCCAGATAATCTGTATCATCCAGAACCCCCTGGAGCTGCCGTGCTACTGCTTTTTCCAACACCTTCCCCATGAAGGGAAGGTTGGAAATAGGTCTGAAGTTTGAAATAACCGTTGGGTTGAGCGATGGCTTTTTCAGGAGAGGGTGCACCAGCGCATGTTTGAAAGCCACTGGAAACATCTCCTCCCGCAGGGAGGCATTCACCACCACACCGACCCAACTGCTTGTAGTAGCTTTGGCCGCTCTAACCAGCCAGGCCGGGGAGTGATCTAATAAGCAAGTGGTATCATGCACAGCTCTAAGGAGCCTGTCCACTTTGTCATGGCCAACCGGATCAAACCAATCCCAGATCACATGGCTAGACTCTGCTCCAGCCCTCTCAAGGCGATCCGATTCCATGTCAGGATTGAACCCCGAGCGAATGCGGGCAAATAGATAAATAGATACCACTTTGATGGTAAGGTAAACAGAGTTCCATGCACTCCGGTGCCTAGTCATGCCTGCCACATGTCTATGGAGATGTCTGCAGACACAGATAGCATTGGCGCTTTGGTTGTAAACTCCTTTTGAGTTCCCCAAAAGGAAGGATCAGAAGGGGATACGAGATCCATGTCAACAAGGCCTCAGGAATCATTGATGTCCCTCACAGGATTTTGAGGAGGGATAAAACTGCGGAATAGAGATGACGACAACAGCCTCATCACTTCCGATCTCTGGTAGTGGCACCCCTTTAACATTTGATATCCAACACTGGCAGGATGAGAAGCTGATTTCTTGACCTTCCTCAACCCGTCCTCTGTGGCCTTCCTTCCTTCTCTTGTCTTCTATTCCTTCCTTCTCTTGTCTTCTATCTCTTCCTTCCTTCTCTTTTCTTCTATCCTTCCTTCTTTTGTCTTCTATTCCTCCCTTCTCTTGTCTTCTATCTCTATCTTCCTTCTCTTTTCTTCTATCCTTCCTTCTTTTGTCTTCTATTCCTCCCTTCTCTTGTCTTCTATCTCTATCTTCCTTCTCTTTTCTTCTATTCTTCCTTCTTTTGTCTTCTATTCCTTCATTCTCTTGTCTTCTATCCCTTCCTTCTCTTGTCTTCTATCCCTTCCTTCCTTCTCTTGTCTTCTATCCCTTCCTTCCTTCCTTCTCTTGTCTTCTATTCCTTCCTTCTCTTGTCTTCTATCCCTTCCTTCCTTCTCTTGTCTTCTATCCCTTCCTTCCTTCTCTTGTCTTCTATTCCTTCCTTCTCTTGTCTTCTATCCCTTCCTTCTCTTGTTTTCTATCCCTTCCTTCCTGCTCTTGTCTTCTATCCCTTCCTTCTCTTGTCTTCTATCCCTTCCTTCCTTCTCTTGTCTTCTATTCCTTCCTTCTCTTGTCTTCTATCTCTTCCTTCTTTCTCTTTTCTTCTATCCTTCCTTCTTTTGCCTTCTATTCCTCCCTTCTCTTGTCTTCTATCTCTATCTTCCTTCTCTTTTCTTCTATTCTTCCTTCTTTTGTCTTCTATTCCTCCCTCCCTTCCTTTCGTGCCACTTTGCTGGAAATTCCTCATTATATGGAATAGCCCAGAGACCCTTGTAGCGTTGTGGTTTTGCTCCTGGCGATGCTGTTTAAAACAAACAACCCATAAATGTTTGCTTGTTGAGAGGCTGCTTTCCCTCTTTGCTTTTAAGGGGTCATTATATCCGATATCACTCAAGCCGGTACCAAAAGGCCTAACAAAATGAGAGATGAGAGAAACAAGGCAGGCGGGGGCCAGGCCTCCGAGACAATGGACTGGAAAAAGCATCTTTAGAAAGATGTCTGTGAGTCTCTGAACTGACCTTGAGAATAACGTCTAATGAACTGGACATCATCTCTTTCTGCCACCTAATAATCTGGCTAATGTTCCTCCCATCCAAACAAGGCCATTAAAACAGGGCTGGCTTGTCTCTCCTCACTCACCCCTGAAGACTGTTAAGAAAGAGGCTACACGACCCAGACTAATTTGAAGCGCTTTCTTCTCACTGCTTATTAACCAAGGCTTGTTTGCCTGGAGGATGATGTCCCTTTTCTTGGTTTTTGTTTTCATCTCTGCCCTGCATCTGACATCCCAGGAGATGTCCTTGCAGATGTCTATGAGAGGTCTCCAACAGAGCAGAGTCTTGAACAGATGAGCTCTCCCGAGGTAGTTGGGGAGGAAACATTGATATCACTGCATCACATAATAGGTAAAGTAAAGGTTTCCCTTGCTCGAAAGCCAGTCGTATCCGACTCTAGGGTGCAGTGCTCATCTCTGTTTCTAAGCTGAAGAGCCAGCGCTGTCTGCTTCTGCAGACGTTTCCGTGGTCATGTGGCAGGCATGACTAGACACCAGAGTGCACGGAACGCTGTTACCTTCCCACCGAAGTGGTCCCTATTTATCTACTTGCAATTTCTTGCTTTCGAACTGCTAGGTTGGCAGGAGCTGGGACGAAGACGGGAGCTCATTTCCGTCCTGCAGTACTCGGGAATCAAACATAATAATAATAATAATAATAATAATAATAATAATAATAATAATAATAATAATAATAATAATAATAATAATAATAATAATAATAATAATAATAATAATAATAATAATAATAATAATAATAATAATAATAATAATTTGCCTGCTACTTGGTTTAATCCATGTGTCCTATACTAAATCAAGTACGCTGAATCCAAATTCTGAAGTCCAATTCTGCCAAGGATGTCAGCATCTTAAGTAAGTAAATCTCACCCTCTTGGTTAGGTTCTTGCATTGATCGCGCGGGGTATATTGGCCACAAATGTAGCAAAAATTATCCAGTTTATTAACAAAGCTGTGCCTATTCATCTTTAACTCAAAACAGACTCACTGTGGCCTAGCTGTACTATTCAAGATGGTTTTGCACTAGAGACAAGCCCTTGGTCCATCTCACCTTATAGAACTATTTCTAATATCAGCTCACTAACCTGCCCAGACATGCGCCGCTGCTGCTGGAACATGCATGCCACCAGGGGACATGATTCAGCAGAGGTGGCAGCAGGCACAGTGGTAGCTGCAACTGTTATAATGTTCCCATGTAAAAATACATTACCCAGTGACTGACCATTTGAACAACTATAGCACGCCTTAAAATCTGTGCGTAATTCTGAGTTCAAATTTGGAATCAGCACACTCGATATCATTTAAATCACATGTGTCATTCCCGGTAGCAAAATAGTTGTTGTGAAGTGTATTAAAAGATGAGAAAGGCCAAGCCTATCTCCACCCGGAAAACAACTACAGTAAAACCCCTACTTACGAAAAAAAGTCCGTTCCGTAGGCTTTTGCTTAAATTGTTTTTTTACGTAACTCGAAGCAAACCCATAGGAAAAAGAATATTTATGTAACTCGAAGCAAACCCATAGGAAATTGTGTAAATCAGGACATGGTTTTAGCACAAAATCATTATGTAAGTCGAATTTTATGTAACTTGAGGCATTTGTAAGCCGGGGTTTTACTATACAGAGAAGAAAGGTGTACCTTGGACTGCTTTCAAGCTTTCTCTCATCATTTCCCGTGTGGAATGTTTTCTGCAACAGCGATTCTCCAGTTGAGTCTTTGGGCACAGCAGAAGATTTTGAAGCCCCCTCAATTCCCACAGACCATTGGCCAACCCCGTTGGGTCTACATGAGAGGAGGGTACTAGTAGATACCCATTGCTCTCCCTCCAAGCAGTTCTAACCATGAGGAAGAACTGAAAGCTGTGGCTTAGGTAGGCTTGCCACCTCTTAGGCATAGGCTGAAGGTCGAAGGGCTTGCTGGACCCCTCTCTGGATGGTGAGATGAATCTCAGCTTAAGCAGTTGCAGAGGACAAGACAGTTGGATTTCTGTTGTCTGTGTGAGAAAGAGACTCAGAGAGAGAGAAAGAGGTGGCTTTGAAGGCTTTGCATCCACCCATCCCAAGGTGATTATGGGCTTAGAGTGAACGTTTCATGGCTTTCATGAAGTCCCTCACTTATTGCAAGCATCGGAGATACTCTTTTCTCTCTTTGCCCAGCTAGCTCTCAAACGTAGGTGCTGCAGAGGTTGCCCCATGGGTAGCAGGAAGTGTCAGAAGGGATTTTGCCTGTTTAGAGGAGCCGCTTGGAGGTCAATGAAATCTGCTCTCTATCTTGTCGCGCGGAGATGCAGTAATTGACAGCTTGCTAGGTAGAGAGATCAATGTCACCCTGGCAAATCTATTTCAACACTAGACTGTGCTCTGGAGGTAACATTGGAGGTGGACGAGGAGGAGGAGAATACAAGCTCTAGGGTAGTGCTGGTGAACCTTGGCACTCCAGTTATTCTTGCACTTCAATTCCCAGAAGCTCTGATCAACAGGGGTGTTGACTTGGGCTTCTGGGAATTGGAGTCCAAGAACACTTGGAGTGCCAAGGTTTGCCGTCATGGCTCTAGGGCAATGGTTCCCAATTTGGGGCTCATGCCTCACAGGGGAACGTCAATTTCCAGAAGCCTAAGTTAACACATTGGCTGATCAGTGTTTTGCAGAATTGACTGAGGCTTCTGGGAATTGAAGTCCAAGAATCAAAAGTTGGGAAACACTGTTCTGTGAATCCACACAAATGGGTTTACTGTGCATATGCCTAGGACTGTCCAGCAACTAAGTAGAGGTCTTTGCCAGAGATGGTTCCCATCAGGGTTTACCACATGAGGATTAAACAAACAAAGAAAATCTTGGGCCAGCGAAGTGATGAGCAAACCCACACCCCCTTCCTTCTTTTGCCTTTGGTCACAGTTGTTGCATGTTGTTTGAAAGGGACATTGTTCCCAGCCCAGTCCCAGGAACCTCTGCAAGCCTTCTCTCTTTATTGCTAATGCTGACTCTTGAACACTCAGCCATAGTAATGAGGAATGCTACCCTGTCAGGGGCTGCTAATGTCTCCCCTCCACACTAATGTCTTAATTGGCAGGCCCTCAAACGGCACACTGTGTCTGATTCTTTTGCGCCTGTGTTGACCGCAGTTGAGTCTCCTCCTCCTCTGAGCTAGTTTTGCTGCAGTGGCTCAGTGGTTAAGAAGCTCGCCTTGTTAGCTGGAAGGCTAGCAAGTTGGCAGTTCAAGACCTGGGTATTGCATGACGGATTGAGCACCCATCTCTGTCCCAGCTCTTGGGGACATGAAAGGAGCCTCATTCAAGCATCCCCTGAGCAGAGTTTCTTCCGCAAAAATCCTTTCAACCCAGAATAATTTTTGACACGAAATTATTTTTATCGGATGGAGTGGCTAATGGGTTTGATGCCCAGAGAATTTGGGTTAGGAGAAAAGACACATACTGTATATAAACATACGCACACAAAGAGATGTTGGGAGGGTGGTGGTGGTTGTCTACCCTTGTGCAACAGGGAGAAAGAGCTGTAGACAGATGGTATTTATTACTTCTAACACAAAATTGGATAAATAAGAGGGAACTGTTATTGTGAAAATTGCAACTGATTTTTTCTTCTAGTTTGGGCTCCGATACCAATCTCTTTCCTCCCTCAATTGCCCAATATTTTAACACCCCCCCTCCAATTTTCCTTTAAAACCCACAGTACAAATCAATGGTGCCAGAAAACCTCTTCCAACATGCCCTGACTTCAGGATGATTATCGAGAGGTGTAAACGTAACCATCAAAGCATTGTGGAAATTAACAATAATAACAGCAGAAAATGTGTTTCACCTCAAGGAAATAAGCCCATGACTTTCATAAAAGATGTGGCTTTATGGCACGCAGAATCAGCTGGTGCTAAAGGAAATGTGAATGTTTTAAAAATCATTAGTGTAGTTAGAGCTGGCTGATAGTCCAGTGGTTTGAGTTTCTGGCTGTAGACCCAAAGGTTGGGAGTTTGATTCCCCCACTGTGTTTGTGTCTCCCTGAAAGATGCGTGCATGGTTCAAAGGGGCTTGTTCTGTACTCAATATTTTATTTGTACGCTCTGTCCTAAATATCAAATCCAAATTTAATTTCATTTTTATATTCTATTATATCTTTACAATAAGTGTAAGTACCAAGCTGGTTGGATAGTTCAGTGATTCTGGTCTTCCAGATGTTTTTGGACTCCCAACTCTCAGAGTCCTTGACCTTCAGTTACGTTAGCTGAAGCTTCTGGAAGTTGAAGTTCCAAAGTTTTTGGAGAACCTGAAGTTAAGACCCACGGCTCTTAGACTACATGTAGGAACACTGCGAAACAGACAACTTGTTGATATATACAGCATGCCAAGTTTTATTTATTTATTTTATTTCTTATTGGGTCTCCCTGACAAGCACGAGTTATCAGGCCTCAGTTATCTTTACATCCATAGCAGTAGATTCTGCTTTGGGTTATCATCCTGATTTTACAGTGTGACAGTTAAGTCTAGAGAAAGTACTCTTTGTTGAAAAGAAAACCGGAGTTTGGGGCAGACAGCTGGTTCATAGTGAACATGCTGTCATATATCAAGGAGCCAATAATTTCTTGATGGAAACAAAGGCACATTCAGGGTGAAGCTATACATTACAGAGAGCGCATCGTCTTTCACTGACAAGTGTCTGCTAGACACAGCAAAATCTTTTCATGCCTCCCATAGCTGGCCAGTTACCTGGCTTTGATTTTGTAACTGGTTGCCTGAACATGTTTTGTTTACGAGTCTAATTCCTCCGACCCGTTCATGTCTTTGAAAGACTCACCATGATTTCAGCTAGAATGACTTCTAGTCCTCAGTGCCAAATAGTTGAATAGCTCCAAAAGTTCCAGATGTTGAAAATAAGCCTCTCTGGCAGATGACCACGCACCCTGAAGATTTCAACAAAGGCATGCAGAAACATGTGAAGTTCGACACACAAAGGACGCAGGTGTTGTGTGAAGACACGCCGTGGCTTGCTTATGGCAGCCAGGGCTGGCTGAGAAGGACGAAGCAAAAACAACAGATGAAATTACATTTCAGTGTACGGTAACCTCTGACCAGGGAGATAAATCATGGCCAGACAGAAATGAGTTTGAGGCTGGGACAGCCCAAGGTTGATCTCCAGGCTGTGATGGAGAAGATTATGAGATTGGACTATGTGGTGGTGCAGAGGTTTGCTTTGAGGACAGATCAAGGATGCCCTAGGCTTGTGCGGACCTGATTTGGCAGACTCAACCCAGGGGCAGATGTTCTGCTTGTCTCCCTGGGCCCATGAAAGGAGATGCCAACTTCTGATTAGAAGATGACTTCTTTAAGAAGTACAAGATCTTTCTTTACCCTCTTTTGGAGGAACAACACAAAGTATAGAATACTCCAACTTGCTCTGTAAAGAAAGATCCATGGGATGAGAGGAAGCCCTGGACGTAGATGGACTTCATGGCTGAAGAACCTGAGAGACGGGTGTGGAAGGTCCTCAGAAGAACTCTTCCAAGGAGTTAAGAACAGGAAGACTATCACCATGATGATAACCAATATCCGGAATGGATATGGCACAAGGAGGAGGAGGAGGAGGAGAGGAAGAAGAACTTGAACTTCTTATGTGGTTTTATCTTTCAAACTCTACATCAGCTATTTCTTTTGGTTTGGCGGTTCATCATCAGAAGGAAAATGACAGGGTTCATTTGCAAGTTGACCATGTATACATGACAGCTTTGAAGGAATATGTTTCTGGAAGGATAATGTTTTATTAACTCATAATTATGAAGCTGGTATCCCATAGACCAATGATGGTGAACCTTGGCACTCCAGCTGTTCTCAAATTTCAATTCCCAGAAGCCCAAGTCTTTGTGAATCCACATGAATGGGTTTACTGCACTGTTGAGTTCGAGAGTAATTAGCAACACAACAGCAAGTTCAGGGTTAAACATTAGTGATTCATTATCAGCTCAGTTAAGGCTTGTTCGGACTGGGGAATAAGGGATGAGGAGGCTACTTATATACAGACAGAACAGCAGTTACAGAGATACATTTGCCTGGGCTTTTGATTATGCGGGAAACCTCTGTTAGAGCCAATCAGATTACATTGACAACAATACGAATGTGGCGCCTTACGGAAAGGGCGTGCTTTTACAGCAAAGACTTAATGGCATTACAGAATTAAAGCAATAAAGCATTTGGACACAACATGCGCGTATGCTCATTTGGATTCACATAGACTTGGGCTTCTGGGAATTGAAGTCCAAGAACAACTGGAGTGCCAAGGTTTGCCATCATAGCTGTAGACTTTGCCTCCTCCCAGCTACCGGTTGCATTAACGAAGAAAAGAGCCAGTGTGATGTAGTGGCTAGAGTATTCTTGGATAGGACTTGGGGACACTGGAGTTCAAATCCTACCATGAAACCCACTGAGTGTGAACCTGGGTGTGTTACTGTTATAAGGATTCAGGGAAGCAGAGGACAAGCACATCGTGTAACGCCTGAACCACAGGTTGTTTTTTGTGCGTGTCAAAGCATTTTAGCTATGCATGGGGAATAGGCCTCATCCAGATAGCCTGTGGCCCCCAGGGGCATTCCCCCCTCCCTGTTGCTGTTACTGGAGAGATCTGATTATACCGATCTTGTCTTGTCATCTGGATATTTCTGCCAGAGGACAGGGCTCAGTTTTCTCTGCTAGACTGGTTGAGGTGAACAGTTCACAAGCCGTACTGTGAAATCTGGCCCCGGGGGCGAGGGCCGGTCCCAGTAGCTGCAAACTGGATGTGGTGAAGCTACTTTGATCATGCAACTGATGCAACCGGAGCATTGTTGCATCTGGTATTTCAGAGTGAATCCAGAATACAAAGTTATGCTTATGGCATATTAGTGCTTGCTTCACTCATTGCTCCGGATGCTTTGAATCCTTCTACTTTTTATGTCTAGTCATACCTGCCACATGTCCATGGAAACGTCTGCAGAAGCAGACAGCGCTGGCTCTTCGGCTATGAAACAGAGATGAGCACTGAACCCTAGAGTTGGATATGACTGGCTTTCAAGCAAGGGTGACCCTTACCTTTTCCTTTATTTGTTAAGTGCAAATCTCCCTCTCTTCATCCATCTACCTATCCACCCACCCAACCACCTCAGACAATATATTCAAAAAAGAATGGAGCAAGGAAACTTAGGGGAAAAAATTTCCCTGTCTTCCAGCAGATTATGACTAAAATATGCAAACAAGGCCCTTGATAGGGTTTTAATGAAGAGCTTTGTTCATTCCTAGCATTTAAGCAGCCCATGCTTTCCCTTTCTTGGTTCTACTTTCAGAATTGCAGTTGAGGTCATCTTGACTGTATCCCTTTATTCTGGTGTCGCTCAGCATCCGCCAGGCTCCGCACGAACCCCTAAGGCATAAATATTAAAAGTGTCACATAGACCATTCCCCTACAGTGGCATTATTATTGTTATTTTTTTAAAAAAAATCCCTGCAGAAAGATAATACTGGGATTGTGTAAAAGAATAAAACTGCCACCTGTCATCTCTGTCTACGACGCCCTTATCTTTGGGTAGACAGCCTGGGATCCCACCCTCTCCGTTGTAGTATTGAATCTGGGTAACATTCACCTCCCCCAGCCCAGAAACCACACTGGAGTAGTTTCATTTTGGGAAGATGATGCATAGATTTTTATTCTATGCCCTAGAACAGTGATGGCGAACCTTGGCGCTCAATGTGTTATTTGACTTCAATTCCCAGAAGCCCAAATCTCTGTGACTCCACATGAATGGGTTTACTCCACAGATTCACAGAGACCTGGGCTTCTGGGAATTGAAGTCCAAGCACAACTGGAGTGCCAAGGTTCACCATCACTACCCTAGAAACTTTCAGAAGTATGCTATATACGTAGGAGCTCATGGAGGCCAACCTGGGCAGGTCACTTCTTCTCTTAGCCTGTTGGGAGAGGCAACATGTAGTCCATGTTGGATTCATGGGTGGAAATGCAGTACCTAGTAAATAAAACGTGTCCGTCAACGTTCCCGTGGACTCTTTTAATAAGTCAGATTTAGCAGTGCTCCCTTTTATGGTGGGGATGGGGGGACTACAAAATGCAGCCAAACCTATCTAGGTTTTGCAGTGGGATTGTAGGGCCCTTTGGCTCTTTATTTAGGCACAACTTGAATAACGCAAAAAATTTGGAGCGGAAAACAAAGTAAAAGTTTTCTTCTTGAGAAAAAAAAATTGAAATAGGAATTATTTATATTTTAGCCTTAAATCAAGTCATTTCAAGGAATATCAAATGCAGCGGGTGGTTAATTAAATTCCTTTTTCTATCATGAAGTGGGTTTAGAGTCTTTTCACAATAGATGGTCCACAACGCAGAATAAATGTTTTATAAACATCGTGCCGAAGAGCAGTCAGTGTTTCTAGTTGTTCCTTGAGAAAGAATAATTTGCTTTTTAGGACTCTGTGTTTTTGCTTCTTCTGTTGCCACCACCACCTCATTCCGCATTCATGACATATGTGGTGTTAATTAAACAGTCATGATTCCCTTTCGTTGGCTCTGCAAATTACACCCGTAATTATGCCTTTTATTCAGAGAAGAGATTTCCCTTCCCTTTTAACTGACCTTGGACTCAGCATGGAATGCAAAAGGAGAACGTGTAACATTAAAATGTTGAGATGGCACATGTAAGGATCCAAGCAAGTTTTGCATTTCATTTCTTTTTTAATTTTGGAGTTCTCAATGAAAATATAGGCTGCATAAAGAGAGAGGGCGTCAATGGAAGAGTTTTAGTTTGACTGAGATTGGCAATGAATTCTTGACTGTAGATCAATGGGGTTCATAGGTCTGATGAGATGAACACAGTAGTTAGCATGATGATTCTGGCTCTCTGGAACAATAGGCTGAGAAACTAGGGTCGGATGATAGAGCAACTTTGAAAGCTTTCCTTCCTTCTTCCGTAGCATTTTCACACTTGGTTAATCTTGACACGATCGTGTGTGCCAATTAGAAGTTACATCTTTGTAACTGCGAATCCTGCTAAGAACATCTTTCCAGAAAGAAGCGTTAGAAAAAACAGCCCCAGAACAGATTTCTCTTTCTTTTTTCTTCATGTGCTTCTATTCCACAAGTGCATTTGATGTTGACATGCTTGGGTTAGCCGGGGAAGTATGAAGTGTTCCTTGTTTTCTGCCTCTGACGTTTCTTCTAAGAAAATGCCCAATTTCCTCCATTTGGAAATAAGGCGATCTGCACAAAATCCAGCCTCAGCCCTGGTGACTAATCTGTTATTTCTACTTCCAACTTCTCTTTTTTAATTTTCTCCATCCCTGGAGCTTGTTATCAACTCATTGTTCAGAACCCAAGACGACCAGTTGGTAATGAATAAAATCTGGAGTGCTGTGATAAAGGAAGGGGTGGGTGGGTGGGTTGGGGAGGGACGAAGCTTGCGCTTCAATGTCCACTTTTTATTATTAAAGCGGGATCTCACACTCCAGTGGCTCAAGTGGCTGAGACGCTGACTGGGAGCCGGGAGGTCAGCAGTTCGATTCCCGAGTACTGCAAGACGGAATGAGCTCCCGTCTTTGTCTCAGCTCCTGCCAACCTAGCAGTTCAAAAGCAAGAAATTGCAAGTAGATAAATAGGGACAACTTTGGTGGGAAGGTAAACAGCATTCCATGCACTCTGGTGTCTAGTCATGCCTGCCACATGACCACAGAAACGTCTGCAGAAGCAGACAGCACTGGCTCCTCGGCTTTGAAACAGAGATGAGCACTGAACCCTACAGTCGGATACAACTGGCTTTCGAGCAAGGGAAACCTTTACCTTTACACTCCTTAATATGTGGATAGGTTGGACCCTAAACCTTTTGTTAATTACATCTGCCAGAATCCCCTGGGCAGGAGGCCACTCTAACCTACTCTCTGTTGGATTCTGGGAGAGGCTGTCCAAAAAAAGGAAGTTTGTTATGGTCTTGCTTCGTTTGCTCCCTGGAATGGAACACCTATTTTTTGTTGCTGTAGTTCACTTTATAAGGAACTGCAGTGACTTAGTGATTAGGATGCTAAGCTTGATGGCTGGAAGGTCGGTAGGTCAGAAGTTCAAGACCCGAGTGCTGCACGATTGAGTGAGCTCCTGTCGTCTGCCCCAGCTCCGGCCAACGTAGAAGTTTGAAAGCAAGAAATTGAAAGTAGTTAAATAGGTACCACCTCGGTGGGAAGGTAACAGCACTCTGTGAGCTCCGGCGTCTAGTCATGCTTCCCATATCACCATGGAAACAACTGCAGGTGCAGACAGTGCTGGCTCTTTGGTTGTAAACGGAGATGAGCACCATACCCTAGAGTTGGATATGACTGGCTTTCGAGCAAGGGCAACCTTTACCTTTACCTTTACTGTTTCAATTTATAACAAACCTGCACATTCGTAAAATGGTAGGAATTTAGTTCCCAATATTATGTAACTTACCTTGTAACTTCTACTCTTTGGTCTCTCTTCTTAATGCATCGTCTAAAATTGCCTACCTACAGGTTGAAATCTGGCCACACGGATGTCCAGCTCAAGTCTTGAGTTGCTCTTGCTAGCTTGTCTCATATCCAAATCATCACGTTCCCTCTGAAAATACAACTCCCCCACTCTTTTATCCAAAGCTCAGTCAACCAGTCCCCATTAATCATCCAACTGCAGGAATCTTTCACTTTCTGAAAGCAAATCTCGCTCAGAAATTAGCCATCAATAATTTAAGCTCCATTGCCTAGTTCCTGGTTCTGCCTGGGAGAACGCAGCGCGAGCTAAGCAAGGTCTCGTCCAGGAATACTGCATCCTGGTTCAAGCAGAGTTTGTCCCATCCTTCACCTTTATTGCCTTGTACATCCGCCAGTGTGTATGTGTGTGTTTGTGTTTAAAAAGCCTACACAGAGACACACACCAAACTGTAATTTGTCTGTATGTATACACTGCAGGTTCCGCGTGCACAATTGTCCCTGACAGAGCCATAACTTGGGAGATCGCTCCCTTGAGCCATTGGTTCCGAGGGGACAGAAATTGGGGATAGCCATAGTTTAATTCACCCATATCTGACCTGGCAAACAGTCCGAGCAAGAGGAGATTGGATGTCTAACTAATCAGTTATGTAATAGGTAATATCGCACCCGCGGATTACCCCAAGCCCTTAAACCAACATCGGCCATGTTTACCCCAGGATAAGCATGGAACAATGGAGTTCCCCTGTCAGTGTTTAATTTAGTTAATTAACTTCCCCGGGAGAGGTTCCCAATTAACCCGTGTAAGCATGAGATGTGATTCTTGTCAGATGACGATTCCATCACACACAGCCTTGCTTTCTATATATGCTATGATTTTCCCTCAATAAATCACTGGTCTTCGCTCCATCTTGCCTCGTGTCTCATTGCTTGACCAGTCTCCTCCGGGACCCAACGGCCGCCCCGTGGCCCTGATCCAACAATACACATTTTAAGAGATGTGATCTATGTCTTTCTTTTCGAAGCTGAAATTGAATTATGGTAGCAACGTGGAGTATGATGTTCACTCAAAAGAACAAATATTAGCTTCACCCTGTGGCAGTCAAAGAAAATGGTGGAAGCATGGTTTTGAAGAAGTGTGGTTGAGTTTCCCCCAAGTTCTCTTGACTTAACACCCCTTGATGTCTACCCATGAGGGACCTTAAAGTTTGTGGTGTACCATAGGAAAACAGCTATACTGATGGTACGTTGGGAAGGAATTGTAGTGGCACAAGTGGACACTTGGGTCAACGTGACTCAAGCAGGAAGTGTGACCACTTTGAGCACCTCTTGTAATTGTAGAAGTCCAGCACGGCTTGTATTCATCTTTTGCTATTGGTATATACCAAGCTGTTGTTATCTCAACGTTACTGCAGGGCTGTGAAACATGGACCCTCTATCGCTGAGACGTCAAATAAGCTTGAGCGCTTTCACCAACAGAAGCTAAGATCCATCTTGAACATCAAGTGGGATGACTATGCCACTAACACTGCAGTTCTCAAGAAGGCAAATCTAAACTGCATTGAAGCTTCCATCACAGGCCATTGTCTTAGATGGATAAGGTATGTCCGCCACATGGATGGTTCCAAGCTTCCTTGGCAAATTCTTTATGGGGAACATAGCTCTGGTACAAGACCTCACGGAGGTCCTTTGAAGGGCCATCTGAAACAAACCATGAAGGTGTCAGGTGTAAACCCACAAACTTGGGAAGTAGCAGCTGTAGATCTCCCACTTTGGCACCAAACCATCTCTGCTGCTATTGATCACTTTGAAGGAGAACCTCATAGACACGAAGAAGCTAAGTGCCAAACATGAAAGCTTCGACAAACTCAACCATGCCCTCCACCATCTATTCAGAGTACTGTGTGTGGCCCCATGTTTCATGCCAGGATCGGTTTATTGAGTCACCAGAGACACATCCATCAACTGAGAAAATGACTTCTAGGAAAAATGTGTACTTGGATATGAGTAGCAGCTGACGATGGTGACGGCAACGACAATATTGACTACAGTAGAACCCCGTATAACAATCGCCCCATATAGCAATGAACTCGCGTAGCGATGAGCCATCCCGCATAGCAATCGTTCCTATGGGAAAATCCATACAACGCCAAACATCGTTGTACGGTTTTTTCCCCATAGGGAAAATCATTGTATGGATTTTCCCATAGGGAAGATCGTACTATGCCGAAAACCACATAGCAATCAGCTCCGTGGAACGGAGTAAAATCGCTATACGGGGTTCTACTGTATTATAATTTTGAGATAATTTTTTCGTTTCTTAAAATGTGTATACAGTAAAATCCCTACTTACATAAAAGGTCTTTTCCATAGGCTTTTGCTTAAATCGTTTTTTTACGTAACTCGAAGCAAACCCATAGGAAAAATGAAATTTTCATGTAAATCGAAGCAAACCCAAAGGAAACCGTGTTACGTAAATTTATGTAACTTGGGACATGGTTTTAGCACAAAATCATTACGTAAGTCAAATTTTATGTAACTTGGGGCATATATAAGTTGGGGTCTTACTGTATACGTTTTTTGCACTTTCTGTATAATATATGAACGGTCCTCTCCGCGCCCCCCCCCAGCCCTCCGTACAATTCACAACCTAATGCAGGAGGCAGTAAATGTGGAAGCAAGAGATCAGAGAGAAGTGGGGTGGGAGAGAGAACCTCCTCCCTCTTTTCCACAATTTCTCCTAATAGTCCGACCGCCTGTGGGCTAGAGGAAAGCGAAGACACAAAGGCCTTTGAAATCCAAGCTCCCTCCTCCGAGTAATCCCATTACCTCCCTCCCAAGCTCAGCTTTGTCCCTAGTGAGTGGTGATGGGAGGCAGGAAGGTACAGTACTGTGATGATGATGATGACATGTCTGCCAAGGACCTGTGAATAAAGGGGAACTTGTCTAGTTCAAATGAAGGCTCTATTAAGGAAGCCTTTTTATGCCTTTTATTTGGGAGAGTGTGAGATATTCTCTCTCTCTCTGCCATGCTTTTGCTGCATTCAGCTGACATTGCTGGTCACTTTTATCTCTTTTGTGAGCATGTAGGCTTCTAATTATGCACAAGAGTGAGCGATCTCTCGTACAGTTAATAGCGAAGGCTGCCTTCACTTGATCCATCTGGATGCAATTTTCTTTTCATTGTGCTCCTTACTTACAGCATCAGGCTCATTTAATCTCCTTGTAGGTATCTCTTCACATCTTCCCTCCCTGAGTTTCACAGCTAGCGTGATCTGTGGGGGCGATGGGGCTCATTTAAATCCCTTTTTTTTAATTAAAAAAACCCTCCTTTCTTTTGATCTATTTCCCTTGCACATTAGCCTTTGAACGTCTATCGATAAGTTTACACCGCACGTTCCGACATAAAGCTCTTTGGGTGGATTAAAATCTAGTTTATGCAGACTGTCCCATTGAGGTCTAAAGCGCTAAAGCAGTGTTTTCCCAACCTTTGGTTGTTGGAGTTCAATTCCCAGAAGCCTAAGTCAATTCCTTAAAGCACTGATCGGCCAGTGGACTGACTGAGGCTTCTGGGAATTGAAGCCCCCCAGTGGGGCGTGGGCCCCACATTAGGAACCACTGTGTTAAAGCCTCTCCCAGGGAGCCCCTATTCAGATTTGGGAAGCCCCTTGAAACCCGCAAGGATGGCCGGTGGTCATTTGAAACGTTCAAGGATTACAAACGTTTTTTCTTTTCATTCATTTTGTTACTGGCTGTGTTTCTATGCCTGCAGCATCAGCCAATAGACGCAGATGTAGTAAGTGAAATCCTCTTTACTACCTATCATCAGGGCAGGAAACACTTCACTTTTGCATATCAGTATTATCTAACCTATACCGTCACGAATAGGTGTTGTTTTTGGGGCGTTATTATTGGTAATTTGTTGTTGCTGTTACTTATTTATTTATTTATTTATTATTTAAATTTATATCCCGCTCCACTCAACTCATGGCCGACTCAGAGCGGCTAACAACATATTAAAATACAATAATGTTACAATATAAAGATACAAATACACAATAATTGATCAGTACAATTACAGGGAAACAATAATCACAATAATACAGTATCAACCCTCCAATAACAAAGCATCAAGACAAAGGGGAAAACCTCTTTTCAGAAGCCCCACATGTACAGTGCAAAATACATTCATAATGAGAATCACAATAAACTTTACAAAAATATCAAATCACAATCAATAGTACAATTAATACAAAACACAGAACAATAATACAATTAATTGTTCGATTTACAATTATAAAATAGCAATTAACAGTACAATTCGCAGCTGCCTCGCAACAGCAGCCAATCTCTCGCTCCCACCACCCCTGTTCTCCCCAAGGGGAAGTGTCCAGCAACGTTGGCGGCTCCCCAGCATGGCAGGTCTTCTTATGGCCACTCCGAGCTACCTTGCAACTGCAGCCAATCTGTCAGCCGATGACCAGGGCCAGGGAGAGGCAGCAGCGAGGTCCCGCGGCATTGGGCGCGTCCTCCTTTTATCCCGCCAAGGCAGGGCTCCGAGGAGGGCTGCCCCAGGTGCCTCGCATCCCCGGCCGATGGCAGGGGCCAGGGAGAGGCAGCAGCGAGGTCCCGCGGTGTTGGGCGCGTCCTCCTTTTATCCCGCCAAGGCAGGGCTCCGAGGAGGGCTATAATTTTATCCAGTGGGGTTTATTCTTATGTTTAATCTTATACAGTACAGTTAGTGTAAAAAAGTTGTTTATTTGTTGTATGTCACCCAGAGTGGGAGAATATCCCTGATGGGTGGAATAGATAGATAGAAATGAATGAATGAATGGACAGATGGACGGACAAACAGACAGACAAACAGACAGACGAACGAACAGACAAATGAATGAACGAACAGACAGAAAGACGAACGAATGAACAAACAAACAAACAAATGAGCAGACAAACAAACAAATGAGCAGACAGACAAATGAACGAACAAACGAGCAAACAAACGAACGAGCAAACGGACAGACAGACAGACAAACAGACATAAATTAAACAAACAAACAAATGCCTCTTAAAGGCTGAGGGGAAAGGGTGATTAGTATCCTTAGAAAAATACCTTATTTTTGGGGGGTGGAATGCATCCATTTCTCCAAATGTTTCCAACAGATAGCAATGTTAGCTCCATCATCAGCAGAAGCAACAATAGAGTTTCCAAGGTCAACTTAGAGCCATCATAGCAAAATAGTAAAGATAAAGTACTTTGGACACCAAATGAGAAGAGAGGATTCACTTGAGAAAGCCTTGATGCTGGGAAAGGTGGAGGGCAAAAGAAGAAGGGGCAGCCAAAAATGAGATGGCTAGATGGTATTGTAGACGCAATGGGCACAGAGTTGGGTGGTTTGAGGAGGATGGTGGAGGACAGAGGTGCCTGACTGCAATGGTCCATGGGGTCGCAAAGGGTTGGAATCGACTGTGCGACTGAATAACAACAACACAAACCTTGGCACTCTGGCTGTTCTTGGGCTTCAATTCCCAGAAGCCCAAGTCTCTGTGAATCCACACGAAATGGGTTTACTGCGTAACCGCACAGTACTTGGCTTCTGGGAATTGAAGTCCAAGAACAGCCAAGGTTTGCCATCACAGACTTTGCGTCTTCAAGTGGGTGTTAAGGATTCATGGATTTTAGTCCTCTTCTTCCCTCCTGCTGATTAAAGGACGGACAGACATGTTGGCCAGAAAAGAATATGTGGAACAGAAGTTATCAGGTCTTTTCTTTGCTCTGGTTTTGTCCAAAAGTTCAGTTTACCCTTTCAGAAGGGTAACTGTCACCATTTTGGCTGGAAGGTAAGGAAGCGCTGAGTGTTTTATGATGAACAACACACGCCAACCTGCCTGCCTTCACCAGAGGGTCTCAGACCTCTGAAAGCCCCAAAACCAACACAGCGGCTCCAAACTAGGTCAACCGGCGCTCTCCTGATGCTTCATGTTTTTCTCATGCGTGTCGGAAAGAGCCCCAGACTCGCCTCTCTTTAATATTTCATGGAATGGGTTGAACTCGGCCAATAAGTGGCTTTCTTGGCCACACGCAATCCATGAAAGTTGGATGGATGCCAGCCATGCTAGAAAAATGGGGGGCATTTCTGAATCTTGTCTGAACCTATTTATGCATTTGTTTGTTTCTTATAATTGTATACCACCCTATTGGCCAAGGGGACCCAGAGTGGTGAAATAGACATAATTAAAATCAGAATGCAAAAATACAGTCATAAAAGCAGTTTAAAACTTAATTAAATTAGGTAAAGGTAAAAGGTAACGGTCTCCCTTGCTCGAAAGCAAGTCAAATCTGACTCTAGGGTTCAGTGCTCATCTCTGTTTACAGCCAAAGAGCCAAGCATTGTTTACATCTGCAGATGTTTCTGCGGACATGTGGCAGGAATGACTAGAGACGGGAGTGCACTTCAATGGGAACGCTGTTTACCTTTTCCACTGAAGCGGTCCCTATTTCTCTACTTGCAATTTATTGCTTTCAAACTGCTAGGTTGGCAGGAGCTGGGACAGAGACGGGAGCTCACTCCATTGCGCAGCACTCAGGTCTCAAACTGTTGATCTGCTGACCTTCTAGTCATCAAGTTCAGTTTCTTAACCACTGAGCCACCACAGTCCCTTTAATAAAATTACAATGGGTTCATACATACATACATACATACTTACATACATACATACATACATACATACATACATACATACATACATACATACATACATACATACATACATACATACATACATAATACATATCTTTATTCGACCGTCAGTCAGCACAAAGTAACACACAGAGATTTAAACTAACATTTAAGCCTAACAATCTTTACCTTCAGGATATACATACTCTATGTTAATAGGGCCCGAGTCAATACTGTCAATTTTAATCTTGCGACGTTTGAGTGCCAAAAAATAGGAATTCAGAAACTCATATGGCTGACAAAGCAGCAACACTATTCAAGAGAAATCGAACCTGATTTTCTCTAGGCTCAAATCTGATTTGGCAAAGAAGAGGAGCTATGAGTATTTTTTCTCTAATGTCAGCATAGAAAGGACAATTCAGAAGGATATGCTCAGTTGACTCAACCGCTTTCTGGGGACAGAGACAGGTTCTTTGGGCATATGGTATACCTTTGTATCTTCCCAATAGAACAGCTGTATTGAGGGCATTCAATCTAGCAGCTGTATAAAGCCTGCGATAGTCCACATAACAAATTTCGGCCAAATATGGAGCTGGAGTGCTTTGCCAAATCTGGTCCCCAAATACATCTCCGGTTTCAAAAAAGCAATATCCTCTTGCTTGCCAATATCGCTATTTGGGCTATTCTGGCTCTAGCTTGGGTGTAAGTCATGGATTCTAGGTACAAATGGGACAACCCGCAAACCTGAACTCTATCAATCATGTCCCTTTCCCAGGAGGATTGGAAATTATCCCTTAATATCAAAGGGGCTGCTAGGCCCACAGGTTTTGAACACAGCTTGAGCCAGAGCTTTGCTTCCCAGGCTACATGCCGAAAAGCTTGCCAGCCAACTTCTAATCTCATAACTGCTCCTGCAATTGACGGTGGGATCCTAAATATTAGATCTAAGTAACCACGATTGAATTGACTCCAGTTTCAAGTAATCTGAATGGGAACCCAGGGGGCTGCCCACCAACATAAGGGGAAGGACTTTCATCTGGAACAATCTCAGGACAACCTTCACAGATTGAGCTTGTTTCAATGGGTTAATACCAGACTGGCTGATTACAAAACAGAGTTAAGCCAAAAGGAACCTCTCTCTACCCAACTTTTTTTTATCAGGTTGGAAGGATTTGATTCTTCTTTCTTCCAGGGCATTTGTATGGATTTTACATACAGGTTTACCATAATCCAACCATATATTTATCTCTTCTTCGTACAGCATCAGCTTGGGATCCCTGGTCTATGGAACTCCCTGCCAGAAGAAGTGGTGACAGCGGTCAGTCTTGACAGCTTTAAGAAAGGATTAGACAAGTTCATGGAGGACAAGGGGATCCATGGCTATAATTATAATGGATACCTAAGGACAACCTCCGGGTTGGAGAGATAGGCAGGATATCTCTCCATGCCATTTCCAGGGAATCCTAAGCAGGTGAAGGCATCTGCTTGGGAATAATACCCTGAAGCCAATGGTGAGCCACTGTGTGAGACAGAATGCTGGACTGAATGGGCTCCTGTGGCCTGTTCCAGCAAGGCTGTTATTATGTTTGCTCTTATGTTTGCTCTCGCAATATCAATTCTTAGCCACGCATTTTTAGAGAACTCATTTATAAGCTCATAAGGTACAAACTAGTTACGTCTGGGTCCCCTTCAGCCCTTTGCAGGCCTATGGAAAGAGGAGACCAGCTATTTCATGGTGTGAATTATGGCAGTAGTGCCTGGGAAACACAAATACTGTAACCTAAATTTATTTAGTCCATGTTTACGGACAGGTGGAACCCACATTCCCTTTGTTGCTCTTTGTCTGGTTGCAAAGATCCCAGTATGGAGTAGCAGCAGTCCCAACAAAACCCTTTGCCTTCATCGGAGTAGCAGTAGGGTCTAGTGGTTGTAAACTATGTGGCTCTAGGATGAACATTTCTTTCAACTGAGTTCTTCTTCTTTTGTGTCCTGATCAAACCCTGGACTGCCAAAATGAAGCCACTTTCTTGACTTTGTCGTTGGCCAAACTCAACTCCTCATTGGCGCATGTTTCTGGCAGTAATCGGCAGACCATCAAATGAGCTGATGGATTCTGTCTCTCTCCACATTCACACAGTGTGCTGTTGTACACTAGCAGCCCACACTAGAGCATGTTGGCCTTACATTTAGTGACTCTGGCCCTCAACCTATTCAGAGTCCTCCACGTGACGTAGGGGGAGGTTGAGTTCCTCAGCCATTTCCTCCTTTAATGATGTTCCTTGCCCACTCAAGTGAGTGAAAAGGCAATTGATGAGAATGGTGTTGAGAATTTATATGCTCCCCCCTCCCGCCTTCACTGTTTCATCTCAGTTTTTGTCCAGTTTTTCAGATCCTGACCTTACAAGAAGCTGGTGATCTAAGCCAGCCAACTTGTTTGATTATTGCATTAGCATTCTTCTGCCACAAGAAGTCTTTCACATCCCATCTCAATGAATGTGGGATGTTCATGCCCTGAGGCTACAGAGTCAACCATGACAGCAGTACATATTTTGGGTGAGCCAAGAGACCTGTGGATTTCAGAGTCTGCTTTATTCTGATGGAGGAAAAGCTTTTTATGTTACCAGTGAACATGGAAATGTTTACATGAAAGTCCCCCCCCCCCCCGAACAGCAGCACTGGTAGGTCTGGAAAGCCCCCAGCTATCGCTTCTGAACATCAAGAGATCAACATGAGGCTCTTGCCACCTGGCTGCAGTTTCTAACATGGGTCAAATTGGCAGGGATTGGTTAGCTACTGCTTTTTAGACAACAGTCTCCCAACTCACTTTAGAAGTCAACTATCCACCCACCATCCCTGATCAGGAAAGAAGTAGGGAATTTGATGCTGACCATAGGGCCCACTCAAACTTCAGTTATATGTATTAATTTTGGTCTCCCCCCCCTCCTTATTTACATCTTCATTTCCATTTTGCTCTTTGGGCAAAAAAGAAGAAAGCTGTATCCCATATTTCCTACTCTGCTTCACTACATTTTTTGTACTTTACTTTTTCCTGAGACACAAAGCATCACTTATGTCTCTTTTCTCCTCTTTGTTATCTGCAGTGGGGTACCTATGAGAGCATATCCCCCCCCCGCCCCCAAGGCTTGGGAAATGTTTCATCTTTCTCACCAATAGAAAAGTCTTCCAAGATGGCAGTTTGGAAATGTTCATGTTTTGGGCTCGAATTTCCACCATTGGCCAGGCAAAACCAACCAACCAACCAACCAACCAACCAACCAACCAGCCAGCCAGCCAGCCAGCCAGCCAGCCAGCCAGCCAGCCAGCCAACCAACCAACCAACCAACCAACCAACCAACCAACCAACCAACCAACCAACCAACCAACCAACCAACCAACCAACCAACCAACCAACCAACCAACCAACCAACCAACCAACCAACCAACCAACCAGCATTTTCTCTGCTTAAAGCAGAGGTGCCCAAACTATGGCCTATGAGCCAGATCTGGCCCCTGGTGCCAATTCATCCTGCCCACACTGCCCTTGGCGCTCCCAGAACCAACCGACCGACCGACCGAGCGACCGACTGACCGACCGACCGACCTTCCGACCGACCTTCTTTGCACAAAGACACTTACGTGTTTTGTTGTAAAAAAAGTCACAAAATACCAAAAAGAAGATACAGTGCAAACATTTCTGCAGTGTCAAACAGCAAAGAGAAAACTTGTTTTTTTTTTAATTCTTGCCTACGAGAATGAAATAGACAAAGAATATATGCCTATGTGCTACTGATTAAATAAGCATCATAACTTACCTGTGGCCCCACTGTAACATGCAGTTTATTGAGCGGTTGCGTGGGCCAAGGAAGAACAGTGGACTGTATATCCTCTTCCAAAGATTTCTGCCTATTTGTGAGTTCTTCCATTCTCTCTTTGCCAGATCAAAGTGGAAGAGGTTCACGGTGTTACTAGCAGCTCATTGTAGCATTCTTTGAACGTTTGGCTGCCATCCTTTCCCTGTCGGTGCATGAACTGAATTTGGATAAAACCTCAGGGTTTTATAATAATAGGTTTCATCTTCTGTACTCCTAGCTCTTAAGTTCTACCCACGTTGGCTTCCCAAGCCTAATCCAACTGCAGCCATCTCAAGAATCTCAGCCCATTAGGCTCGTAACAAAGAAATCTTTTCAAAATTGAGTTGGCTTCCTTCTTTTTTCTCCTGTTTGAAGCACTGGTAAACACAATTAGCCTCATTAACCCTGGTTTATGCTTCAAAAGAGAAAATTAGCCTACAATCACTGAGTGGCTGGAAAACACTTTTGCAATTAGTCCTCAGCATTCAGCAATTGGTGGTTGCCTTTTGAAGAGACATTAGAAAGCAGACGGTTTCAACGAAGGGATTAGGGTTATGTACGCCAGTTGCCAAAAGCCAAAGAACTAAACTAAAGGACACTATCCCTTGATTTAGACCAGAGGTGCCCAAACTATGGTCTGTAGGCCAGATATGGCCCCCAATGCCAATTCTTCCAGCCCACGCCCCCTTGCTGCTCCTGGAAATGGAAGTAAAACGCGCCTGTATGGGCATGTTTTACTTCCACTTCCGGGAGCGTCAAGGGTGGTGCGGGCCCAATAAATTGGTATCAGGGGCCAGATCTGGCTCACAGGCCATAGTTTGGGCACCCCTGCTTTAAGCAGAGAAAAAGGCAGCCTAAAAATCTATCTCATCCTGTTGCAAAAGAGATTGTAAGGCACATTTTACTTCCACTTCTGGTGGGAGGAACCAGGGGACCGGCCCACGGCCCGAAACGTTTGGGCATCCCTGTACTAAACTAAAGGACACTATCCCGTGATTTAGACTCTTGTCGCTGTTTCCTAGTAGTGTAGATCTCCTCCGTTGAAATCCGGAATCTGTCAGAATGAAAAGATGACAGTCCACGCTCTCCAGTGGGACTAATGGTCTTTTGCTCCATTCCGAGTCCGTGTTGATGTAACGACGCAGAGACAGTCATTAAGGGCAGAAAAAGAAGAAGGCCAGACATCTGTGGCCAAGAGGCAAACCCTCAGAAGGAGCTTTGTTTTACTTACACCTTTTGAATATTTTCACATTTCCCACCAGCAGAAAAAAAAAAAATCTCCCAGGATGGGAGTCTTCAATATCATCGAGAAGAACAAGGCAGCTCCTGGCTTGAGATTGTGGAGTCCCTGCTTTTCTTGTTTGGAGCGTATGTTTGGAGAGAGAGGATAGTAGAGGAGAACAAATAGGTCAATCCTAGAAGAAATCAACCCTGGCTGCTCCTTAGAAGGTCAAATAGTGAAGATGAAGCTAAAGTATTTTGGACATCAAGTGAGAAGAGAGGACTCACTTGAGAAGGCCTTGATGCTGGGAAAGGTGGAGGGCAAAAGAAGAAGGGGGCACCGAAAGATGAGATGGCTAGATGGTATTGTAGACACAATGGGCACAGAGCTGTGTGGGCTGAGGAGAATGGTGGAGAATAGGGGGTGTCTGGCGTTGGGTGGTCCATGGGGTCGCAAAGGGTCGGATTCAACTATGCGACTGAGCAACAACAAAATTACTTTACTGTTCTTGTAATTACATGTTGGTCAGCCTTTCTCTTGAGTGGAGGAGGACGAAGGAAAGGGGTAAATTAGGATAGAAGGGCGAAAGCACAAGATCTTGTAAGTAGATTGAGAAAAGAGACTAAGAAGAAGGCACACAACACATGGTCTGTACATCTGCCATTTCCTTCCTGGGAGTTGTAGTTCAAAGCCACACATCTGCGCACCCTAAATTTTTTAACAAACTTCCCATGGAGACCCTTGACTCCCAACACCCTCAAGCCTTTTGTTTGATAGGAACGGCCCAACACTTCTCCTGGTTGCCCCGTCTGATGTGAAGCCAAAGCCGTCGGTTCCGTCCCAGTGACTCAACTGCAGATGAGAACTCTTGGTAGCTCAAGCAAAGAAGTTATTCTGGCCCAATTCACATCTCTATTTTGCAAAGCACTAAAATAACCGGAGAGTTGTTTTTAATGGAGAGGGACGCTAATTTTATTTATTAGATGCCTCGAGTGCTTATGACAGGAATGGAACAATGTTAGTGAAATGAATATTACATGCTCATTTTCGGAGCGGAAGCGCTCGCAAGACGGCCTGTGGAAGCAGGGTGCCTCTGAGGACTGCCATGCCAACCGATGCAGAAAGGACCCCAGTGTGCAAAATGATAGTTCTAGCGGTGCCAGCCAATCAAGCAGGCTTAATTGGCAGATCTATTTAAGTGCCTCAACAGGGAGAGGGCTGACGTTCTTTTTTAACCCTTTGCTTACTGCCACTGCCATCTAGCAAGCCACAGTTACAGTATATGGAGGCTGCCTGTCTTTTCTTTGGAGAGCAGAGAGCGCTAGTCCTTAAAAATGTGAAGCCTGGGGAGGGGGCGGAGGTGAGTTTCAGAACAGGGAGGCCAGGTTTTAAAAAAGGAGCAGTTGCGTTTGTTACTTTGCTCCAAATAGGATCATTCTTTCGGTTGTTCCAATTGCAGACAAAACTCATGGCGCATTACATGTTCCTGCTGTGAGTGTGCTATTAAAACACGGAAATACTCTCTGGTTCCCCCTAGTGGCCAGTTCTGATTTTACTTGGTTATTCTTTCATCTACCTTCTTCTTCTTCTTCTTCAGCTGTCCTATCTGCTCCAGACATTGGCTATCATCATGGTGATAGTCTTCCTGTTCTTAACTCCTCGGAACAATTCTTTTGAGGACCTTCCAAACCAGTTTGTCAGATTCTTCAGCCATGAAATCCATCTACATTCAGGGCTTCCTCTCTTCCCAGGGATCTATCCTTGCAGAGAGAGTTGGAGTACAGTGGAACATCGGTTAACAAATGGCTCGGTTAGCATAAAAATCGCCTAACAAAAGGAAATCCATAGACAATATTTGCTTGGTTTATGGATTTCCCCCCAGAATGGATTAATTGGTTTTCAATGCATTCCTATAGGAAACCATATTTCGGTTAACATATTTTGGTTTTCAGTGCATTCCTATGGGAAATTGCATTCAATGCATTCCTATGAGAAATTCGGTTAAAGTAATTTTCACTGTAAGAAACGTCATGGAGAGCACATTAATTACATTAAAAGGAGGTTCCACTGTATTCTATATTTTATGTTGTTCCTCGTGATATGGCCAAGGTATTGGAGCTTTCTTTGCTTAATGGTCTTAAATAGTTGTTGTTCTTTATCCATTTGGCGCAATACTTCTACATTAGTCCCATGATATCCTTAGCAGCCGTCTGTAGATCCACATTTCAAAAACTTTGACTCTCTTTTCAGATGCTTTAGTCAATGTCCAAGCTTCAACTCCATAGAACAACACTGAGATTATATAACATCTCACTATCTTCCTACTTTGCTGCTAAATGACTTTCAGACGGTCCATCCAGAATCTTGTCCTGGTGGGAGACACTCTTTGACATTCATCCACTTGTCAAGTTGTGTTGTTTGTGGTCATTGTAGGTTTAGCCTAGCTTCTTCTGTTTTAATTTTTGGAGCTTGAAAGGTGTGCAAAAAAACAAAAAACAAAAACTTATCCTCAGTTTTAACCATTGTCTTGTGGACTAATATAAATTAAGTGGGTGGATTGGGGCTGTATTATCTTATTTTATTCATTATTTACAAGTATCTCTTGTCATATATTCAAAGGGATAGTGCCAGCCAAATAATAGACTTTTTCAGTGCTAGATAGGTTTTAGGCAGCCAGTAATTAATCTTGCACGATTTATTAAGAGCTGCATCTACGTGTTTGTCATGGGCTGGTTTATACCATACAACACTGGCATATTCTGTACAGGGACAAAAATTGTTGTTCTTATTGAAGGATTAAGGACGTGTCAACAGTGGCACGTAAAGGGGACCAACTCCATGAGTGAACAGTGAGAGATCTCTATCACAGAGAAGTTGAGTGTGAAGAGGAGATAGTATCTTTTCACTACTTATGGAGCTTCTTCACACAATTGGGAACCCAGATTTTCATGGAATCCCTTGGCATTTGTCACACCTTTCAAAAACAATGTTCACTTTTTTGTTCATCCCAATGGCCAACCATGAAGTAGGTGGATGGGAGGTTGGATGTGCAAACAGCAACAGGATTTCCTTAGGGTTGACCTGCCCAATTGCCGAAGGAACCCCTTTCCATGAATGATGACACATTCAATGTTCAGTGGAATTTGGATTTAATTATGGCCAATGACGAAGCCAAGAAGATGGCTTCATTTTGGCAGTCCAAAGTTTGATCTGGACACACAAGTGGAACTTGAACGGAGGATGTTTCAAATCAGGATGGGAGCAAAGTTCTCATATTTTTTGCTCCCCTTGTGAAGCTCTGGCGGTGCTTCTCAGCAGACGGTTGAGCAAGGCTGGTCAGTTGGTCCGAGCAAGATTGAGGCTGTAGGTTTTTGTGTTGCCTTTGCAGGGGGGCAAGAGCGATCCTCTGAAGGGAGAGATCCTTCCCCACTCCTTTGTCTGGCTGCCCTGATGCTTCCTTTTGCTGCTGTGAGAGGCTGATTTCCAAGAGGAAAGTGAGAGTCATCCAAATGCCAATGACTGGCTGAGTGTGTGCATGTGCATATATGCAAGAAGGACCAAATCTAAATACTGTATAATGTTCACTCTTATTATCCTAAGATGAAGGAGGCCTTTTGCTCGGTTGAAATAACTTTTCCCGAGCCACTAACGGAGGCCTCGTAAATAATTACCACAACCACTGTAAGTAATTTCCTCCCAAGATGGAAGATATCATGTTAGTTTGCTGGAGTGGAAGCAAGAAGGAGTTTTGTACCACATTAAAGACTAAAGTCTCCTGTCTGGCACATGTTTTTATGCTCTGTAGTCTGCTTAGACTGCAGTGGCTCAAGTGGCTAAGATGCTGACTGGAAGGTGGCAGGTAAGCAGTTTGATTCCCGAGTGCTGCAGGATGGAATGAGCTCCCGTCTTTGTCCCAGCTCCTGCCAACCTAGCAGGCATGACTAGACACCGGAGCCCACGGAACGCTGTTACCTTCCCACCAAAGTGGTCCCTATTTATCTACTTGCAAGGAGGTAGAAAGACTAATTGACCATTAATAACCTAAGCATTGCTCTTGTGCTACGAACTCCCAGATAACCCTTCTCTGTCTCTCCTTTTAAAGAGCTTTAGTCACGGTTAGGACTGCACAGGTTTAGTGGTTAAGTTGCTGAACTTGATGACTGGAAGGTCGTCAGGTCAGCAGTTTGAGACCCGATTGCGCACAGTGGAGTGATCTTCTGTCTCCATCCCAGCTCCTGTTGACCTAGCAGTTCGAAAGCAAGAAATTGCAAGTAGATCAATAGGGACCACTTTGGTGGGAGGGTAAACAGTGTTCTGTGCACTCCGACATCTAGTCATGCCTGTCACATGTCCACGGAAACATCTGTAGACGCAGACAGCACTGGCTCTTTGGCTATAAACAGAGATGAGCACTGAACCCTAGAGTTGGATATGACTGGCTTTTGAGCAAGAGCAACATTGACCTTGACCTAGCCTGCTTAGATCTTATGCATGGATCGAACCTGTTAGGTTCACGTCTCCAAAGGACCTTTTCTCTTTTGAGCAGTGGCAACCACAAGTACGACGACAACAACGATGATGAAATGGGACATTCCTTGTTTCCAAGACAGTCCCCTTTGTTTTGGAGATAGGTTTAAAATGTGCTTAAACAGGTGCCTCAAAGACTCTGTGTGACTGTCTAGCGCTAGGACAGAACATGATGAACAACCCTCTCCTCTCCTCCTCTTCAGCTCCATCTCTCACACTGTTCTTTTTACGGTCTGGGAGTATCAAGTGGCTCTTGGCTATTTTTGCGTCTTCCCTCTCTTGAAATAGTGTTGTGGCTCTTCAAGGAGCGGTAAATTACTTGGGAGGCTGGGAGGGTTGTTTTTCCTGGCTCATATTGGCAAGCCAAAGATTCTGTTCTTTAGTATTGTGGATGCCCGTTTGGCCAGGTTATCCTGTCATGGGAATAGAGTAGACCCTACTGCCAACGACTCAATGCCAATCATCAGGTGGTGGTTGACTAACCTGAGGACTCCTGGTCTTGGGTGGCCAGGTCCACAGGGAAGGAATGGTGATGGTCCTCAAGTGGATTAAATCCCACTTGGATCCCTCTTTGATGGAGGGCAGCAGCTACATCCATCCTGGCCTGAGGCTGATGATAAGGACATTGTGTGCCAAACGGGCTCAGGGCCAGAAAGTGGCTTGCAAAACTGGATCAGTGTTGCGGGTGTCGGTGCTGTGATGCGGAAGGCAAAAGGAAGGCCACTGTGTGATATTCTCAGGACAATCTTCATGGCTGATCACCATGAGAAGAGCCAATATTTGGAATTGTACATCGTCGACTGCAACTCATAGCTGAGAATGCATTTTTCCCCCCTGAAGCATGAAAAATGCCACTGGTGTGGATTTGTTTAGGGCGGATCCCAGCTTGCCATGAAGTGACCCACACACAGTGATCACGGAGCCATCTCCTGCGGCACATATGAAATGAGACATGCAGGATTTGACACCAGGAATGCAATGGACTGCCGCGGCCTTGAGGATATGGACAAGGTGCACCTTCACAGCCAGTCCATCTGGCACGACCTCTTCCGCCTCCATGACTGTTGGGAATCAGAGTTCTTCCACCACTCATTTTGCCATTGGGCCCAATGTGTTGGCTTCCAGTAGCATTGCCTCCACTGAGGGGAACCATCGCCCCATCTAAAGGTGCTCATGCGCCTGTAGCCCTTGGCCCCTTTAGGGAGTCAAGTCATTTACTGCCGCCCAACACTTGGCATTGAGTCGCTGGCTGTACAATCTACTCAATTACCGTAGTGGGATGTCCGGCCAGACAGGGGAATTGTATATGGCACAAGAAGAAGTATTGTGGGTCTGTTTTAATCACACTCACTTGCTTCAAAAGACTTCAGGGCGAGTATCAAGAAGGGGAAATGGCTAGAATTTGCTGACAGCACAGTAGTGACATGTCACACCAAGCTGGAGGCCTGATTCCCAGGCGTGGTTCATGTCCCATTGTGCCTCTCCCACAAACTGACCTCATCACTGACTTCTATGCTCAGAATGGACATCCTTCTTTTCTGTCTCTTTGAAACCAGAAAGGAAAATATATATATATTAACGAATCCCTACTTTCTTCTCTAACAGTTGAAGGGGTTTTGTTTAGTTTATCCACTTGACTAATTTACACATCTTTAAAAGGTAAATCTAAAAGTTGCTGGAAAACCAGTCATATCCAACTCTAGGGTTCAGTGCTCATCTCTCTTTATAGCCAAAGAGTTACGTTTGCACGTGTTTCCATGGACATGTGGCAGGCATGCCTAGACACTGGAGTGCACGGAACGCTGTGTACCTTCCTGCCGAAGTGGTCCCCATTTATCTACTTGCAATGTCTTGCTTTCGAACTGCTAGGATGGCAGGAGCTGGGACAGAGGCAGGCGCTCTTTCTGTCATGCAGTACCTGGGAATCGAACTCTAGCTTTCCAGCCAGCGTCCTTAACAACTTGGGCCACTGCAGTCTTTAAGGAAGGCCTTATCCTGCCTCTCTTTTGGTCCTTGGCTTTGGGTCTTTTGATGAAGTTCTGCTGGAGTTTAAAATAGTTGCCCGCTTCCCTATTTCCCACCCTCCTCCTCCTCTTCTGAATCTGACGAAATTACATTGGAGACGATAAAGAAGAAAAATGAATTTAAAACCGGCATGGTGAGCTGTAAGACTTTATGTTCCCTAAGCTTCTTTCCAAGAGAGATAGGACTGCGCATGAGTTCATGCAAAACAAGGCTTCAGTCTCCGGGTGTTTTTTGGCTCTCCGCGTTAGAAAAGAAAATTAAATAGATGTAATGAATCAGAACAAAGGGTTTCTCCACCATTCTTGGGAGGCTCATTCATTTTGGGGGGAAGAAAGAAGGAAGAGGGTTTGGGGGCATTGCTGGTGATCCAGAAATATTTCCAGAGGTGATGGGGACTTTTTCTTGAATATCAATGAGTCACGACAGAGAAAAAATCTATTAAGAGCGAATGCAATCACTGCTCCAAAAGATGATACTGCCAGAAAGGGGGGGGGGGGATGTTCACAGGGATTAAAGCTTTGTGATAAGGGGGGGAGGAGAGAGAATAATAACAATAATAATAATCTTGCATCCTTGTAGGCTAAGAGTCTCCCTCCCTTCCCTCCCTTCTAGCAAATATAATATTCATTTGTAAGGACTTCTAAGTGAATTGCCATATTGTTGTTAGTACAGTATTACCATTTGGAGCGAGAGCCAGGAGTTTTCTAACTGCACCAGAACTGGGTTGCGGGGCTCCGGTGGCTCAGGGGTTAAGACGCTCACCTTGTTAGCTGGATGGCCAGCAAGTATGCAGTTCGAGACCCAGGTACTGCATGACGGATTGAGCGCCCATCTCTGTCCCAGCTCTTGGGGACATGAAAAGAGCCTCATTTGGGCATCCCCTGAGCGGAGTTTCACCTGCAAAAACCCTTTCAACTCAGAATAATTTCTGCCATGATAATATTATTATTATTATTATTATTATTATTATTATTATTATTATTATTATTATTATTATTATTATTATTATTATTATTATTATTATTATTATTATTATTATTATTATTATTATTATTATTATTATTATTATTATTATTATTATTATTATAGGACTGGGTTTCCTCGCTTTGGAGTGCCAGTGTTGTTTCATGGTGAAGAATTGAGTTCAGGAGCATGAGTGGTTCAACCTCCACACCAAATACTCCCGGCTCTTTTCACTACGGAGCCTTCAAGCATCCATGAAGTACGACTGGCCATAGTTCATGCTCATTTTGGCTCTGGGGTGTCTCTCCCCCCCTTTAGCACTTTAAAATAATAATAATAATAATAATAATAATAATAATAATAATAATAATAATAATAATAATAATAATAATAATAATAATAATAATAATAATAATAATAATAATAATAATTATTATTATTATTATTTCATGTCAGGTTTTTTTTCTGGAGGAATTCCACTCAGGGGACGCCCGATGAGGCTCCTTTCATGTCCCCAAAATCTTTCCCCATCAAAACAGTCCCTATTTATCTACTTGCAATTTCTTGCTTTCAAACAGCTTGGTTGGCAGGAGCTGGGCACTCAAACCATCATGCAGTACCCAGGTCTCAACTTGCCGGTCTTCCAGCTAACAAGGCAAGCTTCTTAACCACTGAGCCACCGCAGCCTCTCTATTTTAAAATAATATAAACATACTGTATTAATTGGGGGGGGGGTAGGGTACCAATGCAAATTTTCAAAAGCCAACTTCAGGATGGTTTTTACACAGAACGATGGCAGGACATAACAGGAGAGTCTTTGCAGAATTGTCCTGAAAGTAGATCAGGGATCGAAGCAACCTTAGATAGTGTCCACAGAAAGCGGCTCTTCAAAGATTGTGGTATTCTTGAGTAGACCTTGTGTTGCCAGCCAATCTTTCTCATGCTAGGTCAAGCAAAAGGAACAAAGGTGGCTTTGTTTTGATAGTTTCACGTCTGGCCTAGACACGGAAGAAGAAGAAGAACCAGCCTTAGATCCCTTGAGTGGATGGGTTTGTTCTACAATTGTGGTGCAAGAGAAGGTCCTGTTGACTTGCCAGAGATGTCCTTAGAAGCTCTGATGCCGCGCAGGAGTGAATGGAAGGAGGCAACCACTCCATTATCCGCTTTCTTATCCATTTAGAGCAGGGGATCCCAAACTTTCCAAGCCAGGGGCCAGGTCATGCCCTCTCGGTCAGCTTTGAGGGCCGGATGGCCATTTTACCCTGCCTGCACGATGGGAGTGGCCATTTTGTCCCAACAGCTTCAAAGGGGAAGCCATTTTGTTTCTCAAATGCCCTTGGAGAGTTGGGGGCCCCCACATGAAATGGCGCGGCGCCCGGATCCGGCCCATGGACCTTTGGTTGGGAACCCCTGATTTAGAGCTTGTTAGTTCCAAAGCAGCACCTTGAATGAGCTCGTAAGCCAACTCTGGTCATCATTTAGCGGTCTGATTCATTACGTCTCACCCAGCAACCTAAGAACATTAGACAGTCACGTCTAACGCTAATCTAAGTACAAACCCCAGGCAGATATCTTTTACAATCAAGTGTTTTATGTTTCATGCATAATTTACCTTCTCTGTCATTTTAACTGGCCGGGAACAGCGTTGCTCTGAGCTGAAACATTTTGTACGTCAGAGCTGCCCACGTAAATTAGCACCGCAGCAATTTTGCTTCCGATCCAGAAGTGAAGGAGAGAAACAAACCACAATACAGGTAGCCGCCTTCATCTTGAGCTGTTTTTTGCTTCTTCTGAAAGGATGTTATGGGGTTGACGAGCCCAACTGTATATGGAGGAAAGTGGAAAGTTTGGCTCCTTCCAGCCAATAAGGGCTCCCATTTCTCTGTGAAATGCATAGCTGTCAAGTATCCCTTTTTGGCCAGGAAAACCCCTTATTTTACCCTCTTTCCCTTATTAATTAGACTGCAATGCCCTATTGCCACCATTGGAGGGCAGCACAGGATAACCATAGCTGTTGTATCCCTTATTGGCCGGGAAAACCCCTTATTTTACTCTCTTTCCCTTATTAATTAGACTGCAATGCCCTATTGCCACCATTGGAGGGCAGCACAGGATAACCATAGCTGTCAAGTATCCCTTTTTGGCCGGGAAAACCCCTTATTTTACCCTCTTTCCCTTATTAATTAGACTGCAATGCCCTATTGCCGCCATTGGAGGGCAGCACAGGATAACCATAGCTGTCAAGTATCCCGTATTTGCCGGGAAATTTCCCTTATTTCCAAATCCAAAACTTGACAGGTATGGTGAAATGCTGTCTCCCAAACAATCAGGGATCCTCGTTCTGTCCTTTAGATAACCAGGAGATTAGTTTGGACTTCATTTTGAAGCAGCTCATCTAATTCACACTTCCTGAATAAACAGATCAAATGGAGCACAATTGCTCTTATTTTTATTTATTTATTGATTTTGATTTAAATACCGCCCCTATTAACAGACTCTGGGCGGTGTACACAGTCCAGCAAACACCTTACTGGCTGCTCAACAAAACTTAAAAACAATATAAAAACAGTTAAAATCCATTCAATAAAACCAATTACAAGAGGGGGAACTTCAGACGAGCCAGAAAGGGGAGCTTGTTGGCAATCCCGGCCCCCAGACCCATTCCGCTAACCATGTTTTATAATCTCTCCTAAATGGTAGCAACTGGGCCTGGAGGCGCAGCTCTACTGGGAGGAGGTTCCATAGTGTGCGGGCTGCGATCGAGAAGGCCCTTTTCCTCATGCTGGTACCTGAAGGGTGCCGTCTCAGTTTGCTCTCATGGGACGGGTCGATGTCCTTGGGACGATGCGGTCCCTGAGATATCCTGGTCCGCTACCATGAAGGGCTTTAAAGGTCACTACCAGCACCTTGAATTGCACCCGGAGGCACACCGGTAACCAGTGCAGCTCCCGAAGCAGTGGAGAGGCACGGGCATGCTGCCTGCATCCCATCACCACCCGGGAAGCCATATTCTGGACCAACTGCAGTCTCTGGATGGTCATCAAGGGCAGCCCCATGCAGAGCGCATTACAATAGTCCAAATGGGAAGTGACCAGGGCATGGGTGACCGTGAGCAAGGCCTCCCTGGTCCAGGAGTGTGCGCAAACGGTTAATAACACGCACTTGCCCAAAGGCCCTCCTGGCCACGGCCGTAACCTGCTCCTGGAGCAGAAGCCGCAAGTCCAGGAGGACCCCTAGGTTGTGCACCAGGTCGGATTGGGGCAATGATGCCCCATTCCAAATCAGCGGGGATAACTCCTTATGAGGACCGGGGACCCTCACCCACAGCCACTCAATCTTGCTGTAGTCCGAAATGTCTGAAATCCTTCTGCAGAGTTGGGCAGGTGGCCATTGGCCTGACACTGTGACCATTTTGAGAGTGACCTTTGAGGTGCTCCTAGGCCAGTGGTTCCCAATATGGGCCCCAGGGCCCCACAGGGGGACTCCAATTCCCAAAAGTCTCTGTCAGTCCATTGGCTGATCTGTGCTTTGGTCAATTGACTTAGGCCAGGCATTTGCAACCTATGGTCCATGAGCCGGATGCAGCCCATAGAGCAGTGGTGGGCTCCAAAAAAAAAATTTACTACTGCGCTGTGGCCGTGGTATGGGGGAAAGCCCTGTGTTGCACCCGAATTAGGACTACTTTATTTCAAAACTTGGATGGGTGGGACCAGCCAGAATTTCTGCTACCGGTTCTAGTGATATGGTGCGAACCTGCTGATGCCCACCACTGCCATAGAGCCATTTAATGTGGCCCTCTGCCCTTGCTCCCACTGCGGCCACTACTGCAAGTGGCAAAAGCACCAAAAACGCACAGAAAATGTGGCAAAAATGTGCATTTTCCCATGGGAACTCAGTGAAAAAAGTGTTTTCACATGAAAAAGTGACAAAAAACACGTGAAAATGCGCCGAAAATGTGCAAGAATTTGCCGAAAACACACAAAAATGTGTGAGAGCTCATACAGAACCACATGACTGGCCTGCTCAGCCATCTGAGGGGGAGTGATCCGGCCCGCTACCCAAAAACGTTGAGAAAGCCTGACTTAGGCTTATGGGAATTGAAGTCCAAAAGCCAAAGGTTGAGAAACACTGTCCTAGGCAACCCTGAAGTGATTTTTCTCCACCCGTATCCATTTGTTCTTTTACTGCATCCTTTCTTTTGCACGACCCCCTAAAATCCTGTTGAAAGGAAGGGAAGAAATGATTTAACCAAAGGAAGGAATCCAATGCGACATGTCAGCTATGATGATGTGACTGTTGCTGCGGCTGTTATTTGCTCACTGGTAGGACTGCACAGGCTTAGTGGTTAAGACGCTGAACTTGATGCCTGGAAGGTCGTCAGGTCAGCAGTTTGAGACCCGATTGCTGCACAGTGGAGTGATCTTCTGTCTCCGCCCCAGCTCCTGCAGTTCGAAAGCAAGAAATAGGTACCATTTGGGTGGGAAAGGTAAACAGTGTTCCGTGCACTCCGGTGTCTAGTTATGCCTGCCACATGTTCATGGAAACATCTGCAGATGCAGACAGCACTGGTTGTTTGGCTATAAACAGAGATGAGCACTGAACCCTAGAGTCGGATACGACTGGCTTTTGAGCAAGGGCAAGTCTGACTTTTATTATATCTCTTTTTAAAGAGCTTTAGTCACTGTTACATTTTGAGCTGTAGATTTTCATGGCAGGGTTTTAGTGGTGTTTTTTTTAAAAAAAAAGTGTGTCAATTTTTGGTTCTTTCAGCATCTAAAGATCACCTCAACAGGCATGAATGGAGCAATCAGGAGGCAAGCTGAGCTTGTATTCACTCTTGAAAAACAGGCCTTTTTTTAAAATCAGCAGAGTATTATGCTTTAAAAGGAAGGAGACTGTTGAAACATCCTATAAATCTCTGAATCTGTCCCCTGAAACTCACCTAAGTAACTCACATCTTGACTTGTACCAAACCTCCTGCAGAGCATGAAAGGAACCCATTTTCTCATTAACCACAAGGTTAATGGTCGTCAATAGGACGACCAAGGTGACTTTTGTAAAAGGACAGATTTGGCCATTTTAAAAAAAAAAACATGAATAATTGTGCATCATTTCTGAATCATTGAGTGGACTTTCAAAAATCATTTTTCTACGTTTAAATATACTTTTGCAAAATTGTAGTGGGAAAAATAACACTGCATCAGAAAAATACATAAATACTATCCACTACTTGGTCTAATCTATGTGTCCTATACTAAAATCAAGTGCGCCGAATCCAAATCTCAAGTCCGATTCTGCCTAGGATGTCAGGATCTTAGGTTAGTAAATCTCACCCTCTTGGTTGGGTTCTTGTGTTGAGTGTGCAGGGTATATTTGCCAAAAATGTAGCAAAAGATTGTCCGGTTTATTAACACAGCTGCGCCTACTCATCTTCAGTTCGAAACAGATGCACTATGGCCTAGCTGTAGTATCCAGTAAGATGGTTTTGCACTAGAGACAAGCCCTTGGTCCATCTCGCCTTATGTACCTATTTCTGACGACAGCTCACTGACTTGCCCAGACCTGCCTGGAACATGCATGCCACCAGGGGACGTGATTCAGCTGAGGCAGCAGCAGGCACAGTGGTAGCTGCAACTGTTATAACATTCCCATGTAAAAATACATTACGCAATACCATTTGAACAGCTATAGCACACCTTAAAATCTGTATGTGGGAGGCAAATTCTGAGTTGATATTTGGAATCAGCACAAGATACCATGTAAACCACGTGTGTTATTCCCAGTACCAAAATTGTTGTTGTGCAGTGTAATAATAAACTCAGTGTGATGTAGTGGCTGGAGGGATGGGATAGGACTGAAGAGGCCCAGGTTTGAATCCCGGCTTAGCCATGGAAACTCATTGGGGGTGTGGGAACTGATCAAACCATGATTTAAATTGAAAGTAAGTTGAGTTGGTTCTGACTTGACATTGACATGACCGAAGCACAAACATTGGGAGTTTGATCCTGACCAGGGCTCAAGGTTGACTCGGCCAACATTCTGAGGTCAGCATGTTGGGAGGCAAAATGCTAATTACCTTGTGAAACCATCCAGAGAGGACACTAGGAGTGTAACTGGTATTTGTCGATCACTTAGAGCGCAAAGAGACCCAGCCTGGCCTTGTCCTTAGGAACACCTGAACGGAGGAGAGCCCTTTGTCCTGGGAAGGTCTATCTCTCATCTCAGACCTGGTGGCAAAAGAAAGATCTCAAGGGAACAGCCCCCTTTTTGGTTTTCATGCACAGGACTTCCCACATCTCCTGAACATTGAGAAGAACTGGACTCAGCAAGGCCCTTACTGTTGAAAACTGGTTTCTTCATAGCTTAAACCAGGGGCTCTCAACCTTCTCAAGTCGGGGGCCGGGCCAGGTCACACTCCGTCAAACAGTTGAGTGGATTTACGCATTTACGACGGCCACGGATTCATTTACAGCCGCCGTAAACGTGTTTACGACGGCTGTAAATGAGTCTGTGGCTGGAGCGAGGATGGGGGAGCATATTATCTGGTGCCATGGGCTGGATCCGGCCCACAGGCCATAGGTTGAGCACCCATAGCTTAAGTTCTCTTAGGTTTCTCTTCCGTCCCCCCACTTTTCACTGGAGTCCTGTAAGCACAAGATTGCTTTATAGTCTGCTCCTTGCCAGCTGTTTTGCACTTTTTGGTGTGAGTTGATACAGCTGCCATTTCGTCACCCCATCTGCAATGCGCGTCCTGGCCCAGCAAGACACATTCGGAGGCAGGTGCTGGTGGAATAATCTCCGTTTGTTTCATGCATGTAGTTAAAAATAATAATAAACCTGTCTCGACCTTGGCCTTCCCCTTTTTAACCTGCAACCTCTCACCTTCCCCAGCATTATTTCAGGTGGATTTTCAACATGTGCTTCTTTCCCCCTCACATTTTACAGATGTTTGGACTCATCCCTTTAAAGCTTCTGAGCCCCATTTGTTCCTCGGGGGTCCCTGGGCAGATGACCAGCCGTGGTCTCCCAAGATACTTGTATGACGTCTCTGTGGTTGTTGTAACCGCTTTGCTGACGAAGGCCTGTGTGCATGGCGAGGCTAGCCATCTCGCCAGTTTCCATGACATTTTATGCCTGGTTGAAGTGTCAGGATGGATGATTAGTTTTATTGTGAGAAAGGCACAGCTGGTGCAGAACCGAAGCCTGTGGATTGTTGGAAACGATGCGCCCCACCCTCTTTGGCAAAACCAGAGCAGCAATGGCGGTTACAGCCTCCCGCCTACAACGTGTGGCAACATGATCTCCTTTTATTCCATTGGAGTGCTTGGCTACTTGCTTCAGTGGATGGACAAGTACTCTTTCCCTGGGCTCAGTTGAACTGGATATAGGTACCAGTTTCCTTTCCTTCTTTGTGAGTTGGTGCATCATGTGTCCAGTGGTGCTCCATGTTTCTAGAGCAAGAGATCTCAACCTTTCAAAGATGGGGGCTGGGTCACGCTCCTCCAGGCAGCTTTGAGGGCCGGATGGCCCATTTTGCCCTTCCTCCACCACATGGCACTTTCTGGGTTGATGGAGGGCCACATGCGATGGTGCCGTGGGCCACATATGGCCCACGGGCCGCAGGTTGAGAATCTCTGTTCTAGAGGTACAATCAAGCGACTCATGACATGCTTGTCTTGAATAGTTTATTCCGACTTTACATGCGGTGTTAAAAACCCAAAGGACATATTATTTACACATCCACAATACAAGTTTACAAGATATCTATACATGTTAAAGCACTCTATAATAGACCATATAGAGCCACTTTCTTAAGGGTTAACTTTTGTTTTAAGCTGTACCATCAAAAAAGATACAATCTGCATTTACCTTTGCACAAATGGAATAAAGCATGTTCATTTTAAAAAAAAAGTACAAAACCCAACCCAAAAATTATAAATTAACAGAATAAAGACTATGTTGAATGTTAGAAATTTCAACATAAATACGGAGAGGACACACATACGTTACCATCTAACAAGGCAGCACATTTGTTACAGGAAGTTATTTGGGTTCACATAACATTTATGTTTCGGTTGCACACAAGAATGTATTATTCGTTAATATTTGTAAAGTCAATTTAGATTTATCGTTTGATTCTTTTAAAAAATAAATTATTAGTTGCTAGGTTGAAATGGTTTCCCCCCAGTAAATAACAAATATTGGGGCTCTTGTTTTGTATTAAAGTCCTTAATGGTCAACACACAGAATGGAAAAAAGGGGAATAATTCTGTATATTATGGGGAAAGGATGCTTTTTGGAGAGAGACAGAGAGATGAATATCACATTTTAAAATGTTGACATTGAATAGAAACCAGTGTTTTATGCAGAAGGTGCTTGTTCTCTTGCCTTGTGGATATTTCCGTGCCCAACAAACGCCCTACAGCCTGCAGATAGTGATGGTGGTAGCTGGGCATTTTTTAGAAGCCAAGATCACCATCTGGGACGAACATCAGATGCCAGCGCATGCCATGGCAACACACTGTACAATGTGCAGTTTGGGCAGCAGGCGTTCCATCACACTTAAAAACCTTCTACGACTTCACGTGATAACAGTTTGATCTCTAAATTAGGCGTGGGCGGAAGGCTTAGCACGGCGAGGTTGATTGAATGCCACGGTCTCCTTGGGTTATAGTGGGGTGCCCAAACTGATCTGGCCCACACCGCTCTTGTTGCTCCCAGAAGTGGAAGTAAAATGTGTCCGTATGGACAAACTACAGCCTGTGGGCAAGATCCAGCCCACGCCACCCTTGTCACTCCTGGAAGTGGAAGTAAAAGTGCCCATATGGGCATGTTTTACTTCCTCTTCTGGGATTGACAAGGGCGGTGTGGGCCAGATCTTGCCCACAGGCTGTAGTTTGTGCACTTCTGGTTTCAGCAGAGAAAATGGCAGCCTAAAAATATATATCTCATCCCATTTCAAAACATATATATTGCAAAACAGATTGCAAGGCACATTTTACTTCCGCTTCTGGTGGGTGGAACCACATGGCCGGCCCACAGACTGAAAGGTTTGGGCACCCCGGGTTAATTTATAGGCTGTCATTGCATTGTTAATTACTTGTTTTTGTGACAATATCTCTCACCCAACCCTCTTTCCTCTTTCTGGGTAACTGTGGAGATGAAGGTACAGCTGGCATTTGGGGAATTATGATATGCTGTTGCTGAGAACACTTGACAGAAATGTTTAATAGTGGTGAGGTTTCTTTCTTTCTTTTTCTTCAAAAAATAATAATAAAATCATTCTCAGGTATAAGGCACAAAATGCACAGATCCAGGTAAACTCACACAGAATATTTACATAATAGTGTCATTGCCAGCATGACTTTGGAGAAACCACCAGCCACACAAATTGACCACACAACTGTACAAATTGGTCATGGGCCGGCCGGCTGGCGTTTCATGATTTCTGCTGGAAAGGCTTGTTGGAAATGCTCGGGCGCAGCACAAATTTCCGCATTGGCCACCTCTTTGACACCAATGTGTTGATACCAATATGATACCAACACATGTTCTGCATCTAAGGGCCAGGAAGGTGGGGCTAGAATGGGTTAAACCAGGGGTACCCAACCTAAGGCCCGTGGGATGATTTCAAGTGACCCTCCACCCCTCCAAAGGCATTTGAGAAACAAAATGGCCACCCCCTTTGAAGCTGTTGGGACAAAATGCCCCCCCCCCTCATCGTGCAGGCAGGGCAAAATGGCTGTCCAGGCCTCAAAGCTGACTAAGAGAGTGCAACCCAGTCCCTGGCTTGAAAAGGTTGGGAACCCCTGGGTTAAACAGATGCTGGACTTTTAAGGACGCCATTTTTAATCCCACCTTGACCTCAGTTTTTTGTGCAAGTGGCTTCATGCCAAGAGACAAACCATCGGTGTGTGCTCCTTTTTAATCAGGTTTGTGTGTGTGTTGATAACAGTGTAATAGTGCTACCATTTCAAAATAGCGTTTTGTTTTTCTGTGGTTGTTTCCCCCGCCGTGGAATGTCTTATTCCCCTGTTTGTTGGACTCTGTGCCCCCCCAATTTTATTAGGTCTCTTTCTGATGAGAAGGGGGGGGGGTCCCAAAAATATGACTTTGAACTGGATTGGAGGTGGTGTGGCGGTAAACCAATTCCCAGCGTGATGGGAATTAAGTCCCCCGCTAGGGGCAAAGATGAGTCGAGAACCCCCAGCAGCCCATAAATGAACTGGGTTAGAACTTTTTTTTGTACTCCTGGGTAAAATACATGGATGCTACAGTTTGGATGGAGAAATCTTAACTCAATAGCAGCATGATTTCAAACGCATGCCTTTGTGTCGTCCCGCCGAGTATCTGGTACTATTCTGTGCAGGGATCTAACTGCACCCTGTTCTCCCTCCCGTGCTCCTTTCTCATGCAGTCCAGAACCATCCACAAACGGGGACCGGCGGTTTGTTCAGTCATGCTCCAATGTAAACATTTCCGATAGACTAAAAGATGCAATGCGACCGAATGCCTCCCTCCATGTTATGGCTCATTCACACTCCCCACAGGGTCATGTTTGCCCTTCTACCTGTGCCATCAACCAGAGCCCCCCCCTCACTTTAGAGGAAAAGAAAAAATGCTACAGGCTTGACTGGGAATCCCAGATTCATTGAGTTGCTTATGAACCAACCGACGTACCGAGTCGTTTTTTCTGAGATTTGTGCAAGAGGCAAGGTGAATACATACATATTAAAAGGTTCACATTTCATGGGAAGACCACACTTGACGGCAGTCTGAAAACCAATCCCATTCCATTAGTATTATTTGTATTATTATTGTTGTTGTTTTCAAGTATTTTTGCTGACCATGTATCCTCTTGTACTCCTTTGTCTTCCCCAGGTCTCTCTGACCAGCTCTTTAAGAACGGTAGGTAGGCAGGCTCCCCTTCCCTCCTCTTGTGCTACACAGGTCTCCTCAGCTCCAAACAAACCAAAAAACCAAAAACACGGAAGGGCCAGCGCTCCCCTTTGGTGACCGATGGGTTTGCACGCAAGGGAACTCTTGTGGTTGGCGAAACAAGAGGTGGCTGGAGTTACAAACAGCTTCTTTGGCGGCTGGCTGTCTCTTGGCTTGCGCCAAGCCAGTCTCTGTCTTCAAGTCTGTCCCTGCAACACTTTTTTTTTACCCCACCGCTCATGCTACAATGCGCGCCAAGTCTCAGTAGCTGTACTTGTTCAGGGATCTGACTGAAGGGGTCTGAGGAGCAAAGGAGGGTTTGGGGGGCACGTCCGGTTTTAGGGAGGGTGTCCGCTTTATCCCTGTCCGAGGGAGGGTCCCATTGCTTGTGTAACTGCTTTGCCTTGACAAGGAAGGCTGTAGGTGGACACTCACGGGCGTCCCTTGGATATAGTCTATCTTTGTGCCCACGGCAGGAGAGATGTACCCTCCCCGGCTGATACTGGGCTGCCGGGATAGCAACACACCGTTGGGCGAGCTTAAGTTTTTAGGCAGGGCTGATATTGAGTGCCTCTGTGAAGAATTTTTGTGGTATCCCCTCTGTCGTTCTAGGGAGGTCATGGGCACGCCGGGCGTGGAGGGAACGTCCACCCTCTTTGTGGGGCTGTTTCGTGGGAGGGTGGACGGAGGCGAATACAGGGAGGCTTCCCTGTTGGGGACTTTGGGAGGGATCTCGGTCATGTTCCCTGTGGGGTCCAGCATTAAAGTCTGGTGGGCCACTTGGAGGTCTCCCATAATGGCTTTGGGGCTGGTCGGCGTTTCGTTTAAATGTTTCAGGAAATCGTTCAAGGTGTTCCTGGAGTCCACGGACCTTCGGTGGTCTCTCTTGCTCGACGGTTTGGTCAGGGGGTGGTCCATGTTTTGCATCTTTTTGTCGGCTTTGTGCGCATTGGAGTTAGAGAAGGACATGTTGTAGTCATGGGTGGCATTGGGAAGAACAATTGCGCTGGGGATTTGCCCGTGACTCAAAGGAGAATGTGGGGGCGGGCTGGACGGGAAAAACTGAGGGCTCTTCAGGGGGGTTTCTTTCCGAGAAGCACTGAGGTTGTTCTGAGAAGCTTTCTCCAGCTGACTTTTCATTGACGGTAGAGTCTTTTGCTGTAACACCGGGGTCGACTCTGGAGTCGGAAGGGCCGCCAATTCTGGTGGTTGGCCTCTGTGGTCGACGATCAGGATGGACTTGGTATCAGTCGTTGGCGGCAGTTCTCTTCGGCTTGTTAACAGGTTCGAATACAGCTTGGGGGAGTCGATATTCTGCTGATACTCTTTGACGGGGCTGTCAAAGAGGCCATTCAGTTTGGCAAAACTGCCGCTCGAGTCCGTACAGGACTGAGCCGATTCCGCGTCCTTGTGCATCTTCCGCGGCTTTCTCACAAAGATATCCCGGTAACAATAAACGGCTACGCCTGCGATAAAGGCTCCCAAAAGGAAGGCCGCAAAGACGCACGTAATGAGGACATTCATGTGGACCATCTGGTTGGAATCTCCCGACTGGACTTCCCACCGGACACCTACAAGAGACATGCAGGGTGACAGATTAGAGCCCAGGAAGTTTATGGGATGCCTTATGGACCCTGCACTATTCACCTTACTTTCTTAATAAACCTAGATGCCCCTCTTCCCTGTATCTACCCACCTAGCCCCATTTCATCCATCCACTTGTACCCTTCTGTGCCTGGAACTAACTATACGATCCAGTTTCCCCTAGCTTTGCACTTCTGCCTCCTTGCTAAGATACCAATGGAAGCAGAACATCGTCAGCAGTTTTCTCGCCTTGTTCTTTCTGGTGGCAATTTTTCCACTGCTCTCTTTGCATCTTCCACCTCTACCACCATCAAAGAAAAGAAGAAGGACTCCCTGTATTTCCCCCCTAGGAGAAAACCAGGAACCGTTGCAGGGTGGTTTGATGCACCTTCCTCCCTGTTGAGGGTGTAGGACCAGAGGGGGAAAGTCCTTGTAAATGGGTGTCAGGACGCTAAGGCCATGACAGACATGGAGGTTCTTCTGTACGAGGGCAGCACTTGACCTGTAGTTATGTGGCAACTCCTTTGGAAACCTGCGACTTCTATGGCAGTGATGGCGAACCTTGGCACGCCAGATGTTCTTGGACTTCAATTCCCAGAAACCCAAGTCCCTGTGAATCCACATGAATGGGTTTACTGCATGCATGTGCAGTAAACCCATTTGTGTGAATTCACAGGGACGCGGGCTTTTGGGAATTGAAGCCCAAGAACAGCTGGAGTGCCAAGGTTCGCCATCATGGTTCTATGGCAACCCACCCTTTCTTTGTCCATAAATATTCTTTTTTTTTGGGCTCAGAACTAGTAGCTTGCATGTTATTAACTTTAACGATTTCTGGCTGGAAAATTGAGGTTAGAAGGTGCTACGGTGCTCGCGGGCAATTAATAACTTGTGGATGGATTTCTCTCTCTACTCCCTCCCTGACTCATAAATCAGAATCCGACGTGAGATAGAATTATGCAAATATGGTATAAAGCCGTATAACAGGCGGGCGCTGTGTTGCTAGATCTATGCTAATGCACCCCTCAAACACATAAAACAAAACGCTTCTGGATTTCCTGTTTTAGGATTGGCAGATTTAGACAAGGGCGAGATCATCACAGTAAGCCTAGGTGGACAATGGGGATTTGGCAAAGAAAATTGTTTAAAAAATCATACAGCGGATGAGAAGTTTTAGTATTTTTATAATACAGAGTAATTTAAAGCTAGAAGAATTAATTTTGCAATTTACGTGTTAGTATCGATGTTTGCAAACTGTTCTGGAAGTTTTTATATAGCGCAACCAGAGACCCCACGCGAGAGTGATCATGTTAGTTTTGACTCCGATTGTGTTACGCCGTGGTGGGTGTGGAGGAGTGTTAGAATAAAGTGTGTGGCAGACTTTTGTTTTGTTAGAGGCAAGACCTTTGAAAGGTAGTTAAATGTTCAGGGTTATTGGTTTTAATGGCACAGTGGAAAAAGAGGGGAAAGGAGAAAAATATTGAGAAGGCTCAATATAGGGAAATGTCCCAGAGTGTGACTAAGAAGATGCGAGCCAATTCTCAGAAAAGGGTATCAGACTTTAAAGGACAATCCAGCAATAAAATACCCCAGAGCAGCGTTGAAAGGAAACCTGATCACTTTCAGTAAAGAATGAAATGCAAACCTGTTTGTTGATAACCTGCCAGTCTTGAACCAGCCAAACCAAAGTTCAAGCTGGCGTAACTATATGGTGTGCAAAAATCAGCTGGTGTGGCTGAGTAGACAACGGAGACCTGTGCTGGCTGGAACCCCTATTTGGTTAGAAAACACAGGGGGCTGGAAGCCTGTTTTGAGTTACTCAAATAGTGCAGCTTTTCAATGTGAATTGCATGTCACTCTATAGTTACGCAAGTTCTGTAGCAGCTGCCTGTTGCACAAGTAGTGTGCAACAGATAAGGTCTACAGAAATGCCTTAGCTTCTAGCACTTTGCGTAAATATACAACAGGATTTCAGTCTCCGTGTGCTCTTGAGTCAATCCCTCCTTCTCACCCATCCTGCCTGTGTGAAGGAAGCGTCTTCTGTTGTCTTCAGAACTATCACATGAGGTTAGTCTGCCCAAGATAGAGACAGACATGCATGGACTCATGCACACCAGTGGTTCCCAAGGTGACGCCCAGGCCACACCGGGGGACTTAAATGCCCAGAAGCCTCAGTCAGTCCATTGGCTGATCAGTGCTTTGCGGAATTGACTTAAGCTTCTGGGCATTAAAGTCCAAGAACCAAAGGTTGGGAAACATGGCTTTGTGAAGCCACATGAATCGAGTGGATTCACAAAGCCATGTTGCCCAACCTTTGGTTCTTGGACTTCAATGCCTAGAAGCCGAAATCAGCCCATTGGCTGATCAGTGCTTTGGGGAGTTGACTTAGGCTTCTGGGAACTGGAAGTCCAAAAACCAGAGGTTGGGAAACATTGCTTTGTGAATCCACACGAATGGGTTTACTACGCATACACACAGTAAACCCATTTGTGTGGGCAGTGTTTCCCAACCTTTAGTTCTTGGGACTTCAATGGCCAACAGCCTAAGTCAGTCCATTGACTGATCAGTGCTTTGGAGAGTTGACTTAGACTTCTGGAAATTGAAGTCCAAAAACCAAAGGTTGGGAACCACTGATGTAGACTCACTGATGTAGATTTCTATGGTTCTTGGCTACTTCTCCATGCAGAAGCTACTGTGGCACACTGGGTATGAAATACATATTTAGATACCTGCAGTTGAGATTCCCTGTCTTGAATGCATGCTCTATGGACTTCCACTTCTCCTGATCCTCCCCATTCCCACATCCAAACCACACTGCCTTTCCATACGTCACAGTGAGCTAGCTTTTCATTTAGTATTTTGCATTATTGATTGGGAACCAAGAGATATAATGAATTAGCCAAGAGAAAGACACATTCCTTGTGAAATAAGAAAGGCAGAATGGTGGTGGGGATGGAAGAGCTACATGTACTGACCTGGGAGTGAGCCCCCTTGAGTGGCTTCTACAAGGTAAAGGTCAACCTTGCTCAAAAGCCAGTCGTATCCAACTGTAGAGTTCAGTGCTCATCTCTGTTTATAGCCAAAGAGCTGTCTGCATCTGCAGACGTTTCCGTGGTCACGTGGCAGGCATGACTAGACACAGGAGTGCACGGAACACTGTTACCTTTCCAACCAAAGCAGTACCTATTTTATCTACTTGCAATTTCTTGCTTTCAAACTGCTAGGTTGGCAGGAGCTGGGACAGAGACGGGAGCTCATCCCGTCCTGCAGCACTCGGGAATCGAACTGCTGACCTTCCAGTTGTCAAGTTCAGCATCTTAACACTAAGCAGTCCCCTTTTTCTCTAAAACAGACAGGCTGTGCAAAGCAATCTCTCTGGCTAAGCTGGGGAGGACTTTGGGAAGGGAAGTCTCAAAGGCCAGCACATGCCACCAAAGCATCCACTGATACACTAGCCCCAACGAAGAGACCCAGCCCTGCTACTCTTGACCAGGGGCAGAATTACACAGAGGAAGGATGTTCTCCCCTTCTCTCCTCCTTTGTACAAAAAGCAATTAACACAGAGGCCTCCAATATTGGCTCTCAACATCCAGGGCTTTCCTGCATCTGCATTTCGGCTGAGACTGAGCATTTGAATGTTGACCTTTGAAACTGCCGATGCTGTCAGGTTTCCTTTCAAGCGTAATCGATGCCTTGATGAGGCCCTTACCCTTTGGGACCCCTGAAAATGGATCAGAGTAATCTGAAATGTTTGGGTCATCGTGGGCTACAAATTTCCGAGAGCCAGTCACTTTAGGTTTCCAGGAACCAATCACTCGGGGCGAGAGGACGGGGATACTTCTCACTGTGGTAAAAGAAGTGGAGAACAGCTCCAGGTCTGTAGTGGCAAACAGAGGTTCATTAATGCGCATTACAGTCAGGCGTCTGGTTTTAAATGTCTGCATGTTGTTTTTTAAGTCTTCACCAACCAATGACTTTGGTCAATGACTGCTAAATTGCATTATAAAGAACCTCCCGGGAACTCGTTTCTAAGACTCTGAGATACTTGGGTCTAGTAAACAAACTCCTTTATAGGTGTTGCTTCCGTGTCTAGGCCAGATGTGAAATTGCCAAAATGAAGCCAACTTTCTGCAGTTCCTTTGGCTTGACCTAGTGTGAGAAAGATTAGCCAGCAACACAAGGTGGCTGTTACCAGGGTACACCTGATTATTTGTAGGTGCGTCCAGCCATTTGCCACTTGACTAGTCCACGTTGGATACCTACAGCATACCTGTCAAGTTTTGGATTTGGAAATAAGGGAAATTTCCCAGCAGATACGGGATACTTGACAGCTATGCTTATCCTGTGCTGCCCTCCAATGGCAGCAATAGGGCATTGCAGTCTAATTAATAAGGGATGACGGCGGGAAAGAGGGCAAAATAAGGGGTTTTCCTGGCCAATAAGGGATACTTGACAGCTATGCTTATCCTGTGCTGCCCTCCAATGGCAGCAATAGGGCATTGCAGTCTAATTAATAAGGGATGACGGTGGGAAGGAGGGTAAAATAAGGGGTTTTCCTGGCCAATAAGGGATACTTGACAGCTATGCTTATCCTGTGCTGCCCTCCAATGGCAGCAATAGGGCATTGCAGTCTAATTAATAAGGGATGACGGTGGGAAGGAGGGTAAAATAAGGGGTTTTCCTGGCCAATAAGGGATACTTGACAGCTATGCTTATCCTGTGCTGCCCTCCAATGGTGGCAATAGGGCATTGCAGTCTAATTAATAAGGGATGACGGCAGGAAAGAGGGTAAAATAAGGGGTTTTCCCGGCCAATAAGGGATACTTGACAGCGATGCTTATCCTTTGCTGCCCTCCAATGGCGGCAATAGGGCATTGCACTCTAATTAATAAGGGATGACAGCGGGAAAGAGGGTAAAATAAGGGGTTTTCCTGGCCAATAAGGGATACTTGACAGCTATGACCTACAGTGGTGGGCATCAGCAGGTTCACACCAGTTTGCCAGAACTGGTAGCAGAAATTCTGGCTGGCCCTGCCCATCCAAGTTTTGAAATAAAGTAGTCCTAATTCGGGTGCAATGCAGGGCTCTCTCTGGCCACGCCCACCAGACCACGCCCACAGTGTGGTAGCTAATTTTTTTGGAGCCCACCACTGGATGCCTAGGAGCACAAGACATTTTGGATCCACCTACAGAATGGATGCTAGTTATAGGAACAACTTCCTAAATCAGTGATGGCGAACCTTGGCACTCCAAGTGTTCTTGGACTTCAGTTCCCAGAAGGCCAAGTCTCTGTGAATCCACACGAATGGCTTTACTGGCACTCCAGGTATTCTCGGACTTCAATTCCCAGAAGGCCAAGTCAACACTCCTGCTGATCAGGGCTTCTGGGAATTGAAGTTCAAGAACACCTGGAGTGCCAAGGTTCGCCATCACTGTTCTTTATGGTATGATTTTGTCTTGCATTTGTCTTACAGGAAGGGTGCCCAAACTATGACCTGCGGGCCGGATTCGGCCCCTGACACTAATTCATCCGGGCTGCGCCGCCCTTGTTGCTCCCAGAAGTGGAAGTAAAATGTGCAGAGAATATGGCAACCTAAAACCGATCTCATCTTGTCGCAAACATATCTGTTGCAAAGCAGATTGTAAGGTGTGTTTTACTTCCATGTCCAGTGGGAGGAACCATGTGACTGGCCCGCTGAACCATGTGACCGGACCATGGCCCAAAAAGTTTGGGCACCCCTGGCTTACAGCCTTCCGACCAACAGAATAGGGGCATAAGAGCGATGCCAACCGTTTGGAATCTGGACTTTGTTTTTGGTGCCTGCCTGGGGATGAAACTCTCTGCAACCGTGGCCCTGTGAAAGGTTTATTAGCTGCAATTCTTTCATTGTAATCCCTGCTTCCTTTGTCTTTTGCCAAGTGTGCCAGACAAGCCCTCCCAAACCACGGAGACTGACCCAACAAACACGACTTCTGTGTTAAAAGAAAAGCAGGCGGCAAACAGAATAAGGAGAACCTTTGATGCGACATGTACAGACCAGCATGTTGGATTTCAAGCGTCAGTGTGCACAAATGTGCCAAGGAAAAGCAGGCTTTCTCTGGTTGTCAGAGAAATTGCAGTTGCACAGTCTGTCTTTGATGTCTTTGGAGCTAAAATGGTTGGGTGGAAAGTGTTTTTTTTTATTTAAAAAAATCATAAATTGCAAAAGTATTTTCAGGCAGGCAGTTGTGGAATGATCAGGGGCTGGAACCACGTTTTGGGAGAAAACAAGAGTTGGGAATCTTTTATGTCTTGCGGTGGTTTGCTGGCACCAAAATCCGAAAACCTCCTATTTATCTAGCATGGGACATGTTGGGTAAATGCCACTGTGGGGTTAGCTGCGCTGTTCAGTGATGTGATGTGATTTTCTTTTCTCCCTTGCAGAATTATAGTAGTGTGCAAAAAGTCTTAGGCTACCATCAGCTGGTTTGGGGGTGAGCATATCTCATCCCCTGAGCTATCTAGATCTGGCCCACGGGCCATTGTTTGGGCACCCCTGGTTTATGCAGAGAAAATGGCAGCATAAAAAAATCTATCTCATCCTGTTCCCAAACAGATTGCAAGGCAAGTTTTACTTCCACTTCCAGTGGGAGGAACCCCGTGGCCGGCCCACTGAACCGCGTGACCGGCCCACGGTCCAAAAGGTTTGGGCACCCCCGCTCTAGTACGTCTGGAGTATGTATACCAAACCAAAACTAGAGAGGGTCTTCTCTTGACTCTTCTCTCCAGTGTTTGGTGATGTTTGGAGCTACAGTGTCCAAGTCATGTCCTCCCAAAATCACGCATTGAATTTTCCTCAAATCAGCTGGTGATGGCCAAAGACTTTTGCCCAGCCTTGTAGACTTTGGGCAAACACATTTGCAAAACTTTGATCAGAAACCATACTTGTTCAGCTATGGAGCAGCAAATCGCACTATATTTCTTAAAAATGTATCTTAAGGGCCTGCTTATTAGCAGCTCAATGCGCAGAGATCCCAAAATTAACCTACCCATCCAAAGTTATGAATCTCAGAATATAAACTAGACACTTCTTGGGAAGAGGTTGTGATTTCTCCTCTTGAAGAAAATCTAAAGACATCACAGGGAGATTAATCGTGGGAAATAGGCGAGAAGTAGACCCTACATATGACAAGGTCAAAGATTTCAGACTTGAAATGCTATGGAGAGCATCTTGGGTGTATCTTTAATTTAATTTAATTTAATTTAATTTAATAGATTTATGTACCGCCCTATCCAATGGGCTCTGGGCAGTGTACACAAGTTAAAACCAATATAAAACAATTAAAAACCCTTAAAAACATAGCAATATTACCTCTCCTCCCCTGCTGTGCCATTTGCTATCTAAAACCAAATATAAAATCTACAAAAACGTAACATTAAAAAATTAATTACTGGAGGGGGGAGCCTCAGACGAGCCAGAAAGGGGAGCTTGTTGACAATCCCGGCCCCCAGACCCATTTTCCCAACCACGTCTTCCATTCTTTCCTAACTGGTAGCAACTGGGCCTGGAGGCGTAGTTCTACTGGGAGGAGGTTCCATAGTGTGGGGGCTATGACCGAGAAGGCCCTTTTCCTCGTGCTGGAGAGGCGACCCTCCCCAATGGATGGTATATGGAGGGTGCCCTCTTGGTTGGCTCTCGTGGGACGGGCCGATGTCCTAGGGACAATGCGGTCCCTGAGGTATGCTGGTCTCTAGCTACCAAGATCTCCATTTCCAAAAAGGACAGAAGCCAAGAGTACCGCTTAACTGATCAAGATGATGAGAGCCGTGGCCCCCTATAACTTTAGAAAAGTCATGGCAAACCTTGGCACTCCAGGTGTTCTCAGACTTCAATTCCCAGAAGCCCAAGTCTCTGTGAATCCATACGAATGGGTTTACTGCATGTGCATGGGGGTTCCCGATCTACGGCCTGCGGGCTCATTAATGCAGCCCGTGTGTGCACAGTAAACCCATTCATGTGAAGTCACAGAGACTTGGGCTTCTGGGGATTGAAGTCCAAGAACACCTGGAGTGCCAAGGTTCACCATAATGGCTCTAGAACAACAAATGGTGGCATCTGAATTAAAGGTTTCTGGTTTCATGTCTTGCCAATGAGGAAAGGGGATCCCAGGGCAGAAAACTGGCGTGCTGGCCTAACCCAGATGTCATTCTTGCTGCAAGCAAGCCACAAAGAAACATGTTGTGTTCCCTGTTGAGATAAACTTGTCAGCCACATCTGTAAAAGGCAACATCTCACCGCTGTTTGTGAGCCTCCCCGCTCCCAGACAGGCCACATATACAAGTGCTAAGAGGTGTGACGCTACATGCTGTCTCTAAGCACAAACATTTCCAAACCTTCAGGAAATCAACACTTTTTCAACAGTTGAGAAATACGCATTTCAGAAAATGTGTATTTGCTTTATAATTAACAGGAAGAGACAGCAAGGGAGGAACGGAAAGGGATGGAGCGGATCAGACATCGATCTCTTGAATCATGACAGATGGGTGAGTTGCATTCATGAAAGCACAGTTGGGAGAAGATGGGGGTGGGTGGAAAGTTGCAGCACGGAAGGGGGAACATTCATGCAGTGAAAATATCATCTATGTTAATCGGGTTATTTGTTAATGAAAGATGAGTTTCAACTACGCTGCATCACAATAAATAAATAAATATTGTCTGCTACTTGGTCTAATCCATGTGCCCCAAGTGCGCTGAATCTAAATCTGAAGTCCCATTCTGCCTAGGATGTCAGGATCTTAAGTTAGAAAATCTCACCCTCTTGGTTAGGTTCTTGCATTGATCATTGATCAGGGGTAGAAATAAAAATTATTATTATTATTATTATTATTATTATTATTATTATTATTATTATTATTATTATTATTATTATTATTATTATTATTATTATTATTATTATTATTATTATTATTATTATTATTATTATTATTATCATCATCATACGGGGTATATTTTCCACAAAAGTAGCAAAAATTGCCCAATTTATTAACACAACTGTGCCTTCTCATCTTTAGCTCAAAACAGACTCACTGTGGCCTAGCTTTTCTATCCAATAAGATAGTTCCGTACTAGAGACAAGCCTTATATACTTATTTCTGACCTCAGCTCACTGACTTGCCCACATACCAGGCCGCTGCTGGAACATGCATGCCACCAGGGGACGTGATTCAGCTGAGGCGGCAGCAGGCATCATGGTAGCTGCGACTGTTATAATGTTCCCATGTAAAAATATATTACCCAATGACCGGCCATTTGAACAGCTATAGCATGCCTTAAAATCTGTACGTGATAGGCACATTCTGAGTTCAGGTTTGGAATCAGCACACTCGATATCATGTAAATCACACCGGTTATTCCCAGTAGCAAAATTGTGGTTGTGCAGTGAACAATGAGCATGCAGCTACACAGGGTGGGAAGGGCTGTGCGTCCTGGTTGTATCTTGACCATGAGAAGCAGCAGAAAAGCAAAAGAGAATTAATGAGGATTGCCAATTGCACCAAAAAGGAAGCGTAGGGAGAAAAAAAGAAGGAAGGGGGGAAAAAGGGAAAAAAAGAATAGAAAGTAAAAGAGTTCTGAAAATGCTGAACTGAAGGAAAGAAAAGATTCGTTAAATCGGAGGAGAAAATGATTGGAAAAAAAACTAACCAGATGTTGGAGCGCCAAATATTTTGTAATCTGGTGTAGTTGTAGAAGGCAAAATTTCTAAAAGAATCGAAGGAACACATAATCAGTGAAAAGTAACCAAAAGGAAATAAATAAGCAAAAGCTTTTCCAAGCCGGAGCAACGGAAAAATCAGAAAACAAAATACAACTTGTTACCAAAAAAGGTAAAAAACTAAAAAGGAGAGGGGGGGGCACACACTGGATTAATAGCTTGACCCCTAAGACCATCACGAACGTTCATGAGGGTTGACAGAAAAACAGCCACCCAAGATCTAGAGCAGGGGTTCCCAACCTAAGGCCTGTGGGCCGGATCCGGCCCTCGACACCGTTTCATATAGCCCCCGCACCCCTCCAAGGGAATTTAAAAAACAAAATGTTTACCCGTTTGAAGCTGTTGGGACAAAATGGCCACTCCCATCATGCAGGCAGGGCAAAATGCAAAATGCACTCCCATCATGCAGGCAGGGCATCCGGCCTTTGAAGCTGACTGAGAGCGTGACCTGGCCCCCGGCTTGAAATGTTTGGGAACCCCTGATCTAGTGGCTTAAGGTTTGGGTCAACTGGTTGGACAGGAGGAAGGGGTGCCCAGTGCCATTAATGTGACAGACATACCCAAGGGTGGCCCACAAACAACGCCATGCTGCATTGGCCCTCAAGGCTGGACACTTACCATGGCAGTCCCCAAGGTGGGAGGTGTTGCCGTATTCCACATCCTGCTCATAACCTCCAATGCTGTGGTTGTATGAAACAAACAAAGACAACCTGCAATTAACAGCATTAGTTGAGGAAACCCATCTGGATAAACAGCCACCATCCTCAAAATGCAAAACTCTCCCCGCCACCATAGGTGTCCAGCACCAGTCAGTGTGCATTAGATTCAAGCTCAAATGCATCAGGTAAAGAGTTTTAATTTTTAAGACCCTCTCTACCTGGACAGCGGTGGCTCAATTGGTTTAGATGCTAAACTTGGCGACTAGAAGGTCGGAGTTTGATACCCGAGTACTGCACGCCGGAGTGAGCTCCCGTTGTCTGTCCCAGCTCCTGCCAACCTAGCAATTCGAAAGCAAGAAATTGCAAGGAGATAAATAAGGAACACTTCGGTGGGAAGGCAAACAGCGTTCTATGCACTCCGGTGTCTAGGCATGCCTGCCACATGTCCACAGAAACGTCTGCAGATGCAGAACATCTGAAGTGACAAGGTTCACCATCGCGGACCTATCGCATTCCTGAGTCTACAACCTCAATCGCATGCCCATGAAGGAGAACCCACCACTGTCCTAGGTAGTCTGTCCCACTGTCAAAATGCTCTTCACTGGGGCTTTCAGTGGGGCTTTGGATTCAGTGCATCAGGTCTTGCCCCATACAGGCAGCAGAAAGCAAGCCCACACCACCTTCCATGGAGCAGCCCTTCAGATATCTGAAGATGGCCCTCTTACCATCATTTACGCCAGTGATGGCAAACCTTGGCACTCCAACTGTTCTTGAACTTCAATTCCCAGAATCCCTGAGCAACACTCCTGCTGATCAGGTCTTTTGGGAATTGAAGTTCAAGAACAGCAGGAGTGCCAAGGTTGGCCATCACTGACTTAAATCTTCTCTTCTTTAGCTTAAACACACCCAACAGAAGTGGCAACATCCTTAAATAGGCAGCTAAAGAGCATCAGTTCAACTCCCTCTCTTTGTATAGGGTTTGGTTTCTAGGCTCTGACACGCAAGTCGTATGCTATGCAAAATAGAGTCCAGTGGTGGCGAACCTTGGCACTCCAGGTGTTCTTGGATTTCAATTCCAAGAAGTCCAAGTCCCTGTGAATCCACATGTATAAGTTTAATGTGCATACTCTTCCATGTGTTCTTGGACTGCAATTCCCAGAAGCCCAAGCCCTGTGATTCCACACAAATGGGTTTACTTCACGTACGCGCAGTAAACCTATTCGTGTGGATTCACAGGGACTTGGGCATCTGGGAACTGAAGTTCTAGAACAGTGATGGCGAACCTTGGCATTCCAGGTGCTCTTGGACTTCAATTCCCAGAAGCCCAAGTCAAAACACTTTCTGATCAGGGCTTCTGGGAATTGAAGTCCAAGAACACCTGGAGTGCCAAGGTTCACCATTACTGTCCTAGAACACCTGGAGTGTCAGTAAACCCATTTGTGTGAATTCACAGGGACTTGGGCTTCTGGGAATTGAAGCCCAAGAACACCTGGAGTGCTAAGGTTGGCCATTACTGATATAGTCTATCGTGGCCCCTTTGCAATGGAGGGATGCCACCCATGTACATGGCAAAACATGACAATCTGCCATTCATAGCAATAGCGCTTGATCCAGGGAATGTCCTGGATCATGGGATTAAGGGGTTGCTACTTACAACATGTTCGACTTGACTCTCCCGCAGGTGCCGTGGTTCAGCCAGCCACAGTATGGGTCCCGAGAAGCGACGCACGTCCTGCAGCAGAAGCAGAGGAGGCGAAAGAAGGCATTGCAATGCTACCCATCCCGCTTGCCCAGGGCTAGCATAGGTGGGTGGGGGGCACGAGGGCTTACTTTTTGCAGGATCCATGGCGCTCGCATCGGCTGAGTGGAACCCGAACCACGCAGCTGGAGAAAGCCACAAACAGGCTGTGGTGCTCCTTGTCCATCTGCAGGGCCAGGACCTTCTTCTCATCTTCACCATCCCCATTACACCTGTTGGACACAAGGAATTTTGGGACCGTTATTCCCCCCCAGGGACCCTCCAAAATGAGGCTCAGCATCTCTCATTTTGCACTAAATTCTCATTACAACGGGAAAGGTCACCCTTGCTGAAAAGCCAGTTGTGCACGGAATGCTGTTTACCTTCCCGCTGAAGCGGTACCGATTTATCGACTTGCAATCTCTTGCTTTCAAACTGCTAGTTTGGCCGGAGCTGGGACAGACGATAGGTGCTCACTCTGTCGTGCAGTACTCGGGTCTCGAATTGCTGACCTGCTATCATCAAGTTCAGCATCTTAACCGCTAAGCCACCGCAGTCCCTTCATTATTCCCCACAAAATGAGGCTCGGCACCTCTAATTTTGCACTACGTTTCCATTCCAATAACCTGATACGAAAGGAGGTGGGAGATTTGTGGGCTGATAGACAATGTTTACGACGGCTGTGTCTTATTTAGTTGCGCCAGCGGAGGGTAGAAGGGTGGGAATGTGGCAACATCTGGCAGGCAAAAGGTCTCCCCCACCACCTTCCATTTTACCAGGTGCAACCTATGGCATCCTGACCTGGCCAAGGAAAGTCCCTCCAGATTTGTGCATGTTTGTACCTTTTGCAAAATGAGGCTCAAGCAAATTCCAATAATTCACTTTCTGTGCCTGCCATTTCCCTCAAAGTATGTTTTTCCCCTGCCAAGGAGATTTGGAGTCAAGAGGAGAAAGTCAAGGTAGTTTATGGGTTAAGACCCCAACCAAGGGGTGCAGAATAGACTGATTTCAGTCCATAGATGAAGGGGAAAACAGAATACAAGCTTAGCAATTGCCCTCATCAACACTCGTAGCCAATGCTGCCTGTGAAAGATGAGAAATGCTTAGTATAGTATAGAATAGACCCGTGATGGCAAACCTTGGCACTCCTGATGTTCTTGGACTTCCATTCCCAGAAGCCCCCGTGAATCCACACAAATGGGTTTACTGCGATTCATCCGGCCCACGCCGCCTTCGTCGCTCCTGGAAGCAGAAGTAAAACGAGCCGGTACGGCGTGGGCCGGATGAATCGCAGTAAACCCATCCGTGTGGATTCATGGGGGCTTCTGGGAATGGAAGTCCAAGAACATCTGGAGTGCCAAGGTTCGCCATCACGGGCATAGACCAGTGTTTCCCAACCTTTTGGTTCTTGGACTTCAATTCCCAGAAGCCTCAGTCAATTCCCCAAAGCACTGATCAGCCAATGGACTGATTTAGGCTTCTGGGAATTGAAGTCCAAGAACTCAAGGTTGGGAAACACTGATATGGAGCAGGAGATCTCAACCTTTTTAAGCTGGGGGCTGGGTCACATTCCCACAGACAGCTTCACGGGCCGGATGGCCATTTCCCCCTTCTTCCACCACATGGCACTCCCTGGTGTGGTGGAGGCGGTGTGGGCCACCATTAAATGGGGTCATGGGCCACATCTGGCCCATGGGCCACAGGTTGAGAAACCCTGGTATAGAGGGAAGAAAGTTGGATGAGGATTCAGGAGACTGGGTTCAAATCCCTGTTCTGCCATCGAAATTCACCAGGGTAGAGTGACAATGGTAAAACCACTCCTTAAAGGTAAAGGTTTCCCTTGCTCGAAAGCTAGTCGTATCCGACTCTAGGGTGCAGTGCTCATCTGTGTTTCCAAGCCGAAGAGCCCAGCGCTGTCTGCTTCTGCAGACGTTTCCGTGGTCATGTGGCAGGCATGACTAGACACCGGAGCGCACGGAATGCTGTTACCTTCCCACCGAAGTGGTTCCTATTTATCTACTTGCAATTTCTTGCTTTCGAACTGCTAGGTTGGCGGGAGCTGGGACGAAGACGGGAGCTCATTCCGTCCTACCACTCCTTGACTATCCCAAAAAGCCCTATTACGGTTGTCATTACATTAGTACTAACTGGACAGCATCACAACAATGAGAAACGCATAGTCAGTCTGGCTAAATGTTGTACTTATCTTGGTCATGAGTAATGACTTTTTCCAGCTCTTTCACAATGTAAGTCAGGGTTTCTCAACCTTGGGTCCCCAGATGTTCTTGGACTTCAATTCCCAGAGGCTCTGATCAACAGGTGTGCTGACTTGGGCTTCTGGGAATTAAAGTCCACAAAGACCTGGGGAACCCAAGGTTGAGGAATGCTTGAGTAAGTTATTTTCATCGACTGGAAGAGGAAAAGAAATGGGAGGAGAGCATCTCCTCTGCATGGCTACAAGGCTGCATCCCTGGCTTGGTGGGTGCAGGTGTGGTTCTGCACACTTCAAGGGCACTGCTGCCTCCACCAGGGAGGTGTGGGTCTGTTTGCCCCAACACACATGTTAATAAACCCAAGGAAGCACCAGACACAGAGAGCTGGAGCTGGAGGGAAATCAGGTATTAACGAACAAACGCAAGTTAGGCAAGACAGATGTTGTCAAGCAGGGGTTCCCAACCTAAGGCCTGCAGGCCAGATCTGTGCCAAATCTGGCCCATGACACCATTTCATGTAGCCCCCCCACCCTTCTAAGGGCATTTGAGAAACAAAATGGCCAACCCTTTGAAGCTGTTGGGACAAAATGGCAGGCAGGGCAAAATGGCTGCCTGGCCCTCAAAGCCGACTGGGAGAGCATGACCTAGCCCCCGGCGTGAGAAGTTTGGGAACCCCTGTTGTAAAGTGTCTCTCGGCACTTCTCTCAAAAGATAATACCAACTTGGTGGGATTGTAAACCTCGATCTCTTCCAGTAGGACGCTGTCATTCAACGAGAACGGCTTGGTCTTGGCCAAGATTTTGAGCACCATCCCAGCTTCGGAGCCCACGAAGACGATGGTGTAGTTTTGATAGGGGCCGGCGGCACGGTCTACGGCAATGGCGGTCAACCGGTACCTGTCAAGACCAAGACACTTGAGGATGGGATTTATCTCCTAGTGTCTCTCTCCTAATTTTCATCCCGCGCCCTTCTCCCTGTACTCATAGGAGAACATTCCTCTTCCAGAGAATAGACTGACTGATGCTCGACCCGAATAGGAAGTGAGGAGGACAATATCCCTGCTTTGGCCTACCATGAGCCCTGAGAGAGAGCAAGAACCATGATGCCCATGAGACCTCTGTTTCGGGGCCATTTGCATTGCTAAGCTTTGCTAGCAGGAGTCGAGTGTTGAGGTGGGCACCTACAGGGTTGGATATGACCCATGTTCGCTGTTGAGAGCCTTGAGGAAGGCAAGGGAACCTATTCTTTCTCTGTTGTGTCCATGTCTCCATGTTAAGAGTATCTAAACGCCTCGTAGTTGGGACTTGCCATGCCCCTTCTTGGTAATGCAGCTTTGGCCTTGGACTACAACTCCCATGGCCTTTTGCCACTGGCGAGGGCTGATGGAAGCTGGAGTCCAGCAACAGCTGATGAGACTCAAGGGCTACATCAGGGGTGTCCAAATTATGGCCTGTGGGCCAGATCTGCCCTGATGCCAATTCATCTGGCCGGCACCACCCTCGTCACTCCTGGAAGCGGAAGTAAAATGCGCCCGTACAGGAGTACGAGCAAGGGTGACGAGGGCGGTGCGGGCTGGATCTGGCCCATAGGCTGTAGTTTGCGCACCCCTGGTTTAAGCAGAGAAAATGACAGCTTAAAATCTATCTCATCCTGTTGCAAAAACTGACGGCAAGGCACGTTTTACATGTGACCACGTTACTGGCCCATGGCTTGAAAAGTTTGGGCACCCCTGCGATACATGGATGCTTCTCTCTGTGTCTGTTACTGATCAGTTGATCTCTTATGGGGGGAACCGACAATAGTGGGGAACGGCAATCCACCCTACGCCCGCTGCGGTTGGTCAGACGTGCCACCGCGCTCTGCAGCCTGGGAACGGGACCCCATTTTGGGCACGTGCCAGCCTGGTCTTCTGCGGCATCAAAGCCCCGGCTCTTACCTGACCCTCGTCTTTGTGAACCAAGGCTCCTCGATGACAGATGGAACGGCGGAATCCATCAAAGGGTGCGACTTGATGAAAGCGAGTGTTTCATCTGGGAAATCAATGGAGGTTTTGTAAGCCTCTGCTAGGCCGTGTCTGGCACAGGAGCCAGGTCTGAAAGGAAAGCAACATTTTTTTCCCACATTTTTTTCTCTTTTACGTTTAATGCAAAGAGTAAGAAATCTGAACCGGCACAGGCGAAATCGCAGCAAGGCACAGAAACAAGGGGGAATCGACGCCATAATTTCGTGCCAGAAATTATTCTGGGCTGGAAGGATTTTTGCTGGAGGAACTCCACTCCGGGGACGCCTGAAGGAGGCTCCTTTCAGGTCCCCAAGATCTTTTCCCCACCAAAGTGGCTCCCATTTAGTAAAGGTTTCCCTTGCTCGAAAGCCAGCCGTATCCGACTCAGTGCTCATCTCTGTTTCAAAGCCGAAGAGCCAGCACTGTCTGCATCTGCAGACGTTTCCATGGCCATGTGTCAGGCATGACTAGACACCGGAGCGCATGGAACACTGTTTACCTTCCCACAGAAGTGGTCTCTATTTGTCTACTTGCAATTTCTTGCTTGCGAGCTGCTAGGTTGGCAGGAGCTGGGGACAAAGGCGGGAGCGCATTCCGTCCCGCAGTACTCGGGAATCAAACCGCTGACCTTCCGCCTTACAGCCAACGTCTTAGTGCTACTGCGACTTTTTTTTTTTTACACCTGGCATATCTCAGGAGCCATCATTGTGAAAAGGGCTCTCTGAACATTGAGGGAAATTTCTTAAGTTCTTCATCAGACCCAAGGCTTGTCTATAGAGACAGTGCTACGGTTTCAAGCTGTCATCCATCATTTCCCCCAAAACAATAGTTTGGAGGTCTATGCAATATATATATATATACTACACAGGTATACATGTAAGTGCACAGGTGTTTCTTATCCATCCTGTCTAGACTGGTGAGAATTTATTCAGTTAATCTGTCTGCCGGATTCAAGGAGCAGTAAAAGCACAGACCCATAAACCATCATCTCCCATCAGACATACAGTGACTCTGGAATGCAAGGTGACAGCAATTGCAAAACAGCTTTACAGATGGGGAGTTTCGACCACAAATCTATTTCCCTTTCCCATATTTTATTTCATTTTTTTTTTTTTGGTTCTGTTACCTTGGCCGTGGTACTTTGTCTTCAGGTACAGCTGTCCAAACAGAATCTGGAGTTTTTTGTTCCTTAAATCTCCCTTTGAAGGCTTTCTCAATGTCATCCATGCTAAAAGCACAGACTGCGGAACCCGGGATGCTGCACCAAGACACAGGAAAGAAAAAGCCATGTGGCGAAAGCCTGACAGACCTAAGCACCGCGACGACAAGGCAGAGAACTCAGGTTTCCCAGGCTGAGGTTGCCCGTCTCTCACCTGTTGAGCTGGGTGGTGAAGACGCCCACGACCGTCGGGACTCCGCCAATGTCGATGATGTCCGTGATCGACTGCAACACGTCAAAGTAGAAGAAGGAATCGCCCGGGACGGAGCAGTTGAGGCGTGCTTTGAGAAAGGAGGTCCAATGTTTCTCCAGTACCCTTTGGGAACCCCCCATGTCGTTTTTGCATATGCGAGCCACACGGGAGTAGACAGCCTGCCGAAAGTGGGTTGGAAAATAAGGAATCACCCGGAACAATGAGTTTTAGTCTCTCTTGACCGTTATAAGTATTATGGCTTATTTTGGGTGGCATTTGGTCTATGTGGTTATTGGGAACATTAATTGAGTGGTCTAACTGGGCAGTGTTGCCCATCACTTGTCAATGATATCAGTAAAGGTTGTCCTTGCTTGAAAGCTAGTTGTGTCCAACTCTAGGGTTCAGTGCTCATCTCTGTTTATAGCCGAAGAGCCAGCGGTGTCTGCGTCTGCAGATGTTTCCGTGGACATGTGGCAGGCATGACTAGAGACTGGAGTGCACGGAATGCTGTTAGTTTTCCCACTGAAGTGGTACCTATTTATCTACTTGCAATTTCTTGCTTTTGAACTGCTAGGCTGGCAGGAGCTGGGACAGAGATGGGTGCTCACTCCATCTTGCAGCACCCGGGAATCAAACTCCAACCTTCCAGTCAGCGAGTTCAGTGTCTTAATCACTTGAACCACTGCAGTCCCTTAGACTGGGACTGAAACTCACCAAAGTGTCCTCTGTTGGATCCCTTGGGCAAGGTGAAAGCGGGGGGCAAATGTCATGGTCCACCTAGCCAGTGGGTGACGTGAGGTCCAAATGGCTTTTTATTTTTATTTTATATATATATATATATATATATATATATATATATATATATATATATATATATATATATATATATATATATATATATATATATATATATATATATATATATATATATATATATATATATATATATATATATATATATATATATATATATATATATATATATAACCCAATCCAAATGGATTTGATTTCTCAAGTCCATTTGCATGTGTGGAATGTTATCGCGGAGACATCTAGCAATGCACAGACTCCTCACTGAATAACAACTCCAAGGTAGCCAAGGAATTTGTATTTCACCGCCTAGAGTAGTCCTAGCCAGTAAATCAGGTGGCATAAAAGTGTTAATTAAGAATAAACAAACACAGTATATAAGCCTTTTCTTTTAAAAGAATGGGAGATATGATCTGGGAGAAACAACTTTTCCATTCTCTTGTGCAAACCCTATTACAAAAGCAAGAGACTTGGATGGAATCCTGTTAGCAAACATAGAATATAACAACTCGTTGGGCACTTATATCAGCTGGAGACCACCCTGTTGAGAGCAAGGTTTAGAGCAGGGGTGCCCAAACTACGGCCCATGGGCTAGATCTGGCCCATGCTGCCCTCGTCACTCCCGGTAGTGGAAGTAAAATGCGCCCGTATGGGATTGACGAGAGCAGCACAGGTCGGATCCAAGCACCCTGTGAATCCACATGAATGGGTTTGCTATGATTCATCCAGCTCGTGATGAGGGTGGCGTCGGCTGGATGAATTGGTATCGGGGGCTGGATCCGGCCTGCAGGCCATAGCTTGGGCACCCCTGTTTTAAGTAGAGAAAATGGCAGCTTAAAATCTATCTCATCCTGTTGCAAAACAGATTGCAAGGAGAGTTTTACTTCCACTTCCAGTGGGAGGGACCATGTGAGTGGCCCGCTGAACCATGTGGCTGGCCCACTGAACCACAAGACCGGCCCATGCCCCAAAAAGTTTAGGCACCCCTGATTTAGAGGGTAAAGAATACCCCACTGCATAAATGAGGGACCCAACATACAATTTGTACACATGATAAAAATAAAATATGATTTTGGCTCTTCACTTAAAAGAGGATTTCAGAAGTGGTTATTTCCAAGAGACTACTCCCTGGATTGACATCCATGTGCATTTTTGTTCTTGACCTCGTGTGGCCTTTTAATCAGAGACAACAACATGTTTTGGGTTGAACTATTCTACAGGTAGATTCTTGTTCTTGACAAGGTGAGGTGAAGGAGGGAGGGCACATTTCACAGCCTTCGCCAGCATTAGGAAATACATAAATATCAACTTGAATAACATTTCAAAGCTGGGCTTTGTGAAAAGAAAGAAATCCAGGCAAACTGCCCCAGAGCGATCATACATGCATTCACTCTTCTACAGCTCATCCTTAGACAGTGGTGGTGAACCTTGGCTCTCCAGCTGTTCTTGGACTTCAATGCCTGGTCAGCAGGAGTGTTGACTTGGGCTTCTGGTAATTGAAGTCCAAGAACAGCTGGAGTGCCAAGGTTGGCCATCACGGACCTAAGGCTCTGCAGTTTATTGGAACAAACAGCTGCACTCTTCACTCTTACCTTGCCTAAATTATTGTGTTCCACGGCAATCTCTCGGAAGAAGAAATACACAAAGTTCCCGTACTCAAGGGCATGGAGGAAGTGAGGCTCTGGAAGAGGCAATGGAAGAGGAGGTGAGCCGACACATTTTGCTCACAGCAAGGGAGTTAAAAAAATAAAATTAAAGGAAACTAATGATAACGTTTCATGACTAGGTATGAGTTAAGAGGCACATAACCATTATTTCAGCATACCGAGCCATGCTAGTGCGTGGTTGGTGAGCAGGTAAGATGGCAGTGTTGGTGATGCTAATTGATCAGGGTTAGCCTTGGATTGAAGACCCCTTGGTGCGCTAGATAAAAACCCATTTTATAAAAGAAAAAACCTGTCCTGTCTCCTGTTGTCTGCTTCTCTGAAACATCACATCTTTCCAGAGATGGCTCAAACCAACCAAGGTAGATCCCAAAAGACCACCAGTTGGTCTAGTACAGGGTTCCTCAAACTTGGCTCTCCAGATGTTCTTGGACTTCAGTTCCCAAAAGCCCTGAACAGTGAGGTGTGCTAGCTTGGGCTTCTAGGAACTGAGGTCCAAGAACATATGAAGAGCCAAGTTAGCAGCTCCCTGTCCGGCACCTTCCTGCTCTATGACGACAGGTTTGCTTACCTGTAACTGTACTTCTTCATGGTCCCCTGTGAACCCACATGAATGGGTTTACTGTGTGAGTGGGTTCACAGAGCCCACGAAGAACATCATGATGGAGCATATGGGCTGATCTAGATCATAGCTCCTCAAAATGGGCTCTCCAGATGTTCTTGGACTTCAAATCCCAGAAGCAGTGATCAGCAGGTGTGCTAACCTGGGTTTCTGGGAATTGAAGTCCAAGAACACCTGGAGTGCCAAGTTTGAGGAACTCTGGTCTAATAGAGAGATTGTCAGACCAGGACTCTGGAGCCCTGGGTTCAAATTCCCTCTTGGCCATGGAAATTATGGGATGGTGGTTGGTAAAGCACTCTTTTCAACATCTCCTGAACCTCAGAAACCCTCCTGGTTGGAAGAAATTTGAGATTCCTGCTTGGTGGTTGTTTTTACAATAGGTGAGCCACAGGACGTTATCTTTGGTGACTCAGACCTTTCCCCCAAAGGGAACAAAATGGAGAAGGCTGGACTGCTAATATTCAGACCAATGTGGATCCATATTTGGATAGAAACACCACCACCACCACCCCCGGAAAATACGGTCTTCACATAAACACAGTACTGTATGGGGTAGAATGATTAATACATTCCTCTTCGCAATAAAGGGTTAAAACATTAGAGTTGGTATATCGGGCAATCGGGCTTTGTCCCACCTCCACCCCCCTCACCTCTGGTGTCCTGGGGCACCAATAGCAATGTATGGGATTCCCCCCAACCCCTCCCAAATAGGCACCCGCACCACTCCGTCCAGCACCTTCCCATGGTGCCCTGCACACCCCTGCATGTGGAGTGCATGGAATGTAGTTTACCTTCTCACCAAAGTTGTACCTATTGATCTACTTGCAATTTCTTGCTTTTGAACTGCTAGTTTGGCAGGAGCTGGGACAGAGACAGAAGCTCACTTCATTGTAAAGTACTCAGGCCTTGAACTGCTGACCTGCCAACCTTCCAGTCGTCAGGTTCAGCGTCTTAACCACTGAGACACCGTAGCTGCTAGTAAAAGGAAGAGTGACATCAGGATGCAGGTGTTGATGGTCTTTATGGGCATTACAGACACATTTCTGCTGCAGAGAAAAAGCTGAGTGGCGGGATATGGGTTACTGAGGGCAACAATGTTCTGATGCTCAACTCAAAGTCTTCTAGTCACTCCACGATGCCCAACAATGGATGAAGTCGAGCTGTGGTGAATGTGGAGACTCTCAAGGACAGCTAATGTACTGTAGAAAAGGGCCTTAGAGGAACTGCCTTAAAGAGTTGGCCTTTTGTTCCTACAACTTCATTCATTAACCTCCGCTGATTTGGCAGAGGTGAAAAACAAGTTTAGTGCCTGTCCAAGACCTTTGCTAAATAAAGACAAAAACAGTGGTCTGGGATCTGGAGCCATGATTGCTAAGAGGAAAAAGGCTAAAATCTCCTAATGCTATGGTTTGCAAAACGACACGGTGGCTAATGTTTCCCTATGACAGGAACTACCTCAGTCAGGAACAGCCACTGCATTTAGGGCTAAACTCTGCCATTCTGTACCATAAAATTGCTTCCAAAATACAGTAAAACCTCAGTTTGCGATCGAGGTCCGTTCCGACAGCCTTTGTTGTAAACCGAAAAAATTGTAAACTGAAGCATCCATAGGGATGCATTGAAAAGTAAAAAAAAAAAGGTCCCAAATTGATTGTTGTAAACATACAAAAAAAAAGCCACATTAAAAATTCCTAAACTGAGATGGCACTTCCATAGGATTTGCCATTGTAAAGCATGGAAAACTTTAACCGAGGCATTTGTAAACCAGGGTTTTACTATAAATACCGGCAATGGCCAACCTTGGCACTCCAGATGTTCTTGGACTTCAATTCCCAGAAGCCCAAGTTTCTGTGAATCCACATCCAAGAACAGCTGTACACTCAATAAACCCATTCATGTGGATTCACAGATACTTTGGGCTTCTGGGAATTGAAGTCCAATAACACTTGGAGTGCCAAAGGTTGGCCATCATTGGTATAAACCCTTGATGGTTAAGCAGGGAGTTGAACCCAGGTCTCCTGAATCGTAGCCCCTCACCAGAAATGCTATATCATACTGGCTTTCCCAAGGAAACCTACTTAATGGGGGGGAAAAGCTTGGATCCACCATTCTTCTCTGTGTAGGTTGACAAGCTACCTTTTATCCACTTTGAGTCATATTTAATGGTCCTTAGTGCTGAGCCGTCTCCCATGCTTCGGTAGATTACAGCGTCGCTTGCTAGGAAATCGGCAACTGTTGCGGAATAGAGTTTCCCATCTGGAAATAAAGGAAATTAGCAGAAAATGTCCCTAGGATGTAGTCTTCTGCGTCTCTGTGTCTCTTCTCATGGCTCAATTCAATTCAATTTATTCAATTTCTATGCTGCCCACTCGATCAAGATCGACTCAGGGCGGCTTACCAACATAGAATAAAACTAAATAACAGATAATAGAACATTACACAGTCATTTTAAAACGTTAAAACATCATCATTATCATAAAAACATTTGAATCCTCTCTCTATCCCAAATCTCCCTTGCCTTCAGAGTGGGACCATCTTTTATTATTGTATTGGGCAGACACAACAGAAGTTCAAACCATTGGCTCCTCCGTGAAAGGTCTTCCTCTCAAATGGTGCCACTTGGCAGGAAAACATCTACTGTATATAAGGTAAAGGTTTCCCTTGCTCGAAAGCCAGTCGTATCCGACTCTAGGGTGCAGTGCTCATCTCTGTTTCTAAGCCGAAGAGCCAGCGTTGTCTGCTTCTGCAGACGTTTCCGTGGTCATGTGGCAGGCATGACTAGACACCGGAGCGCACGGAACGCTGTTACCTTCCCACCGAAGTGGTCCCTATTTATCTACTTGCAATTTCTTGCTTTTGAACTGCTAGGTTGGCAGGAGCTGGGACGAAGACGGGAGCTCATTTCCGTCCTGCAGTGCTCGGGAATCGAACTGCTGACCTTCCGCTTCCCAGTCAGCGTCTTAGCAACTTGAGCCACTGCAGTACCCTTCTACTGTATATACTCGACTATAAGTCGTCCCGAATATAAGTTGAGCTACTTAATTTGGACCTCTAAAACTAGGGAATTAGATTGACCCAAGAATAAGTTGGGGGTGGAAAATGCAGCAGCTGCTAGTGAGTTTCAATAATTAAAATACATGAAAATATGGTAAAATTAATTAATTTAGACATTTGTGTGGGTTTGTTTTTGAGTTTTTATGGTAGTGTTAGTGCTTTATAAAAAAAATTGTATGTTTGAATTTACACCACCTCATTTTGGGATGCCTGAAGTCGTTGCCCAAGCATAAGTCAAGTCCCTTTTTTGGACTTCATTTTGGGGGCTTAAAAACTAGGCTTATACTCGAGTATATACAGTAAAAATTTAAAGGGGCCTGAGGTCACTAACTAAGTACAGGATGTAGCTTGGTAGGATGTCACCCAACAGTTTGACATCATCAGTTACTGGCTGATATGACATCATCAGCTGCAGCATACACGTGACAAAGGATGAACGTGCTTCATTGAAGATTTCCATTACAACTGGCTCCTTAGAGGTTTTTTCCACCTCCAAAACTAGTTTGAGAAGCAGTATCATTTAGGTAAAGGTATAGTTGGCCCTTGCTCATATCTGACTCTAGGGTTCAGTGCTCATCTCTGTTTATAGCCAAAGAGCCAGTGCTCTCTGCGTCTGCAGATGTTTCCGTGGACATGTCACAGTCATACATGGAATGCTGTTTACCTTCCCACCGAAGTGGTCCCATGTAATTTCTTGCTTTCGAACTGCTAGCTTGGTAGGTGCTGGGACAGAGGCAGGAGCTCATTAGATCCTGCAGTACTCGGGAACCGAACTCCGACCTTCCAGTCAGAGAGTTTAGTGTCTTAACCAATTGAGCCACTGCAATATCATTTGCACAAATGAAAATTCTTCTTACATGTTCAATACTTGCATGCCTCTTCAGTTTTCAAGTTGTTTAACTGGCCAGGTTAACTATTCAAATATACACCTGACCTGCTGAAAAGCTGCCTTGGTTTAAACTGCTTCCACATTTTAATCAGTGTTCTTTTAAAAAATATATAGAAATACAGATATATACGTATAAAAATCAAGAGGAGGAATCTGGAGGTATTTTCCCTGGGCTTTCTCGGACATCTCTCTTCTCCTTGCTCTTTCTATACCATTTATCATCAAGATTGAGAGAAGAATTTATTTATTATTTTATTTATTTATTGGCACTCGTATGCTAGGAGTCTCCCAATAAAGTGGCCCAAGGCAGCTCACAAGTTGCTAAAAACAAACTGACTAAAACCATAATAAATGCAATGTAATTATATTAAAACAATAATTTAGAACCATTAAAACCCCATTTAAATCCCCTTAAAAGAAAAAGGGAAAGATTCCTACCTGCGAAGAGGGCAACGTTGGTTTGCCTGGCATCAAACGGGCACCTCGCCAAGCCGCTAATTTCTTCCCCATCGTATTCCAAGGAATTCAACTAGAGAAGAAAAATAAGATTACTCAGTGGAGCCACACTAAGCTCTGCAGGTCATTGTGGTGGGTTGGGGTGGAGGCTGAAGGCTCTTTATGCAGGCATCCTCTTTCAGACTTAATCTAATCTCCCACAAATTGCTCAAGAGCCATTCCTCAAGAGCTGGGAACCAAGCGCAGGAGAAGGCTATGGGGTTTGTGCTCCATATTTGGAAGCCTTCTGCACAGATGGAGAACCTTGGCACTCCAGCTGTTCTTGAACTTCAATTCCCATAAGCCCTGATCAGCAGGTATGTTGGCTTAGGCTCCTGCGAATTGAAGTCCAAGAACGCCTAGAGTGCCAAGGTTGACCATCCCTGGCACAGACTCATAGAATAACTGAGTTGGAAGAAGGGGCATTTGTGGCCATGGAGTCCAACCCCCCGCTCAATGTAGGAATCCAAATCAAAGTAGATCTGATGGAGGGTTGTCTACAGGTGAAACTCGGAAAATTAGAATATTGTGCAAATGTCCATTCATTTCACTTAAAAGGTGAAACAAATCTATGAGATAGACTCACTACATGCAAAGCGAGAGATGTCATGCCTTGATTCGTTATAATTGTGATGATCATGGCGTACAGCGTATATGAAATTATGTGATGGGGTACATGAGATTGGGGGGTTGGGGCTGTAAACCAGCTGTTCTTGAACTTCAATTCCCAGAAGCCCAAGCCCCTGTGAATCCACACGAATGGTTTTACTGAGCATACGTAAAGCCTTTCATGTGGATTCACAGGGACTTGGACTTCTGGGAATTGAAGTCCGAGAGCAGCTGGAGTGCCAAGGTTCACCATCATTGGCCTAGAAGACCACAGGGAGAGGAAAGCTCCCAGTCAGAGTCTAAGATTTCTCACTGGGGTGCTTTAAAGGTGTGTGTATGTGGGGGAAATGGAAGAATATTGTACTTGGAGGAAGGGGAAGATCAAAATGCTAAGAATGGTTTTGCGGATGAAGGATCAGGCTGTTGTTACCCGTGACCACTGACAGCTGCATTTTAGAAGTGTTAATTAGACACATTTTTTTCCTCTGCTGGATAGGCGCCCTGATCCTTACCCTATAGTAACGGCACATGGGGTTGAAAGCATTAGTTCCACAGACAAACACCATCTCGTCATTCCTCGGGACAAAGACTTTAATAAAATTATGGCATTCGTCCTAAAAATAAGAAGAGAATGAGCTCATTTATTTCATTTGTTTTAAATTAGAAAAGTAGAATAGAAAAATATTAGGTGGCTAAAAGTATCGGCAAGTAAAAAAAAAAAAACTGAAGGAAAGAAAATGTGCATAGTTGAACACAGTTCTGCTACTTCCATGCCAAGCAAAACCTTTCTAAATGCCTTTGAATCGTTCACTGTTTGGTTTGCCATCTCAAAAATGTTAAAAAATGGAGAAGTACACCATTTCCTCCCAGTTAACCAAAATAATGATTCCAGCATTAACATAAGAACATAAGAACATAAGAACAGCCTTGCTGGAACAGGCCACAGCCCATCCAGTCCAGCATTCTGTCTCACACAGTGGCTCACCATTTCCTTCAGGGTATTCCCAAGGAGATGCCTTCACCTGCTTAGGATCCCCTGGAAATGGCATTGAGAGATATCCTGCCTATCTCTCCAACCCGGAGGTTGTCCTTAGGTAGCCATAATTATAGCCATTGATAGCCTTGTCCTCCATGAACTTGTCTAATCCTTTCTTAAAGCTGTCAAGACTGACAGCTGTCACCACTTCTTCTGGCAGGGAGTTCCATAGACCAGGGATCCTCTGGGTGGAAAAAGTACTTTCTCTTATTTGTTTGAGAACTAGTACCCAAAAGTTTCATGGAGTGTCCCCTAGTTCTAGTGTTGTGCGATAGGGAAAACAGTTTTTCCTTATCTACTTTGTCCACACCGTGCATGATTTTATAAACTTCCATCAGGTCACCTCTTAGACGTCGTCGTTCAAGAGTGAAGAGGCCCAACCGTTGCAGCCTCAGATGGTAAGGAAGGTGTTCCAGTCCCCTAATCATTCTGGTTGCCCTCCTCTGTACTTTCTCCAACTCCATAATATCCTTCTGGAGGTATGGCGACCAGAACTGTACACAATATTCCAGATGGGGCCTCACCATAGATTTATAAAGAGGCAAAATGACACTTGCTGACTTATTTTCTATACCCTTCCTAATGATCCCTAACATTGAGTTTGCTTTTTTCACTGCTGAGGCACACTGGGTTGACACCTTCATTGAGCTGTCCACCAGGACACCAAGGTCCCTTTCCTGGTTTGTCGCAGAGAGTTCAGACCCCATCAGTTTATAAATGTAATTGGGGTTTTTTGCCCCAACATGCATCACTCTGCACTTACTAATGTTGAAGCTCATGTGCCACTGTTTTGCCCACTCCCCCAGTGTCAAGAGATCCCTCTGGAGCTCTTCACAATCTCTCACAGTTTTCACTACCCTGTATAATTTAGTGTCGTCAGCAAATTTGGCTACCTTGCTTTTTACTCCTACCTCTAGATCATTTATGAAGAGGTTGAAAAGCAGGGGTCCCAGTACTGAACCTTGGGGGACCCCACTCTTGACTTCCCTCCACTTGGAGAAGTGTCCATTTAGTGCTACCCTCTGTTTCCTGTCCCTTAGCCAGTTGCTGATCCAGGACAAGACCTGTCCCTTTATTCCATGACTGGTAAGTTTATTCAAGAGCCTTTGGTGTGGGACCTTGTCAAAAGCCTTCTGAAAGTCCAGATAAACAATGTCAACTGGATCCCCCTTATCCACATGCTTGTTGACACTCTCAAAAAATTCCAACAGATTAGTGAGGCATGATTTGCCCTTGCAAAAGCCATGTTGGCTCTCCTTTAGCAGCACCTTCTCTTCTATGTGCCTATTAATTCTATCTTTTAGGATGGTTTCCATCACTTTACCTGGGACACATGTCAAACTGACAGGCCGGTAATTTCCTGGATCACCCCTGGATCCTTTTTTGAAAATTGGTGTTACATTCGCTACCTTCCAGTCATCAGGCACAAAGCCTGATTTGAGGGAAAGATTATATATTTTGGCTAGGATATCAGCAATTTCATCTTTAAGTTCCCTGAGAACTCGTGGATGGATGCCATCTGGTCCTGGGGATTTGTTAGTGTTTAGCTTAACAAGACATGCAAGACATTAGTAAGCCATTAGTTCAAAATGGGTTTCAAATTCAAGATTATTTAAATACTATAAGGACCCTACTGTTTTGCTGTGTTTCAAAGATAAACTTACTTTGTGTTTCCCTTTCATGGCACAGTTTTCTCTGTCCTGCTGCTTCGATCGCCATGTGAGTTTCTGTTCCGACAAAATAAAGAAACAAGAATATTTAAACTTTTAAGTGAGACTGAAAAGGTTTAAATAATTCTTTTTAAAACATTGAACGGGTTACAGTTGGTTTCTACCTTGCTTAGAACAACTTCTGTCTTGGGGATGTCGTTCAAATTGACAGTGTAAACTTGATCTCTGTAAGAGAAGAAATATAAGAGACATTTAAAAAATCTCTCACCTTGTCGCAGTGACTATCATACCTGTCAAGTTTTGGATTTGGAAATAAGGGAAATTTCCTGGCAAATAAGGGATACTTGACAGCTATAGCAAGTTCCTTTGCTGCCCTCCAATGGCGGCAATAGGGCATTGCAGTCTAATTAATAAGGGATGACGGCGGGAAAGAGGGTAAAATAAGGGGTTTTCCCGGTCAATAAGGGATACTTGACAGCTATGCTTATCCTTTGCTGCCCTCCAATGGCGGCAATAGGGCATTGCAGTCTAATTAGTACGGGATGATGGCAGGAAAGAGGGTAAAATAAGGGGTTTTCCCGGCCAATAAGGGATACTTGACAGCTATGGTGACTATATGATAATTATGTTGAGATAAAGACAAGCTTTTCTGGAGATGGAAATGCTTTATCCCTGGGGTTCCCAACTTTTTCAAGCTGGGTCATGCTCCTCTCAGTCAGCTTTGAGGGTCAGATAGCCATTTTGTCTTCTCTGCATGATGGGAGTGGCCATTTTGTTCCAACAGCTTCAAAGGGATGGCCATTTTGTTTCTCAAATGTCCTTGGAGGGGTGGAGGGCCACATGAAATGGCACTGCAGGCCAGATCCTGCGGGTCTTAGGTTGGGAACCCCTGCTTTATCTTATTAACAAACAAATCTGGAAGATTTTCACCAACTAGTTTCCCCGTTGCCTCCAAACCAAGAAAACATGGTTGATGATCTCATAATTAGCCAAAATGCCATGGTTTGAATTTGGCTCAACTACAGATTCCTATTTTAGATAAAACAAGAAACCAAGGGGAGTTGCTTAGAATTAGGCCCTCAAACAAACCAGCAGGAAATGCATGTCTCTCTGTAACAAATATTGAGCAATGGTTTGAGGCATTCTGGTCCAGCCTTTGCACATCATGTACATGTTGGAGGTCCAAGTGGGATGTGACATAAGAGTCATGACAGACATTTCCCAGGAAAGGCAGAGCTGGTGCGGGAGCTTTTAGTATGGAAGTATAACTTGGATGCTGCCACAACTGAGATGCAAAAATCCAAATCATCTTCAACTGATAGCACCAAGTGGCTGCTCTCGCAGTACATCTTCTGTTGCATTCAATGCGGCATCCCTATGAGAACATCCCCATACATTGTATCCTGGAACTGCTTATATATCAATTTAATGCCCTTAAGAGCATCAAAACTCCTTCTTCTTCAAGCGCCGTATCTGAATATTGGTTGTCCTCATGGTGATCAGTCATGAAAATTGTCCTGGGAAACATATAATGCAGTGGCCTTCATTTGCCTTCCACATCGCAGCATAACATCTGTACCACTGATCCAGTTCCATGAGTCACTTTCTGGTCCTGATCCCTTTTGTCACACAATGTCCCCCATCAGCCCCAGGCCATTATGGATGAAGCTGCTGCTCTTCATCCAGATGGTCTCAAGTGGGATTTAATCCACTTGGAGACCATACATCACTCTTCCTTGTGGACTTCGCCAACCAAGGCTGTTAGTCCTCAGGGTTGTCAGGTTAGTTAACCGCCATCTAACAATTGGTGTTAAGTCACTGGTAGTAGAGTCTATACCAGAGATGGGCAGTCTTGGCCCTCCAGCTGTTCTTGGACTTCAATTCCCAGAAGCCCAAGTCAACACACCAGCTGGTCAGGGTTTCTGGGAATTGAAGTTCAAGAACAGCTAGAGGGCCAAGACTGCCCATCACTGGTCTATACTATGACCATAGCATGATAACCTGGCCAGACTAGAAGGAAAGTTTGGTCCTGGTCCCTTTTGACACACAAAGTCCTCCCCAGCCCCATGCCAGGATGGATGAAGGTGCTGCCCTCCATCCAGATGGACTCAAGTGGGACCATAAAACCCACTTGGGGACTAACACTCTTCCCTGTGGACTTTGCCACCCAAGGCCATTCGTCTTCAGAGTGGTCGGGTTAGTTAATTGTTGCCTGTTGATCAACATTGAGTCATTGCAGTAGGGTCTACTCTATGACCATAGCAGGACAACCTATCCAGACTGGACAAACATCCTTAATGGAGGTAAAATCTGGCTAGGATTTCTCACCTACCTTTTTTGCTTCCATCAAGCCAGGGCTCTTGCATCACCCAACATCTCCTGGTGTGAAGTGGCAGTGGGGAAGCCATACAGAGCAGCCAGGATCAGGGCTGCTTCGTATACTTCAATGGAAGAAGAGAGGTCTCTTCCATTCCTCTTTGCTCTCATTTTTAATTCTGAAATATATCTGCCCCTGTCCCCACCTTTCTGTCCTGATCCAATCCCTCCTCCACAGTTCTGTTTCCTGACCCTTCTATGGGATTTACTTTTCAGCAAAGGGCCCAGATTAAATGGAAAAACCCAAGGGGAGGGAAGGAAGAGAATTTTAGTTTCATCAACTGTCTGCAGGAAAATTACCTGCCAGCAATATAAAGTGTGTCTCGAATTTTCAACATCAGTTGAAAGTCCAGCCGGTGTTGGGATTCATTGCCTGAAGGGCGTCCTCTAAATACTGGATATTGCCTGGAATCTGCAAGTAAAAATGGGTTAGGCCATCACTCAGGATTAGGGAGGTAAGGAATCAATAGGGAACGTTGATTAGCTTTGCACGCTGGGAGTAGAAGGGTTTAGACTAAATTCCTCGCCTAATGCTTTGAATATAAATGAATGAAAGATGGCCAACATTAGCAAGCAAGGGTTCTTTTAAAAAATATATAACAATAACTCTGAACTGATCTCAACCTTTTACATTGCTCCCCTCAAATTAAAAATTAACACCAATAATGAAGTCATAAAATCACTGGGATGGAAGGGGGCTTTTAGACCAGGGGTTCTCAACCTATGCCCATGGGCCAAATCCGGGACTAACACCAATGCATCCGGCCCATGCCACCCTCGCCGCTCATGGAAGTGGAGGTAAAATGCACCCATGCATGTGCAAAATACTGCCATAAATAACCCATGGCTGTTGTAAATGCATTTATGACAGCCACGGTAATTTACGGTAGTGTTCTGCACATGCATGTGTGTTTTACTTCCATTTCTGGGTGGGAGGAACCATGTGACTGGCCCACTCAACCATGTGACCGGTCTGTGGCCCGAAAAGGTTGGGAACCCCTGTTTTAGACCATTGAGTCCAATCCCCTGCTCAGTACAGCAATCCAAATCCAAGCAGATTTGACAGATGGTTGCTTTCCAATTCTCTCAGTGATGTTTCCCGTGATGGAGCGCGCACCACCTCTCGAGGCCGTTGGTTCCACTGTCATCCTGCTCTAACCATTAAGAGGCTTTTCCTGATATTCAGCCTATATATCTGGTTTCCTATACAGTAGTTTCAGCCCATTATTATGTCTCCTGCACTCTGGGATGATGGAGAACATCAAGCGATTTGAAGCCGAAAGCTGGTGACGTAAAGAAGGGTGAACAGTTTCCACTCAACAACCAAACTAGATGGCAATTAAAGAGCAGGTTTAGTTCTGCCGGGAACTCACAGTGGTGGTCGACCATGTTAATGGGCTCTTCGTCTTCTGGAAAGCTGACGCCCTGGCACCGGGAAAGGGTCCACAGCATTGCGCAAGCAGAGAACAACAGAAGCCTCATGGCTGGTGTGCGTGGACAGTGTGTGGACAGGCAGGAGCAGGAAAACCACGTCTTTGCAATATTATTCACCTGCAGGAGAAATGTGAAAGACAAACAAAAGGGAGAAGGTTGATTTTCTTTCCGCTCCTCGGGCAAGCGAGTGACTTTTTAATGCAACACTTTATGCGGCGTGCATTAAAAAGACTTGAGTAAATGACGTCGCCTGAAAGGTCCTTTTGTGTTTGTCGACAGAAAAACTGCTATGTGACAGCCCTGATTAAAACTTTTCCATGCCATATTGACGTTCGCTAATTTTGTGTGTGCTGAATTCACAAGTGGAGGTAGTTGACAAAATGTCAGCTCGGCTGAATCACAAGCGCTGCAAACAGAACAGGCCGCCTTGCTGACTTGGCAGGAAGGCCGCGAAGGCTGGGATTAGAATATTAATTAAAACTGCGATCTTGTTCCCTTTCCCCCAACTCGTTGCCCACAAGGTCCCCCGATAATGACTTTGCCTGTGAATTAACCAAAGCTCTTTACAAAAATTGGAGGCACATCCAACCCATGTGAAACGCAAGGCCAACTGGTTCTTCTTTTGCCATTGGTTGAGTTTTGGACTTTCCAGCCGAATGTGTGAAGCAGGAGTTCCCAAGATCAACTGAATGCTCAACTCACCAACCTCAAGGAGATGGCTAGACTAGCCTCCATGTGGTGCATCCTGGGCAACATGACACAATCATGGCTAAATAGTCTACACATCAGAATAAGAGAAGACTAAACTGTTGTGTACAACCTCCCGGTCAAAAGCTATGTAGAAGATGATAATATACCCACCAAAAGATCCTTCACAGGACTCTCAAGTCCCTAACATTGGACCCACAATCATTATCAGTCAGTTTAACATCAAGGGCATAAACAGAGCAGAGTGTGATCACTTAGCAAGAGTCCTCAAATCCATCAGCCTCATATCAAAGGATTGGGGATCCAGGGCACTGTGTTGTCCTGGTTTTCCTCATTTCTGGAGGGCTGGACCCAGTCTGTGTGGTTGGAGAGTGGGAGGTCCAGCGCTAGGCCCCTACAGTATGGGGTGCCTCAGGGCTTGGTGCTCTCTCCTCTCCTATTTAACATCTACATGAAGCCGCTGGGCGACATTATCCGTTCCCATGGGGTGAAGTATCATCAGTATGCTGATGATACCCAGCTGTACATCTCGGCCCGTGGGGACCCCAGTGATGTGGTCAATGTCCTATCCAGATGTCTGGAAGCTGTTGGGGTCTGGATGGGGGACAACGGGCTACAATTGAATCCCTCCAAGACTGAGTGGCTATGGATAAGGGGTCCTGTGTTATCCAGGGAGATGCCAACTTTGGTCTTGGATGGGGCTGCTTTGCCCCAGACAGACCCGGTACGCAACCTAGGGGTCCTCCTGGATTCATGACTGCTGCTTGCAGAGCAGGTAGCGGTCGTGGCCAGGAGGGCTTTCGCACAGCTTCGCATCATCCGTCAGTTGCATTCGCTCATGGACCGGGACTCCCTGCTCATGGTCACACATGCTCTGGTCACTTCCAGGCTAGACTATTGTAATGCGCTCTACATGGGGCTGCCCTTGATGATCATTCAGAGGCTGCAGTTGGTCCAGAATGTGGCAGCCCTGGTGGTGATGGGGTGCGGGCCCTATGCTCATGCCTCACCATTGCTCCGGGAGCTGCACTGGTTACCAGTTTGCTTCTGGGAGCAATTCAAGGTGCTGGTTTTGACCTTTAAAGCCCTACATGGTAGTGGGCCAGGATACCTAAGAGACCGCATTGTCCCAAGAATGTCGGCCCGTCCAACCAGAGCAGACTGGAGGGGCTCTCTAATTGTTCAATCAGCCAGAGGGGCTCACCTCTCTGGCACACGAAGGAGGGCCTTTTCCGTGTCCGCACCAGCCCTGTGGAACCTCCTGCTAGTAGAGTTATGGGAACAGACGGAGCTGCTGCCTTTCAGAAAAGGTCTAAAAACCTGGCTGGGAGGGCAGGTGTGGGGTCTGGATGGAAAGGTGGCCCCTGCCTGTTGGCTTATAAAATAAAGCTTCCCTTTTAATGCAGGTAGTTTTTAATGTGGGTAGCTTTTAATCTGGTTTTATTCTGTTTTATACTTGTATATACCTTTGATTGTTTTTAATTATGATGTTAGCTGCCCTGAGTCAGGCTTCCCTGAGTGGGTGGCATAGAAGTTTAAAGAATAAATCAATAAATAAATCATCCTGCTTCGAAGTGTCCCTTACGCACATTTAAAAGCACATTGGAGGACTTACATAGTGCCACTGATGAAGCCCTTCAAAACCTAGACGTGGAACTCTAGTTAGGAACTTGAGATGTTCAATTTATGCTTACTGTATATATCAACATTAGTGTAGTCAACTGAAGTTCATGATATGATAAATAAAACTACATAACCAACCTCAAGGGCCGACCAAATCAAACCGAGAGCTAATCAAACTGAATATAATAATTTCGTGCCAGAAATTATTCTGGGTTGAAAGGATTTTTGCTGGAGGAACTCCGCTCAGCGGATGCCCGAATGAGGCTCCTTTCATGTCCTCAAGATCTTTTCCCCACCGAAGTGGTCCCTATTAATCTACTTGCAATTTCTTGCTTTTGAACTGCTAGGTTGGCAGGAGCTGGGACAGAGACGGGCACTCAAACCGTCATGCAGTACCCGGGTCTCAAATTGCTGACTTGCCAGCTTTCTAGTTAACAAGGCAAGCTTCTTAACCACTGAACCACAACAGCCCCTTACTGACTAGGGTGGCCACTCGGGAAATGACACATTGTGTGTACTGTATTACAAATCAACCCTCAGTTTGCTGGGCAAACAAAACAAGTTTCTTCTGGTGGCAAAAGGAGGAGGATGTCTCCTCCTTTTCTCAGGTGGGCCAGGGCAGTGGAGACAAAGGTGGGCCAGGGCAGTGGAGTTCTGCACCTGGCCCTGAGAAAGTTGAGCAGTTGAGCACTAAACTTGGAAGTTCAGCCAAGGTTTGTCACCTGGAGCCCTGGAGAAAAGAGGCTGACTCATTCTTTACATTTGCATCCAACAGAGATTGCAGAACAAAACACTTTCCCACAATGGGCAGGTGATCTGATCCTTTCCGGCTCATTAACTTCTCAATCACCATCCCTTAAAGGCTCAAAAAGCCACTTCTTAGTTATGTTGATATACATACTCCAGACTTACTAGAGAGTTGTTGGAGAGGCAGAGCCAATAAAGCTCTCTCTTTCCTTGACTTCACTTTATGATGAAGACGGAGAGCCCACCTGGGGCAGAATGAGATGCTTCCATGAATTCTTCTAAGTTCTCCTAGAGGTAAAGTGAACAGCCACTTTGCGCACCCACAGAATAGTAAAGGTAAAGGCCGCCCTTGCTCGAAAGCCAGTCGTATCCGACTCTAGGTAGGGTTCAGTGCACATCTCTATTTATAGCAGACATTTCCATGGTCATGTGGCAGGCTGTTTACCTTCCCACTGAAGTGGTCCCTATTGATCTACTTGCAATTTCTTGCTAGGTTGTCAGGAGCTGGGACAAAAACGGGAGCTCACTCCATCCTTCAGTATTCGGGTATCAAACTGCTGACCTGCCGCCTTCCAGTCAGCATCTTACCCACTTGAGCCATTGCAGTCCCACACACAGAATACCTGATTTCAAAACCTAAGCAGGCATACCTGTCAACCATCCCGATTTGGCCGGGATAACCACGGAATTTGACGCCGATTGAAGTCATAACCCGCCCCGCGCTGCCAAAACCCCGTAATTTGGCAGCGGGGGAAAACACTTTCCACGCATCCATGGAAGGGTTCTACACAAGTGTAAAACCCTTCCATGCATGCGTGGAAGCACTACGCCGCTTGCATAGGGGCTGCACAAGCGGCATAGCACTTCCACGCATGCGTGGAAAGCGACCTGTGCACAAGCGATTTGCGCAGGTCCCGTTTTTTCCGGAGCTGCGGGTTGACAGGTATGTAAGCAGGTGTCTTTCATTGGGAGATTTCCAGGTAAGGCTAGGAAAGGATCCAGCTCATAACCATGGAGGAACCTATTTGCTACCCTCAGGGTTGACAAAAGTCGCCCAAGTAGACCAAGGCCACCACGCAATGTGGTCAGGTGGGCGCAGGGTACGGCTGCTCTCTGCGTTCTCATCAATGTATGTGACACTCTCCAATGACACAGGTCTGCAAAAAATAATAACAATCAGCTGCATAGGATATTTTTGGTAAATTTTATGTTTTCCAGTGTGCTGAATCCAAAAAAGACCTTGGTTTCCCCCCACCACGCACAGTTTTCCCCCCTGCAAAATATGAGGGTTTTGCATTAAAACAGCATAGGAGTGATTAGAACACAGGTCTTTCTAAAAATAAATAAATCAGCTGCATAGGATATTTTTTGGTAAATTTTATGTTTTCTAGTGTGCTGAATCCAAAAATGACCTTGGGTTTCCTCCCCATCATGTACGGGTTTTCCACAAAATGAGGATTCTGCATTAAAAAGCTTGAGTGGTGAGAAAATCACTCTTTTATTACAATGAACTAAACATATTATCTATACCTATAAAAAGAGGGGTTAACCATTGGGTTCATTCAAAGGCTTTTAAAAGCTTGTTTGCTGTCCACTACTGACTACGTCCCCCCCATTCCTCTTATTTTCTCTTTGCATTATTCTTGATTATAGCTCTAATAAATATTAAATGAAAGTAAGAAAAAAATGGATAGGGTTTTTTGAATCAAGAATAGGATATCAGAATTTGGATTACGCTAAACTTTACGCTAAATTAAACAAAAAACATGAGTTTTGCAAGAAAAAACTTGACGTGATGGAATTGTTTTAGTATTTTTCTCGTTTTCACTAAGTAAAGATCTATAGGAAACAGTACAAATATCCTATGCAGCTTTTTGGTTGCAGACCTGTGTGACCAGCACAAGAAAGGGAGCGAATGCACCTGCTCCCACACTTTAGGAAGATGACAATTTCAAGGTAGCATGGCCACCAGGATGACTCTGGGAGAAGGTCACCATTTAGACCAGTTTTTTCCAACCTGGAGACTTCCAAGTGTTTTGGATCTTATCATCAGTAAAATCTGGAGTGAGGCAGGGATGTGTGCTATTGCCATTATTATTTATCACCTACCTAGACACTGACTGGAAGGCGGCAGGTCAGCAGTTCGATACCCGAGTACTGCAGGACGGAATGAGCTCCCATCTTTGTCCCAGCTCCTGCCAGCCTAGCAGTTCAAAAGCAAGAAATTTCAAGTAGACAAATAGGGACCACTTTGGTGGGAAGGTAAACAGTGTTCTGTGCGCTCCGGTGTCTAGTCATGTCTGCGACATGACCATGGAAACATCTGTAGATGCAGACAGTGCTGGCTCTTCGGCTATGAAACAGAGATGAGCACTGAAACCTAGAGTCAGATACTACTGGCTTTCGAGCATGGGTGACCCTCACCTAGATGCCATAAGCAAAAAAGCTAAGCAATGAAATGCCTTTTGCAGATGATCGGGCATTGATAGCAAGTATAGCTCTCTCTCTCTGTGTGTGTGTGTGTGTGTGTGTGTGTGTGTGCGCGCGTGCGTGCGAGTGTGTGTGTGTGTGTGTGTGAGAGAGAGAATTTGCACACAGGTACGATGCTAACCGCCTGATTATCTGGAACTGCCTTTGTTTATATTGCACTGTGTCACTTACTTGCAGATTTATGCAACATTATTTTATGATACACTTAGAAGCTGCTTTGGATCAGATGGAAACAACAAGATAGACTCATTTTTAAAGTAACAGAATAAAGTGCAACCTGTAGCAATTGCTCAACATCATTTCCAGGAAGGCAAAGAGTGGGAGGAGATGTGAACACTGCTTTGAATGCCACAAGGACAGTGTCACTGACAGGAAACATGCAAGACATTTCAGTGTAAGTCCTAATGAACTAAATGGGGCACACTCTTTTGTAAGCACGGTTAAGATGCTGGGCTTGCTGATCAGAAGGTCAGAAGGTCAGCAGGTCAACAGTTCAAGAGCCGAGAACTGCACAATGTCTGCCCCAGCTCCTATCAACCTAGCTGTTGGAAAGCAAGAAATTGCAAGTAGATAAATAGGTACTGCTTTGGTGGGAAAGGTAAACAGCATTCTGTGCCATGCCACATGGCCATGGAAACATCTGCAGATGCAGTGGCAGAGTTGGCTCTTTGGCTGTGAATGGAGATCAGCACAGCTCCCTAGAGTTGGACATGACTGGCCTTCGAGCAAGGAAAACCTTTCCCCTTTACTTACAGGACTTCAAGGTTACTATTATTACACCTGTAGCCTATCTTGTTTTCTAGATCATACCAAAAAGAGAATACAAATGTGGAGACATCAATTTTTGAAGTAAAGCTTCCAGAGTCTGGAGCCGGCTCATCTTGTCTGAAAATGCAGTTCCTGGAATTCCTCGCGAGGAAACTGCAATGCTTAAAGTTGTACAGAGTCAGAATAGGCTCTTTGATCAATTAACCAGATCCTAAGCTGATGAAAGCTACGGTTCGAAACATTGCTGTGAGCACATTCCGCTGGACACAAACAGAATTACCGCCAAGCATGTGAGCAGAAGCGCAAAGTACGGCTGCTGTGTTGCAAACGTACCTTTGAGGGTCCTCTTGGAAACGGTTTAATATAAATATGTATAAAAGGTGCAGATGGTAAGTACCATCCTAGGGGAGAAATTTCCCAACGTTTGGGAGAGGTTGGAGAAAAATCTCTTCTAAGCAACATATGGACACCTTCTCAAAGGGAAATTGTCATTGTCATCGGCTGCAACTCATACCCAAATATACTGTATATACTTGAGTATAAGCCCCAAAAAGGGGACACAGCTTATACTCAGGTCAATGACCATGAGGGTTCCAAGACAATGCTGAACTGAGATGCACCAACAATTTAATTAATTTTACCATATTTTCATCTACAGTATTTTGATTATTGAAACTCACTAGCAGTTGTTGCATTTCCCACCCTCAGCTTATACTCGAGTCAATCTATTTTCCTGGGTTTTCAGTTCAAAATTAGGTACCTCGGCTTATATTCAGGCCGGCTTATACTCGAGTATATAGGTACATGTTTCTTGAACAAACAGGAAGAATGCCCCTGCTTGCCATGAAGTGAGCCACACACTGTGCTCAGGGATCCATCTCCTGTGGCACATATGAAATGTGACATGCATGATTTAACACCAGGACTGCAATGGACTGCCACAGCCTTGAGGATATGGACAAGGTGTGTCTTCATAGCCAGTCCATTTGGCATGGCCTCATCTGCATCCATGACTGTTGGGAATCAGAGTTCCTCCTCCACTCAATTTTGCCATTGGGTTCAATAGGATGGTTTCCAGTGGCATTTCCTCCACGGAGGAAGGTTTGCCTTCACAGCCAGTCCATCTGGCATGGCCTCTTCCACCTCCATGACCGTTGGGAATCAGAAAGTGGTTCCTCCTCCACTCATTTTGCAATTGGACCCAATAAGATGGTTTCCAGTAGCATTTCCACAGAGACTGCATGTACACACAGTAAACCCATTTGTGTGGACTTGGGCTTCTGGGAATTGAAGTCCAAAAACACCTGAAGCACCAAGGTTTGTCTTCACTGATTTAGGGTGGCACTCTAATAATTTTTTTTGCTCACATTCACAGTTGCCTGAGATGACCCACTGTCCTCAAATTGGCATGAAACTGAGTGAAATATGGAGCCTGGCTACAGAAAAGTCTTCTGATGAAAGCCCCATAACCAAGAGATGACTTTTCACACATTGTAAACTGAAAACGACATTGACTGAACGCAACATAAACCGGAGGTTTACTGTACATGAAAATATAGTAAAATTAATTAATTTTGTCATTTGTGTGGGTATGTTTTTGAGTGTTTACGTTGACTCGAGTATAAGTCGAGTCGCATTTTGGACCTCATTTTGGGGGCTAAAACCCGACTTATATACGTATATACAATAATGCCATGGCCATTCATTTGCCTTCCGCATTGCAGCATGACACCCATAGTACCACTTATCCAGCTCCATGAGTCACTTTCTGGTCCTGAGCCTTTTTGGCATGTAAAGTCCACCTCTGTCCCAGGCCAGTTTTGATGAAGCTGCTGCCCTCCATCAAGATGGATTCAAGTGGGATTTAATATACTTGGGGACCATCACCCTTCTCTGTGGACTTTGGCACCCAAGTTTGTTATTCCTCAGAGCCATTGTTATAATAATAGTAATAATAATACTGTAATAATTTCTTGTCAGAAATTATTCTGGGTTGAAAGGATTTTTGTGGAAAAACTCTGCTCAGGGAACGCCCAAATGAGGCACTTTTCATGTCCCCAAGAGCTGGGACAGAGATGGGCACTCAATTCATCATGCAGTAGTGAGCAATCAGAGTACGTTGCCCATCCATTCTCCCACACACACACCACACGAACTGCCAACTTTCCAGCTTTCCAGCTAACTAGGAGAACTTCTTGACCACTGAGCCACTGCAGCCCCTTAGGGTTGTTATTGATCGGCAATTATTGGTGTTGAGTTGCTGGCAGTAGGTCTACTCTACTACTATAGCATGATAACCTGGCCAGACAATAAAGTTCTTGATCCATTCAAATTTTTGGACAAATTACACCAAAGACATAAATGTCATGGGAACATGAAGTTGAGACCTCTCCCCCCCCCACCCCAATAACACCTTCCTCCTCCACTTGCTCTTTAAAATGGCCAATGGCCTCCTCCAGCTTCAGTGCTGCTGAAAAAAGGGAGAGGAGGAGACAGAGAGACGAACTAACATTTAGACCAGGAGTTCTCAACTTTTTAAAGTTGGGGGCCGGGTCAGGCTCCCTCAGACAGTTTTGAGAGCCAGACAGTCATTTTGCCCTTCTTCCACCACTTTCTGGTGTGGTTGTAGTGGTGTTGGTGCCACATGAAATGGTGCCGTGGGCCACATTCAGCCCACAGGACGCAAGTTGAGAATTCCTCGTTTATACAGACTACAATTAGGAAACATTTGTAATTCTGAAATCGTCTCACGTGCATGCATACACTGGGGCAAGGTGGTTTCAGCGCACAGAGGACACAATCCTACCTAGAATGGGCTTCCTCAAGCCGGGTGAGGTCATCCCAACCCTTAATTGATCTCTGTGGCAGTTTGTGAGCACCAGGTCATGCTGGGATCGTCTCGGGCGAAAGTCCTCCTTGGCAAAGAAAAATACAAGGGAGCTTTTACCCATTAAGGCCTGACCCCAAAAAGGGGGGCATTGCTAACCGTTAATTATGTTTCTGCCTCCCAGGGCCACCAGTCCAGAACTGATGGGTTGCTCTCGTTGCCAAGACTGATGAACAGCAGTGGCTAAGAGACACTAACGATTCTCAACCTTCTCCCTTTGCCTCTTCCTCACCCTGACAGCCTCTCACCATGTGGCATCCAACATTAAATTGCTAATGAATAGAAGCAAACAAAAGCCAGAATGGCTAAACCTGCATGAGAGGGAAATGCCACCCAAAACAAAGACACACAAAACCATTTCTCCAACCACACAATATCAATCTATGGAAGGGGAACACAGAAAGAGCCTCCTTGAAGATTGTGTTATTTTTGAAGCCCTATCAGGCATACCCTGGTAACGGTAACCTTGTGTTGCTGGCTTATCTTTCTCACGCTAGATCAGGCAAAAGGAACTGTAGAATGAACTCACCCAAAGGTGGCTTCATTTTGGCAGTTTCACATCTGGCCTAGACGTGGAAGAAAAAGAATCTATGGAAACTGCTAACCCAAAATGTATAGCAATGGCCATCCACTTGGGCTGATTTATTAAAAAGGGATTAAATAAATTAATAGTCCATGGACAATAAAGCTATCAGTATCTTCCAGCCATGGATCAGAAGCAACAGACACACCAATCCATGGGAACCATCAGCATGGTTCTGATGTTCTGGTTGGTGGCTTCCCATAGACATCCAGCCAGACATGGCATGAAGAAAATCCTGTATTAGTCCAGACTTTGGTCGAATCCAGAGTGGCTCTTCCAATGTTCTTAACTAAGTATTGCACTCAACTCATCAATGGCATCATATTGCCTCAGAAGGCTTTTGAGATAACCTCACTGTAAGGACAGCTGGAGAATCCCAAAAATCAGGGGACTCGCTTTGTAAAGCAATACCATATAAGATGTTGAAGTCCTACGTGAATAATTCAGAGAAGATATTTGCTTCTCAGCTTGCCAGTAGCCAAGAGCTGACCTGGAAGGATGCATCTTTGCAAACCCTCATTAAATGGCTCCTGAATGAAAAGGAGGGGAAAACCCTCTGCAACAAAGGCATACATTTCATGGGAACATGGAGGTGAGATCTTCTTTTTCTTATTATTTCTGGTAATCTCTTTTAAGCAACACTTGCCTTCGGCTCTTCTGTTCTGTCAAGGAAAAGTGCCGCTAACTGCAAAAATAGCATGCTCTTGCCCAGTGCAGAAGATGAAAAGTTCAATCTGAGCCATATTAAACCTACAAACCCTAGTCTCTAATTTAAGAGTTCTGTTCATTAATGTTTTAGTGAGGAGAAGTGAGTGCAAGAATAAAGCAGCAGAGATGTTGCTCCAACCTTGAACGGGAAGCAAACAATCAGAAGAGACTGAGATACTGGAGATGGTCTATGACAGTGATGGCAAACCTTGGCACTCCAGATGGTCTTGGACTTCAATTCCCAGAAGCCCTGATAAGCAGGAGTGATGGTCAGGGCTTCTGGTAACTGAAGTCCAAGAACACCTGGAGTGCCAAGGTTCACCATCACCATCAAAAATCTCAACATCAAGGTAATACATGATTGAGCCAACTAGCAGTTGCTTGTAAAATATGTCGGTTTTCAAAATTCTGAGATCCCTTCACCAAGCCAGATGTTACGAAAAGGAGGTGAGATGGATGGAGAATCTGTGCGTCTACTGTCTTAAAATTAAATAAAGGAGGGATGCCTTCCAGGAGAGTCTCTTGGGTGAAGAGATGGTTTCAGGAGATGGTTTCTAGGACCAATTAAGAAGAAACGCCAGTTGAGCCTCCATTTTTGACACTGCAAAGTCCAGCTGTTACTGACACCTACATGAACAAAGATCTTCCTCCTTGTCAGTCTGGCATGTCAAAAATGGTTCTTTAAGGTGGCTGGCTGCTAACAAAATTATGTTTCAACCTGAAAAATATTTATTGAAGTGCCTCCCTCATCCTTTAAGAAGGGCTTACTGTAGAGCCAGATTTGAGTTTCTAGATCCCATGAATAAATATGGGCGTTTTCATGACTTACCATATCATGAAAGAACATGCATATGTGGTTCTCCAAATATTGAAAGTATCTCTCATATTTTATGATTGCCAGATATACATTGGCATTAGATTTAAATACCTTGCATCCCTATTGGGGGAAAAACAACTTTTGGGGACTCTAATCACAAACTGTCCTATCTCCTCCCGGGTTCTAACATGCACATTGTATATAGAACTGCAAAATTTATAATTAAGGCAATGACTAAGAGAATCCAATATATCAATCAAATTGGGGTATCCTGCAAGGACCCCTACAAGGGAGAGTCACTTATCTGATTATGGATATACAGTACCTCTGTGTGTGTGTGTGTGTGTGTGTGTACACACACAAACCGGAGGGCACGACATGCTGTTAACTTTCCTGCCGAAGTGGTCCCTATTTATCTACTTGCAATTTCTTGCTTTCGAACTGCCAGGTTGGCAGGAGCTGGGACAGATGGTGGTTGCTCACACCATGGTGCAGCATCTGGGTCTTGAACATCTGGGTTTTCAACATCTGCCAACCGTCCTGTTCTCAAGCTCAGGATCTTAACCGCCAAGCTGCTGCAGCCCTTACCTGGTCCTATATCAAAGTCTTTTGCCTCAATTACCTCGACTGCCCACCTTTCATCTCTTATCTTTGGTTGTGTAACAAGTGAGTACCAAAAGCTGTGTAGTCTCATGACTCTTAGCTATTTATCTGCATCTGAAATGAGGACCAGTTCAATCAGGCTTTGTCCTTTCTAAGGCCAATCCCAAAATACAGAACTCTGCATTCTGAAGTGGCCATGTTTTCAATTAATCTGTAAATAAAACATACCAATGAGCATAAAACACTGCCACCATACAGTACCTGCATTTTCCTAGAGTAAACCCTACTGCCAGCGACTCAACACTGAGTGTCAGGTGGTGGTTAACTAGCGTGATCACCCTGAGGACTAAAATGGGCTTGGGTGCCAAAGTCCATAGGGAAGGAAGGGTGATGGTCCCCAAGCAGATTAGATCCCACTTGAATCCCTCTTAATGGAGGGCAGTAGCTTCATCAGTCTTGACTTGGGTCTGAGGAGGACTTTGTGTGCCAAAAGGTCTCAGGACCAGAAAGGCCACAGCATTATATTCTCAGGACAGTCTTCATGGCTGATCGTCAAGAGGATTGCCAATATGCGGATTCAGATATGGCAGAACAAGGAGAAGAATATAAAGCACCTCTCTCCATTCTCTCATCACTTGCTTTCCCCCTCCTTTATTTGAATGTCCTCTCTTTCCCCAAATCATCCATTTCTGTTTGTGTACAACTTCTCAAGACCACCAAAGCAAGAGGAGTACAGAAGAAGCAAGAAACGGCAGCTTGTGATGGAATATAACAATATTTATTTATTCAATTTCTAATTTGTGCTTATAGCATCTTGTATTTGTTGGTCGATTACTTACTTATTAATGTATTCTGTATTTGTTGCATTGCTGTATTTAGCTTATTGTGTGATTTTGATGCTTTTGATTTTGTATATTGTTATTATTGTTCCTTGAACTTTCCTTGCTTAGAGTCACCTCTGGTTGAGTTAAGCGGTATACAAAAATAAAGTGAAATGAAATGAAATACCACCCATCTGGGTGTTATCCAATTCTGGGCGGTGAACAAAGAGAAAATAAACAACAAGAATGCCCACAACAAATCAAAACCTACCACCAACAAATACATCATAGACTAAACTAAACATCTGTTTAAAACTACAAATCCAACAATAAAACACACACATGACTAGAGGCAGGATCTTATGACCACATCCCACTAGCGCAAGACATCACCTCATGAGTGGTGCACATTGTCGGAACTTAGACAGAAAAAATGACCCAGTATGTCCATCAACAACCTGAGGTATGCAGTTGATACTACCCTAATGGCAGAAAGTGAAGAAGACCTAAAGAGCCTCTTGATGAGGGTGGAAGGTGCAAAAGCTCACCTGAAACTCGACATCAAAACCCCCCAAGATCATGGCATCTGGACCCATCACTCCCTGGCAAATAGAAGGGGAAGAAATGGAAGTGACAGACTTTACCTCCTTGGAATCCAAGGTCATTGCAGACAATGACTGCAGGCATAAAATATAAAGACGCTTACTTCTTGGGAGGCAAGCTATGGTCAACCTAGGCAGCATAATAAAAAGTAGAGACATCCCCCTGCCAACAAAAGTCCACATAGTCAAAGCAATGGTCTTCCCAGTCACTACTGTATGTATGGCTGTGAGAGCTGGACCCTAAGCTGAGCGCAGGAGAATAGACACCTTTGGACTCTGTGGTGCTGGAGGAGACGCTTGAGACTGCGAGGAGATCAAATCAGTCCATCCTGAAGGAAATTAACCCTGACTGCTCCTTGGAAGGACAGATACTGAAGCAGAAGCTCAAATACTTTGGCCATCAAAGGAGAAGAGAGGACTCACTGGAGAAGGCCATAAAGCTGGGGGGGGGGTCAAAGGCAAAAGGAGAAGGGGGCGGCAGAGGATGAGGTGGATGGATGTTATTGTTGATGTGATGGGCATAGATCTGGGCAGACTACGAAGGATGGCACAGAGGAGCCTGGCATGCGATGGTCCATGGGGTTGCAAAGGGTCGGACTCGACTGTGCAACGGAACAACAACAAAATGTCCTTGTGGAAACCAACGTTTGGTGGAAACCAACAGAGCGGGTCTCCAGCTTGTGCAAAACCAAGCCACTTATCCTGGACGCTCCTGGGTAGAACCTTACAGCCCACCTGCCCTGTAAGAAGATTGTGATTCAGGGCTTTTAAATGACGCAAGCAGCTAATGATGTTGGTGGGGAAATGATCTGGTCAAAATCTGAACAAGCAGATGGCTTATCTCCTAGAAATCTGCCGTCTGGAGTTAGCAATGCAGAACTAAATCTCTCCACTTGCCACCAAAAATTAAACAAAATTTAACCAGTAGTACCGTGATAACCTACTTACATCTGAGCAATTTCACTGCAGGACTCTTTTAGGGAAACGTTCTGGTAATGGTGATTGCAACGTTAAACCCAAATTTGGATGAAGGAGACTTAAGCACATCTTGAAACAGCAAGACAGAAGAGACTTTGCTGTAAAAGAAACAAAGAACGTTTTTCACTGGAAAAAAATTCCCACACAATTATGTATGGAAAAACCAAATGGGAAGCTCATGATTAAAAGACTCATTCCATTCATAGGCATGGGATTTTTCAGATGATTATAATAATAATAATAATTTTATGTCAAAAATTATTCTTGGTTGAAAGGATTTTTGCTGGAGAAACTCCGCTCAGGAGACGCCCGATTGAAGCGCCTTTTATGTCCCCAAGATCTTTCCCCACTGAAGTGGTCCCTATTTATCTACTTGCAATTTCTTGCTTTCGTTCTGCTAGGTTGGCAGGAGCTGCGACAGAGACGGGCGCTCAATCCGTCATGTGGTACCTGGGTCTCGAACTGCTGACTTGCCAGCCTTCCAACTAACATGGCGAGCTTCTTAACCGCCAAGCCACCGCAGCCTCTATTTTTATTTGATGTTTAATTGACTACAAAGCCCGTAATTCTCACCTCTGAAGAACTCTACTTCATTCCTAGATGTCAACACAGCACAGCCCTTTGTCCCTCAAGAGACTGCATGCAGACCACTTTGGTTTGGACAGATCAAAAAAATCCCTGGGAGACCCTTTGAGACTCTACCTGTTCTTCCACCTTTCCTGGCCACAGTCCACCTGGCTTCATGCCACGTCTCCTGCCCAGCAGATCCAAGAACTGCATGTCTTTAGGCTATTTCACACCTGCACATCTGCAGGCAGGGACTGAATGAGATTGGAAGTGCACCAAATATGGCACTAAGGCCAAATTGCAAATAAACTGAGAGGTGTATCGAGGCTACACCACAACAGAAGGTGGCCATGGCTCCATCATACTCAACCAGGGAAATGTAGGCTGGTATGCTCTGTAGAAACCACTCTTTTAGAAAACCACTGCAAATGGACAGGTGGAATGAGTTCTTAACATCCGTTAGACCAGGATGCCTCAAACCTGGCTCTCTAGGTGTCCTTGGACTTCAATTCCCAGAAGCTCAAGTCAGCACAGCTGCAGATCAGGGCTTCTGGGAATTGAAGTCCAAGAACATCTGGAGAGCAAAGAATGAGGAACCTTGTGTTAGATAATGCCTTAACTGTTATGGCACCATTTTATTGAATTCCTTGGGTTTGCAGTCTGTCAGTAGAGCTTAGACCCACGGCGGCGAACCTTGGCACTCCAGGTGTGTTTTTGGACTTCAATTCCCAGAAGTCCAAGTCAGCACTCCTGCTGATCAGGGCTTCTGGGAATTGAAGTTCAAGAACAGCTGGAGTGTCAAGATTCACACCACTGGCTTAGACGATTCAGTGGGATCCTCTAGCACAGCATAGTTCAACCTCACTTTGCAAGACATCTTAGGTGTACATACAACAAAGCTGCAACAGCTAAAGTGATACCAAAAGTGCTGCAAAGTATTCACACTCTCCCTTCCCCGCCCTCTGGCTGATCACAGAGCATGATCCTGTTTTTAAAAACTAGCCTTCAAAAGGAATCCATAGATCATACTATAAAGGCCATCAATTCTTCAAGTGAGACTTATCAGCCATTTTATCATTACTCTTCTGCCACTCTCAAATAAAGCCGGGGCAATAAAGGACAGGGAGATCCCATGATTTTTGTACATTAATGCTTGAAGGGTGTAAACACATGGCCTTTTTTTAACAGCTCTTCAAAGCTCCAAGGAAGCCCTGTAAAGGCTGACAATACTAACATCCCCGAATACAGTAATGGCAAAACTTGGCACTCCAGCTGTCCTAAGACTTCAATTCCCAGAAGCCCTGATCAGCAGGAGTGCTGACTAGGGCTTCTGGGAATTGAAGTTCAAGAACACCTGGAGTGCCAAGGGTCGCCATTACTGGCCTAATATCATGCATGCAGGTAAGGCAGACTTAAATGTACACTTATCTTCATAACATACCTTTCTGAGTATACTTCTCTATCGGACTGCCTGTGCTTTCCATGGGTTTTGGAGGCCTGTAATCCAAGAAGAAACGCCGTCATGTCCCTACCTAGAGTTTTGCAAATGTTGGGATGTAATGGTTGCATAGGCCTGCTCCTTTATCATCACCCCACAGTGGCTTCTGAAGACAACCATTCTCTGCTGGCTTTGAGGGAACTGTACGATGCAGCATTTCGTAACCACCAACAAACCCTCAACAGTCCAGTGCAAAAGGTGGAAAGAACCAACCGCAGAAATCAGAAATGGCTCCTTTCTTTATTAGCTGACTCATGTGTGATCCTTAAGGGACTGCAGTGGCTTAGTGGTTAAGATGCTGAATTTAATGACTGGAAGGTCATCAGTTTGAGACCCAAGTGCTGCGTGACAGAATGAGCTGCTGTCTCTGTCCCAGTTCCTGCCAATCTAGCAGTTCTAAAGCAAGAAATTGCAAGTAGAAAAATAGGAATGGTTACAGTGTTCCATGCACTCCGGTGGCTAGTCATGCCTGCTTCATGTCCACGAAAACATCTGTAGACGCAGACAGTACTAGCTCTTTGGCTATTAACAGAGATGAGCACCGAACCCTCGAGTTGGATACGACTGGCTTTTGAGCAAGAGAGACCTGTTTGGTCTTCATGAGGCCAATTCCTCAATGTTTTCAGCCATAGCGAGCCGCTGGCAAAGAGAGGGAGTAGTAAGTGGCGCATATGTTGACTTTCCAAACACAACTCAGCATACCTTTGGCATTAAATCAACATTAAATAGTTTTGAAAGGAGAATGAACGGTAGTAACGCCCACACTTGAGTCTGCAACTCCAAATGCTAGAAGAGCATGCCATGATTCGGTTGCAGACAACAAGCCTGTATAAACACACCAGGTTAATGTCTTGCATGCTTTTGTGTTCTTGGATGGAACACCAGACACCGAACCTCTTGGGCCCTGCAAAAGTGCGATGATGCCTGGAAATGTTCTCATTCCTTTTTATCTTTACCAGGTTTCTCTCTCTCTTAGCCTGTAGGTTTGTGGCTCATTTCTCCCCAAAATAAGTCTTGTAGCTTCAGAATTGGGACAATTTCTCCTGTCCTACAGAAGAAGTTAAAACCTTAAAACAAAACAACCCCATGGGCGCTGCAACTCAGGAAGACATGGGATTTCTTGAAATTTCATTACTGGTTGGTTCTTTGGCAGGGAAAATCAGTTATAGCAGTCAAAGTTCCCTTTAAGAAAATCTTCCCCACATGTAATAGAGCAGGGATTCTCAACCTAGTCTATGGGCAGAATCTGGCCCTCGGTGCCAAATAATCCAGCCCCTGCCACCAGAATTGGCCATGTACTCATTTACGGCCTTTGTAAACGTGTTTATGACAGCCATCAATGGTGGTGGTGGGGAACCAGTCCGGCCCGCTCAACTGTTTGAATGAGCGTGACCCAGCCCTTGACTTGAAAAGGTTGAGAACTCCTGTAGTAGAATTTGGCGAATCTGCACATTTAACTTCCCTATTTTCTAAGCCCATCCCTCTCCATTTCCACATCGGTTTGTACTCCTCACCTCTGCATGGAGATTTATGCACATTTTCCAAACATTTTCTCTTATTCTACGCCCTTCTGAAGTCTACATACTGTTTACTATACTGCAGTCTTATTATCTAATACACATGTATTTGCACGCACCTTCCCCTGGAAACAATTTGAGTGCAAAATCCCCTTTTGCATGCAGAGACCAAAATCTGTTGATTTCTGAATATCTTATCAATCAAATAACTCTAATATGGGATTTGGACTTTTTTGTTTATTTATTCAGAGGAACTTCGTCACAAAGCCTATATTAGTGTCAGTACTGAAAGGAGAGTTGTTTTGCACTCTGGCTTTGCAACCTCAGGGACTGCGGTGGCTCAGGTGGCTAAGATGCTGACTAGAAGGCGGCAGGTCAGCAGTTCGAGACCTGAGTACTGCATGAAGGAATGAGCTTCTGTCTCTATCCCAGCTCCTGCCAACCTAGCAGTTCGAAAGCAAGGAACTGCAAGTAGATAAATAGGGACCACTTCGGTGGGAAGGTAAACAGCGTTCCGTGCACTCTAGGCATGCCTGCCAAATGTCTACAGAAACATCTGCAGATGTAGACAGTGCTGGCTCTTTGGCTATAAGTAGAGATGAGCACTGAATCCTAGAGTTGGATACAACTGGCTTTTGAGCAAGGGCAACCAACCTTGGGAACCACAGATTAGCCTAATTCATGCTGCTATGCGAACTAAACATAACAACCTCACCCCTTATCAATCCCCAAAACAACCTTCCCTACAAATGTAAGGGAAGAGGAACATGGTTTCCTTCATTGCACCCAAGAGCAGCACATGAGACTAAGTGACATATGGAGGCCTTCACGGCACACGTCTCTCTATCTAGCACTGAGAAATGTCCCTTTTCTAAAACTCCCACAATGCTTGTGGCTGGAGACTCTAGGGCAGGAGTGGACAGCCTTGGTGTTCCAGATGTTCCTGGGCTTCAATTCCCAGAAGCCCAAGTCAGCACTCTGGCTGATCAGGGCTTCTGGGAATTGAAATTCAAGAACATCTGGAGCGCCAAGGTTGGCCATCTCTGCTCTAGAAGCTGCAAGACCCAAGAAGCACTTTCTCACACTCTTTCTCCTTCAATAGTCTGCTGTTGCTACACATTTATTTCAGTTATGGCCACTCTATTCCTCCACCCAACGGTAGGGCCAGCATTGAAAAGCTCCAACATTATCAGATTAAATATTGCCTATACTGTATGTCCCACCTCCAATTTTGCAAAGGCACGACTGGTGGTTCCATCCCATGACTGGCGGTCTCGTCCCACAACTGTCTGACAACTTATCACTGCAACATGTTCTCTCTCCTGCACCTCCAGTGTATATTTTGCACATTAAATGAATAGGTTTCATTGTGCCTCATCTTTATAGAGAAAGAATCTAAACAGTGTTTCTGAATGCCAAAACAGGGAGAAACAAAAATCTGTGTCTAAGGAGGAAATAAGAACAATGGAGGGCTATGCATTAACATCTCTTGATCTGTTTCAAAGTAGCTTTTTTTTTATTTAAAGATTCTTAACATGGCTCTGCTACTGAATATCACTTTGATCCTAATTGGCATCAGTTATTTACAGCCTTTTAAACGTTTCTGGGCGTTTCTGCTCCCGGTTCCCTCCTCCAAAGGCGACAGAATGCTAGTAAAAGAATAGGGCAGGGGTGCCCAAACGTTTTGGCGCATGGGCTGGTCACGTGGTTCAGGGGGCCGGTCGCTACGGCCTGGGGGCCAGATCCAGCCCCCGATGCCAATTCATTTGGCCTGCAAAGCCCACATTGCTCTGGGGAGCAATGAGGGATTCACAGGCTGGATGAATTGGTGTTGGGGGCTGGATTCGGCCCCCAGGCCATAGTTTGGGCACCCCTGGGATATGGCATCTTTTAATGATTGCAAAATACTCCCTACTTGATTAGATACACTTCAAGGACAAGAAGTCTGTTGTGAGTTAAAAAAAGGAGGAAGGACCTGCCCCCTAAAAAACAAAAATCCTGGCACTCCATCTGGCAACGCAAGCCATTTTCTATCCGGAACATGAACAACAGCCTCAATTAAACTGGTTTAAAATTCATAATTTGACGGTTCCACTTTTCGGGATCCCATTCTACCTCTGACGCTAGTTTCCTTCCCCAAAAAAATCCTCTGGCTGGAAACAGGCTAGTTTCTTTCCAGTCTTCGATCTACTGTCAAAAGTTCTTTCTGTTTCTTGATGCTCCAGGGAGACAAAAAGTCCACTTGACGCTTCGCCAGGAGTTCTCTTTTGGCTGGGTTTCTCAAAGTTCACGTCCAACTTTTGATCAACCACACTGAAGGGCTGAAAATAGTCTTAAGTTTAAATTGACTGCCTCACATGGAGGCCCATGGATTCTTCTTCTTTCACGTCCCGATCAAACGCTGCACTGCTAAAATGAAGCTAGTTCCTTGGCTTGGTCATTGGCCAAACTCAAGTCCTCATCAGCACATGTTTCTTGCAGTAATCGGCAGACCAGCAAATGAGTTGGATTCTGTATCACTCCACATATCCATACAGCACGTTGTTGTCTGCCAGCAGCTCCCACTTGAGCCTGTTGGTCTTGCATTTAGTGACATAAGAACATAAGAACAGCCTTGCTGGAAGAGGCCACAGAAGCCCTTCATCCAGTCCAGCATCCTGTCTCACACAGTGGCTCACCATTGGCTTCAGGGTATTCCTTCCCAAGGAGATGCCTTCACCTGCTTAGGATTCTCTGGAAATGGCATTGAGAGATATCCTGCCTATCTCTCCAACCCGGAGGTTGTCCTTAAGTATCCATCATTATAGACATTGATAACCTTGTTGTCCTCCATGAACTTGTCTAATCCTTTCTTCAAGCTGTCGAGACTGACAGCTGTCACCACTTCTTCTGGCAGGGAGTTCCATAGACCAGGGATCCTGTGGGTGAAAAAGTACTTTCTCTTATTTGTTTGAGAACTAGTACCCAAAAGTTTCATGGAGTGTCCCCTAGTTCTAGTGTTATGCGATAGGGAAAACAGTTTTTCCTTATCTACTCCAACCCTCAACCTATTCAGGGTCCTTTGAGTGACATAGGGAAGGTCAGGTTCCTCAGCCTTGTTCCTTGTCCAGTGAGCTCCTTCCTCCATCTTCTAATTTGGTTTTCCTCTGGTGTAACTTCAAGAATGTTTGTTCTTCCCATAAAACTCTTCCTGGATCTGAATCTTCAGACTTGAGGTCATATCCATTCAGATAGTGTCAAGGGTCATTCTCTTGATTAGTTCTCTCAGCGTTCACTGCTACTTCTCTTGTGATCTTAGGTGGAGTGATACCAACAAGAGGCCCCCTGGGCCCTGGATCATTACCACCAGTTATGAATTAGGGGTGTACTGAGGCTCCCAGAAGGAAATAAAGGAAGGCTGAACATTGAGATATTCTGATAGACACCTTTCCTTCAGCCACATCATGAGTGCGACCCTAAGATGTTCCCTAGAAGAGCACAAAAATGGAAACAGCTGTGATTATGGCTATATATGGCTATAATTATGAATACTTAAGGACAACCTCCGGGTTGGAGAGATAGGCAGGATATCTCTCCATGCCATTTCCAGGGAATCCTAAGCAGGTGAAGGCATCTCCTTGGGAAGAATACCCTGAAGCCAATGGTGAGCCACTGTGTGAGACAGAATGATGGACTGGATGGGCTCCTGTGGCCTGTTCCAGCAAGGCTGTTCTTATGACTTCACAGTGTTTCATACGCAATGCCTCATAGGTTGAATCTTTAGTCTCTTTATTCAAAGTGGCCAGAGAGCAAACGAGGAGAACCCCTTGAGTCAGTCCTAGACAGTTAGTAACCACTACTGCTGCCATTATGTGCCCTCAAGTCACTTTTAACTTAGGGTGATGCTACAAATTAATGACAACCCTTCTCCACCAATGGTCAATCCTCCTCCTCTTCCTTGCTCAGGTCTCACAAACTAAAAGCCATGGCGCTTCTTTTACTGTATTAAACCAGAGGTTCTCAACCTGCAGGCCCACGGCACCATTTCATGTGGCCGCTGCCACTGGAAGCAGATGCATTTACAACAGCTGCAAATGCGCCGACGAGTGTCGTAAATGGTTTAAGAAAGCCACTGATGAATTTTACGGCAGCGTTTACAGCAGAACCACCAGTCCAGCCCACTGTCTAAGGGTATGTGGTTTGTCCCACAGCTTTGAAAGATTGAGAACCTCTGTGTTAATCCATCTCCGGTCTCTTCCTACTGCTTTCCATCTTTTTCTTACATTATTCTCCCTCCAAAAAATGAGGGTTTTCTTCTCATGATATATCCAAAGTAAGATAGCCTCAGTTCAGTCATTTTTGTCTCTAGTGAGAGTTCAGCCTTGATTTGGTTTAGAATCCATGTATCTGTCTTTCGGTGGTCCAGTGTATTCATAAAGCTCTCTAGGACTCCATGTACCACTTCTGTTTCCCAATCAGCTTTTCCCCACTGCCCTGGGTTTGTATCCATTCATGGTCATACCAGGAATGCCACAGCACAGATAATCCAGACCTCAATTTCATGACGACTTGGGTTTGGACAATGACAAAGGGAAGAAAGTGGCTTCATGTTGTCAGTCCAGGTTTTGGTCAGGACACAAAAGAAGTTCCATGATAGTTGCCCTTCCAAGCATCAGTCTTCTTCTGAATTTGTGTCTCCACTTTGGACGACTGAGCCAAGGTATAGAGCTATTCCTGAATATACCGAATACAGTACAGAACAAATTGAAATATTAAACTAAATTAAAATTAAATACTAATAAGAATATTCACGAAAGAATATGAATATTGGGCAGTATTTCATGTTTCTGTTGGGACAGCAACGCATCAGTATACAGTTAGCAGCATCTGGAACATCACTGGCTTGTAAACCCACATATTTGTTAACCTTCGGGTACTTAGCCTTCCACTCTAAAGAGCTCAGTTAAGAGTTAAAATGTTCCCTTTAATCTCTGAAAGTATCCACCAGCTCATCATTGTGACTCATTAAAAGGAACCTTCTTTTTAACCCTCATCTTATTTGCTAACTAGATAAAGGGTATAATTACACGTCCTACAGGACAAGAGAAAACATTTAGAAATGTATGAATGATGCAGCGATCGTGACGTGCAGAATGATAGTAAGCATAGACTCTCAATATTTACTTTCTATAACAGATAAATGGCTTTTATTCTACCACTTAATGAAACTAATTAATCTTAGGATCGCAACAGCAAAGGAATAATTGGGTTTCTAAAGGGAGTGTCCTGGGGAGAAGAATCGAATCCTCTGCTTGGAAGTCCTCCATCTCTTGTGGAAGGGGTGGCCAACCTTGGCACTCCAGGTGTTCTTGGACTTCAATTCCCAGAAGCCCAAGTCAGTGCACTTGCTGATCAGGGCTTCTGGGAATTGAAGTCCAAGAAAATCTAGACGAGGGATGGCCAACCTTGGCACTCCAGGTGTTCTTGGACTTCAATTCCCAGAAGCCCAAGTCAGTGCACTTGCTGATCAGGGCTTCTGGGAATTGAAGTCCAAGAACATCTAGATGAGGGATGGCCAACCTTGGTGCTCCAGGTGTTCTTGGACTTCAATTCCCAGATGCCCAAGTCAGTGCACTTGCTGATCAGGGCTTCTGGTAATTGAAGTCCAAGAACATGTAGGCAAGTGATGGCCAACCTTGCTGTTCTTGGACTTCAATTCCCAGAAGCCCAAGTCAGCGCACCTGTGGATCAGAGCTTCTGGGAATTGAAGTCCAAGAATAGCTAGAGCACCAAGGTCGGCTATCCCACATCCTAATTAGGGGAATATTCCAATGGCTCCCAATCGTAAGTCCTCTCCCACAGCTAAGAGAAAGCCAGGAGCAGATGAGAACAAGTACAAATGACTGATGGAATCAGGGTGCCATTTGCAAAGTTAACAAGTAGGCCTTGCTTTAATTCTTAGCCAGGAATCTTGAGCACTCTGGAAGTCATTTTTGTTGCAGAAGTCAACTAGAACTAGTCTTCCTAGCTAGACCTCTTAAAACATTGCTACTCGAAAGGCTGGAAACAACATCTCCAAGTTTCAGCCATTTGCCATTTTTAAAAACAATAGTTGACGCAAAAATGGTCCCAACAGATGTTGGGATATTTCTTATCCCACCCAATGTAATGTTTTGGTGTCAACAAGGCTCCCATGCGGTTTCCAAGTGAACTGTGATGCTGAGAAGCAGAAGTAACATATTCTGACTATATGTAGGCCAGTCCCATATAGGGGAGATGATAAAAGTCTCCATGGATTCCAGAAACGCAAGATTTGCTAAATTTAGGAACGACTCCAATCAAAAATTCTTTGCCCGGGTAAGGGTTAATCATCAACCTTTTCAGCTTTCACCAATGGAAGCTAAAAGAACATTTATTTATTTTTGGAAATGCAGCTCTCATGCTGGCAAGCAGCACTGACCTTATGTGCATTTGTAGTGTCTCTTGGTCCAAGAACATTAAGACTTCTGAAGACTCCTGTTTGTGCCCTTGCGATTATTTATCACATCAGAAGTGTTAATTTGCCATACGGATGTCTCACATTTCTCATTGGAGACAAAATGCAATAAAAAAACATGGGCGTCGGGAAAAGGCAAACCAATTTTTGCAGGCCAACAGTGCAGCGGCTTCACAGAATTGCCCTCCAGGGTTACAGATTCCTATGTTTCTAAAAATTGCTTAATCAAATGCAGACGCTGTTTCGAGTCACGCTAAATTTTCACATCAAGGCAGCAGAACATGTCTTCCTAGACCAGCGCTGGACATTTGGATCGCTTTATTACATTTGCTTCTGTGTTGTGTGTGTTTTGAGTTTTGGGCGCATGAATCCCTGTGCCAGAAGGAAGCCTTAAGGCGGCAGCCAGAGGGAGGAAAGACTTCTCTCCTCTGATCTCTGGAAAACATGGTTTGATGCCAAAGGAGCCTTAAAGCAACTGCAAAAGCATGGCTTCAAGAGTTTGAATCCCGGAGCAAGAAGAGGCTTCTTTGCGGCTATTAACAGAGTTTTCCCTCCAGGCACAAAATTTCCTCAAAGCACACCCAGAGGTGCAAATGAAGCCCATATTTACTGTCCAACAGCCAATCACAAAATGAAAGAAATGTAACCTACCAAACCCACTTGTCCAAGGACAATTACAAAGACTTCTGGACCTCATGCTTGCAATCATGTGCTTAATGCGTCATCTAGCTTGGGTCTCTGACTCCCAGATGTTCTTTGGTTGATCAGGTCAAGCAGCATTCATCTGCTTATTTCTAGTATTTCATGGGATGCATGTCTCCTGGCTCCAGGGTCCAAGCTTGGGAATTCATTTTCTCACACTGCCTTTTGGGGGAAAGACTAGACCACTTCCCAAACTATGTTCCATGCAACACTAGTGGAAGCCTCAGTCAGTCCACTGGCTGATCAGTGCTTTGGGGAATTGACTTACGCTTGTGGGAATTGAAGTACAAAAAACAAAGATTGGAAAACATTGGACTAGAGCAGTGATGGTGAACCTTGGCACTCCAGGTGTTCTTGGACTTCAATTCCCAGAAGACCAAGTCTCTGTGAATCCTCACGAATGGGTTTAGGGCATGTAAACCCATCCGTGAAGATTCACAGAGACTTGGTCTTCTGGGAATTGAAGTCCAAGAACACCTGGAGTGCCAAGGTTTGTCATCAAGCCACACATTCACAGGGCAACCCCAGAAGAAAGTGAAATGGGGAACCCCTTTTCTGAGTACATACTTAGAAAACTCTGGAAAGAGTAATTGTGGGTCAAAACCAAACTGGTGGTATATAATTATCAGCATTTATAGCTTTCCTTTTAGCCCACACACAGTCACAAAAGAATCCCAGAAGTCTTCTTCTGACCTTCCAGAGATTTTCAACTCCAGCTACTGCTATTTATCCCTGATGACTGGCTTACAACTACCGCAATGTCCAGAAGTTGAAGTCCAAAAGTTCCAAGTGGACAACTTCTCCATTCCTAATGGCATGAGGAGGAGGTGCCATAGGAAAAGAATGCACAAGTAAGGCATGCATCTGTTGGTTTCCTTTCTCCTTCTTCTGTGTCTAAGCCAGATGTGAAACCACCAAAACGAAGGCACACTTTGGTGAGTTCATTCTGCACCTCCCTCTGCCTGATCTAGTGTGAGAAAGATTAGCTGGCAATACGAGGTTGCTGTTACCAGGGTACGCCCGATTGTGGTTTAAAAATAACACAATCTTCGAGGAGCCTCTTTCTGTGTACCCATACTTCTTTTTTATTACATCCCAAAATAAAACTTGTAGACTTTAATAAGGAACACATATATGAAACACAAGGGGACTTAATTTGGAGTAAACATGCTTAGGATGGTTTTGCTAGTCTAAGTCAAGATAAGGAGACAGAGGATGGGCAGTTAGCAGACTGAAAAGACTGCTGGCTGTGGTTCACTGGGATGTCCCAAACATCTAGAGCAGGGGTACCCAAACTTTTTGGGCCATGGGCCGGCCACATGGTTTAGCGGGCCAGTCACATGGTTCCACTGTAAACAGAAGCAAAACATGCCTTGCAATCTGTTTTGCAACAGGATGAGATAGATTTTAGGCTGCCATTTTCTCTGCTTAAACCAGGGGTGTCCAAACTACAGCCTGTGGGCCGGATCCAGCCCACAACACCAATTCATCTGGCCTGTGCCACCCTCATCACTCCCGGAAGCGGAAGTAAAACACGCCCATATGTGGGCCGGATGAATTGGTGTCGTGGGCCAAATCCAGGCCGCAGACCGTAGCTTGGACACCCCTGATCTAGAGGGCCAACCATCTTACTAGCTTTGGCCTTCAGATGACACAGCAACTGAAGATGAGAAAAGTGTATCTCCTTACTGCCCTGCGTCAGAGGTGAACATTCAGAAAGTCATCACCCAATAGCCTGCCTAAGTAGAAGGGAAAATCCCAGGTTGTCTAACCATGCCTGTTTTATTGCTCTGAATGGCACACTACCCAACATGTTCTTTCCAGACGGCACCGTCATCTTCATGTCTGGACATACAAGGTCACCGAGATACCTGCATCTGCTTGACTGCGTCCTTACCTTGTTTTGGATTTATTCCCAGGATCTCCTCCCTCTGTCTCCCCCCCCCCCCCCCACACACACACCCCTTCTCCTCTCTAATTACATCGTAAAAGGAACAATAGATGTCCCGCGATGCTCCCAACTATTATTTTAATGTAGAAAAGGAACTGTAGACTTGGTAGAGAGAAAAAGCTACGCGTAAGCTCCTCATCCGGAAATAATTGCACCGAGACAACTTTTAAGGCTGTTCGGCACCCATCCCAGGAGGAAGTCATAAACCAGGTGTTCTCAACCTTTTAAAGCCGGGGCCCGGGTCATGCTCCCTCAGGCAGCTTCAGGGGTTGGAAGGCCATTTTGCCCTTCCTCCACCACAAGCCACTTCCTGGTGTGGTGGAGGTGGTGGGTAGCCACATGAAATGGTGTCACGGGCCATATCCGGCCCCCAGGCAATAGTTTGAGAACCCCTGCCATAAATACTTCCCTGGGCTGCAGAGTGGATTTAGCAATAATGTTGTATCAGCAGAGGACAAAACTGACTCAGCAGGTTCCAGCCCTACCATGAGGCAGACTCTCTGGCCATGAGAGTGTAGCGAGATGTAAGTGATTCCTGTCCATTGATAACCAAGGATGGGAAATGATGCCTATGGGATTGCAGTGGCTTAGTGGTTAAGATGCTGAACTTGATGGCTGGAAGGTTGGCAGGTCAGCAGTTTGGGACCCGAGTACTGCATGACAGAGTGCGCTCCTGTCTCCGTCCAAGCTCCTGCCAACCGAGCAGTTCGAAAGCAAGAAATTGCAAGTAGATCAATAGGGACTACTTGGGTGGGAAGAGAAACAGCATTCCGTGAACTAAGTCATGCCTACCACATGTCTATGGAAACGTCTGCCGAGGCAGACAGCGCTGGCTCTTTAGCTATAAACAAAGATGAGCACTGAACCCTAGAGACAGATACGGCTGGCTTTTGAGCAAGGGCGATCATGACTTTTGACCTTACACCAAGAATAACTAGGCGAGATGTGGATTTTAAGCACCTTGACTTGGGACTGCTTGGTGGGAAGTAGAATTCAATTTTGCTTTCCCATTCCGGATCCAGAAACATGAACTGTTATACAAAGTCTACCTGAGCAGCAAAATAGAATATTTGCACATGTGTGTGCGTGTGTGCGGTGGTGGTGGGGCTACTCTATGTTTCCTTGACCAGCTGGACTTCTATGTGTGTAACTTTCATTAGAAAGTATCTGAACCATAAACCGTCCACTCTTTATCATCTGGTGAATCCCAGGGGCAAAACAGACACCCCAGCCTTCTGATTCTTCCACTGGCCTTCGGCTCTCTCTCGCTCTTTATTTTTTTTACTTCAGCCAAACCTCAGTGGAACACAAATATTTCTACCTCTATGAGGATTTATGTCCATTGCCAACTTTAAACACTCCAGAAACAACAGCAGGCTTGGAACTGTTTACTTATGGCCTATAAAAGCGGCTCGTAAATGACATAACAAGGAACAAAATATTTTACCTATGTGTTATTAAAAATTAACCTAACCTGCAAACCAGGTACAGTATTCCAAACCTTTTCACACCGCGGGCCGGCACATGCCCCCCAGATAGAAGAGTGGGCTGGTTACGTGGTTCCTCCCATTGTAAATGCTGACGTAAAATACATCTGCAGCTGTGGTAAACACATTTATGACAGCCGTGGGTGCATTTGCGGCAGCATTTACGGCAAGTATGGGCACATTTACGCCTGTACGGGTGCGTTATACAGCTGTCATAAACGTGTCCACTTCCAGTAGTGGTGAGGGCAGCAGCGGGCCACATGAAATGGTGCCAGGGGCTGGCCCATGGGCCGTAAGTTGACTACCCCACTGTAAACTATGGGAATGTGCAATTGGCTTTTGGACTCTTTAAGAACTCTGGATCTTCTTTCAAAAACACATCTACACACGCAAAACAAAACACCCCATGCTTCCCACACTAGCAGCTGAATAAAACCCAATCAATCAGGTCAGCAGATGAGCCTGAATTCAAAACACCGATGGCTACAAGTAGCTACAACCAAGTATGTCCCATTGCGAAGCAGTGATTTAGCGCTCATCTATGCTGGCAGCCGAAAGAGGTGATAAAAGTGGTCTGTACTACTCCACTAAACACCCCCCCTCCAATGAATTCAAACAGCACATCCCAGCAAGAGACCAAATCTGGTCCCTCAAGGAAAAGCAGTCTAGCTCAGCTGGGGTCCTGCATCTGTATCTTCTACTTCCATGGAGATTCTTGCTGTTTCTGAGATAACAAGATTTTTTTATATATATATAAAAAAGTTCCCTACCAGCTCCCAAAATCAAAATTGGAATACCATATTCTGCTGCCTGCGCAGATTATCATGCCATCAACAAATAATTGCAAAATGACCCATTTTTGATATCCACTCGTAGTGGAGTCAAGGAAGCACCATCAAGGCGCAAATCTCGCTGCAACACGGAGAAAGCCATCAGAGGCTGTGAGATGGAAAAATTTATATTGTTTCCTTCATGGATCACCTGCAATTCAGCTGTCTGGAAATAGCTTTCTGTGCTGTTTACACCTCATTGTTCTACACTAGGGGCTGCAGTGGCTCAGTGGTTGAGAAGCTTGCCTTGTTAGCTGGAAGGCTGGCAAGTCAGCAGTTTGAGACCCGGGTACTGCGTGACGGATTGAGCACCCGTTTCTGTCCCAGCTCTCGGGGACATGAAAGGATTTGAGTGGCGTTTCTCCCGCAAAAATCCTTTCAACCCAGAAAAATGTCTCACATGAAATTATTATTATTCCACACAAGACACCCTCCTTTACGAGACCTCTTGCTCCAGGTGGCAAAATAGTAAGAGACCATCGACACCTCTGCCATTGCTGGTATTTGGCCCATGGTGGGAAGCGAACCTGTGCTAGCTTGCCATCATCTCTCCTAGGCAGCCAATATGCCACAGCAGAACAATGCCAGGTCTGTTCTCCCTTGGCCTTCCATTGCGCCCAACTGGTTATTATTTCCCTGGCGTATAAATGGGTGGGAAGGTGCAGCAAATTACACCCTTGCCGTTCTTTTAAGACCAGCTTTTTATTTCTAATGAGAGGAGAAGAAGAGCTACGGGTTGTTAAGAGGTGACAAATGCAGGGGAACTGTGTTCATAATGAGAATCCTTCTTAAACTGTGCAGATGTTCAAGACCTTAAAGAGCTGCCCTTTCAACCACCCATGGCTCACCTACTCTTAAACCCTGCCTGCCTCCATGGCATCTTGGACTCCCTCAGCAAAAAACTTGCCTTGACCCAGCCCACCTAAACTGATGCTCTTTAGGCCATGAATCAAAGCCAGGGGTGCCGTTGGATAAATAATTTTAGATTCTAGGTTTAATGATCTCACACCCGCCTTCATGTCTAGTTGGCAGCGCACATTGATGCACTTACTTAGAAATATGGGCAGCGAAGCTCTATCTCTGTGGAGAAGATCACAACACAGGTGACCTTTCGAAGCAGGGCACTGTGAATCAGAGCATGGTACTCCAATCTGTAGCAACTGCTTCGATAATCCAGAGCTGGAGTACTCAACCTTTTTAGGCCAGGGGCCGGGTCATGCTCCCTCAGACAGCTTTGGGGGCAGGACAGCCATTTTGCTCTTCATCCACAACATGGCACTTCCTGGTGTGGTAGAGGTGGTGGTGGGCCACATGAAATGGCACTGTGGGCCGCATCTGGCCTGTGGGCCACAGGTTGAGAATCCCTGATTTAGAGCAGTGATGGTGAACCTTTTAGAGACCAAGTGCCCCAACTGCAACCCAAACCCATTTACCATGTAATGTATACTCAAGTATAAGTTGGGTTTTTTAGCTCCCAAAATGAAGTCCAAAAATGGGACTCAACTATACTTGGGTCAACGTAAACACTCAAAAACATACTCGCACAAATATCTAAATTAATTAATTTTACCATATTTTCATGTATTTTAATTATTGAAACTCACTAGCAGCTGCTGCATTGTACTCGGGTCAATCCATTTCCCTAGTTTTAGAGGTCCAAATTAGGTACCTTGACTTATATTCGGGATGACTTATAGTCGAGTATATATGGTATTTAGCTCTAAGTGCCAACACAGCAACAGGGGAAGAAGGAAACGCTTCCATTGGGCTGCTGGACAGAGGGGTGGGGCAAATTCTGTGCTGGGGGGAGGTAGGAAGCACTCTCATTGGGCTGCTGGGCAGAGGGGTGGGGTGAACTCTGTGCTGGGGGAGGAAGCACTCCTATTGGGCTGCTGGGCAGAGGGTGGGGCAAACTCTGTGCTGGGGTGACTGCATGGGTGTCCACAGAGAGGGCTCCGTGTGCCACCTCTGGCACGCATACCATAGGTTTGCCACCATTGATTTAGAGGGATTTTGCTATAGTGCAGTGGTTCCCAATGAGGGATTTCAATTCCCAGAAGCCCTAAGTCAGTGCATGGCTGATCAGTGCTTAGGCTTCTGGAGAATTGGAGTCCAAAAGCCAAAGGTTGGGAAAACACTGATCTATAGTGGATGTTGGCCCATTCTTTCCTAATGGTTGGTAATTTGTGGGCAAAGCTGTCATGGAATGGTGGGGGATTTGTGGCCTCCAGACCAGAGGCTAATGACCACTAGCTCTTTACCACAACCCAAGATCTGGAGCTGGGCAAAAAGATGTAAGCGCATCAGTAGGGCCAAGAATGCTGAGCAATTTATCTGAGCAAGGCTGAAGGCCAACAATATCCTGACCAGGGTGGGTTTTGATTTAAGACAAAGCGATTTAAATCATGGTTTAAATCAGAGGTTCCCAATCTTTTCAAGCCAGGGGCCGGGTCAGGCTCTCTCTGTCAGCTTCAAGGGCCAGACAGGCATGGGTGGTGGTGGTCATTTTGTTCCAACAGCTTCAAAGAGGCAACCATTTTGTTTCTTGAATGCCCTTGGAGGGCCACATAAAATGGTGCGGTGGGCCAGATCCGGCCCACGGGCCTTAGGTTGGGAAACCCTGGTTTAAATCATGATTTAAATCACTCGTCAGTAGATCACAACATAGGCCACCATTCAAAACAGGGCACTGCTGGTGGACAACAACACACAGGGTGAATGTGGAGACACGCATTGGTCAGCAGTTGGCAGAGCAGTAAATGAGCCGGGCTCTGTGCTTTCCTGGCCTTGCCGCTGGCCAAACTTAAGTCCTCATTGCCTTCATTTTGGCAGTCCAGGGTTTGATCAGGACACGAAAGGAAGGACGTAAAGATCCATAAAACTTTTCACGTTCAATGCACCTTCCTCACATTTACCTTTTTGCGAAGATTTATTCTACTCCCAACAACCTTCATGTCACTTAACTTTTGGAAACTTAGCACTTAAGAGGTAAAGCGAAACGTAGCAGGACAGGCTGGCAAAATCACTCATTGCAAAGAAAAGTCATCATGCTTATAAACAAAAAAACCTCAAATCAAACAAAACTAGCCAAGCACATTATTTGTGTTTAATTTAAAGCCCATTTGGAGCGCATCATTTAATGTAGAATAGTTCCAAATAGCATAGCAGGCTAGTAGATTGACAGGGATGATGGCGATGGCGATGATGATGCCCGCAGCAACATACAGAATAAGGTCTTGTCAGTCTTTCCTAACTAACCATTAACCAAAAGAGTTGTACTCATATAAATACGGTGCATCAATGTTAGCAAGGTCAAAAAGCCCAGAAGTCATTGGGTTGCATTAAATGCATCCATTGAAGCTTTCAAGAGGCCAATTTAATTTACAGGGTTGGTAAATATTTGTGCCACAATACAAACACCACCTGCCTGCTTGGCCCCTGGTTCTCCATCCTTGCATCCTTCATTTTGATATGGAAAAATAAAATAAATCATGCTCTCCATGCTTGATATATGCGTCCATCTTCAGCACAACGACTTTCACCAGCAAATAACAGGCAAAACAACTGATGTAATCATAAATAGGGGGCTGCGGTGGCTTAGTGGTTAAGACACTGAACTTGGCTCCTGGAAGGTCAGCAGTTTGAGACCTGAGTGCCGTGCGACAGAGTGAGCTCCCACCATCTGTCCCAGCTTCTGCCAACCTAGCAGTTTCAAAAGCAAGAAATTGCAAGTAGATAAATAGGTACTGGGGTTGCAATGAATAAAAAGACCAGCCTTTGGAGCCAAACTGACTATAGCCAGGTACGGTTAGTGGTTAGATCAGGGGTGCCCAAACTTTTCAGGCCGTGGGCCGGTCAGGTGGCCAGTCACTATGGCCCACAGGCTAGATACGGCCCCAGACACCAATTCATCCGACCCACAAAGCCCTCAATGCTCCTGGAAGTAGAAGTATAATGTGCCCATACGTTTTACTTCTGCTTCCGGGAGCAATGAGGGCTTTGTAGGTTAGAAGAATTGGTGTCGGGGGCCGGATCTGGCCTGTGGGCCGTAGTTTGGGAACCTCTGGGTTAGATGAGTGATTTATATAGCCCAGCACTGCTTGATGCAAATGGCAACATCTCTTTCTGTGGTCCTGGAGGGGGAAGTCATTTTCCACCCCCTGTAACATGACCTCTCAAAATAGGTATAGGAAATCTAGAAAAAAGGTAAAGGTCGCCCTTGCTCGAAAGCCAGTCGTACCCAACTCTGGGGTTTGGTGCTCATCTCTATACCGAAAGAGCTAGCACTGTCTGCATCTACAGATGTTTCCATGGACATGTGGTAGGCATGCCTCAACACCAGAGTGCACGGAATGCTGTTTACCTTCCCACTGAAGTTGTCCGTTTATCTACTTGCAATTTCTTGCTTTTGAACTGCTAGGTTGGCAGGAGCTGAGACAGAAATGGGAGCTCACTCCATCATGCAGTACCTGGGAATTGAACTCTGACCTTCCAGTCAGCGAGCTCAGTGTCTTAACCACTTGAGCCACCGTAGTCCTAGAGCTCTTCAATTTTTTCAAGGGCAGCACTCGACTTAACCTGAGTTATGGTGTGCTCCTCAATTAACATGGATGCAGTGAACACTCAGTGGGCCGGTGATGGCAAACCTTGGCAGGCCAGATGTTCTTGGACATCAATTCCCAAAAGCCCAAGCACCCTGTAAACCCACACAAATGGGTTTACTGTGATTCATCCGGCCCATGCTGCCCTCGTCGCTCCTGGAAGCGGAAGTAAGACGCGCCCATATGGTTAAGGCTCTTCCGGGTTAACCCTTCCTCTGTACGGGCACATTTTACTTCTGCTTCCAGGAGCCGCGAGGGCAGCGTGGGCCGGATGATTTGCAGTAAACCCATTCGTGTGGATTCACAGGGTGCTTGGGCTTCTGGGAATTGAAGTCCCAGAACATCTGTAGTGCCAAGGTTCGCCATCACGGCAGTGGGCACTTTGGAATAGAAGTATATCCTCATACCTTCACACTCCTTCCACAGAGAGATAAAGAGACAGGTCACCACCACCTATTCCATGTACTGATGAGGATTTAAGTTTGGCCAACGACCAAGCCAAGAAGGTGACCTGGACACCAAAGAAGACAACCACCTATTCCTTCCTGATGCATTATGTGCCATCAAGTCACTTCCAACTTATTGCAACATGAGCAGGGGTTTTGAGGTGGGCAAGATGTTCAAAGGATAGTGGTTTACCATAATTACCATGAGTTTCCGCGCCCAGGCAGGAATCTGAACTCAGGTCTCCCACTTCCTTGTACAACACTCTATCTACTACACCACAGAGGCTCTAATTTATGTCACCCTCACACTAAGTGCCTACAAAACAGACGTTCCATGGGACCATGTGAACCAAACATTAGACCCTCGCACCAGAATTGCGTCTCCAGTCGGATCTTCTCCCCTTTAGAAAAATGTTGAAGTCTTGGCTATGTCAGCGGGTTTGGTGCATGTGTGACTCTTCTGTACAAGCCCACTGGCTTATTTAGCCTCTCGAGGGATCCTGCCTCTCGCTGTTAATATCTTTGTCTGTTGATTGTTTTTTGCTATTTTATGCTGGGTGGGGGAGGGTGTTTTTTTAGCTATAATCTGATTAGTTTTTATGTGTTTTAATGTTGTTTTTAGTGGATTGGGTTGGTATTTTTTTTAATGGTTATTGTTTTATCTGTGGTTATATTGTATTTTATATATGTTGTTAGTTGCCCTGAGTGATGTTTTTCATCAGGAGGGCGGGATATTTATCAATCAATCAATCAATCAATCAATCAATCAATCAATCAAGGTTGCCCTTGCTCGAAAGCTAGTTAAGGCCAATTCTAGGGTTCAGTACTCATCTCTGTTTATAGCCAAAGAGCCAGCTCTGTCTGCGTTTGCAGACATTTCCATTGACATGTGGCTGGCACAGAACACTATTTACCTTCTCACCCAAGTGGTCCCTATTTATTGACTTGCAATTTCTTGCTTTCGAACTGCTAGGTTGGCAGGAGCTGGGACAGAGCCGGGAGCTGATTCCATTGTACCATAGCTGTCAAGTATCCCTTATTGGCCAAGAAAACCCCTTATTTTACCCTCTTCCCTGCCGTCATCCCTTATTAATTTGACTGCAATGCCCTATTGCCACCATTGGAGGGCAGCACAGGATAAGCATAGCTGTCAAGTATCCCGTATTGGCCAGGAAAACACCTTATTTTACCCTCTTTCCTGCCGTCATCCCTTATTAATTAGACTGCAATGCCCTATTGCCGCCATTGGAGGGCAGCACAGGATAAGCATAGCTGTCAAGTATCCCGTATTTGCTGGGAAATTTCCCTTATTTCCAAATCCAAAACTTGACAGATATGCATTGTACAGCACTTGGGTCTCAAATGGCTGACTTGCCGACCAAGTCCAGCATCTTATCCACTAAGCCACTGCAGTCCTTAGTCTTGATTTTTAAAAAAATGTCTAACTTGACCCTTGAGTTGGGCAGGTTGAATTGACTTCATTAAAAGAACAATTGACCCTTAGAGGCCCTTCTGTCCCAGGGACTTCTCAAACAACTTTCCCCTCTCCTCCTTGACAGGTGTGCCCTCCCTAAGCTGTGTTGGGGCAGGAAGAAATCCACCAAGCACAAAAGAAACTCCCCGTTCTGGATGTTAACTTTAGTCACCATAGCCAGACAACGCGCCAGTAGCATGGAAACAGGGGAGAGAGGGAGAGAGTCCGGGGCTGCTTCCAGCTGGGTTGTTCACAGTCAAATGGGTCTTTCCAAAGGGTTATTGAGCTAGTAGCCTGGAGTGGCCAAAGACAGGATGATGAATGAGAAAGACACAGCAGCCAAAAGTTGAAAGAATGGCAGAAGTTCACTCAAGGGTGGCTAAAATGGTGCCCTAGTTTAGTTAACAAAAGTCCCAAGGAAAGCAGGCAAGCAAGCAATAAACACACTCTCTAATATTGCAACGTATTCTACACAACCACACACAATGTGCAGATGCACAAGCTGCAAATAGCTGGGGAAACGGGCAGAAACGTCAGGGTTGATGCTCAAACGGAGAGGAGATATTATGCTCATCACCTTGGAAGTAGATCTTATTGAACACAATGGCACTTAAGCCTGAATACACATGTATACAATAACACCAATAATGACATGAGCAGCTGTTTTCCCACATCGGTTTGTATGAAATAATGAATATGCAGGAAAAGCTTGTCTTTAGGCTAATGCATGCATCATTAACACACAGAATTTTAAAACTTTTATTATAAAAACATTGTTCTTCTGCCCGTATCTGTATTGCTTGCTACAATTTGCTTTGATCTTGCCTTTATTTTAAAAGGTATTTAACTGCATTTTCCCTAAGTCACCTTGAGGCTTTAGCTTTAGAAATTTAAGAAGCTTAAAAATTAGGAGGGAATCTCAAACGTAAGTATTTATGCACACTGCCAAAGCCTGCAGGTTAATATGTTAACAATTACCAGTTATTCTGCCTGTTTCCAAATGAAAACGCTTATCTTCTCTGTAGCAAAGCTCAGATCCATCTTGATCTTTTCAGTTATATAAACCTGGAACTTGTAAATACACAAACATTATATCACTCCCCCCCCCCTCTTTTTTTAAAACAACAACAACAACCAAATTCTTCTCAATAAAATGGAGTGAATGGAGTAAGCGCTGCATTGAAACAACCATTAAGGCATGACTAGCGAAAGAAAATGGGTAATGCATAAACATACACGAAACTGGAGGAGGGAGAGAGAAAACCCTATTGAAAAGCAGTATGATAAGAGGAGCAATGTGATTTTTCACCGAGCTGTTCTTCCATGTGACATGGGCACAAATCCGAACATACTTTCTTTTCAGCCTGAAGTTGGCAGCTATTCACGGAACAGAGTAACAACTTAATAAAACAGCTTAGATAGATTTTAACGGCAACCCGAGCAGCTTATCTGGAGCATAAAGACAGGATCATCTGTCCTCCCAGTAGTTTTGATGGAAGCAACATTTGGGTTGATTTAATTAGATTTTTACGGCTGAAATTAAAAGAAGCCGTGGTCCGCCATCCTGCCCGTCCACCGTCTTCTCCTTAGCTGCTCCTTGGGTAAATTATTCATCTCTGTCACAGAGGGAATCTGTGTTGACATGCCAAACTAACATTATAGATGTCTTGAAATAATAATGATGCAATTGTCTACTCCCGTTTCTTGACTCAGCCCCCACCTCACCAAAAAGAGAATGAGGAATGCATAGCCTTTCCGTAATTCTGTCCAATTTGCAATCAAACAAAGCTCCGCATAGTGATTAGAAACTATTTAAGGGAGAATTACACAGCCATTAATGAAATATAGGCATTTCTGGGACGGCACATGGAAGAAATCCAAGACAGACTGAGTGTCATTTCTTACAGAATATCAGAACGAATGGAACGGGCGAGAAAAAAACTATCTATTTTCAACACTCCCCTCTTAAAATGAAGCATGTACTTTCCCCCAAGGGAGCAAAAGACCCACAATACAATTGCACAAACACAACAACAAAATTCACTGGCTATAAGAGTCAAGATCAAGTAAAGGAAGAACGTCACACCATGATAATCATCACAAGGAGTTCCTATCTAAAGACAAGCATTTGGGGTGATGGAGTGAACCTTCAAATAGGAACAGGTAAGGAAGTGATGCCTAACCTTGGCACTCCAGGTGTTCTTGGACTTCAATTCCCAGAAGCCCGTCATCACTCCTGCTGAAAGAACTTCTGGGAATTGAAGTCCAAGAACATCTGGAGTGCCAAGGTTCATCATCCCTGAGGTAAGGTAAGGTCTTCTCAGCATCACTTACCAGCCGTGATGGTTACATGGGGGAAAATGATAGTAGAGAGCTGAAGGCCCAGGCAAGGTGGTGGGTGGAATTTGAAGACTAGCTCTTCCAGTTGTTGGGTGGACTGCTCAACTTTCCATCACAATCTGGTTGGCTAATGCTAGAAACGTAACACTGAGCCTCAGGAAACCTTCTCGGTTTAGCCAACTTTGGAACTGACAAGTGGCCTAATTTTCATCGATTCGCGAAGGGATGGATCTGAGCCTACTGGCATATCCTTGGGACATGTAAATGGATTCTTGCTTCCTTGCTCTTAGACAACAGCTGAAATGAAATCACTCCCAGCCTTACCTTTCCCAAAACATTCAGCTGAAATGACGGCAGTCCATTGAGGGAGGCCCGCATGATGTCTCTGCAACATTTGCTTCCAGCACTAAATGCAACATCTTGCGCTCAAAAGACTTCAGTTTGTAAGCCTAGAACTTTTCATCTCGTTCTGGTTTTAGCCAAAGGCAGGGAAGAAGAAGACCCTTCCATCTTGAAGTCTACTGGCCGCCCTTCGAAATATTGCTCCAAAGATACAAGGTCACTGTTGTTTGTATCCACTACAACTACAACAGTTGTCACGACATAGACTTCTTCAGTTGCTAGATGCTTCCTCAACTTTGTCTCCGCAAGCAGACATCTGCCATACCCATTCCAAACATGGCTTGTTAATGCATAAACAAATTGGATGTACTGGTGAGAACATTGCATGCCAGTCTCAACACATTGAACACTTGGGGGAGAATCTGTTGCTCCAATGGACAGTGAAGACCAAGCAGTCTATTGTTTTAGCCCTGGTGGTGCACTAGTTAAAATGCTGCACTGCAGCCAGAACATTGGGAGTTCGATTCTGACCAGGGATCAAGGTTGACTCAGCCTTTTCCATCCTTCTAGGTGGGTCAAATGAGTGTCCAGCATATTGGGGAGCAAAATGCTAATTAACTTGTGAACCGCCTGGAGAGTGCACTAAGCGCAATGCGGTGGTAGATAAGTATGATTGCTTTGTTTTTTTAAAAAAGGCTAAATAAATTCAGATGGAGCATGAAGACATTTTCTCCCCAAGTGAATTCACCCAAATGTGTTAAAACAGGGGTACCCAAAATAAGGCCTGTGGGCCAGATCTGGCACCTGACACCAATTCTTCTGCCCCATGCCACCCTCATCGCTCTCAGAAGTGGAAGTAAAATGCCGTATGGGCATGTTTTACTTCCGCTTCCGGGAGCGATGAGGCTGGCGCAGGCCAGATGAATTGGTGTGTGTGTGTGTGTGTGGGGGGGGCAGATCCACCCCATGGGCCTTTAATAAGAGTCCGTAGTTTGGGCACCCCTGTGTTAAAAGGAAGATAAGTTGAGGAAGTCACCATGTTCTTGGCAAAGGCTTGGCTCACACAAAATAAATATAGAAAACATCAACTTGGCATTTGTGGCTACAAATGAGTCCCAGCCATAAGAGAGAGAAAAGTAAGAAATGATGGAAGGGGAGGGGTTGCTCGTGAAACATGCACATGAAAGCAAGCAGGCGCTCCAAACAGCCTCTGGCTTCCACTTTCGACTTTCCATTTGAACATAAATTTAAATTTCAACAAGTTAATGGGTTGCAAAAGCCATACTTTCCTCCCTATTTAGAAAAAAGAAGAAAAGAAAAACAGCTGAGCTTTCGATTAGATCCTATAAAATGTATTTAATGTTTACGACAAGCAAAAATCACAGAGCTCATCTGGAAACTCCTCTTTAATAGAGCCCGGGTAAATGTTTATACTGCCTTTGCCAGAAAAGCAGGCTAACCGCGTCACTCACTACATTAAACATGGTTATAGGCAGCTTCATTTACTGAATTGGGTATATAATGCTACATGAGTCCTGGTTTTATTTCCAAAAAACCCCACACACAAAACCAACTTCCCTAGCTATTAACTAAGACAACCAATCCAGTTTCACTGAGTCCTTTGCTGCATTCAACAAACAAACAATCCAGAAGGGCTTTCAGATAATTAAATCATCATTATCATCATCAACAACAACAGCTTGGAATCAAAGCTTCTGGAGTCAACAAAAGCTACAGTAATCTGTTTAAAAAAACTAGTTAAGATAACCAGTATCTGCCTTTCCCATTTTAACAGGATAATCTTTGCACACATCTGCTGCTATGCTTAGACCTCTCTTCTTGTTAGGTTTGCAGTCCTAAGGACGCTTACTTGGGAGTAAGCACCACCAAACACAAGAGAGGCTTACTCTGGGGTAAATTGCCTAGGATTAGCCTGCCAGAAATGCCAGCGCAAATCTTACATTAGCAAAACATTGACTCTGAAAACAGCTAAAGATGATCTTGAATACAATGTAGAACCACACAGTCATTTCAGGAGAGCAGGGTCTATCTAGTGTGGCTACTCTTGGAACATACTGTATGATGTCCCCGTTTAAGCTGCCAATTCTGATTAGGTGTTACAGAGAAACTGCAATCTAAATAGCATTGGTTGTGTTTATTGACACAAAGCACAGAGAAACAGAGCGTATCCACCACCCTTTATGTGACTTTTGTTGCATACAAAAGTAAATAAAAATAGGGAACTTCTTCCTATTTCCCCATCATACTCTGACAGTCTCTACACAGCACACACGGATGTGCCAAGCAAGCACATGCTGGCACTTAAACCAGGTTCAACTCAACCTGCAGCGCAAATAAAGGCCGTTTGGTCCACCAGAAGGACCAGGAGAAACTTCCATTAAGTGGGAATCAGTCACCGGTGCCCCAAAGGCCCACAACAAAGAGCAACGCCGTACTTTAGCTTAGGAGCATCTTCTGTGTAACTTACCCCACGGGGCACCTTTTTTACTCAGGGGAAAACCCTCCAGCTTCCCACGCCGGCGGGCCTTCTTGGCTGCTTGCCCGTCTCCCCAAGGAAAAGCAGAAGATGGGGAACATCTCTTGGTGGACACATCAAGTGTTCCGGCTCCTCTGGGCACTCCAGACCCTATAGATCCTGAAGGGAAGGGGGCAGGCCAGGGGGAGATGATGTTTAGTGGGGGGGGGTGGGGGGAGCAGCTCCAGAAACCGAGTATAACTCTTCTGTGAAGGCTGCCGGACCACCTCTGGACCCTTCTGGAGGCTAGAAGGCCAAAAAGGTTGAAGGGGAGGAGGGGAGAGATGGGGAGGGGGCTGTTTGCCTTCCTTCCTTTGGGAGGGGAGGATGAAGCGGGGAGAGGCAAGCCCTGCCTCGTACGGAGCCCGGTCTTGATTCCTCTCCAGGAGAACCGACGGGGACCTTCGCCCGGAGACTCTGCCTGCCTGCCTGCCTGCCTGCCTTCCTCCCTTCCTCCTGCCACTGCCTCCGCGGCGCCACCACAACGGAGGAGAGCGGCGGAGGGAGAAGGACCGGCCCCCCCTGGACCCGCCCCGTCCCCCCCTGGACCCGCCCCGTCCCCAGGAGCAGCCAGAGGCGGAGACAGATGTGCATGCACACCACACACACACACACACACACACACACAAGCAGGATCACACGCGCCTGCTCGAAACCCGCCCCGTCAGGTCCCGAGTTCTCCCGGCGTGTCAGCTGAGCTGCCCCACAAGCAGGAACGCTGCACCCCCAGGATTGGGGGGGGGGGGAGGGAGGCATGTTGGACTCAGGACCCCCCCCCCCCGGGCTAGTTCTCCCGGCCGTCGGAGGGGTGGGCAGGCAGGCAGGCAGGCACTTGAGCCGGCATCTGGAGATCAGCGGGATGGCTGAGATGTTCCCGGGAGGGAAAGACACACACCCCCACACCCGTTTCCAGCCATGCCCAAAGGCCACGGGCTCCACGCCCCCCCCCCAGGCTGGCTCTCCGTGGAACCACCACACACCCTTTTCACGGGGAAGCCACGTCCAGCGACTCCGGGGAGTCGTCCAAAGAGAAGGTTCGTTGTCCAGTGTGGCCACGCAGCGCCCCCCCCGAAAAGCCACCGCCCCCCCCCAAGCCCCCTGCTATATAGGGCCAGGCCAGCTCCTTTCCCCTGCGAGCGAGTGAGAGGCAATGGTTGGCCCCAGCAGGGCCCGACGGCGCCGCGAAGTTCGGGGTGGGGGCTCACTGGGACGAAGGGGGTGGGGGGTCCGTCTGTGGGGGGGGGGAAAGCGGAGCGGGGATCAGGACCCGCTCCGTGCCAAGGCGGCGCCAGAGGAAGCCCTGCAAAAAGGGAAACGAGTCCGGCCCGACCAAGGGGTCGAAAAAGCCCACCCCCCCAAAAAATATATATATAAATTTCAGGTTCTTGGATGGCAGAGGGAGCCAAGCCCAGCCCAGCCCCCCTCCCCCTCCCCTCCAACACTGGAGCGGTACCTGATGCTTTGCCAGCGAGGAAGAGGAGGAGGAAGGGGCGCCCAGAGTTAGACCCCCCCAGATTCCCCCCCCCCATAAAAAAACGCCCGCCGGAGGGAAGGAGCGAGCGAGGAGCGCCCAGAGAGACCCCCGCCCACAGCCCTCCCGAGGTCCAGCCTTCCCCTTCCTTCCCTCCTCCTCCTCCTCCTCCGCCCCCGGAGACGGAGAGGGACCGAGAAGCGAAAGTGGCCCGCCCCCTCCCCGATCTCCCTCCCCCTCCCCCTCCCCCCCGCCTCGCCTTACCTTTCCCCGCGGGGCGCCCGGTGGGGCCGCCGCCGCCGCCTCCTGCCCGCCATTGCCTCTCGCCTTCCTCCTCCTCCTCCTCCTCCTCCCCGCTGCGGCCGGGAAGGAAGGGAGGGAGGGAGGCGGATGGCGGCCCCTCCTCTCTTCTGTCTTGCCTGCCCAACCGTCCTCCCCCAAGGATGCGCCGGGATCCCGACCCCCTCCCCCCTCCTCGCCTCCCCTTCCACTCCCCCTCCTCCGCGACCTTCCTTCCTTCTGTTCATCATCAACTCGTCCTTCCTTCTCTTGTCTTCTATTCCTTCCTTCATCAACTCTTCCTTCCATCCTTCGGTTCATCATCTAGTCCTTCCTTCCTTCTGTTCATCATCATCTCTTCCTTCCTTCCATCCTTCCTTTTGTTCACCAACTCTTCCTTCCTTCCATTTTGTTCACCATCAACTCTTCCTTCCATTTGTTCATCATCAACTCTTCCTTCCTTCCATCCTTCCCTCTGTTTATCATCAACTTCCTTCCATCCTTCCTTCTGTTCATCATCAACTCGTCCTTCCATCCTTCCTTTTGTTCATCATCAACTCTTCCTTCCTTCCATTTGTTCATCTTCAACTTTTCTTTCTTTCCATCCTTCCTTTTGTTCACCATCAACTCTTCCTTCCTTCCATCCTTCGGTTCATCATCTAGTCCTTCCTTCCTTCTGTTCATCATCATCTCTTCCTTCCTTCCATCCTTCCTTTTGTTCACCAACTCTTCCTTCCTTCCATTTTGTTCATCATCAACTCTTCCTTCTTTCCATCCTTCCTTTTGTTCACCATCAACTCTTCCTTCCATTTGTTCATCATCAACTCTTCCTTCCTTCCATCCTTCCTTCTGTTCATCATCAACTCGTCCTTCCATCCTTCCTTTTGTTCATCATCAACTCTTCCTTCCTTCCATTTGTTCATCATCAACTTTTCCTTCTTTCCATCCTTACTTTTGTTCACCATCAACTCTTCCTTCCTTCCATTTGTTCATCTTCAACTTTTCTTTCTTTCCATCCTTCCTTTTGTTCACCATCAACTCTTCCTTCCTTCCATCCTTCGGTTCATCATCTAGTCCTTCCTTCCTTCTGTTCATCATCATCTCTTCCTTCCTTCCATCCTTCCTTTTGTTCACCAACTCTTCCTTCCTTCCATTTTGTTCATCATCAACTCTTCCTTCTTTCCATCCTTCCTTTTGTTCACCATCAACTCTTCCTTCCATTTGTTCATCATCAACTCTTCCTTCCTTCCATCCTTCCTTCTGTTCATCATCAACTCGTCCTTCCATCCTTCCTTTTGTTCATCATCAACTCTTCCTTCCTTCCATTTGTTCATCATCAACTTTTCCTTCTTTCCATCCTTACTTTTGTTCACCATCAACTCTTCCTTCCTTCCATTTGTTCCTCATCCACTCTTTCTTCCTTCCATCCTTCCTTCTGTTCATCATCAACTCTTCCTTCCTCCCATCAGTCCATCCACCCCGGGAGCCCATCATCCGACCCTGCCTTCCTTCCCTGCCTTTCCCGCATCTTCCGACTTACCCCTCTTTCTCGTTTTCTCTCCCAACAAGAAGGACAACTCAAGGCATCCCCAAGTCCGAGGGGAAGGGAAGAGGGGTGGGAGTTGAGAGAGAGAGAGAGCGACCCCCTCCCACTCCCAAAGCTCCGTCTACTCTGCGCTCCCCGACGTCTCCATTCTGCCTTCCATCCACCCGGGGGTCCCTTGGCAAGGAGCGCCCCTTTGGCAGGCATTGACCAGCCAGGACAGGGGGGAAAGGATGGAGGGGGAGGGCCCGGGGAAGGGGGGGCGCGAGGACTTCCCTTTTTCCGCAAGAAAAGAAAAAGTCATTTAAGGCTTTTCTTTTAAACAAAAGAAGTGACCAAGAATTAAAATCTTGGAAATAAATGCCAAGAATTGGTTAGCATTTATTCATTTTTCTTCTTCTGAAACATGAATCACTGAAGGGCTACAATGGCATTTTACGGGGGGGGGGGATGGGGAAATGGAGAAAAATGTTGCTCTGAGCAAGTTTTGATCAGTATTTGAGTTTGGAGGCAAAACAGAATTTCATAAAGCAAAGCAATCACACTTCTCTCCTACCTCATAGCGTTTAGTGCATTTTCTGGGCGGTTCACAAGTTAATTAGCATTTTGTCCCTAACATGTCAGGAACTCATTTTAGTGATCTCACAAGGCTGGAAGAAGCAGAATCAACCTTGAGCCCGGGTCAGGATCGAACTCCCAATGTTCCACTTTTCAAGCTCAGCGTCTTAACCACTAAGTCACCGCAGTGCTGCTTTCAAACAAATGCCTCGCAGCCTGCCATCCTCTCTCCTTGATGAGAGGGTGCCCTCCCCCTTCCAGCCTAACCCAACAGTTCTCTGGTGCCCCCCCCCAAAAAAAAACCGCCTGGCATCCTCTTCCGAATGTAGAACCTGGCCCCATGGGAGGGTCAGTGGGTCTTTCCACACACCCCCAGGGAGAATTTCACATTTACAGGCAAAATGAATGTGAAAAACCACTCGGCTCTTGGAGTGCCCAAGGGTACCCTGTTGTGGGCAAAACCTCCCTTTGACTCCGAGGGGCGGTTTTGTTTTTTGTTGGCTTCCAGGGTTTAGAACTGATGCCATTTGTGGGGAGGGTGTGGGGAAGAGTTAAAGTCTTGGCCTACACTTTGCTCTCTTCAGCAGCTGCCAAGAGAGTTTCCCAGCCATGGGAATGGGCCATTTTTTGGCAGGCAGGCCTTGGGATATTTCACTCCAATGGGTCCAGGCGGTGACAGACTGGAGACTCCCATCCCCGGCGCTTTCTGTACGGCTGACATTCAACAGAGCTGGTATTTTTTTCTGACACCCAAAGCTTTCGCTTCTTTAGGTGCTGAAGGACATTTTCCCCCTTACTCCCCTTCTGAGGCACCGGTCAACAGCATCCTGAGGGATCAGGTGACGAAACCTTTAGGGCTGGGATGGCGAACCTTGGCATCTGCAGCTGTTCCTGGACTTCAATTCCCAGAAGCCCAAGTCCCTGCGAATCCACATGAATGGGTTTATTGCATGTATGTGCAGTAAACCCATTTGTGTGGTTTCGCAGGGACTTGGGCTTCTGGGAATTGAAGTCCAAGAACAGCTGGAGTGCCAAGATTCGCCATCCCTGCCCAAGGACCTCCAAGAGGAGGCAAGGGGTAGAAATCCAATGGCAGGACAGAACCTCCATTAAATGAATTGTCTACCAAAGATTGGGAGAAGCAACCAGGAGATGGCATTAGCATTTACAAAATACTCCCCCCAACAGCCTAAATCCCTGCCAAGGTAACAAACAAAGGACGAAAGGAGTAACACCCAGGAAGCAAAGGGTTATCCATCGCTGCTCTTAGTTCCAAACAAAAGAAAGCAGAACAAAAAAACAACAACCTACTTCAGAAGGTGTTCCCCTCCCTCCCCCCCAACATGGGGAAATTACCTTCCCAGAGTGCAATTTTGCAATAATGCTTGCTAGTAAAGTCAAGGTAGGAGAGAGTGGGAGAGAGACAGACAGACGGACAGACATGCATGCACGCACACACATACACAAAGCCATCCGATTCTCCAGCCTCTCCCACTGTAACCTCTAGAATTGGCAAGGGCGGCTCACATTCGGGAAGTGCCACATCTGACAATTCTTCCCTGCCTGTATTTCAGAACAGATGTTTTGGACTACAGTTCCTAGCAGCCCCAGTCTGCAGGGCCAATGATCAGGAATTATGGGGACCAACGTTTGAAGCCTCTGGAGGGGACTGGCTTGTTTACTCTTGCTTTGTAACTCATGAAAATCCTCATCCAGGTCATACGGCCTGTTTTGGAGGACGGTTGGGTTGGGTCTAGAAGCAGTGGAATTTGTGGCCAAGGTCTCCTCATCCAACCTCTCTTAGTGCATGACTACCACACACCTGGCACGTGGAACACTGCTACTTTTCCCACCAAAGCAGTGCCTGTTTATCTACTTGCAATTTCTTGCTTTCGAACTGCTATGTTGGCAGGAGCTGGGACAGAGGATGGGAGCTCACTCTGTAGTGCAGCACTTGGGTCTCAAACTAATGACCTGCTGACCTTCCAGTCGTCAAGTTGTGTCTCAACTACTAAACCTCCGCAGTCCCATGGATCTATGGGATACAGCTCCCATTATTCTGAAGACAGACCAATGCACTGGGGGGTGAGAACCTAGATTGGGAGGAAGCTTCTTAGACCATCTGTCTTATATTATTACATGCAGCAAAAACCTGCTTGTTTGAGCCAAAGAGCCGTAAAATGACATAAAAGAGAAAAGTGGGTGGTTTTTTTTTGTATTTAATGAGAAGCTCTATCTATCTTCAACCTGTTTTGTTACAGGTGATTTCATGACGCTTCACCGTTTCCACCAGCCACAATTGCTGCTGATGGCTTAATTTGTAAACACATCTATGTGCTTCCACTGCATGTATGGCTGGAGTCCTTGTAGTTGAGCTTGGCAAAGGTCTCCAGTGCCACACAAATGTATGCCAGCCTCCCGTTGACATGATAAACCATCAGCAGCAATGTGGAGGAAAGCGCCTTAAATCCTCCCAGACATAATAGGCCAGCATTGTGTCAATAGCGAAGAGATTAACGGAGATATTGTCAAGCTATTTAAGCCTTTATCCTTTAAATTATCCTGGAAGTTGTGTTGCAGCTGTTAACCTCCCCATCCTGACAAACTTTTAAGAACAAATATTTTAAGAGAATCAGAAGAAAGAGGAGAACAAATGGACACTTATAGTAGGAAGGTCTTAACTATGAACAGATGCCCATCAGAGGGAAAAGCTGATGTTCTCTCTTTTCTAATTGGGCTGTTTGAACAACAAAAGTAAGGATGGAAATTAGCAGGGTCCGGCTACTCTGAGTAAGGGAAATTCAGCATCTCTGGTATGGCTTTGAGGGACCTCCGTTATACATGCTGGAGGTGTCACACCCTGTTTTCTTAGATGGTGAAGAACATCTATTAGGAAGGATTTCTTGAGAGTAAGAGCTCTTTGGTAGTGGAAAGGGCTGGTTTTGAAGGAGGTAGGATCCCCTTCGTTTGAGGTTTCTAAATAAAGTTAGATGGCCATTCATCAGGGATGAGGTCGTTGTGACCTTCCTGCTCAGGTAAGATGACTGGAGTAGAAGACCTCTGGAGTAGAAGACCTCTGAGGTCCACTCCCATGCTACAGGTCTACAGTTTGTGTACAGAAGGTTTTTCCAGGAATGGGGCATTCCTATGTGTTTTCATGTAAAAGTAAAGTCTTTTTATACTGAAGAAACAAGGATTAGTTTTCCGGATATTGGCAACCATCATGGCGATAGTCTTCCTGTTCTTAACCCCTTCTTCCGAGGACTTTCCACACCAGTCTCTCAGGTTCTTCAGCCATGAAGCCCATCTATGTCCAGGGCTTCCTCTCTTCCCAGGAATCTTTCCTTGTAGTATTCTACACTTTATGTTGTTCTTCATGATATGGCCAAGGTAGTGGAGCTTTCTTTGCTTAATGACCTTAAAGGCCTTAATCTTTGTAGCATTTTTAATTGGTTTTTTAGATGGGTTTTGAATGTTTAACGCCCAGAGTTGTTTTGAGCTGGGCAGATATACAAATTGAATGAATGAATGAATGAATGAATGAATGAATGGATGGATGGATGGATGGATGGATGGATGGATGGATGGATGGATAGATAGATAGATAGATAGATAGATAGATAGATAGATAGATAGATAGATAGATAGATAGATAGATAGATAGATAGATAGATAAGATAGTTCTTGTTTAAGACCATTAAACAATGGACATGATCCAAGGCTCCAAGAAACCTGTATTTTCAGAGCACCCATCCCTGTGTCTCCTTGATGCTGGGAATGGCTGTGATCCTGCACTCATGTGGGTATCTGCCTGGGCAAAAGCAAGGTTGATGAACGCAAAGGCTAATAAACTGCCAAAGGCAAAGCTACTATAATCCATCTTGGCTTTGCTGAGTCAATGGGCTTCAGCCTCTTCCTCCCTCTATCAAGCACTGACTCAGCATCTCAGGCAGCCAAGAGACACCTCAGGATGAGTCATGCCTCCTTGGTCCCCACATGAGACAGAATGGGTTGGGCATCAAGGCAGGGGAAGGAAGCATCTACGGGGGCTGAGCACTTTACCTGGCCATCCGAAAGGCTTACGGTGGTGATGGTGAACCTTGGCACTCCAGTTGTTCTTAGAGTTCAATTCCCAGAAGCCCAAGTCCCTGTGAATCCACACGAATGGGTTTGCTGCCCGGATGTGAGTCGGTCCATTGGCCATTCCTAGGACTGCTGTGGTTAGCTCTACCTTCACCTTTCCACTCCTAGCATGCACAAGGAAGTAGGATAAACCACACAAACTGAACCAGGGGGCAACACACACACACAAAATGAACACAACCTTTAAGAAACATTAAATGCACCAAGTATCTGAAAAATTAAAGCGGCTGCAATACATCAACTATATTATCATAACTCAATCTAACTGGAAGTCTCTTGACTCCCTACCAGATAGTAGCAGGTGGGCTTAGAAACGGGTTTAGATCATCCGTCCCTGCGTAGGTACGATCCATGCAGACTTAAAGTTTCGCAGTTCCTCAATGAAGATGAACAGAAGGAAACCAGGTTTTGGCCTTTAGAAACAAATGCTCTTCTGCAATATGGATTTCTGTGCTCAAAATACACCCAACTTAACCATTTATTTACACCATTAGTTGTTTGGACAAAATTATCCTCCTCACTTGAGTAACACACCTAGAAAGCTTTGATTCCAGGAATTCTTTGAAATATTCCGCTCCCCAGCATACAGAATTCAAATACAAATTGATAGGTATCGAATTACTGTGTTGCTTTAATACTGGTTCCTCATATTAATGGCTTTGGAGCCACACTCTCAAAAACTCACACAAATGGCCTTAGGGTTGTTACCTAATATTTTGAAATTCACCCTTTAGTTTAAGTTATTTTCTTTTATTTTTAAATAAAGTTCTTTGAACCTTTCGGTTTCCCTTGAACTCATCATCAGGCACACGTTTGCACTAAGCATTACACGTTCCATGTTCCCCAGAGCACAGACTTTTGCCCCTAAAGTGGTGGCAGACGATGCCTGTATCTCCTAACACCAGCGTTGCACTGCAGGCGGTTCTAACCGGTTCTATAGAACCACGCGCACCTCCCTCCCACACCGCGCCCACCTCCCCTCCCCCACACTCCAGGCGCAGCCGGGGGCTGGAAGGAGGAGGAGGAGGAAAATCTCACCCACCCGGTGCCGCTTGTCTGGAGTGGTGTAGCTGGGCTGGGGGGGAACTCACCATGCCTGGCGTGCTTCCTCCTATGTACTTCTTGTGCGCCTTTGGCAACGCCCCCATGCACCTCACCCAGGAGGCGTGCAGGAAGTACATAGAAGGAAGCACGCCAGGCATGGTGAGTCCCCCCCCCCAGCTCAGCCATGCCGCTCCGGGCAAGTGGCGGTGGCAGCGGGTGGGCACATGCTTCCTCCTCCTCCTCCCGGTGCAGGACGTCATGTATGGAGGCCAGCAGCGGCTTCAGCTCCTCCTTGTGGCCCGCCTGAACTGCACCTTCCGGTGAGTCTCCTCTCTCTCTCTCTTTGTGTGTGTGTGGGGGGGAATGGAGGGGGTGGCAGATGCGGGGAAGCCCTGAGCTGGGCTGCACGGAGGAGAATGCCCCATAGGTAAGGCGAGCGCTGTGGGGGCCCCGACTAGCCAGCACGTGGGGGGGGGGCTCCATGCAGCCCAGCCAGGTGCCTCCGTCCACACATCTCCCGCCACTGTGGCCTGTGTCTCCAAGGCAGCAAGTGAGGAGCATTGCCTGCAAGCAGAGGGGTCGGGTTCACTCACTCACTCCACAGCGATAGCCCGCCTTTGGCTCCCTGCTTCTCAGTGCTGCCGAGGGCTGCTCAAAGCCTAGAGGAGGAAGGAAGGAGAGCTGAGTCTTTCCCGCTGTTGCTCTCCTTCCTTCCTCCTCTCAGCTTTGAGCATCCCTCAGCAGCACTGAGAAGCAGGGAGCCAAAGGTGGGCTATCGCTGTGTAGTGTAAAAAAGGGGCGAGCTAGTGAGTGAGTGAGGCCGACCCCTCTGCTTGCTGGCAATGCATAGAGTAGGTAGTAAAAAAATTTGCAGTGCATCACTGCCTAAAACCCATTTGCTAACCATATTTTACTCTAACATCAATAAATATTTCTTTTGCCCCCACCCCCTCTGGATTGACCATTGGGTTATTGCACATTCACGTAACAAAATTGGGAATAAAATGCATAGCAATACACTCAAATGGAGCCTGGAAATTAATGGAATACATTCAGGAATTAGACCAAGTGGGTCACCTTTGACACATGTTAATCTCACCTCAGGAAATTAATTAAATGCCTATCTCTTGCTGGCCAAAGCCATTGATTGACTTGAAGCTCAGCTCTTGTTCAAAATTGAAGTTGAGTTCCTTTAAGATAGGAATGTATAGAAAACGTCTATGGAATTATTTCTGTTTGTGTCTGATTATGATATTAATATTGGATTTTATGTCTTCTCATTCCAAGGAACAGTGAAATGGAAAATATTAACCTATAAGGAAGGGATGTGGTCGTGCGTGTGCGGAATGCATTTCCACACATGTGCAGCCTATACAGTAATGTGCCGTTTACACTTACCTTAATTCCCGGACATCATCCCCGCAAGGGTCCGGAAGCTGAGAGTGGGGCCAACGGCCCACAAACGCGAACGGAAAAACCCCCCCTATGAATCCCAGCGTCCGCCACGCCACGGCATGTCTCAGCCAATCAGGCAGGTTGGCCCGAACGCAGAGGAGGCAGGACAACCGGTGTGCGCAAGGGAAAACCGCCGAGTCGACGCACGCTCAATACAGCTCAGGGCCCTGCCTTACCGAGGCAGACAGAGCCCGGGCTGAGGGAACGATCTGCCTGCTGCCCCTTCCATGCCACCTGAGGACACGGCCGGGTGAGGCAGTGCAATAGGCACTGCCACTGCCCTGCCGCCCCTCTCGCCCTCAGCCACACCGCCTGAAGACGCGGCCGGGATCTCGTTGTTGCAATTTCCCCTCCGCTGTTTCGAGCCAGCCATCGAAACAGCAGAAGGGAAAATGCAGTGGCGGCAGCCAGCGATCCGCCAGGTAGAGAGCCTTCCCTGTCTGGCGCCTTTGCTTTTCCCCTCCGCTGTTTCGAGCCAGCCATCGAAATAGTGGAGGGGAAAATGCAGAGGTGGCAGCCAGCGATCTGCCAGGGAGAGAGCCTTCCCTGACGGATTCCTGCTTGCTGACAGTCTGCTATCCATCCGGGGACGCGCGTCTCCGGATGAAAAGAGCAGCCTGGCAGTCATCTTCTCTCTCCGCAGGGCCCAAGTGACCCAACGGTATCAATTGCTAGTTATAACTAAAAGACAGCTCTGATATTAGTGATATGCGGAGGAAAAACACCCTTCGCCCTCAGGAAATCCTTATCAAAAGATTCAAACCAGCTTTTCCAGCCAGGCCCATCAGCCAGATGTGGAAGTCAACATCTATTGTTGTGGAAATAAAGCTGGCAGAGAGGAATCGCCAGTTTACATATCAATATGTTTACAAGAAGTCAAGAGGCCAGTTTTTTATTGGAGAACTGCCGCCCCCCCATCTATGATGTACCAAAATTATAGCTCTGATTCGATCATCTTTACAATCTCTGATATGATTTGCCCTTCATTGTGAAGGCTGGGATGCATAATCAAAAGAGAGTCATTTGTTACTGTATTGTTTTGTACTTGAAGAAACATTTGCTGTTTTTTGTGTTAGGTAAAGGTTTCCCTTGCTCGAAAGTCAGTCGTATCCGACTCTAGGGTTCAGTGCTCATCTCTGTTTCTAAGCTGAAGAGCCAGCACTGTCTGCTTCTGCAGACGTTTCCGTGGTCATGTGGCAGGCATGACTAGACACCGGAGCGCAGGGAATGCTGTTACCTTCCCACCGAAGTGGTCCCTATTTATCTACTTGCAATGTCTTGCTTTCGAACTGCTAGGTTGGCAGGAGCTGGGACAAAGACGGGAGCTCATTCCATCCTGCAGTAAAGATTTGATCACAGGAAAACTTTACACATTATCTCCTGCCCAGTATACAGAATTTGAATGCAAACTGATAGGCAACGAATCACTCTGTTGCTTTATTACTTGTTAATCATATTAATGGCTTTGGAGTCACACTCGCAAAAACTCACACAAATGGTCTTAGGGTGAACTATGGCAATTATTACAATGAAATAGGATGAAGTTAGGAAGGCTGCATATAATTAGGGCTAAAAATTAGCATTCAAATGGGTATTAAGGGACTCATTTGCAATCCCCAAGCAGAGATACTGATAAATATAAATCTTTATCTGATAATATTAATTTAGTGCAGACTGGCATCAGTGATCACTGTAATAATATCTTTGGTCCTGTGAGGGTGGGGGCAAAGTGGTGTTGGGGGAAAATGTCTAGGAATTGAGCTGAGGAGATGTCAGGTTATCCTGCTATGGTAATAGAGTAGACCAGTGATGGCAAACCTTGGGACTGTAGATGTTCTTGGACTTCAATTCTCAAAAGCCCTCATCAGCTAGTGTGCTGACTTGGGCTTCTGGTAATTGAAGTCCAAGAACACTTGGAGGCCCAAGGTTCACCATCAATGGAGTAGACCCTACTGCCAGGAACTCAATGATGAGTGTCAGGTGGCGGTTAACTAACCTGAGAACCCTGAGGACTAGCGGCCTTGAGTGCTGAAGTCCACAGGGAAGGGTGATGGTCTCCAAGTGGATTAAATCCCACTTGAATCTATCTTGATGGAGGCCAGCAGCTTCATCCATCCTGGCTTGGGATTGAAGAGGATTTTGCGTGCCAAAAGGGCTCAGGAGCAGAAAGTGACTCTTGGAACTGGATCAGTGGTACTATGGGTGTCACGCGGCAATGCGGAAGGCAAATGGAAGACCACTGCATTGTTTACTCAGGACAGTCTTCATGGCTGATCGCCATGAGGATCGCCAAGATTGGATTCGGATATGGCAGGAGTAGGAGTAGGATTCTTTTAACCTCTCCTGTTAATATCTATTTATTTATTACATTTATATTCTGCCCATCTGGGACATTTCATACTCTAGATTTCAGGCACTATTAGACTCCCTTCCACGAAAAATATAATTTTAGGCAACATTGCTGCTGATTCACACACACCACTGTTGCTATTTTCTTATGCTTTTCCTTATTGCTCTGTTTACCATCGCCCTCAGTCCCTCAATATCATCACTGCTGCCCCACTTGTAAACATCCCAGGTGGCTTCTGGATGGATGATGATGAGAGAGAGAGAGATGCACACCCCAAAGGTCCCATTAGAAAGAGTCATTACTCTAGGGAAGAGAAGATGATCTAGGATGGATGAGCAGTAAACCCATTCGCGTGGATTCACAGAGACTTGGGCTTCTGGGAATTGAAGTCCAAGAACACCTGGAGTGCCAAGGCTAGCCATCATGGATCTAGGATGAGCCTGGGCAATCAGTGCTTCATTCCTAGATTGTCATTTGTTACAGTCCCACTGTCTTTCATTTATTATAGCCTGGCATTTGTATTTATTCATGGCCTTCTTCTTCTTCTTGGCATTTTTCTTTGAAGAGGCAGAGTAGCATTTTTGTGTGAAATCAGTTTTAATTTCAGATCAAGCAAAGTCAACAGTCTGAACCGAAAACAGCCTTTAGGTATTGCTGGTGCATGGCTGCCTGATCATTCCCATGTCTGACATTCTGCACCCCAGACTTTGACCCTCCCAGTTCATTCTTACTTAGTTAGCTAGACTTAAGGGGCTGCAGTGGTGGCTCAGTGGTTAAGAAGCTCGCCTTGTTAGCTGGAAGGCTGGCAAGTCGGCAGTTCGAGACCTGGGTACTGCATGACGGATTGAGCACCCGTCTCTGTCCCAGCTCTTGGGGACACGAAAGAAGCCTCATTTGGCTGTCCCCAGAGTGGACTTTCTTCCACAAAAATCCTTTCCACCCAGAATAATTTCTGACACGAAATTATTATTATTAGCTAGACTTGGGTCCTCCCATGTGATGTAGCATTTTGGGCAGCTTTGGTTCAATCAGGTGCGGGGGTGGGGGTGGGGGACAATACCCTCCCCCATATTTTGTTCTTAATGAAAAAATCTCTTTACAGATTTCCTAATTTTACTCGGATTTAGAGATTTGTTTGTATATAACTTGGATCAAGTCACTGCTACTACAATACGGTTTTTAAACTATATATTTTTTATCTTGCAACTTTTTACATGCAATGGAGCTCTGATTGGACGGAAAGGGGAAGATTGCTTTTCAAGAAAGAAAGGAAAAGAAGAAATTAGTAATCTACGTCACCTTTGGTTCTCAGAGCACCAAGGGCTCTTGAACTGTGCATAACAGGAGTTTGTGGTGAAAGGGATTCTGTGCAGGATGGGTGTAGGAGTTAAGACAGCCTGCCTAGTTTTCTGTGGATAAGAGCCTTTCCTTCCTTCCTATCCTCCCATGCTAATGTCACTGCGCTGTTCCTGTTTATTGCCAATTAGAGCTCCAATTCCCCCTGGAAGCCAAAAAAAGCTTGCTTTCTAATCTGCCATGAAGAGCTTGATCCAAGCTTCATTGCTCCTAATCCTACTCACCACCTCAGAAGAATGTAAACATCAAGTGCAGAGTTGAACCTGTTGTGTTACTGGCAAAGTGTCAACATGAGTTGTGCATCCTCCTTCAGTTCTAGATTCACCAGAGGTCAAAATCCTCACCCCTTTGCAACGGCAGGGCTATTGGCCCCACTTGAGTAGCTACTTCAAGCCACCTCGGAAAGTAAGGACAAGAACAAGTCAACAGAATCTACACCTGGGATGCCATGCAAACACGACACTAAGAGTTACGGAGCATTTGCTTTAGCATTTCGCTCCACAGAGACGCATTTTGAAAAGTCAGCTTGTGAAAATGGAAAAGGTGGTGTGTAATAATGAGGTTACATGGAAGAGAAATTTGGGAAATAATTTAACATAAGAACATAAGAACAGCCTTGCTGGAACAGGCCACAGGATCCCATCCAGTCCAGCCTTCTGTCTCACACAGTGGCTCACCCTTTGCTTCAGGGTATTCCCAAGGAGATGCCTTCACCTGTTTAGGATTCTCTGGAAAATGGCATTGAGAGATATCCTGCCTATCTCTCCAACCCCGAGGTTGTCCTTAGGTATCCATAATTATAGCCATTGTCCTCCATGAACTTGTCTAATTTAGACCAACAGACAGACAGAAAGAGACAGACAGCTAGCTAGATAAATGATGGATGGATGGACAGCTGGATGGATAGACGGACAGCTGGATGGATGGACAGCTGGACGGACAGACTGATGGATGGATGGGTACGTGGATGGATAACTAGATAGGTAGATGGGTGGGTGGACAACTAGATAGCTAGATGGATGGATGGATGGACAGACAGACAGATGTATAACTAAATCTTTTAATGTTAATGTTATGCTGATTTTATATTTGTTTTTAAGATAGTAAAATGGCACAGCGGTGGGCAATATTGCCAAATGTTCTTAAGTTTTTTTTAAAAATTGCTTATATATTGGTTTTAACTTGTTTCATTGTATGGTCAGTGGGGTGCTCGCTGGCCTATGTACACCACCCAGAGTCCACCGGATTAGGGCAGTACATAAAGCTACAGTATGACATAAATAAATAAATAACCTAGTTTAATGTTGCATGCAAGCTAGGAAGAGGAAAAGGAAGAGGATGTAGACCACCCTCCCACTCTGATTTAATGTGATCTCATTTGATTTCAGAAGCTGAGCAGAGTCGGGCCGGCCTAGCACCTGAAAGTAAGACCACCCAGAGAATAGCAGGGAATCTCCAGGTTGGGCTATGGGAAAAGCCAGAGGGGCAGCAGCCACCCTATAAGGCCAGGTGGACAAAGGAGCTGACTGAGGATGGACGAACTCTCCTTGTGCTCTCGACTTTCCCTGCCTCTCACAGATGCGCTTCCCAGAAGCTCAATGCCAGGTTGCTCTCTATCTGAATGCAGAAGAACCGCCGCTGACAGCCCATGCACTCTAATGAAAAGAAATGGATGTGAATTGCAAAGCATGTCTGGAGCACATTTTCCTGCTGACATATCAGAATGACAGTACAACTGCCACAGGTTTTGGCATGGATGCAGCACGGTTTCTTTTGAGACAACACTACATGTGTGATACTCCTGCTTTTTACAGAAGCAAAAGACGGGGGCAAGGCTACGAAAGGAAAGGAAAAACCCATCATTTTCCCAATGATAGTTTGACAGTTGGAAGCATTGAGGGGGGAACCACGCAATATCTAAAACTTGGCTGCACAGAAACCTTAAAGAAAACTAGGAAAATAAATAATCTTAATGATTATTAAGAATATGATGGGCTTGCTAGCAAAATCTCTTCACATTTTTGATGGGTTGAGCATTAAATTTTCAGAATGCCTTAAAAGACGGAAGCCTCGCAAGGTTGCGTACATAATCAAATTAAATAAAACACTGAATGCATTAGAGAAGTACGAAAATTAAACATAATAAATGCCAATTGATTACTACTAATTGGATACCAGGATCATTTTTCCCCCTCTGGAAAGAAAAGGGAAGGAATCGAACCCTTTAGCCTTTCTATCATAGGTTGACTCAAAGTCTTCCAACTTTTGAAGTCCATAAAATGAGTCCCAAGCATGTTGGGGGCAAAAGGCTAATTAACTTGTGCACTAATATAAGTGTTATTGCTATCAACAATATGCCTGTCTTTGAGCAAACGTTCTTCCCCTTCCGTCTGGATTTCAAAAATGCATTAAATAAAGTTTTGAAGGTGTTTAGTAGGGTTTTTTAAAAAAATAAAAATAAAAATCCCTATATACAGAAGTCAATAAAGAAAACAGACAATATATTTGATATAGGTAAAGGTAAAGGTCTCCCTTGCTCGAAAGCCAGTCATATACGACTCTAGGGTTCAGTGCTCATCTTTTTTTATAGCCAAAGAGACAGCGCTGTCCGCTTCTGCAGACGTTTCCATGGACATGTGGCAGGCATGACTAGACACCGGAGTGCATGGAACACTGTTTACCTTCCCACCCAAGTGGTCCCTATTTATCTACTTGCAATTTCTTGCTTTCAAACTGCTAATTTGGCAGGAGCTGGGACAAAGACAGGAGCTCATTCCATCATGCAGCACTCGGGTCTCGAACTACTGACCTGCCAACCTTCCAGTCATTATATTTGATATGCACATTGACTAGTCTGTCTGGTTGGACATCCCGGTATGGTAATGGAGTAGACCGTACAGTCAGAGACTCAAAGCCAAGTGTTGGGTAGTGGTAAATAACCTGACTCCCTAAAGGGGCCAATGGCTACGAGCGGATGAGGTCTTTAGGTGGGATGAGGGTCCCTTTCAGTGGAGGAAATGCCACTGGAAACCATCTGGCCCAATGACAAAATGAGTGGAGGAGGGACCACTTCTCATTCCCAATGGTCATGGAGGCAGAATAGGCCATGCCAGATGGACTGGCTGTGAAGGTGCACCTTGTCCATATCCTCAAGACTGTGGCAGTCCATTGCAGTCCCGGTGTCTCATTTTATATGTGCTGCAGGAGATGGCTCCATGATCACAGTGTGTGGGTCACTTCATGGCAAGCTGGGATCTACCCTAAACACATTCACACCAATGGCATTTTTCCTGCTTCAGGAAAAACTACATTCTTGGATACGAGTTGCAGCCGCCGACAACGATTCTGGAGAGCAATTTTTCCACCTTCTGAGTTTGAGTCTCTCTGCCACGGCGTCCTGGACGATGAAAGGGTGAGAAACATGATGCCTCTAATGACAGTCAGCAGAGACGCCCCATGAAAGGATGAAGTGTGAGGCAAGAGGATGTATAGGACCCATCTCGTGTCTGGTAGAGAGAGGCATCCGAAGGGTGGAACCAGCTGCATCATTGGGAAGCCAGAGCCGTCTCTAAACGCACTGGAACGAAGGGAGGCCGAAGAAGCCCAGCTGTGCTGAATTAGCTCATTCTCTCGGGGACTCGATCCGCGGTCCATTTAAACGGGTGGCAAAGCCTCCATTAATTTCAGGACTCATGGGGTGCAATTAAATGGGTTCAACCTGGGAACAGAAAGGCCAGTTTTCTATTATGCGAACAAAGAGTTTACAGTGACGAGAAAGCGACGCCCTTGAGTTTTCCTCTTGGACGGGCCCTTGCCAAAGAGTTCCTGATAGATGGCCGTCATAAAACACAGATACGCGCATTCATAACCTGTCCGCCCCCTGACAACCAATGGTGCTTCTGTACAGTAGACACTGGTTTCTTCTCTTATCTCTTTATTCCTTAATTTTGTGTACACACTGGCAACATTCAGCTCTCGTGAACAGTTGCTTGGTGTGGCACCAGCCAAAGCATGAAATCCCTGCACGCGGAGATAATTTCATACTTGGCTTCCACTTGACAGGGGCAAGAAATCTCTGGGCTTGGAAGTCATTTGTTGAAATTTAATCCATTACCTTTAGTCTGCCCACTTAAAAAAAACAAACAAACACCTGTGACTTAGGCCAGTGGTGCCCAAACTTTTTTTCCACAGGCCGGTCCTGTCCCCGACACACAGCTGCAGGGGCCGGAGATGGGCTGCTCCCGCTGCTGACAGTTTTGATGTCAGCAGCGGCGCCGGCGACGATCGCGCTTTGTCCAAGCAGCCTCTGGCTCGGTCCCATCCCCTCTGAAGCCTTTGCCAAAGCCGATCGCCGCATCGGGGAAATTTTCGGCGCCTCCTCTGTTTCAAAATCCACGGCGCTGGAAGGGTAGCCTGGTGTGCTGCGGTGATGTCATCCCGGGCATGCCAGGGGGCTCACCTAGTACCGCAAATTTTGAAACAGAGGAGGCTCCGAAAATTTCCCCGATGTGGCGATTGGCTTTGGCAAAGGTTGCAGAGGGGATGGGACTGAGCCAGAGGCTGCTCGGAGCAGCCAGGACAAAGCGCGATCATCGCCACTGCTGATGTCAGGCAGTGGCGGCGGGTGGAGGGGCTGTCTGCGGTGAGCCCAGGTACTCACCATGGGCCACATTAATTATATGCGCGGGCCTAACTGGGCCCGTGGGCAATAGTTTGGGAATCCCTTACTTAGGGTAAAGTAAACCATGCTTAAAATGGGCCCGTTTGAATTGGTGGAACTCATGGAGGAGTTGGCATACGGGATCTCTGTTGGTTCAATGGGCCTACTCTTGTTCAATCTAAAATAAATTATTTTAAAAATTCTTTATTGAAAGAACAATGTCCAAAAACCTTGCTGAATGTGGGCAGGTCAAGTTCAAGGTCACCCTTGCTCGAAAGCCAGTCATATCTGACTCTAGGGTTCAGTGCTCATCTCTGTTTCATAGCCGAAGAGCCAGCGCTGTATGTGTTTGCAGATGTTTCCATGGACATGGGGCTGGCATGACTAGACACCAGACTGCAAGGAACTCTGTTTACCTTCCCACTGAAGTGGTCCCTATTTATCCACTTGCAATTTCTTGCTTTTGAACTGCTAGGTTGGCAGGAGCTGGGGTAAAAAGGGGAGCTCACTCCGTCATACAGTACCCGGGAATCAAACTCCAATCTTCCAGTCAGTGAGTTCAGCATCTTAACCACTTGAGCCACCACAGTCCCTCAATGGGCCTACTCTTGTTCAATTTAAAATCAATTATTTCAAAAGTTCTTTATTGAAAGAACAATGTCCAAAATCTTGCTGAACGTGGGTGGAGTATAGTGCGCCACCAATGTGGTTCCACATGATCTCCATAGAACTGGCACAAGAGGAAATGACCAACCCAACCATCCCTGAAAAAGAAAATGGTTCCCTTTTATGCAAAAATTGGTTCCCTTTTTTGCATAAGCTTTGAAAATACTGAATTCTGACCACAGATCCTGGCTGGTTCAGTAATGATTAATGTTTCATTTTAATTAATTAGTTGCTTTCTGTGTGTAATGACATTTTGGGCCATTTTTGGTAATGTGATTGTTTTCTAAAATTTACAACTTTGATGTACATTGTACAATTATGCAATAAATTAATTTTTAAGTTTTCCATTAAAGCAGGATTGAATTAATTGAATTAATTAATTTTTAACTCAATGTTAAGGTGTATCAGTATCAACAGGGACTTTTTCCAAGCTTGAAAAAAATATATCTCAAATACCGCAGTATTGGCACACCGTGACATCTATTGAGTGTGGCAATGCCCGGTCCACCAGAAAGGAAGAGTGAGAAAGATTTTTGGGTTTTCCATCCCTCCACCAATGTTTGATGTAAGAAAAGGGTGGGGAATTTTGGCCTTTGAGCAAAGCCTAGGCCCATGGTGGTGAACCTTGGCACTCCAGGTGTTCTTGGACTTCAATTCCCAGAAGCCCAAGTCTCTGTGAATCCACATGAATGGGTTTACTGTGCATCAGCGCAGTAAACCCATTCGTGTGGATTCATAGGGACTTGAGCGGGAATTGTAGTCCAAGAACACCTGGAGTGCCAAGGTTCGCCATCCCTGCCTTATGGCATTTCCTTTTACAGAGAAGGAATAGAGTCACCAGACTCGGTGCTACCATTTGGCTGAGGAAGGCAACTGTTTTGGGTGGCAAATTTTGCATGTCATCAAAAAGTTGAGGAGTTTTTATTTTATTTACTTTTTTGTTCTTTTTATTGACCAGTATGTGAGAGACAGGGACTGTGGTGGCTTAGTAGTTAAGATGCTGAACTTGACGACTGGAAGGTCGGCAGGCCAACAGTTCAAGACCCAAGTGCTGCATGGTGGAGTGAGCTCCTGTCTTCTGTCCCAGCTCCTGCCAATCGCGTGGATTCACTGAGACTTGGGCTTCTTCTGGGAATTGAAGTCCAAGAACACCTGGAGTGCCAAGGTTCACCACCATGGATCTAGACAGAGCGATGGGAAGCCCTGCCAGGAAGAAGGTCAGACTAGCAAGGTGTGTGGGTTGTTTTCATTGAAGAGTGTTGCCTAACTGCATCCTTGGTTTCTGAAGGCATCTGCATGTCTTGGCTCGTCGGAACATCACTCCTTGAGTTGTCTGAGCATGATTTCTCATACTCTAGCCAAATCAAGATCCTCCCACACCGGTCAGCTGCTCTGATGCAAAACCAGCAAGCTATCACCATGTCAGAATTTTTTACTCGACAATCCACCGGAAGTCTGGCTAGTGAATCAGCTTAGAGACATCTGAGATGAAATGATTGGAAATCTAGAAAAACAGAACTTGCCGTGCACATGCCCGCTTCAGTAAAGGGTGTTCCTGCTCCCACAGTGACAACCACCACTGCCTGGGCCCATAGGCTTGGAGAAGTTGCTTTCTTGGCCACGCCGCTGATGGGCCGTGTTGGGTAGGGGATTCTGGGTTGTGTAGTCCGTACAAGCAAATCTGCAAAGCTCTCTCTACAGAAATCAACTATGATGGGATGAAAGTTTACCAAAATGATGTAAATAGCTTTTTTTGATCCAGAGAGAAGGAAGGAAACAAAATTACAGGAGAAGCCTTTCCTTTTTTGCTTTGGCTTCTCTTCCCATGTATCGCCTTGCCTTCCCAGATCCAAAGGGCACCAAAGGCCACACTCAGACGAACAACACAAAAATTACCACGATGGTCTCAATATGTAGTGGAGGTACTTAAGAGAGAGTTACCAGAGGGAGCAGGTCTAGCACGTTTCCACTCCTTGTCTGTTTATCTTGCTTAATTTCAGAATGCCTGAAGGGGCAACAGACCCTCCCGCCCCACAGGAAGTACAAAATAGCCCCAGAATTTAATAGGAAACCCAGATCTTTTAACAGCAATGATTGCACACTGAAACCTCTAGTTAGTATGGGAGACATTATTACTCACTACATATAAAAACCTGGGGAGACACGTTTATCTTTATGGATCATCATTGCATGACTTAGGCTACCAGATTGTGAAAAACCCAACATGAATCAGCTTGACCAGAAAACTCAGATTTCAAGTCTTCCACAAAAGGATTACGTGGGGTGGTATTTGAGCATTGTAATGTTTTTGCTTTCTGTCATTTTGCAGAAAAATTATTTTTCCTTCCTTGTATCAGTTTAGTCAGTGATAGGTCACCTTGAACTCCAGGTGTTCTTCACCTTCAATTCCCAGGAGCCTTGATCAGCAGGAGTGCTGACTTGGGCGTCTGGTAATTGAAGTCCAAGAACACCTGGAGTGCCAAGGTTCACCATCACAGATTTAGGTGCTTACAATGCAATGGGGCTAATGAAAATGAAGAGTAATCCAGCCAGAGCATTTAGAAGCACACCTGCGATTCTGTCTTTCCTAACAAAGAATGGGTAATGCAAGGCATGGATAGAGTTTTGTCTAAAACCCATGGCTGACAGTCTGAGCTTGCCATCATGGGTGAGACCAACCAACGTCTTGAGTCCTGAGGCAGCTTCCTATGCACTTAATCAGTCTTTGGCTGCAGCGAGATTTTCAGGAGGACGCAAGTTGTCATCTCCTTGAACTTCATTCATTGAGATTTGATTTTTATAAGTCAAGACAGGGCAAGTAATCTGGACTCTTTGTTCTCTGTTGACCCTCTACCACACATATCTCAGAGACAAGAAGTACTTTTGTTTCTGAAAATATGGCACCTAACCTTGGTTATACACGAGGTTGATGAGCGTGAAGATGCTTTTCTAAAAGCTCTTGAACCACCAATGGTTCTGAAATAGAGAGGATGAAAGGGATTTACCTGAAATCCTGCAATGCATAACAGAACCCACAGTAATAGGTAATTTATGGTGACAGAGAGGTTTAGCCCTGAGCAAAGTGCAGTAGGTCTCCCATACAACTTCTGTGTCAATGGGGAAGTTTATCCAATAGAATTTGATTTTGTGGGACATGGATGGATCTACTCTAATTAGCTGTCAATGCGGTTGGCCTGATCGAAAAAGACGGGTGGTTTGGGAAAGCAGTCCTAGTTGTTCAGCTTTGTTTGGTTGTTGTTTCAGTAGCCAATGACTCTGATTCCCCCCTTTCATGCTGTACAGTTTCCCCCCAGAATAACTGCATACGAAATATCTAGAGGTCACCCAATAATTTTTCAGCATAGTGAGAGCTGACTCTGACAAACTGCAAAATTGTTATTCAAGAGCTGGGCTCTCTAAACGAATGTAAAAATTCTAATTTTAAAGTAATACTTTCTATCAGTCAAACGAGGTCAATGTATTGCCCTGTCGAATCTGTAATTTCCTGCTCCTCAATTCCCCCTTAGATCCTTTTCAAGCAATAAAGAGTCATGAGATGGATTGGCAAAGTTGTGTCAAAATTGTGTGACCAATTTAAAAAAGGACTTTCCATGTACAGCAATAACCAGCCCATCCTTATTTTGGGGTTGAGACGATGGTAGAGGTTTGTACATCTTACAGATTACTCCAGTTCAACTACCCACAGGAAGTCCACAAAAGGGTGGAACTGTTCCAAACAGTATCTGTGATTTCATGTCACATGCGCTTAATAAGCCAATATGCTGTTGATGCAATTAGCATATCTCTGCAATCCAGTAACAAAACCTTGATGAACAAAAGTGCTTCAACCTTTCACAAGACAGGAGAGAACACATCCGAGGAGAAGCGTTTCAACCGTGAAGAGACCCACCTTCAAGGTGGGATGGATGCATCTCCTGGATTATAAAAGGAGATACGAGACACTTAATGAGCATCATGGCTTGTTTTAACATTTCCTTAAGGGTGATATAAAATTTGCAATGACTACATGGACGATTGAGACAAATCTTCACAGAGAGACAACAAAGGAAACAATGTGAATTTAGGAGATGATATCAGATGTAATCTGTATTTGCCAGTTGAGGTTTTGCTTGTCTGTTGATTCCGTTCACTTGCATCCATTTAATTCAGATGCACATTGGAAATGCCCCAGGATCATCTAGCACTCAAACAGATGGGGTGCTTCCAAATGGGCCAAGTAGCAACCTTACACTCCACAGCTGGACAGCATTAACGGCGGCGGAGGCTACACATGGGGCAAGAAGATTGCATGGCTTTGGCTAAAGAGGGTCAGATTCATTTCTGCCTCTTATACTACATGCATAATTAAATATAACATAATAGCATATAACATATGGGCAGGTAGGGACTTACGGGCCACCCTATTCAATTGATAGTCCCAATATGGGCCAGTTGGCTTCCTTGATGCCTGCTAGTCAGAAGACTTTTGCCTGTCCTGGGGTTTTGCAATGCTATTTAACTATGGTGCTACTGCGGGGATTCTCAACCTGTGGTCCGTGGGCTGGATGCAGCCTGTGACACCATTTCATGTGGGGCCTCCACCACACCAGGAAGTGCCATGTGGTGGAAGAAGGGCAAAATGGTCATCCGGCCCCTGAAGCTGTCTGAGGAAGCGTGACCCGGCCCCCGCTTTAAAAGGTTGAGAACTCCTGTGCTAGTGGATATGACTGTCATTGCTCAAAATGCAACCCAACAAGGGGAAAAAAGAGAGAAGATGATTCATTTCTCACAGGGCCTTGTTCTCTGAATTCTCTCTCCCTCTCCGCTAAAAGGCTATCCCTTGCCAATCCAAACCGCCATGTCACCACCATGGGCAAAATGCCACTTCAACAGATGGAAAGTTGAGAGGCACGCCAAGGATCCGGTCAGTACACCAACCCTGAGTCATGGGGAGTCAAAGTCGGCCAAGGATGCCAAACCTATCTGGTGGCAGAACCGCTTCCATGGCTAATGGCTTTGCAGGCTGGCAGGCAGGGGTTGGCTGTTCCCACTCATAGCTTTTCCTGGAACTACCCAATGCCAATTTGTTGCAAGAGGAGGGAAGGTAGACACAGATGTCTCTCTCTTCATCCCCTTTGGTAGGTTTCTCTGGAGCAGCTCATGGTGCCCATTTGCAAGACAGAAAAGCACACAGACTTTGCATTTATCATAATCTACTTTGCAGCGGATGAGTGCCCGTCTTACAGTTATGTTTGCCATCATTTCCCCATGGGTGGGGATGCAGATGTCTTATTCTGTTGAAGCAAAAGCAAACAAGAGTTAAAGACTAAAATTTGGGGTTGGGGGAGGGTTGGGCACCAGCTTCAGCATTGAGTTGCCATTCATAAAAGCTGATGCCTCCTAGCAAAGTTAGTTAGCCTTTGAGGTGCCACAAGAATCTTTGGTGTTTGCCCAACATTTTCCCTTTCATTCAACCTGCTGAGTGATTGGCCCCTGGAAAGGAAACACGGATGGACTGGCAAGTAAGATTCCTGGACCGGGTTTCTCTCCGACCATCCTACTGCATGGGTGAATTGAAGGAAATATAAATTCATGCCCCTTTGACTGAAAGGGGATGGTTCAAAGGCCGCATACTACTGTAGACGATGGGAGGCAGGCCGTGGATGTTTACTCTTTGGCTACTCAGAGGCAATTGGTGGGCAACTGTAAGGAATGAGATCTTGGACAGGGTGGACCACTGGCCTGATTCAGAAGACCCTTCCTCTTTGTGCAAGCCAAGTCTGCGAAATGCCACACCAATCTTGGCCTCCACTGTCAACTTTGAAACTCTACATTTTTATTCAACAAGAGACAAAGACACATCTGCACCATTCCTTTGCTGCTTTGGTAGATTAATATTTCTCTTGTCCTCCAAGGAGCTGAAGGAGGCACATAGGGTCTTCTTCTCACTCATTCTCTCTCTTTTAATCCTGAGAACAACCTTGAGGAGTCAGTTAGGCTGCTGTAATTCAGGACAAACTCAAGGCCACTAGGCAAGCTTCGCAACTGAATAGCAGCCTTAACTTGGGCCTTCTTCAACTCTAGTCTATCATCCCAATCTCCATACCAAACCGACTTCTGATTCCAATTGTAGTAATGATGCTTCTTGGGCTCTCAGTTGAGGCCAGAGGTCTTCATTGCATGGGAACAACTGACTGAGAAGGGGGAAAACAAGGACTGCCAATAAAGCCAAGACATAGAAGAAGAGGCAGGTCAAGAATTGACACAATTTACTCTAAAACTTAAGTTGGAGGCCTATAGACTCTATGAGTTCTTGTAGCTTGAAAGGGGTCCCAACCACGAATGGCTAAGAAATTTGAGATTTGCTGAGATGATGCAGTAAATCCAAGCGAATCCAGAAATGCTACTAGGTAGGGAAAGACTCGAAGTGATGGTGGAGGATAGTTAGGACACCAGAATGGAGAAGCTCATCTCAACAGTTAGTGGTTTACAAAGGAACCCTCCTCATAGCATTTCGATATCAGTACCTGTTGTGCTTAGAAGAGGATTGGCTTTCATGGTCCCAAAGAAACTGGTATGGACTGATTCTGAAAATCTAGAGCAAGATCAGTGTGGCATTTCACAGACTTGGCTTGCACAAAGAGGAAGGGTCTTCTGAATCAGGCCAGTAGTCCACCCTGTCCAACATATAGAACATTTTAAGCAGCAGGCTGGACCACACCCCATGAGAAAGCTGAGCGGGCCAGACTGGTGGTTCCCCCTGCCATAAACACTGCCATAAAATGCATCCACGTCTGTCGTAAATGCATTCATGACAGCTGTGGGCGCATTTATGGTTGTTGTAAACATGCCTGCTTCCAGTGGCCACAGCGATGGGGGCCACATGAAATGGTGCCTTGAGTTAGGCTGGGTTCGGCTCACAGGCTGTAGGTTGAGAGCCCCTGATCTAGAGTCCCTACAGAAATCTAACCTCTGCATATCCCTCCATAGCTGTAGCTTTCACTTCTTGCCAGGAATTAACATTTAAAAGGGTCTTGAAACCCAGAGTGCTAGAAGGGAAACAGCATTAGTTACACATTACCAGAACAAAAAACTAAATTAAGCAGCAGCTCATTTCCTTTGTACCATCAATATTTTACTCAGCCTATAGTCATTGAGGAGGATTAATCATTCATGTGCTAATGTACATCCATATACTTTATACACACACACATATATATTTTTGAAATCATCACTTAAGTAATCATTTTGCATCTCAGGCCAAGATGTGTGATCCCGGTATATAAACGTGCAGCAAAAGAAGATAGAAAAGTCAATATAAATTAAATAAAATGAACAGTTTGATATCTATGAAAGAGACATAGGGAAAAAGTCAACGGTGCAATAAAACGGCAATTAGATTCAAGGGTTATTTCCCCTCTTTATCCTGCCAATTTCAGTGAAAAGTCACTTGCAATAGGCTTGAGGGCTTAATATGGCTATTTCCCAATTTTCAGCCCCCTCCCCCTATAGAAGACCCTCTATTATTGCATTTTGTTCTGGGTTGGGAGGATTTTTGCAGAAGAAACTCTGCTCAGGGAATGAGGCTCCTTTCATCTCCTTTCTGGGGGCTGCGGTGGCTCAGTGGTTAAGTAGCTCTCCTTGTTAGCTCGAAGGCTGGCAAGACAGCAGTTCGAGACCCAGGTGCTGCATGACAGATTGAGCGCCCGTCTCTGTCCCAGCTCTTGGGGACACGGAAGGAGCCTCATTTGGGTGTCCCCTGAGTGGAGTTTCTCCTGCAAACCCAGAATAATTTCTGACACATTATTCAACCCAGAATCGCTCCTGGAAGCGGAAGTAAAACGTGCCTGCTGAAAGTCAGGAAATAGCCCATATAGGCGTGTTTTACTTCCGCTTCCAGGAATGCCGAGGGTGGCGTGGGCCAGCTCTGGCCCACGGGCAGTAGTTTGGCCACCTCTGCTTTACAGAGATTATTTACAGGGAGATTAGTGGCTCAGATAATAGTATCATCCCACATTTATACATCTCCTTTCATTTCCCAAAACTAAACATTAAAAGCTGTGCTGTAACCTTGCTACTTCCAGAAAGAAACCCACATCGGCCGGCCGGCCGGGCACAACAAGATCACGGCGTTAGCGGAGAGAAGGTTTACATTTTAGCATCCAGAAGGAGAAAAAGAGGAGGAGGAGGAGGAGGAGGAGAAACTGGCCTTGTGTACCTTGCGGGGCTGCATGGCCAGAATCCAGTTTGTTTACAGGACTATGTAAGGCCAAATTATGGCATAAGAAGAGCTAATGTTCAAATTATTTCCTCCTCGCCCACCCGCCCACCCCGGCCAGGCAGCAAGAACAATGGTCTCAAACCTTCTGTAGGAGATTTGTATGGCTGCCATCTGGTAAAAATCATCACCATCATCTTATTTTTGTTGTTATCATGATGATGATGGTGGTGGTGCAACTGCTGCTGCTTCTCAGACACATCCAGCCAGACTCCAAGCTCGAATGCTTGTTCTCTGTGTTATAAAATTTGAGTTTGTTCCTTTAATAAACCCCCTTTACCTTACTGCAACATCTGGATTGTTATAGCGCTTTAGGTACTCACGTGGCCATCTATGCATTTTGAACACCCTTCCCTTGGTGACATAAACAAACAAACAAACAAGAACAATCTATCTGTACATGAACATGGGACTGTGGTGGCTGAGTGGTTAAGATGCTGAACTTGGAAGGTTGGCAGGTCAGCAGTTGGATAGCAGGAAAATTGCAAGTAGATAAATAGGTACCACTTATGTGGGAAGGTAACAGTGTTCTGTATCTAGTCATGCCTGCCACATGACCATGAAAATGTCTGCAAATGCAGACAGTGCTGGTTCTTTGGCTGTAAACAGAGATGAACACTGACCCCCTAGAGTCGGATATGACTGGCTTTAGGGCAAAGGAGACCATGACCGTTATATGAACACATCTCTGGGAGATGTGAGGCCTTCATGGAGATTGGTTGCTACACGCATGCATTGCACATTATCTAAAGCAAGGGCTGTTGCTGAATCGCTGCCGCAATGAAATTCCCCCGGTGCCCAAAGTCTTGTCACATCCCAGCAGTCCGACTGGATAACTCCACTTCGTTTCAGCATCATTAAACAATAGCGTAAGGTCAGCAGTAGCATGTGAAGCCATAAAAGTGATGTGTCCACCAGACCTGAAAACCATTAATGATGAGAACTGCTCTTATGATTGCACATTAGGCAGGGAAATAATTGCAGGCCAGGACAGACTCTGGGGTGGAAAAAGGAGAAGCTCAACGTCTTCCTCAGTGTACTGTTTGTAAAAGGGAAGCAACCAGATATTATAGCAGGAGGGGTGTGAGGACATAGTAAAGGGAAGGCCCCCAACTAGGTGTAGGACTGACCTACCTCTTGGAATGGAGCCACTCTGTTTACTTTCTCCCTGCCCTGCCTCTTTGGTTCTGGTCCCTTTCTTCAATAATGCTTTGATGCTAATTGATGATGGTGCTACAGGCCAAAGATGTTGACAGAAGGCCAAGAGGTTTCCCGATAGGAAAGAGAGATGGAATAGGAAGCTGTTCCATAAGAAAACCATACTGATAACACGGATTTGTCATGGCCAAGATGTTAGCCGTAGCTCACAGAACAAAGGATGTTATCTGCTGGTCTTCCCCCATTGACAACTGTTGTCACTTTCCACAGAACTCAGTCTCTAAATCAGGAGTTCTCAACCTTTTAAAGCCTGGGGCCATTGGGTCACACTCCCTCAGACAGCTTCGGTGGTGGTGGTGGGGGGCAGATAGCCATTCTGCCCTTCCTCCACCACATGGCACTTCCTGGTGTGGTGGAGGTAGTGCTTCATGAAATGGTGCCGTGGGCCGCATCCGGCCCATGGGCTGCAGATTGAGAATCCCTGCTCTAAATGCAAAATGCAAGGACACTGCCAACTGTGTAATGCCGCAACGATGAGGTTGCACCTGCCTACTCAGTATTTGCCTCCCTATAGAACAAACCTTCACAGAAAGAAATCTAAATATCAACCAAGCATCTTTACCAAGTGTAAAAAGCCACACTGGATTGCAGTTGGATCTATGATGCTAACCATCCGCGGCATCCTTCTGTACCTCCCACCTGGTCACAGGGCCAGGTATGAATTGTTCCCATGAAGTCTCACACTTATGAAGAAGTGGACTTGAAACATGGAAGCTCACATTAAAAATACAACAGGTAGTCTTTAAGAAGCCACAACATTTGTTTTATTTCCTGTCTGATATGATTACACAAACTGAAATGGCTACCTTTTCAAAAATTAGATTATACTATATATATATAAGTGATGCTAGTCTGGCCAGGTTATCTTGCTATGGTAACAGAGTAGACCATACTGTCAGCGACTCAACGCTGATATTCAGGAGGTGTATAATTAACCTGACAACCCTAAGGATTTACGGCTTTGGGTGATGAAGTCCTCAGGGAAGGGTGATGGTCCCCAAGTGCATTAAATCCCATTTGAATCCATCTTGATGGAGAGAAGCAGCTTCATTCATCTTGGCCTGGGGATGAATGAACTGCTACATTGGAAGGAGCTAGGACAGAGACAGACTCTCACTCTGTTGTGCAGTACTCGGGTGTTGAACTGCTGACCTTCCAGTCATCAAATTCAACATCTTAACCACTTGAGCCACCTCAAAAAATCTTTTCAACCCAGAACAAAGTGATGAGGGCTTTGCATGCCCAAAGGGCTCAGGAGCAGAAAGTGACTTGTGGAACTGGATCAGTGCTACTATGGGTATCATGCTGCGATGCAGAAGGCAAATGGAAGGCCACTACATTATATGGTTGCCAGGACAATCTTCATGGTTGATCACCAAGAGGATAGCCAATATTCAGAATTGGATACGGCATAAGAAGAAGAATATAATTGATAAGTGATAATTGATACCATAGAGAGAAAAGGTACATCTTTCATTCTCTCTGTTGCAACAAGGACAAATCTCTTAAGGGGTGTTGGTGCCTAAACATAATCCAATTAGGCAGCTCCCACATCCATCTCTTAGAGGACTTGAGCAGCCATTGCATGCCCTTAAAAAGACCAGTCCACCCAAAATTTGCTTCTTCTCTGTTAACAGATATGTCTTGGAGAGGAACAAGAATGTTGTGCCCATTTAGATCCTGAAGGCATCTGCCTAGCCTTCTGCCAACAGAAGGGCAACCAAGATGCCATTTCAGGAAAAGGAAGGAGAATGGGTGAAGTTCAGAGCTCTGTTTTCCTCTAAGACAGTGGTCCCCAACCTTTGGTTTTTGGACTTCAATTCCCAGCAGCCTAAGTCAGTACATTGGCTGATCAGTGCTTTGGGGAAATTGACTTGGGTTCCTGGGCATTGAAGTCCAAAAGCCAAAAGTTGGGGACCACTGCTCTAAGAGATATATTTTTTCATGGCTGGCGACTGATGACACAAATAGGAGTCACAAAGAGGACAGTGACGCCCATAGGCATGTCTATTGGCCATGGTCATCTCTGCGTTCGGCAGGATTTGGTGGTGCTTTTAAACACGACACTCAGCCAGGTACTGATATATGGAGCTGCTTTAGGTTCTCAAGGCTAGGAACCATGAGCCACAATTCATCCTCCCCTTTAATGTTTACTCCTGCCAAGGACGTGCTACTTTTTATGGACCGCTTCAGAACAGGTTTGATGGATTTAATACCGCTCGACATGCTGCTGTTTGTCTTATGTAGAGTTTATAAACTGACCCAAAAGCCTCCATCGCGGCCACAAACATCTCATTCTTGCTCATCTCAAAATGAAGGGGCGTTTCTCCTGTCGCTGATGTATCACCAATGGCTCCAGTCAGTGTAGAATGAAAGCAAAGATTAGCTCGGTAAGGTGGCTTCAAAAGGGGATTATGAGATGCTTTGATGGAGGCTACATCTATTCATCACTACCAGGTGTCATGATGAGGTAGACACAACTTCAAGATTCAGAGGGTAGGAGACAGTTTTAATCCTTCTTATGCCAGGTAGAATCATAGAGTTGGAAGGGGTCTAGGGCAAGTGATGGCAAACCTTGGCACCCCAGGTGTTCTGGAACTTCAAACTTCAAAGTGCTGATCAGGGCTTCTGGGATGTGAAGTTCTAGAACACCTGGAGTGCCAAGGTTCACCATCACTGGTCTAGGAAGTCATTGAGTCCAACCCTCTGCTCAATGCAGGAATCCAAATCAAAGCAGGTCTGACAAATGGCTGCTTTCCAATTTCCTCCAGACATCCACTGAGATCAATGAGACTCATCACTAACTGGTCCCTATGGGTCTGAGGTGGCTCAAGTGGTTAAGATGTTGAATTTGATAACTGGAAGGTCAGCAAGTCAGCAGTTCAACACCCGAGTACTGTACGGCGGAGTGAGCATCTGTCTCTGTCCCAGCTCCTGCCAATGTAGCAGTCCAAAAGTAAGAAATTGCAAGTAGATAAATAGGGACCACTTCAGTGGGAAGGTAAACAGCATTCTGCGCACTCCGGTGTCTAGTCATGCCTGCCACATATTCATGGGAACATCTGCAGATGCAGACAACTCTTTGGCTGAAAACAGAGATGAGCGCTGAACCCTAGAGATGGATATGACTGGCTTTCGAGCAAGGACAACTTTTACCTTTACCTAATTCCAGCCATGACAAAGTTGAGATCTAATCTATTGGTATTATCCAATTAAATTCCACCTCTTGGAAATTACAGCAAGATCAATCGCTAGCTCTGCTTGTCATGGGGTTAGCCAGAGCTCAGTGTGGAGAAGTTACTTTATTTTCCTTTATCTATATATCTATATCTATATCTATATCTATATCTATATCTATATCTATATCTATATCTATATCTATATCTATATCTATCTATCTATCTATCTATATCTATATCTATATCTATATCTATATCTATATCTATATCTATATCTATATCTATATCTATATCTATCTATCTATCTATCTATCTATATATATATATATATATAAAGCTATACTGTACTCTGAACCAGGGATTCTCAACCTGCGGCTCATGGGCTGGATGCGGCCCATGGCACCATTTCATGTGCCCCCCTCACCGCCTCCACCACACCAGGAAGTGCTCTGTAGTGTAGAAAGGGCAAAGTGGCACTGATTTCCCTTCCTAATTTTGTATTCCGAGTCAAAGAACTCAACTTACAACAGAGAATGATTACGCTGATTTCTTAACTTGAGTCCATCACTTCCTAAAGTTTTCATGCTATTGGTATAATTATATAAGAGGATTCGTCCCTCTGTTTTTAAGTTACTTTTCTCCTCCCACTGATTGTACCCTGCTTGGAGATCCATGGCTATGGGGTAGGTTAGAAATATTTTATAAACAGATAGATGAAGAAACTAAAGCTTTTCCCCTTACAGTACAGCATTGTGTATTTGTGAGGGCATCGAGTAATCCTCCAGAATTATTGTACAAAGGGACATTATGCATGGGAAGATAGGAATCCATGTGTAGAAAGTATCGTTGAGACCATGAGATTAGTTCAGCAGGGACTTCTCACGTCCTTGGGGGAAAAGAGGGCTCTATAAGCAAATTTGGACTTTAATCAACAATCACAGGCTCTTGAACTCAATAGTGTCAAGGCACGCATTTAATACATTTAGAAAAATGCTATCAGTTAATATCTCTGGGCAGTCACGAAATCTCTAAGTAGCTGTTAGGAGTTGAAATCCAGGCAGAGATTGTGAGCCCTGCAAAACTTGCACAACCTAGGTAGGCTTGACCCAGCAAGACTCTTTAGCAGGGGCTGCCAAAACTACAGCCTGTAGGACAGATCCGGCCCCGGACACCAATTCATCTGGCCTGTGCCGCCCTTGCCACTCCCGAAGCGGACGTAAAACACGCCCTTATGGCGTGTGTTTTACTTCCGCTTCTGGGAGCGACAAGGGCGGCACAGGCCGGATGAATTGGTGTTGGGGGCCAGATCTGGCCCACAGGCCATAGTTTGGGTTTAAGCAGAGAAAATGTCAGCTAAAGATCTATCTCATCCTGTTGTAAAACAGATTGCAAGGCGTGTTTTACTTCCGCTTCTGGTGGGAGGAACCACATGAGCGGCCTGCTGAAGCATGTGACCAGCTGGCTGAACCACGTGGCCGGCCCACGGCCCAAAAAAGTTTGGGCACCCCTGCTCTTTAGCATGGGCAGGAACTTCTCATCAAGTGTGGAATTCACTTTTTTTTAAAAAAAAATGCCTTGACTTATTTTTAGGAACTTATTTGACCTTGTTAAATTATGAGTAGGTTGTTGTCTCTTCTTTCTCCCCCCTTTCTTTTAATTCCAAGTGTTATCGGTAATACTGTACTGCCAACTATTGTTACATTAAGACGAAGGTCATTCCGTGTGCTTAACAATGTCATGTTACTATGGCCAAGAGGCTACGATAAACAGGCTGCTGAAAACCACAAGACGGAGGAACCAGAGATTTGATGAACCTTTCTCTTAATGAGTCGTTGTAATATTTTATGCACTTTCCCACTTGTGTTTTTCTTCAACTATATTCATCTACTACACCAAGGGTTCCCAACCTTTTCCTGCCATGTGGCCCTGACCGGAAGTGCCCTGACCCCTCAATCAGCTGAGGAGCCGGTCATGTGGTTCTTCCTGGTGGCAGTGGTGCATGCATTTGCGCCACATTTCTGGCCATTTCCCCCACCTCTGCCACTTCCCTTGGAGGAGGGAGCAAGGGAGAAACTTTTTCAAGCCATTTTTGATTTTGCGGTGTTTCATTGCGAAAACATGGCGACTTTGGAATTTCCTATGACATTGGGGCACTTCCGGTGTCGGTGGCAATTCAGCCCAGAGGGCGGATCTGGCCCACAGGCTATAGGTTGACAACACCTGGTCTACACAGAACCCTTTATTGAGATATCCCTGGAGACATCTCTTTTGCATACCTGTCAACCTTCCCGGATTGGCCGGGATTTCCCGAATTTCGGCGCCGATTTGCGCCATTTCCCGCCCCGTGCTGCCAAAACGCCGGAATTTGGCAGCGGGGGCGAGGAGGTATTGCGCAGCCCTTCTGTGCAAGTAGCGTTCTACGCAAGCGGCATAGCCTTCTACGCATGCGTAGAAGGGTTTTATGCTTGCGTAGCCCCGTTCTACGCATGCGTAGAAGGCTATGCCACTTGTGTAGGAGGCTACGCAAGTGGCGTAGCCCTGTTCTACGCATGCATAGAAGGCTACGCTGCTTGCATAGGAGGCTACGCAAGCGGCACAGCCTTCTACGCATGCATAGAACGTGTCGTGCGCAGAAACGATCTACGCAGGTCCCGGATTCGTTGGAGCCGTGGTTGACAGGTATGCTCTTTTGTGGAGAGCCTGTAAGAAACTGTTCCTTGGAAGAAAACAAACATGCAAACACACACAAACACATATCTGGTCTTCTTTTCACCAGTGTCTGTTTCTGGAATCGCAACCTTGGACTGCAGTTTTAGATCTGTTATCACAGACGCATTCCTTTGTTCTCAAGGTGTGGAGATGCCATTTATTTGCCAACCCCCAGGTAACTCAGAGTCAATTTTGAAAAGGTACCAGTGCCTTTAACGTAAGACTAGGTAAAGGTAAAGATTGCCCTTGCTCAAAAGCCAGTCATATCCAACTCTAGGGTTCGGTGCTCATCTCCATTTACAGTCCGCGTCTACAGACGTTTCTGTGGTCATGTGACAGGCATGACTAGCCACTGGAGTACACGGAACGCTGTTTACCTTCCCACCCGACTGTTAGCTCTTTACTTGCAATTTCTTCCTTTCAAACTGCTAGGATGACAGGAGTTGGGACAGAGGCGGGAGCTCACTCTATCACACAGCACTCAGGTCTCAAAGCAGTACCGATTTATCTACTTGCAATGTCTTGCTTTTGAACTGCTGACCTGCCAACCATTCAGTCGTCAAGTTCAGCTCCTTAACTACTTGAGCTACCGCCGTCCCTGATGTAGGACTGCCTGTGACGTTTTGCCACCTGAGGTGTGAGAGAAGAAACCTTTGGCGTTCCTCAGACAAAAAAACTAGCCAGACTGGCCAGTGAGTGACAGTCGAGGCTAGCTGAGAGTCCCAGATAAACATGATGGTGGGTGGCATACAAATTTAATAATAATAATAATAATAATAATAATAATAATAATAATAATAATAATAATAATAATAATAATAATAATAATAATAATAATAATAATAATAATAATAATAATAATAATAATAATAATAATAATAATAATGACGCCGCCAACAACGACGGTGGTGGTGGTGGTGGTGGTGGTGGTGGTGGTGGTGATGATGATGATGATGATGATGATGATGATGATGATGATGATGATGATGATGATGATGATGTGCATTCTTCATTTTTTGCAGCCTGCCAGATGTAACTTTATTTGTGATTGTTCTTCTAAATCGCAGCAAATCTTTAAAGCTTATCAGTACCCAAGACCTCCATCCAGCCTATCCTCCAGATGGAAATGTAACTGGAGTCCAGTCTGGTTTATTATATATAATCTGCCTTGTTTGGAAACGGAAGTCTGCTTTCCACAAGTTGCGACAGAAGCCCGTCCGTCAGCTGGTGATTATTTCACCCCCGGGCATAGAGAGGCAGAGTTCAGCAGGCCCTTTGTCACGCTTTGTTTCTCCTAAATTAGCTCTGAGAAATATGTGATTAATACAGCAAGAGCTCTCGTTCCCTGCGGAGGCTGCCTGGACATTTGCCCTCGTTGCCACTTGGGCTGACACACACACACACACACACACACACACACACACACACACACACACACACAACCACACAGCCACAGGCCCCTTGTGTTCACCCTACACCAGAGTCTAAAGTTCACACTGTCCCCTGCTTTGCTTTAATGAACAAATCAAGTAGCATCTGCCTCCACCTCCCAATTAAAATTTAAACAACCAAGCCAATAACAGCTAAGCATTAGGCCAGTAAAGATAAAGCAAACACAAGGGTGGTAGTAAAAAACAAGACATAATCTCAGTGTAGAACTCCTCCAATGATGTTCTACCCTCCTCTACAGAGGTTGGACCTCAAGGCACACTCCACTGTCTTCTCCGCATTGAGAGGCTGGGACTGGGTCAAGACCGCCTTGGGATAACAAGACTGCTCTTCATCTGATGCCTTTTCGACTCTGTGGTGTTCCTCATTGTGGCTGGTGTGTGGAGGCACGTGCTCAGTTTTAGATCCCCAGATTTTTGTTGCACTGGAAGCAAAGAAGCAGGTGTCCAAGGGTCAACTTTTCTTAAAGTGAAAACAGAGATGGGGAAAGATCCCTGTGGAGATTTGCAAAGGTTTGCTGGGCTTTTTCGCTCTCCCAAAAGCAGATCGTGCTTGACAGAGAGTTCAAACAAGCATCAGACTGCAGGTGAAAATAGTTTCTCTTGAAAAATGATCCAGCCCAGACTGCAGAAGGGTCTCTCTCCCCCCCCCCCATCCAGTGTCTTCCCCCATAATCTTCTGCAATTGACTCAACCTGTGGCACATAGGAATACATTTCTCTCCCCACCCCACCCCGACCCCGTCGCCTCAGTGTAAAGGCATATTTTACAGCACACGCCAATGTTCAGACATAACAGCTGGCACAAGATGAGAAGACAGGAGACGTTTATTCGGTTTCAAATGCCAGGTGCTTGCTGTGCGGTGGCTGGAATCTACCAATGCTTGAAAGGCAGCTTCTGCTTCTTCTCAACTACCTCGAAACACAAGGTTTTAACTCTACCGTTTGCGGCCCGAGAGGTAGGGACATGTTTCAGAGAGGAAATCATTCCATGTGCAGCTCTTCAGTTCTAGGGAATGATATTGCAGTATTATCTCATGCACTTTCAAGATAAAAGCTGCAGGGGTAAACAACTGGGTGGTGGGGGAAATCCAGTTTTGCATTGTTCGGAGAATCACAGATCTTCATCAGTGGCGTTCTCAGAACCTCCACTTCTGGATGATCCAGGATTTTGCCCCACGGGAAGGAGATCTTACTGTATCTCTTGGACTGCTTGAGAAAGTGCATGACAAGGTAGTTCAAGGGTCTTCTTGGACTCAGAGATCCAATGGTCTCTTAGGAGGGCTCTCAGAGGAAGAAGAGGAGGAGAAATCTTTGACCATGGCTGCGATTCACCATTCAAAATCTTCATTGCTCAGGGCCGGGTCACATTAAGTTTCCAAAAATCCCCCTTTCCAATCCAATGATAAAGTGGACAGAAGGAGCCTTCCCTCTCCATGTTATCTGGTCACTCTGGAGAAAAGGGCAGCCACTAATTCAGAACAACTCCCAAAGGGTAAAGGCTCACAATGGCTGGTGGTCCTTGGATCTTAGGAGATGGAAGGTCTTCTTTCATGTCCTGATCAAACCCTGGGCTGCCAAAATGAAGCCACTTTCTTGGCCTTGGCGTTGGCCATGCTTAAGTCCTCATTGGTGCATGTTTCTGGTAATCGTTGGCAGACCAGTAAATGAACTAGATTCTGAATCTCTCCACAGTCACACTGTGTGTTGTTGTCAATGAGCAGCCCCTACCTGAGCATGTGGGTCTTCCATTTAGGGACTCCAACCCTCAGCCTATTCATGGTCTTCCAAGTGATGTAGGGGAGGTTGAGTTCCTCAGCCATCTCCTCCTTTAATGTTCCTTGTCCAGTGAGCTCCTTCCTCCACCTTCTAATTTGGTTTTGCTCTTGTGTACCCTCAAGAATGTTTGTTCTTGCCACAAAGCTCTCCCTGGGGTACACAGAAAGTGCCTCCATGAAGATTGTGAGTACAATCAGGCTTAGCCTGGGCAGCAACCTTCCCGGCTAATCTTCTAACACCAGATGAAGGTGGAAGGTGATGGCTTTAATTATTGGCCAATAATAAATTCATCAGGGTCTACGGTGGCTCAAGTGGTTAAGATGATGAGCTCACTGACTGGAAGGTAGGAGTTCAATTCCTGGGTACTGCATGACGGAGTGAGTGCCCGTCTCTGTCCCAGCTCCTGCCAACCTAGCAGTTTGAAAGCAAGAACTTGCAAGTAGATAAACAGGGACTGCTTCAGTGGCAATGTAAACAGTGTTCTGTGCACTCCGGCGTCAAGGCATGCCTGCCACATGTCCATGGAAATATCTGCAGGTACAGAGAGTGCTGGCTCTTTGGCTATAAACAGAGATGAGCACTGGACCCTAGAGTTGGAGATGACTGGCTTTCGAGCAAGGGCGACTTTTCCCTTTCCCTTTCACTAATAAATTCATCAGGAGAGAAGTGAGGGCCTCCCTGACATCCAGAGAAGAAAGGAAGTGTGGCCAACAGGGTCCGATGAATTATTTATGGAGCATTGTATGCAAGGGCTCCGGAGTTTCCCTGCCCATCCCTGTGAACCCAGATAGCGCTAATGCGCATCAGCCTCTGCTCTGGAGTGGACGGCCAAGAATGCCCGGTGTCAAGCCTGCCGCCTGGAACCGCCTCATTCTTTTCATTTGCCAAATGTCACTCATTCCGGCCTCCCTTCCACCTGTGTGTGAGGCCTTTCGGGGAGAATTAAGAAGGCCACAGCACACGATTCCCGTCATGTAATCCTGTTAGCACAAAGCGGTTCTCAATAGCTCTTGATGGTGCGTGGCAGGATTGACTCAGTGAATTAAAACACACACACAAAACGATCCAGGTTTTATGTACGTATCAATGCTTGTTGGCATGCTATTAAATTGCTTTAATAGACTGCACTCGCAGAGGCATAGATCTTTGTAGTTAAAATCCAATACCTTATTAAATGCCTTCCGTACACAAAATATTAGCGGAGCTACAGTCAGAAAGTTTGGGACTTGTACTAATAAAGCAAACATCCATTGCGTGGCGGCTAGAAACGGCCCAAAGATTTGTTTGCTAAACGGAGTGGAACGTGGCACAGTAGGAGGCAAAAATACACCCAAGTCCAGTGAATTAGAGGATTTTTCTTAATCTATAGGAATTCATGGATAAATATTTGCACTTAGAAACCACTTTTCTGCACTCATTTCTGCCCTAGCGTCACTGAGCCCATAACAACATAAACTGGTGTTATTCACTTTCATCCCCTAAGCTGCCTTATATGACAGTTAAGGATTGCCCCTGTGCTTGGGTTGACCCTACTATTGGAGAGATGAAGGCAGCTTCTTCCCTGTCATTGCAAGCAAATGAGTATTTACATTAGGTACACAGAGTCTCCTCAAAAGATTGTGGCATTTCTGAACCACAGTCGGGTGTGCCCTGGTCACAGCCACCTTGTGTTGCCAGCTAATCTTTCCCACACTAGGTCAGGCGAAAGGAACTGCAGAAGGAACCCATTAAGAAAGTGCCTTTATTTTTGGCTCAGATGCAAAAGAAGAAGAAGTGTTTACATTCAAATAAATCCAAATTGCTATCACGAGCCGTTCTAGTCTTCTCAGCGAAGACATTTTCTTGGCAAGCGGAAGGCAGGCACGATCCATAATGCTAGTTAGAGGCCAGATGGATGGGACGAGACAGACCTTTGGTAAGAAGGACTAGCAAAGATGGCACGTTGAGCGTTGTTGGATGTCCAGCCTTATATCTTGGAGTTCAGCCAAACAATTAGGCTCATCTGTTGATAGGATTCTTCAGTTGTTCTGGCAGGTTTGCACTCATTTGTAAAATTCAGAAATAAACAAAGAAGGGGGAAGAAATCACAGCCCCAGTGTCTGTCTGTCTGTCTGTCTCTCTGTGACTCAAGCAAGACACGGCAACAGCCATTGTCTGATGTGTCCCACTCTAAATTATAAGTTAATGAAGGCAGACTGTATTTAAAGCATTTGGACATAAATTAAGTCAATGGTGACATCTTCTAAACAGCCCACTCAGAATCGGTCTGCAACAGCATACTAACAGATGTTGGCACTTTTATTATTAATTATACATTTCATTATCATACAATTATTGTCAAACATTGCTTGGCAGCAAAAGCAGTATCTATGAATCATACGCGTTTGTTATCAAAGCTGCTGCCCGTGTCCGGATTTTTAATGCGTTGAACTCAAGAAAATGGACGCAACACGGTGGATGGAGTTCTCTTTGTAAACAAACTGGCAGCCTTCGGACCAGAACTTTCAAAGGCTTCTGATATCCGAGGAGGTCCCGAAGAATAAGGGAAGGACTGAGAGGAAGGACATTTCAAAGGAAGAGTGGGTGACACATCTAAAGAGGAGAAGAGGCCATTGGTCACCCTGCCAATAGGATTTGAAGCAATTCCCAGTGGGGCCAGTTAAAGAAGGGTGCTGGTGGAGAGAAGGACAACCAAGCCCTGGTCCCTTCTCAGCCACCCTCTTCCCCCCGTCAGGAGAGACTCAGAAACACGATGAGTGGATGACAACGTCACTTGAAGGATGACTTGGGTCGTGTTGAACACCCCTTGTGTTAAGAGAGGGTCTATGGACTCTACAGGTGGTCACAACTTCTTTCTCCAGGTAAGGTGGGGAACAAATCCTTCCTGAATCATTGGAAAGCCATTGGTAATGTCAATCTGTGCTGCTGGTAATAACTATTTCATGCCTGAAATTATTCTGGGTTGAAAGGATTTTTTTTGCTGAAAAAACTCCACTCAGAGGATGGCCGATTGAGACTCCTTTCATATCCCCTAGATCTTTCCCCACCAAACTGGGTCCTATTTATCTACTTGCAATTTCTTGCTTTCGAACTGCTAGGTTGGCAGAAGCTGGGACAGAGACGGGTGCTCAATCCATCATGCAGTACCCAGGTCTTGAACTGCCAACTTGCCGGCCTTCTAGCTAACAAGGCAAGCTTCTTAACCACTGAGCCACTGCTGGTAATTCTGGCCTACAGAGACCAGGGCTCTGATTTCGGATAAGACAGCTTCCCATATGGCTATGGTTTTCAATGTCCCTAAATGAGTACCATCCCTCATGGACCCTTGTGTGGAATGGGATATTTCTGGCCTGGTTTCCCATACGTCTTGGTTAAGCCAATTTATCTCTATTTCATTTTGTATTGTGTTGTCCAAAAGTGAATCGTGGGATGCAAAACCAAAATAAAATAAAATTGATGAAGGGTATTTAAAGCCAGAGGCTGCCTGGCTCCTTTTCGTCTCAAATAGGTTGTGTTTTCAGGGTCCTGGATTGCGGTACTTTCTGGCTATTGTAATGTTTGGTGAACATTTTATTGGGAGATTTATTGTGTGCAATTTTTAAAATAATTCTTGATTGTTGTATTACTGGTTTTATGTTAGCCGCCCTGAGTAGGGATGATTTGTTCCTTAGATAAGTGCAAGCAAGCAAGCAAGCAAGCAAGCAAGCAAATAAATAAATAAATAAATAAATAAATAAATAAATGCCTCTGTCAATCAGCAGAGAGACAATCAAGGACTATGTGGAACAATCGACAAAGGGAACATCATGGGTTAAAACAACAGTTCCATCCATTTAGCTTAGTAGAAAGCAAAATACCAATTATATATTTAGCAAATATACTGTGTTTGGATTCAGGGTAACAGTATCATCCCATGTTGCTATGAAATAGGTGTCTGTGCAAATTCAGAAATGGCATATTTCGTTGTGGCATCAAATTAGACTTCAAGGATTCAACATTGGGCAGCAACCAGAGAGCTGCGTAAATTCTATTTGGATCATCCCGACTCTCTCATTCCTCCATTTAGTAGACCACCCTTTTTTTTAAAAAAAGTTTTCTCCCAAATTCAAGGCTGAGACAATCTCAGTGGCTTCAAACCTCATTACACGTAGGTTGTGTTTACTCCACAAAGGAACCTCAGAATAATAATTCATAAACCCCACTCCCGGTAGCCTGGATGGAATTTCCCCATTGTGTCACAGCGAGTAAATCAGGTCTGGACAAGTCAAAGGCAGATATATTTATCGGTATAATTACCTAGGGCAGGGGTTCTCAACCTATGGCTCATGGGCCAGATGCGGCCCTTGGTGCCATTTCATGTGCACCCCCCCCACTTCTGCCACACCTGGAAGTGTACAGGCCGCCCCCATCATGCAGGCAGGGTAAAATGGCTGTCCGGCCCCCGAAGCTGTCTGAGGGAGTGTGACCTGGCCCTCAGCTTGAAAAGGTTGAGAACCCCTGACATAGGTTTTAGGAAAGGATGAGTGCGGGTTGGTTTGTACTTGTGAGGTCACGGCAAACACTTTTTATCCAATAAATTACTGACATTGTTTAAGAAATTAGTCAATGGTTATCTTTTCTACCCCTGCAGTCCATGACCAATGTCACATTGCTAGACAGGAAAAGACAGCCATGTTAGTGACAATTCTCTCACTGGTGTCTTTTCTGTGTGTTTGCACCCAGAATCAAGGCCATTTCCCCACAACTGCGTCTTTCTCGGGCTGGTTGTATGCAATCATTGCTATACTTTCACTGCCGTTGCTCATAAGAAAAATCATTTTAATTCCACCACCACCCCAGCTTATGTTCTCTAAAGTACTTATAATCTATGGCTGGAAAATGTCCATTATCCAAAAGTTGTGATTGTAACAGTAGATTACTCTTGGCTGACTCACAGAAAGTTCTGACTCACAGAAGGATGTGGAGTGAAAAAAGAATGAGGGGGAAAAATAGACTCAGGATTCCTTATCTCTCTCTTTAAAAAAAGAACAGTTTTTAGAAGAAGCAAATGGGCCGGGGGACTAGTACTCCCAACTTGGTTTTCTGTAAAAGAAAAATCATAGAGTATTGGGCGTCAAAGTATTCCACGCAGGATGAGAGACAGTATTCTATATGGCAGTGATGGCCAACCTTGGCACTCCAGGTGTTCTTGGATGTCAATTTCCAGAAGCACAAGTCAGCAGGACAACTGACTTGAGCTTCTGGTAACTGAAGTCCAAGAACACCTGGAGTGTCAAGGTTGGCCATCACTGTTATATGGTATCTTATGCCATGGTGGAAGAAATTTGTCCTGTTGGAAGCAGAGTCCCTCAAAGACTGTGGGTCATTAAGTAGCTCCTTGTTTTCTTCCCTGCTTTCTCTCTTGCTCTCTGCAGCCCCTTCTCTCCTCCTTCTCTTCCTCCGTGACCATAAAGTTGACCCATAAGAGGGAAAATGACTTTCTTAAATACAGGAACAAACCCAAAGCAAGGGGCTTCCATGCACCTCCTTCAGCTCAGATATCATTTGGTTCAAGAGAACTGAGCAAGAGAAGGACCCTCGACATCCTTTGCATGGATCTGAGCCCCAAGTCCTCAGGCTCAGATCTAAGAAGGGCTTTATGGCAAGAACAAACACTCTTGAGCTGGGGTTCCCAACCTTTTCAAGCCAGGGGCCAGGTCACACTCTCTCAGTCAGCTTCGAGGGCCGGACAGCCATTTATGCCCTGCCTACATGATGGGGTGGCTATTTTGTCCCAACAGCTTCAAAGGGTACGCGGAAGGATCTGTAGTGGAAGGTGATGTTGGGAAGAATGTCCCAATTCTACTGGCACTGGGTTTCAAGGGACACTGTTGGATCCCAGTCTATGTAGCAATTTGCTTATCTGGCCACCCCACAGTTTTAATCTCCCAGCATGGCCAACTAGGTCCTTCCAGCATGTCCAGGTATAGCTGGCACAAAGTTCTCATATTTAACTTGAAAAACTATCCTCCTCCCAATCTTTTACTGCCTAAGACAGGGGTTCCCAACCTTTTCACGCTCTCTCAGGCAGCTTCAAGGGCTGGACAGCCATTTTGCTCTGCCTGCACGATTTTGTCCCAACAGCTTCAAAGGGTGGCTGTTTTGTTTCTCGAATGGCCTTGGAAGGGCGGGGGGCCACATGAAATGGCACCGTGGGCCAGGTCTGGCCCATGGGCCTTAGGTTGGGAACCCCTGGCCTAGGAGAAAGTGTTGGGTTCCTCTTTTGGCCAACAGCCACAAAGCTCTAATAAAAAAACACGAGGAGAGCTAAAATTAACAGTAGCACAATACACAACTTAATTGCCAGATCATAAAACATGGAGCAGTGGGTGATCCATTACCAGCTTCCATTAAAAGCCGATTAGTATGCATTGGGCTTATTTTTAATCACCATATTGATGGGCCACACTACTAAACCTTCCTGATTTGAGGTGTTTGTTTTCTCTTGCTCATACCTTGCTCAAACTCTGCTGTTTTTCTAAGTGATTTATATACACATTCCTAACAAATTAAAGGCAGGTCTATGGAAAAGTACAATTCCTCCCCACCACCTCCAGTCATGAAAACACAGCCAATAATACAAAGCAATGATAGGACCATTGCTCAAGTTAAATCCACTTCGTTGCATCACTAAGGAGTAGATAAACACATAGCCGAGAGCACAATTTTGGAGCCAGGTTTCCAATCCGCTCATTCCTGATGACTTCTTTGGGTTTTGAAGATGCTTTAATGGAACTGGAATAAACTTGTTTATTGCCAGCCACTGAAAGTGCGAGCAGATGTTTTGTGCTTTCTGGACGACAACCAAAAGCAGATCTGGACACCTTCGCTGACTACTGCCTTTATCAGCGTTGAGGCATCAATATTATGGGCTATCATCTGACAATGTGACTCTTATTTGAGGAAGATGTATGAGGTGCATCTATCAGATACCTTTATGGTAAATGATTATGGCTTTTTAATCACACATATTGACGCATAGAGAGGGGAGGGCGACACTCAATGGTAGCCAGTATTTCAAAAGGTCCCTTCTCCTCCCAGTCATCACCCGTCTGTGTCTAGAATTCAACACATCGTTCTCCATATTTGCATTACAGCATGATACTTTTAGGCAAATGCCTAGAACCCATTTTGCTTCTTATGTAGCTGAACTGGAGGGAGAAGTTGATGCTTAGTGGTCCAGTTCCTGTGCTGAAAATATGAAGGAATGCCTTCTTCTGCACCCACGAACATTGACCTTGAAGTCACAACACATACAAAGAGCCCTAGTGGCGCAGTGGTTAAACTGTGGTACTGCATTCAGAAGGTTGTGAGTTCAATCCTGACCAGGGCTCAAAGTTGACTCATCCTCTTCCATATTGGTGATCCTCATGGCGATCAGCCATGAAGACTGTCCTGAGAATATAATGCAGTGGCCTTCCATTTCTCTTCCACATCGCAGCATGACACATGTACCACTGATCCAGTTCCACTAGTCACTTTCTGGTCCTGAGCCCTTTTGCCATGCAATGTTCTCATCATCAGCCCCTGGCCAGGATGGATGAAGCTGCTGCCCTCCATCAAGATGGATTCAGGTGGGATTTCATCCACTTGGGGAACATCACCCTTCCATGTGTCTTCAGCACCCAAGGCCATGAGTCCTCAGGGTTGTCAGGTTAGTTAACCACCGCCTGACACTTGGAGTTGAGTCGCTGGCAGTAGGGTCTACTCTATTACCATAGCAGGACCGCCTGGCCAGACATCAGGGGGTGACTACTGGGTTCTTATTATGCAGCTTGATTATTTCAGGTCTACTGCTGTTTGCTTACATGTTGTATTTGCACTTGCACGGCTTTTTACATGGCGTTTTAATTTTTGGCTCCAGCCGCCCAGAAAACTCTCACGAAAGAACAGCGATACGGAGATAGTGCAGAGGCGTAAACAGATGACCAGAATAGTCGCCAGCGTGAAATGTTATCAGCACAACGAGATTGTGATGGCAGTTCATCCAAGCGGGAAGTCCTTCCATGCGCTGAACTATTTTGCCTTTTACATTCTGAACCATGTCCTACACTTTCCTCGCTGCCATTTTTAGCCCTCTTTACAGCTGAATCTTCTTTCGGAAAGGTTAAGTTGTCTACTCTCTGACAAGGATACCGGTGTGACCCGCTGGCTGTGTTTCTTGTTCTGCTTTGTTCTGCCAGGAATAGGAGGAAAGAAAAACTTTTATAAGATCGGGGCAATTCATCATAATGATGAACCTCTTGATTTGTTTGTTTATTATGTGGTTCACGGCTTCTAAGTTTTCAGATTTAAAAAAAAAAACTAAAGCACGGGGGAATGTGTCGCTCTGAAACATATCTTTCTGTTTCTTGGCAAGTTGCAATGGCAGCCTTTTGCCAGAAGTGACAGAATAAATAAATAAATAAAAAAACACCTTGGAATTTAATGAGAAACATTAGAAATAGAATTAAAACAATAACAGCCTAATGTACAACTGTTCTGAATACAGAAACCCACCTTGAAAAGCATTAAAATCCTGGCCTCTTCCCTTAGTCTTTCTCTTGCCAGAGCTATTATTCTCCGCTGCTATTTTATTTTAGATCTTCCTGATACGGTAATAGCAGGTCCTAAGGCCATCCTCTCCAGACGCATTAGTATGCTCGACAACTTTGTTCTTCCTTCTTAAGGTTGCAAGTCTGGCAGCTGATGGGAGGGGGGCGGAAGGACCCACACATGGCTTTTTCCACCTCCCAAATTCAGGAATATTAAGCAGACTGCTATTTGCTGTGCCATTTGAGTATGTGTAAGTTGCTTACTACATGTAGAGAAAGCCAAGGAAAAAGAGACAGTGGATCAAATCAGACTTGGATCCATCTTGATGGAGGGCAACAGCTTCATCAATACTGATCTGGGGCTGAAGAGGACCTTACGTGCACAAAGGGCTCAGGACCAGAAAGTGAGTCGCGGAACTGGAACAGTGGTACTATGGGTGTCATGCTGTGGTGCGGAAGGCAAATGGAAGGCCACTGCATCCTATTCTCAGGACAGTCTTCATGGCTGATCGCCATGAGTATAGCCACTATACAGATTTGGATATGATGTGGTGGTGGTGGTGGTGGTGGAGGAGGAGGAGGAGGAGGAGGAAGAAGAAGAAGAAGAAGAAGAAAAAGAAGAAGAAGAAGAAGATGATGATTCCAGTCTTGTGTATCTACTGTAGATCAGGACACTGGGCTCTTCATGGACTAATAGTTTTGAAGTCTACTTCTTCTGAACCCAGACAGACAGCAAGGCAGTTGAAGAGACAAAAACGGACATGCCAGCTGGGAGAGGACATGATTTCAGTGTATAGCTCATCTGTTGCAAAACAGATCTGTCTCGCCCTGGGCACGACTTGGTACTTCTAAGTACGCTCACAGCTGCCTTTGGCAACCCTCGCTTGGATGGGCCTTTTGGGACTTTGTGAAAAAATTCCCTTTAGCATTAAGCTGCCCAAGACCAACCCAGAAAGAAAGCAAAGGTTACATTGATTGGTCTGATAGGGAGTCTGAGCAACACATTCCCTGTTTCAGGACCCTGCTTGGTGAAAGGTTGTTTTATTGGACATATATTATGGCTTCATGCCTCCCTAGAACAGCAAAACAGCCGCCAACTGTATTTATTTCAACTAGACTGTACACTTTTTATGAGGCAACCTGATCCCAGACCTCCAATAGTCTCTGCAATGAATTTTGGGATCCTGGGGAAGTTAGAGCTACAGCGACGCGGCTGAGGTGTGGCAATAAAATATTGGAAACAAACGTGGCATTTTAATGTCCAATGGATTTATTGCGGTAGCCATTTTCTCAACCTGGAGCTCGCTGGACCAGGGGCAAGAAATAAGAAGGCAGGTATTTCTCTGCTCTCTTCCATTCTCCTACTGTGGGATGATGAAGCCCTAAATCCAGTCATTCCTTCTATGCCAACGTCCAGGCTACAAGCGCCATTTTTGATGGAGCAACGCAACACAATGCAACAACACTGAAAAACTTAAAGTGTTGTGCCGTTGAGTAGCATAAGACATCTCTGTGTCATACCATGCGATTTTCCTCACCTCCTCCAAATGCATTTAGTCATGATTTGTTTTGTGTTTGGTTATTTGATGGTAAAGAAGAGCTTATGCTAGAAGCCTGATGGTTGAGGCATCAACTCTGAGGAAATGGTCTAGTGTAGCACGCTAATGAGAAGCAACGCACATTTCTGTTAATGACTAGTTAAGGAGGAGGAGAATTTCTGGGTTTGTCTGGCCAGGTTATCCTGCTATGGTCATAGAGTAGACCCTACTGCCAGTGACTCAACACCGATAATCAGGCTGTGGTTAACCAACCTGACAACCCTGAGGACTAACAGCCTTGGGTGGCGAAGTCCACAGGGAAGGAACGGTGATGGTCCCCAAGTGGATTAAATCCCACCTGAATCCCTTTTGATGGAGGGCAGCAGCTTCATCCATCCTGACTTGGGGCTGAGGAGGACTAAGTGTGCGAAAAGAGCTCAGGACCCATGGAACTGGATCAGTAGTTTGGGTGTCACACTGCAATGCAGAAGGCAAATGGAAGGCCATTGCATTATATTGATCCCAGGATAATCTTCATGGCTAATCGCCATGAGGATAGTCAATGTTCAGAATTAGATGTGGAAGAAGAAGAAGAAAGAAGGAGGAGAGTGGTTGGATTGCCAACTGCAGGGATTCTCAACCTGCAGCCCATGAGCCAGATGTGGGCAGCCCATGCCATCATTTCATGTGCCCCCCCCCACCGCCTCCACCACAGGAGGTGCTATGTGGTGGAGGAAGGGCAAAATGGCTGTCCACCCCCGAAGCTGTCTGAGGGAGCGTGATCTGGCCTCGGCTTTAAAAGGTTGAGGACTCCTGGCCTACTGTAACACTTTGCTGCAGTGGTTGAATCCCAACCTATTGAATTCCTGTCTATTTTGACCCACAGCTAAAATGAAATTCTTGAAATGGAGTATTTTTCTATAGGCTTCCTTTCTTGACCACCTCTTGCCCTCCTGATTCTTTGATTGTCTTGTTGGTGTACACTTGCATGTGAGTAAAATGCTAACCTTTCTTGTATTGTAACTGACTGCAACGATGCACCACTGGCAGAGGTTTCATGACAGGTGTCACAGGAATAGGGAGGAGGAGGAGGAGGAGGAGGAAGGAAGATGTGAATAAAATGGAAACTGCTTCAAAGTGAGCAGCTATTCAGGAATTTAAAAACTCCCGAATAGGCAGATCTTAGGAAAAGATCGGCCTTGCTTGAAAGTCCACTCTAGGGTTCTCCATTTATGGCCAAAGAGCCAGTGCTGTCTGAGTCTGTACACATTTCTATGGTCATGTGGCAGGCATAACTAGACACGGGAGCACACGGAATGCTGTTTACCCTTCCCGCCAAAGTGGCTAGGTTAGCAGGAGCTGGGGCAGAGGATGGAAGCTTGCTCCGTCATGCAGCACTCAGGTCTCCAACTGCTGACCTGCCGACCTTCCAGTCGTCAAGTTCAGCGTCTTAACCACTAAGCCACCACAATCCCTTGAGAGAGAGATCTCAGAGCAGTACAAATCAGGCAATGTGGAACACACACCAACACCTCACACTGACTTGGTAATGATAATCATTGCTGACAATATTATCTTACTGGTTTCGCTAATTAATGATCAAGCAATATATGTCACCCACTTGTGAGAATTTGCTTCCTAGGCCATAATGGGGGAAAATATCCCACACAAAAAACTTTCCCCACTCACTGCGTTTGCTCTTGACTATATTGCAAGATTATTTCCCCAGCCTAACCTTTGGCCCTGTTTAGCTGGAACATCGTTCTGTTGGAACCAGTGATATTTCCCACAAACTAGTGGAGTGTGCATTAAAAATTGTGGGTTTTGTATCTCCCCCCCCCGCCCGCCCCAAATGTTGGACGCGTTCCATTCGCGGCTGATCTGCCTGCCAGGCAAAACTTTAGCTGCTCCCCTTCTTGTTACTTGAGAAATCCCCCCCCCCCCGGTTGCAAGCCTTATTAAAAGACCATCCCAATTAGCAGAGCAGCTGCATGGAGGATTACGTGGACTCAACTGGCGTGGGCTTGTCTAGCCGAAAAAACTGCCCATCCATCAGCCATGCAAGGATTTTCACCTCCCTTCACACCACAGTCTCCTAAACTACTTATCGGGTGTGGAGCTTTACTTTATAAACTTGAGCTAAATTAGTTGGTGACCTCAATTTTCTTCCTCATGCGCCTCCTGTGGCAATCTTGCTTACAAAAATGCACTTTTTGAAGAGGTGGGAAAGAAGGGATTCTTTGTTTGGAGAGCATAAGACCAGAATCCAGACCTCTGTCCATGAGGCTCCTTCTTGTCCCTCTGCCTCAGCCTAGTTAGGGATTCTCAGCCTGCGGCCCGTGGGCCGGATGAAGCCCACGGCACCATTTCATCTGGCCTCCCACCACCTCCACCACACCCAGAAGTGCCATGTGGTAGAGGAAGGGCAAAATGGCCATCCGGCCCCCGAAACTGTCTGAGCGAATGTGACCCAATGGCCCCTGGCTTTAAAAGGTTGAAAACTCCTGGCCTAGTTTATTGATGCATGAGCTAGTGGTGCTTGTGGTATATATGGCTTTTGTTTTAAGTCAAGGCCAAGATCTCTTTTGCTCAAAAGCCAGTCGTATCTGACTCTAGGGTTCAGTGCTCATCTCTGTTTATAGCCAAAGAGCCAGCGCTGTCTGCTTCTGCAGACGTTTCCATGAACATGTGGCAGGCATGTCTCAACACCGAAGTGCATGGAACGCTGTTAACTTTCCCACAGAAGTGGTACCTATTTATCTACTTGCAATGTCTTGCTTTCAAACTTCTAGCTTGGCAGGAGCTGGGACAGAGACGGGTGCTCACTCTGTTGTGCAGTGCTTGGGAATCATACTCTGATCTTCCAGGCATCGAGTTCAGCATCTTCACCACTTCAGCCACCGCAGTCCCTGAGCCACCACATGGCTTTGGACCTCTAATCAGACTACAATTCCCAGAAGCCTTCACCACCTGGTTGTGTGGGCCAAAATTTCTGGGAGATGCAGTCCAAGAACATCTGGAGACCCAAGTTTGAGAACCACCGCTTTAGCTGAACGTGAAGAGGAACTCTCATGCGCGGAAATCGGAAAGTATCTCTGCCCAGCCTTGGTGGGGCAGAGATGAGATATTTTGAATGCGTCAATCATTTAGCATACAGTATTACTGGATTCACCTTTGTCTTGGCTTTAAAAAGTCGCACATTTTGTAATGTTTTGCCAGCTGTGAAACCGAGGGAATACTCCCTTATCCCAAAATTATGTCATGTGAATTGGGTTGCTCACTGGTTGCATGGTTTTCAGTATCGATTGCCGGAGATGTCTGCGTCTCTCTTGGAAACGGTCCGAGCCTCCCTATTGAGGAAGCTTTTTTCCACACTTCGAGAAAATTAACAGTGTGTTATTCCTTGCCAAAGAGTTAGAAAGTGGGGAGGGGGGGGGAGAGAAATAATTCATCATGCCAGTTAATAACATTGCTGGATTCTTCCAATTACCTACATCTGTAGTGTGTACAAAGACTGGTACTTGGGAAACAAAACCCATATATTTCTGATTGCCCTATTTATCTATGCGCTCTTTGCCAATTACTGTCGCCTTTCTACCCCCTGGCATAAATACTGAGTTAAGAGGGAGGGAAATCTAAGGTTTGCAACGCTTATGGCTCCAGTACATAACAATCGGGAGGAAGCTGGCCAGGAATGATCCTGGTGAGGATCCAGAAGGGGTGAGGCGGGGGCAACCTGGGGAAATTTCATCATCTCTATCTGCTTCAACCAGGGCCCCCCAAATTACGACCCGTGGGCCAGGTCCACCCCTGACACCAATTCATCAGGCCCACGCCACCTTCGTCGCTCCCGGAAGTGGAAGGAAAACGTGCCCACGGGCTGGATGAAATGGTGCTGGGGGTGGATCTGGCCCACGGGTCATAGTTTGGGCACCCCTGGTTTAAGCAGAGAAAATGGCAGCTGAAAATCTATCTCACCTTGTTGCAAAACAGATTGCTAGGCATGTTTTACTTCCACTTCCAGTGGGAGGAATCACGGGACCGGCCCACTGATCCATGTGACCGGCCCACTGAACCATGTGACTGACCCATGGCTCAAAAGGTTTGGGCACCCCGATCTATATGGAGTAGAAATAATAGAGCCCTATGAGGGATAGGAGTTTGTAGCCCAAAATGGGTCCCTGTGTTTTATGCCTTTGGATAATAGGTAAATTTATCCACAATTCTTGTAAATAAAGGTCTCTCTTGCTCAAAAGCCAGTTGTATCCAACTCTAGGGTTCAGTGCTCATTTCTGTTTATAGCCAAAGAGCCAGCGCTGTCAGTGTCTGCAGATGTTTCCATGGACATGTGGCAGGCATGACTAGACACAAAATGCTGTTACCTTTCCTACCAAAGTGGTCCCTATTTATCTACTTGCAATTTGTTGCTTTCGAACTGCTAGGTTGGCAGGAGGTGGGACAGAGATGGCAGCTCACTCCGTTGTGTAGCACTCGGGTGGGAAAAGTTCCCTACTTTGGTGGGGAAAAGATCTTGGGGACATGAAAGGAGCCTCATTCAGGCATCCCCTGAGTGGAGCTTCTCCAGCAAAACTCCTTTGAACCAGAACAGTTTCTGACATGAAATATTATTATCATTATCATTATCATTATCATTATCATTATCATTATCATTATCATTATCATTATCATTATTATTATTATTATTATTATTATTATTATTATTATTATTATTATTATTATTATTATTATTATACCCAGCAGAGAAGACCCCACTTCACCCATGGCTGTTACAGGACTGCTTATGATGCCAAGGATTCAATGCATTCATTGTCATCTCATAGTGCAGAAATACTTTGTCTCCAGACAGAGTTAAAGCACCCTCACTATTAGGAGCCACAACAGGTGTTGTGCAGCCTCTTCATTGTTGTGTGTTACTGCCTGCATTTCTTCCTTCCACTTCGCCAGCCTTTCCCCTGTTGTTTCTAACCCCAAAGGATGGCACGGTTATGGTATCCATATCCATCACTGAGCGTTGCCTGCCAGACCCGGCAGCCCATATGGACCCTGCTTGGGAGCAACATGCCCTTCAGCGGCACACAAACACACATGTAAGCAAACACAGCACATGGCAAAGTGTGAAGCTTGCTAAAAGCCACTGGCTGTTGGGTGTCATTCAATTTACAACCTTGGGAGGGTTAGGAGCTCATATCCCAAAAACGGGCCATGTGTTTTGTCTGCCTTTGGGTAGGTAAATTTATCCACGATCACAGCAGTCCATATGGTCCCTTGGTGGGCCATCTGGAGTCTGGAAGAAGAGGAGGAGGAGGAGGAGGAAGGAGGAGATTTGCAGAAGCCTGGCCACTTTGCCGCCACGACGACGGTCCAAGCGACAAGCAGAGGTAATTTCAAGAGCAACAGCTGCATCTTCATCAAACGCATTATGGTTCATTCATTTTTTATGTGGACAAAATCCTTCCTATGTCAACATGTAAGACATGTCAACAAAGCACACAAATAGGCCACTTTGTGAGACAATAACACTGCATCACAAATAAATAAATACTATCTGCTACTTGGTCTAATCCACATGTTCTATACTAAATCAAGTGTGGTGAATCCAAATCTGAAGTCCGATTCTGCGTAGGACATCAGGATCCTAAGTTAATTACATGTATACACAATTGGCCATACCCCATGTTGCTGGTGAATGTTTTTTACACTGGGTCAGGTGAAAGAAAGTGCAAAATGAGCTCACCAAAAGGTGCCTTCATTTTGGCAATTTCACATCTGGTCTAGACACAGAAGGAGGAGGAGGATGTCAAACATAGCCTTGCAACCCTAATTTAGCCATTGATTTAAAACTACATTTTCAGGGAGAGCCAAGCCAGGTCAGGCAAAATTGTGAAGTGGCAAAACTAGCATCATCCTCTCTCTGATGTCCAGCTTTCCGAGGCCCATCATCATCCTGGCTGGGGGAGCCGGGATATGGCACTGCTAACAAGGAACTGGAACAGCACCAACAAATGCTACCTGAGATATATTTTCCCCTATAAAATCACAAAATGATTGGAACCATTTTATAGGGGATCTGCCGCAATAAATCTGGCTCCCAAGGAGGTCAATAACAGAGCTGAGTTATTCCAGGGCTTTATCTACTCTGCGCTGGATATATTGCTAAAGGAACTCCAAAACAAGTAGTGAAATCTAGTTGTTTTGAGATTCACGTGCCACAGGAGTCCCGTAATTAATAGATGTATCCACACATCTTGGCGGAACACACACACAGCATACACATACATGATCCTTCATAAACACTTCCTGTGGTAAACAACCAAAGCCAATGTAGAGTATCTACAGACCTTGAGTAGATGCCCAACCCTTACAGTCTGACTACCCAGATTATTGTAGGAACACAAACACACACGTGACACATGACAATAACCATTGGCTGCAACATTGCATTTGGGAAATAACAGGGATTTCATGTTTGTAACCTCTTGGTTGCTCATTCATGGTGTGTTGTGATCCAGCCCTCATCAGACTCTGAAGATGACCTGGCTCAGGAGGCACTTCCTATGCCATGCCCAGTTCTGCCTGCACTTGAACCTGAGAATGTCTTGAACCAGGAACCTCAGCCTGCTTCTGGCTCAGCCTGCTTCTGTCAGACCAGAGGTCTGACTCTGACAGCAATCAGCCGTTAGCCCGGGAAAGGTGCAGAAAGGACCTGCAGCTGAGACGTAAGCAAGCTAGAACTCATTACCAGAGAAGGCTCCCAGCTGACACCCATTAGCTGGGAGGCTCTTAAGCAAACTTGTTCCAGCATTCAAGCATCAGTACAATTCTTCTGTGCAAAGACTGACACCCTGTTTGACTTTGGATACCTCTTGAGATTGCCCGCCTAGATCCTGACCTGCCTGCCATGACCCTGACGATGCCCCTGGACATCCTTTGGACTAGATGTTCACTTGAATTACTGGTAACCAGACCTCAGCTTGCTCTTTGGACTTTGCTATTTGGACTCTTCTTAAATAGACTCTCTGTGTAGCGCTGCTGTGTGGCAACCATGCCCGCATCTCAATCCAGCATGGTTCTGGGACCATTGTGGTCACTGACCTGAGTATAAGCCGAGTTCCCTTTTTGGAGCTCATTTTTGGGGCTAAAATCTCAGCTTATACTCGAGCATATATGGTACTCTGAAAAGGGGAGAGGAAAGGATAACATTTTGTACAGATTCCAATATTGTGCAGTCTCTTGATTTCCCCAGATGTTATTACACAGCAGTCTATTTAAAATCAACACAGCTAAAAATACAACAGAAAATCAATGAACAGGAGATGGGAAAGGGGTGAGTAGAAGGCATTGAAGGACCTGTCAACTGGACCAACTTCTTCATTGAAATTGCCTGGGGTAAGTATGGAAGGCTGATGGGCAACAGATTAGACCTGATTAAAAACAAACCAAAGGCTACTGCGGACAAAATTAGTTGATTTTTTTCTAGTGAGGGATGGGATGCCTTCTGAAAGATATGAATAATTTCTGGCAGAATCAATTTATTGCCTGTCCAACATGGTCATGGCTCATAACTGAGTGAGGGATATGAAAAACACATGAATGTTTTTATGTACTGGATGGTAGGTGGCCAAATCTGCACCCATGAAGGTGTTCTTTGAAAGTATTCAGGACAAGAACCAAGTTAGATAAGAAGGTCTCTTTATATATAAAGCATCTGTCTGGGCTAGGGCTCTGCCAATCCCTGTTGTTTGTTGAGCGGTCCTTCTGGAACCAGAAATCTAATCAACTTTTGGTTGCTGGTTCCTCTAACACAGGAATCCCCAACCTATGGTTTTTGAACTTCAATTCCCAGAAGCCTAAGTCAATTCCCCAAAACACTGATCAGCCAATGTACTGACTTAGGCTTCTGGGAATTGAAGTCCAAAAAACCAAAGATTGGGGAGCCCTGCGCTAACAGACATTCATAGCTCAATCTTAGGTTGGCATATAGTCAACCATTATGTGGACTGGATGTTACACTCCTTATGGTCCATGGGCCCTGGTCTCCTCACTTGAGAAGACTTAGTTTTAGGCCTTTTGTGATGTTAAAGAAGAGAGAAGGACTCAGCCTATGACAGTAATGGCCAATCTTGGCACTCCAGGTGTTCTTGGACTTCAATTCCCAGAAGCCCAAGTCAGCTGGAGTGCTAACTTGAGTTTCTGGGAATTGAAGTCCAAGAACACCTAGAGTACCAAGGTTGGCCATCACTGGCCTAGGAGATGATAGCAAGAGGTCACAGGACCAGGGGAAAAGATAGCAGAGCCAATGTCATGATGTTCCTTAGTATAACAAAAGTGTGACTTCTTCTTCAAAACTTCCACAATGCTCTCTCTTTTAACTACTTTGGGAAAATGAAAAGTCTTGAAGACTCAAATCCCCCCCCAAACAATCCCTTCAACAACTTACTATTAAGCAATTTGGATTTGGCAAACAACTGATGACTCAGTTCCATTAGGTTTGTTATCTTGGTTAACTGGATTGATGGCGACAACAGTAATTACTAGAGATGAGACTGCCCGTACTGTAATTACCTGTCAATCTTCAGTGTAAGATGGACCATAGGATACATAAAGCAGAGTTTCCCAATTGCAAAGAGTTTAAGGCAAGCATGATATATTGGGGCTAATCATGTTTGCTATTGTATAGAAGAAGGAAGGAAAATGGCAAGGACTGAAAGCATTTCTAATCGGAAGCAACTTTCTTGATTCAAAGGCTTTAATCCACAAAGCTTCACGGCTACATGGCTTTGCTAGATAAAACACAGTACTGAGCAACTGAAAGGTGTTTTTTTAAAAAGAAATTTACCTAAAGAGTCCCAAGCTACACTGCAACACCAGCCGCTATCCCAGTTTTCACATTTTTGTTATTATGTCGTTTAAAAGAAGAAAGCACTTCTTATTTCCAAAATACACATTGAATATGGAAATAATCTGAATTACTGTAACTGCTTTTTAAAAAAGTGTCCAGCATTAAAATGTATGGTACCCACAGGAAGCTTCTATAGAAATAAACCTGTTGCCTGCAAATACTTGGGATTTAGAGTTTGCTTAATTCTTGCAATGTTTATTTCCCATTATCTAACTGAAACAACATGGAGAACAACAGGGAAGCCCAGACTACTTTATTCTGGAAAGGTTTTAAGCATCATTCAGGGTAGTGGATAAGTGATGGGCTCAGAGAGCCTGGGTTCAAATCCTTGCTCAGTCATGAGGATTCACTGGTGGGGAGAAGCAATGGTGAAACCACTCCTTAAATATGCCACATAGCTTGGAAACCCTATTAGGGTCGGATGAGACAAGAGCATAGAACCATGATGGCAAACCTTGGCACTGCAGCTGTTCTTGGACTTCAATTCCCAGAAGCCTAAGTCCCTATGAATCCACACAAATGGGTTTACTGCACATACATGGAATAAATCCATTCATGTGGATTCACAGGGACTTGGGCTTCTGGGAATTGAAGTCTAAGAACATGCACAGTAAACCCATTTGTGTGGATTCACAGATAATTGGGCTTCTGGGAATTGAAGTCCAAGAACATGCACACTAAACACATTTGTGTGGATTCACAGGGAGTTGGGCTTCTGGGAACTGTAGTCCAAGAACACATGCAGCAAACCTATTCGTGTGGATTCATAGGGACTTGGGCTTCTGGGAATTGAAGTCCAAGCACACACGCAGCAAACCCATCATACCTGTCAACCACGGCTCCGGACAATATGGGACCTGCGCAGAATGGTTCTGCGCAAGTCGCCTTCTACGCATGCGTAGAAGGCTTTTATGCTTGTGTAGAACCCTTTTACGCTTGCGTAGAACCCATCTACGCATGCGTATCCTCCTACACATGCCTAGAAGGTTTCTACGCAAGCGTAGAAGGGTTCTACGCATGCGTAGAAGGCGACTTGTGCAGAAGGGATGTGCAGTACCTCTTTCCCCCACTGCCAAATTCCGGGGTTTTGGCAGCTCCGGGCGGGAAATGGCGCAAATCGGTGCCGAAAAACAGGAAATCCCGGCCAATCCGGGAAGGTTGACAGGTATGAAACCCATTCGTGTGGATTCATAGGGACTTGGGCTTCTGGGAATTAATGTCCAATAGCACGTGCACTAAAACCATTCATGTGCATTCACAGGGATTTGGGCTTCTGGGAATTGAAGTCCAGGAACAGCTGGAATGCCAAGGTTCACCATCAATGGCATAGAACATAACACGTACCAGAATCATTTCACCTTTATGAGTGGGGAAATCGAGGGGTCCAACAGTAAATGAGAAAGAGGTTGTGTGAACTCTAATTCTAAGGAACACCATACACAATGGAGAAAATGATGATCAAAAGTTAGAGAAGGTGCTAGTGATGTACAATACTCATCCTGTAGTCAATGGTTTGGAACATACCTCATGAACTGTCATGTGTGAAGTCACAGGCAGTGTGCTGCCTGAATACCTGAGTACAGTGATGGCCAACCTTGGCACTCCAGGTGTTCCCAGAATTGAAGTTCAAGAACATCTGGCGTGCCAAGATTCACCATCACTGCCTTCATGTTTGTGTGCAAACATGCAACTCTAGGTAGACTAGAAACAAGAGGCATACATCCACTTGCTCAGAAGTTCCATAGACCTCTGGAAAGGAAGCCAAATGTTGACGGAAGCACGATGATGCATTCCTTTGACAAAACATCTTCGAAGGATAAACAGGAGGCTTTGGTGAAAGGACCAGGATCAAACATTTGTTCTAAAGTCCCTTTTAAGCTAGTGAATTTTCACAACCCACCCAAGTGCAGAGACAGGAGTGCTACACCTCCCTCCATGCTGGACATAACCAAGCTTCTCCAAGCACCGCTACCCATCAAGTGCCCACAAAGTGGCTAACTAAGAACTGAGCCCCTTCAGCAAATTAGAGGACTCGGAGTAGAGCCAAACCCATCCGTGTGGATTCACAGAGACCACGCAGAAGAAGAAGCCACGTTTCCTTATGGGGACATCTTCAAAAAGGTTAAAGAGGGAGTCTGGCCAGACTTCAAAGGCAGTGGGGCTTCCATCCTCATTTACACACAAACAGTGACCCATATGTCTATATCCCTTCCTTACATACACATCTGTCGCCTCATTGTGGAATAAGCAGCACAAAATTCTCCACTTCTGTAGACCAACCAGACAAAAGCACCATTTTATTCCGGGGGGTTTGGGGACTCCTTCCTTGAACAGACACTATATCCAACTGAGTTATTGGAAGTACTTTAAGAAGTACTTGCTCTACTTGGTTTATGCCAGGGGTGCCCAAACTATGGCCAACAGACCAGATCCGGCCCCCGACACCAATTCACCTGGCCCACGCTGCCCTCATTGCTCCTGGTTTAAGCAGAGAAAATGGCAGCTTAAAATCTATCTCGTCCTGTTGCAAAACAGATTGCAAGGTGCATCTTACTTCTGATTCCTGTGGGAGGAACAATGTGACCGGCCCACGGCCCAAAGAGTTTGGGCACCCCGGTTTATGCCATTTTTTTTTTTTTTGCTATGGCAAGGAAACCAAGCAACATTGGAATCAACCAATGTTCCCCCAGTCACTGTCCATATGTTATAAGAGAAAACCTTTATCGGAGGCAGCGATCAGAATAACAAGAACATCTCCTGTTAAACTGAGCCAGCTAGAGCTTGGACCAAAAGCAATAATTAAATTGTTATATTACAGTAGCTATCCCCCTGCGGCACACACAAAATGAGGCATGCAGAATTCAACACCGGGACTGCAATGGACTGCCGCAGCCTTGAGGATATGGACAAGGTGCGCCTCCACAGCCAGTCCATCTGTCATGCCCTCTTCCCAGGGCCATAGCCAGGATTCTAGATGTGGGTGGGCAAATATTTTTTCAGGGTGGGCAACAATGTCATATATATACATGTCATATATACTGTATAAGCAACCGGGAGGTTGAGGGTGGGCAAACTGATAACTCAGGGTGGGCAAAAGCCTGCCCTGGCCACCACCTGGTTACAGCCCTGCCTCTTCCGCCTCCATGACCATTGGGAATCCACCTTAAACAAATTCACGCCAATTAAATTTTTCCTGCTTCAGGAAAAATGAATTCTTGAATACGAGTTGCAGTTGATGACGATGAATTACAGTAATTTGTGAAGGCAGTCTGATTTCCTTTCCTTTAAATTAGGGGTTCTCAACTTTTTTAAGTTGAGGTCTGGGTCACAAGCAACCTGGCTTACCGACCTGGCTAGAGATCTTGGAACTTTAATGGTTGTTTTGGGCAACCCTTAGCTCCGTAATGCTCAGCCTGAGGCAGACTCCTTACATTTCAGTGCCATCCTAAATTCCTCCATTCCCACCTTGGGTCTTTCATTCCCCAAACACAACCAACCCAACTCTGCATTCCCAGTGGAGACTATTTCAGGCTCCCCAAAAGAAATCCCAGTGACAACAGCAGTCAAAACAATCCACAACTAGGAAATGGATGAGTCTGTCCATTTTAATTTCAATCACTCCCCTATTTTTAAAAAATCTTAACTTCATTTCCTCCAGTTTTTAAATAATTGTGTCGCTTTAAAAAAAGGTCGACCTGAAAATCGCTATGCACGATCACATTTGTTTCTCCTACGCTACACATTTCCCCTCAAGCTTTGTCATAATATAAAAGTTTTCTCAAATGACTGTCTGACATACCCATTTTTCGAAGTTGCTTGGCCTCATATGGTGTGTGTTTGCATGCTATCTTCCCTATTATAGCCACGGCTTCTGTGCCATCTCCATCGATATCTGCATTATCATATTATTTTCCTTCACTGGAGAACCATGTTGCAAATGTTTTGGAAAGTGTGGAGACTGAACCGTAACATCATTTCGATTCACACACATTGGTTCAGGAAATAAGAATTAGGTGAGTTTAAAAGAGAGGCCACAGAATGTCAGCTTTGGGCAGAAACACAGGCATAAATGAAGTCAATAATACATAATGATGAACCAAATGTATTTCTAGCCCATCCCTACCTGCTGCTGCACATTAGTGACTGCTAGAGGACATCTCTGATCTCGCTCACTCTGAAGTTTTGACTTTCCTTCCCAAATAATATTTATTAATACCAGTGGTGTGCTGGCCCACAGGAATACAGGGACTCATTCTGGTGCACCCCAGCGACTGCCCCCCCCGAAGCAGGCAGAGGTAATGGGAATGTATGGGATACCCCCACAAACAGGCACCCCATCACTACCTGTCCACCGCCCTCCCAAGATGCCCAGCACACTCCTGGCTACATTTCCAGCCATAGCATTTCCCGGGCATCTGTGTAACACAGGGGTTCCCAACCTAAGGCCCATGGGCTGGATCTGGCCTTCGGGCACCATTTCATGTGGCCCCCACACCCCTTCCAAGGGCATTTGAGAAACAAAATGGCCACTCCTTTGAAGATGATGGGGCAAAATGGCCATCCCCCATCATGCAGGTAAGGCAAAATGGCCATCCGGCTCTGGAAGCTGACTGAGAGAGTGTGACGCAGGCCCCGGCTTGAAAAAGTTGGGAACCCCTTGTGTAACATAACCAAGCATCACCAAAATTATTAGAAGTGGCCACTGGATGGACCTGTGTTTACACAGTCAAGACTTAAACCCAATACCTCAATATTGATTGAAGTTTATAAAATCATGCACGGTGTGGACAAAGTAGATAAGGAAAAACTGTTTTCCCTATCACATAACACTAGAACTAGGGGACACTCCATGAAACTTTTGGGTACTAGTTCTCAAGCAAATAAGAGAAAGTCCTTTTTCACCCAGAGGATCCCTGGTCTATGGAACTCCCTGCCAGAAGATGTGGTGACAACTGTCAGTCTTGACAGCTTTAAGAAAGAATTAGACAAGTTCATGGAGGACAAGGGGATCCATGGCTATAATTATGGCTGTGGAGGTGCACCTTGTCCATATCCTCAAGGCTGTGGCAGTCCAGTGTGCGCCTCCACACCTATAATTATGGATACCTAAGAACAACCTCAGGGTTGGAGAGAGAGGCAGGATATCTCTCAATGCCATTTCCAGGGAATCCTAAGCAGGTGAAGGCATCTGCATGGGAATAATACCCTGAAGGAAATGGTGAGCCACTGTGTGAGACAGAAGGCTGGACTGGATCATGGGCTCCTGTGGCCTGTTCCGGCAAGGCTGTTCTTCTGTACCTGAATGGAGAACATCCTTGGGATTCAGTGGCCACTTTACAGCTCACTTTGACGGTAAATTTTTGAGGTTCCAAATATTCATGGATCTACCTTTGGCTTTTTAGATTAAATTAATCCAGGCATCTAGGACATGCAAGCCTAAGTGATGTACAGTAATCTGGTGTTTCTGATCACATTTTTTTCACCTAGTGGCACAAGACCCTCAAGAAAGCGTCTCTGAAAAGTGGATTCAGTCTTCCATTCGCAAAAAGGTTCCTGTAGGTTGTTGAAGGTCACAATGAAGTGAGATAGAAGAATGCTAGAATAATTGGACGCCAGTTTGTCACTTCTTGATACACCCACAACAGTTTCCAAGGACAAAACGGCATCATGTCTCAACCAGCATACCTCTAGTGGAATGTTTTTCCCATTCAACAACGTTTGCTAAACCACTCCTTGGTTATACAACACTGAAAAACACACAAATGCTAAAAATGCTGTCCACAATAAGCACTTACAGTTAGAGGTTTTTGAAGATGGTCCAGCACTCTCCTTCCTCAGATAATCAGATGCTGAATATTGAAACTAGGGGGAAGGAAGGAAACAAAAAGGCAGATATTAGTGAATTCATCAAATCCCATTTATATGAATCCATAGTACTAATGTATGTACACTCAGTGCACATCAGTATGAAGACTGAAATTCCAGTTAGGGTCAACCCAGACATGAATGGGACTTACATGAGCATGGATGGATGGATGGATGGATCAAAGCCCAATTGATACTATGGGTCTGCTCTAGATGGGTCCAATGGCTTGATTTAATCCCCTTATAAATCCAGAAGACTCAGACTTCGAAAGAGTTAAGGATGAGTTTTGCTCAGTAACTTGGATGAGTTTCACCCGGTAACGTTTGGCAATGACAACTTTCTAAGCCCAGCTGTTGGGAGAAGACATCCCTTTGCAGATATTATTCATCATCCCCGAATTTCAATGCATTCTGTCAACAAAGCCCACAGATGGAACATCTAACTCGGTGTAATCAACGACACAGATGTATAAATACATATCCTTTTCTAAACACGTTGCAGCTAGATATAGAAACATTTCATTTTAAATATTTTAGGGATAAACGAAGCAGTTCAACTTAGAAGAAAAAGAGAAGGATAGAATGGGCAAGCTGCTCAGTTTTCTTAAATTTCAAGGGTTTCTTTAGATTTACAGCCCTCTCTCCAGACTCTTAGAAGATGTACTTTGATACCCAACAATATATCCGATTCTAGGGTTTAGTGCTCATCTCTGTTTATAGCCAAAGAGCCCACATTGTCTGTGTTTGCAGAGGTTTCCGTGGACATGTGGGCAGGCATGCCTCAACACCGTAGTGCACAGAATGCTGTTTGCCTTCCCACTGATGTGGTCCCTATTTATCTGCTTGCAATTTCTTGCTTTTGAACTACTTTTCTACTGCTAGGCTGGCAGGAGTTAGGACAGAGATGGGAGCTCACTCTGTCATGCAGTACCCAGGAATCGAACTCCAACCTTCCAGTCAGCGAGTTCAGCACCTTAACAAAGACCATAAATAAATTTGTGTCAGAAATTCCTCTGAGTTGAAAGGATTTTTGCTGCAGAAACTCTGCTCAGGGGAGGCTCCTTTCATGTCCCCAAGATCCATCATGCAGCACTCAGGAATCAAACCCCTACCTTCCAGTCTCCAAGCTCAGCATCTTAACCACTTGAGCCACCGCAGTGCTGTTTACAAAGGCTATAAAAACAAGCTAGGGTAGTGACCTTAGCCTTTATGTTGCTTCCTTGAGATTTAAAGGAACAAGACTATGAAACTTGGAATCTGACATTGTCTGAAATACTATTTGTGTTTACGTTTGTCACAGGAAACTATATGTACACCAAAGTGTGTTACCACCACCCCTCCAAAATGAGAGGAGGAGGAGGAAACTATCAGGGGAAAACACAAGCTCCTTCAACAATCTGTGGGGTCACAGATCAGTTGATATACAGTTCTTATTACACAAGAGTTTGCAGAGCAAGGGGGCTCTTAGATTTAAAGTAAAACCCCTACTTACATAGTCTGTTCCGTAGGCTTTTATGTAAATCTTTTTTTTTACTTAACCTGAAGCAAACCCATAGGAAAAATGAATTTTTACTTAACTCGAAGCAAACCCCTAGGAAAATTATATTTACCGTATATACTTGAGTATAAGCTGAGTTTTTTAGCCCCAAAAAGGGGACACAGCTTATACTCGGGTCAATGACCACAAGGGTCCCAAGACCATGCCGGAATGAGACGTGTCAACAATTTAATTAATTTTACCTTATTTTCATGTATTTTGATTATTGAAACTCACTAGGAGCTACTGCATTTCCCACCCTCAGCTTATACTTGGGTCAATCTATTTTCCTGGGTTTTCACGTCAAAATTAGGTACCTTGGCTTATATTTGGGTTGGCTTATACTCGAGTATATACAGTATGTAAATCAAAGCAAACCCATAGGAAAATGATTTTTTTACGTAACTCGAAGCAAACCCATAGGAAATTGTGTTATGTAAATTGGAACATTTATGTAAATTGGGACGTGGTTTTAGTGCAAAAATCATTATGTAAGTCAAATTGTATGTAACTCAAGGCATATGTAAGTCGGGGTTTTACTGTACTTCCATGTTTCCCAGAGAGCTCCCAAGTATGAGGTACTAATTTGTACCTAGTGATTTATTCAGGACTTGGGGGGAAATGTCCATAAGCAATGGGAATATATTCTGACTCTGGGGTTTATTTCAATGGGGAAGGAACAGCAAACATAACATCACATTCCTCGCCCCCATACATTTCAGACTATATGCAAGTTAACATCAATTACTAAAAATAGGTAGTTTAAGATCATAGACAAACACACTTCAGGTTCGTACAGGAGTAAGCATGAATTGCTACTTGGGAAGGGATGGGAGTTGAAGAACAAAACTGTATAACCCAACTCAGAACCCGAAGGTGGGATGGCCTGTTTGCTATCTGTAATTTTGAATTTAGTTTTGTAACAAATTTTGAATTTAGTTTTGTAACAACTGCGCACCAAAAATGGAGCTGGAACAAAAAAAAAAAACCCTCTACTTTCCTCTCTGCTAATGTAAGGTACAACGAAACAAATAGCAAAGAGGAGTCCAACACAAAAAGAGAAATGAAAGAGTTCTATGAGGTTCACTTCCCTGACATTGGTCTTCAGAGGCAATCTTGGTCGTGTTGTTTAAAATAAGTCAACAGAGACTGCGTAACCTCATTTTTCTTGGCAGTCAACGGATGTGTAATTACAGATCAGCTTTTGCCTTCTCCTGCACATTTGGTAGCATGAATAAATCAGATTTAATCACGGGGAGCTTTATGTGTTCTCCTGTAACCCCAGAGAGATCTGTTGACTTGGAAACACTGTTCCTTTGGAGGAAAAATCTCACTGAATTAACCCAGTTTCTCCTAGAAGACACATCAACTGGAAAAATAATAAAAGTTACCCAGGGTACCATCCTGTTGAAACCAATGGGACAAGGTGGTCTCTAGAAGATTAACACATGGTGAATTTAAATGGGAATTAAAGACTGCTAAGCTTAACAGATAGTTCTGTAGTTTAGATCTCTAGCTACAGAACCAGAGTTTGGGAGCATGATTTCCTCAATGCTTGTGTAGTCATGGGCAAATGCACAGTCCCAGGGTGCTTCCAGAAGAAGGGAATCCCAAATGACATTTGAGTATTCTCTACCTACAAAATTCTGGGAAGGGTGGTCGTAAATTGGAACCAGCTTGACGGCATACATGAACAAGATTCCATCCACAGTTTCCAAAGTACAGTAAAACCGCGACTTACATAAAAAGTCAGTTCTGTAGCCTTATACATAAATCTTTTTTAAAAAATGTAAATTGAAGCAAACCCCATAGGAAAAATGAATATTTAAGTAAACTGAAGCAAACCCCATAGGAAAAATGAATATTTACGTAAATTGGAGCAAACCCCATAGGAAAAGCAAATCCATAGGAAAATGGATTTTTTATGTAAATCAAAGCAAACTCATAGGAAAAATGAATATTTATGTAAATCGAAGCAAACCCATAGGAAAAATTGGAATTTTTACATAAATCAAAGCAAACATATAGGAAAAATCTGTTTTAGAACTTGTTGTAATGCCGCCCTGCGTCGGGTTCTACCTGAGTGGGCGGCATATATAAATATGACTAATAAATAAATAAATAAATAAATTATTAAAATAAAAATGAATATTTATGTAAATTGAAGCAAACCCATAGGAAAAAATGAATATTCATGTAAATTGAAGCCAACCCATAGGAAAAAATGGAATTTTTACATAAAGCGAAGTAAACCCATAGGAAAAAAAATGGAATTTTTACATAAATCAAAGCAAAGCCATAGGAAATTGCATTACGTAAATTGGGACGTTTATGTAAATTGGGACACCATTTTAGCAAAAAATCCTTACCTAGGTTGAATTTTATGTAACTCGAGGCATACGTAAGTCAGGGTTTTACTGTATTATCTGTATAGTAAACACAGAAGTACTGGCCCAACAATAGGGAAATATGATGTGGCTGTCCAGATGTTGTGAACCTGAGTTTCTTTTTCTCCTTTACCATTTTCTGGTGGCACTGTTTACCACCCCATTGCATTGCTAGGCTTAATAAGGAACACTGGATGTTGAGTTGAAAGACTCAAATATCTAGAGGCAGGCACGTGCTGGTATATTGGGCAATCAGGCTTTGCCCACCACACTCTCACCTCTGGGGCACCAACAGCAATGTATGGGATTCCCCCCCCCAACCCCCCAATAGGCACCCCCACCACTCCCTACCCAGCGCCTTCCCATGGTGCCCTGCACACTGTTGTCTAGAGGTGGTGCTCTCTGGAGAACAAGCTACATCTGCTGAACATGGTTGGCTCCCAAGACCAGCCAGAGTGGGTCCTGATTCTCCACCAACCAACAAGATTAAGGAGCCCCACCATGGTGGAAACGAACCTATTTGCATACGAGGGCTTTTAATGGGGGTGGCTATTTGAATGCTTTATTCTACTGAATGCTTTTATAGTAAGATAAAGGTCGCCCCTGCTCAAAAGCCAGTCGTATCCGATTCTAGGGTCCAGTGCTCATCTGTTTATAGTCAAAGAGCCAGCGCTGTAGCAGGCATGACTAGACACCAGAGTGCACAGAACACTGTTTACCTTTCCCAACAAAGTAGTCCCTATTGAACTACTCGCAATTTCTTGGTTTTGAACTGTTAGATTGGCAGTGCTGGGACTGAGATGGGCGCTCACTTTGTCACACAGTTCTCGGGTCTCAAACTCAAGCTTTTAGAGTATATTGTTATAAATGGGATGCTTGCACTCTATTCTAAAGTTTTGCAAACTTTTAAAGGGGTTTGTCTCCATTAAAAAAACACAACTACAGAAAATATTTGGATGGATGGATGAACAGATGGTCGGATTTCAACTGAACATGCAAAGCTGGAGTTTCCACAGTATTTCACCTTTTAAAAACACCCTAATTTCTAGCCATATTAATTAGTGAAGATTGTCTGTCATTCCAGTTCTTAGCTTGGAACCTGGTGATGTGAATTGGAGCCAATTCTGGTTATACTTAGAATACATTGCTGGCCAAAATGCAAGTATTAGTCTTGTAAGGCCATTGAATCAACTTGTGAATGGTGAATCGATCCTAAATCCTATTGATCTAGTGGTTCATTGAAGTTGGCAGAATCTCTGCTAGTCATGATTAATCTGATCATATTTTTATTTATTATATTTATACCCCACCCATCTAGAAGATTTTGTGAATATGAATGTATCTGGATCCAAACCACAGATTAAATGGGTCTACTCTAAGTATAACTATGCCAGGATTTTACCCATTGCTCCTCCCCATTTAAAGCTGAAGTTCAATATGCACTGCGGCACATATTTCCAGGTGTGAGATTTTGAAATTAACTTTCTCTTAACTGAACAAATGAGGAACATTCCCTCTGGCACCATTTACTATGAAAATGGATTAATCTTTAAAGTTTCACTTTTTAAAAAAGTTATGGAATATGGAACACATTTGTCAGTTCCTTTGAAAGTTTTAGTCTTAATATTTCAAAGTTCCTTTAGAAAAGTTCAGAACAAAAGAAGTCACAAGTATTGGTCTTATAGAATTAGTAAATTGCCTCCACCCTCCATACCTCTGTGGGTAAATTTGTGGAATAAAAGGGGAAATTTGATGTGATCTGACATTTTTTCCAAATGCCAGGCAGGCCTGGGATGCTGTCTGCTGAGTTTTGCTCTTGGGTAGGTGAATGGGAAGGACAAAACAACCTCTGCATGTTCCAAAAGGTGCAGAATCCATGTTTTAATTATTCATTGCATGGATGAGTTGGGGGAGATTAATGCTCATCACAGCAATCTGCCACTAACCCAGGGATGCCCAAACTATAGCCCGTGGGCTGGATTCAGCCCCTGACACCAATTCATCTGGCCCACACTGCTCTCGTCGCTCCTGGAAGAGGAAGTAAAACGCACCCCTATTTATCTACTTGCAATTTCTTGCTGTGTACTTCTAAAGGTAAAGGTTTCCCTTGCTCAAAAGCCAGTCGTATCCGACTCTAGGGTTCAGTGTGTCATGGTTTCCACATGCGACCTTGTCTTGATTTTAAGGTGACATTTGATCCATGTAGTGTTAAGACACATATTGTAGTTTCCTTAGGCTTAGAAAGCCAGCTCTTATTTTAAAGCACGTTGGAATGCCAGGCTGTTAGTCTTACATGACAGTGACGCATAGCTCGAATAGTTGCCTCCCCAAAGGGAGGAGGGAAAAGTGAGTGTCCAGGACTGGACACATTCCAAAAAACACCTGCAGTACCACGAGGTTACTGAGTGACAGCTGGACCAGTTGACCACACCACAAGGGAGATGACGTCTCCACTCATGTCAATCAAACTCTAACTGCCAGGACACCTGCAGAACGGAACTTTCCCAGGGAATGCAAAGGTCGGGGGGGGGGCACATGCTAAACAGATGGCACTTGCACCTGCAAACTGTCCACGAGGACAGCACATCCCATCCCCATGGGAACACAGGTGCTTTCCCATTAGATCACCACATTCCAAAGCACCTTTTCTCAATAAAAGGAGCCCAATCTGAGCACTCAGGGGGCATTTCTGGAGCAAGGGTGAAACCCTTGTCTCTGAACACCACAATCTTGATTTCAGAGGGAGCTTTTGTCCGACAGCTCCTCAACATGGCTCTTCGGGGCTAACACTCAGCCATGAGGGGCAGAACTGCCCCAAACCAAGAAGCTTGAGCCTGCTAGGGAGCTAGCAGGATTTTATTTCACTTATTTGTTTTATTAGCTTGTGTTTTATGTAGTGTAGATTAATTTAAGATCTGTATCCAGTATTGTGTTTCCTTCAATAAATCTTCAAAAGCCAGTCGTGTTTTGCCCGCCTTTGTAAAGAAGGAGAAGGAAACCCAGCAGAGCAGAAGTGGCTCCACTTGTCCTCATCGCTTCAACACCGGAAGCCTTCCAGAAGTCGGTGAGAGGGATTGCTCTGTCTGTTAAGGGGAGGAGGGGGAGTAGCAAGTCATAAGCCATGTGTCATAAGCATCAGTACTAAGAAGCCTAGCTTCTGCCAAGTGATCAATATTACCTGCCATATGCAGAAGGCTACTCTGTCCCTGTATCCCAGCAAATCGGGCTAGGGTGAGGAGTGCTTATTAAGGCATAGCAGGATGCTGGATCGAAGGTCCACCCTGCCGGGTGTTCCCAAAAGAAATATTCTGGGTGCCCAACATAGCCTTTGTGAAGTATTTTCCTTCCCCTACGACCCTGATACAGTGTTCATCTCTGTTTCAAAGCAGAAGAACCAACATGTCTGCTTCTGCAGACATTTCTATGGTCATGTGGCAGGCATGACTAGACACGTGAGCACATGGAACACTGTTTACCTTCCCACAGAAGTGGTCCTTATTTATCTACTTGCAATGTCTTGCTTTCGAACTGCTAGGTTGGCAGGAGTTGGGACAAAGATGGGAGCTCATCCCGTCCTGAAGTACTCGGGAATCGAACTGCTGTTCCACCTTCCAGCCAGAGTCTTAACCACTTGAGCCACTGCAGTCCCCTGTACTTCTACTATGCAGCAAAAGAGCTTTTTTTAAATACCAGAAATGCAAAACTATGCAACAAACCCTTTTCTATCTGTGCTTTAAAAGCTATAGTCCCCCATCATTACTCAAAACAGTCAATTCACTAGCCCAAGTCTTCAACAGAAGCCTAGCAGTTTTCTCTGCCTCCAAGGAGAGTCAGGTTAGTAAACGCAAGAAAGACAGCCTTTATGGATTATGTGGCCTGAATCAGTCTAGAACCAATCTTTATCAGGGGTTCACTAACTTGCCCCCTTTTTTGCAGGTCTTCAAGAGATATCTGAGGGCCTTCTTGTTTTTACTGGTTAGAAGTCCTAGACTTTTCATATCTAGGGTATGCACCATATGAGTGCCTGCATTGAATTTTGTGTCTTCACTGGTGTTTGCAGTTTTGTATTGTTTGTTTTATGAATGCAGCTTAAAAACAAAGTTAAATTCTGTATATATTCAAGTATAAGCTGAGTTTAGCTGCAAAAAATGAGCCTCCAAAAGGGGACATGGCAATTTTACTGTATTTTCATGCATTGTGATTATTTAAACTCACTATCAGCTGCAGTATTTCCCACCTTCGGCTTATACTCGGGTCAATCTATTTTCCTGGGTTTTCAGGTCAAAAAATCGATACCTTGGCTTATATTTGGGTCGGCTTATACTCAAGTATATACTACATAAATCTCAAGTTGCTTGTTCGATTTATGTTTTGAAAGTGTCACCTGCTCAACAAGAATATATATTTTTAAAGGAGAAATGCATCATACAAATGTCATTGAACAGATTATTTGATGTTGTGAAACATCAGGACTCCAATTCCTTTCCAGAGTAAAGATGCACGTCGGCCTTTTTAAAAAAGAGTTTCAGAGAACTAATATACTAATGGGTTCATTTTCAGGAAGTGAACAATGTTATTTAGATACTAATTATCACTCAATTAAATGGCTAGGGTCACAGATGCCTTTCATTAACAGAGACGGGGAAATACACAGTTATCAAATTTTCCAAATTAATAGTTGATAGGAACTGAAGATGGTAAGACAAATTAGGTTTTCAGAAAAAGAGACTTAAGAGCTTTCCTGCAGATGTAATGAGCTACCCAGAGGAGACCCCAGATCCAAACCTTAGTTGTGTCACCGCCCTCAGCCTGAAGCTGGAAGACAGAATGGTAGCCGCATCCTCACAGAAGCAACTGGGCTCTTCCCTCAAAGGTCCTGGGAACGGTCCCTTTCTGCTTGTTCACCGTGGAAACACCAAGGATGGAGACAAAAGAGTTGTAGATAGGCATCATGGGTTCAGTGGCATCAGACAGAGGGACTGCGGTGGCTTAATGGTTAAGATGCTGAACTTGATGACTGGAAAATTGGCAGGTCATCAGTTTAAGACCTGAGTACTGCACGATGGAGTGAGCTCCCATCTCTGTCCCAGCCCCAACCAACCTAGCAATTCGAAAGCAAGAAATTGCAAGTAGATAAATAGGGACCACTTTGGTGGGATGGTACACAACATTCCATACACTCTGGTGTCGAGGCATTACATGTCCATGGAAATGTCTGCAGAAGCAGACAGCACTGGCTCTTTGGCTATAGAACCCTAGAGTCAGATGCGACTGGCGTTCGACAAGGGGGACCTTGACCTTGACCTACCCAACGATGGCCATTATCCTCCTACTAAGAGACAAATTCTCACCTGCTCCAAGAATTGCATTCTTCACACATACAAAATCCTGCGTGTATTTTAAAAATGCAACTGGGTAAAATTGAGCAGAATTGGAAAATGCAGACAGAGAGGCTTTGATCAATGGGGGAAATAGGTCTCTTAGAAGGAGCGTATAACTAAGTGGAGGAGAAGATGGTGGGAAAGGAGTACGTGGGAGAGCCCACAAGATCATGTCCTTAATGCTAACTGCTACACAGCTCAGCTTGCTGTTAGTAAACCCATTGATTCAGTTCCTCTCTCTCCGAGCTACCTTGTCTACTTTTCTTGACTTCTGAATGGGATTTCCAAACGAAGGCAAGGAGAACGTCAACCGGTCTCAGTAGAATGCCAGGCATCCAGAACCAGAGCAGATGGGGAGGAGCACAATCTGATTTGTAGTTTCCACATTTATTACCAAAAACTTTTAAAGACGTCAATGTGGTCCATGTTCAGTTTTGGTCTTCACGTTCCCGCCTAACTTTTGAAGGGATAAAGAAGATTGGCTTCTAGTCAGAAACAGTCGTGTTTTCTAGAATGAAGGGGTGAGAAATTGGGGAGAAATATAGGCAAGTGTTTGTGTTTCAAGACAATCTGATATATTTTTGGCTGCTATGTGCTGATCATTAAATAGCTTCAACAGTTGCAACTTCTCTGGATAAATTCCTAGCCCTGTAATAGGGATACATTTCCTTCCCTCTAACCCTCCAAAACTGGAGCCCATGATTTCCTAATTCCCAGCCTAGTCGCTGCCACGTCAACTCAGAACATGCGTGGGCATAAAACTAATCTGGTTATAAGAGCAACAAGTCCAACTATTCCAAGGTCAGCACCAAGCATCTCTCTTACAGAGCATGTCTGAGCAGATTTATTCTGAGGTAATTCTCATTAAGTACATTCATCATGAAGGCAACCATCTGGGAAAGCTTGGAGAGAAGGGGGGCTTCCTAACTTTGTGACCCCTTGGCTGCATCTGCCATGCCCCTGAAGGCAGACTTCCTTAAAGGATCCAGTGTGGTCGCCTGTGAAGACATATCAGACAAGAAACAAAACAAATCAAAAAATAAATTGTTGTTGTTCAGTCGCACAGTCGATTCCGACCCATTGCGACCCTATGGACCATTGCCCACCAGGCCCCCCTGTCCTCCACCCTCCTCCTCAGCCCACCCAGCTCTGTGCCCATTGCATCTACAATACCATCTAGCCACCTCATCTTTGGCCGCCCCCTTCTTCTTCTGCCCTCCACCTTTCCCAGCATCTAGGCTTTCTCAAGTGAATCCTCTCTTCTCATTTGATGTCCAAAGTACTTTAGCTTCATCTTTACTATTTGACCTTCTAAGGAGCAGTCAGGGTTGATTTCTTTTAGGATTGACTTATTTGTTCTCCTCACTGTCCAGGGTTCTCTCAAAACTCTCCTCCAACACCACATTTCAAAGGCATCTATTCTTCTGCGTTCAGCTTTCCTAATGGTCCAGCTCTCACAACCCTACCTTACCACTGGGAATACCATTGCTTTGACTATGCGAATTTTGGTTTGCAAGGTGATGTCTCTACTTTTCACCATATTCTCCAGGTTTCTCATTGCTTGTCTCCCAAGAATCAGTCGCCTTTTTATTTCATGACTGCAATCTCCATCTGCAGTGATCTTGGATCCTAAGAATGTAAAATCTGTCACTGCTTCTACTTCTTCTTCTCCATCTATTTTCCAGGGACTAAGAGGGGCCTGTTGCCATTATCTTGGGTTTCTTGATATTGAGTCTTAAGCCAGCTTTTGCACTCTTCTTTCAACCTAGTCAAGAGGTTCTTTAGGTCTTCCTCACTTTCTGCCATTAGGGTGGTATCGTCTGCATATCTCAAATTGTTGATGTTTCTCCCAGCAATTTTGATCCTAACTTGTGATTATAAATAATGCACAATAATAAAACCAGACAAATAATAATTTAAAAAATTGTTATGCCATTTTAATATTTTAATGTGAGTTTTTGTGGTTCAGGACCATTGGTTTTGAGGATGTGGACTTGATCCAGATTTGTGTGAAAGAGAAGAATGGGGGGATAAATTGGTCTCATGCTGGCTTTGACAAGGATTTGCCCAGCTGACTTCATAGACTAGAATAGGGGTCAGCAAACTTGGCTCTCTAACTGTTCTTGGACTTCAATTCCCAGAAGCCCAAGCTGGCATTTCTACTGATCAGGACTTCTGGGAATTGAATCCCAAGAACATTTGGACAGCCAAGTTTGCTGTCCCCTGGGCTAGAACAGCATTTGCAATCATAGACCTGGAGGACCTTGAGAATCTTTCCATTTGATCCATTCGTTCACCAAAACAAGACATACATTGAGAAAATATACACAGAAATGTAACTTTCAGTCAACATGCATAGACTTCTGTTTGCATGCTAGCATTGATCGCCTGGCTCTAAACCATTCATCACTGTAAAGGTCACAACCAGCTTTAAGTTGTGGGAACAAATGAGAATCCAACATGGCTATTTTGACCAGGGAGACGCCAGGACTCAGCACGTAGTTGCTGTTTAATAACAGGGCTCTTGCCTTCTGGATGATCTGTGGTTTTCATATGCTCTTAGATATGCTCTCAAATACACATTGCTCATGGCAGTAACCCAGGCAAGCGCCAACTAAGATTGTGTGCTGCCCTGGCCAAATCTGCCTTCTTCACCACAAATGAGCACTGCTGTTGCACAACAAACCTAGACACAACTTTGAATGAGTGATTCCAGTTTCAAGTTAGGTCAAAGAAAGTCCCAAATACTATGGACCTGCATTTCACACTGGCTGATCTCCCAATTCCTTGGTCTGTTGTCCTATTCATGAAGACTCATGCCCTGCCTATATTTTCTGCTGCCTTGACACTGCGAGATCACCTTCATCTTCTTCCATGTGTAAGCCGGACATGGAACGGCCAACATGAAGTTCATTCTACAGTTGCCAGACCACTTTAAAAATACCAAATCTTCAGAAGTTAAACAGGGTTAAGCCTGATCCTTGCTTCAGTGCTAAACCACCATCAGGAAGTCTCTGGAACACCAAGATGAAAATGACTAGGAAGGATTTCCACCTGAACTTCCAATAAGCCATTGCCACCCATCAGAGTTGATGACGTTAGGCTAGAACCGGGATCAGCAAACTTGGCTCTTCTGGTGTTCGTGGACTTCAATTCCCAGAAGTCCAAGTCAGCACTCCTATTGATCAGGGCTTCTGGGAATTGAAGTCCTAGAACATCTGGAGCTCAGTTTGAGGATCTATGGTCTCGATCAGCCCCTGTGTACTATCAAGTTCTTCTTTGTGGGCTCTGTGAATCCACATGAATGGATTTACAGGGGACCATGAAGAAGAAGAACAGTTACAGGTAAGCAGGGGGTTGCAAACTTGGCTTTCCTGGTGTTCTTAGACTTCAATTCCCAGAAGCCCAAGTCAGCACACCTGACTGTGAATTGAAGTCCAAAAACATTTAGAGAGCCAAGTTTGTTGACCCCTGGCCAGAAGACAGACCACAGAAGACGACAATGTCTCATGCGTCTGTGGGTTCAGTTTTTACACTTCAGCCCACATCCAGTTTCCTCCTCGGCAGCCTCTATGAAATGAGAGGGAAAGGAGAAGAGAGGAGCTGTTGCTTGAGAGAATATTGTTCCCCTCACCATTATTGATCAGCTGCTCTTGGAGGAGCCATGATATGCTCCCAAATAAAACCCAGGTTTCTCTGGAGCACAGCGAAGAGCAATTGATGCACCGTGTAGACCCGTGTAGAGTTCAAACACATTCTTCTCCGTTTCGGGAGACTTCAGTTATTAAACTTCCCATTGCTCAGGGAACAATAAGGACAGAAAGCTGAAACTCTGTTTTGGTGCTCGAGGCGAAGCCTTTGACTAATGGAAATCAGCAGTCTCTCCTCAGCTTCCGTCATCCGCAGAATTGCTGCCGATCGTTGGCCAGCAGGGTGATGGCTCAAGAACTAAGCCTCCCATTTCAAAAGCCCAACATCTACTGCTTTTCTTGCAAATTTGGAGGAGTCCCATGATCCTGATGAGGAAGGAGCCCTCCTTTTGTCTTTACACAAACTGTTTTTTTGGCAAATCTGATTTACAGAAGAAAATTAATACTAATGTGAATTCATATCACATAGGGGTGGGGAGGAAATGAAGCAGCCGTAAAAGATTCTGGAATTTTTGCCTGTTGCTTTGACCAGCAGCAAAACAAAGGCTGAGAAATGCAATTAATAATCGCCCATCATAACATGCTGAGATAATAAGCTGACTGTAGAGCCGGATCTACTGCGAGATGGGCTAGGACAGTGATGGCCAACCTTGGCACTCCAGGTGTTCTTGGACTTCAATTCCCAGTAGCCCAAATCAACTCACCTGCTGATCAGGGATTCTGGGAATTGAAGTTCAAGAACACCTGGAGTGCCAAGGTTGGCCACCACTGGGCTAGGAGCTTGCATTGGATCTGAGGTGTCAGGAAACCCCTCCTCTTCCCCAAGAAGATCAGGGCGGTAAATTATGGAGGAAGACCATCATCTGGAGAAGTTTGATTCCCAGAAGCCCTGATCGGTAGGTGTGCTGACTTGGGCTTCTGGGAATTGAAGTCCAAGAACACCTGGAGAGCTAGGTTTTCAGACCCCTACTCTATAATGACAGGTTGCTTACCTGCAACTGTTCTTCTTCTTTGTGGTCCTCTGTGAACCCACGTGGGTGGGTTTACTGTACATACACACAGTAAATCCATTCATTTGGATTCACAAAGACCATGGAGAAGAACTTGATAGAGCATAGGGGCCGATCTAGACCATAGGCTCTCAAACTTGGCTCTTCAGATCTTCTTGGCCTTCAATTCCCAGAAACCCTGATCAGCATGAGTGCTGTCTTGGGCTTCTGGGAATTGAAGTCCAAGAACACCTGGAGTGCCAAGGTTGGCCATCCCTGCACTAGACTAATGAGTTCAGCTGAACCCAGAGCTGTAAGCCTCCAGAAACTCCTCAAAATGGTCCTTCCCCCTCTTCATGCCGCAGGGCTTATGCAGGACGGAGGCCGCCCACATCAGCTGAAGCCATCAGCCTTAAGTGCTCTGAATCCTCTTATTGGAATGTTTTAAAATGGAAACTGGGTTGGAGATCAATGGATCGGAAAGTGGGATACAAACTAAGCATTCCCTTTCAGGCAAATTGCTACAGGGAGCGAAGGTCATCTAAAACAGCAGTTAGAGCATGAAAAGGTTGCCTTTGGGGATGGCAGTTATTGTAATCCAGGGGTGCTCAAACTATGGCCAGTGGGCTGGATCTGGCTCCCAACACCGATTCATCTGGCCTGCGCCACCCTTGCCACTCCTGGAAGCGGCAGTAAACCGCACCAGTACAGGTGAATTTTACTTCTGCTTCCAGGAGTGGCAAGGGTGGCGCAGGCCAGATGAATTGGTGTCAGGGGCCAGATCTGGTCCAAGGGCCATAGTTTGAGCACCCCTGGTTTAAGAAGAGAAAATGGCAGCCTAAAAATCTATCTCATCCCCTGATTGCAAGGTGTGTACTTCTGCTTCCGGTGGGGGGATCCACGCGACCGGCCCGCTGAACCACGTGACCAGCCCACAGCCCAAAATGTTTGGGCACACCTGTGGTAATCCCTCAGTCTGGCCAAGGGAGTTTTACTGCAGAAGAGTCATTCATGGAATCCCTGAGTTGGAAGAGGCCTTGGAGGCTATCCAGGCCATCCCCCTGCTCAAGGCGGGAGTCCGGGTTGTCCAATTCTTTCTTGAATGCTTCCAGTGTTGGCGCGCTCGCCACCTCTCGAGGCAGCGGGTTCCTCCCACCGTCCTACTGCTCTAGCTTGTTAAGAAGTCCCCCCCCCCCGATATTCAGCCTAAATCTGGCTTCCTGTAGTTTCAGCCTGTTATTACAATTCCTGCATTGTGGGATGACCGAGGACAGATGCGGTCCCTTCCTCTTTACGATTATCTTTCGGGTATTTGAAGCGTCTCCTTTTCCCAAGGCGAAACATGCCCACTTCCAACAGTCTTCTCTCCTGGCGCTTGGTTTCCCTTGCGCTTCTCTAGACCTGCTCTACTTTGGTCCATCTTTCTTAAAGTGCCCAGAATTGGACACAGGACTCTAGCTGGGGTCTGACTAGTGCTGAATAGTCAAGGTCAAGGTCACCCTTGCTCAAAAGCCGGTCGTATCTGACTCTAGAGTTCAGTGCTCATCTTTGTTTCATAGCCGAAGAGCCAGCACTGTCTGCTTCTGCAGACGTTTCCGTGGTCATGTTGCAGGCATGACTAGACACTGGAGTGCACAGAACACTGTTTACCCTCCCACTGAAGTGGTCCTTATTGATCTACTTGTAATTTCTTGCTTTCGAACCACCAGGTTGGCAGGTGCTGGGACAAAGACGGGAGCTCATTCCATCCTGCAGTATTCACATATCGAACTGCTGACCTTCCGCCTTCCAGTTAGCCACTTGACCCACTGCAGTCCCTTACCTTCCCACCAAAGCGTTCCCTATTCATCTACTTGCAATTTCTTGCTTTCGAACTGCTAGGTTGGCTGGAGCTGGGACAGAGTACAGGAGCTCCCTGTGCTGCGCAGTCGTTGTTGTTCAGTCGCACAGTCGAGTCGGACCCTTTGCGACCTTTGTCGTGCAGCATTCAGGTATCGAACTCTGACCGAGGGGGACTAATAATACCGGATTTTGGAGACTATGCTTCTGTTAATGCTGCCTGAAAGCAGTGCTAGCCATTTTTTCAGCCATGTTGCACTGTTGACTCGTATTTAGATTGTGACCTACAACAACGCCAATATCCTCGTCACTTGTTGTGTTACTGAGTCAAGTCTTCCTCATCTTGTAACGGTGCATCTGGTTTTTCCTCCAAGCTTCTGGGCTAGGGGAGAGAAAACTTAACTACCCCTCCATTCATCTCCTTGGCCTCAACGTGATCCCCAACTGATCCCCGTCCCTGCAGATCTGTTAGACATGTTGAACGTACACAGGTATTTTAACATAATATTCAACTTAGCACTCAAACTACAAAGGCAACAACATCCGACATGACAGTAACACAAGGCTTCCCGGGAGTAAATGCAGTATTGATATGAGGTGAATGCTAAAGAGGTGTCGTATGAAAATAATACTGCACACATTTTATAGAGAACGGGCTTTGTAGACCAGGATCTTACCGAAATAGGGTGCGGCATGGCATGGAAAGAAAGATCAACCCCAAACCATTAATCCCAGTGTTTTGGTAGTGAATGGATTTAATTGCCAATCTAATGACAGCATTTTTGAAAAACCACCTACCTCATGAGCAAATGTATGCTAATGGAAATTCATACCGGCATAATTTCCTAGGCAGCTTTTGTGTTCATTTCGGACTTTTTCCTTCTCCCTTCAGTATGAAATATTAATTTCAGATTTTCGGTGAAAGTTAAAAACAAACCCCCAATCCCCCCCCCCCCAAAAATACTGGCGAGCGTTCGTTCTTGTTTTATTTCATTGGGAGTTTTTTGTTTTGTTTTGTGAAAGTGAATATTTTTTAATTTAACAGCTTTGGCTTTGCTGCATTTCTGCTTAATTTGCAGTTTCTGCCTCACAAGAAAAGCAAAGACCCCCATGGGGGGGAGAGAGAGGGGGGCTCTGCATAGATTACGGCTGGCAAAAAACAGGTACTTTTAGACAACTTGGCAAGCTTCTGTATCTTTGCTCTTGGGGACCGCGCGTGCATGTGCATGTGCGTTCGTTCCCCGGTCTTTCACGGCATGTGGGAACACAAGACAATTTGGGACTCTTAAAGGGAAACGCTTCTCCACACATGGTGACAGCCCCAATCCTGAGCAGAAGGTGAAATATATGGATGGAATAGCCAATAGCTTTCTGCTGAGGCTGGGTGTGAATCCATCTGGTCTAGGTAAAGGTCACCTTTGCTCAAGAGCCAGTTGTATCTGACTCTAGGGGACAGTGCTCACCTCTGTTTATAGCCAAAAGGCCGGCGCTGTCTGTGTTTGCAAATATTTCCATGGACACGTGGCAGGCATGCCTTAACACCGGAATGCACGGAACGCTGTTTACCTTTCCACCAAAGTGGTCCCTATTTATCTACTTGCAATTTCTTGTTTTCGAACTGCTAGGTTGGCAGGAGTTGGGACAAAGACAGGAGCTCACACTGTATTGCAGTACTAGGGAATCAAACCCCGACCTTCCAGTCAGCGAGTTCAGCATCTTAACCACTTGTGTTGTTGAGCAACAGTGTCCGTTGCCCCCAAATATGGGCTGTACTAGATGGACTCCCATGGCCAAAGCACTTGGATGCACTCAGTTACAGAAGAAAAATCTTATTTTGGATACAGTTTATAACTTCTTGTTTTGCCATATCCGAATCCATATATTGGCAATCCTCATAGCAATCAGCTAGAAAGACTGTCGTGGGAGCAATATAATGCCTTCAATTTGGCATTACCATAGCCTTCAATTTGCCTTCCACATCCCAGTGTGACACCCATTATAGTGTCACTCATCCTGTTCCACACGTCCCATTCTGGTCCTGAGACCTATTGGCACGCAAAGTCCTCCTCCTCAGCCCCAGGCCAGGATGGATGAAGCTGCTGCCCTCCATCAAGAGGGATCCAAGTGGGATTTAATCCATTTGGGGACCATCACCTTTCCCTGTGGACTTCAGCACAAAAGGCCATTAGTCGTCAGGGTTGTCAGGTTTGTTAGCCGCCACCTGAAACTCACTGGGTCTACTCTATTACCATAGCAGAATAACCTGGCCATACATAACCAAGCTGGATTGATTGCTCAGTGGGTTTACTCTATGGCTGCGTAGCCAGAGGTTGAGAGTCTGATTCCCCACCCCCACATGTGCCCTCCAGTGAGAAGAGTCAGGGGAAAGTAGCCATTGGACAGGTTTATGTTGGAATCCATGAAGAGCAAATGCTGTCTCTCAATAAACCTTTGGGCCAGGTTATCCTGCTATGGTAATAGAGTAGACCCTACTGCCAGTAACTCAACGGCAATTGTCAGGTTGGGTAAGTCCACGGGGAAGGGTGATGGTCCCCAAGTGGATTGAAAGGTCCCACTTGAATCCATCTTGATGGAGGGCAGAAGCTTCATCCATCGTGGCTGAGCAGGACGTTGTGTGCCAAAAGTGCTCAGGACCAGAAAGTGACTCGTGGAGCTGGATCAGTGTTGCATGCTGTGATGTGGAAGGCAAATGGAAGACCACTGCATTATATTCTCAGGACAATCTTCATGGCTGATTGCCATGAGGGTTGCCAATATTCGGAACTTGAAGAAGAAGAATAAACTGGCTTATCTACCCCCACTTGTGTTTATAAGTAGAAGAAGGAAGAGAAGGAGAGGAAGACGAAGAAAGCCTCATGTTCGAGAAGAAAAGCCATTTCAGTGAAACTCACCAGCATGCATGCTTGGGAATGGTAACACGATGAGCAGCTTTGATACGTCCCCAGTAAACATGTACTCATGAGAATAATGGGATAAGGCCAGTTTGCTCCCTTCCATGTGAAGTTTTTATGTGTTTTGTTTCTCCCCCTGCCTTCAGCAGAGAGTTCATGGTTGAAATGGCAAAGGACGGCAGAGGGTTTGATAAAGTCCACTGCATTTGGAGACAAACTCCTGACCTTTCCAGTCAAAGGAAGACACTGAACTTGCCAGACTTCTGCAACCCATATCCTCCCCAGGGGTTCTGGCTGCAGAGGAGGCCCAGGAAACCAATAAAACAGGCAGCCAGACATGCTCAGCCCAAGCTAAGGTGCAGATAAGAAAACAAGCATGGATTTTTCAGTTGACAAATCTAGCTGTTCAGCAGCATAACGCTACTGCAGAAATTAAAAAAAAATCTCAGGTTTCAGATCTTGCTTAGTCTTCCCCACATGCGCATTCCCTTTTCTGCTTCTGACTTTTCAAAACAGACCTGTGGTCTTGGGTCAACTGGAAGGCAACATACAATCTGTGCACCTAAACAAAGAGTAGATGGAGGGTGCCTTAATGGCTACCAGCAAACAGTGCGGTGGCTCAGTGGTTAAGAAGCCCGCCTTGTGAGCTGGAAGGTTGGCAGTTCGAGACGCAGGTAATGTGTTTGCATGATGCATGATGGATTTGAGCGCCTGTCTCTGTCCCAGCTCTTGGGGACATGAAAGGAGCCTCATTTGAGCATCCCCTCGGTGGAGTTTCTCCAGCAAAAATCCTTTCAACCCAGAAAGATTTCTGACACGGAATTATTATTATAGCAAACAGTGTGCACATTCGGGTCCTATGAAAGGAAATTTCAGGTTCAATCTGCCACTCATTTCTTCCACTGAATTACCTTCCTCACACATCTAATGGTTTTTCCCCAGCCAAATATGAATTATCTGTTGCAAGTCAAATGACGTGACTCAGTGTGCAGCTGCAGAAAACGTCTACGGAGATTATTTTTAAAACTTACAGCAATTCACTTCCAAATGTTACGGCATTAGCCTAACTTACTGCCCAACAGGATGTCAGCCTGTATTGGTGAGAAAAACATTAACTTACAACACACACACACACACACACACACACACACACACACACACACACACACACACACACACACACACACACAAATGACAGGTAGAACTAAGATGGTAGCACAGAGAAAAACAAAGCACTATCAATTGAAAACCAGTTCTTGAATACGAAATAAATTATGGCTACATGGACCGATATCCATTCTAAGGATGATTCACGGAACAGCTTTCTGGAATTCGAACTGATCTGGGCTGCTCCAGTGGACGCAGAATTGTTATGAATGTATGCAAAGGCAAGAAATGAAGGTGACATAAATCTATTCACCCCCAATTCATTTTTCTACTCTCAATTTATAGGACAATCTTTCACTGGGTGCAAATGACCAGACTCTACCCATCTCCATAATCGATGACAAACCATCCGAATCCCTTCTTCTTCTGTAAATTTCCTAATATTATAATCCAATCTTTATCTTTTATTTTTTTTAAAGGAATTATTTCAATCATAAAAACTGACCATAGGAACCTATTTGCCTGGCGACTCATCTCCTTTCAAAGATATACTATAGCAGTGATGGTGAACCTTGGCACTCCAGCTGTTCTTGAACTTCAATTCCCAGAAGCCCTGAAAAGCAGGAGTGCTGACTTGGGCTTCTGGGAATTGAAGTCCAAGAACACCTGGAGTGCCAAGGTTGGTCATCGCGGTACTATAGGAAAGTGATGATCTGAACAAGATATTTGTGATCACTGTAATCTGCAAAGCTATAGCAGGGGTCAGCAACCTTGGCTTGAAGAGGGGGGAGGACCATTATGAGGAGTTTCTGGAGGCTTACAGCTCTGGGTTCAGCTGACCTCATTAGTCTAGTGCAGGGATGGCCAACCTTGGCACTCCAGGTATTCTTGGACTTCAATTCCCAGAAGCCCAAGTCAGCACTCCTGCTGATCAGGGCTTCTGGGAATTGAAGTCCAAGAACATCTGGAGAGACAAGTTTGAGGACTTATGGTCTAGATCAGCCCCTAAGCTCCATCAAGGTTCTTCTTCAGGGACTCTGTGAATCCAGATGAATGGCTTTACTGCACATAGGCACGGTAAACCCATTCATTTGGGTTCACAGGGGACAATGAAGAAGAACAGTTACAGGTAAGCAGCCTTCCATTATAGAGTAGGGGGTCTGCTTATTCAACTTATACACAGAGCACATAATGCACAGTGCAGGGATGGAGGAATCACAATATGGGATCAAAATTGCTGGAAGAAACATCAACAATTTGAGATATGCAGACGATACCACCCTAATGGCAGAAAGTGAGGAAGACCTAAAGAATCTCTTGATTGGGCTGAAGGAGGAGAGTGCAAAAGCTGGCCTGACTCAATATCAAGAAAACCAAGATAATGGCAACAGGCCCCATCAGTTCCTGGAAAACAGATGGGGAAGAAGAAGTAGAAGCAATGGCAGGTTTTACTTTCTTAGGATCCAAGATCTCTGCAGATGGGGATTGCAGCCATGAAATAAAAAGGCGACTGATTCTTGGGAGACAAGCCATGAGAAACCTGGGGAACATAGTGAAAAGCAGAGACATCACATTGCAAACAAAAATTAGAATAGTCAAGGCAATGGTTTTCCCAGTGGTAATGTATGGATGTGAGAGCTGGACAATAAGGAAAGCTGAACGCAGAAGAATAGATGCCTTTGAAATGTGGTGTTGGAGGAGAGTTTTGAGAGTCCCCTGGACAGCGAGGAGAACAAATAGGTGGATCCTAGAAGAAATCAACCCTGGCTACTCCTTAGAAGGTCAAATAGTAAAAATGAAGCTAAAGTACTTTGGACATCAAATGAGAAGGGAGGACTCACTTGAGAAGGCCTTGATGCTGGGAAAAGTGGAGGGCAAAAGAAGAAGGGGGAGGCCAAAGATGAGATGGCTAGATGGTATCGTAGACACAATGGGCACAGAACTGGGAAGGCTGAGGGGGATGGTGGAGGACAGAGGCGCCTGGAGGACAATGGTCCATATGGTCGCAAAGGGTCGGAATCGACTGTGCGACTGAACAACAACAACAACAACAACTTGGCTCTCCAGGTGTTCTTGGACTTCAATTGCCAGAAGCCCAAGCCAGCACTACTCATTATCAGAGCTTCTGGGAATTGAACTCCAAGAACACCGGGAGAGCCAAGTTTGCTGACCCCTGACAATTGCACTCTCTTGCCTGCATCATCTCCTCCCCACCACCCCAAACCCAATCCTGGAGATGATGCAAGCACAGAAAACACTCTTATTGAGGATACATGTAGCTGTAGGCTACAAGAAATTGTGCTTTCCAGATATTTAGCTCCAGGTAGATCATAACTGTCAAGTATCCCGGATTGGCCAGGGAATCCCATATTTCTGCGCCCGTTCTCCCCTTTCCCGCTGCTGTCCCGTATTTCAACGGTGGGGAAAGGGGTTACTGCACATCCGCACCCATCACAAATGGGCTCTGCACATGCGCAAAGGGTTCTGCGCATGCGCAAAGTGGTTCTGCGCATGTGCAAAGACGTTTTAGCTGCACACGCGCACCCGGGCTGGAACAGTTCTCATATTTTCTGGAGCGGCGCTTGACGGGTATAATGTAGATGTGAAATGTTGGGCCTTTCTGAGGCTTTCCTGCAGGAGGGTTGACTTGGGCTTCTGGTCATTGAAGTCCAAGAACACCTGGAAGATCTCCATTTAGCTCTGTTTATTTTCCAATGCCAACCTAGCATGTAAAGAAAAATGTTATTTATTCATAATGGTCACCATTTCCTTTATCATTTCCTGGGAAGGTGGAGGGAAGGAAAGCAAAGAAAGACTTCATAGAAAGTGCTGATTACACCCATCAGATGCCTGTCAGAGAGATACAAAGCACACTTTCTAGCTTCTGGTGACGGCACGAAATCTAAAGATATAATTAATCGCCTATGTTGCGCTGACAAAAGGGCCTCAACAGCTCATCCGAAATTGATATCGAACCTCCACTCCTTGTATGTAAACGTTTCCATTTAATCTGAAGATAAGTTTATTTGCCGCTCAGAAGTTATACTTCTATTTTTCAAAGACGCAGGAACTCGTATTGGCATTCTTCTTAACAGGTAACGTATTAGTTTCCCAGAGCAGGGCTGCGATTGTCAAGCTGCTGCTGATGTTCATGCTGCTTACTCCCAAGTAGGCAAACACATTGGCCAAACATCTACTGGAGAAGCATCAGATGCAAATAATTCTCCCCTTTGGCTCAGCACCCCATTTCTACCCCTGTTTCTTCTACCCATAGAGGCGAATGCATTATATTCCCAGGACAGTCTTCATGGCTGACCACCATGATGATCACCTATATTTGGATTCGGATACAGCAGCAGAAGAGGAGGAGGAGGAGGGAGAAGAGAGGCTAATGATCATCACAACCTGCTAAATAAATAAATCCTGTGTCAGAGATTACTGAATTGAAAGGATTTTTGCTGGAGAAACTCCACTCAGGGGACACCTGAATGAGGCTCCTTTCATGTCCCCCAAATCCATCGGGCAGCACTCGAGTATCGAACCCTGGCCTTCCAGTCTCCAGGCTCAGCATCTTAACCACTAAGCCACTGCAGTGCTGCTAACAAGGTGGGAAGGACTGGGTTTAGGGAACTGGGAAAACAACAGGATTTTAGCCATTAGTTCCCAATGGAGTTTACTTCCAATGAGAGAGGCATAATCCTGGGTGCTTTAGATAGGAACGATAGCTACTCAATTCCTCCCTTTCAGTTCAAGCTGTCTCGATATAAGACATTTCACCAAGGAATCCTTTCTGCCCTGCAAGATCCCTTGACTCCTATACGAGACAAGACAAAGAGCAATTTTTTCCATGCAATGTATGTCTACAAAATTTCCTTAAAACAGCAAAATACTGAACACTAGGGCTGCTGTGGCTCAATGGTTAAGAAGCTCGCCTTGTTAGCTGGAAGGCTGGCAAAGTCGGCAGTTTGAGACCCAGGTACTGATTGGCGGATTGAGCACCTGTCTCTCTCCCAGCTCCTGCCAACCTAACAGTTTGAAAGCAAGAAATTGCAAGTAGGTAAATAGGGGCCACTTGGGTGGGAAAAGATCTTGGGGACATGAAAGGAGCCCCATGCAGGCGTCCCCTGAGTGGAGTTTCTCCAGCAAAAATCCTTTCAACCCAGAATAATTTCTGACACCCTCTTTAAGGATTAGTAGACTCAGGAATTTCACTATACATCCTGGTTTCTGTTTTTAAAGAAAATAAATTTTCTAGTCCTCACGGCCTGTACGATGTTAGCTACAATGATTGCAATAGCACACAGAAGAGCTGATGATATACAACATCATGGTACATGTTTCTTCGTTTGGTTGGTGTTTTCAAGATGCTGCCAAACAGAGTCATGATTCACGAGTTAGTATCGGTAGGCCAGCTGGCGGCTGTGTTTGTTGTACAGGCATCTGATCTGAGGAGAAGATGAGTTGGGTGTCCTTGAACCGTCTACCCAGGGTCTCAACCTATGGCCCGGGGGCCAGATGTGGCCTGTGACACCATTTCCTGTGGGCCTCCCACCGTCTCTGCCACACCAGGAAGTACCATGTGGTGGAGAAAGGGCAAAATGGCTGTCCAGCCCCCAAAGCTATCTGAGGGCGCGTGGCCCGGCCCTCAACTTGAAAGGTTTGAGAACCCCTGGTCTACCCTGTCTGTCTCCTCTTCTACTGCCTTAGATGCAGTGGCGTTGTGCTGCCGGTCCACCCCGGTCCTGGCATAATGGTAGCAAAACTGGCTGGGCATGCCCACATCCCTGCCACACCATGCCCACCTCCTTTCCCCACGCTCTGGGTGCAACCAGGAGCCACGAAGAAGAGGAGGAGGAAGAGCTGCCACTGCCAGAGCCAGGGAGGAGGAGTCCCAGAGCAACCAGGCACTGGTGGCGGGTCAGCCCCTCACCGTCCTGGCGCACTTTCACCTTCGCAATTTCTGTGTGCCTTCAGCCCTGGGCAAGGTGCATGGGAAGCGTTGCCAGCACTGCTGGGAGGGGGAGGCCACCAGCACCGCTTCCCATGTGCCTCGCCCAGGGCCGAATGTGCGTGGGAAGTGCAGAGGTGAAACCGCACCTGGATGGTGAGGGGCCACTACGGCCACTTCACCCAGAGTGGCATGACTGAAAGGGCCCTCTGGGATGCCACGCCGGGCTCAGGAAGAACCTCGTCCTGGAGACAAGGAGGAGGAGTCCCAGAGCAGCCAGGCACTGGTGGCGGGTCAGCACCTCACCGTCCGGGCGTGGTTTCACCTCTCCACTTCCCATGCACCTTTGGCCCTGGGCGAGGCACATGGGAAGCATTGCCAGCACTGCTGGGAGGTGGGCGGTGTGCTGGTGTGCTGGTGGTCTCCCACTCCCAGCAGCGCCGACAACACTTCCCATGTGCCTTGCCCAGGGCCGAAGACATGCATGCTGGGATGGTGAGGGGCTGACCCGCCACCAGCACCTGGCTGCTCTGGGACTCCTCATCGTCATCTCTGGGACAATGAGGCTCTTCCTGAGCCCAGTGCGGCGTCCCAGAGGGGCCCTTTCAGTCATGCCAGTCTGGGTGAAGTGGTGGCAGCGGTGGGTGAGGCGACAGCGGGTGAGGCCTAGGCACAACCACAACCCATACCCGATCCTCATCCGGTCAGGTGGGCTGCACCATCGAGGTCAGGTGGGCTGCACCATGGAGGCTGCGCCGGCTGCGCCGGGGTATCCCGGCTGTGCTGGGAGCGACGCTCCAAGAGCAAGGTAGGTACCTATTGGTTTTTTCCTTTCTTTTTTTTTCGGGGGGGGGGGGGAGGCCATGCCCACAGTTAGCCACACCCACAGTGTGGTAATAAAAAAAATGGAGCCCACCACTGCTTGGATGGTCGGAGTCTGTCTGAGCAACGGTGCTACTATGGTCACCAGTAAGTGGGAGCCAAGCATCAGGTAGAGAAAGGAACAAAAGAAAGGGAGAGAATGCTCCATTTCAACAAAAGGGGAAACTGCTATGGGTGCCATGGGTACTTGCCAGAGCCACTAGACTATTCCAGCCTGTGGTTACCGAGAGGAGCAGCATAGTCTGCCAACACAATAACAGAAGGGGGCACAGAATGGCCTTTGTAGATCTTGAAAATTTCACATCTGCTACTCATGTGTGATCCTCTCCAGCTGTTTTTAAGGGGGAAACTCTACACACAACATGGAGAGAACCATTCACTTGGTTTACAGCTGCAATGTATTGCTAACCCTCTGAGAATCCAAGTTGACATAGAAGGAACTAGCTCTAGTCAATGGCGTGGGAATGGGTGATAGATGCTACTTCCAAAGCCAGGTAGGAATTTAGAGAGCAAATTCAGTGGATGCTCCTCTACGTAAGATCAAGATAGAGGTAGAAAAGTGGGACCTGTGGCAAAATATCACAGTATGGCATAGCCAGATAGGGACAAGATGAAAATTGTGGTCCATTCATAATTCATACACACTTATTCCGTTTGCACAAAATGAACAACATTTTAATCAGAAGGTTACACACTTCAAATGCTGCACTGCAATTTATGTACAGTAAAACCCCTACGTACGGAAAAAAGTCTGTTCCATAGGCTTTTGCTTAAATCATTTTTAATGCAAAAACGAAGCAAACCCATAGGAAAAAGAATCTTTATGTAACTCTAAGCAAACCCTTAGGAAATCGTGTAAATCGGGACATCATTTTTGCACAAAATCATTATGTAAGTCGAATTGTATGTAACTCGAGACATATCTAAGTCAGGGTTTTACTGTGCACACACAAACATACGTATGTACAAATATGCATTCACACATATCATCACACAGACACAAATGTTCTCCCATAGTAGAAACACATGTATTACAAATACCTTACACAGCTGGGCTACTGTATGCAGGCTAGCTGCATAGTAGATTAAATAGACCTTTACCCAGGTACATAGGAAAGATACACTGCATCACAAGCAAATAAATATTGTCTGCTACTTGGTCGAATCCATGTATCTCTATACTAAATCCAAGTGCGCTGCATCCAAATCTGAAGTCTGATTCTGCCTAGGACATCAGGATCTTAAGTTAGCAAATCTAACCCACTTGGTTAGATTCTTGCATTGATCATATGAGGTATATTTACCACAAATGTAGCAAAAATTATCCGCTTTATTAACACAGGTGCGCCTACTCATCTTTAGCTCAAAACAGACTCACTATGGCCTAGCAGTACTATCCAATAAGATGGTATCGCACTACAGGCAAGCCATTGGTCCATCTTGACTTATATATCTATTTCTGACCTCAGCTCACTGACTTGCCCAGACATGTCCAGCCACTACTGGAACATGCATGTCACCAGGGGATGTGATTCAGCTGAGGCGGCAGCAAGCTTAGTGGTAGCTGCAACTGTTATAATGTCCCCATGTAAAAATACATTACCCAATGACTGGCAATTTGAACAGCTATAGCACGCCTTAAAATCTGTACATGATTGGCACATTCTGAGTTCAGATTTGGAATCAGCACACTCGATATCATGTAAATCACATGTGTTATTCCCAGTTGCAAAATCATTGTTGTGTAGTGTAGTGTAGTGAATAGCATGTTTTGAACCACTGAATGAGTCCTGGCCAAAGCATCTCCAAGAAAAGAGGGTGGGAAATACAACGGACACCGGAAAAATCATTTGTACTGTGGGAGATGTTCTTGCTGTGTTCCAATTAATTTTGATCCAAAATTGATTAGCAGTTTTTCATAAAAAGTACCACCGATTGATTTGCAAATTAAGGTAAATCAAGCCAGCCTTGCTGCATTATCCAACACAGTGTGAATAATGTGGATACATATTGATCTTCCCCTGTAAGGTGTTCATAGCTGGATAGCCCAGTTGTGACCTCCTGCTCTTGAACAGATGTGGGGGTTTCACCCTATATTTGATTCTTTTGTTGAATGACAGTTGCACAGTCTAGTGTTCAGTAATAATAATTCCATGCCATAAATTATTCTGGGTTGAAAGGTTTTTTTGCTGGAGAACTCCACTCAGGGGACGCCTGAATGGGGCTCCTTTCATGTCGCCAAGAGCTGGGACAGAGATGGATGCTCAATCATAAGAACATAAGAGCAGCCTTGCCGGAACAGGCCATAGGAGCCCATCCAGTCCAGCCTTCTGTCTCACACAGTGGCTCACCATTGGCTTCAGGGTATTATTCCCAAGCAGATGCCTTCACCTGCTTAGGATTCCTATCTGGAAATGGGATGGAGAGATATCCTGCCTATCTCTCCAACCCGGAGGTTGTCCTTAGGTATCCATAATTATTGCCATTGATACCCTTGTCCTCCATGAACTTGTCTAATCCTTTCTTAAAGCTGTCAAGACTGACAGCTGTCACCACTTCTTCTGGCAGGGAGTTCCATAGACCAGTAATCCTCTGGGTGGAAAAGTACTTTCTCTTATTTGTTTGAGAACTAGTACCCAAAAGTTTCATGGAGTGTCCCCTAGTTCTAGTGTTGTGCGATAGGGAAAACAGTTTTTCCTTCTCTACTTTGTCCACACCGTGCATGATTTTATAAACTTCCATCAGGTCACCTCTTAGACGCCGTTATTCAAGAGTGAAGAGGCGCAACCGTTGCAGCCTCAGATGGTAAGGAAGGTGTTCCAGTCCCCTAATCTTTCTGGTTTCCCTCCTCTGTACTTTCTCCAGCTCCATAATATCCTTCTGGAGGGATGGCGACCAGAACTGTACACAGTATTCCAGATGGGGCCTCACCATAGGTTTATAAAGAGGCAAAATGACACTTGCTGACTTATTATCTATAACCTTCCTAAAGATCACTAGCATTGAGTTTGCTTTTTTCACTGCTGAGGCACACTGGGTTGACACCTTCATTGAGCTGTCCACCAGGACACCAAGGTCCCTTTCCTGGTTTGTGGCAGAGAGTTCAGACCCCATCAGTTTATAAATGTAATTGGGGTTCTTTGCCCCAACATGCATCACTCTGCACTTACTAACGTTGAAGCTCATTTGCCACTGTTTTGCCCACTCCCCCAGTGTCAAGAGATCCCTCTGGAGCTGCTCACAATCTCCTACAGTTTTCACTACCCTGTATAATTTAATGTCGTCAGCAAATTTGGCTACCTTGCTTTTTACTCCTACCTCTAGATCGTTTATGAAGAGGTTGAAAAGCAGGGGTCCCAGTACTGAACCTTGGGGGACCCCACTCTTGACTTCCTTCCACTTGGAGAATTGCCCATTGAGTGCTACCCTCTTTTCCTTTAAAGGCACACTAGCCTTTAAAAGCTCTGAGCTCTTTCAGGGTCAGCCCTTTTGACTCTGCATGTGCTCTTAAGCAGAGCTGCTGCTGAGGAGAGCAAAACAAAGGAAGTGAGTGCTGGTAAGTTTTGCAGTTGGAGTAGAGCTGCTTTAGAGGCTTCCACTAATTTAAATTGATAATTTCAACTGCTGAGAGCCACCTCTGTTCAAACAGAGGAAGCAGTTTGAAGCTTCCAGAAGCAGGGGGCAGAGCCACACCAGGCCCTTCCCTGAACTGTGACTCATAGGGGCGGAGCCACACTAGCCTTTAAAAGCTCTGAGCTCTTTCAGGGTCAGCCCTTTTGACTCTGCATGTGCTCTTAAGCAGAGCTGCTGCTGAGGAGAGCAAAACAAAGGAAGTGAGCGCTGGTAAGTTTTGCAGTTGGAGTAGAGCTGCTTTAGAGGCCCGCGCGCCTAACGGCGCGCGAGATTGCACACTAGTAACAAAGGAATAATATAGTCTTACTAGGTAGAAAGGTAGTAAACGTGTACATTTTTGAGGCCCAGAATACTGCACTTGTTAAAATGGATTCTGAGGGAACAGTTGTAGTTACCTGCAATACTTGTGCCATGTTTGTGTTCTTGCCAAAGCATATGGAGAACTACACTTGCAGCAAGTGCAAGCTGGTTGCACTACTAGAAGAGAAGGTCCAGCAGCTAGAGGCCCGCATATCTAACCATCAACAAATTAAGGAGCTTGAGCTGTTCTTGGACAGAGCGGAGCAGACTATGCTGGACAAAGAAGAGACAGGGCACAGTTCTGAGGGAGAAGGCCCTTCACTAACTCAGGAGGGAGATGTTTGGAGGAATGTGACTCAAAGGAGGAGAAGAGTAGGGGACCACTCTGAGAGTCTGAAATTACAGAATAAATTTGAGGCTCTTTCCCTCATCACACCTGATGAGGAACACACAGAGGAACAACTGGTTCCACCTGATGATCTCTCTTTCATCACACTTGATGAGGTCCAGGAAGATAAACAACAGGAACAAACTGAGGTTCTCTCCCTTAATATGGTTGATGAGGTGCATGTAGATGAACAGATTGCAGGAGAGAGGCTCCTTGTACTAGGCGATTCAATAATTAGAAATACAGAGAAATGGATTTGTGATGCACATGATAACCGTATGGTGACTTGCCTGCCAGGTGCAAAAGTTGCAGACATCACAAGAAATCTAGATAGATTGTTAGAGAGAACTGGGAACGAGCCAGTTGTCATGGTACATGTTGGTACCAATGATGTTGGGAAGGCCAAGCGGTCTGTCCTGGAAGCCAAATTCAGGTTGTTAGGAAGAAGATTGAAGTCCCGGACTTCCAAGGTAGCATTTTCAGAAGTGCTGCCTGTCCCTCGCGCAGGACCTACCAGGCAGGCAGAGCTCAGAAGCCTCAATGCATGGATGAGGCGGTGGTGTCGAGAGGAGGGTTTCAGATTTGTCAGGAACTGGAGAACATTTTGGGACAAGCCAAATCTGTTCAGGAGGGATGGGTTGCATTTGAACCATGATGGGACCAGATTGCTGGCACTCAACCTCAAAAAGGCTGCAGAGCAGCTTTTAAACTGATAACTGGGGGAAAGCCGACAGGAGCTGGGCAGCATCCGGTTCGGGAAAGTGTGTACTTGAGTAGTGAGGAGGATGCAAAAATTACTGAGCAGAGCAAGGAGCTAGTCACTAGCATTCTAGCAGAAGGATGCAAGAGGCAGTCTAACAATGCAACTGGACACAAAAGACTGTGTCAGAAAAGCATATATAAATGCTTGTATACAAATGCTAGAAGCCTCCGGAACAAAATAGGGGAGCTGGAATACTTAGCAATAAATAAGAATATTGATATTATTGGTATCACTGAAACCTGGTGGACGGATGATAACCAATGGGATACAGTTATCCCAGGCTACAAACTGTACAGGAAGGATAGGAAGGGGCAAATGGGAGGTGGTGTAGCCTTGTATGTCAAAGAAGTGATAAAATCTTATGAATTGGAATATCTAGGTGATTTAGAGTCACCATTAGAAGCTCTGTGGGTAAGAGTACCAGGCCACAAGGATGGTCTAACAGTAGGCATATACTATCGGCCTCCGACCCAAACTCTTGAGGGAGACTGGCAGTTGGAGAATGTTGTAAAGGAGGCATCCAAGAAGGGAAGCCTGGTTATAATGGGGGACTTCAATTACCCTCACATAGACTGGGTGAACTGTTGTTCAGCACATGATAAAGAGATAAAGTTCCTAGATATGCTAAATGATTGTTCCCTGGGACAGATGGTTGAAGACCCAACTAGAGGTACAAGAATCCTTGACTTGATCCTGAGTAATACTCAGGATCTGGTGCAAGATGTTAATGTGACTGATCCAATAGGGAACAGTGACCACAACTCAATTATGTTTAACTTGAACATAGACCGCAAGTCACTGATAAAATCTAACACAGAGACCTTAAATTTTCAAAAAGGAAATTTCCCAAAGTTGAGGAAACTAGTAAAAAAGAAGCTGAAAGGGAAAATTGAGAGAGTCCAAACACTTCAAGAGGCATGGAGGCTGTTTACAAAAACAATAACAGAGGCCCAATTGGAATGCATACCCAAAAGGAAAAAGGGCACTGCCAGGTCCAAGAGGACTCCGATGTGGCTTACAGGAGCTGTTCGGGAAGTGATCAAGAGCAAGAAAAGCTCATTTAGAAGATGGAAGGCTTGTCCGAATGAGGACAGCAGGCAGAAACATAAATTCTGGCAGAACAAATGCAAGGCAACAATCAGGAAAGCAAAGCAAGACTTTGAGGAGCGTATAGCTAAAAATACTCAGAGAAATAACAAAGACTTCTTTAAGTACATTAGAAGTAAGAACCCAACTAGGAAGGCCATTGGACCATTAGATGACAATGGAAGGCAAGGGGTTATTAAAGAGGAAACAGAGATTGCAGAGAGACTCAATGAATTCTTTGCTTCAGTATTCACTGAAGAAGACAGAGACCACATGCCCAAAACAGAGCCTATCTTCGTAGGGAGGGAAACCGAAGAATTAAGCCAGATAGAAATAACCAGGGAGGAGGTCCTTGCATGTCTTGTTAAGCTAAACACTAACAAATCACCAGGACCAGATGGCATCCATCCACGAGTTCTCAGGGAACTTAAAGATGAAATTGCTGATCTCCTAGCCAAAATATATAATCTTTCCCTCAAATCAGGCTTTGTGCCTGATGACTGGAAGGTAGCGAATGTAACACCAATTTTCAAAAAAGGATCCAGGGGTGATCCAGGAAATTACCGACCTGTCAGTTTGACATGTGTCCCAGGTAAAGTGATGGAAACCATCCTAAAAGATAGAATTAATAGGCACATAGAAGAGAAGGCGCTGCTAAAGGAGAGCCAACATGGTTTTTGCAAGGGCAAATCATGCCTCACTAATCTGTTGGAATTTTTTGAGAGTGTCAACAAGCATGTGGATAAGGGGGATCCAGTTGACATTGTTTATCTGGACTTTCAGAAGGCTTTTGACAAGGTCCCACACCAAAGGCTCTTGAATAAACTTACCAGTCATGGAATAAAGGGACAGGTCTTGTCCTGGATCAGCAACTGGCTAAGGGACAGGAAACAGAGGGTAGCACTAAATGGACACTTCTCCAAGTGGAGGGAAGTAAAGAGTGGGGTCCCCCAAGGTTCAGTACTGGGACCCCTGCTTTTCAACCTCTTCATAAATGATCTAGAGGTAGGAGTAAAAAGCAAGGTAGCCAAATTTGCTGACGACACTAAATTATACAGGGTAGTGAAAACTGTGAGAGATTGTGAGGAGCTTCAGAGGGATCTCTCGACACTGGGGGAGTGGGCAAAACAGTGGCAAATGAGTTTCAACATTAGTAAGTGCAGAGTGATGCATGTTGGGGCAAAGAACCCCAATTACATTTATAAACTGATGGGGTCTGAACTCTCTGCGACAAACCAGGAAAGGGACCTTGGTGTCCTGGTGGACAGCTCAATGAAGGTGTCAACCCAGTGTGCCTCAGCAGTGAAAAAAGCAAACTTAATGCTAGGGATCATTAGGAAGGGTATAGAAAATAAGTCAGCAAGTGTCATTTTGCCTCTTTATAAATCTATGGTGAGGCCCCATCTGGAATACTGTGTACAGTTCTGGTCGCCATACCTCCAGAAGGATATTATGGAGCTGGAAAAAGTGCAGAGGAGGGCAACCAGAATGATTAGGGGACTGGAACACCTTCCTTACCATCTGAGGCTGCAACGGTTGGGCCTCTTCACTCTTGAACGACGACGTCTAAGAGGTGACCTGATTGAAGTTTATAAAATCATGCACGGTGTGGACAAAGTAGATAAGGAAAAACTGTTTTCCCTATCGCATAACACTAGAACTAGGGGACACTCGATGAAACTTTTGGGTACTAGTTCTCAAACAAATAAGAGAAAGTATTTTTTCACCCAGAGGATTACTGGTCTATGGAACTCCCTGCCAGAAGAAGTGGTGACAGCTGTCAGTCTTGACAGCTTTAAGAAAGGATTAGACAAGTTCATGGAGGACAAGAGTATCAATGGCTATAATTATGGATACTTAAGGACAACCTCCGGGTTGGAGAGATAGGCAGGATATCTCTCAATATCATTTCCAGGGAATCCTAAGCAGGTGAAGGCATCTCCTTGGGAATACCCTGAAGGAAATGGTGAGCCACTGTGTGAGACAGAATGCTGGACTGGATGGGCTGTGGCCTGTTCCAGCAAGGCTGTTCTTATGTTCTTATGTTCTTATGTTCCTGTCCCTTAGCCAGTTGCTGATCCAGGACAAGACCTGTCCCTTTATTCCATGCAGTACCTGGGTCTTGAACTGCCAACCTGCCAGCCTTCCAGCTAACAAGGCGAGCTTCTTAACCACTGAGCTGTGACTCTCATTTTGTGAGAGCAGTGAATGGGGTTTTAGGCTGAGCTTTAATGGAGCTATGTAAAGTGCTAAAAGTGTTTTGGGGAAGTTCAGGACCTTGGACAGCTTCTTTAACATTTGCACTAAAACCCTTGGCAAATTAGAGCCATCCATCTCCACAGCTGATAAAATTAAACTTTCCCCTCCTACACCAATGACTCATGCTAAGATTTGTCTTCCAGCCCAGAGACCCAAAGAAGCATAACCGTCCCCTGAAAGTTCAGCTGGTGTCCTGAGACCCAAGATGGCAAACACAACATCAACAACCCGATTCCCTTGAAATAATTACCTCCTACCAAAACATTGTTAAATGGCTTGTCCAGCTGCCACAGATAATCCTTCCAGCCTCCGAGAGCCATCACCCAATATGATGCCTACATAGCAGAAATGGATGACATTTTGGGAAAGTTCAGCTACACAACCAGAGTCAGCCCTGTTTGTCTCTACAGCAGTGATTCCCAACGTGAGGCCCACAGACCACAGGGAGACTCCAATTCCCAGAAGCCTAGGTCAAGACATTGGCTGATCTGTGCTTTGGAGAACTGACTGAAGGCTTCTGGGAATTGAAGTCCAAGCACCAAAGGTTGGGAAACACTGCTCTGTCAATCCACATGAATGTGTTTCCCAAACTTTTGTTCTTGGACTTCAATGCTTAGCAGCTGAAGTCAGTCCATTGGCTGACCTGTGCTTTGGGGGATTGACTGAGGCTTCTGGGAATTGAAGTCCAAGAACCAAAGGTTGGGAAACACTTATCTACAGGGTTATCAGCCAGACAGACAAACCTCCCCAAATGGTTCATTCTTGCTCTTCAGGATTCAGGCTCCACAACAGATCAAAGCCAACCTCCTGCCATTGGGTCATTGACTAAAAAGCAACCTCTTTCCTGCCCTCTAACCTTCTTCTTCCCCCATCAAAAAGAAACTGCTCTTAGGAAAGCAAATTGAGTTGCCTACAGGCTTAGTTCATGCGTTTTGTTCCTCTAATTCCTGAAGCTTCTGGTAGAACTTCAAACCTTTGTTCTGGTTTTTTTAATAAAAAAAAAAACCACTACATTTTAAGTGGTTTTTCACTCCTAAGGACCTAAACACTCTGAAAGAGAACCACTGATCGAAGATAAAAAAGAATGAAGCATTGAATAAACCATAAAACAGTTCCTTATATAAGAAGTAAAGCATTGCCAAGGAGCCTTGCTAAGCAGCCTAGCCAAAATTTATGAGCTGTTGCATTTCAACACAACCAGACACACTGCAGAAAGGGCTTCTAAGGGCAACACATCTTTTGAAGAAAAGGCATCAAAACAGGTTGGCTTAAAGCAGCTGCATCCTATTTAAGGGGCCAGAAAAGATCAAGAGAAAGCTTTGCATTCCAAGCAACCTAGGATGCTAAACACTCTATCTTAGTGCAATGAACATATGGGCTGCTAAAATTAGATGTAACTATAATTTTACAATGGAAACTATGGAATCGTAAAAATAAATGTGCAATAAACTTATTTGCTGCTGTCCTTATTCGGAGTGTTGGAAGTGCATTGACGATTTTGCTTTCTGTTTAGTGTCCATCCCTCCTGCCAACCTACCAGTTCAAAAGCAAGAAATTGAAAGTAGTTAAATAGGTACCTCTTGGGTGGGAAGGTAACAGCATTCCTTGCACTCTGACGTCTAGTCATGCCTGCCACACACCCATGGAAATGTCTGCAGATGCACAGGGCTGGCTCTTTGGCTGTAAAATGGGATGAGAACCAGACCCTAGAGTCGGACGACTGGCTTTTGAGCAGGAGTAACCTTGACCGTTACCTAGAGTTCATCCCTTGATTTGTCAAAGGATGACCATTTAGAGGGTTGCTTGACCCAAGTTTGGTTTGAAAGCAAAGAACGGTGAGAAAAAGGGAGACTGATACCCTTTGCGTCTGTCCACAAAATGTACCGGGTGTCTACATGAGTATTTTCAGAAGATGACAATATCTCTGAAGGTACATTAGACAAGGTGCCAAGTTGGGGTCAACAAAAGAGGTATCATGGCGAATTCCTCAGTGACATTCAACATGCAGAGCCTTACAGAACGAATGAAACCTATTTTCTGGGGCTTACGAATGTGTGCAAGGCTGGGGGGAACCGAGCCATCAGAGGTAGCAGGTAGCTGTCGAGAAGGTCAAGGTGGCAGCGGTTATCCAATTATTGCAAGGAAATATAATCAGGAAGAAACTGATTCAAAGACAGTTTCCCCATACCTTGCAATGTCTCACAGACATTGACATTACCATTGATGAGTGCCTTGATATCAAGAACTGGTTAATCTGACTTGTACAAACTATCTGGGAGGTTGGGGGGGGGGGAGAGAAAAAGTTTAGCTTTGCTGGAAACTTGTGACAGTTTGATCCCATTTTAATGGAAGTAAGTCCATCCTGCAGAACCCCAGGTAATTGGTCAGATAATTAAAAATTCGTGGCTGGAGCATTTTGAGGTCCTTTCCCTAAATGATGTCAGAGAGTTCTAGGTTGCTCCGCCGATCCCAGGATCCTATTTTTCGAAGCAATGGTAGTTAAACTGGTATTAAGTTGATACAACGGAGTTGTGTAGATGGGCACTCCAAGAAAACATGGTTGAGATTGGCGGTTGTGGGTAGAAAATTACCAGTTCTTGCTTTCTTTCTTTTTTTTTTGCAAGAAAACAATAGTCTGGTTTATTGGAACAAACATTCAGAAGGCGATTTCCAAGATATTTTGATCTAGCTAGACAGAGATGGGCAGTCTTGGCCCTCCAGCTGTTCTTGGACGTCAATTCCCAGAAGCCCAAGTCAACACACCAGCTGGTCAGGGTTTCTGGGAATTGAAGTTCAAGAACAGCTGGAGGGCCAAGGCTGCCCATCACTGAGCTAGAATGTGCTTCGGTTTGAAAGAAAACGTAAACTACAAAGACTTGGGGAAGCTTCCTGCCCCATGGATGGATGCAAGAAGCCTACAAGTGTTAATTCAGTGTCGAGAATTGTTTTATGTTTATTTTTCCCCACCGTGTTTACAAGTGGGGAAATGAAACACGGATTTGTCTGCCATAATGTCAACAGAGTCTGACATCATCCGTCCTTCGCTCCGCCGATGCATGGGAAGTCTGACAGCTTTCTGCGACAGCAAAAATAATTCTTGACCCTCCTGAACCATCAGAAGTGGAATAAGGGGCTTGACAAGAAACAGACTCGGGCTAAGGATCTGACAATGAGCTAGCACAATGGGTGTGAAGACCACAGCTCCCCCTCTTTTTAATGATAGAAGCAGAGCTTTATGGCATAAAGGTGGCAGTGTCGTGAATGAGGATGGGAAGATTTAACCAGCAGCACATCCAAAAGTGTGGCTAAGGTGGGACCGCTGACCTGCTGGTCTTCCAGTTGTCAGGTTCAGCGTCTTAACCACTAAGTCACTGGATAGGTCACCCATGCAAGAAAGCCAGTCATATCCAACTCTAGGGTGCGTTGCCTATCTCCATTTATAGCCAATGTTGTCTGCATCTGCAGATGTTTCTGTGGTCATGGTGTTATTAGACATTGGGGTGCACACAACATCTGTCCATCCAACCAGAGCAGACCAGAGGGGCTCGCCTATCTAGCACAAGGAGGAGGGCCTTTTCCGTGTCCGCACCGGCACTCTGGAACCTCCTGCAAATGGAGCTATGGCTCCGGACAGAATTGCTGCCCTTCAGGAAAGAACTGAAAACTTGGCTGGTGGGGCAGGTGTGGGGTGCCAATGGAAGGGTGACCCCCGCCTGCTGGCTTATATAATTAAGAATTCTCTCTCTCTCTCTCTCTCTCTCTCTCTCTTAATGGATGGGGTGAGTGGGTAAATAATTTAGAATTTTAAAGGGTTTTTAAGGGATTTTATAGTTTGATGTTGCTTTTAATTGTTGTTAGCTGCCCAGAGTTGTTGCCGAGTTGGGTGGCAATAGAAATTTGAAGAATAAACAAAGAAACGCTGTTACCTTTCCCACCGAAATGGTCCCTATTTATCAACTTGCAATTTCTTGCTTTTGAACTGCTAGTTTGGCAGGAGCTGGGAGAGAGACGGGAGCTCACTCCATCATGCAGTACTCGGGTCTCAAACTGCTGACCTGCCAACTAAGCCACCACAGTCCCAAGCCACGTTGCTTTTGAGGACTCCATGATGAAAACTTACACAGCGCTTCAAAATTTACTAGGTAAAGGTAAAGGTCGCCCTTGCTCGAAAGCCAGTTGTATCCAACTCTAGGATCCAGTGCTCTGTTTATAGCCAAAGAGCCAGCACTGTCTACATCTGCAGATGTTTCTGTGGACATGTGGCAGGCATGCACAGAATGCTGTTTACCTTCCCCACCAAAGTGGTACATATTTATCTACTTGGAATTTCTTGCTTTCAAACTGCTAGTTTGGCAGGAGCTGGGACAGAGACAGGTGCTCTCTCCATCATGCAGTACCCAGGAATCGAACTCCAACCTTCCAGCCATCGAGTTCAGCTTCCTAACTACTTGAGCCACTGCAGTCCCTTCAAAATTTGCTACACCAGAGGAAATAACAAACTAAGTAACTAACCGCTGCTTGACTCTGCCTTACAATAGGGACGGCCCCATTTCCTGGCATGTACCTGTCCAGGTTCGCCTCCCAGTACAGCAGGGAAGAAAACAGAGAGCCGAAAACCAGTATACGTATATAAATGCGTCCCGACAGCTCAAACCAAATCATGGACCAAGTTAATTCAAATGCCAAAAAGCCTGGTTTTATGGTCTTGTTTTCGTCGTCCAGTGCAAAGCTCTCCCATTCTCACTCCATCCAGGAAAAAAATGTCTTAAAATGAGAAGGCTACAAAGGCTAATAACACACCGTAGTGTTGTGTTTCCAAATCATTGCTCACAAAACCTCTCAGCCTTGTTGTGTTTTTGATTCTCCCCTCTGTGCTTTTCGTGTGAGGATGGAGGGCTGCTTCTGCTAGTCATCCTTAGAGTAGACGCACTGAAATCACCAGGACTTCAATTTGTGGTGACAGCTTTTCTTCTTCTTCCATGTCTAGATCAGATGTAAAATGGCCAAAATGAAGGCACCTTTTGGTGAGTTCATTCTGCGTGCGGCTCCCTTTGGCTGACCTAGTGTGACGGGTGATGGGAAGCAATACAGTTATGGAGCACAAATCTTAGGCAACCCACACTGGGTGGAGTTCCCGGAACTGCATCAGTAAACCCATTCATGTGGACTCACAGAGACTTGGGCTTCTGGGAATTGAAGTCCAAGAACATGTGCCGTAAACCCATTCGTGTGGATTCACAGAGACTTGGGCTCCTGGGAATTGAAGTCCAAGAACATGCACAGTAAACACATCTGTGTGGATTCACAGAGACTTGGGCTTCTGGGAATCGAAGTGCAAGAACACCTGCGTATGCGCAGTAAACCCATTCATGTGGACTCACAGAGACTTGGGCTTTTGGGAACTGAATTCCAAGAACATGCACAGTAAACCCATTTATGTGGATTCGCAGAGACTTGGGCTCCTGGGAACTGAAGTCCAAGAACAGCTGGAGTGCAAAGGTTCACCATCACTACCCTAGAAACGTACAGAAGGGTGCTATGCATGTAGGAGCTCATGGAGGTCAACCTGGGCAGGTCGCTTCTTCTCTTAGCCTGCATACCTCACAGGATCGTTGGGAGAGCCTGGCTGCCATTCTACTTGTATTGTAGAAATCCCTCACAAATGGGAATACTGTAATTATGACAACCTCATTAAGCAGCTCATGAGAGATTCAAGGTCTTCACTGGATGTGTCTCGGATGAAGAGATGACACGGGTTGGAGCTCAGAGCCCACTTTGGAAAGTTGCTGGCTTTCCAGCTGGAAAGAGACCAATTAAATCCCTCCTATTATGTGGCTCTCTTCTCCAAAGCAACTAACAATGGTGAGAGAAATCCCTTGCAATTAAAATCTCTTTGTTTCCAAAGGGAATAAGGATCTCTGGCTGTACTGCACGGTGTCCTCACCAAGAGGGGTTCACCTCTGCCTCCACCTCTCCTCCTCTTCCTCCTTCTCAGATGGCGCACCTCCAGGTGCCGACCCAGAGATTAGCAAGGAAGGCCTTGGCTCAAGAGAAGAGCCTTCTCTCTTGGTGGTGGCACCAATGTTGTGGAACTCTCTTCCAGTTGAGCTGCGCAAGGTCCCATCACTGAGAGGGGTGGAGAATGAATGAATGAATGAATGAATAAATTCTTCTTCTTCTACTACTACTACTACTACTACTACTACTACTACTACTACTACTACTACTACTACTACTGATTATTATTATTATTATTATTATTATTATTATTATTATTATTATTATTATTATTATTATTATTATTATTATTATTATTAGTAGTAGTAGTAGTAGTAGTAGTAGTAGTAGTAAACAGAAGGAGATAGAGTCACATCATGAGCAAACTCTCCCCCTACTGACGAAGAGGGTCCTGCCCTCCGTCTGAAAGAGATCCAACTTTAACCTTCTTATGGTTCCAGACGCCTAAAACGGCTTAAGAGGAAAAGTCCCTTAAAGTCAGCTTAAAACAAGACCTGAAGCCATTTGAATGTCTAACTCTCAGCGTCCTTCCTTCGGCCTGGTGGTAAGTTTTGCCATCTGGCTGACTCAGTCTGCTGAGGACATGGTGCCACTATAAATAGGAGAACATATGTTGCACATATTTTGACCATGAGTGAAACAGGCTTTGAGTAAAGCAACTGGCAACAGCATCTGACGTAGCTATACCAAGGGTGGAGCTGGAGGAGAATAATTTGATTGTTGGAAGAGGGGCTGTCATAAATTTCCCCACTGTCCTCGTCAGAGCTAAAGTCTTCTAAGCCACCAACAAACCTGGGGTGCCCAAAATACAGCCCATGGGCCAGATCCAGGTCCCAACACCCATTCATCTAGCCCCCACCACCCTCGTCGCTCCCGGAAGCGGAAGTAAAATGCGCCCGTATGGGCACGTTTTACTTCCGCTTTCAGGAGCGACGAGGGTGGCGGTGGCTAGATGAATTGGCGTCGGGGTTTGGATCCAGCTCGTGGACCGTAGTTTGGGCACCCCTGGTTTAAGCAGAGAAAATGGCAGCTTAAAATTTATCTCGTCCTGTTGCAAAACAGATTGCAAGGCACGTTTTACTTCTGCTTCCAGTGGGAGGAACCACGTGACCAGCCTGAAGTCTGAAAAGTTTGGGCACCCCTGTCTTAAACATTTGCATTGTTATTTTTGAGGCAATTCTGGGTCAAATTTACATTCAAATAGATAAGCTCAAACTCTTTTAGGAGCCCAGCATTGGCCATGGACAACAGCTTGCTCAGATCTGAGAATCAATTATTTTTAACTGAGGGAGTCAGAGATGTTCTGGAGCAGTGATGGCCAACCTTGGCACTCCAGCTGTTCTTGGACTTCCAATTCCCAGAAGCCCAAGTCCACTACCACGACTGTGAGAATCTTACCTGACAGTCACTGTTGAAGTGAGGCAGGCCAGTTGGCTTCCGTACAGGTCAGATGTCTTCCATTTTGCCCTTTGACTCAGGCACCCTACTCCCTTGAGTCAGCCTCCATCCCAGGAGTTGAAACCAGAGCCTTCCACATGGGAAACCGGGGCCCAGTAACTGTTTCCTCCTCCTTTCCACCAAGGGTGCTTCCCTTCTGACTCAGACCTAGATAGCGGGCAGGGAAGCCTCTGCCATTCACACCTTCACGGTCTTGAGGACAGACTCCTTGGAAGTACAGTACAGTACACAGCTTTTTGGCAAGAGGCCGGAAGGGCCAGCTGGCGCTTAACGCTGCCAAGGGGTTTCATTTTTTACTCACGTCCCCTTCATGTGACAACAGCAATCTGGGTCCCTTCAAGATCGGACACAAAATACAGACACTGGCCATCAAGAAACACCGCAATCATTTTCGCTGAGAAAAAGGCGATGGAGTAAATCATACGTACAGCATCTCATTGGCGTTGAGCAGTTGGGAGGGAAAGGAAAATGTTAGCAATATAAGCATCTTGAACGACGCAGAAGGCAACGGCGTTGAGTACAAGCCAACGGCAGATGTTTGTCATCAAAAGATGTTGGATGTTTTAGAGGGCTCCAGCCAAACAGCCTATTAGTAAATTTCAGAAATTAGCCGCAAAGCTAACATTAACACACAGGAAATGATCTTTGGCGCAAGTGTCAGATGACGCTGGGAATTTCCTCCAGGATGTCTCTGCAATGCCTTGCTGCCATTCCTTATTGCAGCTGGTTCCCAAGACAAAAGACAACCTTGGCATACATCAGGGGTGCCCAAACTATGGCCCATGGGCTGGATCCAGCCCCCAACGCCAATTCATCCGGCCCATGCCACCCTTGTCGCTCCCGGAAGCAGAAGTAAAATGCGTCCATACGGGGCTGGTTGAATTGGCATCAGGGACTGGATCTGGCCCATGGGCTGTAGTTTGGGCACCCCTGGTTTAAGCAGAGAAAATAACAGCCTAAAAGCTATCTCATCCTGTTGCAAAACAGATTGCAAGGTGTGCTTTAATTCCAATTCTGGTGGGAGGAACCATGCAATGGGCCTGCTGAACCACGTGACTGGCCCTTGGCCTGAAAGGTTTGGCCACCCCTGGCATATACATTGTGGCGTCTTTTGCTGCTGATGCCTCTCAATCTGATGGGAAAGGCTGAGGTTACGGCCCCAGCATACAGAACACTTGCAATGCTACGGAGACCGACACATTGCTCCACTTCACAGCACTTTCACCAGTTGTGCCTGGAATGAACAATGCCGCAGCCAACCTGGACGAACAACCAAAAATGTGTGGCAATTGCAGGAACAAACTCATAAACCGGATTGCAGGAGGGAGAGTGGGATCCTGTTTCCACATTAACTGGGGTGGGGTGGGGAGCGGTCTGCCATTGGTGCATGTCGTGTGCGCCCACCAACTCTTTCCTGAGCAGTGTGGAAAGGTGAGAAGGAGAATGGGGAGAACTAAATCCTCTCCCAGTTGTTGAGCAGCAACGAAGGAGGAGTCATCACCGGCCCAAAGAGCTATTGAAGACTTCTGAATCTTGTTTCCCCTTCTTACTTAGCTTCTACCATGTCCTTTGTAACTGCTTAATAGCAGCCAAGGTCCCCCTTGCTCAAAAGCCAGTCGTGTCTGACTCTAGAAAACGGTGCTCATCCCCGATCACAGCCAAAGCGCCAATGCTGTCTGTGTCTGCAGACACTTCCCTGGTCCTGGAGAAGGTTTTGGAGAAAGTGGTGGCACGGCAGCTCCAGGGTTTTTTGGATGATACGGATTATCTGGATCTGTTTCAGTCAGGATTCAGGCCTGGTTATGGTATTGAGACTGCATTGGTCGTGCTCATGGATGATCTCTAGCGGGAGTGGGACAGGGGCAACTCCTCTGTTTTCGCTCTTCTCAATCTTTCAGCAGCTTTCGATACGGTCGACCACAGTATCCTTCTGGGCCGGCCTCAAGGATTGGGGGCCCAGGGCACTGTGCTGTCCTGGTTTTCCTCATTTCTGAGGGACTAGACCCAGTCGGTGTCTTTGCAGAGCGAGTTGCCTCAGAAGACCCTGTGCATAACTTGGGGATCCTCCTGGACTCGCAACTACTGCTCGAAGAGCAGGTGGCGGCCGTGGCTAGGAGGGCCTTTGCACAGCTTCGCATCATCTACCAATTATGCCCGCTCCTTGGTCACGGTCACTCACATTCTGGTCACCTCCAGATTGGATACAGGCAATAACATAATACAATAATAGGTTACAATAACATAAATGCATTTAGAACAATTTACAAATTTACCTTATGGTCATCAAGCTTTTTAATCTATCGACTTGCATATTTGTGCCCGGCCTTGCCAGGCATTTTTAATGTGTGTGTGTGTTGGTGGTTAGGGGTGGTTTTGGGTGTGCACAACCCCATCCCCCCATACAATACCACTCCAACCACCAACACACACATTAAAAATTCCTGGCAAGGCAGGAGTGTCGTGTGTGTGTGTATTGTGTGTGTGTGTGTGAGTGAGAGAGAAAGAAAGAAAGAAAGAAAGAAAGAAAGAAAGAAAGAAAGAGAAGCAGTGTCTGTGTGTGTGTGTGTGAGAGAGAGAGAGTGACAAAGAGAGAGAGTGACAGATAGAGTAGACCACCAGAGGGGGTTAGTGAATTAGATAGAGAGACAAGTCAGACAGGAGGAGACAGGCGAAGAGGGTGGAGGCTACTTGCTGAGGCTGCGTGCAGGTAAGATGGGAGGGAAGGTTTGTTTTGTGTGTGTGTTAGTGGGTGGGTGGGGCCGGGGGAGTGTTGTCCCATGGTGGGTGGGTGGGTAGCATTTCCTGCATATTGTGTGTGTGTGTGTGTGTGTGTGTGTGTGTGTGTGAGAGAGAGAGAGAGAGAGAGAGAGAGTTCTCTCTGGGTTGGCTGGGAACGAAACTTTCATTCCCAGCCAACCCAGAGAGAAGCGATTTCTTCTCTTCGGGAGGCAAAGGCAGCACCTTTGCCTCCCGGAGAGAAGGAATCCCCATCACAGAGGGGCTTAGCTTCTCTCTGGGTTGGCTGGGAACGCAACTTTCATTCCCAGCCAACCCAGAGAGTAGTGAGTCCTTCTCTCCAGTAGTCCAGGAGGCGCTCCGGCCTCTCCTTTGTCCATGCGGGCGTCAAGGCACATCACCTGCAGGGACGAAGGAGAGGCCGGTGCTTCTCCCTACGCAGAAGGCCGTGCCGGGGGGAAAGACTTTCAGAGACCCATCCGGAGCCAGCAAATGGTAAGTGCAGTCGGTGGGGGTTAGGGAGGGGGGTTAGGTGGTGGGGCGGGGTGGTGGCGTGGTTACCGGGGTCATGCGTCCCCCCACTCCCTAACCCCCACTGACCGCACTTACCTTTTCTTGGCTCTGGCTGGGTCTTTCAAAGTCTTTCCCTCCCAGCGCTTTTTTTTAAAGTCGGTGCGCCGCGTGTTCCCAGCCTCCTCTGCGCTCGCGTCCATCAGCCTGATAGGCTGAGGGTTTGTGCAGCGCAAAGGACTCTGGGACTTGTAGCTTTTTTTTGTCACGTTCATGGGGTGGCTGCCCCACTGGCAACCTCTGGACCCTTGCAGCGATGATAAGGCGGGGGTAAGTTAAGTGCAGGCGGCTCAGTTAGGGATGGTTGGGCCAGTTGCGGGAGGCTTTGTTACATTCCAACGGTTAACATCCTTCCTTATATGTGAAGATCTATTTATTCATTTATAATTCGAATTTATATAGCAGCATCTTAACCACTAATCCACTGCAGTACCTTGCAGCTGCTTAGTCCATTGCAAGGATTTCATAACTACCGCACCTGCGACTGATATCTGTCCAGGCTTTGACACAAAGCCTTCAGAGATGTGAAGTCTACCGCCCATTTTGAGATGCTCTCTTCCATTCATATATAGTGCAACCAAGCTGATATTCAGCACACATCTGCTTCCTTTAAAGCAGGAGTTCTCTACCTTTTAAAGCCGAGGGCCGGGTCACACTCCCTCAGACAGCTTCAGGGGCCGGACAGCCATTTTGCCCTTCCTCCACCACACAGCACTTCCTGGTGTGGTGAAGGCGGTGGGGCCCCCACATGAAATGGTGCCATGGGCTGCACCTGTCCCACAGGCTGCAGGTTGAGAATCCCTGCTTTAAAGAGCCATCCCCTGCTTCTAAGCCTGCATCTCCCAACCAGAGAGTCACCAACAAAAAGGCCCTGCACTCCATAACTCTCTGGGCACCTGTGGAGAAACACCACCATGCGCCCCATTGAGGAAGGGGCTGTTTTAAAACAGGGGAGGCTCAATCGATCCCTGAGATGTGAGGAGGGCAAACCGATTTTTTAATTCATGGATGTGTTCTCAGTAAAGCAAGTGTTTGCTTCCCCCCTCTATTCATTCCAGGTTCAATGTGGACATGTCGAAGAGTACCTTGTGGATAATGAGAGCGAAATCCTCGATTCTAGGGCCAGTGGGACGAGGGCTCAGTTTTTAAAAGTTGGGTCCCCCCATTTCTGCCCCGACGTCTGCTTCTTTCATATTCCAACTTTACAGCCATGTTCCTTTATATACTGCTCAGGAAACTCTAGTTAAAGGTTGTGTCAGCATTTCAACTGTAAAACCCATTTATGAGAGGTTTATCACTTAGGCTATAAAAATATCCTTCAACATTGGAAAAGGTGCCACACTATGTCTTAGCTTGGCTATTTTTGGGGATTAAAACACACACACAGTCCACACCCCACACGTTGGTTTTTGCTATTTTAAAAAATTATGAGCGCAAAAAAAACCCAAATCTCCCGATTTAATACGCTTTTGCTTGAATAGATCAGGAGTGGCAACTTCACAAATATTTTATTTTTTTAAAGAGCATATAAAATGAATTTAATGAATGGACAGTTTACATCTGAAGTTGCAATTGGAGTAGAAATGATGTTTACAGATCTTTGTTGGTGCAAAAGGATATATTTTCCCCCTTTAGCAAATGCAGCACATATGGCATAACAACTCAGGGATTTCCTAGGGCAGTGATGGCCAACCTTGGCACTCCAGGTGTTCTTGGACTTCAATTCCCAGAAGCCCTTATCATATAGGAGTGCTGACTTGAGCTGTGCCATCCGGTATTATTGGAAGTATATTTATGTGTACAGTGGAACCTTGGTTAACAAACAGCTTGGTTACCATAAAAATTGCATAACAAAATGATATCTATAGAAAATAGTAGCTCGGTTTACGGATTTTTTTTCTGGAACAGATTAATTGGTTTTCAATGCATTCCAATGGGAACCACATTTTGGATAAAGTATTTTGGTATTCAATGCATTTCTATGGGAAATTGCATTTAATGCGTTCCTATGGGAAATTCGGTTAAAGTAATTTTCGCTGTAAGAAACGTCCTGGAGAACGCATTAATTATGATATACTGAGGTTCCACTGTATATTTATGTGCTTTGGGGTGGCTAAGACGCTGACTGGAAGGCAGCAGGTCAGCAGTTCGATACCAGAGTACTGCAGGACGGAGTGAGCTCCCATCCCTGTCCCAGCTCCTGCCAACCTAGCAGTTTGAAAGCACGTGTGATTGCTTTGTTTTACTCCAGGGGTTTCCAACCTAAGGCCTGTGGGCCAGATTGGGCCCCCAATGCCATTTCATGTGGCCCCTCACCCCTCCATGGGCATTTGAAAATCAAAGTGGCTACCCCTTTGAAGCTGTTGGGACAAAATAGTCACATCCATCGTGCAGGCAGGGCAAAATGGCCATCTGGCCCTTGAAGCTGACTGAGCGAGCTTGGCCCGGCCCCTGCCTGAAAAGGTTGGAAACCCCTGCTTTGCTCAGTCCAGATTTGGCAAACTAGTTTAATTTAATTTAATTTAATTTTCATACTTATATGCCACCCACTCAGGGGAACCCGACTCAGGGCGGCTAACAAACAGCATAAAACAGATAAAAGCATAAGACAGATAAAACAACCCCAATTAAAACCCACCCACCCCACATCATAAAAAGAGGGAGAGGGAGGATCCAGGTTATTGCACAAGCCAGCATGCGGGGGCTACATTCCCATGGGTGCCGCACACCTGCCCTGCCAGCCATGTTTAAAGATCTTTCCTAAAGGGCAGCACTTCCGTCTGCAACCGTAGCTCTGTTGGCAAGGAGTTTCCATAGGTCCGGTGCGGACACCGAGAAGGCCCCGCTTCTTGTGCTAGAGAGACGAGCCCCTCAAGCCGATGGTATGACTAGAGAGCCCCTCCGGCCCGCTCTGGTGGGACGGACAGACCTTCTGTTGACTCTTCTTTTTGCAACTAGGGAAGAGGCTTGGCTTTTTTGATGATATACATTTGAACCAATCTTCAAAAAATCCACACGCAACACCTGAGTTCTTTCATCAACCTCAGATCTTAGCAAGGATATACAGAATATGCAATGTACCAAACCGTGTTAATGCTTCTTCAATGTCCAAATTTCGCTGCTATAGGAATCAGCCCAATCATGGCAACCCACCCCATGCCAGAAGGTACACATTTAGTACCTGACTTCTTCACATGTAATAATGTTGTTGTTCTGCGATACAAACATGTATCGTCTTCAAAATTCATTTACCAGTTTTTTTTTTTTACTTTCAGTTGAAAAGCTTCCAAATCATGGAACTAAAAGGAAAAAAAACCCATTCATCATGGCCTTTTACTAATGCTTACAGTGACTAAATAAAATTACATTTGAACATAAATACAACCCCTCCCCACATCCCCCGGGCAATCTTTTTGAATTACATTTAGAATTCTATCGGGGTATTGTTGAAAGAATGTCATACATTTCTAGAAGCAACAAAACAAATTAATTCTTATAGATCTCATTGTATTCCTCCACATTGTTTCCCTCCCCCTCTGCTTCTTTCAATCCACCAATGTTTGTGATGTTGTCTCAGGAACATGAAAACATAATTTTCTTTCTCAAGATACTGTCTGTTCCCATTAGGCAAGGACGGACTGTCCTGTTTTTTAATTGAGATAAAATTAACTATAAAGGTAAAGGTCACCCTTGATCGAAAGCCAGTCATATCCGACTCTAGGGTTCAGTGCTCATCTCTGTTTCATAACCGAAGAGCCAGTGCTGTCCACTTCTGCAGGCGTTTCCGTGGTCATGTGGCAGGCGTGACTAGACACCGGAGTGCATGGAACGCTGATACCTTTCCCACCGAAGTGGTCCCTATTTATCTACTTGCAATGTCTTGCTTTCAAACTCACTAGGTTGGCAGGAGCTGGGACAGGGATGGGAGCTCACTCTGTCCTGCAGTACTCAGGTCTCGAACTGCTGACCTGCCGCCTTCCAGTCAGCGTCTTAGCCACTTGAGCACTAGCACACTTTTCATATAAGATTATATATGAAAGCAAAAAGACACACATCCATCCATATCCATCCATCTATCTCACATATATTCTTTACTATGACACAGTTTCCCATAATTGTGGGTGCATATGCAGAAATTCGCCCACAATTACATTGTGAGTAGACAGTATAAGCTAGAATATTTTGTGCCCGAGACTGAAAATGATCTAAATTTTATCAGCAGTCCTTGCTGCCCTGAACATCCCCTCCAGCATGTAAACACAGTAAGCGAACATATTCTTCCAGAAGATTCTAATAATATCGCCAAATGCAACAATATGCTGTGTTTCTGGCATCGTTTCCATTTCTCCTGTGTTTCTGCCAGCTACATGAAAGTCTAAAAGCAACTGCTCATTTTTTTTTTTAAAAAAGGGACGATTATGATGAGATATTTATTTATTCTCAAATCACCCCGATCTACTGCCAAGGCACACAATATGTTAGCACTGGGGAGACGACTAGAAGCAATATTGTCCATGTGAAAACAACCAGTATCCACCACTGTCTGTTCTGCTGCTCTAAATATTGGTAGGTGCACGCGTGCGCGCGCGAGAGAGAGAGAGGCCCAGTGGACTCCTCAGTTGTGCGTTTCTACACAATAGTCTGTGGCACTGTTGGCCAACCTTTGGTTTTTGGACTTCAGTTCCTAGAAGCCTAAGACAATTCCCCAAAGCACCGATCAGCCAATGGACTGACTGAGGCTTCTGGGAATCGAAGCCCAAGAACCAAAGGTTGGGAAATGCTGCTCTGTGAATCCACATGAATGGGTTTGCTGTGTGTACGTGCAGTAAACCCATTTGTGCGGATTCACAGAGCAGTGTTTCCCAACCTTTGGTTCTTGGACTTCAATGTGCAATAACTTAAGACAATTCCCCAAAGCATCGATCAGCCAATGTACTGTCTGAGGCTTCTGGGAATTGAAGTCAACCCTGGCTGCTCCTTAGAAGGTCAAATAGTGAAGATGAAGCTAAAGTTCTTTGGACATCAAATGAGAAGAGAGGATTCATTTGAGAAAGCCTTGATGCTGGGAAAGGTGGAGGGCAAAAGAAGAAAGGGGCGGCCAAAGATGAGGTGGCTGGATGGTATTGTAGACACAATGGGCACAGAGCTGGGTGGGTTGAGGAGGATGGTGGAGGACAGGGGTGCCTGGAGGACAATGGTCCATAGGGTCGGCAAGGGTCGGAATCGACTGTGTAACTGAACAACAACAGTGGGGAACCTACGGGTAACTCCTAAAGCCAGGGGTCGTGTCACGCTCCCTCAGACAGCCTTGGGGGCTGGACGGCCATTTTGCCCTTCCTCCACCACATGGCACTTCCTGGCGTGGTGGAGGTGGTGGTGGTGGTGGGGCACATGAAATAGCACCATGAGCTGCATCCGGCCCATGGGCCGCAGATTGAGAATCCCTGTCCTAGAGCGATGTAGTTGAAAAATGCGTATTTGGTCCTGTAAAATGGAACAATGGATTCATTAACCAATTTAAAAGGACCCAATAACAAGAAGATGTGTAAAGACATTAGTTTCTGCCATGTTTCATGGGAAGCCATCAAGAGAACAACTCTTCAAGTGTTGGCAGAGGAATCCTAAACTTTGCTCTTTCTTCTTCTTCTGATAACCGGTAAAAAACTAGAAGCATTTGTTGACTGCTGGGCAATATAGAGGGCAGTTAATTGTTGCTTTTTTGGGGAAATTGTTGAAGCTAGCCGGACCGCAGCACAGGGTATTTTGGGAAATGGAATCCCAGAAACAGAACTCCAACCCCCCTCATCTCCAAGTCACAATGACCACGTATAAACATGTCCTGGTTTGGTTTAGCTTAATGAATCTGCTGTCAATTCGTGGTAAAGCTACAATAACAGATGATAAATACTGGTCAAAACTTGGAGCCGTTACCAAGAAGAGAACCATAAAGTAAATGAGTTGTAGCCTGTTTTAGTCATGGAAAGAAAACAGCACTGCAGGAGCTGCTTCGGACGTAATTTCTTAAGCTTAACCTTCTCCAATGCATTTAATGTCGCCATTTTCAGAGGGAAGGTTGACTTTTGGCCACTTCTGGTTTCATTTCTCACTTACCTCAGAGGATTAGTCAACAACAACAACAACAACAACTACTACTACTACTACTACTACTACTACTACTACTACTACTACTACTACTACTATTATTATTATTATTATTATTATTATTATTATTATTATTATTATTATTATTATTATTATTATTATTATTTGCACTTTTACCCCACCTCTCTAGGAAGAATGGGGGGTCATCCTTGGCATTAGATGGAAAAATATATGATCACACACACACACACACACACACACACACACACACACACACACACACACACACACACACACACACACACACACACACACACACACACACACACACACACACACACACTCCTCTTAAGGACTTAGACCAGGGATTCCCAATCTTTGCAAGCCAGGAGTCGGGTCACGGTCTCTCATTCAGTTTCGAGGGCTGGATGGCCATTTTGCCCTGCCTGCCTGACGACGGTGGCCACTTTGTCCCAACAGCTACAAAAGGGTGGACATTTTGTTTCTCAAATGCCCTTGGAGGGGTGGGGGTGGGGCAAATGAAATGGTGCCATGGGCCGGATCCAGCTCGTGGGCCTTAGGTTGGGAACCCCTGTCTTAAGGACTTAGACTGTGCCAGTATTACGTTCTCTTTGCTCATGGATGGCAAATGGTTAACTAGTTAATTTATTCCGACTTCTCTTTCTCCTACGCTCTACACAGAGTCTAAGAATTAGTTAGGGAAGCCAAGTCCTGAGAGGCAAAAAAAGAGAAATTGCACTACCAGGGACAAGTTCTTTCTTCTTTTCATTCTGAGGCCTCTCTATTTTCTTCACGCAAATATTAATTTGAGACTGTGAGAAGCTAATGCTGGGTGGCAGGACCTAACCAGGGGGTGGGCAGGTGGGTGAAAGTCTATCGTGTCTGTTCAGAGAGACACATTTCACAACAAATTGAAACCCAAGGTCCATTTGCACCACATCCGACTCTTCTCTGAACCAGAAATGAGAAGAACTTGCCTTGCTTTAGGGCGGGCCTCTGACACTGTGCATTTCCACCCCTGGATGCTAAGTTTGTGCCAGATGTTCACACTGCCTCAGCCGCTACCCAAAGTGAGAAAACTACACACACATTTCTAGGAGTATCACACGAAACTAGGCTTTTCAGGCCCATCAGCCATTTCAAACCCATGTTGCATCCCTGAGCATTTCATGTTGTTAAAAATTACAAGTGACCTTAACTATGAGGTTGGTGCAGAAAGCACCCACCCATTCAAGCCATAGGGAGGCAATTCTTGTATGCCTGTACACTTCTGGAGAAAGTTATTGCTAGAAATGAATCACAACATCTCTCACTTTCTTCAATGATCTAGGTTCAGGGGTGCCCAAACTTTTTGGGCTGTGGGCCAGTCACATGGTTCAGCAGGCCGGTCACATGGTTCCTCCCCCCGGAAGCGGAAGTAAAATGTGCCTTGCAATCTGTTTAGCAACAGGTTGAGATAGATTTTTAGGCTGCCATTTTCTCTGCTTAAAACTGGGGTGGCCAAACTACAGCTCATGGGCTGGATCCAGCCCCCAACACCAATTCATCTGGCCCACACCACCCTTGTCAGTCCCATGCGGGAGCGACAAGCTTCCAGGAGCGACAAGGGCAATGTGGGCTGGATCTGGCCGACGGGCCATAGTTTGGGCACTCCTGATCTACGTAGTCTGACCTTCGCATACCCTTATTTTTTTCCAGTGGTTGAAACCCAATTCCCTTTCCAATGACTGTGGAAATACAGTAACTGCTTCTCATATAAAACTGCTTTCAAGGGCAACACACCCATGATCCAACTTTTCACTGCATTGTCTTCTTCCATGTCTAAGCCAGATGTGAAACTGTCAAAATGAACCCACCTTTTGGTGAGTTCATTCTGCAATTCCTTTCGCCCGGCCCAATACACTCACTGGATGACCTTTGTCTGGAAAGGAGAAACTTGGGATAATCCCCAACTCTCGTCAACCTAAGTAGAGCAGTTGACCTCAACTAGAGCTACTTGAAGCCATGAAACTTTGGGAGTCAACACAAAGGGATGCTCTATTGATTCACTGGGACTGACACTATAGCTAACTAAATTTTGGATTTTACGGTCTCGTGATTATGGATCATGCTAGGAAATGCTTAATGCATTTTCAGAAAAGATGTTTCTACAACTCCATAGATAGATACCTGGGCTTTTTCTTACTTCTCTACCTTGCATTTAGCTGTGCTCACTTCCACAACTGGCCAATGGAAAGTACTTCTTCTTCTGAGCATATTTACCAAGGCAATTCTTCTTCTTCTGCCATATTCAAAGCCGAATAATGGCGATCCACAGGGCAATTAGCCATGAAGATTGTCCTGAGAATATAATGCAGAGGGCTTTCATCTGCCTTCCGCATCACAGCATGACCCCCATAGTACCACTGATCCAGTTCCTTGAGTCGCTTTCTGGTCCTGAGCCCTTTTGGCACACAAAGTCCTCATGAGCCCCATGCCAGGATTGATGAAGCTCCTGCCCTCCATCAAGAGGGATTCAAGTGGGATTTAATCCACTTGGGGACCATCACCCTTTCCTGTGGACTTCACCACCCAAGGCCGTTAGTCCTCAGTGTTGTTAGGTTAGTTAACCACCACCTGACGATGGGTGTTGAGCCACTGGCAGTACAGTCTACTCCAGTGATGGTGAACCTTGGTGCTCCAGGTGTCCTTGAACTTAATTTCCCAGAAGCCCAAGTCTCTGTGAATCCACATGAATGGGTTTACTACTCTTTCAACCTTTACACTCCAGGTGTTCTTGGATTTCATTTCCCAGAAGCCCAAGTCTCTGTGAATCCACATTAACGTGTGGATTCACAGAGACTTGGGCTTCTGGGAAGGAAAGTCCAAGAACACCTGGAGTGCCAAGGTTCACCATCAGTGGTCTATTCTATTACCATAGCAGGATAACCTGGCCAGACTGGGACCGGGAAGTATACATGAACAGAACATGGAAAATCTGATTGCTAAGGGCAAGCATTTTTGACGAAGCAAATCTTTGCTTTAGGAGGGAGGAGGAGGTTAATCGGAGGAAGCGCACATTTCCCTTAACACCTAGTTTGATCTTTTGTTCAGGATGCATGAAGCGGTGACGGTGCTAATGGTAGAAAGGAGGGAAGCAGGAGATTCGTTCTGAAGGATCCACAAGCGAGGAGCCTTGATCCAGTGCCCAAAAGAGGAAATGAATCGCCAGGGGGGAAATGGAAGAAGAGGACTTACGCTTGCATAAAACTTGCACACCCCAATGCATACATTTATGTGCAAATTCAGAAATAACTGCTATCTTTAAAATAGATATGCAGCAGGGGAAGAGGAGGCTCATGTGAAGCCGTGTCCTTGGAAAGTCCTGTTGCCTGTTGACAAAATAATTTCTCGGCATCTCTTCTCTGGTGGTTCTTTATTTCTGAAAAGGATTTGCGGTGAGCAGAACCTTTGGTTCTAGGGTTGTCCTGCATAACATAAAACATGCAACAGCATCTGACGGCTTCTTGATTATTGTTCGAAATCATGATGAGATGCTGGTGTGTTTTGCACAAGGAATGATGGAAACCTTTTCCTTTGCAAACAGAGGAAACAGGTTTTTTCCACGCTTGCAAATTAGATAATAATAAACTCATTTCAGAAATTATTCTCGGTTGAAAGGATTTTTGCCAGAGAAACACCCCTCAGGGGACGAGGCTCCTTTCATCTCCCCAAGAGCTGGGACAGAGACAGGCACTCAATCTGCCATGCAGTACCCAGGTCTTGAACTGCTGACTTGCTAGCCTTCCAGCTAACAAGGCGAGCTTCTTAACCACTGAGCCACCGCAGTCTCTCTGCAAATTAAATGAATTGCACTTTTCTTATCTCCACCCTAGTGGAAAGAAGTTTTCACACACACACACACACACACACACACACACACACACACACACACACACACACACACACACACACACACACAGCCATTCCTACATGTTCCAAGACTTCATTTTAGACAGACATCAAGACAGTTTTGCCCTTTGGCTCGACCTTATTCTAATCATACATATTGAATTAATGGGGTGGGTGGGGGGGGAGGAATTAGATTTCCATTACCAAGGAAACCCAATTTTCTCCAGAACAGAAAGGGAGCCTAAATATACCACTTATGCCCCAATGTCTTTAGATTTGTTGAAAAGGATTTTCCTGCCCCCTCCCTCTCTCACAACCACTTTAGTCTCCCAAAGCTATTATTAAAGACTGCTTAAGATCTGAACAGTTTAGAAGAGAAACAAAGGTTTTAAAAGTCAGGGTTAACAAAGTAAAGGATACTGAAGTCTTCCTGCAATTCTCACACTTTCCTGGAGAGGGAAAATAATAATAATAATAATAATAATAATAATAATAATAATAATAATAATAATAATAATAATAATAATAATAATAATAATAATAATTATTATTATTATTATTATTATTATTATTATTATTATTATTATTATTATTATTATTATTATTATTATTATTATTATTATTATTATTATTATTATTATTATTATTATTATAATAACAAGGACACCAAGCAGGAAGGAGGAGAGCTATTAAGCAGGAATAAGGAAGATCAGCTCAGGGAATGAATAACGTCTATAAATGCCCATTTTTAAAATGTACTAGCAGATTTTGCCCGGCGGTGCCGGGCTGTTTTAAATTGTGTTGGAAGGTTTTTGTTTTGTTAATGTTTGTACAAATGAGGTTAGTCTGTAATTGTGATTTTTAAAATGTTTATTTATACACACGGGCTGTTATAAACTGGTTTTTTGGGTTTGTTTTTGTGGATTAAAAAAAGAGGAAAGGATGATATAATTTTTTACAATTATTTTATTTAACCAAATAATGTTTTAGTATGTTTATTCTTTTAAATAGTTGTACCTTGGATAATAATTTTAAAAACGTGAAAGTACATGTTTTTACGTTCAATGTTTTTAAACTGTGTTTAGATGTTTTGTTTTTTTTATTTTAGAAATGTTTTTAGTTTATTATTTTGTGATTTGTTTGTGATTTGTGTGAATGTGTGATGTAATGTTATGTTTTTGACTGTTTTATCTCTTGTGGCCTCTGGGTGGGGCTGTTGAGTATTTCTTTTACTTTGATTGTTTTTTCTCTACTGGCCTCTGGGTGGCGCTTCTTCCAGTAAGTAGTCTCTTTCTTTCCTCATTTCGGTTTCAGCCGACGTGGAGGTAGGATATGTTGGTAAATTGGCTGGTTTAATTTCTTTTGTGGGTTTGTTTGTTTTTCTTTTTTGGTATTTTTCTGTGTGTTTTTTCTGTTTGTTATTTTTGGTTTTGGTTAATTTTGGATGTTTTTGTTTTTTGTGGGTTTTTTTAATTAATGGTTTATTTATTTTAATTATTTTGGTGTTTGTTTGTGTTTTTAGTTTTGTTTTTCTTTCAAGGGGGGGAGGAACTGGTACCTTGGCCCCCTCTTGAAAGCGAAACACTTTTAAGGAAAGTAAAGTCAGCAGGCGGAGCGCCGTTTGCTGCCTTTCCTTTGCAGAGGAATTGTTTCGCTTTGAAGGGGGGGGAAGGCATCAGTACCTTTCCCCCTTTGAATCCCCCCTGTGTTTGTGGTTTTTTTCCACCCCGGCTCAACTTTTCTTGAGGCCGGTGGTGGTCTCGCTGTGTCTTCGGTGGGGTAGCGTGGAGGAGAGGGAGTCCCTCTCCTCCCCGTTGTTCTGTGAAAGAAGGCCGGCAGGTGTTTGCATGGCTGTGGGGCGCTGCGTCTGCCTGCGGCGGACTTGCCCTCATGTTGTGTTTTTATTTTTATTTTTCACGCGGTGGCCTTCTCAGTGTTCTGCGTGCTCATGGCGCGCAGGACTCTGGGGCTTGTAGTTATGGGTTTGTGCGGCAGTTTTTTTCCTGCGGCTCCATTTTGGTTGGCCGCGGCGCGTTTCCGAACGTTCCTTTTGCTCGCGCCTCTCAGCCTGATTGGCTGTGGCCGGCACAAGGAACGTTGGGTAGTGAAGTCCTTTTTCTTTGTTTGCATTCGTGGGTTTCCTGCCCCACTGGCGCATTTCTCAACCCGACAGTTACCTGCGAACCTGATTCGGGCGAGTGAATGAATGCTCGGTACGGGCTAGTGGGGCCGGATGCAGGATCCTTTGTCACATTCCATTGGTTAATGCACAGATTTATAGGTATAGATTTACCAATCCCAGACAATGTCCCAGAGCTGTGATGGTGAACCTTGGCACTCCAGGTATTTTTGAACTTCAATTCTCAGAAGCTCTGATCAGCAGAAGTGTTGACTCGGGCTTCTGGGAATTGAAGTCAAAGAACACATGGAGTGCCAAGGTTGGCCATCAATGGTCTAGAGACTGGGGTGGAACATGCTCTCCCCCCCGCCTCCCGGATCTCTTGGTCTTCATTTGGTCTGACGAAGTGGACTTGATCCACGAAAGCTCACATTAATATACAGCACTTAGTCTTTAAAGTGCTACAACGTTTCTGTTTTTCTTTTGTTTACCCTCTGATATACTGCGCTGAATTTGATGGCTAGAAGGTCGGCGGGTCAGCAGTTCGAGACTCGAGCATACCTGTCAAGTTTCAAGACTCGAGCATACCTGTCAAACCCCCGTATTTTACACTCTTTCTCACCGTCATCCCATATTAGTTAGACTGCAATTAGACTGGAGTTAGACTGGAGGCCAGCACAGGATAAGCATAGTTTCCTGTTTTGGCCGGGAAATTTCCCTTATTTGACCGAAATTTCCCGAAACTTGACAGGTATGGACTCGAGTGCTGCATGATGGAGTGAGCGTCTGTCTCCATCCCAGCTCTTGCCAAACTAGCAGTTCGAAAGCAAGGAATTGCAAGTAGATAAAAAGGTAGCACTTTGGCGGGAAAGGTGACAGCGTTCCATGCGTCTAGTCATGCCTGCCACACTGTCACTCCCACTCTCTAAGAAATGAACAGCTTTTGAGTTTATTGATGTAAATAAATCAGGCAGAGAGGTTTTGAAATGGAAAAAGAGATTTTTATCTAGGTTTTTCAATCATAGCATAACATAACATTACATAGTACTGTATTACATGATCATGACGCATGCACATGTGGTGCCTGATTCCGTGGGAATCAGGTACCATTGTTTCATTTCATTTATTAGATTTATATCCCACCCTACTCAACAAAAATGTGACTCAGGGAGGCTTACAATAAAGAATATACAGTATAATTACAAAGTTACATATCAATATCAAAATAACAAAACATTAAACAAGAAAAATATATGAACCCTAACCACAGTCATAATAGTCCTCCAGTCCGTGCATGCCAGCGCCTTTTCTACCCTTTGGCCGGAGGAGGCCAGAGGGGCGGAGGGGCAGCAGCAGCAGCTGTTCCTCATCATGCGCTGGTGTTACATCCTCAACGGAGCCCGGGGCTCATGAGGGCCGCAGTACAGGTGCTCCCACTCCCCCCAGCCAGCCGGACTGGGAGAAGGAGGTCGGCACATCAGCGTCTGGCAGCAGCAACAGCAGCAGTCTTATGAACATTTTACCGAAGCTTTTATACTTTTCATAAGGCATGCACACGTGCTCTCTAGTCCAGATGGATCCCCATGGGCAGTACTTGTTCCACACTCCCATCTCGGCTCCACACCCCATCGGCATGTTCAATGACGCACATTCACCGTACCCCTTTGCTTGTCATGTACATGTCTGCTGACATAAATAAGATGCTTGGGTGTGTTCTTCAGTAAACTAGCTGTAAACAACTTTTAACTAGAGAGGGTTTCATAATTCCAAGATCGCTCTGCTCATGTTCCTCCAATTGCCTACATTGCTTTGTAAAAGGAATATGTCAACAAACCAAAATTGGGTATTTAATTCACTGGAGTGTCAACACAACCATGGAAACATCTGCAGAAGCAGACAGCGCAGGCTCTTCGGGTTTGAAACAGAGATGAGCACTGAACCCTGGAGTTGGATATGCCTGGCTTTCGAGGAAGGGAGACCTTGGCCTCTGCTTGAAACTCACCCCATGGTTTTCTTCACCCAATCCTCGCTTTCATCTTCAGCCCTGCAACCCTAGAATGAGCATAATCATAATGAAGTAAGCACAACTCTACCCTTTATGGCAAGTCATGTCTCCATCCTAAACTCCACGCCAGGGCTCATGGGATCCATTGGTCTAATTATGCATTCCTTGTCCCAAAACTTCACTGGGAGTTTTAGCTACAGAGGACTAATGTCCTTTCTCCACGCACTATTAATCACAGGAGTAGTGGATTAAATGTTTCTCCTCTTCCCAGGGAGGGAAAGGGCAGAAATCAACTCCATTAACAAGAAGAGAAAACATAAAGCTAACTTATTACACAAAGCAATAACCCTCTATTGAGTCCTCACACAATGACCCTGCGAACATTAGGAGGCAATCTTTATTAGAAATGAAAGGGCCCATGTTGAAGCTTTCAACTCATTAGAAAGTAGCGTAAGCCAGGGGTGCCCAAACTACGGCTCATGGCCAAATCCGGCCCTGATGCCAATTCATCCAGGCTGGGCCGCCCTTGTCCATACCTGTCACCCATCCTGATTTGGCCGGGATTACCCCGTAATTTGACGTCGATTAACGTCATAACCCGCAGCGGGGTTAAACCCTTCCACGCATGCGCGGAAGCACTATGCCGCTTGCGTAGGGGCTGCGCAAGCGGCGTAGCACTTCCACGCATGCGTGGAAAACGACCTGTGCACAAGCGATCTGCGCAGGTCCCGTTTTTCCGGAGCCGCGTGTTGACAGGTATGCCTTGTCACTCCCAGAAGCGGAAGTAAAACGTTTTACTTCTGCTTCCAGGAGTGACAAGGGCAGCATGGGGCGGATGAATTGGCATGAGTGACCAGATCTGGCCCACGGGACATAGTTTGCGCACTTCTAGTTTAAGCAGGGAGAATGGCAGCTTAAAACCTATCTCATCCTGTTGCAAATCAGACTGCAAGGCACTTTTTACTTCCACTTCCGGTGGGAGGAACCACATGACCGGCCGATGGCACAAAAAGTTTGGGCGCCCCTGGTCTAAGCAGATGCCTTCATTGCCAAAAGCATGAATTAAGTATGAAAGACAGAAAAGATGTATTCATTGGCAAAGAGATCCTCATTAGGAATTCAGTACAAGCTCTTTTACAAATAGAGTTGTGTGTGTGTGTGTGTATTGCCAAGCTATTTTTAAGATACTTACAGTATCTTCTTATCAGCGAGGCTGCATTTCTAGGGCCAACAAACAAAGGTCTACAAAAGACTGCTTTGCAGGTTGACTGCCTACAAAAGGAGTTCTCAACCTTTAAAGCTGGGGTCCGGTTCAGGCGCCCTCAGACAGCTTCGGGGGCTGGACAGCCATTTTGCCCATCCTCCACCACTTAGCACATCCTGGTATGGTGGAGGCAGTAGGGGGCACATGAAATGGTGCCGTGGGCCCTATCCAGCCCATGAGTCACAAGCTGCGAATCCCTGGCCTACAATATATTTAGGAAACAATATTTTGGCAAATTCTTTATATTGTAACCTGGGCTTTGCATGAATTTCCCAAGAAGCCCAAATATTACTCTGTTGTTTATTATGCCCAGTGAACATTTGATCTGGAGAAATAAGAAACAACCACATGCTCCCTTAGGAAAGGGTTAATGAATGGCATACAATGTTATTTGCTGCGCACCTCCAAGACCAGGCTGATTTTCAGATACTGTGTTTGGAGGTGAAACAGGACTGAAATTTCAGAGCCATCCGTCTGTCCATCCTTCATCTTTCTGTCTGTCTGTCCGTCTGTCTCTGCTATCTATCCACACACATGCATGCATAAATGTAAATTACACAAAAACACACAGCCCTCTTTTATTCTCTGCTCCAGGGATGCAATTCTTGTCTGGCAATTAGTAAAACAAGGGACCCTAAGAGGGACCCCTTCACATGGCCAACAGAGTCAACACATTTTTAATGCTGCCTTGAGAGGAAATCCCGAAAACTAGCACAAGGGGAGATGATGTAAAACTGCAAAGAGTCTAGAGTGCCACCTTAAGACGAACAAATTTTGTTTTTGTTTCTTTCCAGAATTGTGTCCCACTGACACAAATTCAATTTGTTGGTTTTTTAAGTGTAACAATATTCTTTGGGGTATTTTTTTTTTTGTTTCTTTACTGCTGATGCCTAACATGGAAATTTGCTACTTAGAAATCTGCATTTTCAGTTGCCTATTGAGCTATGCTTATGGTTGGGGAGATTTTCTTCTTAAATGAGCCCCAACCTAATGCTTGAAATAGTAAGGTAAAGGTAGCCCAAAAGCCAGTTGTATCCAACTCTAGGGTTCAGTGCTCATCTCTGTTTGTAGCCAAAGAGCCAGTGCTGTCTGCATCTGCAGACATTTCCGTGGATATGTGGCAGGCACAGAGGGGAAAGAATACTGTTTACCTCCCCACCAAAGTGGTCCCTATTTATCTACTTGCAATTTCTTGCCTTTGAACTCCTGGGTTGGCAGGAGCTAGGACAAGAGACGGGAGCTCACTCGGTCATGCAGTACCCAGGAATCGAACTCCAACCTTCCAGTCATCATGTTCAGCGTCTTAACCCTTGAGCCAATCTGGTTACTCACCACTGAATTCTTTCCAGAGAAGCCAAACCTACCATGATCAATTAGTTGCAAGAGAATCCTCCTTATCAAGAAGACCAAAACTTTTAGCCCTTGAAATACACTTTGTGTCCTAAAATAATGGGACAAAAGTCAACACATGGATTCAGCACAGCATGGACTCACTCGTCTCTGCAGAGGTATCCTAAACAGGCTGCAAACAGTGTGTCCAATGTTCAAAAATTCTGGGCGATGAAGCCCAAAACAGCTGGAACACCAAACGTTGAGAACCTCTGCCAGCAAGTAACCAACAAATGAAGCAGATGGTCCAATCTGCTAGACCCAACGATCCATCCATCATTTACAACCACTGGGCAGCCATTCTGTTAACTACTATTGAGAGAAAAACTCTTCAGTGGGAAACCGGCTCATTTACAAATCTATCGCAATATCCAAATTTACTGCAGCACTTTAAAGGCTAACTGCTATATTTTTAATGTGAGCTTTATGTAGGACAAGCAGGACAATCTTTGCGCAAAAGAATTAATGGACATAAATCAGACATCCGGAATGGCAACACAAAGAAACCTGTTTCAAACCATTTCAATCTACCTTGACACGCTATCCAAGACCTGAAAGTTGCAAATCTGGAACAGAGAAATTACAAGACTAGGATCCAGAGAGAGACAGCAGAAATCAAATCCATCTGTTGGACACCCATCACAGAGGTTTGAATATTAGCCAAGGGTTTCTGGGACATTATCAAATTTGATACACAGATTGCTATATGCTGCTATATATTTTATATACTATATTATATTTTGGTGTATTTACCACCTTCACTAACTTTCCAGTAATATTATCTTTCACAACGTGTCTCACAGAACAGGATGTGCTCACACAGTAAGAGGTTGAACTCATTAACATATGCTGAATACCAGGTGTTTGATTTGCAACTCCCCGCTTTTAAAATTGAAAACAGGACATTTAGAGTTAATCTGAATAACAAACCATAGATCACCTGCTACTACTAGCTGTGGGAAACTGTACTGATTCGCATGCTTATCTGTCATATTGATTTATCACTCTATGCATCTGTATCTGGTGTATATAAGTTCATGCCTTGGAATTTCACTCCTATGTCTGATGAAGTGGACTTGATCCACGATAGCTCACATTAAAAATATAGCACTTATTCTTTAAAGTGCTGCAGTGTTTTGTTTTGTATTAGACAAAAAGGCTGACAGCAGAGCCAGGGGTTATGAACCTTATTTCCACACGCCCCCTCTCATTTCTGTATTGCATGTGGAATATTAAAAAATAGACTTTTCTTTAGATTCCGTAATGGATTTCACAAAGCAATCAAGGTGGGCCGGCAGTTCAGCAATCTGACAAAACAAATCTTTCTTTTCACAGAAAAGGACAGATGAGTCCCCCCCCCATCATCCAAAAAAATCTCGACAAGCTTTTGAGAACCCAGTGCACGTCCTTTCCTCTTTGCAACTCATTTCCCCCTCTTTTTGTGACAACCGAGGCAATAATTCACAGCTCACTGGGTCTCCTAAATAACCCCCTTTATATTTACATGGCCGTCATTTGCTCCATCCCCCCCATATTACCCAGCAGGGAAGAAGACTCTTCAAAGGCCGTTATTAGGCATCTTTAAGGTTTCAGAGCTTCATTGTACCCTTCCTCTAGTTCAGGGGTGCCCAAACTACAACCCATGGGCCAGATCCGGCCCTGACACCAATTCATCCAGCCCACGCTGCCCTCATCGCTCCTGGAAGTGAATGTAAAATGCTCCCATATGGATGTGTTTACTTACGCTTCCGGGAGCAATGAGGGTGGAGTGGGCCGGATGAATTGGCATCAGGGGCTGTAGTTTGGGCACCCCTGGTTTAAGCAGAGAAAATGGCATCTTAAAATCTATCTCATCCTGTTGCAAAACAGATGGCAAGGCGCGTTTTACTTCTGCTTTCGGTGGAGGGAACCATGTGACCGGCCCGCTGAAGCATGTGGCCAGCCTGCAGCCTGAAAAGTTTGGGTACCCCTGCTCTGGTTAGTATTTTAGGAATAGAATAAAATAAAATTAGAAATATACCTTGTATGGTTAACTATATATATAAAGCAGAGGTGTGGGTATGTGTGTGCCCTATAGGCGCCCACACCCCTGGACGTATCCCATTGCAACTTGGCACACACATACCTTGCACGTGCGAGAACAGCATCATCAGGGTCCGGACAAGCATGGGGGGCCATGCACCCCACAAATGAGGAAACACACACAAAAGTACACATCCCAGCGTGCAACGCGGCATGCTGTGACAAATCGGAAAGCAAAGAATGAGCACAGGAGGGATGGGGCAACGGTCATGCGGCCACCACACCGATGGCCAATGCACACAAATACCTTGAGTGCAAGTGAGGTCCGATGCAGGGGTCCGGTATCGAGTTTTGGGCTGCAAAGGCCCCCTCCTCCAGACAAAAAAATGGTCAGAGGGAGCAGTACTGCGCATGCACAAATGTATGTGTGTGCAACAAGGCCTCAGCAGCAAGCACAACATGGCCGTGCCCAAAATGGCAGCAACATAGAAAATGGAAGCCAGAGGGCATGAGGAGGCGGCACCGGAGGGGGAAAAAATGATGGCAGGGCCACACCGGCGTGGCCAGAGGCCAGCATGGTCAGGCCACCCCACCCGCTGCCCTGGGAGGAACTCCACCGCGGTGTGCCCCCAGACAGCTCACCGGGCCTGGGCCGCAAATAGCAATGCCAAATGGTCGGGCCGTGAGGCCACCACAAACAGCAATGGGGGCCCAGCCACGAACGCATGCCAAGGGCAGACACCAGCAAAGGGAAAGGAATGGTGAGGTGTGCAAGTGCCGAGCCCACAACGCCTCGCAGGGACCTAGCAAGTCCGGGGCAGAGTAGGAGACTGACCGTGCCTAGCCAGGTAGGCACGGGTACACACTGGTACGGGGTCTCTTGCCTCATCACTGGGGCTTGCAGGGCAGCCAGGAATGATCCCAGCCCATGGGAGAGGAAGTGCAACAAAGTCAATCACGTCCGGTGCTTGCGGGGCAGCCAGACGTGATCCAGGCTGCTGCCGGCAGAAGCACGACTACGTGCGCCACCACAACACCAGGGGTGTGGCCGCATGGCCACCAATATCACCCGACACCGCCTCTGGCTGCCCGCTAGTTGTCTCTAAATGAACAAGAACCTCACTACACTTTCCCAGGATTTCTTTCTCTTGGACCTCATCCGGATTCCTGCATCCAGACTTATAAAGCCTAGTGGCTGAGAGGACTCTTCCCTACTTAACGCGCCCCTTTTTCCTGAAGTACTTGAGTTTCCTTTGCAGAAACTTTTTCTATGTGCATCGCCTTATGTGCCATAGTTAATTTAATCCTCAGGCATTCAGAAGTCTGGGGAAGAACAACACTTTCACCCACCACAAAATAATGAGAGCTTTCTTTAGAGGGGAAGGGGGGAAAGAACTTGTAAGAAAAGGGCTCCTTAGAGAGAGAGTACAAAAAAGACATATTGTTTAGTTTCATTAAGTGTTCTTTCAAAACCAATTTAGCAAGTAGGAGTTAAGATTAACTACCAAAGTCCCAGGAGGAATTCAAATGGCTTTATTACCAATCTACATTTTTTTAAAAAAACTGGGTGGGAAAGAAGTTTACTTTTACTAAAGGACACCCTTGGAGCATAGCTGTCAAGTATCCCTTATTGGCCGGGAAAACCCCTTATTGTACCCTCTTTCCCGCCGTCATCCCTCATTAATTAGACTGCAATGCCCGATTGCCACCATTGGAGGGCAGCACAGGATAAGCATAGCTGTCAAGTATCCCGTATTGGCCGGGAAAATCCCTTATTTTACCCTCTTCCCTGCCATCATCCCTTATTAATTAGACTGCAATGCCCTATTGCCACCATTGGAGGGCAGCATAGGATAAGCATAGCTGTCAAGTATCCCTTGTTGGCCAGGAAAACCCCTTATTTTACCCTCTTTCCCACCGTCATCCCTTATTAATTAGATTGCAATGCCCTATTGCCGCCATTGGAGGGCAGCACAGGGTAAGCATAGCTGTCAAGTAACCCTTATTTGCCAGGAAATTCCCCTTATTTCCAAATCCAAAACTTGACAGGTATGCCTTGGAGATAGATAGAAAGATTGGGTGCTGGCAGTGATAACACATGGGCTTGGAGCTTAGGGAGGCCTTCTCAAACCTCCAGATATTCATTCATTCATTTGGCAAACAGTTACATATAAGCAATGGCCCAGGGCTATTATTTATTATTATTTGTTAATTTAAATTTATATTGCTGTCCACTCAAAAGCGACTCTGGGCAGCTTACAGATAACAGATCTCATTCACATAAAATTACGACCTTAAAAATTGAAAACCATTAAAACTATTTAAAAAATAACCACCCAACACTACTAATTAAAATATAATTAAAACCGGCCTACATTATATCAACCGGTGAGGGGGGGGTGGTGCTATCACATCCCCGGTGCCCCACACCTGCTTCACCAGCCAGGTTTTCAGATCTTTCCCAAAGGGCACTAGCACTGTCTGGAGACGTAGCTCTGTTGACAGGAGGTCCCAAAGTGCCGGGGCAGATACCAAAAAGGCCCTCTTCCTTGTGCTAGAGTCCCAGAGATGTGCAGTCTTGGCCCTCCAGCTGTTCTTGGACTTCAGTTCCCAGAAGCCCAAGTCAACACATCAGCTGGTCAGGGTTTCTGGGAATTGAAGTTCATGAACAGCTGGAGGGCCAAGACTGCCCATCACTGCGCTAGACAGACGAGCCTCTCTAGCTGACGGCACATTTAAGGAGCCCCTTCGGTCTGCCCTGGTGGGATGGGCACATCAGATGTCCTTGGCATGATGCGGTCTCTTAGATATCCTGGCCCACTACCATGTAAGGCTTTAAAGGTCATCACCAGCACTATAGACAAGGGTTGATGGACGTTGTACGTCACGTTATCTTGAGGGCCTTGTGTTGGAAGGAGAAAGCTGGACTAGTGAACCTTCATTGGACCTTACTGGTATAGACCATCAACACAATAGCTGCATCTTCCCTTCATGCCTTCAAATCCAACTGATGCCAATCCTTATAAGACTCAGGTATATGAGATATTCAAGGAGCAGCTTATCATTTATTTATTTATTTAAATTTATATGCCGCCCCCTCACCCTAGGACGGCTCTGGGCGGCTCACAACAAGTATAAAACATATAAAATCATCCCATAAAATTGTTAAAAAGACAACCCTGTAAAAACCCATTAAAAGACAGTTAAAAGGCCTATGCGCCACCATCAATACAAGAGAGGCACTTTATCTTAGAAGAGCCAACAGGCAGGGACCACGTCCTCATCAGCCTCCCCCCACCCTTTCCCTGCCGGCCAGGTTTTGAGCCCTTTCCTAAAGGTCAGCAATTCCGTCTGCTGCCCTAGTTCACCTGGCAGGAGGTTCCACAGGGTTGGAGTGGACACGGAGAATGCCCTCCTCCTTGTGCTAGAGAGACGAGCCCCTCTAGCCGATGGGACATTGAGGGACCCCTCCAGTCCGCAATCTGGTTGGGTGGGCAGACACTCTTGGGGCAATGTGGTCTCTTAGGTATCTTGGCCCACTTCCATGTAGAGCTTTAAAGGTCAAAACCAGCATCTTGAATTGCACCCGGAGGCACACCGGTAACCAGTGCAGCTCCCAGAGCAGAGTCCAGGCATGGGCATAATGGCTGCACTCCATCACTACCCGGGCAGCCGCATTCTGGACCAGCTGCAGCCTCCAAAGGGTCATCAAGGGCAGCCCCATTTGTCAAACACACCCAGTGGCTGAGCAGGGATTTGAAACCAGGTCTCCTGAACTGCATCACAGTGGTTCTCACATGTTCTAGAAAAAGGTACAGTATTTCCATAAAAACATTACAAAATCAACACAGTGACTTTTTGCGAGTTTAGGAGAGAGCCCAGAACTTCAAGGGCTAGGGAAAGTATCACTCTTTAAATGTTTGGATGTACTCCCAGATCTGAGGAGGAAACTAGTATGTATCAATCAATCAATCAATCAATCAATCAATCAATCAATCAATCAATCAATCAATCAATCAATCAATCAATCAATCAATCAATCAATCAATCAATCAATCAATCAATCAATCAAACAAACAAACAAACAAACAAACAAACAAACAAACAAACAAACAAACAAACAACCAGAAAGAAAACCAGAGGGAAAATACCCCCAGACCATTGAAGTAACATTAGTAGAAGCACCCCCAAAAGCTACCTTGCAAGGAAAGATCCTGAGCACCCCATAATGATGCACAAAATACATGCCTTTATGTAAAACTTTTAAAATAACGAAGATGCAATACAATACATATTTGACTGGAACTTAATTGAGAGACACTGTTATTCATTTTCTAATCTAAAGAAACTGCAGCTCTTTTGTTACTTTTGCAGCTACACAGGTGTAGCCTCAAATGATAGTAAGCAATATCATAGCATTCTTCAAATATTGACTCATGGTGTGTCTTGTTTTGTTGAATCCTGGTGGGTTTTGAGTAACTAAAAGTGATTATTTAGTTACTTTTCAGAATGGGAGAGGAAACAATTGCTTTTCCAAATTTCTAACTATATAAATAATTAATATTGTGTGTGTACCTTGGGAGTGTACTTGAGAGTACACTTCAGTTTCAAGGAGCTGCTTCTAAATTACTCCACTTAGTTACTTTTAACCACAAGAAACCAATAAACTGTTAGAGAATTTTTAAAATCTTCTTAACTGCTAATTTATCTTAAGGAAGATAACATTTCTCTTATAATTTATTGGTTTCTTATGGTTAAAAGTAACTAAGTGGAGTAATTTAGAAGCAGCTCCTTGAAGCTGAAGTGTACTCTCAAATACTAATTGCTCAAGTTACTAGTCATCCCTGTAGCATATGCTGAGTACTTTTCAAACGGCTCAGAACTGTCCCTCTAAGTCATAAATCTTTCATGTGTACAATTATGCATGAACACTGATATGGAAAGTACATTCAGCAGCTGGAGTCATGTGGGTTTACCAAAGTAAAATTGCAAAATTAAATTTAGATGGTCATAATTAAGAAGAGGGATCCCATTTAATATGGACATTCATCACCTGTTCTTGGAAATCCTTTCTTGTGTCAAGAAAATATATTAAGGCATGAATTCAGAAGCCACATAAATGCAGAAATGAAGTGTGAATGGATGGGGGGAAGTCATTTAGCCGGGAGAAATTCTGTGTGGGCACAGAACGGTCCACCCCAGTCACTGAAGGAAGAAAGAAGTTTGAATGATTAGCAATGCTAATGAGAAACAAGCTTCTCAATTACTCTGAAGGCTCTCCACAAAAGTATTGTCCTTCTTCTTCTTCTTCAGGTGCCAGATCCATTCTGGATATTGGCTATCATCATGGTGATAGTCTTCCTGTTCTTAACTCTTGGGAACAGTTCTTCCAAGCACTTGCAGCACCAGTCTCTCAGGTTCTTCATCCATGAAGTCCGTCTCCATCCAAGGATCTTCCCTTTACAGAGCAAGTAGGAGTCCTCTATATTTCATGTCATTCCTCATGATATGCCCAAGGCGTTGGAGCTTTCTTTGCTTAATGGTCTTAAACAGTTCTTGTCCTTCATCCATCTGGCGCAACACTTATACATTAGTCACATAGTCAACCCTAATGGCAGAAAGTGAAGAAGACCTAAAGAACCTCTTGATGAGGGCGAAAGAAGAGAGTGCAAAAGCTGGCCTGAGACTCAACATAAAAAAAACCCCCAAGATCCTGGCATCCGGACCCATCACTCCCTGGCAAATAGAAGGGGATGAAATGGAAGCAATGACAGACTTTACTTCCTTGGGATCTAAGATCACTGCAGATGGGGAATGCAGCAGCCATGAAATAATGACACTTACTTTTTGGAGGCAAGCTATGAGAAACTCAGGCAGCAGAATAAAAAGTAGAGACATCCCCCTGCCAACAAAAGACTGCATAGCAAAAGCAATGGTCTTCCCAGTAGTGATGTATGGCTGTGAGAGCTGGACCCTAAGGAAGGCTGAGCGCAGAAGAATGGATGCTTTTGAACTCTGTGGTGCTGGAGGAGACTCTGGAGACAGCAAGAGTCTCAAATCAGTCCATCCTGAAGGAAATCAACCCTGACTGCTCCTTGGAAGGACAAATATTGAAGATGAAGCTAAAGTGCTTTGGCCACCAAATGAGAAGAGAGGACTCACTGGAGAAGGCCCTGATGCTGGGAAAGATCGAAGGCAAAAGGAGAAGGGCAGGGCAGCAGCAGATGAGATGGCTAGATGGTATCGTTGACACATTGGGTGTAAATCTGGGTGGGCTGCGGAGGATGGCAGGGGACAGAGAAGCCTGGCATGTGGTGGTCCATGGGGTCGCAAAGGGTCAGACTCAACTGTGCGACTGAACAACAACAACCCATGATATCCTTAGCAGCCATCTGTAAACCCACAGTATTGTCCAGGTAAATTTTATTCCTCTGAAACACGATCCATTGGAAAGCATGGCAGGTCCCTTCTTTGGGTGGTGGGAGAAAGGTCTGGTCTCCCTCCTTCTTCGAGTGTAAGGTGAGCATGCTCCACTGTCCACAAAACCCACTCCCCTCTCCCCAATCTCGTTGTTCTGTGCAGGACAATGACAATAAAGATTTATCTATCTATCTATCTATCTAATTCTGCAGAGGATGCAAAGCTCCTACTTTGGACCACAGTTCCCCAAATCCCACAGGGTGTGGAAGGAAGCAATTTTTCCAAGCACTGAGCATCTGATGCATACTTCAGGCTGTCTGATGGGCTTGATGCACCAGATGAGTAGACCCATCAAATGCCAAGAGGAGGGGAGGCATACAGAGTTATCTATTTTGTAAGTGAATCTCTAGTTCAGGGGTGCCCAAACTATGACCCATGGGCCGGATCTATCCCCCAGTGCCAATTCATCTGGCCCACGCTGCCCTCGTCACTCCTGAAAGTGGAAGTAAAATGTGCCCATATGGGCGTGTTTTACTTCCGGTTCCAGAAGCTATGAGGGCCGCATGGGCCAGATGAATTGGCATTGGGGGACGTATCTGGCACACAGGCCATAGTTTGGGCACCCCTGGTTTAAGCAGAGAAAATGGCAGCTTAAAATTTATCCCATCCTGTTGCAAAACAGATTGGAAGGCGTGTTTTACTTACACTTCCAGTGGGAGGAGCCACGTGACCGGCCCACTGAACCACGTGACCGGCCCACGGCCTGAAATGTTTGGGCACCCCTGCTCTAGTTCTTCCCAGACTCCTCCTTTTGACTCTTCTCAAGTTTAGATGAAAATTATCAAACATATGCGGTGGACATGTTAAGGGGAAACAGAATAAAGTAAAACTCCGACTTACGTATGCCTCAAGTTATGTAAAATTCGACTTACGTCATGATTTTGTGCTAAAACCATGTCCCACTTTACATAAATGTCCCAATTTACATAACACAATTTCCTATGGGTTTGCTTCGAGTTATTTTTCCAATGGGTTTGCTTCAATTAACATAAAAGATCATTTTTCCTATGGGTTTGCTTCGAGTTACATAAAAAACCAATTTACATAAAAGCCTATGGAACTGACTTTTTATGTATGTTGGGGTTTTACTGTAGTTCATCTCTGACCTACAGTTGGCCTACAGTGTTGAATAGTCAATGAGAATGGTTGTCTCCCGCACACCCTTCCATCCTCACAGTGCTGGTGACATTTGAGAATAACATCTCCAGGTCTTACCACTGATCTATCAATGGTTGGGTGTTAATGATCCCATGAAGACTGATGTCAGCTCAGGAAGGCGACCCTGCCAAACAAAATAAGAAAAAGATTGTTAACAAGGCAAGTAATTATTCTATAGCCTCAGCAGAGAAAGAGAAATGTGGATTGTTGATGGCTACAGAAGGTTTAATGATGAGGCCACTAATTTGGGACTAGTGGCACCCTGCATCATACCTGTCAACCATCCCGATTTGGCCGGGATTACCCCGTAATTTGACGCCGATTGACGTCATAACCCGCACCGCGCTGCCAAACCCCCATAATTTGGCAGCGGGGGAAAACACTTAATTAAGAAAACCCAAGACACGTCTCAAGTTTGCAGAAGAAATTAAGTCCTTCTGACTATTTCTTTGAGAAAATGAAAATGAAAGAACTGATGTTTTGTGCTGCAATGAGAGAAAATTTCCCCCCCACAACAGTAGATCACGACTACAATCACAGTGGAAAGGGGGTTATTCATATGAAAAGGGGTTATCCTAGCAGTAATGGCCAACCTTGGCACGCCAGATGTTCTTGGGCTTCAATTCCCAGAAGCCCTGATCAGCAGGAGTGCTGCCTTGGGCTTTTGGGAATCGAAGTCCAAGAACATCTGGTGTGCCAAGGTTGGCCATCACTGTCCTAAGGTAAGGGGGCAATGCTTAATGAGGAAGGGGAAGAGAGAGGCAGGAGCCCCCAGGTCTTTAGACCTTTCAAACTCAGATTTTGCAAGACCAGATCAAGAGATACACAGCTCTATTGTGAATTCCCTTGGGCATCCCCAGAACTTCTTTTAAACCTATCTATTTTATAGAGAAGGGCAAGTAAATACATGATTTTGAGGCTTAGCTCCACCTGGCTTCCTCTTCAAAAGGAAAATTCCCAACTAGCATCAAAGCCTCCCAGTTGAGGTCTTTCATTCCCCCAGCCATAATGGGAAATAGACAGAATGAAATAGTATGGGATTTTTTTTAATTGCAATTCCAATTTTTATAAAACAAATCAATTTCTACTGCCAGCCAAGAGTTGACAACACTGGATTCAGTCAAGGTTGGATTTCTACAACTCTACGTTCCTTCCAAACATCTGGATGGTTCCATTTTGGCTCCCAAGAAACGAAGCCCACTCTTAGTATAGATCAAGGATTCCCAACCTGTCACCCATGGGCCTAATGCGGCCCATGGCATCATTTCATGTGCCCACCCCCCCCACTGCCTACACCACACCCAGAAGTGCCATCTGGCCCATGAAGCTGTCTGAGGGAGCATGATCCGGCCCCCAGCTTAAAAAGGTTGAGAACTCTTTAATATGGGGGCAGTGAAGGAAGGATAAAACATCAAGCCTTCACTTGCTTGGGGAAAGGCAAAACAGATTAAAAGGAGAAGAACAATAAAAGGAGAAGATATCCAATGAAGGTACATTTTACTTCCGCTTCCAGGAGCGACGAGGGCGGTGCGGGCCAGATGAATTGGCATCAGGGGCCAGATATGGCCTGTGGGCTATAGTTTGTGCACCCCTGGTTTAGGGTCCAATCCAAAACCATTAAAATTTGTGAGAGTTTTGCCAGGAAAGGAAAAAGAAATCAACCTTTTACCTACAACCACCCTTTAGTAGAAGCAAAGATGGCAAGCACATGTTATGTAAGCCCTCGCATGAGACAGAAAATAGGAGGGAAATTAAAAGAAAACCTCCTTTGGGGATTTGGCAAGAAAAAGAACGTTATAACGGAGCACAAGCCATAATTAGGAACAACCAGCTTTTATGTGAGGCACGGTTCAGTTTTGCAGTTAATATTTCCATGACACCCTCTGCGCATAATGTCACCCTTTCATGATTAAACAAAAATATTAAGGAAAATAACCTTTGGACAAAATTTCATTAAATATACTTGGACGTTGATTAAAAATGCAACATGAGTCATTCAATAACCCCCTTCCTCAAATATCTTTTATTGCCCACAGTATAGAGAACTATATAGGAGACCCAGGAACAGTCAAGCTGAGTTTAGACTGGTTCCTTTTCAAAAACATTTACGGCTCTTTGCAAAGGAAGGGCTGGTCTGCATACAAGGCATTTTTAAAAAAAGCTGGATTTGGGTGACTTCCGTGACTTTTCCCCAACAAACACAACTGCCCTCCAGGGTAGAAAGTGATGTCTCTGTGATCCCTAATGGTCTAGAACAGTGATGGTGAACCTTGGCACTCCAGCTGTTCTTGGACTTCAATTCCCAGAAGCCCAGGTCCCTGTGCAGTAAACACATTTGTATGGATTCACAAGGATTTGGGCTTCTGGGAATTGAAGTCCAAAAACATCTGGAGAGCCAGGTTTGAGGACCTATGGCCGTGAAGGTGAACCTTGGCACTCCAGATGTTCTTGGACTTTGATTAGCAGAAGCCCAAGTCAGCACTCCTGCTGATCAGGGCTTCTGGGAATTGAAGTCCAAGAACATCTGGAGAGCCAGGTTTGAGGACCTATGGCCGTGATGGTGAACCTTGTCACTCCAGATGTTCTTGCACTTAGATTACTAGAAGCCCAAGTCAGCACTCCTGCTGATCAGGGTTTCCGGGAATTGAAGTTCCAGAACAGCTGGAGTGCCAAGGTTCTCCATCACTGACCTATGGTTTAGATCAGCCCCTACGCTCCATCAAGTTCTTCTTTTTGATCTCTGTGAATCCACATGAATGGGTTTACTGTGCATATGGGTTCACAGGGGAAAATGAAGAAGGAGAACTGTTACAGGTAAGCAACATGTCATTATAGAGCTGTGGTCTGCTAACTTGGCACTCCAGGTGTTCAACTACTAGAAGCCCAAGTCAGCACACCTGCTGATCAGGGCTTCTGGGAATTGTAGTCCAAGAACATATGGGCCCACCCAAGGTTGAGATACCCTGGTCTATCCAAATATGGTGAAAGGGTCATTCTGGAGAAAGAGAAGCAAAAGGGAGAGAAAACAACAAGTGTTTGGCAAGTTTCCCAGTTGCAAAAAAAAAATGAAACCTTCAGAAATGCTTTTAAGTGCTACAAGGAGTTTTGGGATAAGAATCCCGAATCCTATCCCAAGACAACATGTTTGAAGTGTTCGCTTGCCACTCAGTTATGCAGACATGGAATGAAACTACCGTTGATGTAGCTATCGGGGAAAAGTGGGGAAGTGATATTATCATGGTACTCTCAAAATCTGATATGACAAGAGCAGAGCTCAGCTGTGGATGGCAGGGGAATTCTGCAATTTAAAACTTTTATGTGTGATGGGGAAGATGAATTATGCTTAACACTGGGTTGCTTTTAATGCTGCAAAATACCTGCTAGCCTCGAGCACTTTAAATGTGCGTGCTGCTACTCTTGCAAAGATGTACACCGTCAACTGCTGAAAAGCACATAAATCTCTCCGGCGCTTGCAGGATGGTAGGAAGAGGCACTTTGCAAAGTACGGCAGTCAAAGAAACTGAGAATTCACCTGTGTGTGTGTGTGTGTGTGTGTGTGCGTGTGTGTGCGTGCTGTTTTTTCCCTGTACGCTGGCTCACTGCAAGGGCATGTCACTTCAAATAAGAACCTCACAAAAGAGGACCATCTTATGCTCTCAAAGACCAGCAAAAAGGTCCATACTATATGTCACAATGAGTGTTTTAGTGGTCCAGATTGACTCCTCCTTGAATTAAATTTCTCTCAACTCACTTGTTGATCGAAGGGTTTGCATCCATAAATCAATACAAAGTGACACCCACTATCCATTTACATGGAAGATTTCTTGGAAGCAATTTTCCGTGATTCATGGAGGTGTCAGTTCTACAGAGAATATTGTACTCTCCATACAGGCAGACATTTGTTCCTTCAAATGAACATTGCAAAATGTGTTCCAGCAACCAAGAAAGCCCATTATCCAATTAGAAGAGTTACTGTGTTCTTGGCCATCGTCTTACTTGGTATTCACTAAGTGGGCTGGAAGGACTCATGAGTATTTATTTTAAGGCTGCAGTCCTACACGCACACAAATATTTTGAACTCACTGAATTTAGCTGTGCTCGCGTCAACAGGAATTCTTCCCAGTGACAAAGGAAGCCAAGCCAGGCTGGCCATTTTCCTGACCTTGTTCCATCAGCACATGAAACCCACCCAATTCTTTTTGAAACCGACCAGCTGCTAAGGACAAGAGCGGGGGTTCTCAACCTTCAGCCCGCAGGCCGGCCCCGGCCCATGGCACCATTTCACGTGGGCCCGCGTCATTGCCGTTGCCACCACCAGAAGCATTTACAACAGCCGTAAATGCATACCTGTCAAGCGCAGCTCCAGAGATTACGGGACCTGCGCAGAAACATTCTGCGCAGGTCCGTTCTACGCATGCGTAAAAGCCTTCTACGCATGCGTAAAAGCGACCTGCGCAAAAACGTGCAGGTAATTTCTACGCATGCGTAGAAGGCTTTTACACATGCATAGAAGGCTTCTACGCATCTCCTTCTGCACAGAAGCCTTCTACGCATGCGTAGAAGGGTTCTACACATGCGTAGAAGGGTTCTACGCATGTGTAGAAAGGACCTGCGCAGAAGGGATGCGCAGTAACTCCTTTTCCCCCACTGCCAAATTACGGGGTAGCGGCAGCTTCGGGTGGGAAAGGAAGAAAATCGGCGCGAAAATATGGGAAATCCCGGCCAATCCGGGATACTTGACAGGTGTGCGTAAATGCACCAGCAGCTGTCGTAAACACATGTGGATGTGTTGCACTTTCTGTTCTTAATTTTAATTATTTTTTTAAACTGCAACATCTTAAAATCATTTTTTATCGTACACAAAGGTACTTTCTCGGTTGAAAGGATTTTTGCTGGAGGAACTCTGCTCAGGGGATGCCCCCAAAAGGCTCCTTTCACATCCCCAAGATCTTTCCCCACAGAAGTGGTCTCTATTTATCTATCTGCAATTTCTTGCTTTCGAACTGGTAGGTTGACAGGAACAGAACACCTTGGTAGGACCTGGAACAGAGACAAGCACTCATTCCATCATGCAGTACTCGGGTCTCGAATTGCCAACTTGCTGACCCCTTCCAGCTAACAAGGCAAGATTCTTAACCACCGAACCACTATAGTCCACCTTAAAATCATTATCAGCCACATTATGTTTGACAAGAGAACTGATTTAACTGATGCTTAATATTTACAACGCATTGGTTCTAAACTGCATTGGTCAGAATCTGACTGGTTCTTTACACTAACTAGCATCACTTGATGATACCCAGCGAGGAATCCAAGCAGTATCTCCTTAACTGCAACTTACTCACTACCTTGATTGATGTCACTGTATTTCCCCCCCTTACTATTGCCAAAAGGCTCATCGTACAACACTAGGAAGATAAACCTAACTGCACACTGTGAGTAAGTGAAACAGCAGATTTTACAATACTGTTGGTGGATGAATGCATGGCATATAAATGGTAAATACCTATGGATGTATTTTTAGGTATTTGGAAACCTATTATATAAACTAATGCATAGACATTTTCCCTCTCTCTCTCTCTCTTGGAAAATACTGTTATTATGCTCCTAATTCTAGCACATTTTCTTCCCAGCTGTTGTGTTTCTTTGCTTGCTCTTAGGTTTTAACTACAAATATTTTGAAATGTTAAAAATAAGAGAGTTTTCAGCCATTTAAAAAAAACAACAACACCTATATTATAAGCTTCCTTGGTCTCAGTTTTAGAGAAACACAACAGCACATTTGAGCCTTCTCTTAACTCAGGGGGTCACAACATTTTCTGATTGCACATGCATTCCCTCAGACAGCTGAGCAGGTCGGACATGCTGTAAATGCTGCCGTAAAATGCATCTGTGGCTGTTGTAAGCGCATTTACGACAGCAGCGGGTGCATTCACAGTGTGTTTTTGGCTGTTTTTGCTGCTTCCGTTGGCAGCGGCGGGAGTAAGGGTGGTGGGCCACATGAAAAGGCACCACGGGCCGCGTTTGGCCCACAGACCATCGGTTGTGAACCCCTGTCTTAATTAGACTGTGCCATGTTAGATTTTGTTGGCAGATCATAGTAGCCCTGTGCCTATGAGAAATGAAGCTTACACAAGAGTTATTGCTGAGTCTACACAACAAATACAGGAAAACCAAAATCACCACTCTACAAACAGGAATTACATTCTTTGAGGTTTAAGAACCTAACAAAAGCCAGGATGAATTGATCCCAAAGCCTGCTTGGTCCAGACCAGCCTTCTGTCCACACATTGGCAAACTCATTGCCAATGGGAAACCCCAAAGCAGAGCATGAATGAAACCCATGCCTCTATCCCCTAGCCTAGTCCAGTGAAGGCCAACCATGGCACTCCAGCTGTTCTTGAACTTCAATTCCCAGGAGCCCAAGTCCCTGTGAATCCATGCAAATGGGTATGCACAGTAAACCCATTTGTGTGGATTCATATGGACTTGGGTTCTGGGAATTGAAGTGCCAAGGTTGGCCATCACAGCCCTAGTCTATTCCTCCAGCAAAGGGTATTTGGAAAGCCATTCTGCCTCTGGCACAGGAGCTAAAATGCACCAGGGGGGGGGCTTAAGGATTCCCCCCACTGATTTGATGGTTTGGTTACCATAAGCCTGTAAAATTTTATTTGATGCTAAATTAAAATCCAAGTGAATATATCAGGCCCAAAATAGAAATTAGTCTCTCTCTCTCTCAATCAATCAAAGGGATTGACTACGTTGCACAGAAAAAGTTTATCACTTGGTAGCAAAATTATTTTATGATGTCTCATCATCACAACGCAACTCAAGCCTTTGTTCGGCTATGGAATGAAGACCATTAAAGAAGCTAAGCCTCGCCATGTATTTACCAATAGAAGACAAGAGCAATGAAAAGCTGAATTTATGGGATGGTTCAGAGAGAGATCTTGAGAGTCCTCCTATGCAGAATAATCTTGGCCCTAAAGGCCACATACAGCTTTTTAAGGCAATGATCTCAGTTGATATCAATCTGGTTTTAAGCCTGATTTGGCAACTGAAATGTCCTCCCCTATTGCAGTGATGGTGAACCTTGGCACTCCCAGTGTTCTTAGACTTCAATTCCCAGAAGCCCAAGTCAGCACACCTGCTGGTCAGGGCTTCTCAGAATTGAAGGCCAGGAACATCTGGAGAACCAAGTTTGAGGACCTATGATGATCTAGATCAGCCCCTACACTCCATCAGGTTCTTCTTCCTGGTATGTGAATCTACACAAATGGGTTTTCTGTGCGTAGCCGCAATAAACCCATTCATGTGGGTTCACAGGGGACCATGAAGAAGAACAACAATTACAGGTAAGCAGCTTGCCATTATAGAGCTGCTAACTTGGCTCTCCAGGTGTTCTTGGACTTCAATCCCCAGAAGCCCAAGTCAGTACACATGAATGGGAACCCCAGATAACAAACATTTTTTTGTTATCCGGGGTATCTCCCATTTGCTTCGGATAATGTTAAAAATCGCATAGTGAAGAGCTCCGTGGAACAGAGTTTTTTCGTTATGCAAGGTATTACTGTATTCTCCTTGACCTCTCAATGGCCTTTGATGGTTGCTGCCTTTTGTGCTTTGGAGTGCAGCATAAATACGCACTTAGATTCCCCGAGTTTGTGCTGGCTACGCAAACACTTCTTTTTGAGCTCACTCTCTGCTCAGTCTCTCCTATTTATCACTGTCTGTGATAAATAGTGCACACACTATTGAACTAATAGGCATACAGTTGAATCAGGCAATGCGTATCCTCCTCACAGGCTGTATTCGACCAACAAACACCCACTGGCTCCCTGTCTTGAGCCACATTCCACCACCTCCACTAAGAAGATCACTGGCATTATTAAACCTATGGATAAAAACAATAAACACTCCTCTCCTTCCAACCCATGCTGATATAACTTTCCTCTCAGCTGAGCAATTAAAATCCAGACACCCTGCTTGGCACAACCTTCAAAATAACTATTTTAACATTTCAGATGCCTGGGTGGAACTCTGGCAACATCTACCTGCGATTCCCCATCAACATATAATCTAGAGTCCCGTGAATGGCCAGCCGGATTTTCCCTTTCAAGATGGTAGTGGAGGATGTTGAACAGAGTGAGGACTGGCTGTGGCAGATGCGAAGCCACTCTCTTCACACGGCGAATGGAAGTCCTCTCCCCAATGTGACTGTGGAGAAGAAGACCAAACCATGGACCACATAATATATCTAGGTAGCCTTTACGTGTGTTTGGAGGCACACTGGAGGACTTGTCACAGATGAAGCCTTTCAATGGCTTTCAAACTGGGATGTGGAACTCTAGCCAGGAACTTGAGATGGTCGATTTGTGCTTGTTGTTATATCAACATCAATGTAAGATAATCATTATACGATAAATAAATAACTGTCTGAACATGGGATGTTGAAGCCGCCATGTTGGAAACAGCAAGAGAGATCTAGAGCTGCTTGTTCATTATTCTCAGTAGCCCCAAGCTTGAGAGCACCCGTTCCGCAGCACATGGAGGCCTTCAATGACTAACCAGTATTGAGAAAACAAGCTATTATTCCAGACATTGAATATTAATGGTGCATTATTAATTTATGAAACTGTTATTGCCGTACGAGCTTATCGACCATACATTATATTTTAATGCAGAAGCAAAATGCAATATCTTTGCCTTCCTAGTTCTCAAATGACTTTTTTTTTTAAAAAAAAGAACACTTTTGAACGTGCGTAGATATGGCACTTCTTCTTTTTGCCTAGTGTGCACTGACAAAATCTTTTGTCTCGCACTTTGTAAAGAGAAGATGCTGCTAAACTAGCAGGCCATTTGGCCGGTATGTTATTAATAAGTGTTAGCCATCTGGGATTTTAGGCCATTTATTCAAGCAGTGATCTCCATTATAAAAACCAACAAAGTTTTTGTTTGCCATATGCCAGTGCACTGCATTGAAAGAGCTTTCCACTCAGTGGACACTCTGTAGGATACTGGCCTTGGGAACCTATTGTAAGTCAATGGTCAGCCATGAAAATGGCAGGTAGAAAGATCCCTGTTCAGTCCCTGGCATTCCCAGTTCTTTAAAAATAAAAAGAACCAGATAATAGTTTGATGATTTCATTTCATTTATTCAATTTATACCAACGATAAAACATTGATTACTAGGGTTTGACATGGTGAGCTGCCATTTCATTCTTAAAGCTACATTTTAGCCATCGTGTCCAAAAGATCATTCTATGCCACCTTATTTTTTTAAAAAATGTTTAAAACAAGATATACTATGTTCAGAGCATTCCCTGCATCTACACATTTAGTAGCTTCATTTTTTAAAAAAGAAATGAGGTTAAATCTTCATCACTCTTCTCTTTGGCTGTTTTTTCCCCTGATCAGAGCAGGACTTTTCTAAATTATCAGAGACTACTTAAAGTATTTTAAAGAAAACCTTTCAGGTTTTGACGTCACATTGACTAATAGTCGGTTTTTCCACATCTGTTTTTTTCTTGACTCCTTTTTGAAGGCAGAGAAAACATTTCCCCCACTTTAGTTTAATCATGCTTCACCTGCTCCCCGAAAATTTCCCAGAATTGTAAACAGTTGCTCCAAGATGGCATCGGCATTTTTTGGCATATCCGAAGATGTAGCTCATTATCTCTTCGTTATTTTAAATGTACTCAAAGCAGTATTGTTTCTTTTCATTGCCTATAGTGGCTTTTGCTGCCTGCTCTACCTCACAATGTTGACAGGAATTAATTGTTTTTAAAAAGTAATTTTCTCAGCACAACCAAAGAATTGGCTAACTCACTTTCCCTTGGTTTTCTGTTTTTTTTAACTGGCTTCCTCTTAAGCTCAGAGGTTTATTGTGCCAAACTGCAAACCAGAAACCAAACAGCATCGCTGTCAAGTATCCCGTATTGGCCGGGAAAACCCCTTATTTTACCCTCTTCCCTGCTGTCATCCCGTATTAATTAGACTGCAATGCTCTATTGCTGCCATTGGAGGGCAGCACAGGATACGCATAGCTGTCAAGTATCCCTTATTGGCCAGGAAAACCCCTTATTTTACCCTCTTGCCCGCCGTCATCCCTTATTAATTAGACTGCAATGCCCTATTGCTGCCATTGGAGGGCAGCACAGGATACGCATAGCTGTCAAGTATCCTGTATTTGCTGGGAAATTTCCCTTATTTCCAAATCCAAAACTTGACAGGTATGCCAAACAGACAACACTAGATAGACACTGAGGCGGCTGACCTTCCTTCTCTTGGTCACTGCTCTGTTAAATGCAGGAGCTGCTCTTTAGCATTCATATCAAGCTTCCAAAAATAAGCATTTTTCAAAATGTTGCCAGCTGTTTCCTTATATTGTGCTTTGTGACTGTGTTCAGCATGGCATAAATATAGGTTTCTAAGCTGGGAAGGAAAGGTACGAATTATCAAAAATTTCAGGAACGTTTTCTTCTGTTGCCTTAGCACACATAATGAAGAATAATTTGGGTGGAATGGAAGAAGCAGGAGGAGGAGACGTTGTCGTCTTCTTCTTCTTCTATTCCACCACCACTACCACCACCACCATGGCTGTGCCACCTCCCTTGTATAGTCCTTATTCTTCATGCCTGCCAACAGAATGACAGCATATATGGGTGTGTGTTTTTTTTTTGGGGGGGGATATTATATTTCAACAGCTGAGAAGGGTCTGGGACTTTCCAAGTCTCAGTAATTGCTGAGATGCTACAGAAATAACAGTGGAGTTGAAGAATAGATACGGAGACAGATTCCTTCGTCCCCACAACCTCTTCTAAGCAACCAGGGAGGGGCCCCTATTTTAAAGCCTGTTTGCAATGCAGAAATGCATTATTAACGATCTATAAAAGTATTCATCAACCTTCAAAAAATAAAGGGGAAAAAACCCCAATGAAAAAATATTCCAGCCGCTTTACTCGTTGATGGTGGAGATGCCTGCGCCTGACTCATGAGTTCTGCAGAGAAATATATTACCGTTTGCTTCTATGAATGTAATTATGCTGTCGCTTAGACCTGACTGATCACCTCTATGGTGCATGAGAACCCGGCACCCTGTTCTGTTATGCAATCACTCTCCAAGCCCTCCTAAAATACACACAGCAGGGGGGGGGGGAGAGGCGAAGGAACAAATTATCTGACACGGAAAGCAGGAAACACACGTTTCAAAATGAAAATCGCTTTCGTAACTGATTGTTATTTGGAACCAGATAAATGGTTAGAAAGAGCAAAGCTTCCTATTTGCGACCACGTTCTAATTATGTCCCCCTCCTCCACCACCAACTAGCCTCAGTTTGCTTGACTTGTGACTCTACTTGGGATTGGACTGGGTTTACTTCTTCTACCCAAGAAAGCATGGAATGAATACATATCAAAAGTTTTAATGTTATGGTATTACTCTATGTCCATGATGGTGAACCTTGGCACTCTTGGTGTCCTTGGGCTTCAATTACCAGAAGCCCAAGTCAGCACACATGCTGATCAGGGCTTTTGGGAATTGAAGTTCAAGAACATCTGAAGTGTCAAGGTTCACCATCACTGCTTCTATGTTATTATTACAGACAGCTGCTAAGGATATCATGGGTTGATCATGTGACTAATGTAGAAGTATTGTGCCGGGTGGATAAAGAACAAGAACTGTTGAAGACCATTAAGAAAGCTCCGATACCTTGGCCATATCATGAGGAACAACACAAAGTATAGAATCCTCCAACTCGCTCTGCAAGGAAAGATCCCTGGGAAGAAAGGAAGCCCTGGACGTAGACGGACCTCATGGCTGAAGAACCTGAGAGACTGGTGTGGCATGTCCTCAGAAGAACTGTTCCGAGGAGTTAAGGACAGGAAGACTATCACCATGAGGATAGCTAATGCAGTATCCGGAACGGTTATGGCAGCTAAATAAGAAGAATTACCGTACTCTATGTCTATTTGTTTTATTGTTGTAAACCATCCAAAGTAGGAATTTCTTTCCCAGAGTGATGCTATATAAATGCACTAACCAACTAACCAACCCACCAACCAGATAGGTGGATGGATAGATCAATGCTGTATGTGAAAAATTGACTAAAAACTCATGAAGGCCAATTGACCAAAAACTCATGCCAACTGAGCTCAGGTTTGTCAATTCATCAAAATCACACTCCCTACATTTGGGGGAAGAACATGATACCGTCTTCATTTGACACCCGAATGACTGCCCTCTAGTCTCATTTGTTGGCCCTGAAATCTCAGGAATGAGAAACAACTGTGACAAGGGAACCTTACGTACAAGGTCTCCATTTGGTGGGAAATAGTAGGATGTCTATGGCGGAGGTTCAGCAACACCTCCCATATGTTGGAAGAGCCTGAGCAGGTATGTTTTAGTTCAGTGATGGTGAACCTTGGCTCTCCAGATGTTCTTGGACTTCAATTCCCAGAAGTCCAAGTCAACACACCTGCTAATCAGGGCTTCTGGGAATTGAAGTTCAAGAACATCTGGAGTGGCCATCACTGTTTTAGTTGACAACCCATTGCTCATATCCTCTCTATACTTTCACGCTATGCCTTGCCAAGTTTTCTCCAACTTATGGTGACTCTTGTAAGGCTTCTAAAGACTTACAAAGCATGGGAGATGTTTAAAGAGTGGTTTTACTAGTACTATCCCCCTCTCAATCAGTTTCTAAGGCACAGCAAAGTTTTGAACCCAGGTTGCCCGAGTCATAGCCTGAAACTCTATCCTACCATGTCATGTCAGTTCACAGCAGTATATTAACAGCCGTGAGTTTCAAGACAATACTCTGTGGGCAAGGGACAGTGCAGACAAATGGCAGAATTAGCACTATAAATGTAATATAAGAGATGCAAATGCTATGCTAAGAGCTAGCCAGTGTGGTGTAATGGATAGAGGGCTAGAGGGGGACTTAGAAGACCTCGGTTCAAATCCCACCACAGCTGCAGAAAACTCACCGGAGATTGTGTCACTGCTTGAACATTTCACGGATCTCAAAAGCCCTCCATAATCCGGAAGCAAAGCGCTCTGCTAAATTCATCAGTGCTACAGCATTTGCATACAATGCCATAAACATCCATACCCGAATCCTCCAAGGCATCGGGCCCACTCATGATGGAGAAAGACTTCACAGTTTCAATACAAGTTGCCATTCATTTTCCTTAAATATTTAAATCTATGCTTAATAAAGTGGAGGATGAGTATGAATCAGAGAATCCAGGAGTCTAATTTTAAATTTACACCCTGAGAAGAATAAATTATTAAGTCCTCTGGAAGCTGACAAGGAGGGGGCGAAATTACTTTCTTCTGCAACGGAGTTCTCCTCTTATTCTTGCATGACTTTCACCAACCATTTAACAATATGAAAGAGCTGGGCACTCTACCACATTCATTCGAGAATCCATTTTTAATTCCTGCAACCTTATGAGAAGACTCATTCACATGCTAAATTGAGTTTAAAGTATAATTGGGAATTATCAGCTTATCTAATTAACTCTCTTAGGTTCAGAAACTTATTGCAAGCCTGCAAGCAATAAAAATAACCGTAATATCCCTTACATCATTTATTAAGCAAGTGCTGGGTTGTATAGTATTGAACTATACAAGGCAAGTCCCGGGCCTATAACTAGTTCTATCAAGTTGCTATTTATGGCTTCGGTTAAATTGCCAGCTAACAGTTCTTCCCTCTGGCATTGGTTTTTATTCTGGATTTCTAATTGCCAATAGGAGAAACACATTTGTCACATCTGATTTTGTTAAAGTAACATGACTTAATGCCTTAAAAATTGGAAATATAATTTACATCCATTAATTTTGTTTTTACTTATTAACCTAGATTGCTGGGTATTCACTTTACCGACCTTGAAACGATGGGAAACTAAGTCAACCTTGTGTCCCATTAAGATTGAACTCACAACCTTTTGGCTGCAACACAACAATTTAACCACTGAACCACCAGGGCTCATTACTCATTACAAAATGATTCATTTACTTATTTTATTTGTATCCATCATCTCTTCCACTGCAGTGACTCAAGTCGCTAAGACGCTGACTGGGAAGCGGAAGGTCAGCAGTTCGATTCCCGGGTACTGCAGGACGGAAATGAGCTCCCGTCTTCATCCCAGCTCCTGCCAACCTAGCAGTTTGAAAGCAAGAAATTGCAAGTAGATAAATAGGGACCACTTCGGTGGGAAGGTAACAGCGATCCGTGCGCTCCGGTGTCTAGTCATGCCTGCCACATGACCACGGAAATGTCTGCAGAAGCAGACAGCGCTGGCTCTTCGGCTTAGAAACAGAGATGAGCACTGCACCCTAGAGTCGGATACGACTGGCTTTCGAGCAAGGGAAACCTTTACCTTTACCTTTATCATCTCTTCCAAGGAGCTTAAGGTGGAATCTATGGCTATTTTCTCCCCAAATTTCTCGGCAAAATCTGTGCAGTAGGATCATGCCGAGAGAGATTATGACAGGCCAGAGGTCAACCAGTGGGCTCATGGTTCAGCAGGGACTAGAACAATGATAGCAAACCTTGGCACTACAGGTGTTCTTGAACTTCAATTCCCAGAAGTCCAAGTCTCTGTGAATCCACACGAATGGGAATTGAAGTCGAAGAACACCTGGAGTGCCAAGGTTCACCATCATGGGACTAGAAAGTGGACCCTCTCCATCAAACAGAGTCAACCTGCACTTCTCAGACTGGGAAGAACCTCCAACTGTATGGTTCAAGTGTAGAAATAGTGGGTATTTATGGATATGGCCTAATGCAGTGATGGTGAACCATGGGCTCTCCGGCTATTCTCAAAATTCAATTCCCAGAAGCCCTGATCAGCAAGAGTGCAAGGGGTGATGGCGTCACATGAAATGGTGCTGCAGGCCACATCAGGCCCACAGGTTGATAATCCCTGACTTAAAGGTTAACTATAGCACAACAGGTGGCCGATAAACATAAAGTAGTCTTGAAAGGCACCTATCTCCTTGGCTTAGGTCTATACAAGGCTTGAACGGAAGAACAACTCAGATTTTTTGGAAACCTGAGTGTCGTCAATTGGTCTTGATGCTCTTAATGCACCAGCAATGGTAAACAAACGCATCAGGCACTCAACAAGCCCACTCTTTTCCTGCTCTGTACATAGTAAAAGCAACGGGTTGGCCAGGGAAATGGAGCTACAGACGGCTCCTTCTGCCCGTCTGTCCGTCCGTCCGTCTCCCTGCACAAGTCCTCTCCTCTCCCACTCCAGTTGAGACGCCCACGTCCTCTGTATCAGAGCAGACAAAGGCACACATTTCCACTCTTTCTGAACCATAGGGATGAGAACAGTCTGTCGTTCCTCATTTTGTACGGTACCCTTAGAGACTCGGGGGTGAAATGAATACAAAGAGTGTAACCCTGGGGAGGACAAAGTTTAATGAGTAACTGACATCATTACTGGAACCAAGGCATGGTTTGCCTTGAACAAACAACTTCCTGCAAAACAGAACATGCACAGAAAAGAAGAGGGAGAAAGAAACTCCAAGTTGGCACCGCCACTCATTTCTACAATTATCTGTGTGCAAATCCTCCATACGGAGGCATAAGAGGGTAACGCAAGGTAAACATTGATTTGGGTTTTGCAGATTAACATCTGCGTTTCCTAAAAGCTGTAATTTTCCAAAGGGCCAAGGACTGCGTTAGAAGGTGGCTATGCATTTAGCTGAGCGCAAGCGGAAAGCATCTCTTCCTAGAACTACTGGGTGGACAGGGTTGTCAAGCCAGAGACTGCAACCTCCAATCCTTCTACCGTGCCAAGACTTCTATCGGGCTGTTTGCATCGGGCCGGGTGGCTCACGAGTTCATGTTGCAGAAATACAACCCGCCATGTGCTTCGCAGCAAGCTGTGTGATGTTGAAATGTAGGTCACAAAACAACTTGGAATGACAGAATTAGGATCTACTATGAGAAGGAGTGACTCAACGGTAACACGAATCGGTGCAGAAGAGATGCCGGGAGAGTCCAGAGTAATGCTTCGCTTTCCAGGAAAAAAGACACAGTGCTGTGATGCCATAGATAAGAGGCTTCTCATGCCTAGGGACATGAAAACTACCTCTAGTTGAATTTATTTCTCTTTAAAAGAACACACAAACACCTACAGTCTTGTTTCATCTTTTGCTGTAGTGGGTTTTCCCCCTTCCTGATGGAAATCTGTATGGATTTTTCAATGCACTTTTTCTTTCTCATACATTGATTTTTTTCCCCCTGTGCATTTCCCCCAATGACTAAAACGGATCTATGTGCCCATCCTGGATGCACGTGTGTTTAGCCCAACCTATGGCCCAGGGGTGGGGGGTGGCCCGCGACAGTATTTCACGTGGCCTCCACCGCCTCTGCCACACCCAGAAGTGCTATGTGTGGCAGGCAGGGCAAAATGGTGGGAAGAAGAGTAGGATTCTGGGGTGGCTCACCAAACCACAAGCCCCCACCTCCCAAGGTGGGAAGGGAAACCACGCCACCCACCTCTTCCTCCTAGAGTGACAATGCTGGCTGATCGCCTCCTTGGCCTACAAAAAACTGGAAGTCCTTCAGTTCATGCAGGACGAGGCGGAGGAGGAATAGAAAGTGGCCGTCATCCATAAGGCATAAGAGAAGGAGATGAGAGTACAGCAGGGGTGCCCAAACTATGGCCCATGGGCTGGATCTGGCCCCCCGATGCCAATTCATCTGGCCCACACCACCCTCGTCACTCCTGAAAGCGATGAGGAAGGTGTGGGCCAGATGAACTGGCATCAGGGGGTCAGATCTGGTCCACAGGCCATAGTTTGGGCACCCCTGCTTTAAGCAGAGAAAATGGCAGCTGTTGCAAAACAGATAGCAAGGTGTGTTTTACTTCATTTGCTGGTGGGAGGAACCACATGACAGGCACGCTGAACCATGTGACTGGCCCACTGAACCACATGACCGGCCCGTGGCCCGAAAGGTTTGGGCACCCCTATAGTAGAGGAAGGAGTCTTGTCCTTTCACAGAGCCCTTCTTCTCCACATAGAGCCAGATGTTTCTCCTCTGAGTGTCCGTGAAGCAACAGGACAGGGGGGATAAAACACCACACAGAGCATGCAAAGAGCATATACCTCTCATGACTAGCAACTGGCCTGGCCCTGTGATGCCAGAAGTTGTATTTCAGAAAACAAAGTAGTCCAAATCTCTTGACAGACTTTTCTCCCAACGAGTGTACTCTTGAACCATGACAGATTGACATATAAATAATATCACTGGGAAGGTTTTTGTAAACAGTTATTTTCAAAATAACCAGAAAGGTGGGTGTAAAACAAAAACTCCAACTGGCATTAAATGCACCAAAATAGGTAGGTTTCCATCTTCGTCAAAATGACATTTATGGCTTCCTCCCCAACCCTGCCATCCTTCCTACAGGAGACAAGAGGAGTTAATTGTAATGTGAAAGGAGACATCACTGTTGATTGCTACAAATAAGGTGGTAGTGGAGAAAACATCATCATTATTATCATTATTTGCTCTAGCTATAAGACATTTAGCTATCACACGAGCCGTGACAGGGTTCTGGATTAGAGCTTCAGGACTTCATTCTAAACCAGGGTGCCCAAACTAGGGCCCGTGGGCCAGATCCAGCCCCCAACTTCAATTCATCCAGCTTGTGCCGCCCTTGGCAGGCACATTAGACTTCCGCTTCTGGGAGTGACGAGTGTGGCGTGACACTTGTCACTCCCAGAAGTGGAAGTATAATGTGCCCGCCAAGGGCGGCACAAGCTGGATGAATTGAAGTTGGGGGCTGGATCCGGCCAACAGGCCATAGTTTCAGCCCCCCTGGTTTAAGCAGAGAAAATGACAGTTGTATCCGACTCTAGGGTGTGGTGCTCATCTCTGTTTATAGCCAAAGAGCCAGCGCTGCCTGTGTCTACTTTCCCAGCAAAGAACTACCTATTTATCTTGCTTTCTAACAGCTAGGTTGGCAGGAGCTGGGACAGTCGACAGGAGCACATTCTGCCTGCAGCACTTGTGTCTCAAACTCCTGACCTGCCGACCTTCCAGTCACCAAGTTCAGCATCTTAACCACTGAGGCACTGCAGTTCCTAAGGTAATCTTACAACAACACAACACCCTTGAATAAGACCAGAGGTTCCCAACCTTTTCAAGCCGGGGCCGGGTCACGCTCTCTCAGTCATCTTCGAGGGCTGAATGGCCATTTTGCCCTGCCTGCATGATGGGGGTGTGGGGGCATTTTGTCCGATCAGTTTCGAAGGGGTGGTCATTTTGTTTCTTGAATGCCCTTGGATGGGTGGGGGGCCATAGGAAATGGTGCCACGGGCTGGATCCGGCCCATGGGTCTTGGGGAGGGAACCCCTGGATAAGACCAAGACGAACTAGCACATCTAACCCCCAACCCCTATCACAGTCATGGGATCTAGTGACTGACTGTTCACATCCGATGCTTGGCTACAACATCTATTTCTTTTTCTGGAACCTTAGCTGTTTTCTCTCTTCTGAGCTATTGTTGCCTGATAGATGCCGGGGAGATAAAGAAAGGCCAATTTCGTGCCTGCCACATTTTCCTCGTTCTCTTCTGCAGTTTTTATTTTTGTACTAAAGTGTGAAGCATCCCGACTGTGCTGCCAGATGTCCCATAATCCTATTTTTATACAGCCCAAAGGGCACACACATCCCAGGTAACATCTGTCCCACCGTGCCTTGAATGATGAGCATGGCTGGAGTGCATCATTGCAACGGTTCAGGGCAAGAAGAAAAATAGAGGCCTTTCGGCTAAGAAAGCAAACGCCTCGTCAGGGGTTGTGTCGATGCAAACAATAGTTCTCCAGGAATACATGCCAGCATCCGAGGGGATTGAATGTGGAAAGAAGTGAATGCCTGTTCAAGGTTTGATGGGCAAATAAGCATTTAATGGGCAAGATCGAAGAGAGGCACAGAAAATACCAGTTTTCCTGCTTATCTTTTTTTATGGTGCAGAAGTCACAGGTCAATATTGCCTGAAAGCAATGACACTTCTATAACCCTCTCCGTAGCGCTTAGTGCAGTCTCTGGGCCAGGGCTGGCCAACCTACAGCCCATGGGCTGGGTGTGACCCACAGCACCATTTCAGGTGTCCCACCACCACCCTCGTCGCTACCAGAAGTGGAAACATACGTGTTTACGACAGCCGTAAAATGCGCCCACGCATGCCTGCTGTAAACGCTGTCATAAAGTCACTTGCAGCTGTTGTAAACACATTTATGACAGCCATGAATGTGTTTTACAGCAGCATTTACAGCAGGAGGAACCACATGACTGGCCTGCTCAGTTGTCCATGGGCGTGGTCCGGCCCACAGCACCAAAAGGTTGAGAACTCCTTCTCTGGATGGTTCACAAGGTCATTAGCATTTTGACTCCAACATGCTGGGGATTCGTTTTACTGACCCTGGAAGGATGGAAGAGGCTGCGTCAAGCTTGAGCCCTGGTCAGGCTCAAACTCATAACCTTTTGGTTGCAGTACAGCCGTTTAACTCCTGGTGCTGGGAGGGAATTCATCTCACTCTAGTGGAACACAGGAATAAAACTCAGTAAAGTTTTGATAGGTTGAAGAACTGGGCAAAAAACAACAGGATGAAATTTAGCAGGGACATGCGCAAAGTTCTATACCCAGGAGAAAAACCACCAAATACACAAGTTACAAGATGGAGGATACGCGGCTCAGTAATACTATGAGTGAGAAGGATCTTGGGATTATTGTAGGTCACAGGATGAATATGAGTGAACAGTGTGAGGTGTTTGCAAAAAAGACCAACACTTTTTTTAAAAGACTGCATTAACAGAAATATAATCTCCAAATTTCATTTAATTCTAGTTCCCTAAAGGGTCCAATGGCTATGGGCAGAGGAGCCACTTTAGGTGGGGTGATGGTCCCCTCAGTGGAGAAAATGCCACAGGAAACCATCACATTGGGCCCAATGGCAAAACGAGCGGAGGAGGAACTCTGATTCCAAATGGTCATGGAAGCGGAAGAAGTCACGCCAGATGGACTGGCTGTGAAGGCGCACCTTGCCCATATCCTTAAGGCTGTGGCAGTCCATTGCAGTCCCGGTGTTAAACCCTGCATATCTCATTTCATATGTGCCGCAGGAGATAGCTCCATGACCATAGTCACATCATTGCAAGCTGAGATCCACCTTAATCAAATTCACGCCAATGGCATTTTTCCTGCTTCAGAAAAAAATGCATTCTTGGGTATGAGTTGCAGTCAACAATGACGAGTTTTTCTCTATTGGGGCCTCATTTTTATTGCTATGTCCAATTCTGAGCGCCACATATTAAGACGGATGCTGGCAAACTGGATACAGTTAAGAGGAGGGCAAAAAGGATGGTTGGGGTCTGGAAACCAAATGTTAGGAGGAAAGAGGAAAGAACATGGCCTTGAGAAAAGAAGACTGGGGGGGGGGAGGATATGATAGCATTTTTCAAATCCTTGAAAGACAGTGGTAAAAAAGGAGGGGAAAGATGTGTTCTCACTCATCTCAGAGTGCACGGCACGTAATAATGGGCTCAAGGTACAGAGAGGCAGATACAAGTTGAATAGCAAGGAAAACTTCCAAACTGTTGAAGTGGTAGGACAATGGGACCAATTACTTCGGGAGGTGGTGAACACTCCAACGCTGGAGGCATTCAAGAGAAAATTAAACAACCCACCATCAGATCGGTTTTGATTTGGATTCCTACATTGTGCACAGTGGCCTCGTAATGGAGTCCAACTCCATTATTCCGTGATGCCTGCAAATCAATGGTTATTTCAGGGTTTCAATCCTCTTCTTCCAGGAGCAAAGAAGTGGCATTTCTGCAGTTTTTGCTTCTTTTGTGATTCTACATTCTTGAAATCTTCACCGTAACTTTATATATGTAATTGCATGGCTTTCCCCTGTGTGTGTGTGTGTGTGTGTGTGTGTGTGTGTGTGTGTGTGTGTGTGTGTGTGTGTGTGTGTGTGTGTGTGTGTGTGTGTGTGTGTGTGTGTGTGTGTGTGTGTGTGTGTGTGTGTGTGTGTGTGTGTGTGTGTGTGTGTGTGTACTCCCTGCTCATGGTCACACATGCTCTTGTTACCTCCAGGCTAGATTATTGCAATGCGCTCTCCATGGGGCTGCCCTTGACGACCATTCGGAGGCTGCAGCTGGTCCAGAATGCGGCAGCCCGGGTGGTGATGGGGTGCAGATGTTATGCTTGCGCCTCACCATTGCTTCGGGAGCTGCACTGGTTAACAGTTTGTCTCCAGTGTCCAACCAGAGCAGACCGGAGGGGCTCTCTGATGGTGCCATCTGCCAGAGGGGCTCGCCTCTTTGGCACACGAAGGAGGGCCTTTTCCGTGTCTGCACCGGCACTCTGGAACCTCCTGCCAGAAGAGTTGCGGGAGCAGACGGAGCTGCTGCCTTTCAGAAAAGAACTGGTTGGCGGGGCAGGTGTGGGGCCTGGATGGAAGAGTGGCCCCCGCCTGTTGGCTTATAAAATGAAGCCTCCCACCTTATGTTTTCAACCTGTTGTAAGCCGCCCTGAGTTGGGTTCGCCTGATTGGGCGTTATAGAAATTTGAACTATAAATAAATAAATAAATAAATAAAGAGGTTACAAGGTAAAGAGATAAAGAGTAATCAAGTGGAATGACAGACAAGCATGCATATCAATAAACCTTGAGTTAGAGCAAGGCAGGAAGGAAAATATGAGCAGGCATGACCTCTTAGGTCGCCCTTGCTCAAAAGCCAGTCGTATCCAACCCTAGGGTTCTGTGCTCATCTCTGTTTATTAAAAAAAAACCAACATCAACGAAGGCCAAACAGTAAAAAGTGTTGAACAAACCAATAAACCATTTGAGGCTTGCCAACAGCAGAATCAAAACTTCCAATGTGTCCATTCTAGAAATCTCTTTAATCCAACAGGTATTCTTTGAAAATAATGTCTCTTGTTAACTTCACAGAAAAAAATGAGCCAAAAACCTTGCTATAACAAATTAATAATACAGTCTTGTCAATGATGAAATCATATGCAGAGATGTCATCATATCAATATCCTCAGTCCTCAAAACCTAATCCGGTAATAGATTTTTCGATAACAATCTTCCTCAGGAATGTCGTGATTTTTCTAAAATACAATAAACATTATTCTAAACTTCAGGACATCAAAACTTTTTTTCCATCTGTGAAATATATTAACATAACCCATAATCCCAGAGTTTACCAAAAACCATGTCCCAATGGCCTCCCTTAGCTTGCTCTCTCCGTGCCTGAGGCCATTACTGTATGTTGGAGTCCTCCACTAAAATACCTGATTTCTGAGTTAAACCAACTTGTGTTCTAACTTGTAAAAGGTCCTAATTCTGAGTAGGAGACTTGCCTGACCATGAACATGGTAGAATAACAGCTATAACGAACCCCCATGTTCTCTCCCTTTTTCGCTCTTCCTGTTTGCCTGCATTTGAAAATCAGAAACTGAACGGAAACATATAAAAGAGTGTGAGAAAATGACTGAAGCAAAAACTAGACCATTATTCACAACCCTAGATATATCTACAAAAAACATCTTAAGCCGAATTCTTGGTTGAGTCAATGTTTTAAGTAAATGGATGTAGTGTGCCTCGCATTTTAAAAGCGATTTGTCCAGATCAGTCTTGGAACATGCTTGGGGTCGCACTACTTCTATGATGACAAATTTAAAATCGCTGTCCCGGTGATTTTTGTCACGGTAGTGTTGAACCAGAGGGGCTAATGTATTCTGATGACGGATTCGACTTCTATGTTCCGCCAGCCTAATTTTGATGGGACGTAAAGTTTTACCCACATAAATGAGCCCACATGTGCAGAACCATAAATAAATACAGTGGGACGGATGTTTTGCAGTTAGAAAAGTTCCGCAATTTCTGCGAAAAGCCCAGATGTGGAATGGTAAGTTATTTAGTCTCCCATGAAAACTTGCAATAATTGCAGTTTTGGCATTTATAATGCCCGATGAATAACTCAGAAGAGGGAGATCTGATGAGGTCCTTGTGTGTCTGAACTCTATCATAGGGTGTCTCTCGCAGCCTGGAATGTCAGACATGATGTGCCAGTGTCTCATGATGGCACTCTTGATGTGATTTGCCAGCGGTGAGTATTCCATGGACCAAAAAAATTGCGACTTTCCATAGTCCATTTTCTGCTGGAAAAACTAGACCTAGAGGTATCTCTACCTTCTTATAAGCCTGTCTGTTTATAGCCAAAGAGCCATAGCTGTCTGTGTCTGCAGATGTTTCCATGGACATGCGGCAGGCATGCCTAGACACCTGAGACCACAGAGTGCTGTTATTTTCCCCACCAAAGTGGTACCTGTTTATCTACTTACAATTTTATTGCTTTCGAACTGCTAGGTTGGCAGGAGTTGGGACAGAGATGGGAGCTCACTCCATCATGCAGCACTCAGGTCTCAAACTGCTGACCTGGCAACCAAGATCAGCGTCTTAACCACTAAGCTACCACAGTCCTCTTAGACTTAGCTTATTACTGTCTAGGCATAAGGACATCTGTCCTGTATTATGTCAAGCAGCTGCTACTTCTCATTAAATAAAGCAACCCAATGAATATCTCATTTAATATAATCTAGGCTGCATTCATAATATTTTATACACATTTTGATTTCATTATTATAATAAGGTGGGGTGTGTATATCAGGTGAATGAACAAAAAGACTTTACTTTGAGGAATACAGAAAGGTACTAAACTGATTGTAGAAATGTGTGCTATGACACTACTTCCAAAGATATACAAACAATATAAAAATTTAATATTTTCTATTGTGATATTGTCTCTGGAAGCTGAGCGCAAGACAATCTAAAAATCCAAACTTATTACAGCCTTTCCACAAGTGAAAGAGAAGGTAACCTCCTTCTCCTTACTCTTATAAAATGCTGTAAATATATTTTATTTTAAAGCTAATTTTATGGAATATGTGCATTTGAATGTTTGCACTGTCTGCAAAGTTTTGGATAATAAAATCTGAATACACAGCCTCATATTTTCTTCCAAATGCTTACTAAGAATGTTTCCACTGCTATCAGACATCCGTCTAAATACGGTCCCACATCTGCTGAATAACTTAGGAAGCCAACTGTTGCATAAAATACATATTCTTGAAACAGTTCACAACATATTTCTTGGATGTTTTTGATCCTCTGGGATGCACTCTTGACAAACCTTTTTTTATTTATGGCATCCACATTTGTTGGAAGCCAGATACTGTATGTCCCAAATCACTCCCAATGTGAGACTTTTGAGCCCATTGTCAGAGGGTTCAACTTTACAGCATGATCCCTTTTTAAGCCGGGGCCCGGGTCACACTCCCTCAGACAGCTTTTGGGGGCCAGATGGCCATTTTGTCCTTCCTCCACCAAATGGCACTTTGTGGTGTGGTGGAGGAGAGGGGACGGGACATGAAATGGTGCTATGGCAGCATCTGGCCCATGGGCCACAGGTTAAGAATCCCTGCCTTAAACACACTTATCAGATCTTGTGGATGCTGGGAAATGAATATATATGGGAACCTTGCAGTTGTCAACATCTGGTGTCATAATCTGTTTCACCATGCCAAAAACTGAAATTAAACACTTCCCCTGCTATTCTGTAGAGGAGCAGGGAAAGTGTAATTCATTGTTTTCTCCTATTTGCTTCCTGTAACATTGTATCAGTTAGAACAGTAAAACCCCTCATTGATCTTCCTTTTTTTCCTTTGTAATGCTGATCAAAACTGTGGCTGTGGGTAGTTTCTCAATCAGAGCTACAGAGGATTAAAAGATATATACAGTGGAACAACTCAGTTAACATAAAAATTGCATAACAAAAGGAAATCCATAGAAAATAGTAGTTTGGTTTATGGGATTTTTCCCCGGAACAGATTAATTGGTATTCAATACATTCCTATGGGAAACCGCATATTGGTTACAGCAATTTATTTTAGTTTTCAATGCATTCCTATGGGAAATTGCATTCAATGCATTCTCATGGGAAATTTTCACTGTAAGGAATGTCCTGGATAATGCATTTATTACATTAACCGTGGTTCCACTGTACAGTAAAACCCCGGGTTATGACAAAGGTCTGTTCCAACAGCCTCCATTGTAACAAAACAAAAAAAAAACACCCTGTAAACTGAAACATCCATAGAGATGCAATGAATTTTTTAAAAAAGAAAAACAGTCCTGAATTGATGGTTGTAAAATGAAAGAAAATGCATAAACAATTTGTAAACCAGGACGACATTTCCATAGGATTTGCCATTGTAAACCGCAGCAAACATAAACTGAGGCAGTTGTAACCTGGGGTTTTATTGTATTTTTTTTAAAAAAAACTGCCCTAAATGACACAGCACAACAGGGAGCAAATAGGAAAAGATAACATTTTTTCTTTCCCTGCCCCTCCACAAAGGAACAGGGAAAGTGTTTAATTTGCTGGGATTTTGATGCTCTCAGCTGTTGCTATTTGGATAGGGGGAGTGAGATAAACACCAACCTAATGCAACCTTAGCAACCATTATCCCAGAGAAGTGGCCGTCTGGATGGGACCCCAGCCCAGATACACTCAGGAAGGGCCCTGTGACACGAGCACCGATCCTGCTCACAACCAAGAGTTCACGGGGAGCATTTCCTTCTGTAAGCATCTGGACGACATGCTCATGCTCTCTCCGGAGAAGAGATGGAAACACAACAATGTGTGTTCAAAAGGTGCCAATGGTTTTTCTCTGAGTTCTCATATCGAACAGCGCATGATGAAAACATTTCGAAGAGATAAAGGGCAGAAACTATTTTGGGAGATAAAGTGGTAATTAGCGTCTGGGAAAAAAAGGAAAAGCAGAAAAACATGGACTTTAGTCGGGGCCAGTTCATGGGAAAAGAGAAACTTCTGCCATGTTTAATCAAACACTCGAAACCCTGCTTTCCACCCTCCCGCCTGTTCCTTAAACAAGCCTTGAAGGAATGTGTGCAACCGTCTCATGATAAACTTTTCTGAAGAGTTAAAAACTTTGTTCCCTGGGCGGTCGCTTTTCCCCAAAGCTCCTTGGGGGTGCGGGGTGGGGAAACGGGACGGATGGATAGACATGAACATTTTAGGAAGATTAGACTGTTAAGTAAATCCACTTTGTCCTTCGGTCTCCATAAGCCCTCTGCCAGAAAACAGAAGCACAATGTGGAGTTTCAAGCCTTTCTGAAAGCCATACAATTTCCTTATAAAAAAAGAAGAAAGAAAAGCAGGATGGCAAGCAGCCATTTCTAGCCATAACTATCAGCCTTTATCTCCAAAGACAACCATGCGAACTCCTTCCGACTCTCGCCAGAGTATTCCACATTGAGATGTGAAGGCTTTAGTGGGTTTTTTTTTTTTTTTGGCGGGGGAGGGGGGCAAGGAAGTGACATGTTTTAGGAAAAACTTCACTCTGGCTTTTTCTGAAGTGGAAACTTATGGCGAGACTTTTGCAAGAATAATTGCAAATTGAGCAAATTGTGGCATTATTTAGCCCATCAGTTTAACACGGAAGTTGAAACTGCATGAGAAAAAAACAGGGTAGAATTGGAGTTCCCAAGCTTTTCAAGCCAGCAGCCGGGCCACACTCGGTCAACTTTAAGGGCCGGATGGCCATTTTGCCCTGCCTGCAGATGGGGTGGCCATTTTGTCCCAACAGCTTCAAAGGGAGTAGCCATTTTGTTTCTCAAATGCCCTTGCAGGCCTGGGGGCCACATGAAATGGCACCATGGGCCACATCTGGCCCACAGGCCTTAAGTTGGGAACCGCTGGTGTAGAAGATCATCTGCACGACGTTACACAGAGATTGAAGTGTTCTGAATTGCTTTATTAAAGGGGAAACTTAGAAGTGAGTTGCCAAGATGGTTTTGGTTTGAGGAAGCACAGCTGTTCTGTACCCCAACCATTAATGTTGATGATAATGTTAATATTGATGATGTGTTATGAACGAAAGAACATAGGAGCATCAGCCTAAACCAATTTGGTAGTCCCAACTCAAATACACGTATTGAATCAATGCAACAAATCCCATTGATTCAATGAGGGATGCCCTTGTTGGAACCAACAGCTGGATTTAAACTGTCAAGGCGTGAGACCACATCATTAATACTGAAGAACAAGTGAGCCTTAATTGCTGGATTTTATGACCATAACATCAGGAAAGCGTTCTATGGAATAGAGATTATTCTATCACTTGCCAGATTGTTTTAAAATAAAAATGGGATTTAGCCAACACTCAATTCCAGTTCACTGCTTCTTTATCTACCAGTTTCTCTGTGTTACAGACAAATTCACATTTAACTAAGAATCTAAAGGCATCCTTCCCCCCACTCTCTAATAAGGTAAAGGTAAAGGTAAAGGTTTCCCTTGCTCGAATGCCAGTCGTATCCGACTCTAGGGTGCAGTGCTCATCTCTGTTTCAAAGCCGAAGAGCCAGCACTGTCTGCTGTTGCAGACGTTTCCATGGTCATGTGGCAGGCATGACTAGACACCGGAGCGCACGGATCGCTGTTACCTTCCCACCGAAGTGGTCCCCATTTATCTCCTTGCAATTTCTTGCTTTCGAACTGCTAGGTTGGCAGGAGCTGGGACAAAGACGGGAGCTCATTCCGTCCTGAGTACTCGGGAATCGAAACGCTGACCTTCCGCCTCCCAGTCAGCATCTTAGGCACTTGAGCCACTGCACTCTCTAATGCACACTGGTAATATGAATACAGTCTGTTTCTAAGCTAAAGAATTGCATGAAAACATGGGGCAATTGTAGAAGACAGTCAGTTTTATAAGTTAAGCCAGGAGTTCTCAGCCTTTTAAAGCCGGGGGCCGGGTCACGCTCCCTCAGACAGCTTCAGCATCTGGATGGCCATTTTGCCCTTCCTCCACCACATGGCACTTCTGGGTGTGGTTGAGGCTGTGGGGGCCCCCACTTGAAATGGTGCCACAGGCCACATCTGGCCCACAGGCCACAGGTTGAGAATCCGTGCGTTAAGCCAACATTTGAAAATCAGAAATTATTCAGGTAGATCTAAAGAAGCCAAAAATCAGTGAGGGTGGAAGATGTAGCGCTTATATGCGGAGAGAGGCAGCTATTGCCACGTTTGCTCCAAAGGAATTTCCCTACCAAAAGACACAGTTTAAAATGAGACCACATGGCCAAGCTGGCAGAAGCCCAGGAAGGCTCAAGCTGTCATAGAAACTGTACACAAAGAAGAGTTTGAATCGGTAAGAAAGGCCTCGAGAGTCCCACGGAAACAAGGAAAATGATATTTTATGAATCGCCTGCCTTGCCCGACGTACGGCAGGGCAGAGGTGGCGAACCTATGGCACACGTGTGCCGGAGGTGGCACTCACAGCCCTCAGTGTGGGCATGCGCACCTTTGCCCCACCCCTCTGTTTGGGCACTTGGCCTCTAAAAGGTGTGCCATCTCTGTGGTAGGGCTTTTGGGGGAAATGGAGGCATCAGGTCTCCGATTGGTAACAGACAAGTTCAAACTTTCTGCAGAATGCTAATTGCTCAAATCAAGGGAAGGACATCAGCGGGCCCTGGTCTCCAGAACTAAGTGGCACGCATAAGGTGCTCGGCTTTGGTTTCGTAGGGTTTAAAACTCATCCAGCCAAGGAGCCGTTGACTTGCTTTGCACTGGGATCTGTCAAAGCCTGGCCATTGCACGTGCAAGGGGTTGAGCTCACTGGCCCTTTTGGTGCGGGGCACTGGGGCTTAGTGGCTGAGACGCTGAGCTTGACCACCGGAAGGTCAGCAGGTCATCAGTTCGATTCCTGAGTGCTGCACGGTGGAGTGAGCTCCCGTCTTCTGTCCCAGCTCCTGCCAAGCTAGCAGTTTGAAAGCAAGAAATTGCAAAGAGATAAATAGGGACCACTTCACTGGGAAGGTAAACAGCGTTCTGTGCTCCTCAGTGTCTAGTCATGCCTGCCACATGACCACAAAAACATCTGCAGAAGCAGACAGTGTTGGCTCTTCAGCTATGAAACAGAAAAGAGCACTGAACCCTAGAGTGGGATACGACTGGCTTTCGAGCAAGGGTGACCTTACCTTTGCTAAATAGGGTCACTTGAGGTTGATAGGAGAAGCAACATGCCATTCGGGGCAGCCTCATGTCCAAAAGGCATATCGATCTCAAGCAAACCTGTTTCAAACATCGCACGGGGGCTTATTAAGTGAGCCAGCTTAGGATATTGGCAAATTGAACACTTCCGCTGCTCCAGTGCGGAGGAGAAGGAAGGATTGAAATTTATATATATATATATATATATATATATATATATATATATATATATATATATATATATATATATATATATATATATATATATATATATATATATATATATATATATATATATATATATATATATATATATATATATATATATATATATGCGCTAGACTATTGCTGATGTGCTGAATACTTAGATTAATTAAAAACAACTCTCTTAATTAATTAATACTTAGATTAATTAAAAACAAGAGCCAGCGCCGTCTGTGTCTGTAGACAATTCCGTGGACATGTGGCAGGTATGATTAGATGCCAAGCGCATGGAACACTGTTTACCTTTCCCACCGAAGGGGTACCTATTTATCTGTTTGCAATTTCTTGCTTTCAAACTGCTAGGTTGGCAGGAGCTGGGACAGAGACGGGCGCTCACTCCATCGTGCAGCACTCGGGTCTTGAACTGCTGACCCGCTGGGCTTCCAGTCACCAAGTTCAGCATCTTAACCACTAAGCCACCTCAGTCCCTTATCTTCTTAAATAGTCATTATAAGGAAGGAGAGGGCCAGTCTGGCTTCTTCCAGTGGCAGGGAGTTCCAGAGTCTGGGAGCAAAAGAGCATGGCTGGCATAATCCTTGACAGGGTAGCCCCAATGTTTTGTTGTGGCTAGGGTTCTTTCCCCCAAAGTCAACACAAAACACACAACAGGGTAGCCAAGAAGCACTGGTACATTTTCTGCAATATGCGCATCTTACTGATGCATTTCAACATAACTGGCTCAGCTGTGGCTGTTCTGGATATCCAACCCATAAGCATTCTTTGCATTGCCACCATAGCAATTATTCAACGGCTTCGTTCTCAGTGCTTACATTTAGTTAAGTGAGCAACGGCCACAAGCAGAGCATGCAATTCAATGCCGATCACTAGATTTTTTAAATAAAATAAAATAAAATAAAATACTTCATTTAATTTTTTTTTAAAGAGGAATTGAACGAACAGACTTTCTCTTTGTTTCTTTCCAGCCTGTAGGAGAAATCGTGGAGGCTTTTCATTTCTCGCCTGGGAAGGGCAAAAGGGCTGCATTCCCCGCACGAAAGAAACATTCGAGAAATGTCTAACCCACAAGCCAGCTTTGCTCATGTTTTGGGAGGTGTGAATCCTCTGGCTGTATGTCTTTCTTGTGGGAGTCTGCAAATGCCTAATGGCAAGCAAGTGTTGTAGAACACCAACCAGGCAGCCATAGACATTCCCAGAAGATTCCCTTCTGTATCCATTAGGCTTTATGACCCATCAACGTCATGTGCTCCTTGGACCACGCTTGGGTCTCACTTCAGCTGTTGAAGGGACTTCTCTGTCTAGTGATCCTGATCCATAAAGCACATTAGCAACACATATGGTGTGCTTCAGAGGAAGAAGGGGTAAATGACATTACCCACCAATCCCCTTGGTTGAGTGGGTGGAAAGATCTTTGAGGAAGGCCCACAGATGAGAGACAAAGAGAGTAGAAACTTCTCTCGCGTTCTCAGCTTTAAGTCTCAACCAGGTTATTGGGGTGACCAAAGCTTGCCTTCTAGTCTGGCCCAGTTATCCTGCTGTGGTCATAGAGTAGACGAAGAGCAACCAACCTAAGGCCTGTGGGCTGGATTTAGCCCACGGTGCCATTTCATGTGCCCCTCCAAGGGCATTTGAGGAAAAAAAATGGTTGCCCCTTTGAAGCTGTTGGGACAAAATGGCCACCACCATCCATCATGCAGCATCCCTGTCAACCTTCCCGGATTGGCCGGGATTTCCCATTTTTCGGCACCGATTTTCGCCGTTTCCCACCCAGAGCTGCCGAAAACCCAGAATTTAGCAGTGGAGGGAAAGGCATTATCCCGCATCCCTTCTGCGCAGCTCACTTCTACGCATGTGTAGAAGGCTTTTACGCATGTGTAGAACCCTTCTACGCTTGCATAGAACCCTTCTACGCATGCGTAGAAGGCTTCTGTGCAGAAGGGGATCATAGAAGTCTTCTACGCATGCGTAAAAGCCTTCTACGCATGCATTCTGCGCAGCTCGCTTCTACGCATGCATAGAAGGCTTTTACACATGCGTAGAAGCGAGCTGCACAGAATGGTTCTGCGCAAGTCACTTTTACGCATGCGTAGAAGGCTTTTATGCATGTGTAAAAAGCGACCAGCACAGAACCGTTCTGCACAGGTCCCGGATTTTTCCGGAGCCGCGGTTGACAGGTATGTCATGCAGGCAGGGCAAAATGGCTGTCCAGTCCTCAAAGCTGACTGAGAGAACATGACTCGGCCCCCAGCTTGAAACACCAATCGTCAGGGGTAGGTTAGCTAACCTGACCACCCTGCGGAATAACAGCTTTGGGTGGGGAAGTCCATAAGGAAGGGTGATGGTCGGTCCCCAAGGGGATTAAATCCCATTTGAATCCATCCGGATGGAGGGCAGCAGCTTCCTGATGAGGACTTTGTGTGCCAAAAAGGCTCAGGACCAGAAAGTGACTCACAGAATTGGATCAGTGGTGCTATGGATGTCATGCTGCGATGCGGAAGGCAAATGCATTCTTCTATTGTTCCCAGGACAATCTTCATGGCTGATCACCATGACGAGAGCCAGTATTTGGAATCAGAGACGGCACTCAAAGAAGAAGAAAGCTTGTCTCGCATTTGGATTGCACGCAACCCATATTTTTATTCCTCAGCTTGGAGGTATTTGTTTCACCAATGCCATTAGCTAGCCAATCAGGCAGTGTCACATCTACTCCAGCATATGTCACGACAACCCCCGTGCTCTTGGGCCGCGTGGCACATGGCCGATGCAAGATCCATGAGCTGCCAAAGTCTCACATCCGTGATGGCGAACCTTGGCACTCCAGATGTTCTTGGACTTCAATTCTCAGAAGCCCAAGCACCCTGTGAATCCACACCAATGGGTTTGCTGCAATTCATCTGACCCGCGCTGCCCTTGTTGCTCCCAGAAGCGGAAGTAAAAGGCGCCCGGATGGTTAAGGCTCTTCCGGGTTAACCCTTCCTCTGTACGGGCGTATTTTACTTCTGCTTCCAGGAGTGACGAGGGCAGTGTGGGCCGAATGAATCGCAGTAAACCCATCCGTGTGGCTTCACAGGGTGCTTGGGCTTCTGGGAATTGAAGTCCAAGAACAGCTGGAGTGCCAAGGTTCGCCATCATGGTCCCAAATGTTACTTCGCTAGACACGGAAGGAGGAGGGGAGGGGGATTAAAAAACCCACCAGGCAGTCTCAGCCTTACACGCGAAGCCGGTCTTCTGCGTTTCCCTCACAGCCTCGGCTGCCTTGAAAATACATTAGCGTTGGATGTCCTGAAAATATGTTCTCAAAGATTGCTTCTCGTGCCAGCATTTTTTCCTGCTTCGTAGTGTGAATTTCCAGACGGATGGGTTTACAGAGCACAGACCGGGCAGGCGTGAGATTTTCCACCTGACTAACTCAATTGAGCTTTAATATCTCAATCGACTCCAGCCGTACCTGTATATCATTTTAAGCTGAAATATATCGCATCGCATCTCTTGGCCGGTCTTTCTTCCACTCATATTTTTTTTAAAAAAAAAATTGGGTGCAAATTCTTGGAAGACAGACAGACAGACCCAGGTAGACCAACAAGAACTGCAGGTCATGCCTTCCTTTAAAAGCAACCACCTTCTCCTCACCAACCTGTATTCTGCTTTTGAGATAAATGTTCTCACAATAGCCAACTTTCCCCCAGTCGTAAACTTCTTGGCCTCTCCGCCTAGGAAATCACTGCCATCCAACTATTTTTTTGAGGATCCACAGTTTAAAAACATGTTATTGTGAGCTGCTAGTGAGTTGCCATTTGTCAAGACCCATGATGGCTAACCTCGACACTCCAGCAGTTCTTGGACTTCATTTCCCAGAGGAGTCTCTGTGAATGCACATGAATGGGTTCACTGCATGTACATAAAACCATTTGTATGGATTCACAGAGATTTGGGCTTCTGGGAAATGAAGTCCAAGAACAGCTGGAGTGCCAAGGTTCACCATCACTAATCTAGATTCTTTCTCGGAATTTCAACTCAAAAACCAGTCGTATCTGACTCTAGGGTTCGGTGCTCATCTCTGTGTATAGCCAAAGAGCCAGCGCTGTCTGCATCTGCAGACATTTATGTGGACATTTGCCAGTCATAACTAAACGTCGGCGTGCACGGAACGCTATTCTCTTTCCTGCCAAAGTGGTCCCTATTTATCTGCTTGCAATTTCTTTCTTTCGAACTGCTAGGTTGGCAGGAACTGGGACAGAAACGGGAGCTCACTCCGCCATGCTGTTCTCGGGTCTCGAACTGCTGACCTGCCGACCTTCCAGTCATCAAGTTCAGCATCTTAAGTGCTAAGGAGATTTTAGGTGGGTACATTTTTCACTTCCAGATCATTTTCCTTCTCTGTCCAACTACAGCAATTCAGTCCCGAGGGCTTCATCATCTTCAGCCTCACTGCCTGGGCATCTCATCATCTTTTCCCTTTTCTAAAAGATGCCTTAACTTAGTATTCCGTGAAAAATGGGTCTACTCCCCCATCCCTTGCTGTGCAATTTATGTTCCTTTTCAAATCTACTCTCAATACGCCTATTCCTCCCCTTTCCCAAAAAAAAAAAAACACCAAAGCCCTCAGCAGGGTGCTACATACAATGTGTAAAAACATGTCATTATGATTTATTGTACCAATAAACACCACCTTTTAATAATACAATTAGATACATATTTCCCTAATGTGCCATGATAACAGGGATTTGGCACTTTCCGAGCAAGCAAGTGCCGCGATGTTCTGAAAAGGAGGGTGTGCGATTCAACACTCGGAAGATTCATAGGGCCTTTCAGATTGAATTCAGATCGGAAATGCACATTTTTAACAATATGTATTACCAATAATTCTCCCAGGAGGGAGGGAGGAGGGAGGGCGGAGAATGGGCCAAGGCAAACCCTTCATCTTCCAACACCGATTTCTCTTCCAGGAGCTCCTCAAAGCAATTGTGGAAATGTACGCATAGAAGAGGGGGAAATCTACAACCCATTATCAACCACAATAAAAGGCCAAAGAATAGCGCAAACCCATCGTGCTGTGTCACTCGCGGGAGTCGTGCTTTTGAACATAAACAGCTCAAAATGCTCTCCCAGGAAGAACCCCGAGAGAGACTTAAAGTCGGCTGCTCATCCCGTGACTATCTATTTTCCTATATAATTTACACTATATACAGAGGTTTCTTTCCAGAGGGATGTGTTCGGAAACTCAAGGCTGCAACTTCCGTTGCTTACAGAGACGTCGCTTGCTAAATTTGCATCCTGGAGGCGCATAATTTCCTCTCTCATATTTCACCGAATCCTAGAATCACAGAGTTGGAAGAAGGTGCCTTTGAGGCCATCCAGACCAACCCCACAAAGCAGAGCTGATAAAAGGTTGTCCAATTCTCTCTTGAATGCTTCCAGTGTTGGGGCACGCACCACCTCTCATGGGTTCCACTCTGAGCATTATGCATCTGTATGGCTGCAGCTGTTTGCTTTAATTCCCGTAGGCCAATGGTTCCCAATCTTTTTTTGGCCGTGCATCTCTAAAATCCTGGTTCCTCCCCACCCTGGGTTTGACATATACTGTATTTGCTGGACTATAAGACCCACTCCCCCCCTCTTAAAATGCACTGGAAAAATGGAGTGTGTCTTGTACTGTATATAGTGGCTATAGTGGCTGAAGTGGCTAAGTCGCTGACTGGAAGGCGGGAAGTCAGCAGTTCAATTCCCGAGTACTACAGGACAGAATGAGCTCCCGTCTTTGTCCCAGCTCCTGCCAACTCAGCAGTTTGAAAGCAAGAAATTGCAAGTAGACAAATAGGGACTACTTCGGTGGGAAGGTGACCAGCGTTCTGTGCGCTCAAGTCTAGTCATGCCTGCCACATGACCATGGAAACATCTACAGAAGCAGACAGCGCTGGCTCTTTGGCTTTGAAACAGAGATGAGCACTGAACCCTAGAGTCGGATACGACTGGCTTTCGAGCAAGGGAAACCTTAACTATAGTGGGCTATTTTGGTAATAACGGAGTGCATCTTTTACTCCGATGCATCTTATTTACTGACAAATATGGTAATTCTTATTATTCAAAAAGTAAAAGCTGCAAACCATCCAACTCAACTCAGGAGACACTCGATGCATCCTGAACTTCCCAATTCCTGAAAGAACGGGCTGAGTTTATGTTGAAACAGTAGCCATTCTTTCTAGATTTGCACTTTGCATACACTAATATTGCCGTACACTAATACACACAAATATTACATTAATGCACTGGTTCCCAACCTAAGGCCTGTGGGCCGGATCCAGCCCATTGTACCATTTCAAGTGGCCCCCACCCTTCCAAGGGCATTCAAGAAACAAAAGGGCTGATCCACTTCAGCTGGAATGGTAACAGCATCCAATGCACTACGGTGCCTAGTCATGCCTGCTACATGACCATGGAAGTGTCTGCAGGTGCACTGGCTCTTTGGTTGTAAATGGAGATGAGCACCGGACCCTAGAGTTGGATATGACTGGCTTTTGAGCTTTACAAAGGGTACCTCTGCCCCCAATTCAACAGACCCCCCCTCCTCCTCTATTTCCCAGTTTCCTGCATCGTTGTTGTTTTAAGCCTTGAAAAAGTTGTCAACCTGCTCAGCTGCAGATCTCTTGCATCTCACTTAGCTGGGTCTCAAGAGACGAGCTGCGAGCACATGCGAGAAACGACATGGCTGGAATGCTTTCCACGAAGCAGTTCCTGTCGGAAGTGGTGGATCACTTATGGAAGCTTTCCGCAAGAGGTCACAGACAGCTGCAGCCACACAGACGTGTCATGCTCAGAGGCACTGAAGGCGAGGAGGTAATCGACATTCCCAGCATTTCCATCCATGAATTATCCCCAAAGGTACTAATGAACACCAACAGCATCAGGATTTCCTAGGCATTTGAGTTGCTAGTTGAAGCAAGACTGTTCCACCTAGACTTGAAACTGCCGTTCTCCCTCTTTCCTCTTCCACAAAAGTCCTAAAACTCTCAAATGTCCAGAGTGATCTCCCACGTCTCTGAGTCCACCCATTGCAACCTTCCCATCTCGATACCCTCATGGTGTTATGGCCCTAAAACCACCAAACAGACTAGGAAATACAGCCAATAGTTTAGGGCTGTGATGGCCATTTTTGGCACTCCTAGGTGTTCTTGGACTTCAATCCCCAGAAGCTCTAGTCTCTGTGAATCCACACGAATGGGTTTACTGTGTGGATTCACAGAGACTTGCCAGCCTTCCAGCTAACAAGGCGAGCTTCTTAACCACTGCATTAACCCAGCATTATAGCTGGGTTAAATAGATACTGCCCTTGAGCGTTATTTTAACACACATGGCCAAAAATTAAGGATAATTTAACGTCGTCCTATAGAGCAAAAGCCTAAGAAGGAAACTTTCAAGACTTAAAAAAAATGAATATAGATTACTGAACACTGCAAATGTGAAAAAGCAAAGAAAAACAATGACACAAAGATAAAAATAATAGCAGAATTTAGTGTCCACGCAACTAGGGTTGCCATACGTCCCGAAAAACCGGGATTGTCCCGGATTCAAAGTTGGAAAAATTGTCCCGGCCAGTTCAATAAAAATTATGTTAAAGTCATTGGATTTTTAAAACTTACTGATTGTGTATTACAACACACCATTAAAACAAATTCAAACTCTCACCATTGAACAAGTGATTTCCTGCCACATTGGAGTTGGAGTATACCTGGAGACAAATCTTAATGTCCTCGCCTCACACCACTGCCCGATAAGTGTGCCCAGTGTGTTTCCTGGAGCTGAGGACATTAAGAGTTGACTGCGACACAACTTCTCAGAGGTACAACAGATCATCTTAGCTGTTGTAAATAAATTCATTTATATATTGATATATTTAATGTGAAAGTGTTTTATAGCTGTCATTATATTATGTTTGTTTTTAAAAAGGCTATTTTGTAGCTCACCTGCCCATTTTTGTCAAATATACGTCTGTCCCGGTTTTGTGGGAGAGAATTATGGCAACTCTACACGCAATAAGAATATCAGCTCTTAGGTCTGCCTCCAAGAATGTCAGTTGGGTAAATATACCTCTATTCCCACACCATTATAAACCAGGAGCCCTTCACTATGGCTTCTGAAGAAAGCTGAATGGGAACCACTAAATGGAAGTGAAGCCAGAGACCAGACCCATTTTTCACTATCTGAGCTCATCAACATTATATGGAATTATAGGACAGTCTAGGTGGAAGAAGGAAAGGTTTAGTAGTGGAACATTTGTGAATCGTATTAAAGTTGGGTTTCTTGTAGCGCATTTCAAAGGGAACAAATTCTCTCTCCCGTTTCCTTGTCCTAGCGCTGTGGGTTTTTTCCTTATGAGACCCAGATGCCTTTTCATATCACAGCCCTAGCAGGAGTTTAGAAACCTTCTGGGCCAAGTCACCACAATGAGAGACTATCTCTTCCACCTTGGTTTTCACACGTTGCAATGCGGAGAGGAGCCTGGAGCGTGTGCATAGCACTCGGTGCTCAAAAAATAAAGGGCAGTTGTAATCTTCCTGTGTAAAAAGTGGGATTTAGAAATGCTCAAATGAAATGAAACAGAATTTGCATGTTTGGATTTGAACTTTGTTTGTTAGCCAACTGAACAATGCAAGGGTGTCTTTGAATGGCCTCAGTTAAAAAGAGAATTAGAACTGTCCACATTTTCTGCACTGAAACCCTCTCTGATAATTTACCCACCCACCCCCGTACCCTAGTGGCTATTGTGTATATACGTATCTTTTCTCTTCTTCTTGTGCCGTATCCAATTCCAAATATTGCGATCATCATGGCGATCAGCCATGAAGAATGTCCTGAGAATATAATGCAGTGGCCTTTCATCTGCCTTCCACATCACAGTGTCACACCCATTGTACCATAGATCCAGTTGTGTAGGTCACTTTCTGGTCCTGAGCCCTTTTGGCATGCAAAGTCCTCTTCAGCCCCAGGCCAGGATGGATGAAGCTGCTGCCCTCTATCAAGATGGATTCACGTGGGATTTAATCCACTTGGAGACCATCATCCTTCTGTGTGGACTTCGACACCCAAGCCGTTAGTCCTCAGGGTGGTCAGGTGAGTTAACCACCACCTAATGCTCAGCATTGAGTCACTGGAAGTAGGGTTTACTTCAGTGGTTCCCAACCTTTTCAAGCCAGGGGCCAGGTCATTCACTCTCACTCAGCTTTGAGGGCTGGATGGCCATTTTGCCCTGCTTGCACAATGGGGTAGCCATTTTCTCCCAACAGCTTTAAAAGGGAAGCCATATTGTTTCCCAAATGCCCTTGGCGGTGTGGGGGGTCACATGAAATGGTACTGTGGGTTGGATCGGGCCCATGGGCCTTAGGTTGGGAACCCTTGGTCGACTCTATTACCTTAGCAGGATAACCTGGCCAGACCAAAATAATTTCTCTGTCTCTTGTCAGCCCCACTGGCAGGCACTGAACACAGATTTTGATTAAAACAGGCCTACCTCTCTCTCCCTCTCTCCGTCACAAACTTAATTAATGGTACTTAGCATCTGGATGACCATCTGTACCAACACATAAAAATGGGGGGAAGGGGGGATGATGGCTTCCGCAACCCAATGGGAAGTGTAGAATGGGAAAGCCAGAGTCGAGTCCTTCTAGGGAGCTTTTGGAAGGCTAAGAATGTCTAGACATGGCTCATTTCTGGACAGGAGACCCACCTGTCCCACAAATGCCACTTTGGGTTCTGCGATGGAAGGGGAGTAGAATAATAAATATTCTAAGTCAACAACCGGCTCAACTTCATAAACGTCATGAGGCTTTGTTCGTAAGCTGAAGAAGAGCCAATAATGCAGAAAAACAATGCTTTCCAAGCAATTGGCTAGAGAGTGAAAATCAGAAAGGCATACAGAGGTCCCTGAACGCGTCTCCCCTCTTGTGCACCATGCACGGCAGAACAACACACGTGCAGCAGCTGCAAAATTGCTTCCTGGCTTTCTTCAATCCCTTGCGTTGCTTACTCAGCATCCCTGGAAGCAATATTTTCTGGCAAGTGATTGACAAGGGGAGAGATTGCTTTCAGAAACGCTGAATCTACAGGGCGGAAGAACTGGGTAAACTTGCTGTAACTGTGATATATGGAAGTGGTGGGGAAATGGACTTTGCTAATTTGTTGTTGTTGTAGTAGAGCAACTTCCACTCTCCCTTCTCCCAAACAACCAAAGAACAGCACCTTGTAAAGAGAGGCTTTTGCTACTCTGTTGTGTGGGGAAAGCAGGACTGTGGTGACTTAGGGGTTAAGATGCTGAACATGACGACTGGAAGGTCAGCAGGTTGGCAGTTCGAGACCTGAGTGCAGCATGATGGAGTGAGCTTGTACCATTACAGTTTTGTACCACCAGTTTTGAGCAGAGCCAGTTTGCACAAATGACGGAGGTTCTGAAGAAATGTATGTACATATATATATACACATTTGCATGGAGGCTGAAAACGTCTCCGATTCTGTTCCATTATAAGTAGGGGTATTGTCACTCTGCAAAGAAACCCTTAATCCGCTTCAGAATCCCACGAAGCCCTTTTCATAGAGCTCAGGCATATCATATGACATGGAAGCCAATGCGCAATTTCTCCAAGGGCTTTCTTATGCTCGGCCAGGTAACACAGGAGTCTTTCATCGGTCCACCAGCATAGCATCAGGTTAAATTACCATTCCTACCAAATGGAGTCTGGCCACAATTTTAAAATTGGATTTAATTGTAATGCACTCTGTTTGCAGGACCCGAAACTCACCCCATCTCCCCTCTTACAAACAGATTGTAAGTCATGTTTCAGATACTCCTTAAAAAGTTTGAACTCGCCGTCCATAGCGATGGCTCAACACCACTATTTGTGAGCTTTGTTTTGGCCAACTTCTGAGCCATGCCAAATGATGGGCATTTCTCTAGAACAGTGATGGTGAACTTTGGCACTCCAGATGTTCTTGAACAAGAGTGACAAGAGTGGAGTGGGCCAGATGAATTGGCACCAGGGGCCAGATCCATCCCACAGGCTGTAGTTTGGGCCTCCCTGGTCTATCCAATGAGCCAGCAGGCCTGTTCAAACCTCTGTGGAAGCTTTGTTGCCTTGCATATAAGGCCGTCCCATTCACTTCAATGTCGGCTTTGTCCTTGCTATGTCAGTGGAGACAACGACCTCCCTCCGCCTCCCCCTTTCTTGTTCAACTGTATCAGTTGCCCCATGAAATTGCTCCGTTCCCCCCTATTTTTAGCATCTTTGAAGACTTGCATCATTATATCTCAGTACTCTGAGATCTACGACTTGCTTCAGGAATTTTGGATGAGTTTCCTAAAAATATAATCAGCCTTTTTTTCATCTCATTTTTTGCCGGTTGGGGTGCAGTTAATTGAGACGGCAACCACATTCCTTCTAATCCAATTTGCATTAGCTAATGCCGAACGCCACACGTCCCTTGGCCGATCGTTCGGTGCAATTTGACCGCCGCCTTTTGAAGTCTATCGCCGTCTTCCCCGGGACGTTCCCAAATTCCACGGCATCTGCAGAAACTTTCGCCAGATCGCTGTCCACTCCGTTTTAAATTCAAAACATGAAAGATGTTTCGCCCCCATTGTATATGGAGCGATTACAACCGAGCAGCGCTGAATGGAGACCGTCCCAAAAATGAGGTCAGGAAACATTTAATTTCATACAGAGAACTTGCTTCATTTGGAAAGAGACCATTCTTCAGCTGGGGCTCAGTTTGACTCTGTGAACTTAGGTCACCCTCGATCGAAAACCAGTCGTACCTGGCACTAGGGTTCAGTGCTCATTTCTGTTTCCAGCCAAAGAGCCAGCGCTGTCTGCATCGGCAGATGTTTCAATGGACATAGCTAGACACTAGAGCGCACGCAACGCTGTTTACCTTCCCGCTGAAGTGGTCCCTATTTATCTCCTTGCAATGTCTTGCTTTCAAACTGCTAGGTTGGCAGGAGCTGGGACAGAGACGGGTGCTTGCTCCGTCATGCAGCACTCGGGTCTCGAACTACTGTGCTGCCGACCTTCCAGTCGTCAAGTTCAGCATCTTAACCACTAAGCCACCGCAGTCCCTCTGTGAACCTACAGCAATGCAAACCACATCATGCACAGTGTGAACATGTATCTATGTGGGGGTGATGCTTTTATATGCACGTAAGCGAGAAAGAGAAAGACTGTTCTTTTCAGACACTGGCTACAATACACAACATACCTAACCCATAAACTCGCCTTCTCCAACCTGTGGCTTCCACATGTGTTGGACTGACATTTCTACTGCTCACATCCACGTTGGATACCCGGGTGGGCAAGTGAGGTCCATGACCAGTGACAGGTGGAAAAGCCACATTGAAATAACGTAATTTGTTTAAAAGGTGAATATTCTGCACAACTGTTTCGACTAAACTGTAGATATTAGGTCAAGGTCACCCTTGCTCAAAAACCAGTAGTATCCGACTCAGTGCTCATCTCTGTTTATAGCCAAAGGCCCAGTGCTGTCTGTGTTTGCAGACATTTCTGTGGACACATGTGGCATGCCTCAACACCAGAGTGCCCAGAACACTGTTTACCTTCCCAGTGAAGTGGTCCCCATTTATCAACTTGCAATTTCTTGCTTTTGAACTGCTAGGTTGGCAGGAGCTGGGACAGACGGGAGCTCACTCCATTGTGCAGAACTCGGGTCCTGAACTGCTGGCTTGCTGACCTTCCAGTCAGTGTTTTAACCACTTGAGCCACCATAGTCCCTGAAGATACTAAACTCACGTAAATACCAGATTGAGTGACATGATGGTGAACCTTGGCACTCCAGATGTTCTTGGACTTCAATTCCCAGAGGCCCGAGCCCCCATGAATCCACATGAAGGGGTTTGCTGTGATTCATCCGGCCTATGCCGCCCTCGTACTCCTGTAAACATGCCTGGAGGGGTGCATTTTACTTCCGCTTCCAGGAGTGACTAGGGCGGCGTGGGCTAGATGAATCGCAGTAAACCCATTTGTGTGGATTCGCGGGGCCTCTGGGAATTGAAGTCCAAGAACATATGGAGTGCCAAGGTTCACCACCACGGTCCTACGCCAAATTGGGCATCGTATTCAGCTACTCATTCAATGGAAGCCTGAACACGAGTGTTATGACCTCCATGTTAATGTTACGTTGCTTTGCACAGATATTTTACTTGGCTTTGCTTCCCACGGATCTTGAAAGGAGTATCTACAGCATTTAATGAGCTGATGTAGGAAAGCTCATGAGGGGCATGATTTCATTGATTTAACTTTCTCAGCCCTGTGAACTCCTTTTATTCTCACAAAACCTCCTGGAAGTAAATGAGGCTGAAATATATATTAGCTTGCTCAGAGAGACCACCATCACTAGCCTGACCCAATATTAATTAGTCATGCTTTTCTTTCGTGACTTCTCACCCCCCAAATGAGCACATGGCTTTGAGGACAATAAGGGGAAATTATTGCTGTGATGGTGAATCTGCTATGCTTATCAGGGAAAGTCCAATTTTATTTCCAGGCAGAGTAGAAGACCCACTGAAATCAATGGCATTTGCATTAATACAGATTAACATGTCCCATTTACGTCAATGGGTCTTATCTAGTTGAGTCTCAAATTGGATTTTGCGCATTGTCTTCAGACGAATTTGCTGCATTCATGATGCTTATGGACAAAAGGCATTTCCATGCAAAGTTCTTTTCTGCCTGATAGTGTGAAATTAGATCTATTCTTCATTTCCTCCCAATCTAGATTCTTGGCATGTATCACAGCTGAGACAACTTCCCAAAAAGAGATGCTGCCATCGGATTTCCCCCCCCCCCCCAGGCTCTAGGAAACTATGCAGAGCAGCTCCTGAGCCCGGAGACCCAAAGAGCGGTGCGATATAAGGAGTTAAGATTATTGTCTTTTTACCGGTCAGCTAGATGAAGAAGAGCAGGTGAAAGAGACTATCTGCCTTGGCCCCAGAGAACTGGAACATGTCCGGAGGAAGGAGACCAAGATGACAAAGGACTGGCAAACCAAGCCCTAGGAAGTTAAGAAAGTTGGGTAGGTTTAACTTGCAAAAGAGAAGAACTATGCCAGTGATGGTTAACCTTGTGGAGACTGAGGGCCCAAGGAGGAGGAGGCATGTGGGCAAGGACCACGTGTGCCCACACACCCATGTGACATCACCAACGCACCTCCGGCAAAGTCGCATGGGTGCGTACGTACGTGCACTGCTCAAGGTGCACCGGAGACATCACGTGAGTGTGTGCACCCCCTCATGGTGCACCTCCTCCTAAGAGGGGTGAGTGGCGGTATCTGGTCACCTCACTTTGCCCACACTGCCATCTCCTGGTGGGGATTTCAGTCTCTCCTCTCGCCTCCCCATTGGTGGAGGGTGAGAAGTGGGTGGGGAAGTGGCTCTGCCATTGGCGCCGGCTGGCTGGGCAGGGCTTGCCCGCAACTGTGTGCCTGCCCACAGAAAGGCCTCTGAATGCCACCTCTGGCCTGTGTGTGCCATATGTTCGCCACCACTGAACTAGGCTAATACGGCAGCCACTTTCAAACATCTGAAGCGCTCTACCTTCCAGTTAGAGATAAAGGTCTCCGTTGCTCGAAAGCCAGTTGTATCCAACTCTAGGTCTTGTTATTCATCTCCATTACAGCTAAAGAGCCAGTAATGTCTGTGTCTGCAGATGTTTCCATGGTCATGTGGCAGGCATGACTAGATGTCAAAGTGCATGGAAAACTGTTACCTTTTCCACCAAAGCAGTACCTACTTATTATCTACTTGCAATTTCTTGCTTTTGAACGGCTAGGTTGTCAGGAGCTGGGACAGACGATGGGTGCTTCTTCCGTCGTGCAGCACTCGGGTCTCGAACTGTTGACCTACCAACTATCCAGTCAGTGTCTTAATCACTTGAGCCACCACTATCCCATACCTTCATGGTAAGATGGAGCAATTTTCTTTTCTGTCACTCCAAAAGGTGGGACGGATGGATTCAACTTACAGGAAAGGAGATTCTAGTTGAACAATATGAACTTCTCAATAGTAGAATATATATTTACAGAAGGGGGTGGGAGTCTTCTTCATTGAAGGTCTTTAAACAAGGGATGCTTTAGCTGGATCTTTCCTTCGCTCTCAGGAGCTGAAGTAAATTCCTTCCAATGCTAAAATTCTGTGATTTCGCTCTTCTAGGAGTTCCTTCAAAATTTCCCAGCCAAGCTCAAACCACAGCTTGTGGCCTTTCATCTGCCTTCCGCATTGCCGCATGACACCCATAGTACCACTGATCCAGTTCCATGAGACAGGAACTCCATCGTTTTCCAGAGGTCTTGAAAACCAACTCGGAGTCCCTTTGGTTGGCTCTGTTGGACTCTTGGAGAATAAGAGGAGCCCAAAACCCACAGATGAGATTCTTAAGGGCAGCTGAGCTCAATGAAAAATACAGATGTGCTATTTAAAAAAACAACTACAAGAACAGAAAATGGAAAGCTAGGGCCCTTATTGTTCTAAAAGATGAAAAACCAGCACCAAAACCATAAAGCAGGAGAGAACACAGAAATGCTTCCTCAAATTGCTTTCCCAGAAAACTCCTAAGGAATAATAACTCAGCCTGTTAAAAATAAAATGAGTTCTTAAACTCATATGGACGTGAACATATATTTGAACATGAAGACATAAGGATGCATCTTGAAATGACAGGTAACTAACTGATCTTAAATAGGGGAAGAGGTAGAAGTCCGGGGCAGAGCAGATGTTTTACAAGCAGAAGATCATAGTTTAAAACTCAAGCAGGCCTGGAAGAATTCCTGTTTGAGACCCTGGTAAAGCAGGGGTACCCAAACTATGGCCCATGTACTGGATCTGGGACCTGATGCCAATTCATCTGGCCCGCACCGCCCTCATTGCTCCTGGAAGTGTACAGGTGTGTTTTACTTCTGCTCCCAGGAGTGACAAAGGTGGTGCAGGCCGGATGAATTGGTATTGGGAGTCAGATCTGGCCTGAGAGCCATAGTTTGGGCACCCCTGCTGTAGAGTTATTTAGTTTAATTAATTTAATTTAATAGATTTATATACCGCCCTATCCAATGGATTCTGGGCGGTGTACACATTGGCAGCTGACTGTCAGGGTTGGCAATACTGGGCTGGATGGATGAAGTCTTGGTACAAAGCAGTCCCATTTCTGCCTACATTCCCATGTCTAATGTCTTCTGTTTTGTCAAGTGCTGAAGGATGTTCACTGCAGAAGAGTTCTTCTTCTTCTGCGGCATCCAAATCCAAATATTGGCGACTCTCATGGCGATCAAGACTATCTTGATAATATAATGTGGTGGCCTTTCATCTGCCTTCCGCATCGCAGCATGACACCCATAGTACCACTGATCCAGTTCCATGAGACACTTTCTGGTCCTGACCTGATCCCTTTTGGCACGCAAAGCCTCATCATCATCAGCCCCAGGCCAGGATGGATGAAGCTGCTGCCCTCCATCAAGATGGATTCACGTGGGACCTTTTAATCCACTTGGGGACCCTCACCCTTCCCTGTGGACGTTGCCACCCAAGGCCATTAATCCTCAAGGTGATCAGGTTAGTTAGCCGCCACCTGACAATTGCCATTGAGTTACTGGCAGTAGGGTCTTCAATAGTACCATAGCAGGAAAACCTGGCCAGAAGAGTTACAAACCCAGAATCAGCTCTTAACAGATCCCACAGACTACGCAAGGGCAGCGGGGCCATGGCATAAATATCTGTCTGTCCTCAAATAACTGCAACAATGGACTCGTGTGTGTGTGTGTGTGTGTGTGTGTGTGTGTGTTTGAGAGTGAAAAGATGAAGGTCAGTGCCATCTCTATTTATACCTTCAGGCACAAGCCAGTTATGCAGAACCTCATTAGAGTATCTCTCTTTATTGTAAGAATCCCGATTAAGCTGAAAAACATGAAGTGCTTCAGGCCAAACAAGCAAGTATGTCATCGTGTACAGATCTCTCCCATGTAATTCTTGCAAATCATCTTCAGGAAGATGGTTTTAAGTGGTGAAGTGTAATTGGGATAATTGCAATCAGTTGTAGTCGGTAGGGAGAGAGAGTCGGGTGTGAAGCAGAAGGCAGAAGGTGGCGCTGAAGCCCATCATCTACTTGACTACAGCTTAAGAGTATTCCCCCATGATGGATACTAAATAGGGACAGGGAGGTTTTGTCCATACCCGCTCCATTTAGGGCACCCAAGAAATGAATCCCGTGGCAAGAAAGCAGAGGCTCTTCAGATGTTGCTAGACCTCAGTAGTCAACAATGGCCAACAGTTCAGTCATTACTCCTTATAGGTGGAGAAGACTTAGAAGTCATTTCTCATTCTCTTCCCCTGGTCTCTTAACCTGTGGCCAGCAGCACCATTTCACGTGGGGGCCTCCACCGCCTCCACCACACCAGGAAGTGCCATGTGGCGGAGGAAGGGCAAAATGGTCATCCGGACAACAAAGCTGTCTGAGGGAGCGTGACCCAATGGCCCCCGGCTTAAAAAGGTTGAGAACTCCTGTTCTGGAAACATAAGCACTTGGGATTGTGAACGTTGGCTCAAGGCTACACAGGGCTGGTTCTTCTCCCAGGAAACCCAGGGGTGGAATCGAACTTCCAACCTCCACCACTGCAGCTAGATACATGAACCACTAACAAGAAACAGAACAAAACAAGAATAAAAAAAGGGTGTGTGTGGAAGCATCGTTGCCTCTTAAAGGCTAATTGCTATATTTCATTGTGAGCTTTCGTAGATCAAAGAATGGCGAGCATTTGTACGTATCCTCAAGATGAAGAGACTCAACCAATTCCTGCTTCTTGTTTGATACACTTGCTCAGACTAATGCTAGTTACCACTCCTAAAACTGGGCTATCCAGCCAGCATCTAGAATCAGTGGTTCCCAATGTGAGGCCCACGCCCCACCAGTGGACTTCAATTCCCATGAGCCTCTGGGGAAATGACTCCGGCTTCTGGTGCACGCAGTCAACCCATTCATGGGGATTCACAGGTTTCCCATCCTTTGGTTCTTGGACTTCAACTCCTACCAGCCTCTGTCAGTCCTTTGGCTGATCAGTGCTTTGGGGAATTGACTGAGGCTTCTGGGAATTGATGTCCAAAAGCCAAAGGTTGGGAAGCATTGGGCTCGATTAATAGCCACTGCCACTTTTTATTGGAGTGAATGCTACACAAAAATGGGCTGCAAATCAGCTCCCTTGTTGGCCGCGGCCGTCATGCTGTCGTTGTTCCCTCCGGCCTGGGCTGCCAGTCAGTTTTATTGGGAAACTCACCCTCAAGTCTTCTTGTAACAAGAAAGAGAGAAACGATCCCCTCTTGCTCATCTGCCACTTCGGGAACCTATTGTTGTCTTCTTCTTCTCTCCCCCAAAGGAAAATGCCCAGCAAAGTATGTTGGGGAGAGGTTTCCCCCGGGCCACAACGATCACACATCGTGGCTCTCCTTTGTGGGTGGCTGTATTTAAGCATAATTGGATAAAAGTCAAGGTTGTCCTTGCTCAAAAGTCAGTCGTATCTGACTCTAGGGTTTGGTGCTCATCTCTGATAACAGTCAAAGAGCCAACGCTGTTGGCATCTGCAGACATTTCCGTGGACATGTGGCAGGCGTGACTGGACACTGGAGTGCACAGAATGCTGTTACTTTTCCCACCAAAGTGGTACCTACTTATCTACTTGAAATGTCCTGCTCTCAAATTGCAAGTTTGGCAGGAGCTGGGACAGAGGACGGGTGCTCACTCCATTGTGCAATACTCAGGTCTCAAACTGCTGACCTGCTGACCTTCCAGTCATCAGGTTGTGGGGCGTCCCGGTGTGACTAAAAAAGACTGTTTCCAAGGCTACTGGACACTTATGCTTGCCTCCTCCGCCGGCGTCCTGGGTTTTGTCCCTGTGGGGGTTTAAAGGGCTTTTAAAAGACTTTTTAAAAGGATTTTTACCTCTGCTGCTGCTCACCCTTTTGTATCATTATTATTGTATTATATTTTTTTGTATTGTATTATTTTGCTGTGATATTATATACTGGTTTTTGTTACATTGTTTTTGTGCCTTGTATATTGCTTTATTAGTGACGCTTGCGTCAGTAGGGCAGGGTATAAATAAACCATCATCATCATCATCATCATCATCATCATCATCATTATTATTATTAATCAGCTTAAGTGCCTTCACCACTAAGCTAGGGATTCTCAACCTTTTCAAGCTAAGGGCCAGATCACGCTCCCTGAAACAGCTTCAGGGGCTAGACGGCCATTTTGCCCTGCCTGACACACATGGCACTTCTGGACGTGGCACAGGTGGTGGTGGTGCCACATGAAATGTCATCATGGGTCGCATCTGGCCTCTGGGGCCACAGGTTGAGAACCCCTGCACTCAGCCATAATTAGGAAGTACATTAAAGCATGCATAAAGCTAGCAGACAGCAATTAAATTACTCTGCTTTGGCCCGTGTATATGGAGAAAAGACTTATTTCATCTGTATATTCTGTGCTCTTTGAATATTGGCTGCCTTTAATTTTCTGTTTATCTTTTAGTCTTAATCATCACAAGCCACTGGTTACCCACCAAAATCATTGCAAAATGGGAAAAGGCTGCCATCAAGCATTATTTGTACATAATAAAAGAGCATCTGGCTACTACTAACATATTTCATTTTGCGCATCATTGCTTATCTTAAATAATATGTTAGGGAAAATATTCTTATTCTTATTCTTATTCTTATTCTTATTCTTATTCTTATTCTTATTCTTATTCTTATTCTTATTCTTATTCTTATTCTTATTCTTATTCTTATTCTTATTCTTATTCTTATTCTTATTCTTATTCTTATTCTTATTCTTATTATTCAAAGGTACGAAAATAGTTTATATGTGGTTTGTGGATCTCAGGAGTGCAACATTCCTAATTATCTTTGATTTACTGCACTCTCACTAAATATCCCTTGATTTGCCCCCAATGACTCAGGTTAACCCTTCTCTCCCTGGACAGAGCTTCAACTATCTCTCCACACCAAAGCGCCCCTGAATGTGGAACGGAAAAGCAACCGTTGGCTAAGCTGTGCCGCTGATCAGCTTCTGTCTTAATGTCGATGTTAAATATCCCAGAGCAATCCCAAAATTACCCAGCATAAAAGATTGGATGTGCATCATTTGCTCTTTAATGCGAAAATGCAAACTTCAACTGAGATTTCCCCCTTCCATTTTTTTTCCATTTCTCAGTTTTGATTTCCAAACCTTCTGTGTATCATTGTGGAATTGCAAAGAAAGGAGATTGACTCCTTTCTAGTCGTTCTTTCATAATTAATATAGCCTAGGGATACCCAAACTTTTTGGGCCGCGGGCCAGTCATGTGGTTCAGGGGGCTGGTCACTATGGCATGGTGACCGGATCTGGCCCCGATGCCATTTCATCCGGCCCACAAAACCCTTGTCGCTCACGAAAGCGGAAGTAAAACACGCCCGTACGGGTGCATTTTACTTCCGCATCTGGGAGCGACGAGGGCTTAGTGGGCCCGATGAATTGGCATCGGGGCCAGATCCAGCCCCCAGGCCATAGTTTGGGCACCCCTGATATAGCCCACGACGGTTCTTCAAATGATGAAGGTGTTTCCTCAAATAAGTGCTTACAGCTGGTGGCTACTAATGCAGAAACACACCCCACGGGCATGGCTGAGACCAGGGATCAGGACCCCGTCTGAGAAAAGTAGCCGGTCAAGGATGAAACAAATTAGATCGTGTAGGTTTCTAAATATGGGATGAGAGACTGCAGTGGCTCAAGTGGTTAAGATGCTGACTGGGAGGTGGAAGGTCAGCAGTTCCATTCCTGAGCACTGCAGGACAGAATGATTTCCCGTCTCTGTCTCAGCTCCTGCCAGCCTAGCAGTTCGAAAGCAAGAAATTGAAAGTAGATAAATAGGGGCCACTTCAATGGGAAGGTAAACAGCATTCCATGTCTAGTCATGCCTCTCACATGAGCATGGAAAGGTATGCAAATACAGACAGTGCTGGCTCTTTGGCTTTGAAACAGAGATGAGCACTGAACCCTAGAGTTGGATACGACTGGCTTTCGAGCAAGGGTGACCTTTACCTTTAGCTAAATATGGGATGTTGCATGCTTCTGGTTCCCACTAATTTGGTGGTGTGACTCTTATGAAATGTCCCATGGGATGATTAATGTATCGTATACTGTACTTCTGATTTCCAATCCGTTGCAGTCACACCATGTTTCTGCCGATTTTCATCCTTTCCCGCCCGGAGCTGCCGCTATCCCAGATCTTGGCAGCGGGGGGAAAGGAGTTACTGTGCATCCCTTCTGCACAGATCCTTTCTACGCATGCATAGAACCCTTCTACACATGCGTAGAAGGGTTCTGTGCAGAAGGGGATGTGTAGAACCCTTCTACGCATGTGTAGAACTGACCAGCACAGAACGGTTATGCGCAGATCCATTGTATGCATGTGTAAAAGCCTTCTACGCATGCATAGAAGCGACCTGCACAGAATGGTTCTGCGCAGGTCCATTTTACGCATGTGAAAAAGCCGCTTACACATGCGTAGAACGGACCTGCACAGAACCGTTCTGCGCATGTCCGTTGACGCATGCGTAAACGGCTTTTACTCATGCATAAAATGGACCTGCACAGAACCGTTCTGCGCAGGTCCCGTATTGTCCGGAGCCGCGCTTGACAGGTATGCATGGATTACTCCTGTGTAATCTACCTTGCTCTATTGTCATGGGAAGCGCAGGACCGTTGGGGCATGGAGGCGGTGTTGGAAAGGAAGTGAGAAGAAAATGTTCTAGAGGAGGTTTAGAAATTGCACCTGGTGATCTCTTTGTGAGGCTATTTACAGCACAATTTGGTCATTTATTAAACTCAATGAAGCACCTCCTGCCTGTAAGTCCAGATGAAATAGGGCCACCACAATACACGACTCTTTTGTTAAAGAAATAAGGCTTATTGAAATACTGTGCACAACTTTGCAGCTCTTACACCGTTAAAACCATAAATCCTGTTTTCAATTAACATCTCTTTTCCATTTATTTTGCTTTGGCCACAGGGAGGGAAAAAAAAAAGAAATCAATGTGCATTTGCATAATTGGTTGCTAGAGAGCAGGCAACTCATTTTGCCATGGCCAAGCTTAGCCAAAATGTTGTGCACCTTTCAAAAGGGCTCCAGGCTCCCTTGCAAAAAAAGGAAACAACTCAATTCAGGAGTCTGTGACTAAAGCGTTTCAGCGATTCCTCCCATCCTTTTCTATTTCAGCTGTTGTTCTGCCTTCAGGAATTATTTCTGCCCTATGGGAACCCCAGCAGTGTTTCTGAAATATGTTGTGATGTTCATGGAATAGTCTATTGTCCGTTCCTAGTGAGTTTCCATGACCAAGAGGGGATTCTGTCAAGCGGTCCTGAATTCTAATCCGCATGGTGTTGGCTCTCTGCACAATTTCATTTATAGAGATGCATAGCCGAGGTTGGGTGGTCCATTTTTTATTTTATGTCACTGTACAGTGCAGTGGCTCAAGTGGTTAAGATGCTAAACTTGAAGACTGGAAGGTCGGAGTTTGATACCCCAGTACTGCACGATGGAGTGAGCTGCCGTCTCTGTCCCAGCTCCTGCCACTTCACTGTTGTGTCTATTTATGGCAGGGGTCCCCAAACCTAAGGCCTGTGGGCTGGATCTGGCCTGCAGCACCATTTCATGTGGCCACCACCTCTCCAAGGGCATTCAAGAAGCAAAATGGCCACCCCTTTTGAGGCTGTTGGGACAAAATGGCCACACGCACACCCATCGTGTAGGCAGGGCAAAATGGCCGTCCGGCCCTTGAAGTTTTTTGAGAGAGCGTGACCTGGCCCCTGGCTTGAAAAGGTTGGGGACCCCTGGTTTTTGGGATTTCTACCTAGGCCCAGTTTTACACTCTGACCAATCTCACAAAGCTATGGAAAGGAAAACTGGGATACCTTCATGCACATCTCCCTGAACATGTTGGAGCAGTGTTTCCCAGCCTTTGGTTTTTGGACTTCAAAGCCCAGAAGTCACAGTCAGTCCATTGGCTGATCAGTGCTTTGGAGAATAGACTTCAGCTCCTGGAGAACTGAAGTCCAAGAACCAAAAGAACCAAAAACACGGCTCTGTGAATCCACACCAATGGGTTTACTGTGTGTATGCGTGGTGTTTCCCAACCTTTGTTTCTTGCACTTCAACTCCCAGAAGCCTCAATACATTGGCTGATCAGTGCTTTGGGGAAATGACATGTTCCCCATTGTGCAACTCTCGGGGAATCAAACCCCATCTTCTCAATCTCCAAGCACAGTGCTTTTACCCACTGAGCCACTGGGGACCTTCAGCTCCCCCGGTGGCTTAATGGATTAGGCCAAGAGTTCTCAACTTTTTAAAGCTGGGGGCCAGGTCACGCTCCCTCAGAAAGCTTCAGGGGCCGGACAGCCATTTTGCCTTTCCTCCACCACATGGCACTTCTGGGTGGGGTGGAGGCAGTGGGGGCCCATATGAAATGGTGTCGTGGGATGCATCGAGACCACGGGCTGCAGGTTGAGAATCCCTGGTTTAGGCGCTGAGCTGGAGACTGGAAGGATGGAGTTCGATACCCGAGAGCTACACTTGGAGACATGAAAGGAGCCTTATTCGGGCATCCCTTAGAAATCCTTTCAAACCAGAGTAATTTCTGACACGAAACCAAAGGTTGGGAAACACTGCTTTAGATTAAAATGGGATGCAAAGAAGTGAAGCATTAGTAAAGGTCAGGTCACCCTTGCTTGAAAGCCAGTCATATCCGACTCCAGGGTTCAGTGCTCATCTCTGTTTCAAAGCTGAAGAACCAGCACTGTCTCCTTCTGCAGACATTTCTGTGGTCATGTGGCAGGCGTGCCTCGACACTGGAGCGCATGGAATGCTGTTTACCTTCCCACCGAAGTGGTCCCTATTTATCGACTTGCAATGTCTTGCTTTTGAACTGTTAAGTTGGCAGGAGCTGGGACAAAGACGGAAGCTCATTCCGTCCTGCAGTACTCAGGTATCGAACTGGTGACCTACCGCCTTCCAGTGAGCATCTTAGCCGCTTGCTCACTGGACATTAATCCTTGCCATGATATCCTTTTCTCTCTTCTTCTTAGCCACAGCTTTGAACTGTCGGTCCTTCCAAAGGATTCAGAAGCTACCGCCAGTGCTAAATCTTGCTCCTGCTGAGATGCAGGGGCACACACAAATATTCAACCTGCTCCTGGGGAGGCATTGGCTGCTCTCGCGCATAATGTAAGAAACCGTTTTGTAGGCGATCGAGCTATTTATGTGTTCATTCAGTCCACCACTGTTGACGCTGAGCAGTGGCAACTCTCCAAGGTTTCTGCAGTCCACTCGGTCATCAGGGCTTCAAAAGAACCCGACAGCCTGGAAATAGTCAGCCTTGGTCTGCCTGCCAGCAAAGTTCATACTCTGTTGTGGGTCTTAGCTCTCTTTCTATTTTAATTCTTTTGTAAGTTGTTTTTAAAACTCCTTTGGAACAGGGGCTTGAACATACTTTAAATACCTGTTTTTATGTGTCGATTCAAGTCAGGTCAGAGAAGAAAACAATAGCTTGCGGGGTGGGAAGCAAAAACCCTCAAAACATTTTGAATTTTTAGCAAAACTGGTTAAAAATGAAAAGCGGGGAAACTGCCAAAGTTTGGGAAAGAAATGAGGAGGAAATGCAAACCTTGAAGCCTAATAAGCAACTGTTATAGGATGAATCATAAAATTGGTAAGAAAACAATGTTTATATCTTTGATATGTACTAAATCAATATGTCACTGCAGTAACTGGTTAGGGGCTGTGGTGGGTTAGTGGTTAAGAAGCTCGCCTTGTTAGCTGAAAGGCCGGCAAGTCAGCAGTTCGAGACCCGGGTGCTGCATGACAGATTGAGCGCCCGTCTCGGTCACAGCTCTTGGGGACCTGAAAGGAGCCTCATTCTGGCATCCCCTGAGCAGAGTTTCTCCTGCAAAAATCCTTTCAACCCAGAATAATTTCTAGCACGAGATTATTATTAGTAACTGATTTTGACATGGCCTGAGTTTGCACTGATGGGACAATAACATCACATTTCTTTTCCTTCTTGTTGTTTATTTCTTCTTCCTCCAAAATTGTTATTTCTAATTATAATTAAAGGTCTGTGCAAATTTAGGAATTTTGCATGGCACAGAAGCATATGTTACATCATGTAGTGGTTAGAGTAGTGAACATAAGACAAGGGAGTTATAGACAGTCCATTTAGCCACACAGTTTCCTACTTGGACGGGTCATTATTTGCCTCGCTAGACCAGTCCATAGAAAGGTCTGCAGATGCAGACAGCGTGGCTCTTTGGCTATAAACAGAGATGAGCACTGAACCCTAGAGTTGGATATGACTGGTTTTCGAGCAAGGGCAACCTAGACCAATGACGGGGATGAGGTATTAAATTTACAAGCCATAGGACAGTGATGGCAAACCTTGGCACTCTGGGTGTTCTTGGACTTCAATTCCCAGAAGCCCAAGTCTCTGTGAATCCACATGAATGCATTTACTGTATGGGCAGTAAACCCATTCATACACATGAATTCACAGAGACTTGGGATTCTGGGAATTGAAGTCCAAGTACACCTGGAGTCCCAAGGTTCGCCATCACTGCTATAGGAAATGGGCAAAATTTAAAAGGTATGGTTTTTTTTTAAAATGCAAAATACAGGTGTATTATATACCTGCACCTAATTCATTTTATGATTAAAATATATCACAAAAGGTAGCCAGGACATACAATGGTTGGAACCCTTAATCTAGAACAGGGGTCTGTTACCTTGCATCTCCAGGTGTTCTTGGACTTCATTTCCCAGAAGCCTAAGTCAGCACACCTGTTGATCAGGGCTTCTGGGACTTGAAGCCCAAAAACATCTGGAGAGCCGCGTTTGCTGACCTCCTGAGCTAGAAGAATCAAATGCCAGCCCAGCCATTCTTTGACATCCCATGATTAAAATTCATGCCTCCACAAACACACCCTCAACCCAGGGCATTGAGCCAGGCAAAGCAACCTAGAAGATGAAACACAGACCTGTCATTACAGTAATTAAAACATCCAAGTAGCTTTCAAAATGCCCAGTGGTTTGTGACCTCATTAGGAGTGCCAGCTTTGCATAAATCTATCACATTAAATCAATCAGACAAACCAAATGAACCAAGATGTCTTTAAAATTAAATGTTGAACTCTATAAACGTTTTATTGACATGGGTATTTCTGAACTATTTCCCTCCAACAGCTGTGTCCTCCCACTTCTGTAACTCTCCAACCTCTCTATGCCCTAAACTTACCCGTCTGCGGATCTCATTAGTTAGCAAGGAGGCAATCTCCATCTTACGATAGGCTTTGAGCTACTCACTGACAGGATCACTTCTTGGAAAGAAGAATCACGCTAACCCAAGACTGTGTGAAAACTTATCTCACGTGTATTTGGCTGTAGCCCAGTGGTTCCCAAAGTGGAGCCCAGGCTCCACAGGGGGAACTTTAATGACCAGAACCCTAAGTCAGTACATGATCAGTGCTTGAAGGAATTGACTTGGGCTTCTGGGCATTGAAGTCCAAGAACCAAAGGTTGGGAAACATGGCTCTGTGAATCCACACAAATGGGTTTACTGTGCATATGAAGTAAATCCATTTGTGTGGATTCACAGAGCCGGGTTTCCCAACCTTTGGTTTTTGGACTTCAATGCCCAGAAGCCTAAGTCAGTCCATTGGCTGATCCGTGCATTGGGGAATGGACTTGGGCTTCTGGGAATTGAAGTCCAAAAACCCAAGGTTGGGAAACACTGCTGTAGACTAATTGTGAGTTGGGATTTTGTAGAGGGGCTTAATTCTATGTGCTAATGCGCAAAAGAAGCCATGGGGTGGGGGCCAGGGTGGTCTTTCTCCACCCCTACTTTATGGAGTGCAAACGTTGAATTGAGAAATTCAATCCATATTGGAAAACCATGGTTACTACTAGCCCTAGTTAAAAATCATGCCTTGTTCAAACTTCTAACCACAATTGAAGGTCACGAGAACAGACACTCAATGAAGCAGTTGCAAACGACAAGAGAGTATTTCTACCCACAAAGTCACAGCTATTGAAGGTATAAAATTGGGAGCCAGCTGAGGCCAACTTTTGTTCGAAATGCTGGTCACCTCCCCATTGCAAACAAACATTTGGGCAGCCACATAGTTGCCTAAGGGGACTGCCGTGGTGCAAGTGGTTAAGATGCTGAACTCAATGACTGGAAGGTTGGAGTGCAATGCGTGGGTACTGCATGACAGAGTGAGCTCCCACCTCTGTCCCAGCTCCTGCCAATCTAGCAGTTCAAAAGCAAGAAATTGCAAATAGATAAATAGGGAAGGTACACAGCGGTCCATGCATTTTGATGTCGAGGCATGCCCATGGAACATCTGCAGATGCAGACAGTGCTGGCTCTTTGACTAACAGAGATGAGCACTGAACGACACATTTGTCTAGCACCCGAAAAAGGGCCTTCTCCGTGTCCGCACCAACCCTCTGGAACCTCCTACCAACAGATCTAAGACTTCAAAGTGAACTGCTGCCCTTCAGGAAAGGAGTAAAGACCTGGCTGGCAGGGCAGGTGTGGGGCCCGAACGGGACTATGGTTCCCGCCGGCTGGCTTTTATAAGAACTCTCTCTTCTTGTATGGTGGGTGGGATGGGTGGGTGGGATATGGGTTTTTTAAAAGGGGGGAAGTGGGTTTTTATAGGTTTTTATAATGTTTTATGTATTTTTAGAAGTGTTGTGATGCCGCCCTGAGTCGGGTTCTGCCTGAGTGGGCGGCATATACAAATGTGACTTATAAATAAATAAATAAATAAATAAAAACGACAGGGTTGGATACGAGTGGCTTTCGAGCAAGGGTGACCTTTACCTATAGTTGCCTATCTTTGTCCTAAGGGCTGGCCTGGAGCCATGTTTGCGATCCGCCTCCCTTTACATGACATTTAACCAATGACTTAAATACAGTGGATTTAGACACACGCAAGTAATCAGTACTTGTGTGTGTGTGTGTGTGTAATGCTTTCTGAGGTAATGATGGTGTCAACTGCCATACATTTCATTCCCTCTGTACCAGCTGTGGGAGGAGAAGGGGAAATTTTACACACACACACACACACACACACACACACACACACACACACACACACACACACACACACACACACACACACACACATATACATACATACATATATATATATATATATATATATATATATATATATATATATATATATATATATATATATATATATATATATATATATATATATATATATATATATATATATATATATATATATATATATATATATATATATATATATATATATATATATATATATATATATATATATATATCACTCAGACACAGTAAATAATTCATATCTATATTTAACCTCTCAACTGCCTGGAAAGCCTCATCTCCAGCTGGAGAAAAGAAAAAAAAAACCCGGCTCCAGAGTTCTGTATGAGAAACGATGCTTATCCTTTATTTAACACCTTCTGCCACCACCGGGAGGGAAAGTTTAAAACTAATGTCAACAGACAAAGAATCCTATGTAGAGTCATCATCTACCTAAGCTCTTGTCTCTCCCTCCGGCTCTGAAATTCCGTTCAGGGCCTTTCTATTATTCATGGAGGCAGATGACAATCAGAAGCGCCAAACAAGGGCTTTGAAGTGTCATGAAATTAAACACCCTGGCTTCACACGGTTTCGGGCCTTCTTCTCATTGAAAGGTACCTAGGAAGCAAAGTTAATGTGTATTGCAAGGAGATAAATCAGTACCACTTCGGCGGGAAGGTAAACTGTCTTCCATGCACTCCGGTGTTGAGGCATGCCTGCCACGGGTCCATGGAAAAGTTTGCAGAGCCAGACAGCTGTGGCTCTTTGTCTATAAACAGAGATGAGCACTGAAGCCTAGAGTTTGATACAACTGGCTTTCAAGCAAGGGCAACCTTGACTTTTATCCAATAAAAGGAAATGAAGGATAATTGAATTGAATTGAATTGAATTGTTTATTTGTACCCCGCTCTTCTAGTGCATGCACCACTCAGAGCGGCTTCCAACAATAAATAATAAACAATCAACAATGCATAACATAATAAAAGTACAATGCAATACATAATAAACATAATATCATATAAAATAATTACAGAAAGAAAGAAACATCTATTCAAAATGCAATAAGAAATATATATATATTACAAGTTAAAGGTAATCCGATGCAAACCCAACACAACAGATCCATAACCAAGGAACGTATTTCAAGAGACGATTTCCACATTGGCTTTGCATCTATCCATCTTAAAGCCAAGACTAAACCCATGACCATGTGCTAGTAGCACATGGAACTGTATTCAGAGGAGTAGCACATGGAACTGTAGTCTTATGTTTCTCCATGTCATCCTAAGGACAGTTGTGTAAATCACAGTGGCAAAAAAAAAACACCAAAAAAAAAAAAAGAAACGACACACGCCTTTTAAAAACAACAACAACACATGTTTCAAATACTAGCAAGGCCACTCTTTAGAAACTTTACTTTACCTGCTTAAGCCTGTCCTGCTGAATTAAAAAATATAATGGATATAATTAAGATCCCTTTTGGTCTCCTGCACAAACGCGGTAGTTAATTATGTAGAGTATTTAAATGACTAATTCTCCCAGCCTACTACAAGTGCATCTATTATGTCTACCACTCCGTTCCAATGGATTTTTTTTTAAAGGAAAGAGAAAATGCATGATACGGAAGTGAATGTGCACAAGGATATGATGTGAAAATATTGCAACTGTGTTCAATGCTAACATTACATTTCCACTTCATGCCACATTTAATTGTTCAGACGGAGCCCATGACGAAGGGGTGGGATACAGGTTCTGCAATGGTTCTTAACTGAGAGTTAAGGAAAGTTCCAGACTGGGGGAGGTTGTTCTATAGTGAAGGTTGCCCTTGCTAGAAAGCGACCTGTATCCAACTCGAGGGTTCAGTGCTCATCTCTGTTTGCAGCCAGAGAGCCAGCGCTGTCTGGCTCTCCAGACATTTCTGTGGTCATGTGGGAGGCATGACTAGACACCACAGTGCATGGAATGCTGTTTACCTTCCCATCAAAGTGGTCCCTATTTATCTACTTGCAATTCCTTGCTTTCGAACTGCTAAGTTGACAGGAGCTGGGACAGTGATGGGAGCTCATTCCATCACGCAGTACTCGGGTTCTCGAATTGCTGACCTGCTGACTCCAAGTTTAGCATCTTAACAACTTGAGCCACTGCAGTAAAAGTGTGAAGTTTCATTTTGACAGCCATTCAACTAAGTAGAGAAATGAAAAAGCAGGACATTTACAACGATGTTCAAATCAAAACTCAATCTTTGACATATCTGCAGAATGGGGTTGTGAAACTATCTTCCATTATTAGCACTGATTCTAACAGGAGCGATAATAACAAAATTTTAAAACATAGGTAAAGGTAAAGGTTTCCCTTGCTCGAAAGCCAGCCGTATCCGACTCTAGGGTGCAGTGCTCATCTCTGTTTCTAAGCCGAAGAGCCAGCGCTGTCTGCTTCTGCAGATGTTTCCGTGGTCATGTGGCAGGCATGACTAGACACCGGAGCGCACAGAACGCTGTTACCTTCCCACCGAAGTGGTCCCTATTTATCTACTTGCAATTTCTTGCTTTCAAACTGCTAGGTTGGCAGGAGGTGGGATGAAGACGGGAGCTCATTTCCGTCCTTGCAGTACAATCTGAAAAACATCTAAAACCCTCCCCTAACCCATTAAGAAGCTAGAAAAACAAGAGTTAAAAAGATAATAAGAGAGAAAAGAGGAGGGGGGGGCAGGAACAGACAAGTAAAATTGTGGCAAATTCTTGGAAGAAACTAAGGAAGCTATACAAGCCAGTGGGACTGGGCTGTCTATATCGTTGGCAGCGGCAGGGGCAGAAGCTGCTACTTGTATCCGAGTAGACATTTTTCCTGGATATTATTTTCAGGAAAAGTGCCACTGGTGTGAATTTGTTTAAGGTGGATCCCAGCTTGCCATGAAGTGACCCACATACTAGGATCACGGAGTCATCTCCTGTGACACATATGAAATGAGACATGCTGGATTTAACACTGCAATGGACTGTCACAGCCTTGAGGAGATTATCAAGATGCATCTTCACAGCCAGTTCATCTGGCACGGCCTCTGGATCAGTGGGAATCATAAGAACATAAGACCAGCCTTGCTGGAAGAGGCCACAGGAGCCCATGATCCAGTCCAGCATTCTGTCTCACACAGTGGCTCACCATTGGCTTCAGGGTATTATTCCCAAGCAGATGCCTTCAATGGCATGGAGAGATATCCTACCTATCTCTCCAACCACGAGCTTGTCCTTAGGTATCCATAATTATAGCCATGGATCCCCTTGTCCTCCATGAACTTGTCTAATCCTTTCTTAAAGCTGTCAAGACTGACAGCTGTCACCACTTCTTCTGGCAGGGAGTTCCATAGACCAGTAATCCTCTGGGTGAAAAAGGACTTTCTCTTATTTGTTTGAGAACTAGTACCCAAAAGTTTCATGGAGTGTCCCCTAGTTCTAGTGTTGTGCGATAGGGAAGTTTTTCCTTATCTACTTTGTCCACACCGTGCATGATTTTATAAACTTCAATCAGGTCACCTCTTAGACGTCGTTGTTCAAGAGTGAAAAGGCCCAACCGTTGCAGCCTCAGATGGTAAGGAAGGTGTTCCAGTCCCCTCATCATTCTGGTTGCCCTCCTCTGCACTTTCTCCAGCTCCATAATATCCTTCTGGAGGTATGGCGACCAGAACTGTACACAGTATTCCAGATGGGGCCTCACCATAGATTTATAAAGAGGCCAAATGACACTTGCTGACTTATTTTCTATACCCTTCCTAAGGATCCCTAGCATTGAGTTTGCTTTTTTTACTGCTGAGGCACACTGGGTTGACACCTTCATTGAGTTGTCCACCAGGACACCAAGGTCCCTTTCCTGGTTTGTCGCAGAGAGTTCAGACCCCATCAGTTTATAAATGTAATTGGGGTTTTTTGCCCCAACATGCATCACTCTGCACTTACTAATGTTGAAGCTCATTTGCCACTGGTTTGCCCACTCCCCCAGTGTCAAGAGATCCCTCTGGAGCTCCTCACAATCTCTCACAGCTTTCACTACCCTGTATAATTTAGTGTTGTCAGCAAATTTGGCTACCTTGCTTTTTACTCCTACCTCTAGATCATTTATGAAGAGGTTGAAAAGCAGGGGTCCCAGTACTGAACCTTGGGGGACCCCACTCTTGACTTCCCTCCACTTGGAAATGAAGTGTCCATTGAGTGCTACCCTCTGTTTCCTGTCCCTTAGCCAGTTGCTGATCCAGGACAAGACCTGTCCCTTTATTCCATTACTAGTAAGTTTATTCAAGAGCCTTTGGTGTGGGACCTTGTCAAAAGCCTTCTGAAAGTCCAGATAAACAATGTCAACTGGATCCCCCTTATCCACATGCTTGTTGACACTCTCAAAAATCCCAACAGATTAGTGAGGCATGATTTGCCCTTGCAAAAGCCATGATGGCTCTCCTTTAGCAGCGCCTTCCTTCCCTACGAAGATAGGCTCTGTTTTGGGCATGTGGTCTCTGTCTTCTTCAGTGAATACTGAAGCCAAGAATTCATGGAGTCTCTCTGCAATCTCTGTTTCCTCTTTAATAACCCCTTGCCTTCCATTGTCATCTAATGGTCCAATGGCCTTCCTAGTTGGGTTCTTACTTCTAATGTACTTAAAGAAGTCTTTGTTATTTCTCTGAGTATTTTTAGCTATACGCTCCTCAAAGTCTTGCTTTGCTTTCCTGATTGTTGCCTTGCATTTGTTCTGCCAGAATTTATGTTGCTGCCTGCTGTCCTCATTCGGACAAGCCTTCCATCTTCTAAATGAGCTTTTCTTGCTCTTGATCACTTCCCGAACAGCTCCTGTAAGCCACATTGGAGTCCTCTTGGACCTGGCAGTGTCCTTTTTCCTTTTGGGTAAAATGCATTCCAATTGTTATTGTTTTTGTAAACAGCCTCCATGCCTCTTGGAGTGTTTGGACTCTCTCAATTTTCCCTTTCAGCTTCTTTTTTACTAGTTTCCTCAACTTCGGGAAATTTCCTTTTTGAAAATTTAAGGTCTCTGTGTTAGATTTTATCAGTGACTTGCGGTCTATGATCAAGTTAAACATAATTGAGTTGTGGTCACTGTTCCCTATTGGATCAGTCACATTAACATCTTGCACCAGATCCTGAGTATTACTCAGGATCAAGTCAAGGATTCTTGTACCTCTAGTTGGGTCTTCAACCATCTGTCCCAGGGAACAATCAGAGTTCCTCCTCTGCTCGCTTTGCCATTGGGGCCAATAGGATGGTTTCCAGTGGCGTTTTCTCCACTGAAGGGGGGGGACTATCACCCCACCTGAAGGGGCTCATTTGCCCATAGCCATTTGCCCCTTTAGTTGGTCAGGTTATTTACCAATGCCCAACACTCAGCGCTGAGTCAATGGCTGTACGGTCTATTCCATTACCATACTGGGATATCCGGCAAGACAGAATCTATATTGCACGTATCAATAAAAAACAACACCCACATTAAAAGCTGTCTGTCTCAGCAACAAGGTTTAAAACATAACTGACCTGCCTAGGAATGTGCACAAATGGTGAAAGTTCCAGATCATAAATGTGTTTGCATGTGCAAAGACATTGCTGACATTTTTGACGGTACAAGTGAGAACAAAATGAACGCTATTTCTTACGCTATAATTAGACCACAGCTGAAACATCTCAGCTAGGTTAATTAACATCTGACACATTTCACTATTCAAATAAATTGAACCTGAATATAAAATCTGCTTTGATTCTCTGAGAACCTAAAGAATTGTACCATCACCGAGAAGAAAAAGTAACAAGATGTCTCTACCCCACAAATGTATGTTCCTTTTAACCATCCATTTCATTCATTTATGGGGACAAAAAGGTTAAATAGTACCTTACAATACAAAAAAGAAAAAAAAAGGAGACATCCAAGAATATTTCCATAGAATAGTTTCTAGGAGGTTAGCATAGACCAGTGATGGCGAACTTTGGAACTCCAGGTGCTCTTGGACTTCAATTCCCAGAAGCCCAAGTCCCTGTGAATACACACAAATGTGTTTACTTTATATGCAGTAAATCCATTTGTGTGGATTCACAGGGACTTGGGCTTCTGAGAAATGAAGTCCAAGAACAGCGCATACACACAGTAAACCCATGAGTGTGGATTCACAGAGACTTGTGTTTCTGGGAATTGAAGTCCAAGAACAGCTGGAGTGCCAAGGCTGGCCATCACAGGCATAGACTCACAAGAAAGCCTTGTGAAACTACAAGAACACAGTTAAAGGGAGTGAAGGGGCCTTGATGGATTTCTTGTAGATGGGTTGTCTGGTGCCATCATTCACATAACACCTGGCTAAGTTTTATTTATATGTTACTTCTGGCCAAGTTATCCTGTTATGCAGTGATGCACTGCAGTAGGTTCTCTCAGGTTCTGCAGAACCGGTAGCGGAAATTCCCCCAGGTCATGCCCACTTGGTTGGCCATGCCCACCTCCATAGCCCATAATGCAGGATGTTTGGCCATGCCCACAAATTTGGCCCCACCCACAGATTTGGCCAACCCACAGAGTAGGTAGTAAAAAAAATTTGCAGTGCATCACTGCTGTTATGGTCCTATAGTAGACCCTACTGCCAGCTACTCAACACCAAGTGATGATAATGTGGTTTACTTATTGTTATTTTAATATATTTTATTGTGCTGAATTAGGGATTGTGTAATATATATGTTTGAAGATGTTTCTGTGAGCCACCCTGAGTCGAGCGAGTGGGCAGCATATAAATTCAATAAATGAAATGAAACGGAGTGGCAGGTGGCAGTTAACTAACCTGACAACCCTGAGGACAAATGGCCTTGGGTGGCAAAGTCCACAGGGAAGGGTGGATTAAATCTTACTTTTGAATCCATCTTGATGGAGGGCAGCAGCTTCATCCATTCTGGCCTCGGGCTGATGAGGACTTTGCATGCCAAAAGGGCTCAGGGCCAGAAAGTGAAAATATGGAACTGGATCAGTGGTACTGTGGGTGTCACTCTGTGATGTGGAAGCCAGATGAAAGGCCACTGCATTATATTCTCAGTACAGTCTTCATGGCCAATCACCATGATGATAAGCAATATTTGGAACCGGATACGGCACTTGAAGGAGCAGCTAACAAAACCCCATTATTTTGCAAAAAAAAAATTTGAAGGAAAAAAGAGGGTATAAGTGAGAAAAACACCACTTTATAAACACTAGGATAGCTTGCATGAGATATAACATGGAAAGTAACAACAAATGCTTTTGACGCTCACTTCTTTTAAAATTCAAAATCTTCAAGAAGCAGGACTCTAGCCTTTGCTGAATGCCACTACAACTTGAAATGGCTTTCACAACTGGAGCAAAATGCAGGATGGCTATTTTTAGTGTTTGGCTGCATTGTCACACTTCCATCAAAGTCTACAGTAAACACACAATCACACATGTAAAAGTGGCTGGAGGGAGATCTTACACAATTTCTTTGAGGGTGGATAATTCTCTGTCTTTGCTTGAGCTATTCAAGCCATTGTTAACGATAATAAACATGAGAAACACCTTAATCCATCCGACAGAGGCTGCACATGAGAAACACCTTAATCCATCTGACAGAGGCTGCACGTTGTCTCTGGCTAGCTAAGGGGTGCCCAAACTAGGGCCTGTGGGCTGGATCCGGCCCCTGATGCCAATGCAGCTGGCCCACACTGCCCTCATCGCTCCCAGAAGCAGAAGTAAAACACACTTGTATGGGCATGTTTTACTTCTGCTTCTAGGAGCAATGAGGGCAGTGGGGGGTGGATGAATTGATGTCGAGGGTCAGATACAGCCCACGGGCCCAAATTTGGCCACTCCTGGTTTAAGCAGAGAAGACACATGAGAATTAACTTCAGCATAAATCCTTTTACAAAGGAATATACATTTATTTTTTAAAGGAAAGTGATTTATCGCATGTGGATTTTGTTGCCTTGATTATACCTGAGAAGCGATGTATTGTACTGTCCTAAGACTAGCCAAGGAATAAGCCTCTCACGCCATTTCCTCAACAGGAGGTTGGAAAAGTTTAAACCAGGATTTGGATGCATTTTTGATCTATCAGCTTTTCATCTATCTCAGCAGGTGAACACATTAGCTTCAAGGCATACTGAAGGAGGAGGAACCATCACAAAGCATTGCAGAGTTTCTCCAGCAAAAAACCTTTCAACCCAGAATAATTTCGGACACAAAATTATTATTATCACAAATCCTATAAGATAACTGCCATATGTTTAAGGAAATGGAAGGAAATTCCATACGGAATTTATATATGTTTAAGGAAAGCCGAGGTATTCCAGGGAGCAGTGAAATTATGCCTCTGGCAGAGTAATTTAGCTGATTACCCGGTGTTGCCCGGGTTCTTAGGACATTATTGGGGAAACACTCTGCACATACATAGGGGAACAGGCATGGGCCACTTGCACAGGAACAGCAGGAAGAGACTCCTACAGTGGGGGTGGAGGTGGGGGTGGGGGATGCAAATGTCTCCCCCTCCCAGTCTGGCCTCAGTATAGTAAAATGCCCCTTACAATCGAGGCTTCCACGGGGACTACAATTCCCACCGCGCATTGCATGGCACCGAAGGCCGGCCCTGCTAAGAACCTTGAGATGGGCAGTTTCCCATCTCCCGTCTGTTGCATCCAATCAAAGCCAGCAGGAAAGGGGAAAACATTCCGTCTCAAGGTTCTTAGCAGGGCCGGCCGTCGGTGCCACGCAATGGATGGTGGGAATTGTAGTCCCCGTGGATGCGTCGACTGCAAGGGGTGTTTTACAATTCTGAGGCCAGACTGGGAGGGGGAGCCATAGGAATAGCCCCCTCCCACCGTCGTAAGAGTATCATCCCACTCTTACTGTGCAAGTAGCCCGTGCCTGTTCCCCCAGAGCCTGTGCAGTTTTTTTCCAGGCGGAAGGGAGGCCCGACATGGGGTTGTGGAGGAGACAGGCTGCGATGGCCGCCCACTGAGCATAGTTGTTTGGGAGTGTGCTGGCCAGAGTGAGGCGACTTTCCTGGCCATGTAGTGTCTAGCTCCTCTGTTGAACACGGGCACGGCGCTGCCCTCATCGCGGTGCCTCGGGGCTCGGGCTGTCCCTGCCTGGGCCGCCAATGAATGAGGTGAGCAAACATAGAGGAAGAGGTCCCTGCCGCCGGGTCCCTGCATGCTGCTGCCTCCGCTGCCTCCCCCCAGCACTTGACTACAGTGACGCTGGGTTGGGGTGGCGGCATTAGAGGCGGGCATCCAGATTCTGTCCTGTGTGTCTGACCCTTGTTCAGCTGAGGAGGAGGAGGCGCCACCATTTCCCTCAGCAACCAGCCCCCCCCCCTGTGCTCGCTCTTAATCACACAGCTGCTTTTAATGGCTGATGTTCCATCGGCAAAGGCACCATGGGAAGGGTTTCTCCTTTAATTCAGTTGGGCAACCATCTCCCCGTGCCATGAGACTTTCCATGGATGGGTGAACAGCATGCGCAAAGGCTGCTAGGAGCTGTAGTTCCACTCCTCAGGCTTATCTATGGCGGCTGTCCACCCCAAGAACCACGACTCCCAGGATGCACCAGGTCTGCTGTCTCGTCACTTTCTCTCCTGCTGGTGGGGGTGCCCCCTTTGCGACACCCGTCTTGGATCACAAACCCCAAAATGTGCTGCTGGACCCCTGCAAGGACCCTCTCACATGCTCAAGGTAGGTGTGTGCAGAGTTTCAGGGCAGTCAGTAAAGAGGTGCAGATTTGTATTCAGCACAAACAAGAACACACCACTTTTTAAAATATAACTAGCATAGGTTGCCTGGCATTGCAGGGCTGTTATAAATTGTGTTTTGCTTTTTTGGGTTTTTTCTTTTAGTTAAAAATCAACAGAGGATGCTATACATATTTTTTAAATTTAACATATGTTTGTTATTTGTGTAAACTTTTTATTTATTGTTATTTTTTATTTGTTTTACACTTGTGGCCTCTAGGTGGGGCTGTCGTGTTTTTGACTTGTTTTTAATATTCTGGCCTGCAGGTGGGGCTGTTGGTTTTGGTTGTGTTTCACTTGTTTTTCCTCTCCTGGCCTCTAGTCTTCCGGTAAGTAGTCTTTGTTTCTTCATTTCTGTTCCGGAGTCATGGAGGGAGGACGTGCTGGTGAGTTCTCTGATTTTTTTTAATCAGGGGTTGTTTTTTTGGACTGTTAGGTGTTTCTGTTTTTTGGGTTTTTTGTGGTTTTTTGTGGTTTTTAGATGTGTTTAATTGTTTTGTTTATTTCTGGTTGGTTTTTATGTTTCTGATTTCTTTTGTGATTATTTGTTTAATTTGTGGTATTTTTGTTGTTTAAGTAAGTTATTTTCGTGTAGTAGTAAGGTGTTTTTTTCTGTGCTTTCATGGTATTTTGGGTGTTTTTGTTTGTGGATTTTGTTGTTTATTGTTTTATTGGTTAATGTGTTTGTTTATTTATTTATTTATTTGTGTTTTATTACTTTTGGTGTTTGGCGTTTTGGGTAAATGTTTGTTTTTGTTGTTGGTGTGTACTTTTGCATAAAGAACAGGCTGCCTCTTGGTTCCTCTTTTCCCCATTGCTGCTTGGAATTTTGGTTTCGATGTAGCAATGGGGAAAAGGAGGAACTGGCAGTCAGCCCATTCTTCCCCTGGTAAGGTTCGTTACGTAGGTCGGGGGAGAAGGAGGCAGAGAAGAGCTATCTGCTTCACGATGGTTCTCTCTGTCTCCTTTCTCTCCTGGCTTACCTAACCGGAGATTGGCAGGCAGCGATCTGTAAGGGGTGGTGCTCTTCCTTGCAGGTTGCTGGCTGCTGCTTCTGTATTACCTCCACCACTGTTTTGTGTTAGTTCTCGAAACAGTGGTGTCGGAAGTACAAAGGAGGCAGCCAGTCATTCGCCAGGGAGGGTGCTTCCCCCGACGAACTGCTGCCTGCTGTTTTTTTTCCCCAACCCAGCTCAAGGTACTTTGAGGCCGGCGGTGGTCTCGCCGTGTCTTCGGTGGGGTAGCATGGAGGACAGGGAGTCCCTCTTCTCCCCGTTGCTCTGGGAAAAAAGGCCGGTGGGTGTCTTGCTGTGGTTTTTCGTAGGTGTTTGTTTTGCGAGGCTGTGATGCGCTGCGTCCGCCTGCAGCAGACTTGCGCTCCCATTGTGGGATGCCTGCGTTTCTTAATTTTATTTTTTGCGCGCCGGCTTTCTCAGCATTCTGCATGCTCACGGCGCATAGGACGCTGGGACTTGGGAGTTTTGTTGTTGTTTTCTTGCATTCGTGTGGCGTTCCCCCCCCTGCAGCTCGATTTTAATTGGCCGTGCTGCATTTCCCAACGTTCTTTTAGCTTGCACCTCTCAGCCTGATTGGCTGAGGCACGGCGCAGAGGACGTTGGGAAGTGAAGTTCTTTCCCTTTTTTCACGTTCATGGGGCTCTTTCCCCACTGGCACCTTTGGCAACTCTGCAGTAACCTGCAGACTGGGTTCGGGTGAGTGCATGAGGCTCAGTACGGGATAGGATGGACAGGTGCAGAAACGTATAGCAAGTTCCAACGGTTAAGCCTTGGATTTATAAGTATACATTTTATCATTTATTTATTTAAAATTTTATATTGCACTTTTCTCCTGAAAACAACCCAAGGCAGGTCCTTTACTCCATCTTTACACAATGAGTGATTCTGGAAAACTCAAAACTTCAAAACTGGCTGACTGGTTAGAAAAATGCAGAAATAATTCACTTAATGGGTCTATTCAAGCAAGCTGTAGTGATTGTACTGTAGCTAGGTGATCTTCACACCATTTGCACAATATTGTTCTCAATATTGTTTACAAAAATGTAAAAACCTCACCCATATCCACAGTTTCAATATCCACAGTTTCAGTTATCTTTATGGGGAAATTTTCAATTTAAAAATCCCGTAATATACAGTACTGTAATATACAGAGCTGGCCACTGGAGGCCACTGTCTTCAATAAGGAGTTCACTGTTATCTGCGGTTTCACTTATCTGCAGTAGGTCTTGGAATGTATCCCTTGCAGATATGGGGGTGTGACCTGCAATTAATTCCATAGTTCAACTATAGACGGTATGAAGCCATGTTTGCACCTTGGATTTATGTTTTTGTCATCATCAGTGGTGCGTGTGGCAGAGTCAGTGATCACACATTTCTTCAAGAGTTTTGGACAGCCTCCACTGCTTCCCAGGGCAGCAGGAGGCTTTTCGGAGCACAACCAGTCCATTTTGAAAATTTTCCGCTGCTTCCCTTCTTGCTCCCAGCAGCTAATCCACAGCACTTGGATACTTCCTGGTTCAGTGCCAGGAAACCAGGCGCTGATGCCAGTGCCATCTGCCAATGGAAGTCTCCAAGCGCCATGGGTTATCTACTGGGACCAAGCGGGAAACCAGCAGAAAATTTCCAAAATGGACTGATTGTACTCCAAAAGGCCTCCTGCCACCCTGGGAAGCAGCAGAAGCTGTCCAAAAACCCTGGAGAAACATTCGACCACCGCCACTTACACCATAGTAAGTGATGTATCATGACTTCCGGTGGTGGGGGCGGGTAGGGGGTAGTCCTAGAGGTGGCCAGGTAGCCACTGTGGGCTGGATTAATGATATTTATGGGCTGGATTAGGCCTGTGGGCAAGGGGTTGTGAATGGCTGATCTCACTGAATAACAGTCAAGAGCAATCAATGTATTAAAAAATCATACTTATATACCACCCAATAGTGTCTAGTGCACTCCCTGGGTGGTTTACAAGTTAATTACCATTTTGCCCCCAACATGCTACGTACTCATTTTATGGATCTCGGAAGGATGGACGGCTGAGTCAACCTTGAGCCCTGGTCAGGATTGTACTCACAACTCTGCAGACTTCTTTCACAATCCTCTAAAAAGTCCAATGTTCAAACACATCCATCACATTTTGCCACTCATTCCTAATGGTTTACAAGCAGGTATCAAAGACTTATAAGAGACAGTTAGAGGTATCAACTCAAATGCCAAGATTTCTACTTGTGCACTCAAACCTTTGCAATGCAAAGCTCAGATCCAATTAAGATCTACATCAACTTTAATCCCCCATGACACCATCTTGTGGAATACACTTTATATACAATATTGACTGAACTATATAAGATTTGCTGAAATTATGGATGAAATATTGAACGGCACTTGCTGTACCAAGACAGAGCTATGTGGGAAAAGTCTGCATTTACAGGTAACATTTACATAATATTTCTGGCTCAGTGTAGAAAAATCCAAATTACATCAACAGAAAGAAAAAACAAACCAACATGGTATGGTTTTGTTCAGGTCAGGAAGAGATTCAAAAAGTAATATCCTAGCAGGGTGATATACAAGAATATAAACCCAAGAGCTAAAACAAGAAGCAAAAGCATTTCAGATTTCACCCTTTTTATTAGGTGTTTTTCATTTTGCAAAGGACGCAAAAACTTCCATCAGATATTGTTGAAGCCCCGTAAAAGTGGTCTGCCTTCCGAAGGCTGTTTCTCCTTGTCACTTTTGCAAAGAGAGTAGCCTTCGTAGTTTATGACTCCTAAGATTGAGGACAAGGAGACGAGGAGAGAATTAGCAGCATCGCTACGACATCTGCTAGCAAACTGGGGTGGAAACACCCTTTCCTCCTAGGCCAGTGATGGCGAACCTTGGCACTCCAGGTGTTCGTGGACTTCAATTCTCAGAAGTCCAAGTCTCTGTGAATCCCGCAAATGGGTTTACCGTGTATATGTCACTCCAGGTGTTCTTGGACTTCAATTCTCAGAAGCCCAAGTCTCTGTGAATCCACACAAATGGGTTTAGTGCACGCACAGAGAGACTTGGGCTTCTAGGAATTGAAGTCCAAGAACACCTAGAGTGCCAAAGTTTTCCATCATGGTCCTTGACTATAAATCCTGGGGAAACAAGGTGCCCTGGAAGGAAGGAGGGGAAAGGATGTTGGATTGGATATGGGATTGCAAGATTTAAGAATGGCATTTCCCTTTTCAAGGGGAGCTTTCAAGATCTGTTGGGGTGTGTGTGTGGAAATTATAGCTCTTCCATGCTTCGCTCAACATTTACTAAGGACCCCACTAACATTTACTAAGGACCCCACTGACATGGAACACAGAAGAAAGAGAGGTCCTCAAGTCCTCTTCTTACAGTCTAGAGACCAACAAATAAAGTCTATGCTAGGAGTTCTCAACCTTTTTAAGCCAGGGAATGGGTCACACTCCCTCAGGTAACTTTGGGGGCCAGATGACCATTTTGCCCTTCCTCTATCACATGCCATTTCTGGTTGTGGTGGAGGCAGTGGGCGGCCACATGAAATGGTGCTGTGGGCCGCAGGTTGAGAATCCCTGGTCTATACATTGGGTCAGCACTGACTGTTCACCTGGGGGAGACAGACTCTTTGGTTACTAGAGGTTGAGTCCATGGTGGTGATTGTGGTGAATATCTCCACTGGTATGATATGTTAGGAGTCCTGGGGAATGGAAATTAGTTCAAATTTTTACCCCAAAACAATTCCCCCCCCCAATTTATGGACAAACGTATGGATCAAACACAGCCATCTTTCATACTCTATACTTTGCTGAATTTTGCAGCGCAGTTCTCTATTCAAAAACGATGCATTAATAATGAATACAGTTGGGAAGAAATAGGTAAAAAGCAATAGTCTAGTGAAGCAGCAGACCAAAGGCATGTATTTAGGGTGACGTTCGTAAATGCAAATTGCTGTGCATGCTTGAAAACAATCCATAGAGCAAGGCACAACTGGGCCAAATGGCCTTCTGACTAATGGCCAAGATGAATTGATATCACAACCCAATGTGTGCGCTTAATTCCCAGTCCTCATCAAAGTGGGGAGATTCCAAACACATCCTGATGGACATGTTCAGATTTTGGCTCTGAACACACAAAAAGATGAGTGTGGAGAGAGCTGGGAAGGCGCACATTCTACCCCTTCCCACAAATCCTCTTCAAATGTAAACCCCCAAAGGTAAAGGTTGCCAGTGGTGTGCTGGGCACCTTGGGAGGGCAGAGGAATGGAAGTGATGGGGTGCCTATGGGGGGGGGGAGGTTGGAGGGGAGAAATCTCATACATTTCCATTAACTCTGCCTGCCTCTGGGGAGAGCGCCAGCCACTGGGGCGCACCGGGATGAGTCCCTGTATCCCTATGGGCCAGCACAACACTGTTCACTGCTCATCTCCATTTATAGCCAAAGATCCAATGCTGTCTGCATCTACAGACATTTCTGTGGACTTGTGGCAGGCATGACTAGACACAGGAGTGCATGGAACACTGCTTACCTTCCCACCAAAGTTGTTTTGTTGTTCAGTCGCACAGTCGATTCCGACTCTTTGCGACCCCATGGACCATTGTCCTCCAGGCACCTCTATCCTCCACCATCCTCCTCATCCCGCCCAGCCCTGTGCCTACTGCATCCACGATGCCATCTAGCCATCTCATCCTTGGCCGTCCCCTTCTTCTTTTGCCCCCGACCTTCCCCAGCATCAAGGCCTTCTCCAGTGAATCCTCCCTTCCCATTTGATATCCAAAGTACTTCATCTTCATCTTTGTTATTTGACCTTCTAAGGAGCAGTCAGGGCTAATCTCTTCTAATATTGACCTATTTGTTCTCCTCGCTGTCCAGGGGACTCTCAAAACTCTCCTCCAGCACCACATTTCAAAGGCATCTATTCTTCTGCGTTCAGCCTTCCTAATGGTCCAGCTCTCACATCCATACATTACCACTGAGAATACCATTGCTTTGACTATGCAGACTTTTGTTTGCAGTGAGATGTCTCTACTTTTCACTATGTTCCCCAGGTTTCTCATAGCTTGTCTCCCAAGAATCAGTTGCCTTTTTATTTCATGGCTGCAATCCCCATCTGCAGAGATCTTGGATCTTAAGAAAGCAAAACCTGTTACTGCTTCTGCTTCTTCCCCATCTGTTTTCCAGGGACTGATGGGGCCTGTTGCCATCATCTTGGTTTTCTTGATATTGAGTCTCAAACCAGCCTTTGCACTCTCTTCTTCCAACCTAATCAGGAGCTTCTTTAGGTCTTCCTCACTTTCTGCCATTAGGGTGGTATCATCTGCATATCTCAAATTGTTGATGTTTCTCCCCACAGTTTTGATTCCATATTGTGATTCCTCCATCCCTGCATTGCGCATTATGTGCTCTGTGGATAGGTTGAATAAGCAGGGTGACAAAATGCAGCCTTGTCCTTTTCCTATTCCAAACCACTCCGTCATTCCATACTCTGTCCTAACTGTTGCTTCTTGATTCATGTACAGATTTCTCATGAGACATATGAGGTGTTCTGGTATTCCCATTTCTTTAATTACTTGCCACATTTTGTTGTGGTCCACACAGCCAAAGGCCTTGGTGTAGACAATGAAGCAGAAGTAAGCTTGTTTCTGGTATCCCTTTGTTTTCTCTATGATCCAACGTATGTTGGCAATGTGGTCTCTGGTCCCCCTGCCTCTTCTGAACCCAGCCTGCACCTCTGGTAGTTCTCTCTCTACATGCTGCTGCAGTCTATCCTGTATTATCTTGAGCATCACCTTGCTAGCTTGTGGGATGAACGCAATTGTTTGATAATTTGAACATTCTTTGGCATTGCCCTTTTTTGGGATTGGGACGTATACTGATTTTTTCCAATTCTGTGCCCACTGTTTCGTTTTCCAAATCTGCTGACATATAGCATGTGGTAGCTTGATTCCATCATCTTTTAGGCCTTTGAAAAATTCACCTGGGATACCATCATCTCCACTGGCTTTGTTATTTGCAGTGCTTTTTAGGGCCTTTCTTACTTTACTCTCTAGGATGTCTGGTTCAAGTTCAAATTCCCCGTCATTTTTATTTTCAGGGGTGTTTAGGTCTTTTTTGTAAAGTTCCTCTGTGTACTCTTTCCATCTTTTCTTTATCTCTTCTGCATCCGCTAACTCTTTGCCATCTTTGTCTTTTATCGTGGTCATTTTTGCTTTGAACATTCCCTTGACTTCCCCAATTTTTGGAAAAGATCTCTAGTCCTGCCTCTTGTGTTGTTTTCCTCTATTTCTTTGCACTGTTCATTTAAATAGATTTCCTTGTCTCTCCTTGCTTTTCTTTGAAATTCTGTGTTCAAGTGACTGTATTTTTTCTTTTCTCCTTTGCCTTTTGCATTCCTTCTTTCCTCTGCTATCTTAAGGGCCTCATCAGACAACCACTTTGCTTTTTTATGCTTCTTTTCTTTTGGTATGGTTTTCCTTGTTGCCTCCCGCATGATGTCCCGCATCTCTGTCCATAATTTTTCTGGTACTCTGTCTATCTGGTCCAAACCATTAAATCTGTTCCACACCTCCACCACATATTCTTTGGGTATGTTGTCTAGATCATATCTGTCTGACCTATTTGTTTTCCCTATTTTCTTTAATCTGAGCCTGAATTTTACGATCATTAGATCAGTAGATTGTGTAGATCCTGTAGATTGCGATCAGTAGATCAGTACATTGTGGTACCAAAGTAGTACCTGTTTATTTACTTGCAATTTCTTGCTTTCGAACGGCTAGGTTGACAGGCGCTGGGACAGAGACGGGAGCTCACTCCATCGTGCAGCACTTGGGTCTCGAACTGCTGATCTGCCGACCTTCCAGTCGTCAAGTTCAACACATTAAACACTAGGCCACCACAGCCCCCCCCCCCCCGGAATATAAAGTGATAGCTAAATAAGATTAGGATTATAAATGGAGTGCAACTGAAGGAGCTGCAGGGAAGGGGTATCCTGCCACATGTTGTCATAGACAACCGATTGCCATGTCTTCCTTCACCACCAGCTGAAGTAGCCATGGCTAACGGCCACTGTGGACCACAAAACAGGTTGCCTTTTGAGATGCCAGAAGAATGAACCAAAAACCTCTGGAACCATGCAAACATTTGAAGAAACACCCCTGCGTTAGTTCATAATTTGGACCTTGACAACAGTCACCTCACATGATCAACACCTCATGCTCTCCAACCCACGCGGATCAGGTTTTTATTTTGCTTTGTTTCACAACACCTGTAGGCAAACACAACTTAGAAAGGAGAGGAACGATATTTGCAAAATCAGCAAAATCAGGCAATCAAGAACACAATTCCCTTGCTTGTGTCCGGTCTTTTATCTCTTTAGTTCCCACTGAACTGCAGTGACACCTCCTGGTAAGACAACAGAGACACGTACGGGCTTTGTGCCTTTGTGTGTGTGTGTGTGTGTTTACCATCACCTTGAGAACTTGCTCAGAAAATTAACTATGGCCTGGAACTTGGCGGCCAGTTTCACTTTTTCAAGGACAAGGCTTTTTCTGGACGTCTGCAAAACTTGGAGGAGAGAAGGCATTGTTTGTTTCACAACCACGGTACGCACTGCTGGAGCAAGGAGCAGTCTGTGTGCCGTTTGTGGTAAAAGTCTAACAAGGGCCGAACGTAAGCACAGATTCCTGCGTGCCAAATGCCAACCATAAATGAGTTGGACCCCTAACAGAACGCTTACCTGTTTATACAAAGGCTTATCAGGATTAACAAAACCAGAAGCAATGGGAATACTAAGAATTTGCATAATGCACCATAGCCAAGGACTTCAATGGATTAAGGCCCATGGGAAAAACAATTAATTAAAGTCATTTTAATTAATAAAATGTGGGCATTTCTAAATACCAGAAGGATCATCCCGCCCTCCAGATAGGGTGGTCGCATGCCCCGCTTTATCAAAGACAGTCCTCTGATACTTGGTCCTTCTTAGGACGGTTGACCCCTCTTATTTACTATACGTCTTCTATAAAACATGACAATCATAACCAGGCCATATGCAAGTTAATAAGCAAGATCAACTCAAAATGATTTAACAAACTATCTTCTCCAAAACCAACCCAGATTAACTGGACAACAGATTTGCTTATACTACATTAACTAACAGACGAGCCTCTCTCAATTTCTCAACTTTAAAGTTTATTCATATTAATGTTTGTGTGCAAGTCTGGTCAGGTTGTCATGCTATGGTAACAGAGTAGACCCTGCTGTCAGTGACTCAATGCTGAGTGTCGGGCGGCGATTAACTAACCTGACAACCCTGAGGACTAGCGGCCTTGGCGAAGTCCACAGAGAAGGGTGAGGGTACCCAAGTGGGTTAAACCCCACTTGAATCCATCTTGATGGAGGGAAACAGCTTCATCTATCCTGGCCTGGGGATGATGATGATGACTTTGCGTGCCAAAAGGGCTCAGGACCAGAAAGTGACTCACAGAACTGGAACAGTCGTGCTATGGGTGTCATGCTGCGATGCGAAAGGCAAATGAAAGGCCACTGCATTATATTTGCAGGACAGTCTTCAAGGCTGATTGCCATGAGGATCACCAATATTCGGATTTGGATATGGCACAACAAGAAGAAATGTTTGTGCAAATTTTCGTTGTATGTGTATTTTCACATATGATGAAAGTTTATCATACAATTGTTGGAAGCAGTTTTCCTGGGACATAATACAAGTTTGGCACACCTTTCCCACTGGCGTATGCATTTCTGCCAGTTCCTCCTAAAACATTCCTTTTGGGAGAACTCTATCACTGAATTTGCAGAGATGTTGAGGGTTTTAAGCCTGTACACACAGGCTTATCCAAATGGGAACAGAAATGAATTTGCTCAATAAAACCTGCCAGTGGTGAAGCACTGGGGGGGGGGGAGATCACCCTTCCCCATTTGTATATCCCTTCCACTAAAATGGACCTGCTTTGATAAACATGTACTAGCTAAAAAATAACAAAACCAATTTTTAGTCCTCTGCAAATGTTTGCAGAACTCATTAATAGAGTTCTGCAAACATTTAATAAAGGAGACATTAGCCCCTTAATTAAGTAAGTTTTAATCAAGATGATTAATAGGATTTTTCCAAGATACAAAATTCAATGCATCCCTATGGGAAATTGCATTCAATGCATTCCTATGGGAAATTCAAGATAAGAATTTTTCAAGCTACAGTAAAACTTCAACTTACGTATGCCGTGAGTTACGTAAAAATTCATTTTCCCTGTGGGTTTGCTTCAATTTACGTACAAATCATTTTCCTATGGGTTTGCTTCGAGTTACATAAAAATGATTTTTCTTATGGGTTTGTTTTGAGTTACGTAAAAATTCATTTTTACTATGGGTTTGCTTCGAGTTAAGTAAAAAACGGATTTACATAAAAGCCTAATGAACAGGCGTTTTATGTAAGTAGGTGTTTTACTGTACAACCAACCTCGAGCAACAAATTAAATTTGAGTAATTTTGGTGGCAGTTTTAATGGTTTTTTAAAATTGGTTTTTAAAATGTGATTGGTTTTATTTTCTGTGAGCCGCCCAGAGTCTTCGGAGTTGGGCAGCAATATAAATCAGATAGATAGATAGATAACTGTAGAGTTTTGACTGTACTAGCAATTTCTTGCTTGCGAACTACTTGGTTGGCAGGAACTGGGACAGATGATGGGAGTTCACTCCATGGTGCAGCACTCGGGTCTTGAACTGCTGACCTGCCGACCTTCCAGTCATCAAGTTCAGTGTCTTAACCACTAAGCCACCGCAGTCCATTTTATAATGGTTTCCCACATTATTGCAAAGCAATCTAGCAAATCCACTCGGCAACCATAGCCTTCCAGCGCTAAAGCGCCTGGCAGTGTGTAAGTAAAGCCAAGACACAAATGTGTTTGAGCGAAGCTTCTCCTGGTGCAGAAGCGTCTGGAGCATGACATGATGCAGACCATTAAAACCGACGCAAGAGGATCAAGAGAGATGAACCACTTCACGGCGAGAGCAGACGGAGAACCCAAGGAGCCGCGCTTCTCCTTCTGTCATGCACAACATTAAAGAGTCTAATTGGAAAGCAATTTCGGCGAGTTTTAAGCACAGACAACCATTTTTTTGTAAGAAAAAAATTCCCAGTTTGGCAACAAATTACACCAAGTAAAGTTTCAAATGCAGCAGATAATGAGATGAGTGAAGCAAGCCTGAGAGGGGGAGGGGGAGGGAGATGGGAAATTGATGACAGACATAAAGATGTGAAATGCTGCACTCCAAAAACCAAGGGGTTTATGAGATTTTGATGCGTTGTTTCCCGACTCTGTCTCTCTTCCAAGACTTCAAGTCCTCCGCTGGAAACCTCTTCCTCTCTCTCTCTCTCTCTCTGCATGCAGCAAGCAGAAGGGAAAACACTCGGCTAGAGACAACCTAAGCTCCGGGCTCAAAAGTTGACTTGCACATCTTAGCTTCTCCTTTACAAAGGCAAGGACTTCTTCCTGTCACACAAGCTTTTCTCGACTCCAGAGGCACATCTGGTTAACTTCTGGGGACTCACCAAAACTACTAATATGCACATTTGGAAACACCTTCATGGTGAAGGAAAGCGCAGAAGGTTTTGCCTACTGTACCTCATTCACTTTGTTGGAGGGTAAAGCAGTGTATGACACAAGGTCAACCTTGAACCAGCTCAAGTAACCCATGGCTCATTCAGGTATGAATGAGGTAGGCAACCATATGAAAACCTGGTCAGAGGAGGACATACCTTTATTCTTTCCCTCAAGTAGCCAAATAACATGATATGGCTTATGATTGGGAGAAGATTGACATATCAACTAGATCAGGGGTTCCCAACCTAAGACCCGTGGGCCAGATCTGGCCCATGGCACCACATTTTGTCCCAACAGCTTCAAATGAGGTGGCCATTTTGTTTCTAGAATGCCCTTGGAGGGGTGGGGTGGGGCACATGAAATGGCACTGTGGGCCAGATTTTGCCAATGGGCCTTAGGTTGGGAACCCCTGGTCTACTCTATTACCACAGCAGGACAAGCTGACCAGCCTGATAGGGTGTCCTTAGCATCACATTTCTCTCTCTCTCTCTCTGTGGTTTCCCAAATGCACCTTTTTTAAAATAACCTGAAGTGTATGACCTGCCCCTGATATATAGCAGGCCAAGAAGAGAGGTAGAAATGGCCCAAACCAAGAGGAAAATCTGCTTCCTTGCAATATGTGCTCAACACTGTGTAAATGATGCTGGGAAAGATGCCAGTTCAGGACTGGGATGTTTATTCCCATACCTGGCAGGAGCAGAACGGAGTGCCAGGATCCTTTCCAGCTGGTTGCACACATCCATTACGGCCAGATGTTAAACTTTCTGTGAGTTTGTGGGCAGAAGACAGATTAATTTCCCTTGAGTTTCCCGTTACTTATGGCTAAATATGCAACCAGGAAGAGAACCAGTATGGGGGCAGATATATCCATAGGACACCTGCCAAGGTTTAAGACTGAAAACATAGACTGCGACTGGGGCCTCTCTGGTCATGCTGGGCTTTTTGTTCCAACTGAGAGGAAGGGACTGTAACTCAATGGAAGAGCTCTTGAGTTGCACGCACAAGATCCCAGTTCAACCCTTCGTATCGGTGCTTCGAAAAACCTAACAACCAAGCAAGAAAGCCTACAAAAATAATCATGATATTCTAGAAATGGAAGAGATATGTAGGCCGCCACCACCCGTCAGTGAGAATAAATCATCAGCTAGAACAGGGGTTCTCAACGTTTTTCAGCCATGGGCCGGACCACACACCCTCAGACAACTGAGCGGGCCAGACTGGTGCCATAAAACATTCTGCGGCTGTCGTAAATTCATTTATGATGTCCACAGAGTCATTTATGGCTGTAGTAAACATGCTAGCGATGGCCACAGACTCATTTTTGGCTGTTGTAAATGCATTTACATAAATGAGTCCACAGCCAATTCCGGCGGTGGCAGCTAGAGCGAGGTCATGGGCCAGATCATTTGGTGTCATGGGTCAGATCTGGCCCATGGGCCATAGGTTGCGAACCCCTGAGCTTGAAAATCCCTGAGAGACAGCCACCTAGTCTTTGTAGTAAAACTTCCAATGAAGGAGAGCCTACCATTCCAGTGTCAAACAATTCTCACCCTCAAGAATTTCTTCCTAAGGTTTAGTCAGAATTGCCCTTCTTGCAGTCCAAAGTGGCTTATAAAGTCATGCTGTCCAAAGCAGCAGAAAGCCCTGAGCTTGCTTCATTTTTTCCATGTAACAATATTTCCAATACCTGAAGATGGCTATGAAGTCCCCTCTCAATCTTGTCTTCTCCAGTTAACAATGCCCATCTCCTGAGATCACTCCTCACAAGGTTTGGTTTTGAGAACTCTTCCTACAGCGCTGGAAAGTTCAGAGAAGGCTAAAGCAAAGTGCAATCTTCCAGATGTTGATGGACTACAGGCCCCATCTGTCCTAGCCAGTGGTGAGGAATGCTGGGGCACCAAGTCTAACAACATCTCCACTTTTCTCCGTATCTCCTGAACCTTGGCTGGACAGACAAGTCCCACTGATCAAGGTCTCCCAAAGTGGATGAGTCTTACTGTCCATCTGGGTGATTCCCACAGATGGCAAAAGTATGCATTACAATTCCCATCAGCCACACTGGCTGGGCTGCTCCAGCAGTTGGCCCCCCCCCCCAAAAAAAGATATTGGCTTTGTCTCTGGTTTGCCCTCAGAAAGTTGGGTTTTCAACTGATGGTTTGCTTCTATGACTCACAAGAGATTACACTTATGCTTTATATGCGCTTATAGACTGTGCTTATGGTGGCTTGCCAATAAATAAATATAAAAATGCATGTACAGTACATCCCATTAGGCAGAAAAGAAACACACAGAGTATTTCCCCTTTAAAGCATGCATGATCAGCATCGAAACCTTCCCCCTTCACTGCTAGCAACAGAGGATAAGAACAGGAAAGATATAGTGATTGAAAGCCCAGTTCTCCAGAGCCAAATTTCTACCTGGTCTCTCTGGTTTCTCGGACAACGGCCAAGGGATCAGCTCTTTGCCATCAATCCGTTGACGCTTCCTAAACTTTCTTCGGACTGCCGGAGGGGGCTTCTTGTCTGTGACCACATGTCACGGTCCCTTTCCACACCGTGTCCCACTCAAGGCACGCACATGCATTTAGCTGCGTCAGTTAATCTGCAAAGGAGAAAAATGGGGAGGAAGGATACAAGCTGAAAAATTATGGGGAAACCTGCAATATTTACACAGGAAATCAAGGAGATATATATGGGGGGAAATTGCATCGCATAACGTTAAAATCCTATGGGATGCATCGGATAATGTTCGCTAAAGCGTGTGCCGGTTACAATGCATCTCCATGGAATTTTAATGTTATCCGATGCATCCCATAGGATTTTAACATTATCCAATGCATGCATCGGATAATGTTAAATATCGGATAACATTAACACTTGTGGAACCAAGTTTTAGCGTTATGTGAGGTTTTACTGTATAGTATTATGTATACATATATAGTAAAGGTAAAGGTCACCCTTGCTCGAAAGCCAATCGTATCCGACTCTATGATGTTTTTATATATTGTAAGCAGTCCCCGAGGTGCTTGCACCAAAAGGGTGGGATATAAATGTAAATAAATAAACACAGAGAGAAATCAATTAACAAAACTATAATAAAGCAGCAAACAACCACACACCTAGAGAAGCATACATAAAAAATATCCGCAATTTCTTTCATAAACTGAATAAACAGAATACCAAACCTTAAAAGCCAAGTAAGGAAAAATGACAGATTCATCCATGCCGAGAGACATTTCTGCATTCCTAATCCTCACATTTCATAAATGGAATTGGGGGAAATAAAACCCTTGTGATTTAGAACATCTGAACTGGCGAGGAAGTAAAAGTGACAGAGACTATAATCCTGAGGCACACCGTGAGTGATTTAGGTATCTGCCCTTCTTATAAGACACAATGATATTTCCAGCATTATTGCTTTCAAGCTTATTTTGCAACTCTTCTGGTGTTTTAACTGATGGGTCAGCAGAAGATGCTTTGATTTATGCCGGAAGCTCTGAAGACTGACAAAGGCCATGGAAGAAGGGGGTTCTTCTGGCCCACTTCCTTTCAGAAGACAGAAGAGGAACTGGCACAAAAATGGCAAGCATAAATGTCCCAAAAAATGGCAAGCATAAATGTCCCAAACACTTTCATTCAATAGTCTGTTGCACACTGTATAAGCTACAACAGGGCTGCCCAAACTTTCCGGGATGCATGGGGTGGGTTCTCCGACTGGAAGTACAACGTGCCTTGCAATGTTTTGCAACAGATAGGTTTTGAAACAGGATGAGATAGATTTTAGGCTGCCACTTCTCTCCTTAAACCATGAGTGCCCAAAATACGGCCCATGGGCTGGATCTGGCTCACGGGCCGTAGTTTGGGCACCCCCGATCTTTAAGACTCATTGTGAGCTGTCGGGTGAGTTCTGACTTATGGCAATCCTCCTTTCCAGGGGTTTCTAAGTAGAGAATACTCAGAAGTGGTTCCCAATCCCCTGCTCTGGGAAATGTCCTGGGACTGTGCAACTTGCCCAAAGCCATCCAGGTTGGCTTTTCTCCTAGGAAGCACAGTGGGGAATCCAACCTCTGGCTTCGCAGTTAGATACCTAAAGCACTGAGTTATGCAGTCAGGTCATATAATGTATACACAGCCATCTACAAAAACAAATGCACTATATTGGCCAAATTCCTGTTGCTTAGTCTTGTAAGTTACAGTAAAGTAGGCCCATTAAATCAGCCAAGATTTGATGGGTCAACTTCTCCATAAGTTCCAGTGAGCAAATGGACCTACTGTATTCTAAAACTTACTATGCCAAAATAAGTTGCAGTAAGAGAAGGACCATTTGAATCAATGGAAGTTACAGAGGAGTTGGCTTACTAAAACTCAACTGGTTTAATGGCCCCAACTCTAGTGAGATTTACTACGCTAAGCAACAGGATTTGGGGCATGGTTGAGATATTACATACACAGATACATATAATATCTCCAGCATATTATTATATTTCAGCTCACAGACAACTACCCAAACCAGGAATAGACAAGTTACCCAAAACTAACAAAGTAGTGAATGCTCATTAAATTCATAATTGTCACCACTTCAGGGTGTCTCAACAAGGTAAGGCATTGGGTGGAATCTAGGGTGTATCATCTGTGGGGTACACAAGATCCAGTCAAAAAGACCTAAGACAGTGATGGTGAACCTTGGCACTCCAGGTGTTCTTGAACTTCAATTCCCAGCAGCCCTGAGCAGCAGATGTGCTGACTTGGACTTCTGGGAATTGAAGTCCAAGAACACCTGGAGAGCCAAGGTTCACCATCATGGACCTAAGACATCATGGTGGCATCACAGTTTGCCATTTCCACCTCCACATCTCCTGTAAAATTAGCTCCAGGCCAGAATCCAGATGCAAATGATCATGAGTGCCCACTGCATTCATGTAGCTCAGGGGTTCCCCAACTTTTTGGGCCATGGGCCAATCACGTGGTTCATTGGGCCAATCATGGGGTTCAGCGGGCCGGTCGTGTGCTTCCTCCCACCGGAAGAGGAAGTAAAACACACCTTGCAATTTGTTTTGCAACAAGGTTTTTAACCTGCCATTTTCTCTGCTTAAACCAGGGGTGCCCAAACTATGGCCCATGGGCCAGATCAGGCCCCTGACACCAATTCATCTGGCCCACACTGCCCTTGCTGCTCCCAGAGGTGGAAGTAAAACGTGCCCATAAGGGCACATTTTACTTGCGCTTCTGAGAGCGACGAGGGTGGCATGGGCCAGATGAATTTGCATGGGAGCCAGATCTGGCCCCCTGGGCCATAGTTTGGGTATCCCTGATATAGCAGCTAAGTTAATTATCCCACTGGGCCAAGCGTCCTTTCCTTCAAGCCAAAGGAGGACACTTTCCTAACACCTAACGTCTTCCCCCTCTGTCCTTTCCTTCCCAAGAGTTGCCCATTTCCAACACCCTTTTTCCTTTCCTGAGCGAAACCACAATTACACATGCAGGCAAGTCCCTATGAGAAATGACTGGGCTATTTGGATAGGACGGTCGCATAATTAATGTTCTTCAAGAAGTGGAAGCATGACCCGAAAGGCGATTGATTGGGCCAGAGGAGAAATAATTGAACAACTTAGCTACAGAGAATTGAGAGCAATGTTGAGTTGAGGAATTGATCGGATTGAAAGAGAGGGGAATCGATCAAGGAAAAGAATAGATGAACAGGGGCCAGGGTGAGATGCAATGGATTCTGAATGCACTGGGCAAAGGCAGCATCAAATATATGGAAAATAAGAAGGGGGAGAAACACAAAGTCACTGGGAGAGAAATGCTGAGAGATGATCCAAATGTTATTTCAACAATTTCAACCATAATAATAACTGGCATTGAAAACAAGAAGTGAAGAAAGCAAGGGAAATGAACAGTGCAACATAAAATATGTGCAACTTAAATTCATTCCTCTTCACAGTGTTTTGTAAGCCTGAGACCAGTTGGGTTAAAGTGACATCACCAGAAATTATGCATTTCACACAAGACTAGAGAAACGCTGGACCCTTCCGACCGTCTTTTACCAGCTGAGAGCTGAATGTCTTTAATGATCCTTATGTGAGAAGATGACCCTTGCACCAGGAGAGTAATTTCGAGAGGATGAGTTACTTTGGGGTGACCTTGACACAATGTCTATTTGTGCAAAACAATGCGGCTAATGTTTCAAACCATCAACAACTAAACAAATTAACAATGGCTTTCTCATTGTCGCAAGGACTTTCCAGAAACAGTGAAGGCTTTGTGTCTTCAAAACGAGCTTGCTCTCAGTGGGTTGAATGCACACAGAAACACGCACTGATGAATGCATGGGCTTCTCAACAAAACAATCACACCAGTTTTGCCCTCTTTATAGCATTTCCTTGTCTTGTTTCAATTCAAGTGGATACCTCAGTTTTTCACCCTCTAAGACAGAGGTGGCGAACCTCTTAGAAACTGAGTGCCCACATTCAAAAGGCTGCCATCCAGGCCACAGAGGGGCAGGGTGAACTCTGTGCTGGTGGGAAGGGAAGAAGTGCTCCCATTGGGCTGCTGGGCAGAGGGGTGGGGCAAACTCTGTGCTGGGGCGACGGCACACGTGCCCACAGAGAAGGCTCTGAGTACCCCTCTGGCATGCGTGCCATAGGTTCGCCACCACTGCTCTAAGATATCCTCTGAGGTACCTCTAGAAGCCAAAAGTGGATGTCTCAAGTTTATTGGCTTCTCAAACATAGCACAGGGGAAATAAAAAGATGTGGGTTCCTTTGTCCAACCTACCCAAAGCATAAAAACCTTTCCTCTTTGTCTTGAGATTTGTATAATAATAGCCACTTCCCTGCTGGGCTCTTCAGTTAGAAAGGGCCAAACACTTAAACTACAGTTGGAGAACTTTTCATTTTTCCAAACATGTTCTGTTACAGCAACTGCAACACTAAATAGACCGACTGAGACTTCTAGAATCAATGATAAAAACACCCAGAAAGGCCAAGTGTCTTTTGGTTTAAGCAAATGTATAGCTCTTTCGGATGTACCTGTAAACTTGGAAGAGGGAGGGCGAGACTCTAAACCAGGGATGGCGGACCTTGGCACTCCAGGTGTTCTTGGACATCATTTCCTGAAGGCCAAGTCTCTCAGCATCCACACGAATGGGCGTACTGCACATACGCCCGCCAAGGAGTGCCAAGGTTTGCCATCACGGCTTTAAACAATTGGAAACAAAACATTAAATACATGGGGCGGCTCACCCCCTTGACAAAGTTTTGTCATCTTTGGAATCTCTGGACCTACACGGGAGCAACTGGTTGTCTTCTATTTCTGTCTCCCAACGCCCTTGGAAATTAGCATCTCGTTGGATTTTGCAAGGTCAGATGAAACAGCCGCCGCTCCGCTCGCTCTCATCCACTTAATCCCGACCTTCCTTTGTATGCAAGCCTGGCCTCTGCTCTTAACAGATTTCATCAGAGCGAGCCTCAGCCCAACCCTTCCGGGAAAACAAACTGCCTGTAAACAAACACAAGGCTTGGGTCCCATTAAATCAGGTGCTGCTCTGACCTTTCCTTTGGTGCCGCGGCCACCTTGGGGCCAGGATTCGGCCCCCGCTGGTCTACCAAGGGCCATGGATACAAACAACAATAAGGAAGGCTACAGCGGACGGAGCCAACAGCGGACGGAGCCACTTTGGAAAGCACAAGTCCTCCACACACCTGGACTCTCTGTGCCTATGAACTGTTGCTTCTAGAAAACACCTGCTCCACCCAAACCTCAGCTGCAGGAGGGTGGGATTTTGTCCTCTTCAATGGGGTGGACTTCAATTGCCATCCAGATGAAGGGGGCTGGCAATTTCAGAGCAAGAATATCCGGAGGGACTCACATTATCTGGCCTAAACGTATGCCACCTAGGCCATTAGGCAAAGGTAAAGGTCGCACTTGCATGAAAGCCAGTCGTATCTGACTCTAGGCTTCAGTGCTCATCTCTGTTTATAGCCAGAGAGCCAGCGCTGTCTGCGTCTGGACATGTAGCAGGCATGATTAAACAGAGAATGCTGTTTACCTTCCCACTGAAGTGGTACCTGTTGATCTACTTGCAATTTCTTTTGAGCTGCTAGGTTAGCAGGAGCTGGGACAGACAACAGTAGCTCACTCCATCACACAGCACTTGGCTCTCGAACTGCTGACTTTCCAGTCCTCAAGTTCAGCGTCTTAACCATTAAGCCACCGCATTCCCTACCTATACCATGACATTCCACTTATCCCTGGATTTCCTTCCCTGTCTTATGTCTAGTGCCAAATTGTAGTCTGTAAGCTACTTGGGGCAGAAGCCTACCCTCTTATGCTCTGTCAATGCCCTGCTGCATGACAGAGCTATGTAAAATAAAGGAATCCAGGGGACAGCATGCCTGCCACATGACCACGGAAAGGTCTGCAGCAGCAGACAGCGCTGGCTCTTCGGCTTTGAAACAGAGATGAGCATTGCACCCTAGAGTCAGATACGACTGGCTTTCGAACAAGGGAAACCTTTACCTTTACCTTTAGGTGACAGCATCTTTTTCTTACTGCCTATGTGCTGCATGAGGGACTGGAGTTGGAGGGAGATTCCAAATGTGGAACCGACACCCTGATCTACAAGCATGAACACTATCATTTTAAAAGGGGTGGGGTGGAGCGAGGGCCACTTTGTGTCACAGCATTGGTTAGAGCATTAGACACAAATGGAAAATTCACTCCACGATGATGATGATGATACTGCCCCCTCGATTGCATAACTCTGGGCGGCTCACAGAACAGGTAAACATCACAAAATCATATAAGTCATAAATACAATATTATAAAATATCATCATAAAAAACATTGCCGGGGGAGGGATCCTTCATTTGAAAGTCCATACATTTCAATTAACAAATCCATGCCAACAAAGTAACCATCTCCGCACAGATCATGCCACGCCACAGGCGGGACCCAGAGAACGGCAATGACAGCCTCAGCTGCTTTCCATCCCCCAGCTGCTGCTGCTGATGATGTGTGTGTGTGTGGCGAGGTCCTCCAGCATCGGGGCCACAGCATCCTTTATCGCCGACTAAAGGTGGGGCTTGAATGACGGTGGCTGCAGCTGCTTTCCATCCCACCCCCTCGTCCAATGGCAATGGGGGGTGGAAATGCCTTAGCCCTGTGATGGTGAACCATGGCACTCCAGATGTCCTTGGGCTTCTGGGAATTGAAGTCCAAGAACATCTGGAGTGCCAAGGCTCACCATCACTGTCTTAGCCTGATCTGTCTTGCAGGGTTGTTAGGAGGATGTGAAGCAGATGTCCTGCCCTGTCTCAAACTCCCTAGAGGAAGGGGAGGATTAAAAGTTAACAAGGAAGTAACGAAGCAATTCAATGCAACTGGAGAACTCAAAACGGCCAAACAATCGATGAATTCTTTGCAACCTCTGGAAATAGCCTACAGGAGCCCTTGATGTAGCACAGGGAATCAGGAATTCAGACCTGGCATGTCTTTGCTCATATTTCAATAAGTGCCCAAATTAAGCACATTAACAGTAGGTCCCAGATAGCTGCATGCTCGGCTAATTACAACATCCATGCAAGTTTCATGTTGTGCAAAGACACACCTACGTCTGTGTTGTGAAACTGAACCTTGTGTTTATCGCCACACAAGTGCTTCAAGTTAAGCATCCCAATGAAGCCAAAGTTGTGTCCTGCTCGGAAGTCCTTTACAGACTGTCAGTTTACACCTGCCAATCTCCAGGTGGTGGCAAGATAAGAAAAGCCAACAGTCGTTTGGTTCTCCCATTGGCCAAGTCAACCCAGTGAGGATCTTTTCCGGGGAAATGCACACAAGACAGCTGCCACAATAGGGCTGGGATGCAAAAGACCCTTGCAAGGGAGTAAGTCTTACCGGGGAGATGGCAGCTCAGCTTTGAGGAAACACACACACACGCCTTCCTGAAACGAAGCAGAGACCAGCAATAGCCTAAGATTGGTCTCTCCAGAAAGCAACGAAAGGAAATTAAAACAAGACCCTTTCCCTGCCATTGCTTTTGAAAGGACGAACCTTGGGGATGTGGGAAGCCTTGTGCAAACTCAAGCCTTGTCACCTCTGAAATGCACAGAACGCTGTTGCCTTTCCCACCGAAGTGGTACCAATTTATCTATGGTTTGCCAGGGATTCAAGCCTACCTAGCCTTATCTAGGAAATATCCCATGGTGGTGGTGGCCTCCAATCCAAGGAGCTGACCAAACCGTGCTCAACTTCCAAAACCAGAGAGACGTTAGGATGCTCTCATGTCTCTTACAGTTGTAGTGTGTGCTCCAAAAGATATAGATTCACAAAGCCGGCGGGGTTAGAAACTGCTCATGTCTCCTCAGAAGAAGCCATGCTGTGTTGAGTGAGGCTGAGGTAAAGGCCGCCGCCCTTCCTCGAAAGCCAGCCGTATCCGACTCTAGGGTTCGGTGCTCATCTCTGCATAGAGCCAAAGAGCCAGTGCTGTCTGCATCTGCAGATGTTTCAGTGGTCATGTGGCAGGCATGACTACACACCCAAATGCACAGAACGCTGTTACCTTTTCCACCGAAGTGGTACCTAATGATCTACAGTAAAACCCTAACTTACGCATGCCTTGAGTTACATAAAATGCGACTTACGTAAGGATTTTTTGCTAAAACGGTCTCCCGATTTACGTAAATGTCCCAATTTACATAATGCGATTTCCTGTGGGTTTGCTTCAATTTACATAAATATTCATTTACTTATGGGTTTCCTTCAATTTACCTAAAAAACCGATTTATGTAAAATGCCCCTACTTTTTACGTAAGTAGGGGTATTACTGTACTTGCAATTTCTTGCTTTCTAACTGTTAGGTTGGCAGGAGCTGGGACAGAGACACAAGCTCACTCCATCGTGCAGCACTCGGGTCTTGAACGGCTGACCTGCCAACCTTCCAGTCATCAAGTCCAGCCTCCTAACCACTAAGCCACAGCAGTCCTTGAGCGAGGCTTACTCCTGAGCAATTGTTGAGAAGGCCACATGGGCACAAAGTGATGCAATCCTGTGTCAAAGCAGTGTAAGAATGCAATCCTATGCATGTCTCCTTAAGTTCCACAGGGCTGACGTCAAGGAGATTGGAGGTTTGATTGGAACTTCCACCACCACCATTGCAGCTTCTGCCATCCAGAAACTAATCATGCCTGACTTTCCTCTGCCCAAATTAGCTGCTAATCAATTTTGCCAGCTGACACCCGGTTTCTAGTAATACAAGGAAAGAAGAAACCCTCCCCAGCCATTTTCACAGAGCATACATGATTTCTCAAACTTTGTCACATAATTCTCTTTAATACAACAATTAATATTTATTTGGAAGCAAACACCACTGTGTTTGGTGCAGGGGTGCCCAAACATTTCGGGCCATGGGCCGGTCATGTGGTTCAGTGGGGCGGTCACGTGGTTCCTCCCACTGGAAGCAGAAGCAAAACGTGCCTTGCAATTTTGTGACAGGATGAGATAGATTTTAAGCTGCCATTTTCTCTGCTTAAACCAGGGGTGCCCAAACTATGACCCATTGGCTGGATCTGGTCCCCTACACCAATTTATCCAGCCCGCGCCGCCCTTGCTGCTCCTGGCAGCGGATGTAAAATGAACCCATACAGGTGCATTTTAGTTCCGCTTCCAGGAGCGGCGAGGGCAGCGTGGGCTGGATGAATTGGTGTCGGGGGCTGGATCTGGCCCACAGGCAACCCTCTACTACAGGATGATGGTGGAAAGAAACCGTGAAAAGTGAACTGGGTTAAGATGCAGCATTTCATTTCTGCTTCTGGGAACAATGAGGATAGCGTGGGCTGGATGAATTAGCGTTGGGGGCCAGATCCAGCCCACGGGCCATAGTTTGGGCACCCCTGGTTTAGTGGCATTTTTCCTTACAAGTGTACACAGAAATCTCGGTTTGCTATGCCAAATATCTCATCCCTCTTTGCACAAGATCGCCTTGCAGGAGGCCATTGCACCGGCAAAAATAAATCCAAACAGGACAAGACACTGGGATGCTCGGATATAAAAAAAGGCAAGCAAAGTAGAAGCAAAAATAGATACCTGTGACATGTAGGTTAAATATTATTCTCCTCCTCTCTTTAGATACTGTATAGCCACATTAGCCACATTGAGGAAAAGAAGGATACAAAACTGTTATTTGTGTTGCACTTCCCTAATCAAAGTCTGCTTTGGGGAGAAAATAAATTCTATGTTATTGTAACACTTAAGCAAGCGCAATGCATGGCCAAGACAGATACACACAGAAGATCAATAGCGTGCCGAGTCAAAGCCTGCGCTTTTAGATAATAAAGGGCATCACAACCGGGAGAGATCACGGTTCAAAACCACTGAAATGCACAGAATTTCCAACTGGCACTCCGCTTTAAAGGGTAGGCAGCGAGGGTATTAAAGGTGATAATCACAAACTGCCATCCAAAGGGCAAAGGCATGCGCACCACGGGGCGGGCCAGCAAACAGCTGCTACCAAAGAGAACACAAAGCGCCGTTGTGAGCTTATCTGTTCTACACACATCTCCAAAGCCTCAACCATATTGGTTTCATCAGGCACCACAAAATCAAAACAAAAGCCACAAGACCTGTCGTTCCCCCCGCCTCTGGTTTTCCAAAACGATGTTTTGCTAAAAGAGAATCTACCGGTACATAAAGGTCACCCTTGCTCAAAAAACTCTAGGGTTCAGGGCGCATCTCTGTTTATAGCCAAAGAGCCAGCGCTGTCTACATTTGAAGACTTTTCCGTGGTCATGTGGCAGGCATGCACGGGATGCTGTTTACCTTCCCATCAAAGTGGTACAGTACCTCTTTACTTGCAATTTTTTGCTTTGGAACTGCTAGAATGGTAGGAGCTGGGACCGAGCCGGGAGCTCACTCCACCATGCAGCACTTGGGTCTCAAATTGCTGGCCTGCCGACCTTCCAGTCATCAGATTCAGCGTCTTAACCACTAAAGCCACCACAGGGAATCTACCACTCTGCAAACTATGAAATGTTTATTTTTTTCCTCATCCAGCTTTGCTTCCACTCCCCTCCTTTTCTGCCAAAATGCTGGACTCTCAAGAGTCACTTTTTAAAAAAAACGAATGAGAGTTCAGTGGTGGTTTAGAGATCTTAGCTACGGAGGTTGGGAGTTCGATTCTCCCACTGGGCCTCCTTGGAGAAGCAGCAGCCTGGGTGGCCTTGGGCAAGCGGTGGCGTAGTCCCAGGGCGCCCCCTGCAGGAGGGAATGAGAAACCACTTCTGCCAATTTTTTCTACCTGGAAAAATCTGGAAAGGGTCCTCATACGTTGGAATTGATGGCACACAATGCATATAGTCCAAGACCCCTTGCACAACATCTTCAAACACTGGAGCTATTAAGGGTGTGGGTGTGGGAGACAGATAGGCTTGCAAACTACAACTCCCCTGGGATGAGAAAGAAAGAAAGAAAGAAAGAAAATCTTACTTGTAGCATAGCACTTAATGCACTCTCTAATGAAGGAGTTCTTAACCTTTTTAACCTGTGGGCCAGGTCAGGCTGCGTCAGATAGCTTTGGGGGCTGGATGGCCATTTTGCCCTTCTTCCACCACATGGCACTTTCTGGTGTGGTGGAGGCGGGGGGGGGGGATGAAATGGTGCCATGGGCCCTATCATCCGGCCCGTGGGCCGCAGATTGAGAATCCCTGATCCAACCACTTTGATGTACTGCTTGTTCTGGGCATACCTGTCAAGTATCCCGGAGTGGCCGGGATTTCCCATATTTCTGTGCCGATTCCTCCACTTTCCCGCCGCCATCCCATATTTTGACCAGCGGGAAAGTAGTTACTGTGCATGTGCGTATGCACAGAACCCTTCTGCGCAAAAGGGTTCTGTGCAGGTCCCATATTTTCTGGATTTTGCCGCGCTTGACAGGTATGGTTCTGGGTCATAGAAGTGTTCAAGCAGTAACAGAAGCTCTGTGCCTCCATCTAGTTGGTATGATAGTCTTCTCCCAATCATAAGCCATATCGTATCCCTGCTCTAAAGCATCAGTTAATCAGCATTTTTGTCCCCAACACACTGGGGACTCATTTTACCGACCTGGGAAAGATGGAAGAGGCTGAATCAACCTTGAACCCTGGATCAGGATCGACCTCACAACGTTTCGGTTGCAGTACAGCAGTTTAACCACTGCACTGCACCACCAGAAAGAAAGAAAGAAAGAAATCTCCAAAACTGCAGAGTTAACAGAAACTCTTGTGTCCTTTTTGCTCTGTGTCCTCTAGCAAAGCAGAGCCAGGAGAGGAAGCGCCCCGGGAGGAATTCACACAACTCGGAACACCTGGTTCCGATGCTTCGCAGCTGCACCGGGGTTAGGGCGCTCCTAAGTGGCTAAGAAGACGCTGACTGGAAGGCGGGAGGTCAGCAGTTCGATTCCCGAGTACTGCAGGACAGAAGGCGCTCCCGCCTCAGTCCCAGCTCCTGCCAACCTAGCCGTTCGAAAGCAAGACATTGCAAGAAGATCAATAGGGACCACTTCGGTGGGAAAGGTAAACAGCATTCCATGCACTCCAGCGTCTAGTCCTGCCTGCCACATGACCACGGAAACGCCTGCAGAAGCAGACTGCGCTGGCTCTTGGGCTTTGAAACAGAGATGAGCACTGAACCCTAGAGTCGGATACGACTGGCTTTCGAGCAAGGGAAACCTATGACATTACTTTATCTACTTTTTGGGCTCCGCTCAATGCGAAGAAGGAGAAGCGGCGGATGCCAAGGCCAAGTGCCCGCCGGTTGGGAGCGGCAGCGCAGCAGGCGAGGCGATGGCGGCGCCCCGGGTTCGAACCCCTCTTTTGCCCCGGGAGGAGGAACGGAAAGGGCAGACGGAGGGAGGGAGGGGAGAAAGAGTCCTGGGGGGCGTAAGGGGTTAAACTGCTCTCTCCTGCGGCCCCAAAGGGTGTGAGTTCGATCCTGACCAGGGCTCAAGATTGACTCAGCCTTCCCAGGCCTAGCACTTGCGGGACCGCCCAGAGAGGGCACGAAGCGCTTCTATGGGGCGGAAGAAGAGAGGTACCCCATGCATGGCTATGGCTCGAAAGACCGGCCACCTCCCGAGGAGACCCTGGAAGGACTACCGAACTATTGGAGGGGGGGCGGGGGGTGGGCATGGCATGGAAGCCCCGAAACCTGGCGAAGAAAAGCGAGAGCGGGGAACCCCCTGCCCCGCCCCGCCCCGCCCCACCGTCGCACTCCCCCAGGGAGTGAAAGAGGGGGAGCCCCCCCCAGGAGAGGAGTGGCGAGAGAGCCTCCCTCCAAGCCCCCCCCCCGCGGGGGCTATTATTCCCCTCCATCACTCCCCCCCCCTCCACCCGTTGCTTTGCTCGCACCATTAAACCAGCTGGAAGTTTCCTCCTGCGCGGAAGTGGAGGGGGGGGAGAAGCTTCCCATCCTTCCCTCCCTCTCCTACTCCCTACAAGGGGCTGCCTTCGCTTGTGTGTGTGTTGGGGGGTGGGTGGGGTGGAGAGACCCCCTCCCCCTGGCCAAAAAGCCCCCTCTCTTGCCTTTGAGCAGGGCTCACCTCTTCCTCTTCCTCGCAGCTGGAGAAGAAGAAGATGCTGCTGCTGCTGCCGCTGCCATGGGAAGGGAAGGGAAGGGAAGGGGACCCTCCCCCCTCTCTCCTCCCCCCTCCCGCCTCGGGGACCTTCCAGCCTTCTAAGGGGCCGGGGATTAGGCCGACCCCCCCCCGCCCCGCCAGACAGACAGACAGACCACCACACCCACCCACCCACCCACCAGACCCCGAAGGAGTCAAGGAGCCTCACCCCCACGGCTGGGCTGCTGCCCCCCAAGCGCGGAAAGACTAGCGGGGCTCAGCCTGCGCCCCCGGGCCAAGCCCCTCTCGCCGCCCGCGACGCCGCCTCCAGCTCCCGCTGGGCTGCTGCTGCTGCTGCTGCTGCTTCCTCCTCCTCCTCTTCCTCCGGCGAGGATGCGCGGGGCTCTGGCTGGCGAGGAGCGCGGTGTGCGGCGCGCCCCCTTGCCCGCATGCGCGCTCCGAAACAGCCCCCCCCACTCACTCTCACACACACACTCTCTCTCTCCCCGGGGCCGGCCCAAGGCATTGTGCCGCCTGAGGCCGGCCTCCGCGCACCGAGGCTTAGGGTACATTGCTTGATTTGGGTTTATTCATTTTGCATTGGTTATAGCTGTTCTATTTCCCCACTCCGGAGTTTAAAGCCCAAGAGTCAGTGTAGATGTTTCCGTGTGGTCATGTGGCAGGCATGACGAGACAGCGGTGATGCCTGAAACCCAGAGTTTTCCCCCATGTTATTTTAATTCTTATTTTTGTATTTATTTTAATAAATAATAAAACCCCCACTGGGTTTGCCCATTTGGAGAGAAGGTCTTGGGATGCCATACCTTACAAGGCATGATAGGTGGAAAGAAGAGAAGGACAAAGAGCATGAGGCAAATACATTCCCTCTTCAGTGTAACGATTCGGAGTTCCTAGAAGTACACCGAATTTTCCCTACTTACTGTTAATCAGAGTCAGATCTAAGGTGGCATTATTTGGTGTTATTGCAATGTTTCTTTGATGCTATCTCTCAACCTTCATCTGGGTCTGCCTCATACTCTTTGTCCTTCTCTTCTTTCCACCTATGCCTTCTAAGGTATGGCATCCCAAGAAATTCTCTCCAAATGGGCAAACCCAGTGGTGGGATCCAGGCAGTATGCCCCGGTATGCCCATACTGGTAGTAGTAATTCTGGCTAGCCCTGCCCATCTGGTTGCTGGAGCCTCGGGTCGTAGGTCAGTGCCTGCCTCCCATATCAGTGGCACAGCCTCCCTGGGCTTCCCCCATCCAGTTGCCAGAGCCACCTGGCCACATCCACCCAGTCACATGGCCACATGTGCCACGACCACAGAGGTAGTAAAAAAAAAATTGATTCCCACCATTGGGCACACCACTTTTTTTGTTGTCTCTGGATGTAACTTATGATGGGTTCTATTCCAATTCTGTCCCTTATAATCTCATTCCTGATTTCATCCCTTCTAGTCACACCAGCAGTCTTCCTCAGACCTCTCATTTCCACGGTGACCAACTTCATTTATGTTTTTTATGTGTCCATGTTTGGCATTGATAACATAAGTTGGGGATGAATATGCTTCAGCTTTAGTTTCTTTTCAAGCTTCCGGTCCTCCATGTGTTCTTTTGTCAACAGAAGCCTTCCCTCCATGTCACTCAGGGTTTCTGCTCTCCTATTACAGTCAAACCTCGACATACAAATTTAATTTGTTCCTCGAGGTTGGTTGTATCTCGAAAAAATTATTATCTTGATTTCCCCATAGGAATGCATTGAATGCAATTTCCCATAGGGATGCATTGGATTTTGTATCTCGAAAAGATCCTATTAGAAATTCGTATTTCGAACCTGTTTTTATTTCCCCTGAGATTTCCATGTGTATCTCGAGTTTTTCTTAAGTCGAGCTGTTCTTATCTCAAGGTTTGATGTACCGTATATACTCGAGTATAAACTGAGATTTTTTAGGAATTTGTTTTCCATGCTCTTCTCTTGCAAGGTGTGTATACACACACACACACTCACACACACAAAGAGAGCCTCCATTGTCTCTCTCCTTTCTTCCAAACCCATGAGCTGCCTCTTCCCTGAATCCAGCGTCTTTTCCAGCCGGTCGTTTGCCTTCTCTGTACGACAATCCAATCCTGATTTCCCCTGAGCCTTGAGGGACACCATCCCATAATGAGAGGGCATTGACCGCCTGCCTCTGACCCATCTCCAGGGATTCTGATTCCTCTCCGACTCTAAACTGGTCTCTCTCCCCTCCTCCCCAGCCAAGGCAGCTGCAAAGCCTCTTCTTCTTTGGCAATCAATAATAAAGTGCTTTGCCTTTGGTGTTGGGGGAAAAAGAATCAAGCAAAGATTTTCCTCTTTGGGAAAATAATAATAATAATAATAATAATAATAATAATAATAATAATAATAATAATAATAATAATAATAATAATAATAATAATAATAATAATAATAATAATAATAATAATAAATAAATAAATAAATAAATAAATAAATAAATAAATAAATAAATAAAAGTCAGGATGAACAGTTTGCTTGCCTAGCTTGTTGTAAGGCTGTACTTCCAGGGCACTCTTCCTGGGTTTCTTCTCAAGGAAGGATGGCAGACGACAGCTGAGCTGGGTGACTTTGCAGATATCACTGGCCCTATCCTTAAGCATAGCGAAACAAGTGTCTCACCCTGGAAGTGCCAATGGACCCTAGACCAGACCTCTCCCTCTCTTCTCCTGTACTCCTAAAATGGTTTGGTATACTTCATGCCTGGATTTTTCTCCACATAGCATATGCTAGCTTGCCTCTTCTTCACTTTACACCGGGGTGCTCAAACTACGGCCTGTGGGCTGCATCCGGCCCCCAACTCCAGTTCACCCACCCTGCGCCACCCTCATCGTTCCCGGAAGGGGAAGTAAAATGTGCCCATCTGGACATGTTTTCCTTCCACTTCCAGGAGCAACGAGGGCGGCGTGGGCCAGATGAGTCGGCATCAGGGGCCAAATCCAGCCCATGGACTGTAGCTTGGGCACCCCTGGTTTAAACAGAGAAAATGGCAGCTTAAAATCTATCTCACCCTGTTGCAAAACAGATTGGAAGGCGTGTTTTACTTCCACTTCCGGTGGGAGGAACCGCATGACTAGCCCATGGCATGAAAAGTTTGGGCACCCCTGCTTTACACTCACAACAGGTCAGATTAAGGTGATGTCAGCAGCCCAAGATAAAGGGGCTTCTGCTGCATTTTTAACAAGGTTAGACATCTGGTGCACAACTGGGTTTTGCTAAAATAATGCGAATGAGATGACTGGAAGGTCGGAAGGTCAGCAGCTCGAGCCCCAAGTGCTGCACAACAGAGTGAGCTCCTGCCATCTGTCCCAGCTCCTGCCAACCTAGCAGTTCAAAAGCAAGACACTGCAAGTAGATAAAAAGGTACCACTTTGGTGGGAAAGGTAAACAGCATTCTGGTGTCTAGTCATGCCTGCCACATGTCCACTGAAATGCTTGCAGACGCAGATGGCTGTAAACAGAGATGAACACTGATCCCTAGAGTCAAACATGACTGGATTTGGAGCAAGCGTGACCTTTACCTTTAAGAAGTTTCTTAGTTACAGATCTTTGTTCTGGATCGTAGCTAATGTACTTGAGAGCAGGATGGAGAAATTATAAGGTAATGCATCTGCCAAGTGCAAAACCTACATTTAAGCAATGAGCGCCTTGATCATTACAGCAAGGTTAATTTGTCATCACTTAGCTAATGGTTTGCATGGTAATGTTTGAAGCTGGCTCCCTCCGTCCATGCACGTTGCCTGCCTTTGTTCCTGGAATCTGCTTTGAAAGCCACAGCTGAGAATAAAATAAAGAGGGACCAGAGCAAAAAATGTTGGGATCTGGAACGTACCTGAAAGGTTATGGAGATTCCTCAGAAACCGCGGGGCTCTCCTAAAGAGAAAGAAGGAGATTGGTTCGATACAGTTTCTGCAAACCTATTGGTGTTTTCCCCAAGCTTCCTGCCATTTCCCCTCCTGTGCATGAAAACCAAACTTCTGGGTAACGTAAGCAGCATAATAATAATAACTTCATGTCAGAAAGGATTTTTGCGGGAGACACTATGTCCCCAAGAGCTGGGACATAGACAGACACTCAGTCCATCATGCAGTACCCAGGTCTCGAACTGCTCACTTGCCGGCCTTCCAGCTAACAAGGCAAGCTTCTTAACCACTGAGCCACCACAGCCACGTAAGCAGCAGAAACACAGGGAATGGCTTTGGCATTTGACTACTGCTCTAGAACTGGGAAGACTTCCATGTTTGAACTCCAGACCCTTCTGAAAGCGTGGAGGATTCTGGGTGATGGAGTCCCAAAAAAAAAAAGGAACCTTTTTGAACTCAGAAAAACAAACAGATGCTTCCAGAAGCTGTAACGTGATTGGCTCCTGCTATCAGTGGCCTGAGCAATAGCTTGGCATGTTTCCACTCAGGTGTTTGTGTTTCTATAGACTTCAGACTCACCTAAGGACACCTTCCCTTTTCTGACCAGGTCGTGACATTTTGGCTAACTAAGTCTAGTGCCCACAGCATGGACGCCCAAAACAGAGGGAATGGAGGGGTGGGGTGGGGAGGAAACCTTGGGTATCCCTGTATTACGTTGTGGTGGCTAAGTGGTTAAGAAGCTCACCTTGTTAGCTGGAAGGTCAGCAAGTCAACAGTTCAAGACCCGAGTACTGCACGATGAAATGAGTGCCCATTGTCTATCCCAGCTCCTGCCAACCTAGCAGATTGGAAGCAAGAAATTGCAAATAGATAAACAGGGACCACTTCTCTGGTGGGGAAAAAGGTCTTGGGGACATGAGAGGAGCTTCATTCGGGCATCCCCTGAGTGGGGTTTCTCCAGCAAAAATCCTTTCAACCCAGAATAATTTCTGACACAAAATTATTATTATTATTACACTGCATACCATCTTTAACACAGATGCAGAAGTTGAAAGCAATACTCCTTGGGATTCAACTCTCAGAACCCCTCCAGCCTGATTCTGGGAGCCATCAGCCTAAATAAATAAATAAATAAATAAATAAATAAAATTTTGCCATTCACTCTGGAAAAGCTTTAAGAAAACTGAGCTCCCTTTGAAGAGTTGCTTGGGATGAGAAATTACTATGGTCAGCACCAAGCAAACAGGGGGAGGAAGAAAAATGTCAAAAGAGTTTGATGTTTATAAATATTGTGTATGATTGTCATGCCAACATAGCAATTCCATAGAAGGAAGGGAAGAAAATCCGTATAGTCAAAGTAATGGTATTCCCGGTGGTAATATATGGATGTGAGAGCTGCATCATTAGGAAGGCTGAGCGCAGAAGAATAGATGCCTTTGAGATGTGGTGTTGGAGGAGAGTTTTGAGAGTCCCCTGGACAGCGAGGAGAATAAATAAGTCAATCTTGAAAGAAATCAGTCCTGACTGCTCCTTAGAAGGTCAAATAGTAAAGATGAAGCTGAAGTACTTTGGACACCAAATAAGAAGAGAGGATTCACTTGAGAAAGCCTTGATGCTGGGAAAGGTGGAGGGCAAAAGGAAAAGGGGACGGCCAAGGATGAGATGGCTGGATGGCATTGTGGATGCAGCGGGCACCGAGCTGAGCGGGCTGAGGAGGATGGTGGAGGATAGGTGTGCCTGGAGATCAATGGTCCATAGGGTCGCAAAGGGTCGGAATCAACTGTGCAACTGAACAACAACAAGGAAAGAGAGAGCAAGCAAAGTCACATGTCCGTGCAGATCATACTGAACTATTTGAATCAAAAGTCTGATTTTACACATGAGGTGGGCCACAGTTTGGAGACTTTGCACGTGCATCAATCTTCAGGCTCCTTTGTGGGGAAACCACTGCCTATAATCCCAAAGAGATGCCAGCAGCCAATGGAAACACCACTTATTGGGATAGGCCTCTGTGTGGTATGACTTAATGGCTGAGAGCTTTACTATGGTCAAAGAGGCTAAGATCTCTCTTGTAGTCAATTATTTATTAAGCACAACGTGCACAAAAATGAAAATCAATGGGGCCATACCCTGTTGGTTTCAAAGAGCCATAGAAATCAAAGAGAAAATGTAACAAGGATGACTATGTGCTTTTGCTTTTATATATTTGGTTTTTTTCGGGAGTTTTCTTTATACTTGCTCGTTAATCTTTCGTAAGATTGTAAAAGGGAAGCACTACCTATGCTCCTGAGAGAGAACATGGGGTTAGCAATCAAAATATGGAGCACATGAAAAACAGAAAAAGGTATTTTCTGCTTTCTTGCTTGCTAGTCTGCCTTCCTGTTTTTACATTTTGATCCTAAAAAGAAAAGAGGGCATTAATGAACTAACCAAGAGAACTAAGCAAGAGAAGGACCCTCAGCATCGTCTGAATGGATGTGAGCCTCAAGTCCACCAGCTCAGAACCAGGAAGAGCTTTATGGCAAGAACAAACATTCTTGAGGGTACGCAAGAGCAAAACCAAATCAGAAGATGAAGGAAGGAGCTCACTGGACAAGGAACAACATCAAAGGAGGATGCTGACTGGATGGGGGGAGGTCAGCAGTTCGATTCCCAAGTACTGCAGTACAGAATGAGCTCCCGTCTTTGTCCCAGCTCCTGCCAACCTAGCAGTTCGAAAGCAAGTACAGTAATACCTCATATAAGGTCTGCTTCATACAACATCGGATTCATACAACACCGCCTAATTCCTTCAAAAAAGTTGCCTCATACAAAGCATAGCTGTCAAGTATCCCTTATTGGCCAGGAAAACCCCTTATTTCCCCTTCTTTCCTGCCGTCATCCCTTACTAATTAGACTGCAATGCCCTATTGCCGCCATTGGAGGGCAGCACAGGATAAGCATGGCTGTCAAGTATCCCGTATTTGCTGGGAAATTTCCCTTATTTCCAAATCTAAAACTTGACAGGTATGATACAAAGTCGTGCGACTTTGTATGAGGCCTTGGGGTTTTCCCAGGTTGCATTGTGCCTGGGCAGTATAAAAGGCAGGACACATGCGTGCATTGCTCTTGTGGGTTTTGCATGAGGCAAAGAGTGTTTAGGAGTGGTTTTGAGCGCGATTTTGGATTTTTAAAAATTTTTCGTCAGCATTTTTAGAAGCATTCCTGGGGTTTTTGCAGCATTCTTCAGGTTCTTGGACAATCATGGTTGTTTGACATGTTTTTGTAATGTATTTAGCCTTTAGACAATGATTTCTTAAAGTTCTGTCAGTTTCCTGTCTGTTTCCTTGACTTTGCCCTGAAGTCTGTGCTGTTACAGTACAATGTCTCTCTATGGAAATGACGTTGTACGAGGCATCGCAGAAAGGATTTGGACGTTGTATGAGGAGGCATCGCGGCTAGGATTTTGCATGCTTCATACAAAGTCCAAATCCATATAAAGTCCAAACTTATGGAACCAAGTTTGGACCTTGTATGAGGTATCACTGTAATTGCAAGTAGATAAATAAAGAGCACTGAAAACAACAAAGCTAGTGGAGATGATGGTATCCCAGTTGAATTTTTCAAAGCGCTAAAAGACGACGGCGTCAAATTACTGCATTCAATATGCCAGCAGATTTGGAAAACAAAACAATGGCCACAGGATTGGAAAAGATCAGTATACGTCCCAATCCCAAAAAAGGGGAATGCCAAAGAATGTTCAAATTATCGAACAATCGCGCTCATCCCACACGCCAGTAAAGTGATGCTCAAGATAATACAGGATAGACTTCAGCAGCATGTGGAGAGAGAATTACCAGAGGTGCAGGCTGGTTTCAGAAGAGGCAGGGGGACTAGAGACCACATTGCCAACATACGCTGGATCATGGAGAAAACAAAGGAATACCAGAAACAAGTTTACTTTTGTTTTATTGACTACACTAAGGCATTTGACTGTGTGGACCACAACAAGATGTGGCAAGTAATTAAAGAGATGGGAATACCAGAGCACCTCATATGCCTCCTGAGAAATCTGTACATGAACCAAGAAGCAACAGTTAGGACAGAACATGGAATGACAGAGTGGTTTGGAATAGGAAAAGGAGTAAGACAAGGCTGCATTTTGTCACCATGCCTATTCAACCTATACACAGAGCACATAATGCGCAGTGCAGGGATGGAGGAATCACAATATGGGATCAAAATCGCTGGGAGAAACATCAACAATCTGAGATATGCAGACGATACCACACTAATGGCAGAAAGTGAGGAAGACCTAAAGAACCTCTTGATTGGGCTGAAGGAGGAGAGTGCAAAAGCTGGTTTGAGACTCAATATCAAGAAAACCAAGATAATGGCAACAGGCCCCATCAGTTCCTGGAAAATAGACGGGGAAGAAGTAGAAGCAGTGACAGATTTTACTTTCTTAGGATCAAAGATCACTGCAGATGGGGATTGTAGCCATGAAATAAAAAGGCGACTGATTCTTGGGAGACAAGCGATGAGAAACCTGGGGAACATAGTGAAAAGCAGAGACATCACACTGAAAACAAAAATTAGAATAGTCAAAGCAATGGTTTTCCCAGTAGTAATGTATGGATGTGAGAGCTGGACAATTAGGAAGGCTGAACGCAGAAGAATAGATGCCTTTGAAATGTGGTGTTGGAGGAGGGTTTTGAGAGTGCCCTGGACAGCGAGGAGAACAAATAGGTCAATCTTAGAAGAAATTAACCCGGATTGCTCACTGGAAGGTCAAATAGTAAAGATGAAGCTAAAATACTTTGGACATCAAATGAGAAGGGAGGATTCACTTGAGAAGGCATTGATGTTGGGAAAGGTGGAAGGCAAAAGAAGAAGGGGGAGGCCAAGGATGAGATGGCTAGATGGCATTGTAGACACAATGGGCACAGAGCTGGGAGGGCTGAGGGGGATGGTGGAGGACAGAGGCGCATGGAGAGCAATGGTCCATAGGGTCGCAAAGGGTCGGAATCGACTGTGCGACTGAACAACAAAAATAGGGACCGCTTCGGTGGAAGGGTAAACAGCATTCCATGCACTCCAGTGTTTAGTCATGCCTGCCACATGATCACAGAAGCATCTGCAGAAGCACAGCACTGGCTCTTCAGTTATGAAACAGAGAGGAGCACTAAACCATAGAGTCGGATATGGCTTGCTTTTGAGCAAGGGTGACCTTTACCTTTAGTTGAGGAACTCAACATCCCCTACATCACTTGGAGGACTCTGAATAGGCCAAGGGTTGAAATCCTTAAATGTAAGACGAACATGCTCAAGTTGGGGCTGCTGGCGGACAACAACACGTTGTGTGAATATGGAGAGATTACACAACCTGGCTCATTTACTGTGTAATCAGAAACATGTCAGAGACATGCACCGATGTGGACTTAAGTTTGGCCAATGGCAAAGCCAAGAAAGCTCACTCTCATGTCTGATGAAATGGACTTGATCCACGAAGGCTCACATTAAAATATAACAGTTAGTCTTCAACATGCTACAGGGTTTTTTGTTTTGGTTTTGTTTATTCTCTGATATGCTTAAAGCCAAGAAAGTGGTTTCATTTGGGCAGTCCAGGGTTTGATCAGGACATGAAAGAAAAGGATCTAGTCACAGTGCCCGCCGTTCAGCCAAGCAACCATCCCACCCCAAAAAAGACAGACTCTAAGACAGGGGTGGCCAAACATTTTTGGCTGTGGGCCGGTCACATGGTTCAGCGGGCCGGTCACATGGTTCCTCCCATCGAAAGTGGAAGTAAAACTCTCCTTGCAATCTGTTTTGCAACAGGATGAGATAGATTTTTAGGCTGCCATTTTCTCTGCTTAAACCAGGGATGTAAAAACTACAGCCAGTGGGCCAGATCCAGCCAGTGGTGGGATTCAATTTTTTTAAACTACCTACTCTGTGGGTGGAGCATGGTGGGTGTGGCTAGGGGGAAAGCCCTGCATTGCACCCGCATTAGGACTACTTTATTTCAAAACTTGGTTGGGCAGGGCCAGCCAGAATTTCTGCTATCGGTTCTGGCAAACTGGTGTGAACCTGTTGAATTCCACCACTTGATCCAGCCCCCGATGCTAATTCATCTGGCCCACGCCACCCTTGTCGCTCCCGGCACATTTTACTTCCGAGGGTGGTGTGGGCCAGATGAATTGGCATTGGGGGGCTGGATCTGGCCCACAGGCCGTAGTTTGGACACCCTTGGTCTATGATGAAGACATTGGCAGACATACGTGTTGCTTCAGCCTTGTAACCATCATGCAAGCCCATGCTTCAAGGACCCTTAGATCTCAAGGGAGGGCAAGTAACTCCTTCCGAGCAAGCCTTTCAAGCGCAGAACCGTCCTAATCACCCCAGAGAGAGATCCACTGGCAGGCAATTTGATAGCACTTCCACGCTAGGCAAAAGCCCGTTTTTGTTCTCTCCATCTGTTTTCCTCTTAATCCTCTTATGGCTCTTCCTGTCATGCTGTGTTTCTGAGTAGTTCCATTTCTATGATCTTTTTCACATCAGAGAATGCTGGGTTTGAGCTTCTGCTATTTTTAATTGGCGATTGCTCAAAGTGATTGTCTTATTGGGTTTCTTTTCTTTCCTTTCTTTCTTTGATTTATACGGACCTTGTTTGCATTTTCACGAGACGTTACCCTATTAGCTATAAGCCATAGGGTGGCTAAAAATTAATGGTGTCACGATTTATGGCAGGAGTTCTCAACCTTTTAAAGCTGGGGGCCGGGTCACGTTTCCTCAGACAGCTTTGGGGGCCGGATGGCCATTTTGCCCTTCCTCCACCACATGGCACTTCCTAGTGTGGTGGAGGCAGTGGGAGGGGGGCACATGAAATGGCCCACGGGACACAGGTTGAGAATCCCTGCCTTATGGTTTCCAGGTCCTCCTTCCTCCACATCGTTTTTAGTCTTCATCTCCAATCCTTTCTTAACTACCCCCTTTCCCTGAGAGTTTTCCTTTAATCTCCCCATCTACCCCCATATGATGCCATAAAATCAAAACTACAATGCGGTTGGAGTCTTTTTTCTGAATTCATAGCAACCTGGATTGTTTCGTTTAAAATTGGGGCTGAAGGCCAAGAGGTGAAAGCTGAATTTTTATCCCATATTTGCCGGAAACAATATGCATCCATTTGTTTTATTGCTGAAAAAGTAGCTGTGACTAAGACAGACAGCTATGGGAAACCTAGGGAACATAATAAAAAGTAGAGACATCGCCCTGCCAACAAAAGTCCGCATGGTCAAAGTGATGGTCTTCCCAGTAGTGATGTATGGCTGTGAGAGCTGGACCCTAAGGAAGGCTGAGCGAAGAAGAATAGATGCCTTTGAACTCTGTGGTGCTGGAGGAGACGCTTGAGAGTCCCCTGGACTGCGAGGAGATCAAATCAGTCCATCCTGAAGGAAATCAGCCCTGACTGCTCCTTGGAAGGACAAATACGGAAGCTGAAGCTCAAGTACTTTGGCCACCAAATGAAATGAGAGGACTTGCTGGAGAAGGCCCTGATGCTGGGAAAGATTGAAGGCAATGAAGGGAGCGGCAGAGGATGAGATGGCTGGATGGTATCATTGATGAGCTTCAACACTAGTAAGTGCAGAGTGATGCACGTTGGGGCAAAAAACCCTATTACATTTATAAACTGATGGGTTCTCTGCGACAAACCAGGAAAGGGACCTTGATGTTCCTGTGGACCCCCCTCAATGAAGGTGTCAACCCAGTGCGCCTCAGCAGTGAAAAAGCAAACTCAATGCTAGAGATCATTAGGAAGGGTATAGAAAATAAGTCAGCAAGTGTCATTTTGCCTCTTTATAAATCTATGGTGAGGCCCCATCCATCTGGAATACTGTGTACAGTTCTGGTCGCCATACCTCCAGAAGGATATTATGGAGCTGGAAAAAGTGCAGAGGAGGGCAACCAGAATTATTAGGGGACTGGAACACCTTCCTTACCATCTGAGGCTGCAACGGTTGGGCCTTTTCACTCTTGAACGACGACGTCTAAGAGGTGACCTGATTGAAGTTTATAAAATCATGCACGGTGTGGACAAAGTAGATAAGGAAAAACTGTTTTCCCTATCGCACAACACTAGAACTAGGGGACACTCGATGAAACTTTTGGGTACTAGTTCTCAAACAAATAAGAGAAAGTACTTTTTCACCCAGAGGATTACTGGTCTATGGAACTCCCTGCCAGAAGAAGTGGTGACAGCTGTCAGTCTTGACAGCTTCAAGAAAGGATTAGACAAGTTCATGGAGGACAAGGGGATCAATGGCTATAATTATGGATACCTAAGAACAACCTCTGGGTTGGAGAGATAGGCAGGATATCTCTCAATGTCATTTCCAGGGAATCCTAAGCAGGTGAAGGCATCTGCTTGGGAAGAATACCCTGAAGTAAATGGTGAGCCACTGTGTGAGACAGAATGCTGGGCTGGATCATGGGCTCCTGCAAGGCTGTTCTTATGTTCTTATGTAGTGGGCATAGATCTGGGCGGACTACCAAGGATGGTAGAGGACAGAGGAGCATGGCATGCAATGGTCCATGGGGTTGCAAAGGGTCAGACTCAACTGTGTGGCTGAACAACAACAAGATTTGTGTCTTACAAAGGCAGGGGTGGGTGAAAGTGGGGAAAGCAAACTTAGAGGGCACTTTAGGAGTCTCAAAGAATGGCGAAGAGAATTTAAATTTAAATAAGTATTAATGAAGTTGTGTGCCCACACTGTTTCCGCCTTCAGGGACAATGTCTGTTGAAGGGGAAAGAGTATACTGGGCACTATAAGAAAGGACAATAAGGACGAGACATGTCTCCTTGAGATACACAGAGTGGTCTACTAGACAGAGAGAGGAGCTCAGAAGGCCTGGGTTCAAAGCTCTGCTCAGCCATGGAAACTCCATGGGGTGTTGGAACTTGTAAAGGTAAAGGTTGCTCTTGTTCAAAAGCCAGTCATGTTTCACTCTAGGGATTTATTTATTATTAATTAGTTATTAATTGCATTTATACCTTGCCTATCTGGGATATTTTCCCACTCTGGGCGGTTTGCAACACAGTGCCCATCCATTGGTGCTCATCTTAATTTATAGTCAAAGAACCAGCACTGCAGACATTTTTGTGATCACGTGGCAAGCATAACTAGATGCTGAAGTGCACATAATGCTCTTTCCTTCCATGCCGAAGTGGTACCTATTTCTCTACTTGCAATTTCTTGCTTTCAAACTGCAAGGCTGGCAGAGGGAGCTCACCCTGTCACACAGTACTCGGCTCTCAAACTGCTGGCCTACTGACCTGCCAGTTGTCAAGTTCAATGTCTTAACCTAGGGATTCTCAACCTGTGGACCGTGGGCCAAATGTGACCCAAGGTGCCATTTCATGTGACCCACCACTGCCTCCACCACACCCGGAAGTGCCATGTGGTAGAGGAAGGGCTGAAGCTGTCTGAGGGAACATGACCCAGCCCCAGCTCAAAAAGGTTGGAAAATCCTGTCTTAACCACTAAGCCACCACAGTCCCTCATGAACTGAAGAGAGAGAGAGGACAGACCACATGCCCCCACTTGGAACCCATTGGGCCCTGGCCAAGGCCCTCCTATGCTCAAGTTGGGCCTCTCAATTCCTCCCAGCACCAGGCCGAAACAGGCCCACAGGAGGAGAGCTGAGGCCACCAGACTCATGGAATTGGACATTCTGCCATTGCTACAGTAGTTGCGCCAGAAGACGATGCTGTGCTTAAGTTGGAGAGAATTGCTTCAGCAGATCTCCAAAGGATGGACCACTGGAGAAGATGCAGCATGAAGGTGGGTGGTGGTGGTGTCACTGTGTCCAGCGCCTCCTCCAGCATGGCTTTGGCCCTAATACAGTAGTTATGGACACTTCGGGTGACGGAAAACTCGACTTACGAAAAGAAATCCCATTAAAAATAATGCCTTGGCTTACAGAATTTTTTTCCAGAAGTTTTTTTGATTTTCAATACATTCCTATGGGAAACCACACTTTGCTTTATGGATCCCCCCCAATCCATTACTATGGGAAACCATGCAATGCATTCCTAAGGTTGCTTCACGATAAGGAATGTTTGCTATAAGGGAAACCCCGTGGAATGGATTAATTCCGTAACCCGGGGTTTTACTGTACCTGCTTCCTGAGTTGTTTTTCGCCAACATAAATGCATTTTGTGCCTCGGCAGTGGCTTTACTCTGATTCGCGCCATTTGCTTTAATGTCGGAGATGTGTGGGCTCTGCTCTAATAAGCAGAATTCCCCTTCTGCAAATACACGCTGCTTACAGAGGTAAGGTGTACCTGTGGATTTCTCTGGAAATGAACTCAGTTCACCCCCAAGCTCTCCATGGACCCAGTGGGGAACTTCGGAATCTGCTCCAGATTGAGCAGGAAGTGTCAAAACATTGGGGTTAGTTACTGAGCTAGACCCCTTTAGTGTATGGGACCAAAGACAACCGGACAACCGAAAGGTTGGTTTAACACAGGTTTATTGCATTGCATGAGGTTCCAGTGAGGCATGAGGAATGGCGGTGATACATCTCAATATATACAGTAGCTCTCTACATTTGAATCTTGTAGCACGGTAGCTGATTGGTTGCTACCGGCGTGGCCTCGCCCAGGCACGCCTCTTTCTTCAGCTGCTGAATGCAGGTCTTGCTTCAGCTGCTGAATGCAGGTCTTTCTTCAGCTGCTGAATGCAGGTCTTGCTTCAGCTGCTGAATGCAGGTCTTGCTTCAGCTGCTGAATGCAGGTCTTGCTTCAGCTGCTGAATGCAGGTCTTTCTTCAGCTGCTGAATGCGGGGAAGGTTTTCCCGCGGCTGTCCGTGATTGAGCAATGTGAACCATGTGAGAGTGAACGCTCGCAGCTGCCCTCTATAGGCTGTCTGCTCGCGTTCCTTTATAGCTGATATCGTTTGTATCTGGAGTGGTTACAATCTTGCCTTACAGTATAATGAACATGCATACATACATAACATCACTCCCCCCTAGGATGGGACGAAGTCCCGCAACCATTGTGGCTTGCCGCACGTTCGCTTGGGGCGTGCTTGCGCCTGCCCTAATTCTGGAGAGCCTGTGATCCCTGACTCTGCGGGCGCTTGTCCTGCAACGGGAAACGGGGATTCGTTAGTGGCTCTGTGGGGCGTCCGTGCCTGCCTTGCGCTTGGGGAAGGGAATGGGATGAACAGTTGGGAGGTAAATCCCTGCCTATTGCCCTCGGACCCCGGGGACCCTCCTAGTGTGAACCGCGGCACCGATGAGGTCGCCCTTGGGGAATGGCTACCTTCTGATCCCTGCTCGGGGGACCTTAAGACTGTGGTGGTGGGCGGACTCGCTGATGCCTCTGGTCTTGGAGGTGTCGGTCTCCGGAACATGGGCGCTATATTGCATTCTAACTCACAGGGGCTACTGGGACTGGAGGTACCAGGGGCTGAACTGAAACCCCTCTTTTCGCTAGGACGGGTGGGGGACCACTCCTCTAACTCCCCCTGGTACTGTAAATCAACGTCTAAACCTCTATGGGCCTCTGAGCCTCGGGGGGACTTCCGCGGCTTCCGCGGGGTATGAGTGTGGTTGGGGCTCCTCATTTCTGACGGGGACTCCCGCAACCCGGGGCTCCTCCTCTCTGGCAGGGACTCCCGCAAAAGATTTCCGTGGATCGATTCCCTTTCCTCCCCCCTTGGTGGGGACCCATGCTCCCCTTTTCCTCCCCCTTGGGCTAAACGGGTGGGGGAGTACCCTAACGCTGAATCAATGCTGGCCTCATCCTCGTCTTGCTCTCCGGGGACCCTACGCCTGAGTTGGTCCACGTGTCGCCTCCACAGGAAACCTGTACTGGTCTCTACGCGGTATGAGACGGGGCCGGTTTGGTCTACTACGGTGCCCGGCACCCAGGCTGGCCCCGCGCTGGCGTAATTCCTGCAGTATACTGGGGCGCCTATGCCGAAACTCTTGGTGGGTTCCACCCCTATGTTCCGCCCCTTGTCCTCTACTCTCGTGGGGTCTAGCTTGGATATCCCCGTGGCCAGCTTCCTGCGCATCAACAGCTCTGCGGGGGAGTACCCTGACGCTAAGGGGGTGACCCTGTATCTCAGTAGGAATTGGCACAATTTCAGGTCGAGGTCTCCGGGACCCATGCGCAGTAGCGCGTCTTTCGTGGTGCGCACGAGGCGCTCTACTTGGCCATTGGTGGCCGGGTGAAAGGGGGCGGAGGTGACGTGCCGAATGGCGTTGCGTTCCATGAATGCCCTGAACTCGGCGGACGTGAAACAGCTAGCGTTATCGCTGACGAGGGTGTCGGGTAAACCGAACGTGGAAAAGACCCTCCTTAACTGTTTAATGGTTGTGGTCGAGGAGGTGCTCGAGACTGGAATGACCTCCAACCACTTAGAGAACGCGTCCACCACGAGGAGGAAAAGCGTTCCCCTGAATGGGCCAGCAAAGTCTACGTGAACTCGGGACCAGGGTCCCCTCGCAGCGTCCCATTCCCTAGGTGGCGAGCGAGCCTCTTCTGGCCTTGAGCTTTGGCACGCCTCACAAGTGCCGACCATGTGTTCGATGTCGGCGTCTAACTGGGGCCACCAAAAGTAACTGCGGGCTAGTGCCTTAGAGCGTACGATCCCCGGGTGGCTGACGTGCAGCAGTTTAAGCACCCTCGGCCGGAGAGACGTGGGGATCACTACCCGCTGTCCCCACAAGAGGCAACCCCTCTCCAGGGACAACTCTAATCTCTTTTTGAAGAATGTGTCGAATTCCGCTGCTGGGGAAGACACGGGCCACCCTTTCTGCACCCAGGAGCAAACTGTGGCCAGCGCTTTGTCCTTGCCTGTCGCTTTGGCGATTTCGGCCGGTACTACTGGAGGGGAGTCTAGGACCTCTATCATTAAGACCTGGTGGTCCCTCTCTACTCCGCCCACGTGGCAGCAATCCCGGGGAATGGGGGACCTCGACAGAGCGTCGGCATGGCTTATCTCCCTCCCGGGCCGGTATACCAACGCGTGCTGATACGCGTTGAGAAAAATGGCCCATCTGAGCATTCTCGGGGACAGGATCTGGGGTGTGGGCTTGTCTGCGGTGAAGATGCCCAGCAAAGGCTTGTGGTCAGTCACTATGGTGAAGGGGCGGCCGTACACGAAATCATGAAATTTCTTGGTCCCCGCAATTATTGCTAGCGCCTCTCTGTCTGTCTGAGCATAATTCCTCTCCGCTTGGGACAGGGATCTAGAGTAGAAAGCTATCGGGGCCTCCCTACCGTTCTCCAGCACGTGGCAAAGCACCGCCCCCACCCCCACCGGGGATGCATCGCATATCAGGACCACCGGGCGTTTGGGATTGAAGTGGGTCAGTACAGCATCTGATGCCAGGAGTCGCTTCAGGTCATTGAAAGCCTTTTCCTGGACGTCGCCCCACTTCCATGCCTCGTCCTTTTTTAACAATTTGTGTAGCGGTTCTGCCACGGCTGCCTTCCGCGGGAGGAAGGAGTGGTAGAAGTTGAGCAGTCCGAGGAACGACTGCAACTCGGGCTTGGAGGTGGGGCGAGGGGCCTTTTTGATGGCGGCTACCTTGGATTGGGCTGGCCTAATTCCCTCGGGAGTAACACGGAACCCTAGGAACTCAACCTCTGTAGCGAAGAAGACGCATTTGTCCTTCCGCAACCTCAACCCCGCCTTTTCGAATATTGTCAGGACCTTTCCCAACCTTGTTGCTAATTCGGCCCGGCTCCCCCCTGTAATTAATACGTCATCAAAATAGGGTAACACCCCCTCCAACCCCTTCAGGAGGCGTTCCACCAATGACTGGAAAATCCCGGGCGCCGAATTCACGCCGAATTGGAGGCGCGAAACCTGGAACGCCCCTTTGTGGGTGACTATGGTTTGTGCAGCAGCTGCGGCGGGGGTCACCGGGAGTTGCTGGTAGGCTTGGGCCAGGTCGAGTTTGGCGAAACACCTCCCCCCGTGTAACCTGGCCAATAAGTGGCTGACTACCGGCACCGGATACGCATTAGGGCGGATCGCCTTATTGATGGTGCACTTGTAATCAGCGCATATTCGGACTTCCCCGTTGGCCTTGAGCGCTGTTACAATTGGAGTTTCCCACTCCGCAGAATCAACAGGAACAAGAATCCCCTGGCCCACTAATTTGTCCAATTCCGCCTCAATTTTGTCCTTTAGTGCGAAAGGCACTCTGCGCGGTTTAAGTCTGATTGGACGCACTCCAGGGTCCAGGTCGAAAGTCACTGGGGGGCCCTTGAATTTTCCTAGCCCCTTTTTAAAAACCTCGGGGTGCGCGTCGCACACGCTCTGTATTGGATCAGTCCCGGCGGCGTGTGCTCCCACGGCGTGCACCCCCCCAATGAACAACCCCAGGGGCTGGAACCATTGAGTCCCGAGGAGGCTGCATTTACCCCCCTTGAGGACGACTAAGGGAAGCGTTGCGGTGTACTTTTTGAACTGGACCTGGAACTTCCCAACCCCCAACACTGGGATGCGGTTCCCCTGCACGTCCTTCAGCGTGGCCCTCAACGCCTTGAGCTTGGGCCGCACGCGGGGGGCGATTTTCATGAACTCCCCCTGGGAAATAATGGAGTATGAGGAACCCGAATCCACCTCCATCCTAACAGGGGCCCCTTGTATTACTACCTCAACGAAGTAACGGGGGTGCTCCGTGGAAACGCTGCAAACCGGCGTGTCGTCCTCGCTGTCGTCGGAGACTCGTCCTACTCCGTCCCGCGTCCTCGTGGTCCGTGTGCCGTCCTTCGGTCTCGTGGTGCGGTCCTGCCTCGTGGTGCGGTCCTGCCTCGCCGAGCGGTCTGGAGAACTCCGGGTGGCCTCGCGTCGTTTCCGGCAGACCTTGGCGATGTGCCCGCGCCGGCCGCAGTTGTGGCACTCGGCCTTGCGGAATGGGCATTTGGTGCGGGCGTGGGCGGCGCCGCAGCCATCGCAGCGCCGGCCCTCTCTCTGGACCCTCCGGACGTCCTCGTCGTCGCTGCTCTCTGCAGAAGACGAGTTCGAAGTCCGCCGGGCCGCGCGCACCGAACTCTCTGCCTTGGCGGTCTTCGGGCGCCAGTCCTGGAGTTCGTGCACCCCGGCCGACGTGGCCTCTGCGGCCTGTGCCGCGTCGAGGACTTGTTGCCACGTGGGAGGCGGCTCCCTTTTCATCAGCGCGCGCTGAGTCTCTGTGTCCCTCAGACCGCAGAGCAGGCAGTCCCGGAGGGTGACGTCGGGGAGTTCCCACTTGCAAGGGCCGGCGGCCAACCGCAGGGCCGCGGCGAACTCATCGACCGATTCTCCGGGTGCCTGGACTCGCCTCCAGAACGCGCTCCGAGCGGGGAACATCGCTATTGCCGGCCGGAGATGGGCGCGCAACGCCGCCAGGAGCTCTGAAGCTTTGAAGTCGCCCACCTTCCTCGGGGCGATCAGGTCCACCAAGGTCCTCTTGGTCTCGTGTCCGAGCATGCGGACGAAAATGGCCCTCTTTTTGGCCTCATCGGAGACTTCGAGCTCCACCAGCGCTGCGTTGAAGTCTATCTCCAACAGCTCCAAGTCTCCCTGCTTCTTGATCTCGTAGCCGGCGCATGTCTTGGTCCCGTGGGCAGCCAAATCCCATCCTCGTCGCCAATTTAGTGTATGGGACCAAAGACAACCGGACAACCGAAAGGTTGGTTTAACACAGGTTTATTGCATTGCATGAGGTTCCAGTGAGGCATGAGGAATGGCGGTGATACATCTCAATATATACAGTAGCTCTCTACATTTGAATCTTGTAGCACGGTAGCTGATTGGTTGCTACCGGCGTGGCCTCGCCCAGGCACGCCTCTTTCTTCAGCTGCTGAATGCAGGTCTTGCTTCAGCTGCTGAATGCAGGTCTTTCTTCAGCTGCTGAATGCAGGTCTTGCTTCAGCTGCTGAATGCAGGTCTTGCTTCAGCTGCTGAATGCAGGTCTTTCTTCAGCTGCTGAATGCGGGGAAGGTTTTCCCGCGGCTGTCCGTGATTGAGCAATGTGAACCATGTGAGAGTGAACGCTCGCAGCTGCCCTCTATAGGCTGTCTGCTCGCGTTCCTTTATAGCTGATATCGTTTGTATCTGGAGTGGTTACAATCTTGCCTTACAGTATAATGAACATGCATACATACATAACAACCCCCTTCTCCAAAGGTCTGGTGAACTGGTTTAAGAACTGGTGTGTTGGTTTAAGAGCTGGATTAATGACTTACTATATCCCTTCTAACAGTATGACCTGCACACCCACAGTCTTCCTGATGGGGGTGGGTGAGTATCCTATCCTCTCTTAGGTAAAGGTCACCCTGGCTCAAAGCCAGCCGTATCTGACTCTAGGGTTCAGTGCTCATCTCTGTTTACAGCCAAAGAGCCAGCGCTGTCTGCATCTGCACACATTTCTGTGGACATGACCTTCCCCACCGAAGTGGTCCCTATTTATCTATTTGCAATTTCTTGCTTTTGAACTGCTAGGTTGGCAGGAGCTGGGACAGACAGGTGAAACTCGGAAAATTAGAATATCATGCAAATGTTCATTCAGTTCAGTAATATATGAGATAGACTCATTGCATGAAAAGCGAGATAGTTCAAGCCTTACTTTGTTATAATATTGATGCTTATGGCTTATAGTTTATGAAAACCTCAATCCCCCAATCTCATGTACCCCATAATCATCACATAAACTCATGTACGCTGTACGCCATGCTCATGACAATTATAACGAATTAAGGCATGACATCTCTCGCTTTGCATGTAGTGAGTCTATCTCATATATTTGTTTCACCTTTTAAGTGAAATGAACGGACATTTGCACGATATTCTAATTTTCCGAGTTTCACCTGGAGATGGGAGCTCATTCTGTTGTGCAGTACTCGGGTCTCGACTTGCTGACCTTCCAGGGCCGTAGCCAGGATTCTAGATTTGGGAGGGTGAAAAAAAATGTTCAGGAGGGGCAAAAATTTTTTTTCAGGAGGAACAACAATGTCACACTCACATATATAACATTGGCACCACGGGGCGGGTTGCGGGGGAAGGGGGGGCTTTTAGCTCAGGATGGTTTTCACACACATGCACCCCAGCCCCCCTGGGCTATGGCCCTGTGACCTGCCAACCTCCCAGTCAGCTGGACCACCTTAGATGTGCTCGAGGCCTGTGATGCTTGTCTTCTGGAACTTGTTTGTCTGCTCAAATATCTACAAAAACTGGTACACTTAGACATTCTACATTGCTCCTGATAATTTCCTCCGTGGAGCTTCGAATATTTGCTTCTTTGACCTTGCTAGCATTTTCCTCTGACTTGAAAACCAAGTCTATAGCCTCCTCCAGATACACAGTCATGACCCCCCCCCCCAAGGCAAATATCCAAACCATTGTGCATCCAGCAAATGGCTCCATGTTCAGAAGCATGGCTGAGCATTACAGCAGTTCTATATCCTCCCATCCTTTAAAATGAATAATACCCTATAAAGCAACATCATTCTAAATATAATTTGAACTACTGGAGATAAGCAAGAAGCGTGGAGTATAGCATTGGAAAGTGATGCCGGGGGGGGGGCTGTTTTCTATTCAGAATATGAAATGTTATTGAAAAGTGCCAGCAGCAATGAAATCCTGTTTTAAAAATTCAATACCATATAATAAATTTCAAGTTATGGCCACTGATATATACCCTCTTTTTCTTTCTTTCCTCCCTTTCTTTCTTTCCTTGACTATCTGCATTTGGAGCTAGTCACAAAAAGTAGATTTTTGTAGATGCGACAGCATTCCAAGGATGTCATTGGTGATTCCACATGAATTTTACAATGACCAATGTAGCTAAAAGCAAACTACCATCCATCCTTTATATAGTAGACAACTCCGTAAGTGGGAAACCAGATAGCAAGGGAAATTCAATTTTCCCTTGCAGATAAAGGGGGAAAAAAACATTAGTGTGATAATATGGAAAAGCCCAAGATATATTTTTAGTCACAGCAGTCCATGGACTGGTTTAGTGGTAGTGCTGTAATTGAAAACCCAAACAAAATATGGATATGATTGGATCCATGTGATGTAAGTACAGTACAGCAAACTGTAAAGCATGGTATGAGGTATGTGTAAATATGCATTCATGCAAATGTGCACATAGACAGAGATTAAGACTTCAGATAGAATTTTTTTAAATTCTTAATCCCGGCTAAAGGAGAATCGGGGCCACACACACAAATCTAAGCAAATTGTATGTTCTCAATGTTTTGTGGAACTGGTAGATAAGGTACAACTCAGTAGAGGGTAATTGGGTGGGTGGGTGAGTGGATGTCTGAAAGAATAATAATAATTTTGTGTCAGAAATTATTCTAGGTTGAAAGGATTTTTGCGGAAGAAACGCCGCTCAGAGAATGCCCGAATGAGGCTCCTTTCATGTCCCCAAGAGCTGGGACAGAGACCGGCGCTCAATCCATCATGCAGTACCCAGGTCTCAAACTGCTGACTTGCCAGCCTTCCAGCTAACAAGTCAATCTTCTTAACCACTGAGCCATAACAGCCAGATGGACGGCAGACCGACGGACAGACAGACAGACAGACCGATAGATAGGTGGATGGATTGGATAATGGTTCCAGGAGAAAGACCCAATGAACTTGAAAAGACCTAATAAACTGGAAAAGGTGGGTGACATCCAAGTGTAAGAAAGAGCATTAAGGCCTGTGCACCCTTGAAGACCACCAAATGTATCCCAGCATGACCTTTTGTGGACCACCACAAATTATCCAGGTGTAAAACATTAGCTGCAGGGACTGCAGTGGCTCAAGCTGCTAAGATGCTGACTGGGAGGCGGAAGGTCAGCAGTTCAATTCCCGAGTACTGCAGGATGGAATAAGCTCCCGTCTTTGTCCCAGCTCCTGCCAACCTAGCAGTTTGAAAGCAAGAAATTGCAAGTAGATAAACAGGGACCACTTCGGTGGGAAGGTAACAGCATTCTATGCACTCCGGTGTCTAGTCATGCCTGCCACGCGACCACGGAAATGTCTGCAGAAGCAGACAGCCCTGGCTATTCAGCTTTGAACAGAGATGAACACTGTACCCTAGAGTTGGATACGACTGGCTTTCGAGCAAGGGAAACCTAACCTAAAACATTAGCTAGCTTTTGAAGTGCCATGGGATTTTCTAATTCTTCCTACATCCTTTGTCCCACTAAGTGTAATATTGCTTCATATGCACCAGTATGCTCCCAAATCCAGGCCTTTGAGATCCAGCTGACAACCTGGGATACTTTAAGCTTTCATGTTGCCGGCAGGGATTCTGCAATCCTCTTCCCCTCCATGTGCAAGTGTTGGAGAGGGGAAGGGTGAGGGTTAAAGCAACTTGTATACAAATGCAGAAGAATGGAGTCAATTAAAATCAACATCCCCCTGAGTTTTTCCATCAGCAAAGAACCACTTAGGTGCTTTTCTAGTGACTTGCGGTGGCAGCATAATATCAGAAAGGGAATGTATTTCATACCGGAGTTGGCAACAATCCCCCCTTGGGAAGTTCACTTTGCTATGGGACTCCAGGGAGATTAAAGTCCCTGCATTAGAGCACCCACCCCCCACCCCCCAATCGCTGCTGAAATTGCCTTGCATTTTCTGGACATGATGGCTTTTGAGACTTCCATCCAATTGTGGACGAGATCTGTTATGTGGCTAAAACCTAACTCCAGTTGCCTTGAAGCTGGAAACCGAGTGCATCTGAGATCATTACAGCCGTTGTAAATCAAGATTTGCGGGGCGGGGGTGGGGGACTGTGTAAACCCATTGATTAGGGTTCTGTTTGGGCAAATTATTTGGGCAACAGTCTGTTGCATGTGCGGCTTAGCGCATAGGATAGAATCTAGCATGCTCTTGTTGACTGTCAGTTGACCATCTAGGGCCGTGATGGCGAACCTTGGCACTCCAGGTGTTCTTGGACTTCAATTCCCAGAAGCCCAAGTCTCTGTAAATCCACACAAATGGGTTTACTGGCATTCCAGCTGTTTTTGGAATTCAATTTCCTGAAAACCAAGTTCCTGTGAATCCACACAAATGGGTTTACTTGTGTTGCATTAAACCCATTCATGTGGATTCGAGGAGACTTGGAACTCTGGGAATTGAAGTCCAAGAATACCTGGAGTACATGCAGTAAAGCAATTCATGTGGATTCACAGAGACTTGGGTTTCTGGGAATTGAAGTCCAAGAACACCTGGAGTGCCAAGGTTCGCCATCATGGGGTTAGAATCTAGCATCCTCCTGTGTAAGCAGAAACCCCATTAGTTTCAAATGGGCAACCCCTGATTATGTAAGCTAACAAACTGAACTGAATGCAATGCTCTTAGAACATTATGCTCTGCTGGTGTTGAGAAGGAGGTTTAAGTTTTTTTTAAAATTTGAATTTAATACATAAAGCTTCCTGCATGACCAACTTCTCTCTCTCTCTTTTTCTCCCACATTTGAATTCTTAAATGCTCAAATCCATGCTATTGGGTTTATGATAAAGTGTGTGCATATTAGTAAACTCTGATAAAAACAATGAAATTTAATTTAATTTTTAATTTAATTTTTCGACTTCTATGCCACCCACTCAGGCAAGCCCGACTCAGGGCGGCTTACCAACAATCTAAAAACATACAATAAAACATAAAAATATAAAAAAATTTAAACCATTACACACCACCCACGTTGAAAAACCACCCCACCCCACAGAAGAGAGCGGTGCATCTTATTATAGAAGCTAGCGGGCGGGGGGCACATTGCCCTCAAGGCCCCATACCTGCCCCACCAGACAGAAAATTCTGAACTATCTGTACAGGCCACAGTTCAACAGGTACAGCTATTCCTAGCATAGCAGAGACCCTATTTTCTGGTCTTCACTATCATTGAGTGAAGGGGCTGTGGTGGCTCAGTGGTTAAGAAGCTCGCCTTGTTAGCTGGAAGGCTGGCAATTCGGCAGTTCAAGACCCGGGTACTGCATGATGGATTGAGCACCCATCTCTGTCCCAGCTCTTGGGGACATGAAAGGAGCCTCATTCGGGCGTCCCCTGAGTGGAGTTTCTCCTGCAAAAATCCTTTCAACCCAGAAGAGTTTCTGACATGAAATTATTATATTATCATTGAGTTATGGTTGAACATCAGAAGTCTCTCAGGAAAGAAGGTGAACAATTAATATTTCAGAAATGATTGGATGCATAAGAGAATGTTTATATCAAGAATGCACAAACTTTTTGGGCCATGGGCCGGTCACGTGGTTCAAGGGTGCCCAAACTATGGCTCAGGGGCTGGATCCAGCCCCTGATGCCAATTCATCCAGCCCACGATGCCCTCATCACTCCCAGAAGTGGAAGTAAAACATGCTCATATGGGTGCATTTCATTTCCACTTCCGGGAGTGACAAGGGCATCATGGATGAATTGGCATCATGGGCCAGATCTGGCCCCCAGGCTGTAGTTTGGGCACCCCTGGTTTATATATTTTAAAAGTATGTGTGTTAAAATTTCCTGGGTCATGTTTTCAGTAATCTCTTTTTCCTTGTTTCTGTTTGATAATATTCAAAAGCCTCAAATGCCAATGTATGTGTTCCTGATTGCTCCTGGTACATATGAAGGCATTAATTCATCAAGTTAATGATTATTTGCTTCCTCTAAATTGGCAAGGAGCATGGTTCCTGTCCTTTAAAATATGGCCCAATAAAATATTAATCCACTGTTCATAAATGGTTGGATAGTAGAGCACCGGCTTTGCATTGTCAGGTTTCCCCACACATGTCTGACAAAGATTTATGATAACTGTAACACTTGGAGCACATGTTTCTCTCTGTGCACTGCTCACGTTTAAGAATTGATCTACAGAGGAAAAATGGTTGATTATGCTTTCTAATCCATTCCCTGCCTTTTTTTTTTCAAACTTTGACCCCACTAAGTAGACAACGGGACTTTCACTTTGATTACCTGAATGATTATACGCAGTAATGGTTCTTCAACCTCTCATCCTTCATAATGAATTATCTAAAATAGTTCCAGCATATGTGTGGGTGTTTAAAATATAGATCTGAAAACCTGGAATTGTCTTTTTTTCCAACTTGCCATTATTTAAAACACCAATAATTTTTTTGGGGGGGAAGGTGGGGGTTGAAATGCTTGTCAAGAGACCCTCTTCCTGAAGCTGTAAAGACTGCAAATGGACAGATTTTAATAGCATCATCCATCAATGAAATGTTGTAAAAGAACAGGAAAGATGATTGCTTGCTACTTTGATCAAGAAAGATGATTGATCATCATTTTGCACACTTAAAAGGGCTGTGTTAAATTATCATCTTCTAGACCAATTGATCTTGCTTAATTTTGGAGGGTGGAACAGAACTGGGAAAGATATTGGCTTTAAGACTATTATAGAGTCTTCAAGGCCCTCGAGGTCTTTAAAATAAAAATGTAAACTTTTCTCCCAGTCCTTGCAATTAATTACTGAATTCTGGTTGAAAATATGTCAAATGGGTAACGAACATCCAGAAATCTCAAAGACAACAGTCCAATTATTAAACTCGAAATAGATAGATTACTTGAAGGACCGCCTTCTCCCACACTATCCCAACCATACTCTGACATCGATCTTCCAAGTTCTTGATCCATGCCATGTTGCCTTCAGAAGTTCAGCTGTCAGAGTTTCAATGCAGGACTTTCTATGAAGATGGACCCTATGAACAGAGGTGCCTGGCAGGTGTCCATGGGGTTGCAAAGGGTGCGACTGAAGAACAACTATATATGTAACAACTCCATAGCTGTCAAGTATCCCTTACTGGCCAGGAAAACCCCTTATTTCCCCCTCTTTCCTGCCGTCATCCCTTATTAATTAGACTGCAAAACCCTACTGCTGCCATTGAAGGGCAGCACAGGATAAGCATAGCTGTCATGTATCCCTTATTTGCCAGGAAATTTCCCTTATTTCCAAATCCAAAACTTGACAGGTATGAACAACTCTCTCTAATTATGTTTCAACCCCACCCTCAGACTTTGGGATGGATACGATTTGCTGCTCCTTTAATCTGAGTTAGATCCAGTTGATATTCCCAAGTAGAGTAGACCCATTAGTTAGTTAAGTTAGTACATATTGTCTTGAACAAACCTATTCACTCAGCAGATGTATGCTAACTGGAATTGGTGATTGGCTTTAGCCAAACAAAAATAAGGATATGTCAAGTTTTAGCTTGGAGCTCTAGAGTTCCTTGCGCAGTTTTTGTGATATACAGTGGAACCCCGTATAATGAATGCCTCATGCGATGAAAAATTTGTATAACAAAGAGGGTTTGCGCTAACCACTATACCCCGTATAACGATTTTTTTGTTATACGAAGCAATGCATCTCTAGGGGGAAAAGCGTACAACAAAAATCTTCATGGGATGCATCATACAACAAAAACGTTTCGTTGTACAATTTTTCCCATACAGATTTTCATTGTACAATGCAACCCATAGGGATTTTTGTTATACGAGGCATGCTTCATATAACAAAACAATTTGTATAATGAAAGACAACATGGAACCAACTTTTTTCGTTATACGGGATTCTACTGTACCATCAAGATTTGCACAGAAAATCATTTCAAGCTATTACATAGCTTGCCAACAATTTTCAAACCTTTCAGTACACCCAAAACCGGTAGCCGTCACCTTCTGCTTCATTACCAGACCAGTCCTGATAAAGGTCCTCTTATGAAAATGTTAATAAAAAAGCAGGATTATATGGGGGAGAATGAATGTTACATCTACTGCCAATTGACTGCAGGGGGAATGTTATTTCCACACTGTGGAAGTGCTACCTTGATGAAATATGTCTGCCTGGATTTCTACCAATAACTGAATAACACAGCTGTGTCTCTTCGAGGAAAGGAGCCCCATCACCTACAGCACCAGAATAATAGCAAAGCTCAGAATGATTTTCTGCGAAAATCTTGGTAGTACATCACAAAATTGCCAAAGAAGTGCTAGAGCTCCAAACTAAAGCTTTACAATGACACCTGAATAAGGCAATAAAATGGTCTGCTTGTGAATGAATGCACAAATAGGCTTTATGTAGAAAAGGCATGGTTCATTTCAGATGGAGAAGGAGAAGGAGACAATTGATCATTAAGCCATCCATCCCATGGAATCACTTTCCCAGGACAAGTTCATTCTGGGAGCTTTAAATGAAAAGCATACACCCAGATGTGAGATTCTTGTGTTGCACCGTGCCAGCTATCATAGTTATCCAAAGACATTTTGCTACTTTAGGTGAATGATAGAATGGTTTTCCTCTCTCACGCCATGACCATAGGGCAGTGATGGAGAACCTTGGCACTCTAGGTCTTCTGGAACTTGTTACGTTTATGTTTATTGGATTTATACCCCACCCTATTCAGTGCAAGGCTGACTCAGGGTGGCATTACAACATATTAAATACAATTAAAGCACAACAATACAAGACCACAATAGGAAAAAATACAATGTCGGAATACAATATCATAAATGCATAGGAATGTACAGTAAAATTACAATAACAATTTACAAGTTACAGATCAAGAGGAAAGTATGGTGATCCAGAGAGAGGGGATCAGAGCCCAAGACTCAATGACCATAGATGGTCCTTAACCAGGGCCAGGCTCAAAGGCCATGTCGGAGCCCAGCTCCAAGTCCTCAACAGCATCGACAGAAAGAAGTGACAAAACGGCGCTGCAAGCCAGTGCTGGATCAAGAAAGAAATATACCCCCGCAGCAATGCTGGACCAGAGGAGAGGGCTCGGGCGAGGAAGAGGCGGCACCCAGATTTGTGTCCTTGAGTGCTGACTTGGACTTCTGGAAATTGAAGTCCAAGAACAACTGGAGTGCCAAGGTTCACCATCACATGTATAGAGGTTCAGGTGTAAGATATGGTCTATGACAGTGATGGCCAAACTGGGCACTCCAGCTGTTCTTTAACTTCAATTCCCAGAAGCCCTAATCAGCAGGAGTGCTGACATGGGCTTCAGGTAATTGAAGTCCAAGAACACCTGCCATAGAGCAACCAGATGGGCTACTCGATTTTAATTCCCTGCCTTTTACAGGACTGTGTTGCCCACTACATTTGAGGGCAAAAGATGAATGAACAGCAATGCCTGGATGAAGCACAAAAAATGCTAGTAAGAACTTGAGTAAGAACTTCACAGATCATGAACTAGAATTGGAGGAGTCACCTCTTGAAAAAGGTATTTCAGGACCCAAGACAGCTCCCTTGGACCAGATGGTTTTCTACACCAGAAAATTGATGTGCTCTAGATATTTTTTTGATAAAAGCTCCCATAAATCCTTGGCCATGAGTCATGTTGGCTAAAAGAGCTGGCTCTGATGTATACGGCCGCTCCCTTTTTAAAAACCTCACACCAACTTTATACTGCATGTTAGGCTAAAAAGGAAGTGATTGACTCAAAGCCAACCAGGCAGCTCCATGGATGCTACACACACACACACACACACACACACGCACGCACACACACACACACACACACACACACACACACACACACACACACACACACACACACACACACACACACACACACACGAACATGAGCTTGTAACAACAGCTTGTTCTAAATCTAAAACAGCTTGTTCTAAATCATACTATGGCCTGTGGGCCAGATCCATCCCCTGATGCCAATTCATCCCGCCTGTGAAGCCCTCGTTGCTCCCAGAAGCGGAAGTAAAATATGCTTCGTGGGTGGGATGAATTGGTATTGGGGGTCAGATTCAGCCCCCAGGTCATAGTGACCAACTTTCTGAGCCACATGGCCAGCCTGTGACCCAAAAGGTTTGGGCACCCCTGTTCTAAATAATAGCTTAGGTTTAAGGTTGGCAGAAGTGGAAAAAGAAACAGCAGCCTCAGCAATTAAGTTAGAAAAGCATGAGTGAAGAAGGACACTTTGAAACAGCCTACCCTTCATTTTCTAAAATTGGGCATGGCATGTGCTACAGTTTACCCAGAACCTGTGCAATATGCAGATTGAGATATATATTTTTTGATTCAAATTGAATTGTGCTCTTCTAGGTAGCAGAGCAGAATGAATCAAAACTTGATTGCATCATTTACATTCTAAGTTGGGTTTTCAAGGATGGCTGATTTGGCTTAAACGATGATCCTGGAGCTTATTCATTCACGAGGACCGATCATTCTCTGCAGTTCCAAATTCATTCCCAAATAGGTGTGTCTTTAAAAGAGGAGAGAAAAAGCCACCCTCAATCAGAACACCTTAGGTATATTTTCAGCATTTGGATAACAGAGAGTTCCTATGGTGTGGAATGAAATACTGTACAGTATAAACAACAAATGAAGCTGTTTCGTCGGAAGTATATTTCATTTTATGTATATGTTGTCATCTAATATATTTATATCCCACATTTCATTTACTGAATTTTGTTCTAAAAAGAAGGCTTGACTCCAACACTCTCCAGTCCATGCAACCAACAGTTGTGCCCAGTCATTCCTGCTTTAGGGAATGTGTCCAGAGAGACACATTTATATCAATAATAATATTGATATAAATATAATATTTTATATTATTTGTGTAAATGGGAAGGAAAAGGTTCTGTTGCAGTATTCTGCTTCCATATAATCCCATTGTCATGATGTTTCATGGCTTTGTTCTGAGGGCCCCTTTATCTCTGAAAGCAATTGCAAGTAGCTACCAGAGGCAGGGTCTTCTCTGTATTGGCCCTGTATGGATGCCAATACTGCTGTTTGCCAGGTGTAGAAAGCATGATTATTTAGTTGTTAGGTGAATTCACACGTCCCCAGAAATAATGCATAATCCTATCAAAGGAGTTATTCCCATTCTTTCCCATGGGGCTTAATCCAAGTAAGAATATGTGACATTACAACCTAACTATGGGTGGTTCAAGTGGTTAGGATGCTGAACTCACTGGCTGGAAGGTCGGAGTTCGAGTCCTGGGTACTGCACGATGTAGTGAGCTCCTGTCTCTGTCCCAGCTCCTGCCAACCTAGCAGGTCGAAAGCAAGAAATTGCAACTAGATAAACAGGGACCACTTTGATGGGAAGGTAAACAGTGTTCCGTACACTCTGGTGTTGAGGCCTGCCTGCCACATGTCCACAGAAACATCTGCAAGTGTAGAAAGTGCTGGCTCTTTGGCTATAAACAGAGATGAGCACTGGACCCTAGAGTTGGATATGACTGGCTTTCAAGCAAGGATGACCTTTACCTACATTTGTTTGTGCTTATCAGATGGTTTGCAGGGAAAAAATATTTAGGCAAGGTGACCTTCCCTAACCTATTGGAGTAGCACTACATTGAGAAGCTAAGGTTCTTCTTCTTTCATGTCCTGATTAAACCCTGGACTGCCAAAATGAAGTCATAATAACATAAGAACAGCCTTGCTGGAACAGGCCATAGGAGCCCATCCAGTTCAGCATTCTGTCTTGCACAGTGGCTCACCATTTCCTTCATGGTATTATTCCCAAGGAGATGCCTTCACCTGCTTAGGATTCCCTGGAAATAGCATTGAGAGAGATCCTGCCTATCTCTACAACCTGGAGGTTGTCCTTAGGTATCCATTATAATTATAGCCATGGATACCCTTGTCCTCCATGAACTTGTCTAATCCTTTCTTGAAGCTGTCAAGACTGACAGCTGTCACCACTTAACTTGTACCCAAAGGTTTCATGGAGTGTCCCCTAGTTCTAGTGTTGTGTGATAGGCAAAACAGTTTTTCCTTATCTACTTTGTCCACACTGTGCATGATTTTATAAACTTCAATCAGGTCACCTCTTAGACGTCGTCATTCAAGAGTGAAAAGGCCCAACCGTTGCAGCCTCAGATGGTAAGGAAGGTGTTCCAGTCCCCTAATAATTCTGGTTGCCCTCCTCTGCACTTTTTCCATGCTCCATAATATCTTTCTGGAGGTATGGCGACCAGAACTGTACACAGTATTCCAGATGGATGGGGCCTCACCATAGATTTATAAAGAGGCAAAATGACACTTGCTGACTTATTTTCTATACCCTTCCTAAGGATCCCTAGCATTGAGTTTGCTTCTTTCACTGCTGAGGCACACTGGGTTCACCTTCATTGAGGGGGGTCCACCAGGACACCGAGGTCCCTTTCCTGGTTTGTCGCAGAGAGTTCAACCCCATCAGTTTATAAATGTAATAGGGTTTTTTGCCCCAACATGCATCACTCTGCACTTACTAATGTTGAAGCTCATTTGCCACTGTTTTGCCCACTCCCCCAGTGTCAAGAGATCCCTCTGGAGCTCCTCACAATCTCTCACAGTTTTCACTACCCTGTATAATTTAGTGTCGTCAGCAAATTTGGCTACCTTGCTTTTTACTCCTACCTCTAGATCATTTATGAAGAGGTTGAAAAGCAGGGGTCCCAGTACTGAACCTTGGGGGACCCCACTCTTTACTTCCCTCCACTTGGAGAAGTGTCCATTTAATGCTACCCTCTGTTTCCTGTCCCTTAGCCAGTTGCTGATCCAGGACAAGACCTGTCCCTTTATTCCATGACTGGCAAGTTTATTCAAGAGCCTTTGGTGTGGGACCTTGTCAAAAGCCTTCTGAAAGTCCAGATGAACAATGTCAACTGGATCCCCCTTATCCACATGCTTGTTGACACTCTCAAAAAATTCCAACAGATTAGTGAGGCATGATTTGCCCTTGCAAAAGCCATGTTGGCTCTCCTTTAGCAGCACCTTCTCTTCTATGTGCTTCAGTATTCACTTATGTTATGTTATGTTAATCCTATCTTTTAGGATGGTTTCCATCACTTTACCTGGGACACATGTCAAACTGACCGGTCGGTAATTTCCTGGATCACCCCTGGATCCTTTTTTGAAAATTGGTGTTACATTCGCTACCTTCCTGTCATCAGGCACAAAGCCTGATTTGAGAGAAAAATTATATATTTTGGCTAGGAGATCAGCAATTTCATCTTTAAGTTCCCTGAGAACTCGTGGATGGATGCCATCTGGTCCTGGTGATTTGTTAGCATTTAGTTTAACAAGACATGCAAGGACCTCCTCCCTGGTTATTTCTATCTGGCTTAATTCTTCGGTTTCCCTTCCTACGAAGATAGGCTCTGTTTTGGGCATGTGGTCTCTGTCTTCAGTGCATAATACTGAAGCAAATAATTCATTGAGTCACTTTCTTTGCTTTGTCATTGGCCAAACCCAAGTCCTCATTTGTGCCTGTTTCTGGCAGTAAGTGACAGATCAGTAAATGAACTGGATTCTGTATCTCTCCACATTCACACAATGTGTTGTTGTCTGCCAGCAGCCCTCACTTGAGCATGTTGGTCTTGCATTTAGGAAATTTAGCTAAGGTTCTGAATGCATGGCAAAGGATTAAGAGCTGGTTAACAATACATTCTGAATCCTACGAGCAACACAATTTTGGGGTCATTTGCTTCAAAACAGATCATTCCCCCACAAGCAGGTTTCATTTCTCTTAGCTCCATTACAGTCAGCGTAACACTTTGCTTGACAAAATGGCAGCCCCTTTTAGCTTGCCCGATTGTTTTCCAATGATTTGGAAGAAAATAATGACAACTTCCCTTTCCACCATCATCATCCCAGGGGCGATTTCATGTAAAACAGCTTCATCAGCTGTAACACCCAGTGGGAGTTTAAAAATGGGTCTCTGTGGTTAAAACCCCATTTTTGACACTAATAGCTTCCCCCTCCCTTTAAGCCTCCCTATTTCTATGATGCTATGACACATGTGACACTGCTATTACAAGTCCTAAGTAGTAAGATCCCACTTTGAATGGTGACAAGTTCTCTGTTCTTTGCGATGGCACGGCATAATGGAGTCTATCATCCCCGTTTATGACTATCCTGAACAGCAGTGGGAGAGGGGAGGGGAGAGAGACACCTTTTAAATTACATGACTCTTCTAGTTTTAGAAATACATAATTAACTGGTTACACTGCAGGAATTATTCAAAGGGAGTTGCGTATCACAAGATGTGAAGGGCCTTCTAACTAGCCTCTGTGATACAGCATTTCATCAGCTGCCGGTGTACCCTTTGAATTGTTTCTTGTAATTAGCTTGACAGAGACACACACAGAGAGAATTATCTGTGTAATGCTAAGCGCTGCTTTCAAAAATGAAACTTAGCTTCCTGGATGAAACGCTGAACACTCTGCATTGTCAAAAAGGAAACGCAAAGAGGATGAAAAGAGTAGATGAAAGGAGCATTCCTTCCCATAATAATAGCTGGACCAGTTCATGTGTTCCCAATGGAAATAGAGGTATCCATCAGTTTTGTTGACCTTCCACTGGGACCAGACAAACCCCATGGAGACTTAGGTCATCAATGGATATGAATCTTGATGGCTGGATACGACCTCCAGGATGCCTCTTAAGATGAGTTCTTGGGGAACGTGAATGGAAGGTTGCGAAAGCCTCCAAGTTCTGTTTGTAAGCTGTCTAGGAGTGTCATGTTGGAGATACCACAAATGGAACAGAATAGTAGACACACCTTTCATCTAGAAGAGGCACCAGTTTTCTAATGGCAGTGCATCTAGTCTGGGTTTTACTGGAGGTTCCCTGGACAATCTTCATGGCTGATTGCCATGAGGAGAGCCAATATTTGGAATCAGATATGGAGAAGAAGAAGAAGAAACATTTGCTATTGGTTTTTTAAACTTATTTATTTTCTTTTGTTTCCCTTATAGAGTCCCAAAGCATCCTTTGGAAAATCTATTCTAACATTCTTAACTCCCTACCTCTAAATCCTTGTGCCCAGTATGCAACAAAGAGAGGAATCTTTGAAAATATATGATACGTATATGATAAATATATGAAAATGATAAAGAGATAAAGTTCCTAGATATGCTAAATGATTGTTCCCTGGGACAGATGGTTGAAGACCCAACTAGAGGTACAAGAATCCTTGACTTGATCCTGAGTAATACTCAGGATCTGGTGCAAGATGTTCATGTGACTGATCCAATAGGGAACAGTGACCACAACTCAATTATGTTTAACTTGACCATAGACCGCAAGTCACTGATAAAATCTAACACAGAGACCTTAAATTTTCAAAAAGGAAATTTCCCAAAGATGAGGAAACTAGTAAAAAAGAAGCTGAAAGGGAAAATTGAAAGAGAATTGAGAATTATTAGGGGACTGGAACACCTTCCTTACCATCTGAGGCTGCAACGGTTGGGCCTCTTCACTCTTGAACGATGGACGGCGTCTAAGAGGTGACCTGATTGAAGTTTATAAACTCATGCACGGTGTGGACAAAGTAGATAAGGAAAAACTGTTTTCCCTATCGCATAACACTAGAACTAGGGGACACTCCATGAAACTTTTGGGTACTAGTTCTCAAACAAATAAGAGAAAGTACTTTTTCACCCAGAGGATCCCTGGTCTATGGAACTCCCTGCCAGAAGAAGTGGTGACAGCTGTCAGTCTTGACAGCTTTAAGAAAGGATTAGACAAGTTCATGGAGTTCAAGGGTATCCATGGCTATAATTATGGCTATCTAAGGACAACCTCCGGGTTGGAGAGATAGGCAGGATATCTCTCAATAAATGCCATTTCCAGGGAGTGAATCCTAAGCATGTGAAGGCATCTCCTTGGGAATAATACCCTGAAGGAAATGGTGAGCCACTGTGTGAGACAGAATGCTGGACTCAATGGGCTCCTGTGGCCTGTTCCACCAAGGCTGTTCTTATGAAAAGAATAATCAATATACTCAGCAATCCTTGTGTTCTTCCAGCCCAGGATAAAGTTGTGAAGCAATTTCAGAGCTTTCCTTCACCAAAATGCAAATGGCTTCATTGCTTAACACGCAGCCATTCAGAACACTGCAAATTATGTTAATCTGAATCCATCAATGTACAGGAATTTATTTAAAATCTCATCAAGACAAATCCGTGACTATGTATTTTATTATCACAGATGAAGAAAAGAAATTAACTGGCACAATTAGCCATTTTTGATGGAACTGTGGAAATGAGGACAGGGTGAGGGAATAGATCATTGAGACACTTAAAGTCTGTGTATTGCCATGATTATTTTTATGGTATTGGTGGGAAACTAAATGATCTTTAGAAACTTCTGACATTTTCAGAAGTTCTCATTCTTGTATAATTTCCATGAATCTGGGAAGCCACCAATGGAAACTGTCCAAATTTTAATTCTTATGTGGTTTACTGCTCCCTCCTACAGGATAATGTTGTACTGCCAGTAAAATATTAGATGCTTTCAAAAAGTAAAAAATCTGTATATGAATGGATGACAGTTTCTATCCTTATGAGGACACTAATGAAACTCACTTTCACGACAGATCATAGGGGCTGTTGTGGCTCAGTGGTTAAGAAGCTCATCTTGATAGCTGGAAGTCTGGTAAGTCAGCAATTCAAAACCTGGGTACTGCATGATGGATTGAATGCCCATCTCTGTCCCAACTCTTGGAGATATGAAAAAGAGCCTCATTTGGCCATTCCCTGAGTGGAGTTTCTCCCACAAAAATCGTTTGAGCCCAGAATAATTTATGACATCATCATCATCATCATCATCATCATCATCATTATTATTATTGATCATTCCATCTGAACTAACCCTTGGGCAGTGATGGTGAACCTTGGCACACAAATGGGTGTAAATGCAGTAAAGCCATTCGTGCGGGTTCACAGAGACTTGGGCTTCTAGGAATTGAAGTTCAAGAACAGCTGGAGTGCCAAGGTGCACCATCATGGCCCTTCGTTATTATCCCTGGTGCACTACATATGGGAAAATTAAAAACAGAGTGCGACTTTACAGTAGAGTCAACACAACAGTGATACCCATCAACGTATGTGAATATACTTGTGTGAGAGCCTCAAGTGTGAGTTCCCAGATGCTGAAACATATGGCAAGAAGAGACTCAATGAATTGGAAACTTTTGATGCAATCATTCTCATGTCAAATTCTCTTCGTGTACAGCGCAGGGAGTATTTTTTTCTAGCCCTGCCAAAGCCGTAGCAGTTGCCTTTCACAGCTGTGTCCACACCTGCAGCCTCCTCTTCAATATTCCCTGCATTATGTTACATGAGAAGCATGCATCTGGGAAACAAGGCATGAACCATATGTGGCCGTCCTTCCCTTCTAGCGACAAACAGAAGCTGTGTGGCAACATCAGAAGGTGTAGGCAGTAGATCCATGAAACAAAAATCTGTCTATCTGTTGGGGCCAGGCTTCAGTTGCCTGGGGCTTATGATCAACTTGGCAGAAGAGAATGTGGCCAAGACTGTTGATCCAAGCAAGAACTTCACCTATGTTTCCAAACCCTAACATAGGTTGTGCATATCTGGTTGTAAGCCAGAGAGCAGACAACATTTCCTGGCTTATATCTTTTCATTCTCAAACAAACCTGAGAAACGAGGCATAAACCATTCACTTCATGTCTACTGTTGTTTAAGGGACATTAAGAGAGATGGCTGCAGAAGGTTAGGAAGCCATTCCAAAGATCTATTGGGGCATTTGTAGACAGAAAGAACCCACCTTCCCATGGTATACCAAGTTCTAATACCGTATAAACTCGAGTATAAGTCGGGTTTTTAGCCCCCAAAATGAGGTCCAAAAATGGGACTCGACTTATACTTAGATCAACGTAAACACTCAAAAACATACTCACACAAATGTCTAAATTTATTAATTTTACCATATTTTCATATATTTTAATTACTGAAATTTACAAGCAGCTGCTACATTTTCCACCCTGACTTATACTCGGGTCAATCTATTTTCCTAGTTTTAGAGGTCCAAATTAGGTATCTCGACTTATATTTGGGACAACTTATAGTTGAGTATATGCGGTATGTTGTGTGTGCTTGTGGAAGCCAAAGTTCTCTGTGTTAGCCTTGCAATATGATGATGATGATAATTTCATGTCAGAAATTATTCTGGGTTGAAAGGATTTTTGCAGGAGAAACTGGGAACACCCAAATGAGTCTCCTTTTATGGTCCCAAGAGCTGGGACAGAGACAGGCACTCAATCACTCAAACAGCACCCGGGTCACGAACTGCTGTCTTGCCAGCCTTCCAGCTAACAAGGTGAGCTTCTTGACCACTGAGCCACCGCAATATGATCATCCATTCACAGTTTTCTGGCTTGATGCAGCAGCTGGAATTTGAGTTGGCATTTGAGTTTGCTTTTCCTAAATATCACCCCACTCCCATCCTAAGGTATGCATTTTATACCAGTGCCACAGGGGAAACAAATGGGAAAATCATATATAATGTAAAATAAACATTTCATAGGCTAAAGAAGTGAAACGTTGGGAAGAGGGAGGCAAGGCGGTGGATTTCAGTCTAAAAACAGACTGTGTTGTTGTGTAAAACACAAAGGTATTGCATTTCATAGCTAGCAGAGTAAATGGATATGATCTATTAGGTACGCAGAAGAACAGATAAAGGCCATTTAGAAGTTGAACAAAGCCCCCTGATTAAGTCTTTCCAGACGACAGAACCCAAACTTGTAAAGCTTTGTAAATTGGTATCAGCACTTTAGAGCCAAACCTATGATCACTGTGGGCCAATTAGACTCTTTTTTTTTTCTTCCAGTGGGCTGGTAACGCAACAACAGGAATTTGATCCGGCAAAGCTATTTTTGGTAGCTGATGCCGTTCTCAGCTTAATGGCAACGCTAAAGGCTGGGAGCCGGAAGCGCCTTACACATAAGGAGGAAGAAAAGCAAGCAAGAGGAGTGGAAATACAGATCACACTTTCCTAGGTCAGATGCAGTAGTATTTTGCTTTAGACCAGGGGTGGCCAAACTACGGCCCACAGGTCGGATCTGGACCCCAACACAAATTCATCTGGGCCACACTACCCTTGCCACTCCTGGATGTGGAAGCAAAATGCGCTCATACGGGCACATTTTACTTCCATTTCCAGCATATCTGTCAAGTATCCCATATTGGCCAGGATTTCCTGTATTGCAGCGCTCGTTCCTCCCCTTTCCCACTGCCGTCCCGTATTTTGAACGGTGGGGAAAGGGGTTACTGTGCATGCACGTCCATCAGAGCGAGTTCTGCACATGTGCAAAGAAAGGGGTTCTGCACATGCACAAAGGGGTTCTGTGCATGTGCAAAGTTGTTGCTGCACATGCATGCCCGGGCCGGAGCAGTTCCTGTATTTTCCACAGCCGCGCTTGATGGGTATGACTTCCAGGAGTGGCAAAGGTGGCGTGGCCTGGATGAATTGATGTTAGAGGCTGGATCTGGCCCATGGGCCATAGTTTGGGCACCCTTGGTTTAAGCAGAGAAAATGGCAGCCTAAAAATCTATCTCATCCTGTTGCAAAACAGATTGCAAGGCACATTTTACTTCCGTTTATGGTGGGAGGAACCATGTGACCGGCCCACTGAATCACGTGACTGGCCCATGGCCCAAAATGTTTGGGCACCCCTGATTCAAACAATCTGGGATCAACGCAATTTTTCCCCCTGGCAGAGAGTGTGGGAGAGCCTTTATATGTTGGTGCACTAATGGACTTACCTGTGCTTTTGATTTGCTTTTCAGGGATGTGTTTGTTGACCAGGATGCTGCCATCTGCAGAAGGCAGATTTCATATTGCGGTGCCAAGCCATCCTAAAATCAGAGCAATGCCCATAGACAACATCCAGTTTGGGGCATCTTTCCTGCTCCAAACCCTCAAGGCAATTTAACTTATAATAGCCTGGATTGTTTTCAACAAGGAAGATTAGCACCTGCCCATCAGCGAAGCTTTAGAAAAGCCAGGTTGACAGAGAAAGGTAACTTAAGGCCTCCACCTGGGTTATAGCCTCAATAATAATAATAATAATAATAATAATAATAATAATAATAATAATAATAATAATAATAATAATAATAATAATAATAATAATAATAATAATAATAATAATAATAATAATAATAATAATAATAATAATAATAATAATAATAATAATAATAATAATAATAATAATAATAATAGTTTTATTTCTATACCGCCTTTCTTACCCTGTGGGAAACTCAAGGAGGTACACAATAGTAAAGTACAGAATAAGACAAAATGCAGAAACACAAAATCTAAACAAGCAGCAGCAGCAATAGCAATAATTACCTAAATAAGAATTACAAATAGAAGTTAATTTCTACAGTCAGGTCCATATACAATATAAATACAAAAAATACGAGAACAATACAATATGATGCTGCAAGACAGCACGAACCCTGGTCTACTCTAGAGCAGGGTTCTTGAAACTTGGCTCTCCAGGTGTTCTTGGATTTGAATTCCTAGATGCCCTGATCCGCAATCTCTAATACTGGATCCTGGAGATCCATAGCTTTAGTATCATTCCTGCTTCTTAGTGCAGGAGAGAAGTTCAGTCCTTCTGAAATTGTTCCTAAATCACACTCGCTTAGAATAACAAGACCAACCTGGGAACACAGCCACTCTTCTCAACATCTCTCAGCAATGTCATAAGACCTGTGTGCTATAGTGATTCTTTGAGGATGTGTGTGGGGGGTACATGAAACTGTTGCTGTTGTTCAGTCCCACAGTCAAGTTGGACCCTTTGCAACCCCATGGGCCACAGTATGCCTGGCTCCTCTGTCATCTGCCATCCTCTGTAGTCCACCCAGATCTACGCCCACTGCGTCAATGATGCCATCTAACCATCTCTGCCGCCCCCATTTCTCCTTTTGCCTTCAACCTTTCCTTTTGTCTTTGATCATGAGACTGTAAAGATACACAAATACACTTTGACAGATTTTGAGTGCAACAGTAAAGGAAAAAAGTCGCCTTTGCTCTAAAGCAGGTTTTTCAATCTACAGCCCACAGGCTGGATGCACCCTGTGGTGTCATTTCATGTGCCCCCTACCTCTGCCACACCCAGAAGTGCCACGTATGGTTCCTATTTAATATATCATGTAGGCAGGGCAAAATGGCCATCTGGCCCCCAAAGCTGTCTGAGGGAGCATGACCCGGCCCTCGGCTTGAAAAGGTTGAGAACCCCTGCTCTAAAGTCTGTCATATCTGACTCTAGGGTCAGGGCTGTAGCCAGGGGGGCTGGGTGGCGGCGGCAAAAACCCTCCTGAGCTCACAGCCACCACCACCACCCCCCGCCCCAACCTACCCCGGAATGCCAATGTTATATATGTGAGTGGGACATTGTTGCCCCTCCTGAAATTGTTTTGCCCCTCCTGAACCCCCCACCCCAAAATCTAGAACCCTGTCTAGGGTTCAGTGCTCATTTAATTTAATAGATAGATTTATATACTGCCCTAATCCAATATAAACCAATTAAAAACCCTTAAGAACATAGCAGTATTGCCCATCCCTGTGCCATTACTATCTAAAAACAAATATAAAATGGCATAACCTTAAAGTTAAAATTAATTACAGGAGGGGGGAGCGTCAGACGAACCAGAAAAGGGAGCTTGTTGACACTCCCGGCCCCCAGACCCATTTTGCCAACCACATCTTCAGTTCTTTCCTAAATGGTAGCAATTAGGCCTCCATTTATAGCCAAAGAGCCAGCAGGGTAAGCATTTGAAGACATTACCGTGGACATGTGGCACAGACTAGATGGAATGCTGTTTACCTTCCCCCTGAAGTGACACCTATTTATCTACTTGCAATTTCTTGCTTTCGAACAGCTAGGTTGGCAGGAGCTGGGACAGAGATAGGTGCTCACTCATTCATGCAGCACTCGGGTCTCGAACTGCTGACATTCTGGTCATCAAGTTCATCATCTTAACCACTAGGCCACTACAGTCCCCTTTGAATGCAATGCTTTGGTTTATAAACATCCCATTTCCCTCTCTAACAATCCCCAGTACCAATCTAAAATGCTCAGTAACCTCCATGAACATTTTCTATGCTAAGCACAGGCGAGGTACAAATGAACAGTTGCCGGGTCTGATTAATCATTTGCTCAGTAATAGGTGCTTTACATGCACAAGCACAGAAAGAGCATCTGAAAATGACAGACTTAAGCTGGTGGACAGCAACAGATTTGGAAGTGAAATGGAGGTTGGTTGGGTCAGCACAGAGCTAAATCAGCAAGGAGAGTTCAAGAATAAGCTGTCTGGGGATGATGGGAGGTGTAATCCATTGCTTCTGGAAGGCAAAAAGTTGAGGAAGGCTAGATTTTATATGGCTTGTCTCTATCCTGTTCATTAAGTGATTTTTGACTCTGCTAAGGAGGGGAATTTCAGAAATCTGATGTGATAGTAAAAAGCGTCGAATGAAGACAGTTGGCAAATGCATATTCCAAAGAGCAGCAACAAAACTTAAAGGAAACCCAATAAATCCAGCTTTTACACAAACACAACAATTAAAATATGCTGTTTTGTGCCATAAAAAGCCTGCTGTTCCACAGCTGACAAGTGGGCTAAAGAGTGTTTTCTCTCTCTAATTAAGATTAAAAACAGGCTGAAGGCTTAACACAACATGGCAGCAGTCTGGAGGAATTCAGCTTGGTAAAGCCTCAAACTCTGTCGGACATCCGGACCTTTATTCTATGAGGTTTCACGCTTTTATTGGAGGATGAACTAATACTCCATGTTGGTATGCATCACTTCACATACCTCATACTAGCAATCCTAACATTTGCCTTAAAAGGTAGGTTAGTATTGTGTTTGTACTTTGTTTTGTTTTGATTTTTGTTAGCTAGACCAGGGTTTCTCAACCTTGGGTCCCCAGGTATTCTTGGTTACAGTTGGATTGATGTATTTTGCCTTCCCTGGCTTCATCTCTTTCCTGCTTCCCTTCTACAAAACCAAAAGGTGAGCTACTGTGTGACGAATGAACCCTATTTATCTACTTGCAATGGCAGGAGCTGGGACAGAGACGGGAGCTCATTCCATTGTGCAATACTTGGGTATCGAACTGCTGACCCGCTGCCTTCCAGTCAGCATCTTAACCACTTGAGCCACTGCAGTCAGACCAGGGAGACCTTTACCTTAATGTAAAAATACAGATGCAAAATCTGATTTTTAGAAATAATTTTAGCAATGCAAAACAAGGGAAGAGAGAAACTACCCAACTAACGGCTGCCTCTTTTTTGTGTTTCTATTTTAGCTAAGGATTGGTCTAGTCATAAGTGTGCACTGGGCAGATGTGACATGCCACTAGTTGAACATGCACACCAAAGTTCATTGTCCATATAGCTGAGTGTCCCTCACAGAAATCAATCGAGCCCCAAATCATTAAAGTTGTTTTAAAAGTGTAAACTTATCATTTCCAATGTGAACAATCTGTCTGGAAGCAGAGAGTATCGGAAAGAGGTTGAACAAGAAGCCTTGATTTCAATAGTGGCTTGATTATATTCTACCTGCTCATTTGAAGAGAATTTTCAAGACGTCAAAGGCTGGATGCCGCATGGAAAATTATGGAGAAGATCAGCCACTTTATGTCATCTGTAAGGACTGGAAAGTATATGGATGTATTTCCTGCATATCAATGATGCTACAAACAAGGAGAGTGAATTACTTTACCCAAGGGAAGATAGTAAAAAAATGCAAACTTTGATGGAGCAGGTGGGGAAAAACAGAGGGCTTCAGATGGCACATTCAGATGGCATCTCAACACTTTGAAAAAGCAATTCCACAAATGAATGGTGGGAGACAAACAGTAAGAGAAAGGAGATAAACAAGATGAACAGAACTAGGATTAAAATCCCCGAGAAGTGATAAGGCCCCCGGGAACCGTATCTTCAGTATCACGACAGATGACTTACCTGGGGGCAGGGGTGTCAACCCACAGCTTTCCAGGTGTTTTTGTGACTGCATCTTTTCCCATCACTGGATAGTTCAGCCAAAGAGGCAAAGATGGACAGATGTAACAGCAGGGGTCAGAGGATTCAGACTCTGGAAACTGGTCCAGGTTGTCCAAATTTACTCATTTAACTATAAACAGTTGACCAGTGCCAGATCAGCTATATAGCAGGAGTAGCAAATGCTACAGGTCCCGCATCTCTGGAGGGCTCGGCCCCCGCACTCGGTTGGAATGAAAATCCAAATTTAAATATTTTTGGTGCTGAAAAAAGTCAGCTTATACTTGAGTATATACAGTAATATTACAAGAACACCAAATAACACTGGTGGCAGCTGCTAGAAGTGCCAGAACAAGAACCTTGCATCTCCTTCAACACCTGATGGGGTAAAAGAAGAGGCAAAAATTAAAAGAAGTATGACTCACATGCAGCGCATAAAGCACTGATCTGCCTTTAAACAGGGGCAATGTGTCACTGTTGGTGATGTCATCACCATTACACACATGGAGTTGAGGGACAGGATTTCAGCCAGTGGTTTCTACCCCAAGTATTTTACTGCCTGGTTAGCTGGGTTTACCCACATTCTGGCTCTATTTACCCAGATTCCACTTTTTGTGTGGCTGCTTCTATGATTAAGTGGCCCAGAACACTTTCTACCCCATCCCAACTCTTGAACTATTTTGCCTCTGTGACATCAGAAGGGCCCATCGTCCTGCTTTGCTTCTGAAATCTGAGAGATGAGCTTATAGCAGGGGTTCCCAACCTAAGGCCCGTGGACCAGATCCAGCCCACAGCACCATTTCATGTGGCCCCCACCCCTCCAAGGTCATTCATGAAACAAAATGGCCACTCCTTTGAAGCTGTTGGGACAAAAGGCCACCCCCATTGTGCAGGCAGGGCAAAATGGCCACCCAGCCCTCAAAGCTGACTGAGAGAGCATCACCCAGCCCCCAGCTTGAAAAGTTTGGGAACCCCTGGCTTATAGAGAAGACATGGAATGGGGGTATTTTTGCATTCCTGGGTCTGGAGATTCATTGCCGTTTCACTCACTCAGTTGCAACTCATCATGTATAAGCACTTAGTTTAAGAGCCTCAGGTGCCCTATTGCAACAAGGTGCTACAGGATGATGGAAAGAAACCATGAAAAGCGAATTGGGTTAAGATGCAGCAGCTGCTCCGATGGCTTTCTCCTCAATTGCCTACTGAAAATGAGTGGAAGGCCAAAGATCCAGGGAAGACGAACCGAGTCTAGTCAGACTAATTTGGTCTTTTTAATTATCAAAAAAGTAATTGCAACCTTGTTCTAATGAGGTGGAAAATGACCTTGCAGAGAGGAAAGATTAACAAGATGGGAAATGGATGCAACGGGTTTCAAGCCAGCCTTTCCTGTTAAGAGGGAAAAGATACCTTGACGACAACACTGTTCATTTCACCACAATAAGTCATCATTCCTCGGGCAATCATGAACGGTTAATAGGTTGGCAATCCTATAATCTCCTATGCTGTATTCTAGACCTTTCTGATTCTTTTTAATTAGACTCCTAAGTTTAGGTGTGGAAAAAGCCAGGGTGTGATAGGGATTGTTTGTGCTATGTTTTGCTGTGATTAGCAACCACTTAACTTATTTCAGAGACTGATTCTGTTATTGATTAAAGGGGTAAAGCAGAGGTGCAGGAGATTAAAAAGGAATTACTGGGGGAAAATTGGGAGTTTTTCTGGCTCACTCTTCTCTCACTGTGGCATAAGTATAAGGCAAGGATAGCAGTGTTTGCTTGCATTTACAGACAGGTGGTTTTCTTTACAAAATCTGAAATTCACTGAGATGAATTCAGCTCAGCGCCCACGTCTGTAGGCAAAAATAAAACAAAGAAGTGAAAATAAAATACAAAACAATAACAGGTCTAGGGGCACACTTTCGTTCCATATATATATATATATATATATATATATATATATATATATATATATATATATATATATATATATATATATATATATATATATATATATATATATATATATATATATATATATATACACACACACACACACACACACACACACACACACACAGTCAAACCTCTACATACAAATTTAATTCGTTCCTTGAGGTTGGTTTTATCTCGAAAACTTATTATCTTGAATTTCCCATAGGAATGCATTGAATATGATTTCCCATAGGAATGCATTGAATTTTGTATCTTGAAAAAATCCTATTAAAATTTTGTATCTCAAACCTGTTTTTTTTCTGAGATTTCCAGATCTCTCTCATTTTTCTTAAGTCAAACCATTCTTATCTCGAGGTTTGACCATATCTATATCTAAACTGGGTTATTGCAGGCACAGACATCTTTAGGTGGAGCAAGTGCTGAAGCTTAATTTGAACTAATATTAATAATTGTGCACTGGTCAAGTCAATTCTGACTTAAGGTAACCCTTTGCAGGGTTACCTAGTAGAGACTGCTCAGAAGTGGGCTCCCCATTCCCTTCCTCTACAGAAATGTTCCTCAAAACCTGGCTTTCCAGATGTTCTTGAATGTCAATTCCCAGAAGCCCTGATCAGCAGGTGTGCTGACTTGGGCTTCTGGTCATTGAAGTCCAAGAACACCTGGAGAGCCAAGGTTGGGAAACCCTGCTCTACAGGAAAATCTTGGGACTGCACAGCTTACCTTACATAGGTTGGCTGATCTCCTGGAAGCAGGAGGGGTGAGGGTGGGGGTTGAACTCTCAACCTCTAACTCCAGAGTTGGATATCTGCAGGTCTTCATACAAAGATTTTTCCCAGCCCCCTGCAATCCTTTTTATGGCTTCCCATTTAAGTCACAACCAGATCTGACCCTCCTAGATGACATTTCTTTAGAGTATCCCAAAGCCCTGCTCTAAATAAAGGCATTTGGTGTGATAAAACATGTATTCTTTTCAACTTTGCAACTCTTCCTGTCTAATTTGAGAAAAATACAATTCCCACTCATGGATTGTCTTTCTTAAAAGGAAGCTCAGGGCGACAATACTGTAGATGATAAAGAAAGAACAAGTTGTTAAAATACTGCTAGGGAACATACGTAGACACAGAAAGATACCTAGGTCTCCCTCCAAGATAATAAAAGCACCCCTAAAACACCTTTAATTGAAACTTTATCAGACTGTTGTTTGTACCTTTGTTAAATGTGACTTTCAGGATTCAAATCAAATTTCCCATCATCTTCATTTTGGAGTTGAATATTGGGGGCATCGTCTGCCTCATTATGCTAAAGAAAGACGAAGTGAGCTATTAGCATGCGGAAGAGACAACGAGATGTTATGATATAGAATGTCATTCATTTTTATGGGTCCCTGTCATATTCTCCTGCAATAAACTTATTCTTTTTCACCAACCGCATGCCATACTCTGAAATCTCTGCACTATCTTTATTAAAATTTCAAAAATTGTATATCGGACAAATCAGCGATGACATTTATGAAATAGTTGCTTCTTGAAATCAGAAAGAACAAATGCGTGAAGGAAAACACAACCCTCTTCTTAAATCATTCTTTCATGTCATAATTATTTGACAGTCATTGTGCATCTTTCAAGAGATTATTCGTTTTAGTCTTCCTAGGGTGTAATTTTCATTACAGCTTACCATTCATCTCTACAGGAAATATTGTGTCAATATTTTAACCATTTGCAGCAGTTATTAATCTTTTAAATTATTTTTTAAAGAGAGAAAGTTTGCTGATTTAGAATCAAACACTTGAAATAGGCCAGCTCAGAAATTGGAAGACAAAGTGCAAAAATTAAATTGAATTAAATTAAAAATCATGTCAACCTAATGCAATTCTGACTCCCCTTTAATTCTTTATTTTTAGAGTAATTAAGAGATGCTTTTGATTGTTTGTGTTTTAAATGGCTTTTCCTTGAGTATATTGCCTTAATATTTCCTACCATTCCTACTTTGAAGAAGTCACATTCTCTTGGAACTGAGAGCTATACAAGCACTGCAGACATTATAAATTTCTAGCAGACCAGAAATAACTCTTTTATGCTATTGCTTGATATATTACTATACCAGAGCAAATTGAAGAGCTAGACCCATTTGTTATACTTGCTGGTCCCTGATACTTTGAACTGGAGATGTAAAACACTCACCGACCAGAAGAAGTCCAGGAAGCCAAACTCTGGGGTGATATCTGCCAAAGTTACTTGGACCTCTTCTGGTCAAAGTTCCTGAGTGCCTAAATTGCTTCCTGCTGTTCATGTGAGAATATCCACAGGACCTTGTTGATCCTAAAAGACGAGAAAAGGGAAATATACCGATTTGTGGAGAAGAAATGGTTTTGAACACAGCAGCCATCATTTTGTAACTAGGGGATCCATGAAAAGACTATCCGTTTGGACAGGAGGAGAGGGAAAATGTATTCAATGTTTGCTGTCACCAAATTTGACTTTAGAACATTGAAATCCAGATCTCTGGAAGCAGGAAAGATGTTTATATCTTATTGATTGATAGAGGAGGACAAAGATGGCCTATCTTTTGTCTGTGCAAGGAAATAACATACAGAGGGACCAGGTTCATGTTTGAAGGCATCTAAAATACCCTCTGGTGTGTCCTCTCTATGCTAGTGAGATCTTACAGGCTTAGTTAGTGACAGAGCTTGGAATAGTGACTTTATGAACTCCAAAAATCTGCAACCAGCACTTCTGATCTCTGGTTGGTGAGATAGGAGGCAGGGTGGCCCCATGGTGTGCAGTCCTCCATTTGAATGATCGGTAGAGAAGAAAAGTCATTTTGCAGTTATATTCCACTTGAAGAGTTGTCCATGCTTGGTTTAAAAGGGAAGGACCTCAAGGAAGAAGAACAGGGCCCTATCTATGAGTCCAAGAGTTGGTTCTACATCTTCTGTCGCTTTCTATCATGTGTCTCACCTCCATTCTCCCAATTCTTGTGTTGCTTCTAAATCTAGCATTCTGTCCCATCTTCTTTGTAAAGTAATGCCTGCATTTCTAAGAAGGTATGGTATGAGTTGAAGCCAGAGCTGAGCAGATTTGTCTTTATTTTGTTGAAGAGTTGGCCCAAAACCACAAATCCCGATACTTGTGGTGGAAGTTGCCATAATGAAGATGGAATTAAATGTCAGGGAAGGCTCAGGTTGGGCAGAAATATCTAGTATTAGAAAGGCCCCCATTTTACTTGCTTAAATATGACTATTATAGCTCGAATAAACCCCGGTGAATCAAATCTGGCTGGACTAATTAAGGATATATGCCTTTTTATGTTTCCTAATGTTTTTAATGGAGATGAGCGTTTTATGAGATTCAATAACTTTGTTAAGGCTAGTCCCTTAGCAAAGAACACCAAATCCTTATGTGGGCCACCACGATGCTTAAAATTATCAAAAGGTCTGTGTGAGGAACTGCCAGATCTTGTAAGACTGCAGCGTTTATCATGTTCTAATTTAGCCATGAGTCCTGAAGCCTCCTTTTGAAAAGGAGTAATTCTGCTAATTAGCTCATCTTGCTCCACCATGTGACCACCTTTGGGAAATATAGAAATGGTTTATTAAATCAAAAGATAGGATTTCGCTTCCAACTCACACGTGGGCATTAGTGATCAAATATTCCCCACAGGTTCATCCTGGTGACATTAAGGGCTGATTTGACTTGCTGACGCCGCATTAGAGAGGCATCGAATCCATTTCAGGTCAAGGAAAAGGATGCTCCATCCATTACAGGATTTTGAGCATCATTAGAAGGTGATTGATTGGGGGGAAATAGTACACCTTAATCAGCCTTTGACATGCTGGGAAATTACTCTGGTTGTCAATGTGATTTTTAAAAAATAGACATTCTCTCTGTAACTTTTAAAGAAAAAAAAAATCAAGGTAACAAGTAATAAATGCTCTATTCTGTAGGACTTGGTTTCCATCAGGCACCATCCCTGTCTGTGTTTTGGAAATTGGATGAGGCAGAACTTTTCAAGAAATCTTCTTCTTCAGCTGCCATATCTGTTCCGGATATTGGCTATCATCATGGCAATAGTCTTCCTGTTCTTAACTCTTGGGAACAGTGTCTTCTGAGGACCTTCCACACCAGTCTCTCACGTTCCTCAGCCATGAAGTCCATCTATGTCCAGGGCCTCTATTCCCAGGGATCTTTCCTTGCAGAGCGAGTTGGAGTATTCTATACTTTATGTTGTTCCTCATGATATGGTCAAGGTATTGGAGCTTTCATTGCTCACTAGTCTTAAAGAGTTCTTTTTCTTTATCCACCCGGCACAATACTTCTACATTAATCACAGGGTCAACCCACGATATCCTTAGCAGTTGTCTGTAGATCCACATGTCAAAAGCCTCAATTCTCTTTCCAGATGCTTTAGTCAATGTCCAAGCTTTGACTCCATAGAACAACACTGGGAATACATGACACCTCATTATTTGGATCATTGTAGCAAGAGCTCCCAGGACAATCTTCAAGAAAGCAGTGGTAAATATCCTGCTCCTGGATTAATCTTGTCTCCCCCCACCACCACCACCACCATTGGTTAATCTCTTGCCACCTGTTCTTGATTATTTTGTGCTGTACACAGTACATTTTTTATGTTTATAGCATTGGAGGAGGAACTGAAACAAACAAAGAAACCAATGAATCTATTCCAGAAACTAAACAGTCTGATGTTAGAATGCAGGAACATTGACTTCTCTTCTGCCATTGTGTAACACAAGCGCACAGTGAAACTGGCTTTTCTTTATCCATTTATAAAGGAGATCCTTGCCTTTTAGGGGTGGGAAAAGGTCTTGAGATCACAATATAGTTGCTTAAAACTAACCTGGTCCATCACTGGCAAATGTTCCTTCCCCAGCAGCACTGAATGAAGCAGATGTACTTAGTTGGCTGAAGCTTCACTTTCTTTGGCTTCTGCACCAAGCATTGCTATCATTCTTATTAATCAAGCTTTGATTACAGGCATTAAATCATCTCCTCTGGCAGCCAATTGTCAATTGCTTGTCTCAGTGAAGAATATCCCTGGCTAACTTGTGTCTATGTCATTGTTTCCCAACCTTTGGTTCTTGGACTTCAATTTCCAGAAGCCCAAGTCAGTCCATTGGCTGATCAGAGCTTTGGGGAATTGACTGAGGTTTCTGGGAGTTGAAGTCCAAAAACTAAAGGTTGGGAAACATTGGTCTAGATGCAAAAGAAAAAAAGAGAAACATTATAGATAGGGGTCCATCATTGCAGATTTGGAATACCATATGTACTCGAGTATTACTTGGTTTTTTTTTATCCCCCAAAATGAGGTCCAAAATGGGACTCGACTTATACTTGAGTCATCGTAAACACTCAAAAATATACTCACACAAATGTCTAAATTAATTAATTTTACCATTTCTTCATGCATTTTAATTACTGAAACTCACTAGCAGCTGCTGCATTTTCCACCCCTGACTTATACTTGGGTCAATCTATTTTCCTAGTTTTAGAGATCCAAATTAGGTGTTGTTGTTGTTGTTGTTGTTCAGTCGCACAGTCGATTCCGACCCTTTGCGATCCTATGGACCATTGATCTCTAGGCACCCCTGTCCTCCACCATCCTCCTCAGCCCACTCAGCTCGGTGCCCGCTGCATCCTCAATGCCATCTAGCCATCTCATCCTTGGCCGTCCCCTTTTTCTTTTGCCCTCCACCTTTCCCAGCCTCAAGGCTTTCTCAAGTGAATCCTCTCTTCTCATTTGGTGTCCAAAGTACTTCATCTTCATCTTTACTATTTGACCTTCTAAGGAGCAGTCAGGACTGATTTCTTTCAAGATTGACTTATTTGTTCTCCTCGCTGTCCAGGGGACTCTCAAAACTCTCCACCAACACCACATCTCAAAGGCGTCTATTCTTCTGTGCTCAGCCTTCCTAATGGTCCAGCTCTCGCAACCATACATTACCACCGGGAATACCATTGCTTTGACTATACGGATCTTTGTTTGCAAGGTGATGTCTCTACTTTTCACTATGTTCCCCAGGTTTCTCGTGGCTTGTTTCCCTAGAATCAGTCGCCTCTGTATTTCATGGCTGCAGTCACCATCTGCAGTGATCCTAGATCCCAAGAAAGTAAAATCCGTCACTGCGTCTCCTTCTTCCCCATCTACTTTCCAGGTGCTGATAGGGCCTGTTGCCATTATCTTGGTTTTCTTGATGTTAAGTCTCAGGCCAGCTTTTGCACTCTCTTCTTTCAATTTTCAAATTAGGTACCTCGGCTTATATTTGGGACAACTTATAGTTGAGTATATACGGTATATCCTCTTTGCTGTGGTAAAAGGATTTCAGTCCAACTGGATTGACGGGTGACTGTTTGGTGCAGATCTTTTCACTGCCTGATACCAATTTAAAGCTGGAACTAAAGTTGACTAGAACAATGACTAGGATTAGTGAATTCTACTTGCTATTTCCCTTTACATCCAAGCTCTTTGGGAGCAGAGAAGAAGGGAAGGGGAGTAAATATGACATTAGGAGGGAGACAATGGGGCTGTGATCAGCAAAGTTCTTTGCTCAGGAAACACTTGGCTCTCAACCAGCTGTTGCTGCTAAGCCATCCTTTGGAAGCCTGCAATTTTGAGAAGTTCATTGCATATTCTACATGTAGCTTGTCCTATTTCATCACTTTCTCCACGTCCAAAACCAAACCAGGGAAGAGTTTAACAGGGATGTAGCACAACTGATAGGGAAGTCAGCCAAACCTATGCTTATTTTTACTGGTACCAAATGGTGGAGCAGAAATGGATCTTTGCAAGGAAGAGCTAAAATAATGAAGAGTTGAGTGTCATGGATACAAGATTGTGAGTATGAGAACATAATTTCAGGCATGGGATTTGGAAAACAAAGATGATGCCAGAACAGGGCTTTTTGCTGCTTAACCTGAGTCTGATGATTTCAACGAGTGCACGGTGAGCCTGTCTATGTGGAGATGTTACTTTAGGTAATGTTTATAGCCAAGTGATAAATCCCACAAGCACAAAGTTTTATCATAAATTTTGGCAAGCATTTTAGAAGAACAAAGCTTAAAGGAGATGCATTGGCAGGGTCATCCTGGCCTTCAGACAGGCAGGTGACACAGTCTAGACTAGAGACCTGTCAAATGCACTGTTCAAGAAATTAAAAATGTGTATGCAAACTGCATGAGTTCATGTATGCTGATCTTGCCCTAAACCCTGGGCAACTTGTATATAAACAGACAACTTTTAAGCTGGAGATTGGATCTAACAAGCCCTGTTTATATACAACTTGGAATAACTTGTTGGAAATCTTGTGTGATTGCTTTGTCAGATTAATTGAGCATCATTTTGCCAAAGACGTGTGAAAATACAGGTAGGGTCCTGCAATGGTGGATATGAAGAGTCACCTGTGACATGAATGATGATGATGTGGTGATCACAGCTGTGAAATGAAACTCAGAACCAAGACAGTGGTGGCAATTTCCATAACATATGAAGAATGCAACAAATAGCAAAAACTTAAAATTGGCTTTGAAAACACATAATGTGTATCTTGGTTTCTATTGTATAGCATGGAATTGTAGAATTTTATTGCAGGTTACAGGCAGAAACATTTGAAGTATTTGTAGATTTATCACAGAAAGCCCAGGATTTCCTGGGTGGACCTGATAACCAACAGAGAACTGTGAAGGCAAACAAATAAAGAGAGCAGAATAATAAAGAACGTAATACAGTATTCATAATGCTACAAGATTTCCACCAGGTAATGAGAAATGAAAAGTACATGTTATTACGGTTGATCATTTGAAGAGAAAGAAATGAGAAAGGAAATAGAGAAATCAGAATATATTGGTTGAAGGATGCTGGATGCAGTCTAACTTTGTTGTTTAGAGTTGTTCTGTGAAACATGTGAAATATGTTCTTATATTTGTGAGCCATTCAGAGTCACCCAGGCGAGAGGGCGCCAATATAAATTGAATTAAATGAATGAATGAATAAACATCAGAATATCATGATGTTACAATCTCTGAGATTTAGGTAAAGGTAAAGGTCACCCTTGCTCAAAAGCCAGTCGTATCCACCTGTGCTCATCTCGGTTGATAGCCAAAGAGCCAGTGTTGTTTGCGTCTGCAGACATGTCCCTGGACATGTGGCAGGCATGACTAAACACCGAAAAGCATGGAACTCTATTTACCTTCCCACCAAAATGGTACCTATTACTTACTTGCAATTTCTTGCTTTCGAACTGCTAGGTTGGCATGAGCTGGGGCAAAGATGGGACCTCAACTCCATCTTGCAGTACTTGGGAATCAAACTCTGACCTTCCAGTTGTCGAGTTCAGTGTCTTAACCTCCTGAGCCACTGCAATCCCAGCCTGTGAGATTTACCTTCTGGCAAAAGGTCCTGTTTCCTTCTGTGACACAACTCCTCAGAGGTCACCAGCAATGATGCAATATGCAGCATTTACAGGGCCTTATCTAAATTTTCTTGCAGCGAGTCATGGCAACTTTGCACTCTCAATTAATTCAATATCTGCTCCAGATTATGCAAAGCCTTCTCGTGCTGTTTATTGCTTATTTGTGATCCTAGAGAGGAAGGAACAAAATCCACCATCACTTATGAACTGATAAGCAAGTTATAGGCTGAATCCTTAAGCACATTGTTGCTTATATCGAGAGAAATTATCCGAATCCGGTCCCCAAATTGAATCGTAATCCTCTTTCGCAATATCCAAATCTAAATCCCTGTTTTCTTTATCTCTGCATTTTGTTTAATCCACTGAACAATTCACCAGTTAACATGGTGCTCATGTTGGCAAACATGTTCGGGTGGAATGGAGAAGATGACAAGTCAGTTTCCAAAATATTAATTCCTACTCCCCCTCCCAAATCCTGAGCTCATTGTAATGCAAGGCAACTGGTTCAAATTGCTAGAAACAGATGCCAGAGAAATACATTTCTGTATCCATTAACAGAAGCTTAAAAAGAGAAAAGTTATAATTGCTCTCATTTAGCAAGGGCGATAAGGGTACAGATTGCTGTCCTGGGTATGTCCAAAAAGACATTGTTTCCTACTCTGGCATCTGGACTTTCCCCCCATTTATTTTTTATTCTACTTGTCTACAGCCCATTCCAGTACAAACTGCTCCGGGTGGTTTACGACATCGTAGCAGACGGAATAACACATTGCATAATAAAACGAGCAGATAGTCAACAGGGCGATAAAGGCAAAACTTAAGCAGAATATCAAATATTCTGTTATTTGTGATGTTATAATAATTGCTTCCCTCCTGATGGCTGTGGAACTCCTCAGAAAGCTTGTGACCAAACACCAAGACCAGACACATTCCTAGTCTCAGCCTTTTAGCTTTAGCATCTTAGTCTTAGTGCCTTAGTATCTTAGTCTTAATATTAGCCTAAGTCTTAGCCTTAGTCTCTTAGCCTTCACCTTAGTTTCTTAGTCTTAGGCTTAGTATTAGTCTAGGAGTTCTCAACCTTTTTAAGCCAGGGGCCATTGGGTCATGCTCCCTCAGACAGCTTTGGGGGGTGGACGGCCATTTTGCCCTTCCTCCACCACATGGCACTTCCTGGTGTGGTGGAGGCGGTGGGGAGGGCCCACATGAAATGGCACTGGGGCCACATCTGGCCCACAGTTTGAGTATCCCTGATCTAAGTCATAGCCTTGGTCTCTTAGCCTCAGCCTTAACCCAGCATCTTAGTCTTAGCCTCAGTGTTATTTTGGGGTGCCACATCAGGAAATGTGGTTCATCTGCCTCCGCCTCAATGCTGAAAGGAAATCTGATACAACCTGAATACCTGTGCAAGATAATAAAAGCCAGTGCCAGAGAACCTCCTATTTTCCTCCTGTTTTTTTTTAAAATTGAGATTAACTGTGAGGAGAGGGAAGGCTTTTTCCACCCAGAGGAATTGAGGCTCCTTTGAGTGTAGTTAAGTCCAAAGTCTGCAATATATATATACAGTGATACCTCATACAACGTCCAAACTTGGTTCCACAAGTTTGGACTTTATACGGATTTGGACTTTGTATGAGGCATGCAACATCCTAGCCATGATGCCTCATACAACGTCCAAATCCTTGCTGCGATGCCTCATACAACGTTGTTTCCATACAGGTACATTGTACTGTAACAGCAGAGACTTCAGGGCAAAGTCAAGGAAACAGACAGGAAACTGACAGAACTTTAAGAAATCATTGTCTAAAGGCTAAATACATTACAAAAACATGTCAAACAACCCTGAAGAACCTGAAGAATAATGCAAAAATCCCAGGAATGCTTCTAAAAATTCTGAGGAAAAAATCAAAAAAATTCCAAAATCACGCTCAAAACCACTCCTAACCACTCTTCGCCTCATGCAAAACCCACAAGAGCAATGCACGCATGTGTCCTGCCTTTTATACTGCCCAGCCACAATGCAACTTGGGAAAAACCCAATGCCTCATACAAAGTTGCACGACTTTGTATGAGGTAACTTTTTTCAAGGAATTAGGTGATGTTGTATGAATTCGATTTTGTACAAAGTGGACTTTGTATAAGGTATTACTGTATTAAGAAAAGCCTGAATTAGCTAATAGGGATAAATTAAAATATCACACACACCCCGCTATCTAACACCTGAGGGATGTTAACACTGTGGAGAACAATACAAAAATGACAGGAATTCCAAATGTATGTTTGTGTTTATGTGCGGGTGTGGAAAAACTGGCACAATAAGTTACAGAGTTACAGAAATAAATTAAAATAGTAAGAGTTACCCCTGAAAAAATTGGGGGCCAAAAGAGTTTTTTTTTGGGGGGGGGTTTGCAGGATGCTGGGCAGGTGGTAGTAGGGGGTCCTGAGGGACTGCTAGGCCTTGGTAACCATGGAAACCAGAGGAACCCTTTTTGATGGGGTGGGACTCAAATTGCACAATGGGGCAGCCTGAGAAAAAGCGGTGATGGTGGCTTGTGGGAGCAAATGGGGTTGCGAGGTCAGGATCCTGACCCACACATTCCCCCCACCCCCAGCTAAGGCAGAAATAAATGTACAGTATTAGCCTTTAAGGTCCCTGGAGGAATTAATTTGAGTTCTTCCTTTGGCTTGGGTTTCATTGCACATTTTTAACAGTGTAAGAAATAGAGTGAGCCCTCCTTTCCCTCCCCCCCCCACTTCTTTTCCCCTGAGAAAAGCAGAAGGTCAGCAGTTCAATTCCCGAGTACTGCAGGACAGAATGAGCTCCCATCTTTGTCCCAGCTCCTGCCAACCTAGCAGTTCGAAAGCAAGAAATTGCATGTAGATAAATAGGGACCACTTGGGTGGGAAGGTAACAGCATTCCGTGTGCTCTGGTGTCTAGTCATGCCTGCCACATGACCACGGAAACGTCTGCAGAAGCAGACAGCGCTGGCTGTTCGGCTTGGAAACAGAGATGAGCACTGCACCCTAGAGTCGGATACGCCTGGCTTTCGAGCAAGGGAAATCTTTACCTTTACCTTACCACCACATGGCACTTCCAGGTGTGGTGGAGGCAATGGGGCTCCCACATGAAATGGTGCTGCGGGCCACATCCAGCCTACAGGTTGAGAATCCCTGATACAACACAATTCTTTCCCAAGAGAGAGGATGATTTCCCCTTGGGAAATGGTGCTTTGCTCAGTCTTTGAGCCTTATTTCTTTAGGAGGAAAGCATCCTTACCTTTCTCCTGTCAGAGAGATAACCTTCAGGATGTAAATCTGCACATTTGCCAGTTGATAACCTCGGAGCATAGATAAATATGTCTTTGACCAAACAATGGCAGGGAAGGGAAGGAGGTCGGAAAGGAAGAAGGAAGAAATACGTCTGTTCTCCAGCTCACTCTTCGCCTTTGGGATGCGACCGGCTTTGGATCTGAGCTCATATCATCTAAATGTTAATAACACCATTAAGTGCTGGTGAGCAAAGAAAGAAACCATCCACTGGAGATATGAAGAGGGAATTTTCCTCGGTGCTATTGTTGCAGTATAAATCAGGAACCCCTTACCTGATATACATCACCTGCCCTGTCCAGAATGATGGATTTGGACCTCAGCTTGGTATGAGATGGATGGACAGTCGGCTTGTCCTCCTGGATTCTTTGTGTGTTATTTATTTATTTATTTATTTAATTCGAATTGTATTGCCGCCCTCTCACCTGGGCGACTCCGGGCGGCTCACAAATATAAAAACACCATACAACAATAAAATCACAAGAATCTTGCTTAAAAACCATCAAAGCTATAAAAAATATTTAAAATATCAAAACACGCTCCCCAACCACAACATTAGATTTTAAAAAGTGAAAGCCCGGGTGGCCCTCATATAAGCAACACGGAGTCGCTACCACACCGGCAGCACCCCACACCTGTTGTGTAAGCCAGGTTTCAAGATCTTTCCTGAAGGGTAAAAGCTCTACCTGGAGGCACAGCTCAGTCGGCAGGAGGTTCCACAGGGCCGGAGCAGATGCCGAAAAGGCTCACCTTCTGGTGCTAGAGAGCCGAACCTCTCTAGCAGATGGCACGATAAGAGAGCCTCTCCGGTCCACTCTGGTGGGACGGACAGATGTTTCAATCACAATTTATACCCTGCCTTTCTCGGCTGAGATGTTCTCAGGGTGACAAGGTCTCTTAAGTATCCTGGCCCACAAGCATGTAGGGCTTTAAAGGTAATCACCAGCATCTTGAATTGCACCCGGAGGCACACTGGCAGCCAGTGCAGTTCCTGCAACAGGGGTGAGGCATGGGCATAACACCCACACGCCATCACTACGTGGGCAGCCACATTTTGAATCAGTTGTAGCCTCCAGATGGTCCATACCTGTCAAGTTTTGGATTTGGAAATAAGGGAAATTTCCCAACAAATGCGGGATACTTGACAGCGATGCTTATCCTTTGCTGCCCTCCAATGGTGGCAATAGGGCATTGCAGTCTAATTAATAAGGGATGATGGCAGGAAAGAGGGTAAAAAAAGGGGTTTTCTCGGCCAATACGGGATACTTGACAGCTATGGGATGGTCATCAAGGGCAGCCCCATGTAGAGCGCATTACAGTAATCCAGTCTGGGGATGTGTGTGATCAGAGCATGAATGACCATAAGCAAGGAGTGGGAGTAATTGGCGAATGACGTGAAGTTGCGCAAAAGCCTTCCTGGCCACGACTGCCACCTGCTCATTGAGCAGGAGTCGTGAGTCCAGGAGGACCCCCAGATTACACACCGGGTCTGTCTGAGGCAAAAGAGCCCCATCCAGTACCAAAGATGGTGATATTGGTAATATTTCCTACCTTAAAAATGAGAAAAAAACATTCAACTGTAAATCTGACAGGCAGGTGATTGGCAGTGCTAGGCAGCCAGCACTGACTGTAGCTTTCTGTTGCCTGTAAACTACATTGAGTTGAGTGTATGAGTTCAAAACTACCAACCCTATTTGAATTTGCCTGTTGAGAAGAAAGAATAGTAATAGGAGGGAAGGTGCGAAATAAATGTAGCCCATCTATCTATCTACAGTGGTTCCTCATACAATGATTTTAATCCGCTCCATGGGGCTTGTTGTTGTTGTACAAAACAATTGCTATACAATGCATGCATTGTATAGTGATTTTCCCTATGGGATGCATCATACAAAATTTTTTTTTGCTAAGTGGTTTTTCCCACTGAAAAATTGTTGTACGATTTTTTCCATAGGGAATATTGTTATGCAGGATGCCATTTCCCCCCAAAACCTAATTGTTATGCGATTTCGTTGCTATACGGGGCGATTGTTGTATGAGGTTCTACTCTATCTATCTATCTATCTATCTATCTATCTATCTATCTATCTATCTATCTATCTATCTATCTATCTATCTATCTATCTATCTATCTATCTATCTATCTATCTATCTATCTATCTATCTATCTATCTAATTTCTGGATATGTTTAGTAGCACTTTGAACTACTTGATGTTATATCAGATTCTTGCAACCTTCAGCTTCACTGGACGGCTTTTAATGGAAACCAGTGAATGAGATGTCAGTGAACCCTCTCCAAGCTTAATCCCAATTTTACCAACAATGTCTAAGATGCTGAAGAACAACAAACCAGCTCTGTACTTTGGATAGCTGCCCTGATCTTCAGACTGAAACCCAGAATGGGTGTCATCCCCATGCCAAACTGAAGCACCAAGCTCTACTGACATTTGTGGGGACATGCCAAGCCAAGATTTATCCCTACTCATTCAGCTGGATTTCCATTTCATTAGATAATTTCAAAATTCTTGGCCAGTCCTTGAAGTGATATTGATCCACCCCCTCCAGTGCAGTTCCGCCCTCCCCTGCGTGCTATTATCCCTACACAAAGCAGCCTATTGACTTTCCCATATTTCACAACATGTGTCCTTTTAATCATGCCTCTTTCTATTTATTTATTTTTTGAAGCTTGTAAAAGGCAAACAAATCCAGAACTTCTTCATAAGAAGTTTGCACCCACCACTGGGGTTGTTTTATGGGGGGAAACCAGCTTCCATTGGCAACAGTCACCCTTCCCTACTGTGTGTGGAGGGGCAGTTAATTACTGAAGCTTATAGTTCACTTGACACCCGGTGCTCTAGCTATCGAAGGTGGTCTGTGCTGCTGCAATCTGCTGTTCTGTTACAGCGGGGGCTTCATGAAGCTAGCACTGCAGCTGCTGCTATTTTTTGGCACCCCATGTAGCATGGGGGAGACAAAATTGTCGCTTTTGCTATTCCTCTCCAAGAAAAGAGAGCAAGGAAGTCTTTGGTACCGAAGCATAAGCAACACTCCAGACAAAAGAGAAAACTTTCGTGAAAACAACGCTATTTTACACAGAGCATTGACTCTTGGTCTAATGAAACAAGCAATCCTAAATTCAAAGACACTGGCTTTTTTAAGGGAAGAAGTGTCCTTCGTAAGGTAAAGGTAAAGGTAAAGGTAAAGGTAAAGGTAAAGGTAAAGGTAAAGGTAAAGGTAAAGGTAAAGGTAGAGGTAGAGGTAGAGGTAGAGGTAGAGGTAGAGGTAGAGGTAGAGGTAGAGGTAGAGGTAGAGGTAGAGGTAGAGGTAGAGGTAGAGGTAGAGGTAGAGGTAGAGGTAGAGGTAGAGGTAGAGGTAGAGGTAGAGGTAGAGGTAGAGGTAGAGGTAGAGGTAGAGGTAGAGGTAGAGGTAGAGGTAGAGGTAGAGGTAGAGGTAGAGGTAGAGGTAGAGGTAGAGGTAGAGGTAGAGGTAGAGGTAGAGGTAGAGGTAGAGGTAGAGGTAGAGGTAGAGGTAGAGGTAGAGGTAGAGGTAGAGGTAGAGGTAGAGGTAGAGGTAGAGGTAGAGGTAGAGGTAGAGGTAGAGGTAGAGGTAGAGGTAGAGGTAGAGGTAGAGGTAGAGGTCACCCTTGTTCAAAAGCCAGTCGCATCTGACTCTAGGGTTCAGTTCATACTCCCTCAGACTGCTTCAGGGGCTGGGCAGCCATTTTGCCCTTCCTCCACCACATGGCACTTTCTGGTGTGGTGGAGGTAGTGGTGGGCCACATGAAATGGTGCCACATCTAGCCTGTGGGCCGCAAATTGAGAATCCCTGCTTTTCAGCCAAAGAGCCAGTCCTGCCTGCCTCTGTAGACGTTTCTGTGGACATGTGGCAGACACGACTAGACACCTGAGTGCACAGAATGCTGTTCACCTTCCCACTGATGTGGTCTCTATTTATCTACTTGCAATTTCTTGCTTTCTAGCTGCTAGGTTGGCAGGAGCTGGGACAGATGATGGGCACTCACTCTGCCATGCAGCACTCAGGTATCAAACTGCCGACTTGCCAACCTTCCAGTCGTCAAGTTCAATGTCTTAACCACTAAGCCACCACAGTCCCTTAGAGGTGTCCTTAGGAAAGCGCAAACATATATCAGCAAGCGGCCTTTCACCTCTCGCTTAAGAACCTTCTTCCCATCATGACTATTTCAATGCATTTCCAGCTCTTCACTTGGCTATGAACTTCTTAGGCTGACAAGAAGCTGATCAGGGAGATAAAGTAAACTCTTTTCATTCTGGAGTTACAGAGTAAAGTGAGTCAGCCTTTTGCTTTCTCCCAGGAACCACTTATCTCCCATCTTTCAATTAAAGGTCACAAAATGAAAGGCAACGGACGAGTTGGCTGTTATGTTTTTCCCCACACCAGCCCCTCTTTGGTGCAGAGCGCATGTCCTTTCCATTGTTGGGAGCCTAAACTGGAATGAGATTAGGCCTTGGGTGGCTTCGGGAATAATCTCATAAGAAATGTCATTTGGCGAGAGAGAGAAAGGAAATAATAGGTGAAAATGGGAGTCCTATCTCCACGCCTATCTCAGCTGCCTCTTTTCACACCCAATGACGGTAATCGCCTTCTTACTTTAGCACTTCTGTGGTTATGGAAATGGTCCCCATGGTAATAAAGAAGAATTTTCATGTTAAAGATCTGGATTTTAGGCAGGCTAAAGTGCCTGCATTTCCCCCTCTTTGTATGCTGTGACTGTGTACAGTATGTGAGTATAGACACATAACTACAATTCTATCCATCCCCTTTCCCCAGAATAATATAATGCAGAGTTTTCTATATTCCACTTATAGCACGACCCGTCCCCAGTTCCAATTTTAACTCATGATACATTTCTTTTTTTTATTAATGATGACGTGAACCCTCTAATATGTTCTTGTAATCCCACTTGGGGGTTGTAGAGTGAATTGGGGTGTATGTTCATGCTTTGATTCCTGTGTGAACAAATAAATGAGACTCTTGCCCAGTGTGAAAATGTTTGTAAATAATGGGGTGAGTCAGAGCTGTGATTCACCAGGGATGTGCAGTGAATTTCCATCACCTGCCAGGAATGTGCAGCTGGGGAGACCCTTGGGGGTTATGGGGATGAGTCATTAGATAATGACTTCAAATGCAGTGGGTTAGGCAATGGCCATCTTAGCCCTCAGGAGAACCATCTTTCATGGCATGTTTGTGGTCAATTTGCAATGTAGTTGATCTTTTCTAGTGATGTCCCTACTAGAAAGTAGAGACATCACCCTGCCAACAAAGGTCTGCATAGTTAAAGCCATGCTCTTCCCAGTAGTAATGTATGGCTGTGAGAGCTGGACTCTAAGGAAGGATGAGTGCAGAAGAATAGACGCCTTTGAAATGTGGTGCTGGAGGAGAATTTTGAGAGTCCCCTGTACAGCGAGGAGAACAAAATCAACCAATCCTGAAGGAAATAAACCCTGACTGCTCATTGGAAGGACACATACTGAAAATGAAGCTCAAGTTCTTTGGCCACCAAATGAGAAGAGAGGACTCATTTGAGAAGGCCTTGATGCTGGGAAAGATTGAAGTCAAAAGGAGACGGGGATGACAGAGGATGAGATGGCTAGATGGCATCGTTGATGCAATGGGTATAGATCTGGCCAGACTGCGGAGAATGGCAGAGGACAGAGGAGCCTGGCGTGCGGTGGCACATGGGATCACAAAGGGTTGGACTTGACTGTGTGACAGAAGAAGAAGAAGAACACACCAGCACCACCACCAAGAAGAAGAAGAACAACAACAACAGGGTGGAATTGTATTGAGGTGGTGGTGGTGGTGGAGAACCAAGAAGCAGGAGGAGATCTTTAGCTCCTTTGGCTCTTCATAGGTAGGCCAGTCTTAGAAAGGAGGATACCTTGGGGATCAATTCCTTTGCTCTTGTAATTGCAGATAAGGTTGCTTGAGTTGAACAAGAGCTGATACATTGGTGAGCTAAATTTTATTGGGAGAACCTGTCCTCACTCGCAGGTACAGTATCACCTGACAAGAATAAACTAGGGATCTGGTAAGTAGGAAGGGTGAAGTTTTTCATTGTAAGGCCTATAGCCGTGATGGTGAACCGTGGCACTCCAGCTGTTCTTGGACTTCAGTTCCCAGAAGCCCAAGTCCCTGTGAAACCATACGAATGGGTACACTGCACGTACACACAGCAAAACCACTCGTGTGGATTCACAGAGACTTGGGCTTCTGAGATTTGAAGTCCAAGAACATCTGGAATGCCATCACTGGCCTCAAGTAGGTTAAGCAACGATAGTCTCCACACAATTATTCTTCTGGGAAGGATATCTGACAAAATAAGAATGCTGTTTTCCTCTGTATACAAAAGGCTCCTCTCAAAAGTGTCATGTTTTAACTTGTGATGCTTTCCTCTCTCCCACGTGTTTGCACAACATCTTGCAAGGAAATCGTAAGGTGGGGATTCTGCTCTTTGGCAAACACCTTTCAGTTGGCGTTTTAGACAGAGTTGATGCTGTTGTTTCATTTGTGAAGCCTGAAGCTCAAGAGAGGTCTGGCCACTCTGGGACATTCCCCACCTTCCCAATTCTAAAAACACCGGCTTTTGTTCATATCCCATAATAAGATGATTTCTGATTTCAGCAAAGTAAAGCAAGAAAGTTAACCTAAAATCTCAGCCTGCCACATTGTTAAATACATTTCCTGCTCCCCTTCTTAAAATTAGCCCGGGCATCGGTGGTTCATTGTCAACCAGAAGGTTGTGACTCATTCTCCCCAAACCATTTTTAATTGGAAAGGCACTTAGTGGTGGTTTCATTTGTTGATACAGAAATAGACATTTATGGTTTTAAAAGAAGGCCTGTCGGCAAAGGAAGAGTTTCAAGGAGACGGAGTGGATCAGAAGAATGCTGTAACCTGTTTAGCGATTCTGTTCTTGTATGTCATTAAGTTCTCCTCCGTGTGTATGTTCCTACTGCAGGTGGTTTTGTTGCCGAATAAAGACCCCCTTTGCACCATAAACAGCGAGTGAGTCACTTTCCTAAAAATGAAACTTGAAAACTCTTTGATCAGACATTTCCTGCTTTAGCATTCCGTTTTGAGAACAAAGCGAGAACTATTCGCAGCATGGATGGGAACATTGAGATTTATACCACGTTCTAGTGAATTAGCGTATTTGTTCAACAGCTGTAGGGATCCTTTTTTTAAAAAAAAAAATCCATTCTGGGTGAGAATGGATATGGATGACAATAGCGAGCAATGCAAAAAACTCCTTTTCAAGTGCCATATATATATATATATATATATATATATATATATATATATATATATATATATATATATAGATAGATAGATAGATAGATAGATAGATAGATAGATAGATAGATATAGATATAGATATAGATATAGATATAGATATAGATATAGATATAGATAGATAGATAGATAGATAGATAGATAAAAAAAACACACACACACACAATATGACCTGCTGAGCCAAAGTCATGGTATGTAAAAGTGTTGCTCAGTGCTAGAAAGAAGATGCCAAAATGTCTTGCAATTCTTCTTCTTGTTCCATATCCAATTCCGAATATAGGTGGTCATCATGGCGATCTGTCATGAAGATTGTCTTGGGAACCATATAATGTAGTGGTTTTCCATTTGCTTTCCATATCACAGTATGACACATGTATTTTCCTGACCAATCACACACACACTCTCTCTCTCACACACACAAACAAGCACCCTAAATACAAGATACAGAGGTGAAGAAAACCACATATTCTGATATCTTCTTCTTCTTCTGCCATATCCATATCTAAATATTGACAATCTTCATGGTGATCAGCCATGAAGACTGCCCTGAGAATATAATGCAGTGGCCTTTCATCTGCCTTCCACATCATAGCCTGACATCTGTACTACTGATCCAGTTCCATGAGTCATTTTCTGGGCCTGAGCACCTTTGGTATGCAAAGTCCTCCTCAGCCCCAGTCCAGGATGGATGAAGCCATGGCCCTCCCTCAAGAGGGATTCAAGTGGGACCATTTCATCCACTTGGGGACCATCACTTTTCCCTGTGGACTTCGCCACCCAAGACCATTAATCCGTAGGGTTGTCTGGTTAGTTATTTTATTTTAATTTTAATTTAATTGTCAAATTTATATACCGCCCACTTGGCCAAGGCCAACTCAGGGTGGTTCACAATCAATTTAAAAACATGTTAAAAACAATTAAAACTACTCACCCCCTAAAAACAAGGGGTGCAAGAACCAAAGGCACAATGGGGAGGAGTTCTTCTACACCAGCCACCCAATGGAGGTTACTCTTCCACCTGCACCTAACACTTGGCCTGCCAGCCAGGTTTTAAGTTCTTTTCTGAAAGGCAGCAATTCCGTCCGGAGACGTAGCTCTGTTGGCAGGAGGTTCCAGAGGGCCGGCGCAGACACGGAGAAGGCTCTCCTCCTTGTGCCAGAGAGGCGAGTTCCTCTGGCTGATGGCACAATTAGAGAGCCCCTCCGGTCCGCTCTGGTTGGACAGACAGACGTCCATAGGGCGATGCGGTCTCTTAGGTATGATCGGCATTGAGTCACTGGCAGTAAGGTCTACTCTATTACCATAGCAGGATAACCTGGCCAAACTGGGTGTATCCAATTCCGAATATAGGATACGGCAGACTTGCAATACAAAGGATGAAGTTATCATTTGAGTTTGTTGTGAGGAATATACAGACAGATCAAGAATATGGAGCTGCAGGTAAAGATAGGCAACGTTTCAGGACCCTGGACAGAGTAAAGGGTTGCCATATGTGGGGAGCATCAAAGGGCAAACATATTCACACACACACACACACACACACACACACACACACACACACACACACACACGAACAAAAATATATATGAGTGAAACAAAGGTTACTAAGGCATAGATGTCCAAGCTGTTCCCCATAGCAAACAAAATGACTGCTGATTTTCTAGTTTGTGCATTGCTTTGCCCCAACAACCCAAGGTCAACAGGCCAGGTAGACCACTTGACGTATTTCTGAACCAAGCCATTGTTGCTCAGCACCGATGCCGACTGATTAGCAATGACAAACTCCAACAACTAAGCAAAAGATTTATCACAGTTGGTCAATATGCTCCGGCTCAGATCTGCTTACCACGCTATGCTTCATAATTATACTATTGCCACTGTGTAGAAACAATGTTATAATTAGAGAGCAATTAGCCAAAGCAATTCATGAGATGGTTGGGAGAATGAGGACTGCGCACCAGCTCATCGTGCATAGATACTGTGTGTCTGTGATGGTTTCCTGCATTGGCCATGGAAACTCATAAGTTAGTCTTCCCTCCCTCTTTTCCATTTTTAGCTTCTCCACCGTCGGTTCAGAAGATCAGACAAATACTCACAACTGATGTTTATTTAGGACTGACAAATTCCATCTCAGAAAAGGGCTGTTTTATTTATGACTTGTTTGTTTCTCTGCTTGCTTGCTTGTTATTTTAGAGACTCATCTCTGTGGTCTATTTCTCAAGGAACAGACTGGGAAGCGAGGGCATTTCATGCTAATGGTCTCAACCTAATTCTTGGAGTCTATGCCAATAATTATACAGGTTGACTTTCTAGGTAAAGGTCGCCCTTACTTGAAAGCCAGTCATGTCGGACTCTAGGGTTCAGTGCCCATCTACATTTATAGCCAAAGAGCCTGCACTGTCTACATCTGCAGGCATTTCCATGGACATGTGACAGGCATGACTAAACACCGGAGTGCACTGAACGCTGTTTACATTCCCACCGAAGTGGTATCTATATATCTCCTTGCAATTTCTTGCTTTCGAACTGCTAGGTTGGCAGGAGCTGGGACAGAGATGGGAGCTCACTCCCGTTGTGCAGTACTCGGGTCTCAAACTCCAACCTTCCAGTCTTCAAGTTCAGTGTCTTGACCATTAAGCCACCACAGTCCCATAGTTGACTTTCTACAGCTTGATTAAATTATATTTGCTACCTTACGACACAGTAGCAGCACGAGCAGGGCTGACTTTAAAAGGAGATCAGACGCATTCGTGGAGAACTAAAACTATTTATTTATTTACTTATCTGGTATATTTTGCTCACCCATAAAGATAGTTGCTCTGGATTCCTCTGGATGGCTTTAGTCAAGGTGGGTCACTCACACTCAGGACACTGTTTCTCTTTAAGCCACTGGGCTTCTTTATTCCCCAAAATAAAAGGCTGAAACTTTGGAATTGGTTGCAAGGGGTTAGATCAGGGGTGCCCAAACTTTTCGGGCTATGGGCCAGTCACGTGGTTCCTCCCACCAAAAGCGGAAGTAAAATGTGCCTTGCAATCTGTTTTGCAACAGGATGAGATAGATTTTAAGCTGCTACTTACTCTGCTTAAACCAGAGGTGCCCAAACTATGGCCCATGCGCCAGATCCGGGCCCTGACGCCAATTCGTCCAGCCCACACTGCTCTCATTGCTCCTGGAAGTAGAAGTATAACATGCCAAGTGTGTTTTACGTCTGCTTCTGGGAGCGATGAGGGCGGCTTGGGCCAGACGAATTGGCATTGGGGGCCGGATCTGGCCTGTGGGCAGTAGTTGAGGCACCTCTGGGTTAGATCAAGCAAAAAGTGCCCTTCCTTCCCTTGAGGTTGCTTCGGTAGCAGGGTAATTCAGATCACTTTGCTTCAAAGGTTAAATACTAGTTTGGATGGTTGGGAAAAGACTTTTGAATGTGAACCTGGCATGCTGCTGTGGCAAAATCTTCAAAGCAACGTTTTATTTCCTTTTCTCTCATACTACCCTCCCACCTGACACCAGGTAGTCCCAAAGAGGTCACTGGCTTCCCTTCTTCTCAGTTGGATGTTTGCATTGCAAGCTAAACCTGGCAATACAATCCTTAAACCTTAAAACTCTCCTCCACTGCTTAGTCTTAAGGCATTGATGTGATGGCTCAGGATGAAGCATCGGCGGTAGTGGCTGATAAGATGCTTTCCTGCTGTGAATCAGCAGTTACTATGGCAGGGACAGAGGAAGGCCCAGAAAATCCACTGATACAAGTACTTACAGGGACTGAAAGTCAAACTAGATGATATGCTTAGAAAATCTCTAGGCACACTTAGAAAGTTTGCAAGAAACTTACTCCGTCAAGTGACAAAAGATGCTTCTACAGGTATGTCAGAATTCAGATTTTTACCAGTCTGGCCTGGTTATCCTGCTATGGTCATAGAGTAGACCCTACTGCCAGTGACTCAATGCCAGTTGTCAGGCAGCGGTTAACTAAACTGACCACCCTGAGGACCAACAGCCTTGGGTGCCGAAGTCCACAGGGAAGGGTGATGGTCCCCAAGTGGATTAAATCCCACTTGAATCCCTCTTGATGGAGGACAGCAGCTTTATCAATATTGGCCTGGGGCTGATGATGAGGACTTTGCATGCCAAAAGGGCTCAGGATCAGAAAGTGACTCATGGAACTGGATCAGTGGTACTATGGGTGTCACACTGCAATGTGGAAGGCAGATGAAAGGCCATGGCATTATATTCTCTGGACAATCTTCATGGTTGATCACCATGAAGATCATCAATATTTGGATTTGGATACGGCATAAGAAGAAGAAGATATAAGAAAACTGTATGTGGTTTTCTTCACCTCTGTGTCTTGTGTTTAGAGTGTTTACTTGTGTGTGAGAGAGAGTGTGTATGATTGGTCAGGAAAAGAAAACTTTTTTGTTCATTGAAGCTAGTTATGACAATGTCATGGGAAAATGAACAAAAACGCCTTCCTGTAAACTAGCACAAAAGCAAAAGAGCATGAAAGCAATGCTCCCTGTTATGTTAGTTTTCCAAAGGAGACAATTTATTACATAATGGATACTTACAAATCAAATCAAATCTTCATTATGGCCGAAGACCAGCATAGAAGAGCAAAGGGAATAGAAGTTAAAATGGGGGTACTACAATATATCAGCGTTCCGTGCGCTCCGGTGTCTAGTCATGCCTGCCACATGACCACGGAAATGTCTGCAGAAGCAGACAGCGCTGGCTCTTTGGCTTAGAAACAGAGATGAGCACTGCACCCTAGAGTCGGATACGACTGGCTTTCGAGCAAGGGAAACCTTTACCTTTTACCTACAATATATCAAGCGGCAAAAGTTAAAATGAGGGTGCTTAGAAAGGAGCATTTCTGCTCAGAGTTAATGAAGAGTAAAATTATTGCTTCATAATTATTCCTTCATAACTGCAGTGGCTCAAGTGGCTAAGACGCTGACTGGGAGGTGGGAGGTCAGCAGTTCGATTCCCGAGTGCTGCCGGATGGAATGAGCTCCCGTCTTTGTCCCAGCTCCTGCCAACTGAGCAGTTCGAAAGCAAGAAATTGCAAATAGATAAAGAGGGACCACTGTGTGCTCCGGTGTCTAGTCATGCCTGCCACGTGACCACGGAAATGTCTGCAGAAGCAGACAGCCCTGGCTCTTCGGCTTTGAAACAGAGATGAGCACTGAACCCTAGAGTCGGATACAACTGGCTTTCGAGCAAGGGAAACCGTTACCTTTACCTTTTAATGGAGACTTACAATCCTATCCTTCAAATGGCATTTGTGTAGCACCATCAAACATTTTTGGATTTTCTGATATTTCTCACACCCTGTGTGCGCATCTCTTTCTCCCTCTCTAAGAGAGAGAGAGAGAGATTAAAGGAAAACATAAGTTCTTGACAATACTGCTATTACGTTTAAAGGAAACAAACAAACTTTTAAGAATGGTTTACTGTGCCTAAAGGTTTATTTTGGGTGGGTGGCATCAGGGTCCATAAATACTGTACTACATCAAGAGCAAGGGAATCAATTGATCCAGAAATTAGCTGTCATGTAGAGCAAACTGGCTTTTATTGCTTTTCCAATACTGTTTTGTCTGCACACTCTTCATTACTATTAAATAATACTTGTACAAGAAGTTTTCTTCCAGTGCTTTATCAGGTTAGGAGGGTGGGAGTTATTGGGCAAACTTTTAGCACCGGCTCCGTGGTCTCTTTCTCCCTTCTCGATCTTTAATTAAAATGAAACAAAAAGTTTTATTGGATTTTGGTGCTAAAATGCTTTGGAGGAACAGCTGCAAAATAGGCTTGCTTCGATGTCAACTCATAACATGATTTATGAAGGCGGTGAGCTCATAATAAAAAATGTACTGTGTGCAGCCCCTCAACACCACCTCTTATTTACAAAGAAAGGTTCCAAAATATTTGCTGGATCCACAGTTTCCACAGCATTTTACTTAGAAGCAGTGGTGGGCATCAGCAGGTTTGCACCAGTTCGCCAGGACCGGTAGCAGAAATTCTGGCTGGCCCCGTCCATCCAAGTTTTGAAATAAAGTAGTCCTAATTCGGGTGCAATGCAGGGCTTTTCCCCTGGCCACACCCACCAGACCACGCCCACAGTGTGGTAGTAATTATTTTGGGACCCCCCACTGCTTAGAAGTGAAATTTCAGAGAAGGCGCGGGTTGGGAAGGGTGCATTTCTGAATCACACGTTGGGTTTCTAGTCCAAATAAATAACATTTCCAAAGCACAGGGAGATGCAAAATGTTTGTCACGACAAGGGAAACCAAGGAGTAATGGAGAGGAGGGGCCACGGTGGCTTAGGGGTTAAGATGCTGAGCTTGGTGACTGGAAGGTCGGCAGGTTAGCAGTTCAAGACCTGAGTGCTGCCCAACAGAGTGAGCTCCTCCTGTCGTCTGTCCCAGCTCCTGCCAACCTAGCAGTCTGAAAGCAAGAAACTGCAAGTACTATAGATATATAGGTGCCACTTCGGCAGGAAAGGTAACATCATTCCATGCCTAGTCATGCCTGTCATGTGACCACAAACACTGAACTTGAAGACTGGAAGGTTGGAGTTTGAAACCTGAGTACTGCAGGATGGAATGAGCGCCTGTCTCTGTCCCAGTTCCTGCCAACCTAGCAGTTTGAAAGCAAGAAATTGCAAGGAGATATATAGGGACCACTTCAGTGGGAAGGTAAACAGTGTTCCATGCACTCCAGTGTCTAGTCATGCCTGCCACATGGCCATGGAAATATCTGCAGAAGCAGACAGCCCTGGCTCTTTGGCTATGAAACAGAGATGGACACTGAACCCTAGAGTTGGATACGATGGGTTGTGAGCAAGGGAGACCTAATGGGAAGGAGATGCACAAGATAGGATGGAAATTTCACTGGGAGATCTTGAATATACGTACAGATCCATGGAAAACAGAAAAACAGGAAACTATATTTAACCAGCTTGATGGTTCATGTAGACTAGTACTGTTGACACTGACTGGCAGTAGCTGTCGAGAGTCATCTGAAAGGATTTTGCCCTAGCTTTCTCAGGGCCCTTCTTTGTGCCAAGCTTATGGCCTACCTTTGGACCATGGCTTCTCTGTCTAAGACAGTGGTGGCGTACCTATGATATGTGTGCCAGAGGTGGCACTCAGAACCCTATCTGTGGGCACCCGTGTGGTCACATCAGCACAGAGTTTGTTCCGCCCTTCTGCCTAGCAGCCCAATGGGAGCACTTCCTCCCTCTCCCCAGCACAATGGGGAAGCTTCTTCTCTCCCCTCCAGCACAGAGTTTGTTCCACCCTTCTGCCCAGCAACCCAATGGGAGCATTTCTTCCCTCCCTTGTTGCTGTGTTGGCACTTTGTGATAAATTAGTGAGTTTGGGGTTGCACTTTGGGCACTCGGTCTCTAAAAGGTTCGCCATCACTGGTCTAAAACAACACAGATTGTTAATCAAACCAAGTCTTAGGTTGTTACTATAGCTCTCCTCCTCCTTGGAAGCATCGCCTCCATTCTGGATTTCCCAAACGTTCCATAGAATCCATGTCTTCCGCGATTTGTGTTTGCATTGTGTTGAGTTTTCTGGTTTAAGTTGGGCACTGAACACACACACACACACACACACACACACACACACACACACACACACACACACACACACACACACACAGCTGTTGGGTGTTTTCAATTCACCCCCTGCCTCTCCCCCCCCCCCCTTGTCTCTTTACAGGTCCTTGCGATGCCACTTGAAGACCAACAGATCTTTGACTCTGCTACGTTAGCACAGGAAACGTTAATGTGTCCGGAGAGAAGACATTAATTGCAGCAAGAAATAATGGACGGTGCTCAGGGGGAACAGCGATGAATCAGAATTGGCTAAAATTTGGACAAGCAGGTTTCTAGAGAGTTCTTTGGTCCAAGGCTATAAAAGAAAACAACTGAAAATGGATTTATACATATCTGTTTCAAAATGCTACGTGGGAATTTTTGCAGAAAATCACTTCAAGACGTATAAATCCTTTAGGGCCATCATATATATTTTTGCAACACTCTCTTCTTTTTGAACTTTGCTACTATTTTCACACTAACTTACTTTGGGTCTATAAATCAGTGATGGCGAACCTTGGCACTCCAGGTGTTCTTGGACTTCAATTCCCAGAAGCCCAAGTTAGCACTCCTGATGATCAGGACTTCTGGGAATTGAAGTCCAAGAACACCTGGAGTCATACCTGTCAAGTTTTGGATTTGGAAGTAAGGGAAATTTCCCGGCAAATAAGGGATACTTGACAACTATGCTTATCCTGTGCTGCCCTCCAATGGCGGCAATAGGGCATTGCAGCCTAATTATTAAGGGATGACGGTGGGAAAGAGGGTAAAATAAGGGGTTCTCCTGGCCAATAAGGGATACTTGACAGCTATGCCTGGAGTGCCAAGGTTCACCATCTGTGTGCTAGGTTGGCAGAAGTTGGGACAGAGACGGAAGCTCACTCCATCATGCAGCCCTCGGGTCTCGAACTGCTGAGCTGCCGGCCTTCCAGTCATCATATTCAGCATCTTAACCACTAAGCCAACGCAGTCCTTTGGTGTTGAGTTAACAATTCATTAATTAAGAAAACCACATACACAGGTATGTGAGTAAGTGACAATTCCGGAGCCAAGATGCGGCCTGGAAGCGCGATATGTTTAGCAAGCAGCTCCATGCATTGTGCAAACAGCCTTTTGCCTAATCTCGACGCATCCTGCTTAATCAAATTCATTGAGTTGGGGGAAAGGTCAAATGCTGATCACACGTTCCCGATTGTGACAGCTGCTGGTGCTGTGTGCGACTTCAATGCCACATGCTAATAAAGCCCACCGCTGCTATTCACATGCTGGGGGGATTCAACACAAGCATGTTTAGAAAGCGGAATAAAATGTTTCCTTGTCAAGGGAGGCTTGCGAGGTTTTGAGCAGGAAGTAGAGAGGACGCTACGTTTTGCCACTCCTTAGGTGCCACTAGATGCATTACCACTAAAATGTGAAATGTCAGGGCTTATTAATTGAAGAAACAGGGCAGAAATGCATGATGGAGAGTGACTGGTGAGTTACGCATTCCCAGAGCCTATTGATGCTGTCTTTTAATCACCGATACATAAGGAATGAAAGCAAAGAAAAGCAGTAACACTTCTATACAGCCCCATAGCACTTAATGCGCTCTCTGGGTGGTTCACAAGTTTTTTACCATTTTGCCCTCAAATACATGCTGGGTACTCTTTTTACCAACCTTGGAAGGACAGAAGGTCGTGTCAACTTTGAGCCTGGTCAGGATCGAATGCACAGCTTTTTGCTTGCCACACAGTGGTTTAACCACTGTGCCACCAGGGATCCTTGAAAGTTATTGGAAAATATAGGGTTAGTCCAGTGGTTCCCAACCTTTTTTTGGCCATGCCCCACCTAAGCAGCTCTGAAAGCCTGATGTTTCCCCCCTTGCCCGTGACATATAATTCATATTATTAAAAAAGTGAACTCCTATTCATGTGTAGGTAGCCATAAAGGTCTAACTCATTCTCAAATTGCCCCCCCCTTAAAAATCACATTGCCCCTCTATGGGGCATACGCACCACATTGGAAACCCCTGGGTTAGTCTGTGATGTGGTTAGTATGTTTTTTTTTTTAAAAAAGCTGAGGTTAGTATGGTTTTTTTATGTGATGAGGTTAGAATGTTTTTTTCTGGTGTGCTTATAAAGACCAATGAAAATGCAGACTGAATGGTGGAATGGCAACTTAAGAGAGCTTAAATTAATGTTCCTTTCTGAAATGTTTTCAACAATACATAATTTATTGTTTTTTCATAGTATAGGTGCACATAGCAGCTCAATGCTGGTGGATACAACAGTTGATGGATGTTCTGTTGTCAATTTTCAGCAGTATTTCCCAACATGCAATTTACTGAGTAGAGCTAATTATATCTTTTTGAGAACAAGCTCTGGTGTCATGCAAAGTAGTTTACCAGGACACACTTTGTTTGACCCTCTGGGAAGTTTTGCAGATGTGTTCCGTTAGAAGGGACATACGAGGAAGCCCCATGAGATAATTCTGCCCATAGATTCACAACAACGTAAATGAGCGCAAACGAGCAATGAAAGATGAAATGACCTGTCACATAATGATCCATCAAAATCTTGTGACATACCAAATGCCAGTGGACGTTTAGTGTTCAGGGAAGCAAGACGATAGAAGCAGCCGTATGTTGGCTAACACAACTTTCTTGCATGATGTACAGTTCGAACACGAGGTAATGGTGGCAATACTACTCCTTTTATACAGTCACTATACATTTGAATATGGGTACACGGTAGCCTATTGGCTACTGTCGGCGTGACGTCATCCGGAGTCCCGCCCTTCTTGTCCAGGTGTATCCGTGGCGGGAAGGTTTCCCGCGGCTGGGCATGATTGGGGAATTTGTACCCTGTGAGTTGAATGCTCGCTGCTCCCATCTCTGGTAGCAAGCTCGCATTCCAATAGCAGCTGGATACAATGTGTTCTTTACAAATGGCTTGAGTATACATTTCCTGTAGAACCGGTTACATTTCACTTAAAGGCATAACGTAGCAGTTACATTCCATGCTATTCCATACACAACAGGACGTTAAAGACTGACGCTGGTAAATGAAGGTTATCTCCTGGATCAGAGGTGCCCAAATTTTTTGGGCCATGGCCTGGTCACATGGTTCAGTGGGATGGTCATGCGGTTCAGCGGGCTGGCGTGGTTCATCCCACCAGAAGCAGAAGTAAAACATGCCTTGCAATTTTTTTGCAACATATAGGTTTTGCAACAGGATAAGATAGATTTTTGGGCTGCCATTTTCTCTGCTGAAACTAGGGGTGCCCAAACTATGTCCTATGGGCTGGATTTGGCCCTCGACGCCAATTCATCCAGCCCACGCTGCCCTTGTTGCTCCCTAAAGCAGAAGTAGCATGCGCCTATATGGGCACGTTTTACTTACGCTTTTGGGAGCGACAAGGGCGGCATGGGCTGGATGAATTTGTGTCAGGGGCCTGATCCGGCCTACAGGACATAGTTTGGGCACCCCTGTCCTCGATGGACATTTGACACCAGTGTTTGTAAAGGGAGGGGAATGATGGAAGTTAACTTCAGTGTAAGAAGTGACTTCATCGTAAGCTTATATCTTCTAGCTGTTCATAAGCTGCGGACGCACACTTTCATGCCACAACCCCTGTGGGCTGGCCATTGTCGGAAAATAACAACAACATAGATCACTTAGAGGGCAATATAAATAGAAAGTATATAAAGACCTTTACCTTTCCTGACACTCCAGGCACCGGGATCCCATTATTTGCTGATCGGATTTTGTAAATCTCCTTCCTCCCCGCTTCCACGTTGAAGCTAATTTAAAGTTCGCACCGACCTGATGTTGAGGGATGAACCATGAAATCTTCTTTACTCCCACACTCAGGAGTTCACAAAAATCTTCAGGTAAAGAATGCCTCCTCCTTTTCAGTAAGGATCAATGTCCATGCTTATTTCCCGAGGCTCTTCCTCCATAACCCACAGCTCTGCCCCTTTGTTGAGGCTTGCAGGTCGCTCTGAGTTCTCCGACGCTGCGGTAAATTGACCACAAGCTCTAGAACAGGAGTGCCCCAAGTTTTTTGGGCCAGGGGCCTGACCACGACCCCGGAACAGGGCATGTTTGCACATGTGTGGCCATTTTACTTCCTGGTTTGGCACAGATGCTTCTGCGCATGCACAAAAGTGGCCATTTTACATCTTGGTTTGACACAGTCGCTTCTGCACATGCATGAAAGCGGCCATTTTACTTCTTGGTTTGGCGCAGAAGCGTCCGCACCAAACCAAGAAGTAAAATGGCTGCTTTTTGCACATGCGCAGAAGCATGTATTTACTTCCTGGTTTTGTGAGGGCATCAGGGGCCGGATGAAATGGCTTTGGGGGCCGGGTCTGACCCACGGGCCATAGTTTGGGCATGCCTTCTCTAGAGGGGTCTGCCAAGAAGGAAGGGCTTTGAGCACAGCCTGGTGGAAGACTGTACCACCATAGGACTGTCTGAGTTCTCTAAATACTTATGGCTTGGTAATTCATGCCTGGCTTTGAGGTTTAGCTGACTAATAATTCCAATTCAGCATTTTAACCACGGCCACTTCCAGTTGTTAGCCGCTGATTTTCTCTTTGCATATGCAAATTTCTGCATTTGGGAGGTTCCTCTTCGTTTGGACCTGCATCCGAATTAAGAACTCTGTCTCGGTGAGTTGGAGTGCCAAAGGATCGTATGTTTGAACCCCAAGAGGGAATCTATCTCTTGACCAACCTCCACCTTGCTATTACTCACTTTGGTGGTGTAGGATGATTAAAACCCCAGGGCAAAATAATTGCATGCATCAGTTCCACTACGGTGGCTCAAGTGGTTAAGACACTGAACTTGACAACTGGAAAGTCGGAGTTCGATCTCCCTGCATGACGGAGTGAGCGCCTGTCTCTGTCCCAGCTCCTGCCAACCTAGCAGTTCGAAAGCAAGAATTTGCAAGTAGATGAATCGAGACCACTTTGGTGGGAAGGTAAACAGAGTTCCATGCACTTGGGGCGTGAGGCATGCCCACCACATGTCCACGGAAGTGTCTGCAAATGCAGACAGCACTGGCTCTTTGGCTATAAAAAGAGATGAGCACTGAACCCATGAGTCAGATAGGACTGGCTTTCGAGCAAGGGTGACCTTTACTTTTACTTTATCAGTTCTACATTATGGGATTTATCTCAAGGTCAAAGATCCCAGCAGTCATTCTTCAAATTATTCTGGCTATGTTGATTATGACTTTTTACTTGCCTAGCCTTGCCCTCCCACATATCGCTGTGCTGTATTTCTTTAACTCCACTGAACTCATTCTTATCGTACATTTTTTGCTTTTATAATTTATGCACTCAATTGACTCTGAATTAATTATGGCTGTTCTCTAACTAGGATCTTTTTTGTCTCCTTAAAAAAACCCTTGCCCCCTCTTTCTAAAGCCCTCGGATAAGACCATACCATAAAGCGTGATGCATTCTTCTGGCAACCAGCTCTGCTTCGTTCCTAAGCTCCCCAACGTGGTCACAAACAGTCAGACGCAATTCATTGCAAATCTCTCCGTGTGCTATTTTTACACCTTGGAAATGGCTCCCAGGTTCCATCTCAAGTTTCCCCCGCTAGTAGCAAATTTAGCACAATACCCTCCAGCTTCGTGTCATCGTTTCTGCTCTCCATCCATATCCTTTGGCAGCAGCTTGGGCTTCCTTGGGCAACGCAGACCAAGTGTCTCCATAGCCACGTAATTCTTGAGAAAGGGAGGTCTGACCTTCTTGAACTCAAGTGGATCTCGGTCAGACCGAAGTGGACTTCCTTTGGACGGTCCTGTTTCGTGGCTTTGTTTTAAAATCAGATTGAGAGCTTCCGAAGAGCACTGGCATGTTTTCAATTAATGGTGCTTAAAACAAATTATGGATCATCCTGCTTCCTCCATCCAGGCCAGTGATGGCGAACCTTTTAGAAACCGAGTGCCAAAATTGCAACCCAAAAAACACTTATTTATCTCAAAATGCCAACACAGCAACAGGGGAGGTAGTAAACGCTCCCATTGGGCTGCAGGGCAGAAGGGCGGGGTGAACTCTGTGCTGGGGAGGGAGGAAGGGCTCCCATTGGGCAGAGGGGCAGGGAGAACTCTGTGCTGGGGTGACTGCACAGGTGCCTACAGAGAGGTCTCCGAGTGCCACCTCTGGCATGTGCGCCATAGGTTCGCCACCACTGGTCTTTTGCCTATGACAGTGATGGTGAACCTTGGCACTCCAGCTGTTCTCGGATTTCAATTCCCAGAAGCCGAAGTCCCTGTGAATCCACACAAATGGGTTGACTGCGTGGACACAGGGCTATGATGGCAAGCTTTGGAGGATTAATTGTTATTGCTATTGATTAATAGCTATTGCCATTGTATCTTTAATTTATACTTTATATTGTGATTAATTTATGTTTATTACTGAATATTGATTATTGTATTGAATTTACTTTTCATGTTTCTTTATTATTATATTATTATATTGTATAGTATTTACATGTTGTAATGGCCGCCTTGAGTCAGCTTCGGCTGAGAAAGTGCAGGATATAAATTAAAAATTATTATTATTATTATTATTATTATTATTATTATTATTATTATTATTATTATTATTATTATTATTATTATTATTATTATTATTATTATTATTATTATTATTATTATTATTATTATTATTATTATTATTATTATTATTATTATTATTATTATTATTATTATTATTATTATTATTATTATTATTATTATATTCCTGTGCATCCACAGAGTGTGACAATTATTATTTAAAAATCACAACTGCCTGGATTAAACCTTTTGATCCAAATTCTTCATGCTTTGGATGCAAGTGATGTGTCTTGTGATGCCTTCAGATGACATTTGGCCATTCTGGGTAAAACCCAGTTCTTAGCCCTAGGTACAACAGAACAGGGTTTCTCAACCTTGGGTCCCCAGATGTTTTTGGACTTAAATTCCCAGAAGTCCCAATTAGCAGGTGTGCTGACGTGTGTGATTTCCGGAAGACATTGGTTCGTTTCTGACCTGGTTCATTTCACAAAATTTAATGGGAGGTGGAGATGACGCTATCTTCCTTGGTAACCCTCCTATGATGTCTTCCATCTGTTTTTTAAATACCACTGCAAAAACTGAGGACAGGAGAATGAAAGAACTTCGCCCTGTGCCTTTTGAGGGATATCTCAGGAGAATTTAACATCCTGAGTTCCCATTGAAATCAAAGACAATCAAAACCACACCTGTAGTCCTATAGAATAGCTGCAACGGAGCAGGTATCTCCTGGTTTCCACCATCCCATCCCTCATCTTCCAGGTCTCTAATACACCAAATGTTTCTTGCATCCTTTCAAGAAGGGGAAACAAGGGCAATGAACAACAATTAATCCACAATTAGAATTGGATCAGCCATCCCACACTGTGAGAGGTATCGTATTTTCTATGCAAACGATGTATACATTTGCATATGCATATGTGTTGCCCTTGTGCCCACTCTTCTAATCCCCCCCCCCTATTGCACCCACCCCCAAGTCACACTCGGTCTCTTCCAGCTTTTGGAGTTGGCTCACTTACTCAGAGTCGTTTTATGTTTGGCTCAAACTACGCTTTGTTTTGCCTCCACTTGCTACGTCTAAATCCATGCGTGACATTTGAAAATGAAGCTAATGAGCAATGATTACACTTTCCCAGTGTTGTTACAGGGTAGCTATGCCAAAGTCCAAATTACTACCCAAGAATAACCCTAATTGCCTTAAGACGCAGAGTTAGCATCCTTTAATCAGTACTTTTAGTCTGCCCAATGCCTTGATCTTACCCAGCCTCTTAATATTCTGCGGCTCACAAACATAAACAGAAAAGAGGGGAAAGACCAATTTAGCCAACAGTGGAGAGGGAATATGTAACATGGTCTGCCAAGGCCAGTCTTGTCTCCAAATGCAGCTGTGTTTGGTTGTGTGAATTCATGATGGAAGACCTGCAATGGCTCTAGATGGGAGGAACGAATGTGGCAGCCTTTTGTCCGCAGCGGGGAGTCTGGACCAGTCTTGAACCTGCAAGGGAGCACAGTTCAAGGATTCAATAGACATATTTCCCCCAGGTCCCAATTCAAAGGGTTTCCTCCTGAAACAGAACTTCTCGATTCTTGAGCATGTGTCCCCTGCCAGCCCCCCAAAGGTTAACTCTCCCCACCTGCCAGCCCCATGGCTCTTGAATGTTCATGGACCAGGGTAGAAGCATCCATTCACTCCCTGATTCCTTGGATACGTCCTCCATTCTTTGAGAGGGAGGCCCAGACACTTTTCTCCCCATGGACAATTACTAAGCGTGACACTTGACCTGTCTGTGGGTGAAAGTGTTCCCAATTGTGTGTAGACTGTACACACAATAGAAAAATAATAATACGGGTTCCTTATGAACAGGAAGGTATTTGCTGCTGGTGTATTTCTTTCTACATGCAGGGACCGAGGAGGAAGGTCTCAGATAGTGAGGGCCAACCTTGGCACTCCAGCTTGTTTTTGAACTTCAGTTCCCAGAAGCCCTGATCAGCAGGAGTGCTGACTCAGGCTTCTGGAAATTGCACTCCTGCTGAATGGATGTGCAAGAACATCTGGAGTGCCAAGGTTCACCATCACTGGTCTCAGAGGTCTCCTCAGAGCACAGAGAGTATATTTGTGGAGGTAACAAGGGGATGCACCTCCCTGCTATCTCAGGTTGGCTTCATACCCTTCCCTGAAAGTTCGGGGCAAAACCTGAAACCAGAGACTGGGCCCTTCTGAAGCCAAAGGAATGGAGCAAGCAAGAGACGTGTGGGAACCAGAACCACTTTGGATTGACTGATTACAGAAAAGAGAACAAGGAAATCCTTTTCCAACCATGGTCTATGTTCCAAGTGCCAGGAACCTTCTTTCTTCTTGCTCTCAGTTTTCCAGTAGGCCAAGGTTGAACACACTCAATACATTGGTGGCAACTCACATGTGGACATCATCTTCTCATTGAGCCAGTGAGCCATCCATTCCCAAAGCTACTTGAGGTAAGCCTGACTCCTTCCCACTGTGTTGCCAGGTGTGATGAGCTTTAGGTTCTTCTTAGGAGCTGAGAGACAAAACAAGCCTTCGTTGGGTAAGCAGACAAAGCTTTATTCTAAGCTCTCTCTCATTTCCTGATCAGACCCTGGACAGCCAAAATGAAACCACTTTCTTCGCTTTGTTCTTGCCCAAGTGCAAGTCCTCATCGGTGCATGTATCTGCAGATCAGCACATGGGCCAGACTCCATGTCTCCCCACATTCACGCCGTGTATTGTTGTCCACCAGCAGCCCCCACTTGAGCCTGTTGGTCTTTCATCTAGGGACTCCAACCTTCAGCCAATTGAGGGTCCTCCAGGTGAGGTAGGGGAGGTTGAGATCTTCAGCTATATCCACCTTTCATGATGTTCTTTGTCCAGTGAGCTCCTTCCTCCATTTCTAATTTGGTTTTGCTCTTGTATGTCCTCAAGAATGTTTGTTCTTGCCATAAAGCTCTTTCTGGATCTGAGTCGGCAGACTTGAGGCTCATCTCCATTCAGAGGGTGTTGAGGGTCCTTCTCTTGCTTAGTTCTCTCAGGATCTGCTGCTACTTCTCTCTTGATCTTAGGTGGAGCAATATCAACAAGGGGGTATATCTTCTAAACATGGCTTATTTAGAGAGAGAGAGAGAGGGCAAGTGATACAAAGAGATATATTAACCAAAATTGGGTTGGGTTCCCTCTGTCTCTTCATGTCAATAGGAGAGCCCATAGGTAGTATGAGAAGGGACAGAATGAACCCAATCCAGGATAGGTAAATATGGAAAAGTGTACGTGCATTCTGATTTCTTGCCTTTTCGATATGCTCTGAGTGCTCTGTCACTGATATGTCATTTAGCTTAGGAATCATCTGAAATAAATCTTTGTTAAAAGGTAAAGGTCTTCTTTGCTTGAAAGTCAATCATATCCGACTGTAAGGTTCAGTGCTCATCTCTGTTTATAGCCAAAGACCTGTCTGCGCTGTCTGTGCCTGCAAATTTTTCCATAGTCAAAAACCCAAGCAAGGCTGGGTAACCAACTAGTATACACAATGTACACAGTAAATACACAGTAATACAATATACAAAATTCAATCTACCAAAACAGATGATGATGATGATGATGATGATGATGATGATGATGATGATGATGATGATGATGATGATGATGATGATAATAATAATAATAATAATAATAATAATAATAATAATAATAATAATAATAATAATAATAATAATAATAATAATAATAATAATAATAATAATAATAATAATAATAATAATAATAATATTTTGTCTCTGAAATCCTAAAAAGAATTTAAAGCCCATCAGACGGGGCCAGTCTGAGTTGGAAACACACCCACCATCCTTGTTGTTATAGTTTAAGATAGCAGGTTGCAACAACGGCCACCATTTTCACACTATTGTGGCCACTACAATTTCATGCCAGAAATTATTCTGGGTTGAAAGGATTTTTGCCAGAGGAACTCCACTCAGGGGCGCCCAAATGAGCCTCCTTTCGTGTCCCCAAGATCTTTTCCCCACCGAAGTGGTCCCTATTTATCTACTTGCTATTTCTTTCTTTCAAACTGCTAGGTTTGCAGGAGCTGTGATAGAGATGGGAGCTCAATCCGTCATGTAGTACCCAGGTCTCGAACTCCCGACTTGCTGGCCTTCCAGATAACAAGATGAGCTTGTTTATTCATAAACCCTTGTTGAAAGGATAACGCGTGAACCATGGTTTAAATTCCACCTCTCTCTTTTTTTTGACCCCTTTCCTTTCTAGTAAAGTCCCATTTTACTTCAGATCTACCAACCTCATTAAATGGTTCCCCACATTTGCCAAGCAGATTTAATCCATATCCCCTGCACGACTTGCTCCATTCTTGCACTAAATTAATACACCAGGTCACGAATTTGTCATCTCCAAAGCTTTGTATGCTTATCTAGGGGAAGAGAAGGATGCTAATTATAGCTAAATACATGTCAAGACCTCCCATTGTTCTGGAAATTGTATATTTGAAATGAATAGTTAGATGGTTTGTTTTGGTTTCCCCCTCAAGCCTCCTTTTCTCTTAATGCTGCAATACTGAACAATGAAATCAGAATAATGAGGCATCACCAGCTGGAACGATCGCTGGTGCTATATACTGTGTGTATATATGTATATATGTATGTATGTATATATGTATATATGTATGTGTGTGTGTGTGTGTGTGTGTGTGTTGTCAGAAGTTCTTCACTATAAATGACTAACGCCACTGCTTCCTACACCACACTGAACATATTCCCGTGATCACAGAACACAGTTATGACTAATAATCTCGGAAACCCCAATGCATTTAAGGAGACAATTTCAAAGATTATCTGGAGATTTATCTGAGCAGAAATGGAGGAATATAAAGCCTACCAGATGGAAATGATTCCTTAGTAATTAACCCGACATTCTTCCTCTGGGTGCATGTCATGGGGAAAACACTTCCTTGAGCTTAATAATGCCTTTGCGGTGTTGATGTTTGCTTTCCTTTGTTCTCCTGATGAAATATGTCTTTAATATTTAACATGTTAATCAATGTAGTTTATTAATAGATTTCCTTTCGTCTTGGAGGAGGGAGGTAGCCATTCCACCCACCCACCCACACAGACAGACAGACAGACAGACAGACAGAGACACATACAGACACACAGAGAGAGACAGACACATACACACACACCAACTAATAACTTCTACCCACCATCCACAGATACTCAATGAACAGTTGGAAGTTATTGGGGTTTTTTTTTTTCTAGTGTGTGTGTGTGTGTGTGTGTGTGTGTGTGTGTGTGTGTGTGTGTGTGTGTGTGTGTGTGTGTGTGTGTGTGTGTGTGTATGTATGGGGGAAATTGTGTCCCGCATAACAATTTGCCCTATGGGAAAAAATCGTACAACTATTTTTCAATGGGAAAAACCACTTAGTGAAAAAAATTGTTGTACAATGCATCCCATAGGGAAAATCACTATACGACACATGCATCGTATAGCAATTGTTTCGTACAACAAAGAGCCCTGTGAAATGGATTAAAATCGTTGTATGAGGTACCACTGTATTTGTATTTTTAAAAAATATGTGACTGATTTTTATGTGTGAGTTTGGTTTCCAGAGTAGGAAAATCTCCTAGATGGGTGGGGGTATACACATGAACAAACAAACAAACAAACAAGCCATTACTACTTTACTGAGGTCTGAATAAAAAAAATGTGCGTACATTCTGTGCTGAAGAGAGATCCACTTTCTGAACTGTTCATTTAGTAACTCACATGTTTATTTCCTCGCAGTTGCCATGGCAGGAACAAGGGAAGGATGGAGCCAGCTGGCTGTTCATTTGTACCTTGGGAGCTCCTGTAAATGTACCAAACAGCTTAATCACAAGGCCTTTGATCTTGGAGCTAACAAGGCAAGTTGATGATGGAGATCCACTCTTTCCTTCCATCCAGTTTTGTCTTTCCAGGCAACCTGAAAGTGGTTTGCATTGAGGAACTCTGTGATGATACAAGGAAATGGTGGCATTCAGCTTGGTCCAATGAACACTCAAGCTAGTACTGGGAGGAAAGGTCTTGGTCATGGTCATGGTCATGGTCTTGGTCATGGTCATGGTCATGGTCATGGTCATGGTCATGGTTTTGGTCTTAGCACATGGGCCAACTAATCTTCGTCTCCCCTGTTTAAGTGAGATGTGTCATAATACCATTTCAATGGTAAAAATCACACACACAGTTTTGATCCCATACAAGGTAACATTGTGTGGACAAATTCCAAACTCAACTTGTATCACACTCCATGTTTCCAAAGGGCTATCTCAGAGTTTCATTGGAATAGTGTTCTCTCTCTCTCTCTCTCTGATTCTCCTTGACAATCATTTATTTTCCCGTACTAGAGTAGATTTGGGAGGAAAGTCAATAAAGCATTGCTGTAGGTCTATGATTTTCTCACAAAAGATGTGACATGAGATGAATACCTCCATTGTCACTGCCTCCTATAAAAAAGGCTGGGATTCTCCATTAGATTAGATGCCATTTGAAACTAAAGCACAAGATCCGTAACGTCAAAGGACTACTCTACATCAAGTGACAAATTGCTTGGATGGCAGGATCAGTATTCAATCATATTGGTTCCCCTCCTCCCCCCCCCCCCCCATTTTCAACAGACCGGGCTATCTAGAAGTTGGAAGTCGAGCTTGTGGGTATTGAATAATGTGGCCTCTAAATCACACAGCTAGATTTATTTCGACAATAACCACTTGGACAATAACCACTTGGACTTTCCTGCACTGCAAACTGCTCTGCCAATTCATGAGAATTTGGGGAGGGGAGGGGGGAGAGAAATACTGGAAAAGGGAAGGGTGGCTGCTCTTCTTTTATGTACACCAAAGCAACTCTTCTCAGTATAAAAGGATCGCCTGAGAGAATGGACTTAATGTCGGTCTGGATGACTTTTTAGTTCACTTAGTTTCAGCCAAGTTTCGTGAGAGTGGGAAAAGGGAAGCCAAGTGTCCACAGCAAGGCCAGGAGGGGTCATGGGGGGCATTCTGAACCCCATGCTTATTTGTCTGTTTGAATGTATGCAGAGAAAAGAACATATCCAGCCCCATCCACATTGAGCATGAGCTCTTTGAGATTCAGGCTCCTCCTGAGAAAGTGAATTCTACTCATTTAAGGTCAAGGTTTCCCTAGCTCCAAAGCCAGTCATATCCGACTCTAGGGTTCAGTGCTCATCTTTGTTTATAGCCAAAGAGCCAGCACTGTCTGTGTCTGCAGACATTTCTGTGGACACGTGGCAGGCAGGCATAGACACCAGAATGCACAAAATGCTGTATATTTTCCCACTAAAGTGGCACCTATTTATCTACTTGCAATTTCTTGCTTTTGAACTGCTAGGTTGGCAGGAGCTGGGGTGGAGACTGGAGCTCACTCTGTTGTGCAGCACGCAAGTCTCGAACTGCTGACCTGCCGACCTTCCAGTTGTCAAATTCAGCGTCTTAACCACTAAGCCACCACACTCCCTCTGCTCATTTAGACTAGGACAATTGGGGCAAGGCAGTCTTCTAAACGAACATTTCAAGGCCAGTCTTCTTTTATTGATGGCAACCGAAATGTTGGTCTTTGGAGATTTGCTTACCTTTAAGAAAATAAATAAAATGAACCACATTAGCAATCCATGGCAATCAGCACTAGATTCTATCTAGAAGAATAGTTTAATTAATTATCTCAGGTGGAGCTTGTCGACCTGATAAAAGATTTCTCCAAAGTCTTATTCCCCAATTAAAACCCTTTCATCTAGAGGAGAATAAAATGCAATCAACCCAGACAATGGTGAAGTGTCTTTGGAGCACACTTCATTTTGCGACACCGGGTGCATGCTGAATTCATCTCTTTAGAACAGGAGAGCACAAACTACAGCCCAGGGGCTGGATCCAGCCCCCGATGCCAATTCATCTGGCCCGCAAAGTCCTCATCACTCCTGGAAGCGGAAGTAAAATGCGCCCATACAAGCGCACTTGACTTCCGCTTCCGGGAGCGACGAGGGCTTTGTGGGGTGGATGAATTGGTGTCAGGGGCTGGATCTGGCCCCTGGGTCATAGCGACCAGCTCCCTGAACCACGTGACCGGCCCACAGCCCAAAAGGTTTGGACACCCCTGCTTTAGCCAAGACAAATGAAGAAGAAACACAAGGATTTATTCTCCGTTGAAACAAGAGAAAGTAGTGATTTGTGCATCCTCCAAAAGGGAGAGAAAAAGAGAGAGAGAGTTTCACCAAGTGGCTTATGAGGCTCCTGGTGAGCAGCAAATGGTTGTATCATGGTGGCAATATAGCCAGCAAATTGCTTCACGGCAGGCCTGCACGGATAGAGTCTGCCTAATTTCCAGTAGTAGTAGCCATGGTGGGAGAGCTCTCCCTGAAAGGGATTTTCACAGACAAATGGCCATCACTTGGGAAATTGCTTTTTCAAAAGGGGCAGTGGCTTCCAGACCTTGGCCTGGCAAAGTCTCCACCAGCTCTCTCTGTTCTTCTTTCGTGTCCTGATCAGACCCTGGACTGCAAAAATAAAGTCACTTTCTCGGCTTTGTCATTGGCCAAACCCAAGTCCTCACGTCTCTGCATGTCTGTGGCAGCAACCGGCAGACCAGCAAATGCGTTGGACTCTGTGTCTCCCCACATTCACACCATGCGTTGTTGACTGCCAGCAGCCCCCACTTGAGCCTGTTGGTCTTGCGTTGAGGGACTCCAACCCTCAGTCTTTTCAGGGTCCTCCAAGTGACGTAGGGGAAGTTGAGATATTTAGCTATATCCTCTCTTTGTTGAGAGAGCAGGAGAGTCTTCCTCCATCCCTTAGCCCCATAGGACCTACAACCCAGATTCCAACCATCTTTTCATTTGCTCAAAGTTGCTCTCTTGGAATTAAATCAGCCTCGTTGACTCAGGAGAGAATGGCTTTAGAAAGAAAGCAGGGTGAAGGCTGCAAATAAATAGAAATTCAAGTGCAACCGTTGGCCAACGTTTTGCCAGGGGAAGAGCTTGCCGCTTGTTGTAGGAAATGGACTTTGAGGCACTCAGAAGCATACTGGGCTTAGGGTGCAAGGAATAGGCTGCCTGAAAATAATGTTCATTTCAGAAGCTGAACTTCTAAGGATGAGGAATATCTCCTTCCTTTCCTTCTCAACCTAGGACAGAGATGGCCAACCTTGGCACTCCAGGTGTTCTTGAACTTCAATTCCCAGAAGTCCTGATCAGTAGGGAGTGCTGACTTGGGCTTCTGGGAACTGAAGTCCAAGAACACCTGGAGTGCCAAGGTTCAACATCACTGTCCTAGGAAGAGAACCTGTTGCTTTGCTTAATTCTGTGTTTTTGAGTGTTGGTTCCTTTTAGCTACTTCGAAACAGAACAATGAGACTCTGGTGGCTTAGTGGTTAAGATGCTGAACTTGAAGACTGGAAGGTCAGAGTTTGAGACCTAAGTGTTGCACAACAGAGTGAACTCCCGTCTGCCCCAGCTCCTGCCAACCTAGCAGTTCGAAAGCAAGAAATTACAAGTAGATAAATAGGGACCACTTTGGTGGGAAGGTAAACAGCATTCTGTGTGCCCCGGTGTCTACAATGTCTGCCACATGACCACAGAAACGTCTGCCAATGTAGACAGCACTGGCTCATTAGCTTTGAAACAGAGATGAGCACTGAAACATAGAGTCAGATACAACTATCTATCGAGCAAGAGCAACCTTGACCTTTACTAATCAGAACAATTGGGATCTTGCGGCTGTTCTTAGTGTCAGTTACAAGTCTTTCCAAAGAACAATGGCCTCATCATTTAACTGGGAATACTGGGGTATTTACTTACGACCATCTGTGGGAAAGTGTGTGTCTTATCATGGATACATTGCCCTCCTCAGTTTTGAGAATTTATGACTGAGGAACTTGGCTAAAGTTGTGAGTTTCTGACTCGTCTTCGCTTCTACACCGCTAGCCCATACCTGTCAACCTTCCCTGATTGGCCGGGATTTCCCGATTTTCAGCCATTTCCCGCCCGCAGCTGCCAAAACCCTGGAATTGGCAGCGGGGGAAAAAGAGGTACTGTGCATCCCTTCTGTGCAGATCGCCTTCTATGCATGCGTAGAACCCTTCTACGCTTGCGTAGAACCCTTCTACGCATGCGTAGAAGGCAATCTGCGCAGAAGGGGATCGTAGAAGCCTTCTACGCATGTGTAGAAGGGTTCTATGCAAGTGTAGAAGGGTTCTACACAAGCGTAAAAGCCTTCTATGCATGCGTAGAAGGCAATCTGCGCAGAACCATTCCCGTATTTTCCGGAGCCGCGGTTGACAGGTATGTGCTAGCCTCAATTCTGAATCTTCGTGACAAAGATTTCAGGATGGAATCTGGGAGCTCTGGACTATATTCTACAGATAAGAATTGGCATAGGGTGCTTGTGGGTAATTTCTTGAAGAGATTGGGAGTAATTTCTTAGAAATCAACATGGTATTCCAAATTTTGGCAAACATTTCAACCAAGAATGATTTCAAATGGCTTATCTTAACCCTCAAGTTCTAATTATGTTAGCTTCCCCCCCCACCAAGTAATTGGATTTTGACCAACACTAACCTTTGCAAACTCAGCTTGATTGTTGTATTGATCTGTTCCCATTTCGTTCCTCAAAAATTTTTCATTTCTTTATTGCTTTCTTTGCCACGGTTGCTGTTTTTGTGAGCTAAATGTTTCTCCTGACCTCCTTTCAGGAAAACACAGAAAACCATAATGTACCTCAATGGATTTTATGTGCCATGTGGGATATTGTTATCTGTCATTTCATTTGTTACCCAACCACTTAGCGTTTATGGTTTGCTTTGCCATGCTCTGCTTTCACATCCATCTGAAAGTTGTCCTCTTATCCCAGCTTGGTAGCTTCCAAATGTTTTGAACTTCAGTCCCTATCAGTTAAATATGGGTCAATATATTGGGGTTATTGTTAAAGAAATTGGATTCCAATACATCACAGAGCACAACCTGGTCAGCACAAAGGAAACCTCTTTCAGAAAAGTATGCGTTCTCAGTAACAGAAGGAGGAGAAGCTGGCATGAAAGCACGGAAGGTCCTATTGTTTTCGGGATTTTATTCTTACTGGCAGTGCATTGAAAATACGATTCCTCATCCATTCATTCTCAAAAGACTGTTGTAAAAATAGAACACAATAATACACCATCACCTGAGTCGGTGTGATGTTTGCTCCAAAATTTCATGTCAATATCCAGATCCACCAGGACGTTAACGAAATTGGATTTCTATTGCCTTTGTTTGCACAAAAAAAGAGATTAATAATGAGAAATTAAGGGCGGCGAAGGAGAATTATGCGAGTTCCATTATGAGCAATTGATTGGTTGACATGATGAACCTGCAGGAAATTTTGACCGAAGATGAAAAACCAAACCATAAGATTTTATATGGAACCCAGGAGGGAAAATGACCAGAAAGAGAGCACAATTCATTTGATGTGCTTTCCCCAGAAACGGGACTGAATGTCAACTGGAGTTGTGGGTGGGTGTGTTTCCCCTCACTTATTTTTTGTGGTGCAGAAGTCACAAAGAAGGAGAAAGAAACAGAAGCAGCACCCAAGGGCTTATGCAGAATGCAAATGAAAGTATAAGAAGGAGGGGGGTGTCACATCTATCTATCTATATCTATATCTATATCTATATCTATATCTATATCTATATCTATATCTATATCTATCTATCTATCTATCTATCTATCTATCTATCTATCTATCTATCTATATATATATATATATATATATATATATATATATATATATATATATATATATATATATATATATATATATATATATATATATATATATATATCTATATCTATATCTATAAACTTCTACTAAGAAGCCTTCAAGAGTCTTTTGGAAAAAAGAAATCCATACAAAGTTGCTGTCTCTATGCCATACATTCAAATGTTGAAAGGGTCACAAGGTCCTCCGTCTATTGAATAACAGGAGGTGAGCATTTATCTTTTCAGTGTTGTCATTTTAGCTACACAAAGGGCATGGAGAATCAGTTTCCACTCATCAGTGGTTGATTTCCAGGATTTGGACATAATAGTTTAGAAGCACAGAAGCTTCAGCAAAAATCAAAGAAATCTCCGGCACAAAACGGGTAGGCATAATGACCTCCCACTGAAAGGATGCATTGACTGAAGGTAACCAGATTATATCTTCAAAAGAGACAACAGGAGAATTGCGAAACCAGCAATGAGATGGTTTACTTCGCCCTTTATCGGAAGGTGAAAAGCTGTGTGTGTTGCTTAGAATAGCTTAAAACATACTCCTCTGTTGCTTATGCTTCGACACATGGGCTTAACGAAGCCAGAGTCAATTTCCATCGTTGAGGGAGAAGTGTAATCAAGAAAAGAGGGATGTTGATGCAGCAGGCAAGATATCCAGATTTGTCAAAACACTAGCACACGGATTCTCAACCTGGGGCCTGTGGGCCAGATGCGACCCATGGCACCGTTTCATGTGGGGCCCCATTGCCTCCACCACACCAGGAAGTGCAATGTGGTGGAGGAAGGGCAAAATGGACATCCAGCCCCCAAAGCTGTCTGAGGGAGCATGACCCAATGGCCCCCGGCTTTTAAAGGTTGGAGAACTGCACTAGCATTTAGTACCTCCCTTAAACAGGAGCTTCCTTTGCTCGTCAGATCGCTAAGGCATGAAGTCCTGCTGGAATACCATACCATGAACAGTAATGGATCTACCTGAGAGTTAGAGGTCAAAATTAGCACAAGTCCTGGAGTGACTACTTTAGGCTGTCCAGTGTGCGCTTAGTGGCTCTCCATCACAGTCAGGCAACAAAAAAAAAATCAAGCCAGATTGGTTACAATTCAGGTTCTACTTATACTCGTAGGTTTCACCCTAAACAGTGATGGTGAACCTTGGCACTCCAGCTGTTCTTGGACTTCAATTCTCAGAAGCCCAAGTCTGTGTGAATCCACACAAAGGGGTTTGCTGATGCATGTGAATCCACACAAATGGATTTGGTGACGCTTCTGTGCTTCTAAACTATTTGTCCAAGTCCTGGAAATCAACCGCTGATGAGTGGGAAATGATTCTCCATGCCCTTTGTGTAGTTAAAATGACAACACTGAAAAGATAAAGGTGTACGCACAGTAAACCCATTTGTGTGGATGGATTCACAGAGACTTAGGCTTCTGGGTATTGAAGGCCAAGAACAGCTGGAGTGGCAAGGTTCACCATCACTGTTTAGGGTGAAGCCAAGTGGACAGAAGTATCACCAGAGAGCATATTTCCAAGCCCTAAAGTTGAAGTAAAGGATTTAAGAAGACAAGGACATGAGACAACATCAACTGGAGGAAAGTAGACCGAATATCTGGGGTTCAGCCCTGGGTCTACTATGAAAAGGATCTCTTCTTTGTTTTAATAGTCCATACTCTATGGAAGACATCTTCAGCTCCAGAAATGTAATAATATTGAGTAGGTCTTTGTGTCAACACTCAGCAGATGTTCCTAGCTGAGTTGTGTCAGGGGATGGTAAGATGGAAATTCATATTTATTAAGGAAAGCAAATCCCTTTTTGACCTTACACATAGCCAATATTTCTTCATTTGTGTTTATTTACAACAGGGGTTCACAACCTTTTAATGCTGGGGGCCAGGTCATGCTCCCTCAGATAGCTTTGGGGGCCAATGGCCATTTTGCTCTTCCTCTACCACATGTCACTTCCAGGTGTGGTGGAGGCGGTGGGGGGCCCCACATGAAATGGTGCCATGGGCCACAGATTGAGAATCGCTGATTTACAAAATGAGAGCTGTGGTTGTTTTTCTGAAAGGGAAATAAATGTGTGTGAGAGAGTGGGAGTTTGTTCACACACACACACACACACACACACACACACACACACACACACACACACACACACACACGTGTGTGTGCATTTCTCTCTGTATATCAAATTAGCTCACTGGGGTCTTAATGATCCTTTCCTTCCTCCTTGGGAATCAACTCCATTGGCAGCTCACAGGTCCATCCTCTTGACAAATCAAGTTGTTGGCTGAAGCATGAAATGTTAGATTGTGGTCGACTCAGCGTGACATTGTGATTCATGGCTATAATATTGCAGAGGGAAAAAGGTGGATCCATGCTTCACAAACAACTTTGACTTCCTACTGAGACAACCACTCCTTTCTCTTCAACCCGAGGAGCTCGCATTTTGCACCTTGGGACTGAACAATATTACAGACATGGATGTGCTTGTGGAGCGAGAGAGATTAAAATAAGGTTCAGAAGTAGCCTTTGATTATCCTTCTTGTTGCATCCTTTTGAACAAGATGGAGAACCGGGTGTAATATGTTCAGAGATGTTCAGAGCGAAGGGGTTGCTTCTAGTTTTAACCTATAAAAGTGGCTATAGAATAACTCCAGAAAGGTCTGTCTTCTGGATGCCTGGAAACAAACTTCTTAGAGTTGGGCCCATGCAGTTCAAAATTAATTAATGTATTTTTTTTAAAAACCAAGCATTGGCACTTGTGGAATGATCAAAAGTGAGGAATCATTGGTCTTCTCCTCCTCCTCCTCCTCCTTCTTCTCCTTTTCCTCCTCCCTCCTCCTCAGCAGTGTGAGATTCATTTCTTCCATTAAGGAAAAGCAAAGAAAACATTAAAGATGGCCTGTCTCATGAACAATGGCTTCTGTTTATTAAATTGTAAGTTATCTGACACTGCCTTCAATATTTCAGAAGGCCCTATGCTGAGGCTTTATAAATATGCAAATGTATTTACAACCGATCAATAAGGAAAAGGCCGATGAGCAACTGGATATTATTTATTAAACCAGATGATGGTCCCATGTTTAATGTCTAAAAACCAAATCAAACACATTTCCTTGGTGCTAGGGCATGAACCAAACCTTCATTGCATCCACACAATGGGAAGACTTAGAGGTCACGAATGGAAGGCTTGATAGCAACGGCTCCATGACGAGAGAATGGTGTTGAGGAGCCTCTATGCATATTTATACTTGAACCATTGTTTTAATAATTATATTGCCTTATTGTTGGATCTTTTTGAGCTGCAGGCATAAAACACTGTGTCCCAGCTATACCTTATAATTCCTGGTGACTGAGTGATGATGGCGATCTCCCAGTTCCGTAGCTTAGGAAATTTACTTTGGGGGAGTAACTTTCCCTTTGTTCCCGAGCCAAAGTAACTTTTCCAAGCTCTGGTTTTAACACATGGTGTGTCTCTGGGTCCAAGTAAATATTAGAAGAAGTCATCTTTTCTTTGACTGTACCAGGTGAATTAAATCACCCTCACAATTTCCTCACAAAGTGCATGCCACATCCATGACACCTGCAAATATAACCATGTTTACCTGTCAACCTAGCAGTTCAAAAGCAAGAAATTGCAAGTAGATAAATAGGAACCACTTGGGTGGGAAGGTAGCGTTCCGTGCACTCCAGTGTCTAGTCATGCCTGCCACATGACCACGGAAACGTCTGCAGAAGCAGACAGCGCTTAGAAACAGAGATGAGCACTGCACCCTAGAGTCGGATACGACTGGCCTTCGAGCAAGGGAAACCTTTACCTTTACCTTTACCTTCCAGTCATAAAACAGATTACTATCAATTAGGATCCCACCCATGTGAGTGGTAGGAATTCAAAGGCACCATTTGGCTCTTCAGGGTTTCTGTCAATTGTGCGAACTTGTTTCTTCACCCAACATCTTGTCCTGACTCGATGCACAAATGCGCTTGATTATATTTTTTTAAAAGATGAAAGCAACCCATCCAATGCTTTTAATCTTTAAATGTCTAATCCAGGGGTTTACAAATGACAGCCCACGGCGTTATTTCATGTGGCCTGTCACCGTCACTCCTACTGCCGCCACCGCCAGAAGTGGTGGAAGCAGTGAAAATAGCCAAAAATGCACCACTCTCACTCCTGCTACGGACACCACTGATGCCACCAACATCGGAAGTGGCGAAAACAGCCAATTGTGCCATAAATGCACATGTGGCTGTCATAGATGCATTTATGACAGCCACAAATGCATTTTATGGTGGAAATGAGGGCGGTGGGCCACATAAAATGGTAACACAGGCCGTAGGTTGTGAACCCCTAGATTAGACATTGAAGGATTAGAAGCAATGGATGGATTGCTCTCAGCTTTTATAGGAGATCCATGTGTCTATCCCGCTCAACTGTCTGAGGGGTTTTCATGGCTGGAACAGGATGAGAACCCTGGTCTAATCCAACAAAATAGCAGCCATTGTTGTTTTGCCAATGTGGCCTTATTTGTGGTTTTTATACTAGGTGTACCCTTGCTCCAAACCCGTTGTTCATTTTCTGAGGCATACCAGAAAAATACCTCACTCTGCTTCAGGAATATAATTCTGCCGTTTCTTATCTTGGTAGGCAAGGATGAGACAAAATACATTTTATATTCCTACATAAAACCCTTTAATGCTTTAAAACAGGGGGTGGCCAAACTTTTTGGAACGTGTGCTGGCCACGTGGTTCAGTGGGTCGGTCACGTGCATACCTGTCAAGTTTTGGATTTGGAAATAAGGGAAATTTCCCGGCAAATACGGGATACTTGACAGCTATGCTTATCCTTTGCTGCCCTCCAATGGCGGCAATAGAGCATTGCAGTCTAATTAATAAGGGGTGACGGCGGGAAAGAGGGTAAAATAAGGGGTTTTCCTGGCCAATAAGGGATACTTGACAGCTATGCTTTTCCTGTGCTGCCCTCTAATGGTGGCAATAGGGCACTGCAGTCTATTTAATAAAGGATGATGGCAGGAAAGAGGGTAAAATAAGGGGTTTTCCCTGCCAATAAGGGATACTTGACAGCTATGCTTATCCTGTGCTGCCCTCCAATGGCGGCAATAGGGCATTGCAGTCTAATTAATAAGGGGTGACGGTGGGAAAGAGGGTAAAATAAGGGGTTTTCCTGGCCAATAAGGGATACTTGACAGCTATGGTCATGTGGTTCCTCCCACCGGAAATGGAAGTAAAATGCACCTTGCAATCTGCTTTGCAACAGGATGAGATCGATTTTAGGCTGCCATTTTCTCTGCTTAAGGTACAGGTGCCCAAACTATGGCCCACGGGCCAGATCCAGCCCCCAAATCCAATTCATCTGGCCCATGCTGCCCTCGTTGCTCCTGGAAGCGGAAGTAAAAGGCTTCCGGGAGCGACAAGGGTGGCGTGGGCTGGATGAATTGGCATTGGGGGCTGGATCTGGCCCATGGGCCATAGTTTGAGCACCCCTGCTTTAAAAGCATTGCACCCTTAATATCTCTCTAGGATTCAGTCCCATCTCAATCTCCGCTTTTGGCCGGCTGGGTAAAGAGATTAGAAATCCAATACTCGGTATTTCCCCGCCTTTCTTACAGGGAGGACTGTTTAATGATGTTGTTCTCCGTCCTTGCCTCAGCCCATCTTCCTTAGGAATAATACCCTGTGTTGTCTTTAGGAAAGACATCTTTGATTTCTTCCGTGCCGTGAAAAACGGTTGTTCTCAAGGCCAGATTGCCGTGTCGTTCGCACCGTGCACGAATCATCATCAGCCGCATTGGCCTCCGCTCGGAACATATGTGTCCATTTTTCAAACATCACAACCTCTCGATGCCTCAAGGACAATATTAAGCACCTCACACCATATGGAAGCCCATGACTGGCAGGCCCCTCTAGAGTTCACACTTCTCAGGCGAGGAATCGTTTGCGAGCATGGGTGCAGGATTTTCTGAGAGTCACAGAGGAAAAGAGGTGCTCATCTGTTTAAGAACCCACTCTCCACATTTTAATTAGGTTTTACTTCTAGGAAAATTTAGCTGACTGGAAGGCGGGAGGTCAGCAGTTTGATTCCCGAATACTGCATGACGGAGTGAGCTCCTGTCTCTGCCCCAGCTCCTGTCCACCTAGCAGTTCGAAAGCAAGGAATTGCAAGTGGATAAATAGGGAAAGGTAAACAGCATTCTGTGTGCTCCGGTGTCTAGTCATGCATGCCACATGACATCTGCAAATGCAGGCAGCGCTGGCTCTTCGGCTATGAAACAGAGATGAGCACTGAACGCTAGAGTCGGATATGACTGGCTTTTGAGCAAGGGTGACCTTTATCTTTACTTTTACCTTTGTATAAATATTTAAGATAGATAGATAAATCTTTAATGTCATTGTCCCCTTGCGGGAACAACGAAATTTCTCGGTTGCTATACATCAACTCAAATGAGGCATACCCCTTAATCCAAAACAGCCACAGAAACACTAATTAAGATAGTACCATATAGTACAATTTAAAAATTTAAAAACTTTAAAATTACAAAATTTCAAAATTTTAAATTTTAAAGGAGTAACCTACACTCTATGATCTCCTGCAGCACATGTGAAATGATACATGTAGGATTTAACACCGGGACTGCAATGGACTGCTGCAGCCTTGAGGATATGGATAATGTGCGCCTTCACAGCCAGTCCATCTGGCATGGCCTCTTCCGCCTCCATGACTGTTGGGAATCAGAGTTACTCCTCCACTCATTTTGCCATTGGGCCTAATATGGTGGTTTCAAGTGGCATTTCCTCCATGGAGGGGGACCATCACCCCACCTAAAGGTGCTCATCTGCCCATAGCCATTGGCCACCTTTAGGGAGTCAAGTTATTTACCATCTCCCAACACTCAGTGTTGAGTCACTGGTTGCGCAGTCTACTCCATTACTGTAGCGGGATGTATATTACTTGTATATTATTTGATATTTCTAATCTCCTTGCAAGCACTAAAATCAAGAAAGAGCCTGTTTAACAAAGAGCCTGAAACAGCACTGGCTCATTGGCTATGAAACAAAGATGAGCACTGAACCCTAGAGTTGGATACGACTGGCTTTCGGGCAAGGGTGACCTTTACTGGCTCATTGGCTATGAAACAAAGATGAGCACTGAACCCTAGAGTTGGATACGACTGGCTTTCGGGCAAGGGTGACCTTTACCTTTACTAACCAAAATGAGTTGTCTAGAGTGGGACCATTGAATCTGCATTCATGTCAAGGGATCCAACTCTGTTAGATGGAGAAGAAGGAATAAAGTAAAGGTGGGAAATTACACTTTCCAATGGCTCTCCATTCCTTTTCTTCATGCGACGTGGCTCCAGGTTTTATAGGGTTTTCACAATGGCTTAGGCTACACAATGATCCATGCCCGGTTTTGCTCACCATGGCATGCATGCTGCCTCATGGATGAATGGGAGAATGATCGGGATAAAGTCCCATAATGCCAAAGCTAATCTCCCGTAATAATGATGGGAGATAAAGTTGGTTGCTGAGTGTATTATTCAAGAGGAAAAAAATGGATTCTTTTATGTAGTGTGTTTGTGTGTCTGTGTTGGATTTCAGATGGCAAAAATAAAGAAAAACAAACGCAGATAAAGGAGGCACAAAAAGCCTTATCACTTCCGATTCCCAAATAAATCTGGCTCATTAGAAAATAAGATAGGTCCTATTATTGTCTTTTTTTATTCCAGTGGCATTTGTGGTAATAGAGTTTTTTTTATATATATATATATATATATATATATATATATATATATATATATATATATATATATATATATATATATATATATATATATATATATATATATATATATATATATATATATATATATATATATATATATATATATATATATATATATATATATATATATATATATATATATATATATATATATATATATATATATATATTAAAAACCAATTACAATCCTGAAAGGATGCTGATGTAACCCAGTTGGGATGCTCGCAAAACTAATGAGGAGTAATTCTCTGCGCAGTGGACGTTTGCTGAGTGGACCATTATTAGAAGAGCCAAATTACTGGGTGGCTCATTATTTCCTTGGTAATCAGATCCTGTGTATCCTGTTTCATCCCCTGCTGATCCCAGGGTATCGTCAGAATCCAGGTTGCCAAAGCCGCCAGCTTTCCCGTTTCCTGGGACTTCACAGCCCCACATCAGGTACACAGAGGTTGCCCAACCCCAGTGGAAGCAGCTCTAGAAAGAAAGTAAAGGTAAAGGATTCCCTTGCTCGAAAGCCAGTCGTATCTGTCTCTAGGGTTCAGTGCTCATCTCTGTTTCAAAGCCAAAGAGCCAGCGCTGTCCGCTTCTGCAGACATTTCCGTGTTCATGTGGCAAGCATGACTAGACAGCGGAGTGCATGGAACGATATTTACCTTCCCACTGAAGTGGTCCCTGTTTATCTCCTTGCAATTTCTTGCTTTCGAACTGCTCGGTTGGCAGGAGCTGCGACAAAGACGGGAGCTCATTCTGTCCTGCAGTACTTGGGGATCGAACTGCTGACCTGCCGCCTTCCAGTCAGCATCTTAGTCACTTGAGCCACTGCAGTCCCCTAGAAAGAAAAAGACCTTCCAATTTAGGCAGGCTTTTATCAACTCATTTGCTACGAGGGAAGGGTTCCAGTGCGGGAATTATTATTAATGCATTTAATAATATTATTTTTATTAAATAATACATTTATTTTTTTAAAGTGTTGTTTATTATATTTCAATTGCTCAAAAGCCAGTTGAATCTGACTCTAGGGTTCGATGCTCATCTCTGTTTACAGCCAAAAAGCCAGCACTATCTGTGTCTGCAGAGATTTCCATGGTCATGTGGCAGGCAGGACTAGATGCCAGAGCACACGGATCGCTGTTACCTTTCCCGCCAAAGAGGTACCTATTTGTCTATTTGCAATTTCTTGCTTTCAAACTGCTAGGTTGGCCGGAGCTGGGACAGAGACGGGATCTCACTCTGTCATGCAGTACTCAGGTCTCGAACTGTTGACCTGCCAACATTCCAGTTGTCAAGTTCAGCGTCTTAACCACTTACCCATGGCAGTCCCGATTAAAGGACGGAATTAATTAACTGGAAGACCCTAGAAAAGGTCCCCCTAAGACGGAATTGACTTGATGCCTCATGATTTTTTATTATTACATTAAGACTTTCTGGCACCACTCATCATGTAAGGTGATTACATTTCAGTGGGAGACAATAGTGTTGACGCAGCATTTTTGGGGTGCTTGGCGAGAAACCCCTACAACCTGGAACTCCTTAAAGCCAGACTGCACGTCAGAGTCGCACTTATACCCTGTAAAAATGATGTACTGTAGTTAAGTTCTCAATGGGACATGAATTATTCATCAAAGATGATAATGGCGTTAAACTCTGCCAAGGAGCTGTAACATTAGCATAAAAGAATGCCTGGTGCCCCATTAATTTTGAGAACAGAAAACACACAACACAACAGATATTGAACCAATGTCTTTGGCTGGCATGGATCTATGCAGGCACTGTCAACAACAAAAAAACAACAACAGGGGGGGGGGAAATCCCAATTATTCTTGCACCAATCTTTCTTGTGCATGTTAATCATATCTTGTTATGGCTAGGTACTTCACAATCTCGTTTGATTTTGGTGATTAACTTCCTCACAGCAGGGCGGTGGGTGGGTGGGTGGCAACCTTTCCACTGCGGGGCTTTTGCTTTTTGCTTTTATGCAATAGGGCAAGAAAAAAAGGCCATGCTGAAAGTGCTTGTGGGGAGGGGGCTGGTGACCCTCTTTGGCGCCATCATTTCAGAGATGTGAGGAAAGAAAACCCCTTTAGAGAAGGAGACCAAAGCCAGGATGTCTTTGGATTCCATACCTTACAAGGCCTATGGAGGGGTGTGGTGGGCACCATGGGAGGGCACTGGAGAGGGGTGAGGACCGCTTGGTCACCACCCCTTGCGCATGCTCCACCCAGATCGCTGTTCCCTTTCCTGCCAAAGTGGCGGTACCTATTCATCTATTTGCAATTTCTTGCTTTCAAACAGCAGGAGCTGGGACATTGCTCCAAGCTGAAGGAGGGAGCTTGGAGCAATGGCTTAATCTAATGTGCAGTGCGCTGGGTGGATAAAATAATAAAATTAGTATTTGCGCCCCATGGCATCAGAAGCGAGGGAGCACCAGGATGAATACCTCTGTCTCAGTGGCCCAGCCCATGCCTAGGCCTGTGTAGAAAGAGGAGAAGGAGAAAGACCATGAGGAAGACTCAGAGGAAGGTGGAGAGATAACATCAAAGAAAGATTACAAGAACACCAAATGATGCCAGTGGAGGCCTCTATAAGTGCCAGAGCAAGAACGTTGTATTACCCTCAAAACCTGAAAGGGTGGTGGTGGTGGTAGGACAAGGACACCAGCACCACCACCACTTCTCTGCCTGGCTTGTCCTGTTCTTGCTCTACCTGACCAAAATGTGTCAGGTGGAAAGGGAAGGCCATGCAGGGTGTTCAAGGGGTTCTCTTTAAAGGACCTAATGTCTCAATGATGTGGGAGAGATGATCTGTACACAGGCAATGAAAGGTGAGGGATGGAAGTTCCATGTGGGAGAGTTTGCCAAGAACAAATGCAAGCTCCGTTCCTTGAGGACGGGAGTGCTAAAGGTACAAGATAGTGGACCGATTCGGTTGGGGAGAAGGTATTGTAAGACATTGAACCTCTGTGATGAATTAGCCCTCCCTAAGCCAAGATTGCCAAAGGTAGGACTCTCGGGGATCTTCTGGAAGACACCACATCAGTTTCAAAAGAGTTTAGACTTAAGTGACTTTCCATCATCCATATATGGTGGCCTAGAGGATCCTTTAGTGCTGTTGGCTAGTCAAAGCCAATTGGCTAAATGATGGAATGAGGACATGCCATTTCACATGGCTATAGGATCCCTAATGGGTTAGGAGGACAGTTTCCATGTTCTGCAGCTGGACAGACTGGTGAAGATCTGGTTGGTGACCATCTGTAGTTGGCAGATGTTTTCAGTTCAGCGAGCTGAACATTTCCCAAACCTGCTGCAGAGTCTCCCAGCTGTCAGCAGCATAAACCAGGGGTGCCCAAACTACGGCCTGTGGGCTGTATCTAGCCCCCAACACCAATTCATCTGGCCCACGCCACCCTTGTCGCTCTCATTAGTGGAAGTAAAATGTGCCCATATCAGAGGGATGTGTTTTACTTCTGCTTCCGGGAGCGACGAGGGTGGCAATGCATGGGCCGGATGAATGGGTGTTGGGGCCAGACCCGGCCCATGGCTTAAGGAAAAAAATAGCAGCCTGAAATCGATCTCATCCTGTTGCAAAACAAACTTCAAGGTGCGTTTTACTTCCACTTCCAGTGGGAGGAACCACGTGACCGGCCCACTGAACCATGTGACCGGCCCATGGCCTGAAAAGTTTGGGCACCCCTGGCATAAACAAATCTCCCATTTCAAGGACGCTGTGGAGTTGAAATGGTGCTTATTTTCAGATATTTCTGTCTAATTAAAGCACTCAGCAAGTAACATACCAGCTGTTTTATGCCCAGGCAGATCTGATGATGTTAGAAACGGGGATAAGCGGAGACCCATTTCCTTAATACTGCAACAATCGACACTCACATACATTCGAAAGCTCAACCCCTAGGGCTAGGTTGAATATCCATTTAAAATTAATTTTTTTTGTTAGCCTACTCAATGACTTTCTTTCTATTTGTACTTCCGCGTCATTCAATTCTACAGCTTCTTCAGAGTGGAGGGACAAATTCAGAAGGAAAGGAATTTGGAACAAATGTGCTCCAAAGCAGGGGTTTCCAACCTTCTCACACTATAGGCCTGACCACACGGGTTGGACCACATCCCCCAGAAGTGGAAGTATGTGCACCTGCTTCTGTGTTTACAACAGCCGTGGGCGCACTTATGGCTCCAGCCCTTATAAGCAATAGTCCAGATAACGATGAACAAAACAACAACAGGTGTTTATTAAACGGTCTTTCAGGTTACGCTTACAAGGCACTCTGGACATTAAGATGGCTATACAATCCCATGAAATCAGTCCCTCCGGAATCTGCCATAGAAGAGGCAATGGCTAAGCTCCGCTAGAAGCGGTAGCATGTGGAGGAGACCCAGGCTTAGCACATTACTGCCTACCTGTGCAGAATGGGTAGTATAGATCGGTCCGGCCCCACTCTTGTTTACCCATGGGACTTACATAGTGTCTCCCCGGCGGTGGCACCTTGATACAACGTAGTGACCCGCCGGACAAGCATAACCAACCAATCGTAACAAGATATATATGTATTAACCAATGGGAAACAGGATCCAAAACTGTAACCAATCACAGGACTCTGATTAGCATAATGAGCGCACTCAGAGAGGGAGATTTCACGCCAACTTTAGCTCCTTATTTGGATGGCGGGAAACCGCTATTTTCTCTTTGCATGGCGCTGCCGGCGCAACTTGCGATTCTGTCTTAATACACAACACTGACATAACTGTGTTTATGCATGCATGGGTGCATTTTATGGCTGTCGTAAGCATGCCTACTTCCACATCCAGATGAGGTGGTGGCGAGCCATGGCCCAGAGCCAGCCCGTGTGCCCTAGGTTAGGAACCCTTGCTCAAAAGCAAGGATGCCCAAACTTTTTGGGGTGTGTGGTTGATTGGGCCAGTCACTTGGTTCCTCCCACCAGAAGCAGAAGTAAAATGCACGTGCACATGCGCATAACACTTCCGTAAATGCACCCGCGGCTGTCATAAATGTGTTCCTGACAGACGCGGGTCATTTACAGCAGCATTATGTGCATGTGCTGGCACATTTTACTTCCACTTCCGAGAATGGTGCAGGGCCGGGTGATTAGGTGCCATGAGCCAGCTCTGACCTGCAGGCTGTAGTTTGGGCACCTCTGCTCTAAAGGGTTGGACCTCCAACAGTGAATTCAAATAGAAAGAAAGAAAGGAGATGGCAATGAAACTTTAGGAAGACTCTCCTGGCATTAATGGTTGCTCAGAAGGATGGCGGGCATTTATTCATTGGAGTTTATCAATCAGGGCTTCCATGGCCATACAGATAGCATTATTCTTCATTCTGTGAGCTCTTCCTGCTTTATAGACACCTTACAGAACCTGAATAGTATGCAGTGGGGAGAAAGGCATTGACAAGAAGGTTTTGCTTTTAACTAGCAAAGAAGAAAGAGGTCTGTCCGTCCGTTGTGTTTCACCTAGTGTTGGAGAGAAAGGAGACCTACTATCTGGCACCATTAAACTATATTTCTTTTTTGTTGCCTTCCACTTAGAACATTTCCCCCGTATCAGCCACACTTAGGTGCCTGCAAGCCAGGTATGCATAAGTCAAGTGAAACTCCTAGGATGGGGAATTATGGCGTTTCTAGCCCAAGAAATTTAAAAAAAAACCTTTTCCCAGAGGTGGTCTTCCTGACGATGATGATGACAATAATGATGATGGCGATTATTATTATTATTATTATTATTATTATTATTATTATTATTATTATTATTATTATTATTATTATTATTATTATTATTATTATTATTATTATTGTTGTTGTTGTTGTTGTTGTTGTTGTTGTTGTTGTTATTGTTGTTATTGTTATTGTTATTGTTATTGTTATTGTTATTATTGTTATTGTTATTGTTATTATTGTTATTGTTGTTGTTGTTGTTGTTGTTGTTGTTGTTGTTATTATTAATTATTATTATTAATTATTTGTGTTGTTGTTGTTGTCAGAAATTATTTTGGGTTGAAGGGTTTTTTTCTGGAGAAACTCCACTCAGGGGACACCGAATGAGTCTCCTTTCATGCGCCCGAGAGCTGGGAGAGAGACAGGTGCTCAATCTGTCATGCAGTACCCAAGTCTCAAACTGCCGACTTGCCAGCCTTCCAGCTAATAAGGTGAGCTTCTTGACCACTGAGCCACCGCAATATGATTATCCATTCCCAGTTTTCTGGCTTGATGCAGCAGCTGGAATTTGAGTTGGCAAATAAATATCTATTATTTATTTATTTATTTTTCACGCTTATATACTGCCCACTCAGGTACTACCCAACTCAGGGCGGTTTACATAGCGGACAGTAAATACATAAAAGACACATGATAAAATAAAGTTAAAAGTTAAAAAACTCACCCCTAAAAGGTGCGCAAGAACTGAAGGGACCTTGGGGGAAGGCACACCTCTATACCAACCACCCAACGGTATCCCCATCCCCACCCGCACCCCAAATATCACCCCACTCCCATCCTAAGGTATGCATTTTATACCAGTGCCACAGGGGCAACAAATGGGAAAATCATATATAATGTAAAATAAACATTTCATAGGCTAAAGAAGGGAAACGTTGGGAAGAGGGAGGCAAGGAGGTGGATTTCAGTCTAAAAACAGACTGTGTTGTTGTGTAAAACACAAAGGTATTGCATTTCATAGCTAGCAGAGTAAATGGATATGATCTACTAGGTACGCAGAAGAACAGATAAAGGCCATTTAGAAGTTGAACAAAGCCCCCTGATTAAGTCTTTCCAGACGACATAACCCAAACTTGTAAAGCTTTGTAAATTGGTATCAGCACTTTAGAGCCAAACCTATGATCACTGTGGGCCAAGTAGACTCTTTTTTTTTTCTTCCAGTGGGCTGGTAACGCAACAACAGGAATTTGATCCGGCAAAGCTATTTTTGGTAGCTGATGCCATTCTCAGCTTAATGGCAACGCTAAAGGCTGGGAGCCGGAAGCGCCTTACACATAAGGAGGAAGAAAAACAAGCAAGAGGAGTGGAAATACAGATCACACTTTCCTAGGTCAAATGCAGTAGTATTTTGCTTTAGACCAGGGGTGGCCAAACTACGGCCCACGGGCCGGATCTGGACCCCAACACAAATTCATCTGGACCACACTACCCTTCCTGGATGTGGAAGCAAAATGCGCTCATACAGGTACATTTTACTTCCACTTCCAGAATACCTGTCAAGTATCCTGTATTGGCTGTGATTTCCTGTATTGCCGTGCTCGTTCCTCCCCTTTCCCACCACTGTCCCGTATTTTGAATGGTGGGGAAAGGGGTTACTGTGCATGCACGCCCATCAGAGGGAGTTCTGCACATGTACAAAGAAAGGGGTTCTGCACATGCACAAAGGGGTTCAAACAATCTGGGATCAACGCAATTTTTTCCCCTGGCAGAGAGTGTGGGAGAGCCTTTATGTGTTGGTGCACTAATGCACTTACCTGTGCTTTTGATTTGCTTTTCAGGGATGTGTTTGTTGACCAGGATGCTGCCATCTGCAGAAGGCAGATTTCATATTGCGGTGCCAAGCCATCCTAAAATCAGAGCAATGCCCATAGACAACATCCAGTTTGGGGCATCTTTCCTGCTCCAAACCCTCAAGGCAATTGGAACTTATAATAGCCTGGATTGTTTTCAACAAGGAAGATTAGCACCTGCCCATCAGCGAAGCTTTAGAAAAGCCAGGTTGACAGAGAAAGGTAACTTAAGGCCTCCACCTGGGTTATAGCCTCACATACCAGATCATCATCATCATCACTTTTATTTGTATACCACATTTTCTCAGCCCGAAGGCGACTCAAAAGCGGTTCAGAACAAAGCATGCTGTCTGCACAGCAGACAGCAGCAGAAAAAGCGATACGATAAATGTCAACTTACAAAGCAGATAAATACATACTAATACAAGTTCAGTAATACTACGTAATCCATACAATATCAAGATCCTGGAGATCCATAGCTTTAGTATCATTCGTGCTTCTTAGTGCAGGAGAGAAGCTCAGTCCTTCTGAAATTGTTCCTAAATCACACTCGCTTAGAATAACAAGACTCCCCTGGGAACACGGCCACTCTTCTCAACATCTCTCAGCAATGTCATAAGACCTGTGTGCTATAGTGATTCTTTGAGGATGTGTGTGTGGGGTACATGAAACTGTTGTTGTTGTTCAGTCCCACAGTCAAGTTGGACCCTTTGCAACCCCATGGACCACTGTACGCCTGGCTCCTCTGTCATCTGCCATCCTCCGTAGTCCACCCACATCTACGCCCACTGCGTCAACGATGCCATCTAACCATCTAACCACCCTTCTGAGTTAACAGCCAATCCTACACAACTCACCTTGGAATGACAATCTATACCTATTAATCCAAGTGTTAACTGTTGTCATTTGACAAAGGATCCCACACCCGGCCATACTGTCCCGTACAGAGCATTCATGCACTTGCCCGAACTGGGTACGGAGGTAACTGTTGGGTTGAGAAATGCACCAGTGGGGCAGGAGACCCACGAATGCAAACAAAGAAAAAGGACTTCAATACCCAACATCCTATGCGCCGCGCCACACCACGCCATGCCATGCCACGCCACAGCCAATCAGGGTGAGAGGTGCAAGCAAAAAGAACGTTGGGAAACGCGCCGCGGCCAATCAAAATCGAGCTGCAGAAAAAAATCCACTGCACAAACGGAAACTACCACTGGCCTCAAGAACTGTTGAGCTGGGGTGAAAAAAACAAACACCAAAAACAGGGGGGAAGGTACTGATGCATTCGCCCCCCTTGAAAGCGAACCAATTCCCCGGGAAGCAAAGACAGTGAACGAGGCTCTGGTCATTGCCTTTACTTCCCGAGGAAGTGTTTCGCTTTCGGGGGGGGGAATGCACCAGTACCTCCCCCCCCGTTGAAAGCAAATCAATTCCCCGGGAAGCAAAGGGAGCAAACAGGCCTCCAGCTGTTGCCTTCGCCTCCCAGAGGTACTCACCCAGGTGCAGCCTCCAAACTCAACTGCAGCACACACCTACTGGGCTGGACATTTCAAACCTGCCCAGTGTGTGTGTGTGCACACCTAAACAACCCCTAAACACCAATATACACAAAACGTAACCAGCAAAAACAAACACCAAAACTATTACAAAATAATAAAACAAAAATAAATCAATAATTAAAAAACATTAATAAACAAAAAGAAATAAACCACAAAATACACAAACAAAAACTTCCACAACACCACAAAACCACAAACAAAACATCTAACTACAACCCGAAAAAAACCACAAATTACACAAATTAAACAAATTAAACACAATCAGAAAAAAATCAAACCAATTAAACCTACCTAAAACTAAATCAAAACAAAAACTAACAAACAGAAACACCTCCCAGCCCACCTCCACAAAAGCAAAACAAAGAAAAACCCCAGAAAAAAAACCAGACAACTCACCAGCACGACCTCCCTCTACAATGACCGGAACAGAAATGAAGAAACAAAGAGACTACTTACCGGAATAAGCCCCACCCAGAGGCCAGGAGAGAAAAAACACATTAAATGACACCAAAACCCCTATCAGCCCCACCTGCAGGGCAGAATAGTAAAAACAACTCAAAAAGACTCAACAGCCCCACCCAGAGGCCACAACAGTAAAAACAAGTCAAAAACATAAAAATCAATGACAAGTTTACACAAATCACAAACATATGTCAAAATAAAATAAAATAAAAACATTTCTAAAATCCTGTGTTGAGTTTTAACTCAAATAAGAACCGAAAACATCTAAACACAGTTTAAAAACATTGAATGTAAAAAAACATGTACTTTCACATTTTTAAAACTATTACCTACAGTACAACTATTAAAATAAAAGTCACATACTAAAACATTATTTGGTTAAAGAAAAAAATTATAAAAATATTATATCATCCTTTCTTCTTTTTTTAATCCACAAAAAAACCCCAAAAACTAATCACAGTTTATAACAGCCCGGCATCGTAACAAAAATTAACATATATGTTAAAACAAATATTCAAAAATGTATTAGAAAAATAACAAAATACAAGTTGTAATTACTTTACAGTATCAAAACAATACAATCTATTTAACAAATGACAACATAAGGAATTTGTGCATAAATAAAAATTTTAAAAAGAACAATTACAGACTAACCTCTTTTTTACAAACATTACCAAAAAAATCCTTCCAACACAATTTAAAACAGCCCGGCAATGCCGGGAAAACTCTGCTAGTGTTATATATGTGAGTGTGACATTGTTGCCCCTTCTGAATTTTTTTTGCCCCTCCTGAAAAAAGTTTCGCCTCCCCCAGTCTAGAATCCTGGCTACAGCCCTGTCTAGGGTTCAGTGCTCATTTAATTTAATAGATAGATTTTTTTTTCTGGAGAAACTACGCTCAGGGGCATACCTGTCAACCTTCCCGGATTGGCCGGGATTTCCTGGTTTTCGGCGTCGATTTTTGCCCTTTCCCGCTCCACGCTGCCGAAACCCCGGATTTCGGCAGCGGGGGAAAGGAGGCACTGCGCAGCCCATCTGCGCAGGTCGTGTTGCACGCATGTGTGGAAGGGCTCTACACTTCCGTAGCTCCCTTCCATGCATGCGCAGAAGGCTACGCCGCGTGCGTAGAAGGCTATGCAAGTGGTGTAGCCCTCCACACGCATGCGTACAACGCGACCTGCGCAAACCCGGTCCGCGCAGGTCCCGGATTTGCCGGAGCCGCGGTTGAGAGTTATGCTCAGGGGACGCCGAATGAGTCTCCTTTCTTGCCCACAAGAGCTGGGACAGAGACAGGTGCTTAATCTGTCATGCAGTACCCAGATCACAAACTGCCGACTTGCCATCCCTCCAGCCAACAAGGCGAGCTTCTTAACCCCTGAGTCACCACAGCTCCTGTCTTCCTGATGGTGGTATATTTCTGTCTTCCTCAGAATTTGGACTGTGTGGTTCTATGCTTAATGCACATTTTTTTGGTGAATTTGTCACCCTCTTAATTTCTGACAGTTCTGCTTCTAAGAAATGTCCTCCCATTCAAAGCTTCAAAGGACTGAGTCACACCAGAGAGGCAAATTCGTCCCCATCTCAAATGAAACAAGAAACTGCCAAAGTTTTTCTCCTTGTCTTTTGAGACAGTGAGTTTCCCCCCACTGTTCATTTTTGATTCGTTTTGCTCTTTGATCAGTATTCGAGAACATTGAAAAATTCACGAGGTTGACTTGTACCCCTTTCCTGTGTGTGGGCACAAAAAAATTAACTTCTTAATAGCTGAACTTGATGAACTCAATCATTCATTACATGGGGCTGGTTGTTTTTATGCCTCGACAGAAAAGCACACTGACACAGTAATTACAATAATTTTCTTTTTAAATGGATTTTACCCTCCCTAAGATGGTGCTGATAGGTTGTTTCATATTAATAATCCTTCATGAGTTCTTAGCTATGTATGATGAGGCCTTGGGAGAATGAGTAGACAGCGAGGAGTTTATTAGTAGCTGACTTGGTGCTGAGATCCTTCTCGCATCTAGATTCTCTTTGTGTTGTGAGTGAAAGAATGTTCTTGGGCTTCCCGGTTGATTTCTTTTTTTGAACACACACAGAAGAAATGTGAAAGTTGGTCAGTGCTGTTCAAAATGACACGCCAGGAGGCAAGTGGTAAGGGGTGGGGGACCAGAGACCCCAGGAGGCATAAGACATGGCGTGAAATCCCACCAAGGTCTGTTAGACGATGACCCTTCTTGAAAGCCCAACAATGGAGAGAAAGAGAAGCAACGTCACACCTTCCCATTGCGTGCACATAGGCCGCCGTTGACCATCTCCCAACAATTGAAGTAGAAAGAGCTGACCTTTGGGGGAAATGGATGTGTTTGTCAAGAAACCTGTAAATCAGGGGATTGTTAGATGTCCCTTTTAGTTGTCATTCTTCCCCATGGCTTGAATGTCATCAGACACAGCTTCTAAACCACATGCGCTGCTCTGGCTTTCATGAAAGATCAGTCATAAATTATTTACAGGTGGGATCTGCAAAGCAATGCGACAAGATGGAGTTTTATCGTCCAGGATTCCAGCCACCCAAATGTGCCCTTTTTGAGGTCAATTCATTCCATCTCGTCTGCTTTCCCATCGCTCCCCCTTCCCTTGCTTCATTCAAACAGCATTTGCTGTTCAGAGACAACTGGATTTACTGTATTGTTATCGTTGCCATGTGCTGCCAACTGGCTCTTGACTTAGGCAAAAGGGAAAGTCCACTCTTGGTCCAGCTCTAAGGTTCAGAGCTCATCTCTGTTTATAGCCAAAGAGCCAGCGCTGTCTGCATCTGCAGACGTTTCTGTGGTCATGTAGCAGGCATGACTAGACAGACACCAGAGTGCACGAAACGCTGTCCATCTTCTCACCGAAGTGGTACCTACTTATCTCCTTGCTTTGGAACTGCTAGGTTGAGAGGCGCTAGGACAGAGACAAGAGCTCACTCCATCGTGGCGTATCTGGGAATCAAACTCTGACCTTCCAGTCACCGAGTTCAGCATCTTACCCACTTGAGCCACCACTGTCCCTTGACTTAGGACACCTCCCTAATTTAATGGCCTCTAGAAGGTCCTGTAACTAAGAGACCTGATCAGGACTTGCAGACATAAGGCCATGGATTCCTTTCTTGAGTCAATCCATTTCATATTTGGTCTTCCCCTTTTCCTGAGGCCTTCAACATCTCCTGGCCTTGTTGGGAACCATTACTGTGTGATGTCACTGTTTTGTGGGTTTGTCTATTCACTGTTGTAACCTGCCCAGGGTGGTGCTACTCAACCAACCAACCTGCCCAGGGTGGTGCTACTCAACCAACCAACCAACCAACCAACCAACCAACCAACCAACCAACCAACCAACCAACTAATCAATCAGCCAGCCAGCCAGCCAAGCAAGCCAGCAAGCCAACCAGCCAGCAAGCACGCATGCATGCATGCATTTTTTGGTGCATGCTACAGTGTAGGGAAACTATGCTCTTAAGGCTGGAATTTTCATGCTGGATCCACATGACTTCAATTAATTTGATTGGCAAGGAGAGATTACCTGTTGGTCTAATAAATTACACTTGAATCAGCGTGATCTGTGAAGAGATATTACCTCAGGGTGTAATAAATTTCACCGAGTAGACCATTTGTCTGAATGCTGCAAGCAAAGTTAAAGAATAAAAATTGAGCTGACAGAGTCAAAGCTATTGCTATCATTTACAGAGGGAGGATCTGAACATTTCTCGAAGAAAGGTGGGGGAAATATACATAAATTAGGTAGATAAAGACATAAAGAAAAGATTCCTAGAAGTTGATTGCATTTTGCAGCTTGGAAGTGGTCAAGGAAGGAAGGACGGATGGAAGGAAGGAAAGGAAAAGGAAAAGACAACAGAAAAAATATGATCATATTAAGCTTGATGTATGGTGCTTAAAACAGTCCATGCAACCAACAGGCTGGGTTGAAAGCCGATTCCCTCCGAACACTGCCAGATTGTCCTTTGTGACGTCTGTTGAATATTGGCCTGTAGTTCGAGATCTTTGGAAGCATTACGTCTTGTACGGATATTTCTGGTCCCAGAAATAACTCCATCCACCTCAAATGTGGTCTGTCCAATATTTTCAGTACAGTACTTAAAAAAATTCGCACAGATCTATTCTGCCTACAGTTCTAATACCCTAATTTTTGCACTCAACTTTACCTAATAAACTCATCTGTTATAAGCGATGTTCTTCAGCCAATGTATTTCAGATGTTATTTCCCACCAATATAGACTCTCTGTGTACATGTTTGAGTAAGATATGCATTTTTTACAAATGTTTTGGATAACCCGGTGTCCTGTTTCTGACATGTTGAATATATCTATTCTGATTCTAAGAAGAATGTCTTCGTGTTGGATCCTGGGATATTTTCAGCCAGGGGTTCCCAACCTTTTCAAGCCGGGGACCAGGTCATGATCATCTATTTTGCCCTGCCTGTATGATGGGGGTGGCTATTTTGTTCCTCAAATGCCCTTGGAGGGGAGGGGACCCACATGAAATGGTGCTGTGAGCCGGAGCCGGCCTATGTGGGCCTTAGGTTGGGAACCCCTGTTTTAAGAGGTCTTGCACAGTTTTGAAGGATGCAACATATTACGTCTGTTTACACTCCTTCTGAAGCAAGAACAAAGAGAAGAAACCCATTTCAGTAGAATTACATTTATAATGTCGTTTTATTGCTCCAATCTCACGACCCACTAAATTGCACCGTAGAGGTTTTCTCTCCTCCCTCCCCCCACTCTGATTTTCTTTTTCACAGTTTGCAAATTGTCTGATCATAATGACTTAAATTAATTCACCCTTAGCCAATCATCAGATTGCAAGGCGAACCTAAACAGTTATGAACTGTGTTTTGAGTTCAGAAATTACAGTTCTATGTTGTGACTTTTAGAAAACTTGAGGAGAGGGAATTAAAAGCTTCTTTTTGTTTTTAATTTTAAAAAGGGGCCACAGCTACAATTCTGCTAATGACACAGCTACCAAATCTCAGATGTCATTTGTTCTCCTCTATGCTCAATTTCAGGGGCTACGGTGGCTTAGTGGTTAAGATGCTGAACTTGAGGGCTGGAAGGTTGGAGTTTGAGCCTCGAGTGCCGCACGACAGAGTGAGCTCCCATCTTTGTCCCAACTCCTGCCAACCTAGCAGTTTGAAAGCAAGAAATTGCAAGTACTGTAGATCAATAGGGACCACTTCGGCGCGAAGGTAAACAGTGTTCCGTGCACTCTGGTGTCGAGCCATGCCTGCCACATGTCCACGCAAATGTCTGCAAATGCAGACAACGCTAGCTCTTTGGCTATAAACAGAGATGAGCACTGAACCCTAGAGTCAGATATGACTGGCTCTGGAGCAAGGATGACCTTGACCTTTATTATGCTCAACTTCTCCAATCCTCTTGGCCAAAGTGGTTCAGGCTAAAGCTTCACCCGCCAATGCCTTGCCAAATCTGTTTGCCCAGGGTTGAGACACATCTTACCCAAACCAGTATGGCTCTAGGGTAACCTTGGCACTCCAGCTGTTCTTGGACTACAATTCCCAGAAGCCCTGATTGGCAGGAGTGCTGACTTGGGCTTCTGGTAATTGAAGTCCAAGAACACCTGGAGTGCCAAGGTTCACCATCATGAGCATAGAGGGTGTAGTGTGGCAAAATAGGGCTCAGGAGAACAGCCATGGAAACTCACTAGGGGAGTGGCTATGACTCTCACGTACCTCCAAAACATAGCGATGGTCATCATAAATGGGGGCTCAATGGTTCCTGATAAAAGGGACAAGATGCATCTTAGCTCAACAGGTGTGGGTGGCTCAAGGAATAAGCATTAGACCAGCGTTGTGTTCTATATCCTGCCAAGCTTGTTTGGTATGTTTATACATCCCTGCCTTTTGCGCTTTGTCATTTTATCCAACCTGATGGCTTCGGGTTGTCATATCTTTCATCATTTGCGATCATTTTTGTTACAGGGTCATGGGCAGTTCGAATGAAGCTGAGGAGGGCGATAAATATTCATGGCAATGGTTTTGTGCTGCCACAGCACAAACAGCCCTTCGTATTGGAAGCCTTCAGAACCCAAGCATGGGCTGCATCTCAATCAAGATGTGAAATGGATCCCAACCAGCTGCCCTTTGGACCTCTTACTCCCTTACAGTTGGCCAGGTCATAAAGCAGACTCTGGGCAAAAACTTGATTTGCTAGGAATAAAGAGTTCGAGCCCAGGTGGAATAGAAGACGAGGACCACATGAACTTGGTCAACAACACAAAGATTGAGAGTCCTTTCCAAGAGGAGGTAAGATTTCACATCACGGTTCCTTTGACTGATCGCCATTGGTTTGCCTTTGCATAAATGTAGAACAGATATAAAGGGACTTTTAGTGTATGGGACCAAAGACGACCGGACAACCAAAGGGTTGGTTTAACGCAGGTTTATTGCATGAGGTAATGGCGGTGATACATCTCAATATATACAGTAGCTCTCTACATTTGAATCTTGTAGCACGGTAGCTCATTGGCTGCTACCGGCGTGGCCTCGCTCAGGCACGCCTCCTTTCCTGCTGCTGAATGCAGGTCTTTCTTCAGCTGCTGAATGCGGGGAAGGTTTTCCCGCGGCTGTCCGTGATTGAGCAATGTGAACCATGTGAGAGTGAACGCTCGCAGCTGCCCTCTGTAGGCTGTCTGCTCGCGTTCCATTACAGCTGATATCGTTTGTATCTGGAGTGGTTACAATCTTGCCTTTACAATATAATGAACATGCATACATACATAACATCCCTCCCCCCTAGGATGGGACGAAGTCCCGCAACCATTGTGGCTTGCCGCACGTTCGCTTGGGGCGTGCTTGCGCCTGCCCTAATTCTGGAGAGCCCGTGATCCCTGACTCCGCGGGTGCTTGTCCTGCAACGGGAAACGGGGATTCGTTAGTGGCTCTGTGGGGCGTCCGTGCCTGCCTTGCGCTCGGGGATGGGAATGGAATGAATAGTTGGGAGGTAAACCCCTGCCTATTGCTCTCGGACCCCGGGGACCCTCCTAATGTGAACCGCGGAACCGATGAGGTCGCCCTTGTGGAACGGCTACCTTCTGATCCCTGCTCGGGGGACCTTAAGACTGTGGTGGGCGGACTCGCTGATGCCTCCGGTCTTGGAGGTGTCGGTCTCCGGGACATTGGCGCTATATTGCATTCTAACTCACAGGGGCTACTGGGACTGGAAGTACCAGGGGCTGAACTGAAACCCCTCTTTTCGCTAGGACGGGTGGGGGACCACTCCGCTAACTCCCCCTGGTACTGTAAATCAACGTCTAAACTTCTATGGGCATCTGAATTTCGGGGAGACTTCCGCGGCTTCCGCGGGGTATGAGTGTGGTCGGGGCTCCTCCTCTCTGACGGGGACTCCCGCAAACGATTTCTGTGGATCGATTGCCTTTCCTCCCCCCTTGGTGGGGACCAATGCTCCCCTTTTCCTCCCCCTTGGGCTAAACGGGTGGGGGAGTACCCTAACGCTGATTCGATGCTATTCTCGTCCGCGTCCTGCTCTCCGGGGACCCTACGCCTGAGTTGGTCCACGTGTCGCCTCCACAGGAAACCTGTACTGGTCTCTACGCGGTATGAGACGGGGCCGGTTTGATCTACTACGGTGCCCGGCACCCAGGCTGGCCCCACGCTGGCGTAGTTCCTGCAGTGCACCGGGGCGCCTATGCTGAAGCTCTTTGTGGGTTCCACCCCTATGTTCCGCCCTTTGTCCTCTACTCTCGTGGGGTCTAGCTTGGAGATCCCCGTGGCCAGCTTTCTGCGCATCAACAGCTCCGCGGGGGAGTACCCTGACGCTAATGGGGTGACCCTGTATCTCAGCAGGAATTGGCACAATTTCAGTTCGAGGTCTCCGGGACCCATGCGCAGTAGCGCGTCTTTCGTGGTGCGCACGAGGCGCTCTACTTGGCCGTTGGTGGCCGGGTGAAAAGGGGCGGAGGTGACGTGCCGAATGGCGTTTCGCTCCATGAATGCCCTGAACTCGGCGGACGTGAAACAGCTAGCGTTATCGCTGACGAGGGTGTCGGGTAACCCGAACGTGGAAAAGACCCTCCGTAACTGTTTAATTGTTGTGGCCGAGGAGGTGCTCGAGACTGGAATGACCTCCAACCACTTGGAGAACGCGTCCACCACAAGGAGGAAAAGCGTTCCCCTGAACGGGCCAGCAAAGTCTACGTGCACTCGGGACCAGGGGCCCCTTGCAGCGTCCCACTCCCTAGGTGGCGAGCGAGCCTCTTCTGGCCTTGAGCTTTGGCACGCCTCGCAAGTGCCGACCATGTGCTCGATGTCGGCGTCTAGCTGGGGCCACCAAAACTAACTGCGGGCTAGTGCCTTAGAGCGTACGATCCCCGGGTGGCTGACGTGCAGCAGTTTAAGCACCCTCGGCCGGAGGGACGTGGGGATCACTACCCGCTGTCCCCACAAAAGGCAACCCCTCTCTAGGGACAACTCTAGTCTATTTTTGAAAAATGTGTCGAATTCCGCTGCTGGGGAAGACACGGGCCACCCTTTCTGCACCCAGGAACAAACTGTGGCCAGCGTTTTGTCCTTGCCTGTCGCTTTGGCGATGTCGGCCGGTACTACTGGAGGGGAGTCTAGGACCTCTATCATTAAGACCTGGTGGTCCCTCTCTATTCCACCCACGTGGCAGCAATCCCGGGGAATGGGGGACCTCGACAGAGCGTCGGCATGACTGATCTCCTTCCCGGGCCGGTATACCAACGCGTGCTGATACGCGTTGAGAAAAATGGCCCACCTGAGCATTCTCGGGGACAGGATCTGGGGTGTGGGCTTATCTGCGGTGAAAATGCCCAGCAAAGGCTTATGGTCAGTCACTATGGTGAAGGGGCGGCCGTACACAAAATCATGAAATTTCTTGGTCCCCGCAATTATTGCTAGTGCTTCCCTGTCTGTCTGAGCATAGTTCCTCTCCGCTTGGGACAGGGATCTAGAGTAGAAAGCTATTGGGGCCTCCCTACCGTTCTCCAGCACGTGGCATAGCACCGCCCCCACCCCCACCGGAGATGCATCGCATATCAGGACCACTGGGCGTTTGGGATTGAAGTGGGTCAGTACGGCATCTGATGCCAGGAGTCGCTTCAGGTCATTGAACGCCTTCTCCTGGTCGTCGCCCCACTTCCATGCCTCGTCCTTTTTTAACAATTTGTGAAGCGGTTCTGCCACTGCTGCCTTCCGCGGGAGGAAGGAGTGGTAGAAGTTGAGCAGTCCGAGGAACGACTGCAATTCGGGCTTGGAGGTGGGGCGAGGGGCCTTCTTGATGGCGGCTACCTTGGATTGGGCCGGCCTAATTCCCTCGGGAGTGACACGGAACCCTAGGAACTCAACCTCTGTAGCGAAGAAGACGCATTTGTCTTTCCGCAACCGCAACCCCGCCTTTTCGAATATTGTCAGGACCTTTCCCAACCTTGTTGCTAATTCGGCCCGGCTCCCCCCTGTAATTAATACGTCATCAAAGTAGGGTAACACCCCCTCTAACCCCTTCAGGAGGCATTCCACCAGTGACTGGAAAATCCCGGGCGCCGAATTCACGCCGAATTGGAGGCGCGATACCTGGAACGCCCCTTTGTGGGTGACTATGGTCTGCGCAGCAGCTGCGGCGGGGGTCACCGGGAGTTGCTGGTAGGCTTGGGCCAGGTCGAGTTTAGCGAAACACCTCCCCCCGTGTAACCTGGCCAACAAGTGGCTGACCACCGGCACCGGATACGCATTAGGGCGGATCGCCTTATTGATGGTGCACTTGTAATCCGCGCATATGCGGACTTCCCCGTTGGCCTTAAGCGCTGTTACAATTGGAGTTTCCCACTCCGCAGAATCAACAGGAACAAGAATCCCCTGGCCCACCAATTTGTCCAACTCCGCCTCTATTTTGTCCTTTAGTGCGAAAGGCACTCTGCGCGGTTTAAGTCTGATTGGACGCACTCCAGGGTCCAGGTCGAAAGTCACTGGGGGGCCCTTGAATTTTCCGAGCCCCTTTTTAAAAACCTCGGGGTGCGCGTCGCACACGCTCTGTATTGGATCAGTCCCGGCGGCGTGTGCTCCCACGGCGTGCACCCCCCCAATGAACAAACCCAGGGGCTGGAACCATTGAGTCCCGAGGAGGCTGCATTTACCTCCCTTGAGGACGACTAGGGGAAGCGTTGCGGTGTACTTTTTGAACTGGACCTGGAACTTCCCAACCCCCAACACTGGGATGCGGTTCCCTTGCACGTCCTTCAGTGTGGCCCTCAACGCTTTGAGCTTGGGCCGCACGCGGGGGGCGATTTTCATGAACTCCCCCTGGGAAATAATGGAGTATGAAGAACCCGAGTCCACCTCCATTCTAACAGGGGCCCCTTGTATTACTACCTCAACGAAGTAACGGGGGTGCTCCGTGGAAACGCTGCAAACCGGCGCGTCGTCCTCGCTGTCGTCGGAGATGCGCCCTACTCCGTCCCGCGTCCTCGTGGTCCGGGTGCCGTCCTTTGGCCTCGTGGTGCGGTCCTGTCTCGTGGTGCGGTCCTGCCTCGCCGAGCGGTCTGGAGAACTCCTGGTGGACTCGCGCCGTTTCCGGCAGACCTTGGCGATGTGCCCGCGCCGGCCGCAGTTGTGGCACTCGGCCTTGCGGAATGGACACTTGGTGCGGGCGTGGGCGGCGCCGCAGCCGTCGCAGCGCCGGCCCTCTCTCTGGACCCTCCGGACGTCCTCGTCGTCGCTACTCTCCGCAGACGAGTTCGAAACCCGCCGGGCCGCGCGCACCGAACTCTCTGCCTTGGCGGGCTTCGGGCGCCAGTCCTGAAGCTCGTGCACCCCGGCCGTCGTGGCCTCAGCGGCCTGTGCCGCGTCGAGGACTTGTTGCCACGTGGGAGGCGGCTCCCTTTTCATCAGCGCGCGCTGAGTCTCTGTGTCCCTCAGACCGCAGAGCAGGCAGTCTCGGAGGGTGACGTCGGGGAGTTCCCACTTGCATGGGCCGGCGGCCAACCGCAGGGCCGCGGCGAACTCATCGACCGATTCCCCGGGTGCCTGGACTCGCCTCCAGAACGCGCTCCGAGCGGGGAACATCGCTATGGCTGGCCGGAGATGGGCGCGCAGCGCCGCCAGGAGCTCTGTGGCTTTGAGGTCGCTCACCTTCCTCGGCGCGATCAGGTCCACCAAGGTCCTCTTGGTCTCGTGTCCGAGCATGCGGACGAAAATGGCCCTCTTTTTGGCCTCATCTGAGACTTCGAGCTCCACCAGCGCTGCGTTGAAGTCTATCTCAAACAGCTCCAAGTCTCCCGGCTTCCTGATCTCGTAGCCGGCGCATGTCTTGGTCCCGTGGGCAGCCATCATCCCACCTTCGTCGCCAGTTTAGTGTATGGGACCAAAGACGACCGGACAACCGAAGGGTTGGTTTAACGCAGGTTTATTGCATGAGGTAATGGCGGTGATACATCTCAATATATACAGTAGCTCTCTACATTTGAATCTTGTAGCACGGTAGCTCATTGGCTGCTACCGGCGTGGCCTCGCCCAGGCACGCCTCCTTTCCTGCTGCTGAATGCAGGTCTTTCTTCAGCTGCTGAATGCGGGGAAGGTTTTCCCGCGGCTGTCCGTGATTGAGCAATGTGAACCATGTGAGAGTGAACGCTCGCAGCTGCCCTCTGTAGGCTGTCTGCTCGCGTTCCATTACAGCTGATATCGTTTGTATCTGGAGTGGTTACAATCTTGCCTTTACAATATAATGAACATGCATACATACATAACAGGACTGCAGTGGCTCAAGTGGCTAAGATGCTGACTGGGAGGCGGAAGGTCAGCATTTCAATTCCCGAATACTGCAGGACGGAATGAGCTCCCGTCTTTGTCCCAGCTCCTGCCAACCTAGCAGCTCGAAAGCAACGAATTGCAAGTAGATAAATAGGGACCACTTTGGTGGGAAGGTAACAGCGCTTTGTGCGCTCCGGTGTCTAGCCATGCCTGCCACATGACCACGGAAACGTCTGCAGAAGCAGACAGCGCTGGCTCTTTGGCTTTGAAACAGAGATGAGCACTGAACCCTAGAGTCGGATATGGCTGGCTTTCGAGCAAGGGAAACCTTTACCTTTAGAACAGATATATAAAAACCAGTCTACCCAGAGTTCAAGAAGCCTAGCATTTCCCTTAATGTGTTGGGTACACAAAGGGTTCTCTCCCTTTGCAAAGAGCGATGCTGTGTCAAAAACTGTGCCGTTTCCCTTCTCCTAATCTGCCCTTTACCAACTGTGTGTATGTATATTTAATGAGTTGATGAAACCCTTTATCTATGGCTCATAAATGGATATTACGGGGAACAATTTTACCTATATTGCTCTGTGTTAAAAGTCTATTTGTAAAAGCAATTTGTACTCGGAGCAATCTACGGCAAGGTGAAAATATCACCACTCGCTCAAAATGTAGAGAAAATAGTCATCTAATGTCTGGCCTGATATATCGAATTATGCCCCATCCAAGGGCCCCCAACAGTAATTTGGACTCTTCCTTCATCTCTTCTCGGAATAATGGAAACTGAAAGAGATTGAAATCTGATGGAAAACCTGCCAAGGCTGAGGAATATATATATATTCATGTGACCCACCCCCATATGTGCCATGCGGCGGAGGAAGGGTAAAATGGCTGTCCAGCCCCCAAAGCTGTCTGAGGGCCCCTGGCTTAAAAAAGTTGAGAACACCTGGTCTATGACATCGAATGACAAGGGAGTAAACCCTTTTGTTTGCATAATTTGGGGCTTTAGTTTCTGAATTTCCAGATTTTAATTAATTATATAGATTAGCCTTCCTGGTTCTGGGTTTCTGGCTGGGATTTTTGGTTGTTGTTAATCATAATGAGGCACATATCAAAACATCTGCCCTCTCCTCTCACCTACACATGCTTTAAAATGGCTCCTGAATTAACGGCTGAATTTGCACCGTCTCATCCCTCTTTTTACAGTGAAATGCAAGCAATGAGCTTCTTGTCCCTGGGGAAATCAAAGGCACCATTGACACATTTTCCTGTGTGCTCTGCGACAGCACGAAGAGTAGAAATGAATAACCAGCCAGGGAAGGGCAAGCAGGATGATGGACCTGCAGGACTTAAGGCAGCGCTAACATTTATGAGATTAATCTCTTCCATTAGAAGGACACAGATCTTTGTTAAGGAGCAACAACTTTCCCCCTTCTTTCCGCAGATATTCTGATGAAAATGTGCATTGGCTCATAACATGTACCATCTCCCCCAAGGCCATGGGTTCAGAAATGAACAGCAATTTGATGGTCATCAGCAATTGAGAATATGCATGATTTCTAAATTACTGAGGGTTGGGTGAGATTAAAACAAAGCAAGAGTTGGCTATAGTAGAGGTCCAGACCCAATGACCCATGGGGTGCTGCTGTCTAGCTCTCTAGGTCGACAGTAAACAGGAAGAATGGAGGAGTCCAGTTGAAGTTCAGCAAAGAGTGAAGAAGGAAAAGAAGAGAATGCGAATCACACTTCCCTCCCCCCTCTTCTCTCATGGTCCCCAACAAGGACAACCGAGAATGGAGAAGACCTGACTGGTGCTATTGGTACAATCCATGGCCTTCAGAGCTGGACCCTCAAGGTTGTTCAACTCTGGAGTCAGAAGAAGACATTGAGCCTCTAAGAATGACACCCACTAGAATAACTGAAGTACAGCATCAGACATGGCCAAACCCTCTGGGAATGCCCTTCAGACTTTCCAAAGGTCTTTGCCTCCTTTCATCGGTCCTGTCAAGCGTTGTCTTACAATTTCCTAGGCTGCAGGAATATGATACTTTACCCAACCCTTTTCCTAAAGTGGGGACTGCAGTGGTTCAAGTGGTTAAGACGCTGAACTTGAAGACTGGAAGGTCAGAGTTCGATGCCCGAGTATGGCACAACGGAGTGAGCACCTGCCATCTGTCCCAGCTCCTACCAACATAGCAGGTAAAAAGCAAGAAATTGCAAATAGGTAAATAAGTACCACTATTTTTCTACTTGCACCCCAGCTGTGCTGTGCTCAAGGATGGCTTCCCCTGCCCCCCGGGACTCTTTCCACCTAGTCGGGCAAGGCTGTTGTACCCTGGTATCTTTGTATGGTGTCAACTATTGTTTATATTGTACATTGTATATTGTATTCTGTATTGTCATCTCTATCTCTATCTCTTTGCAGGCGCACCCCCCCAATAACGGACACAGACAACATTGAAAGTGGATAACAGCATAGGGCCACATTTATTGATTCAATGCCCTAGTCCGAATTATAAATTTGCATTGGTAAAACGACCAATCGTAATTCCTAAGGCAAGCAGGCCGAAGTAACACTGGTAAGGTACCACCCCAAAATTGCCAACGGCAATTGGTTACAATGTATCAATTTGTATCAATTTGTTTGTTGACAACAAACAAATTATTGACCGTAGTCAATAACTAACTTATGACCCCACCCTCTGACGCGTATCCGTGAAATCACAGGGGTGATGCATGCTGGTTAGCAATCATCATCACCCCATCGCCTGGTTCGTCGTTGACCGGACAACGTTTAACTAATTTATTCCTGTCTAGTGTTGTCCAGTCAATTGCGAACCTGCCGGATACTTGTGGGTCATACTGTTTACCTTACCAGTGCTACCCGCCAATGTGACCAAAGTCAACAGTAGGAACACATAAAGCCCCCTATATCAAACCATAGCAACAGTGTGGGATGGGCAAAAAAGCCAGGACCCGGAGCCAATATGGGTCCCAACCAAAAATTCCCACCCGGCCCCGAAGCGACCATAATATCACACTGTTCACTAGGGAGGGGGTGGAGGGGAAAAAACTTCTCCGCTCCGTCGCTGAGGTAAAATGGCAGCTTGGCTGCCTCGTGGCCACCCCTTTTATAAGGGAGTTGGCCACGCCCCTAACTACCCGGATTCTCTGTCCTGTGGGGGGGGGCCCGCAAAGGGCGCGGCGGCCATTTTGGCGCCGCGCTTGCATTGCAGGCGCACCCCCCCAATAACGGACACAGACAACATTGAAAGTGGATAACAGCATAGGGCCACATTTATTGATTCAATGCCCTAGTCCGAATTATAAATTTGCATTGGTAAAACGACCAATCGTAATTCCTAAGGCAAGCAGGCCGAAGTAACACTGGTAAGGTACCACCCCAAAATTGCCAACGGCAATTGGTTACAATGTATCAATTTGTATCAATTTGTTTGTTGACAACAAACAAATTGTTGACCGTAGTCAATAACTAACTTATGACCCCACCCTCTGACGCGTATCCGTGAAATCACAGGGGTGATGCATGCTGGTTAGCAATCGTCATCACCCCATCGCCTGGTTCGTCGTTGACCGGACAACGTTTAACTAATTTATTCCTGTCTAGTGTTGTCCAGTCAATTGCGAACCTGCCGGATACTTGTGGGTCATACTGTTTACCTTACCAGTGCTACCCGCCACACGGAGGGGCTTCAAAGAAGACCTGACGCCCCCCCCAGACCGTCAGCTCGGTCAACAGGCCTGCTCGCCAATCACCCAACAGGAGGTCCATACCTCCTCGCGACAGATGGACCCCATCCCCTGCGTACAAGTCATAATTTTGTAGACTAATATCGGGGTGATGACTAACCCGTCCCCAAGCCCTGTTGGCAAGAAACCGCGCCATTGCCTTATTGACCGCGCGCATGCTTAAGCGATAAGCCGGTGACCTGGTCCAAATCATTGCCCCCCAGGTGGATGATGAGAATGTCGGGCGGGTCAGCACCCAGGCCAGAAAAAAGGAAAGGCCGCAGCTCCCGCCATAACATCCCAGGCTTACCATGCCATGCGAGACTGGCGTGGTCACCCAGTCCCAGTCGGGGTCCCCATTCTGTCGCCGCAGCGTAACGCGCTGCCCTGTGCACATAGCTGTGGCCCACCAGCCATACTGTCACCGGTGTAATACGACACCCAGGGTCTGTAAGAAAATTGAGAAAAAAGGCGGTAAGGTGACTGGATTGGTACTCATGGCGGGAGTGGGCGCACATAAAACTGAAAACATTGCGAGCCCCACCTCCCCATGCTGCGTATGTCAGCCCCAGAGTACCCAAAAGCAGCTGCTGTAGAGGCTGCACCAATCCGGAACGAATGTGTGCCATAACGGGCACCTGGTAGGCCAACCCTGGTGAGGGCTCTGGCTGTCACCTTCCAAAACTGAAATTTAGTCAGGGGAGACCCATCTTGGTGACAGAAAAACGGGCCGTGGTGCATGCCACGCAGTGCCAGGAATTCCTGTAGGGCACCAACTGGACAGATGTCTGCCAAAGAACAACGTAGCAGTCTTACACCACTGCCTACGCCATGGTGATCTGTTTTAGAGGAGCGTATCCTCAACTGGGCCCAGTCTTTGGCTACGTAGACATCTTCGAGTTCCAGTGCCCTACCGCTTGCATCCGCCTTAGACAGCATCACGAGTTCGCTGACGCGGAGCGCTCCAAAAAATGCCACCGTTGTGGCTGCATGAAAAAGGGCTGCCTCATAATGATCAAAACAGAGGCCTGGCCAGCCCCGGGCCAACTGGGTAAGAACCCCTGGGGAAATAGGGTGCCGGTCATCCGGGCAACGCCCGCGCTCGCGCACCCACCCCTCCAAAACATGTCGCACACGGAAGTCAGAGGTGGTATCCACATGACCTCCCACTTTGGCCATAAAAGCCAACGCCGAGAGCTTGGATGCTATGGTGCGAGGTGCAAGGCCCTGTGCATGCAGGTGAACCATGAACCGCAGAACATGGTCCACCGGGATAGGCCAGGTCTCTGGCAAGAGAAATTGAGTAGCAAATGCCCTGTAAGAATTGAATGCTTGTTGATACGCCTTACGCGTGCGTGGCGCTAATGACAGGCCAATCGCCCGGTTCACCTCTCCTTGCCAATAGTCCACATCTCGTCCGGGAGTGGCGAGGGAAATTCCTCCGCATCCGGGGCCAAGGCGCGGAACCGGGAGATCTGCAGGCGGGACAAAGCGTCAGCAATATCATTATTAATCCCTGGGACATGCCTGGCCCTGAACAAAACGTTGAGGCGCAGGCAGCGCAGCACAAAATGGCGCACTAGGTCCATGACCCTGGGCGATTTGGAAGTCTGTGCATTGACAATGTGGACAACAGCAGCATTGTCACACCAGAAATGCACCACCGAATTAGCCCACAGTTCGCCCCATAGCATCAAAGCCCCCAGAATGGGGAAAAATTCCAGGTATGTGAGATCCCGCAGGCGACCTGTGCCTGCCCATGCCGGTGGCCACCCACCACAGGCCCACTTCCCATTGAAGTACATCCCATAACCCAGGGATCCTGAGGCATCAGACTGGATCTGGAAATTGGGGGACGCCAGGAGGTCAGACCTCCAAAATGAGACCCCATTAAACTCCCTCAGGAATTGCAACCAGACGAACATGTCTGCCCTGATACCCCGGGTGAGCCTGACTCTGTGGTGGGGCCTGGATAACCCTGCCATGGCGTTGCATAAGCGCCGGGCAAAAGCCCTGCCCGGTGCGACCACCCTGCAAGCAAAATTAAGGTGCCCATGTAGCACCTGCAGTTCCCTCAGTGATGCCTTACGCTTGGCCAGCAATTCCGAGATAAGGGCCACGATCCTGGACACCTTATCACCCGGCAACCTAGAAGCCTGCACTACTGTGTCAATCTCAACCCCCAGGAATACTAGCTTGGTCGATGGGCCCTCGGTCTTTTCGGGCGCTAAAGGGACACCAAGTTCCTCCATTAGCGTCTGAAATGTGTTGAGGAGACGTGCGCACGTGTCCCAGCCCCGTTCACCCCCGAATAAAAAGTCATCCAGGTAATGGGCTACAGACCGGGACCCTGACCTGCGGGCGAAAGCCCACTCTAGGAAGGTACTAAAACGCTCGAAAGCCGAGCATGATATGGAGCAGCCAAAAGGCATGGCCTTATCAAAATAATATTCCCCCTTAAATTTAAAACCCAGCAACTCAAAGTCGCCCGGGTGCACTGGCAAGAGGCGAAAAGCTGACTTAATGTCACACATGGCCAGCAGGGCACCCGGGCCACACGAGCGCACCATGCGCAGCGCATGGTCAAACGATGTATACCTGACTGAACAAAGGTCATCAGGGATAGCATCGTTGACCGATCGGCCGGCTGGGTAGGACAAATGATGAATAAGGCGAAACTCACCTAGGGACTTTTTGGGGACCAAACCCAGTGGCGAGACCTTAAGATTGGGAAACGGGGGTACGGGGAAAGGTCCAGCGACCCTGCCCGCGACTAACTCCTTTTGAATGCTGGCCGCAGCCACCTCCTCCCTTCCTCTAAGGGATAAAAGGTTGGGAGCATCCTGAGGGGACCTATCACCCACAAAAGGGATACGAAATCCCTGCTTAAAACCTTGAAGAATATACTCCCTGTCCTCCCCCTTCGGGTACGATGCGAGCCAGCGCTCCAGCATGTCCACCTTAATTGGGGAGGGGGCCTTTTGGAGAACTAGCTCCATCCGTGGCAGCCTTGCCAGCCCACTGTCCACCCTTCCCTCTGCCTCGCGCCCCCCCAGGCTTGGGGCAAGCAGAGGCTGCGTGGGGGCCAGAGCATGTGGGACACTCATGCTTATACCTGCAGTTCTTTCGATTGCAGGAACCAATTGACGAGAAAGTCCAGCACAGCAGGCGGGCTGGAACCCCCTGCCCCGCCGCCTGGCGGGTAACCTGCGCTGGAGCTGCTCGCTGGACCGCATGTCCGCAATGGTATCTATCCCCCGGGGCAGGGCGTGTGGGTGTCATATACAAAAGCCAAAGCCTCTGGCACGGCTCATCCCATCTCATCTCGGGGTGAAGGGGAATCCTCATACGGAATTCCTCATCATATGCTAGCCATGAGGGGCCCGGGAAATCGACCATCGCCCTATATATGTTGTCCAAATATTGGACCATGGGAATAGCTAAATCCGGCCGCGCCCTCAGATATACCGCCATGTATATTAAATAAGCGGGGAGCCAGTTGGCCCAGGTACGCGGCGGCTTACGGCGGCGTGCCTGCTCCTTGTCCTTCTCATCCTGACCCTCCCTTTCCTCCTTGGTGGGCTCTCTGTTGAGGAGTGAGAAGATATCTACGTACTCCCCTCGCCATATCTTTTCCCTAGTAGCCTGTGCCAGGTGATCACCCAGTGGCAAGGAATACCCTGCCGTCGGCAAGGCCGAAAAAGGGACAGCCGGCCTGGTAAAAGGGGCCTGAACTAATCCAGCCACCCCCAGAACATTCCCTGTAGTGCAAGGACCCATGCCCACCCCGGTGCCCAAGGTGGCAGTCGTCGTCGCCGGGTGGGTCGCCGACAGCGTGGCCCCCGCACCACCCGCGCGAGGCCAAGGCCATTGAAAGGCCCCCCCTAGATTGGGAATGTGTGTGGATGTACTCGCTTGCACCGTATACTCACACGCTGCACCCCCGTGGGCCGCCCCCACCGGGGGTTCCGGCCCACTGGGAGCGTCGGAGCTCACGACCGACGTAGAGCTCATCACCGGGGCTTGACCCGCACCTGGTTGCTGGCTGGGGAGCTGCGAGGCAGTGGCCGAAACCGCGCCACACGCCTGCAGCAGCTCGACCCTCCCCGCCGGCTGTTGTCCTCCAGCCGACAGCGTCTCAAAAGGAACCCCGAAAGGGGCGCCCGCCTGACTGGCCCACGCCAACGACGCCTCCAGGGCCGCAATGCAGGCCAGCAAGGTGTCCACGTTGACCATGGGCAAAGGGCCGGCCGGCCCGCCTGGCCCAGGGATGGGTCCAGGTCCCTGTACCCCGGGACCCACATATGGCCATTGGCCAGCACCGAATCCCGGCAGGGTTGGTGGAGAAACCTGCCAAGGCAGGGGGCCGCACCACCCCCCAAGGCTAGAGGGCCCCGGGAAAGGCTGCAGCCCAAGAGGAGTAGGCCCGACAGAGTGGGCAGGAGCAGGAGCGGTGTCCACCGCTCGTGGGCCGCGGGCCGGAACCCCTTCCGCGCCCGCACTCAGATCACCCACCCCGGGCCAAGGGGCAATAGACCCCATTCCGCCGGCCCCGGCCGGGGCTGGCAAAGGTGGCTGCTGAGGAGGCGGCACCGCGGTCCTCCGACCTGGGTTGCGCCTCCTAGCAACGCGAGCTGAGCTCAAAGCTGCCTTCTTCTTCGAAGGCATCTCCACCGGAGCAAAAAGGGGAAGCCGGAAAGGCAGAACCGCTACCAAAAGGCTTCCCGGTAAGCTAACGAGCGACGGAGACGCAGGGAAAAAACTTCTCCGCTCCGTCGCTGAGGTAAAATGGCAGCTTGGCTGCCTCGTGGCCACCCCTTTTATAAGGGAGTTGGCCACGCCCCTAACTACCCGGATTCTCTGTCCTGTGGGGGGGGGCCCGCAAAGGGCGCGGCGGCCATTTTGGCGCCGCGCTTGCAATCTCTATCTCTATCTCTATCTCTATCTATCTATCTATCTATCTATCTATCTATCTATAGATAGATAGATAGATAGATAGATAGATAGATAGATAGATAGATAGATAGATAGATAGATAGATAGATAGATAGATAGATAGATAGATAGATATAGATATAGATATAATTTGTTGTAAGCCACCCTGAGTTGGGGGCCCCTGAATGGGTGGCAGATAAATGTGTAAATTAAATTAAATTAAATTTCGTGCACTCTAGGCATGCCTGCCACATGTCTATGGAAATGTCTGCAGAGGCAGACAGTGCTGGCACTTTGGCTATAAACAGAGATGAGCACTGAACCCTAGAGTTGGATACGACTGGCTTTTGAGCAAGGGCAACCTTTACCTTTCCTAAAGTGCAACATTTCCACCCTTTTACTAAAATCTGGACAGACCAAATCTTACCAGGCATTAAAAAAAATCCTGTGTTAGATAGCTCAGTTGTTTGGGAATCTGGTTGGGAAGCAGAGGTTGGGAGTTCAATTCTCCAGTGCACTGTCTAGGACAGGGATTATCAACCTGTGGCCTGTGGACCAGATGCGGATCACAGCACCATTTCATGCGGGGGGGCCCACTGCCTCCACCACACCAGGAAGTGCAAGGGCAAAATGGCCGTCTGGCCCCTGAAGCTGTCTGAGGGACTGTGACCCAATGGCCCCCGGCTTGAAAAGTTTGAGAACTCCTGGCCTAGGAAACGAGCCAATCTTTGTAGCCTTGGGCAAACTGCAAGTCCCAAGAGCTCCCCCTAGAGGAAGGGTTAGGGTAAAACCACTTCTGTGTACTCTAGACTTTGGAAAACCTGGAAAGGCCCACCATTGGTTGGCATCTAGTTGATGGCGCGCCATGATATTATTATATAACTGGAATGAGAAAGAAGGAAAAGTGAAAAGAAAGCAACCCAAGTGAAATCTACCATTCCAAAGGATGTCAGATCTACATATTCCAGGGTTTCTGAGAAATGCTTTCTCCTTTTGGCTGCAACTGCAGGGAGAGAGGGGGGGGGGATCATGCTTGTAACAGGGAAACATTTATTATTGTTGGCTGTTTTCCGTGTTGCCAGCATTTCTTTTTTGGTTGTTGTTGTTTGACACCCAAGCAGCTCTTAAAAATCTGAAGTATTTTCTGAATATATTGAAGAGGAAAGGTTTGATTTGTGCCACTTCGGCACTCGTTGCCTCCCACACTTTCTCTTTGTTGAACTTCTGAGCAGACAGGTCTGAATGGAAGAGTGATGGCTACATTTTCTGCGAAAAGAAAAAGAAATATATTTAAAAGCCCAAAGAGAAAACGAAGGTGCTTGAGCAAATTATAAGCTATTATCCAGAGCTGCCATTAATGAGCTGAATTAACAATGTCGGTGGCTTTTTTACTGAAGAGGCAGGGAAAGCGTCACTTGCTCTCTCAATTAAAAAAAAAGGGGGGACTTTGTAAATCTGATTCCATGAAAAGCCGGGCTTTCAAGTGCCTGTTTAGATGAGGCATGTGTTAATTGGCAGTATGAAAAAGTGTTGTTATTGAGTGGGTCTGGACAGGAGAAGTGATGAGTAAGAGGAGATGTGATAGCCAAGCCTCCAAAACTTTTAAGGCCCATCGTATAGACCAGGCATTCACAACCTACGGCCCATGGGACGGGTCTGGCCCACGACACCAACTCATCTGGCCCACACCGCCCTTGCCGCTCCTGGAAGTGAAAGTAAAATATGCCCACACATGCAGAATGCTGTTGTAAATGTGTTCTGTGTACGCGCAGGTGTGTTTTACTTCCGCTTCCAGTGGGAGGAACCACGTGACCAGCCCCGATCAGCTGTCAGGGAGACGTGGTCAGTCCCGTGGCCTGAAAACGTTGAGAACCCCTGGTATAGATGATCATACCTTTTGCTATCAAAATGCCTGGAGGTGCCCTACAGGGGTTATATTAAAACTAACTAGAAAATGTACCTCAGTACACCAGCTAAGTAACTTTGCCTCCACTCTTTTAGTTCATTTTTCAGCTGCAACGTCATAAATCTTACGCCAAAAGATGAGAGAGAATATAGCTCACTATAGGTAATACCATTACTTGTGACTTGTGTTACTTCTATTAGTATTCGCCCTCCAGCTAAGCAATCCAGGATTTTAGCTTGTCTTCTCACATGTCCCGGCTGTCAGTAAGGTAGCAGATAGTAAAATAAACAACTCCATTCATCTTCTTGTCTTTTAAAAATGTATTTCAACAAAAGTTACTTTTCAGGCAGCAAGATAATTCTAGGCAAATTTGTGAGGATTTAGGAATGGTTCTGCTGAAATGACCACAGATGCCAGAATAAGTTTAGAAGTTTTATTGGTTATACATATCCTATCTCTCTCAGCATCCTTAGAGAGGACGCCATTAGACTGGGGTACCTCATGGTGAGGTGAGCTTCGTTTTATATGCCTTTAGGAAGGAGGGGTTAGGGTGAAAGGTCAGTAGGAGGGGTGAGTCCGGAGGTCAGAGGATAATGATGCATTATGGTCATTGATGATGAAGGACAGTGAGGTATTCTTTATCTGACAAAATCCCCTTCTAATGCCTCATTGTATCTTCATCCATCGTTGTCGATCCATGTCTCTCAATGATAAGTCCCATTTTGTTTGTAAGGTATTGATGTTGGCCTGATGGGAGAGGTTTGGTTAGTACATCTGCAATTTGCCTCTTGGTGTCACAGTATATCGTTTTGATGAAACCTTCTTCGCACATTTGTCTTACAATACAATACTTGATATCAACGCGCCTGGATCTGTCCCCTACCGCATCTGCCTTTGAGATCTCAATTGCTGCCTTGTTATCTTCATGTATAGGAATGGGGAGAGTGGGCTCGCTCCAAATTTTGGAAGTTAATTTATTGAACCATATCAGGTCGTTCGTTGCATCCGATAAGCAAGCATATTCCGCCTCAGCTGTGGAAGTGGATACCAATCTTTGTTTCCCCGTGTGCCAATATATAGGGCTGCCATTTAAAAAGATCATGTAACCGGATGTGCTTTTTCTGTCTTCCGCATCCCCAGCCCAATCTGCGTCTGCATAGCATGACAGAGTGGGCCTCTCTGTTATTGAAGGGACAATTGACAATATTGCATCCTTGGTTTTCTTCAGAAACCTTAGTAGTCTTTTTACTGCATTCCAGTGGTATGTCTTTGGATTATTCTGATGTCTTGATAAAAGGTTTACCACCAGAGTGATGTCCGGCCTGGACCAATTAGCGAGGTAGAGCAGCGACCCTATGGTGGATCTGTACAAAGTGTTCTCTTCAAAAATTTTGCCGCAACTATACGCATTCTTTAAAAATCTGTTTGCATTGGGGTGTCTGAAGGGGCGGCATCAACCATGTTGCATTTTTTTAATAGTTCAATTATCTTCTCCTCTTGTGAAAGGGAGAAACCGCCAGGTATTTCAGAAATTTTGACTCCTAGGTAGTTGTTTACCTTCCCCAGGAACTTCAGAGTGAATTTTTCTTGTAGGCTTTGGACAAAATGGTCACACTTGACTTTGCTTTTCCCTATGTACAGGATATCATCAACATAAACCAGTATTTTTTCTATATCCCCGTCATTCCTTTTGATAAAAATGCATTTGTCGGCTCGAATATGTGAGAAACCCATCTGTTTCAGAGTACTAGACAAGCAATCATACCACCTTTTGCCAGACTGTTTTAGTCCATAAAGACTCTTGTTTAGCAGCCAAGTTCCACTTTCACTCTTGTCAACTCCTTGAGGGGCCCTGACGTATATTTTCTTGTCTAAGGTCGTGTGCAGGTAGGCAGTCTATACGTCGAACTGGTATACATACTCCTTTTGGATTGAAGCCAAGACTAATGCAGCCTTTACACTTTCGGCTCTCACGGTTGGTGAATATGTGTCGGTGTAATCTTCTGGAAACCTTTGTGCGAATCCCTGTGCCACGAGTCTGGCCTTGTACAGGACTTCGTTGTTTTCAAGGGTTTTGACCCTGAAGACCCACCTTGTGCCTATGGTATTCTGTCCTTTTGGTGGCTCCATTGGGGTGTATACATTGAGCTCCTTGAGGCTGTCCAATTACTTTTGCATCGCTTGTTCCCATTTTACTTGCTCCTCAATTGGTAACCTATTTAGGTCGGTGCAGCTGTCAGGCACACCAGTTGAATCACCTATGGACATCACGTAGTCTTCCAGGTGCCTGGGGGTTTGGCCTTTTGTAGCTCTGTTTGACCTTCTGTTCGATGCTGTAGTAGTCTCCTTTGTTCCTGGATGTTCGTCTGTGCCATCATTGGTGTTGTTTTCTTCAGTTTTACGCTCTCCAGAAGAAATTGATGTATCTTGAGTGCGCCGGTTAGTTATTATCTCATTTGAATGTAATTTCACCCAGTTTGCATTTTCATGAAACACGGCTGACCTGGAGATGGTTACCTTGTGATGCTCATCTATAAATCTGTATGCCTTTGAACCTGGTTCATAACCAACAAATCTCAGTCTCTTGGACACCTTGTCCCCTTTTCTCCTTAGTTGCTTCGGTATGTGGACATCGGCCATTACCCCAAAAACATGGAGATGGGAGAGTCTAGGCTTGCGCTTATATAGCATTTCATAGGGAGTCTTCTCTACTACACTCGACCAGGTCCTGTTGAGGGTATAATTTGAATACATTAATGCTTCATCCCAATAAGAGAATTTTAGTCTGGCATCTTTGAGCACACATCTCATCATGGTCTGTAGTACTCCATTCCTGCGTTCGGCTATTCCATTTTGGAAGGCTGAAAAAGGTGCGGTGGTGGAGTGCATCATGCCTTGGGCGGTGATCCATTTCTTGAATTCCCTTGAGAGGAATTCTGAACCTCTGTCTGTCATTATTTTCTTTATTTGTGAGTTGTGTTGTGTTTGCACTCTCTTGTAGAACTCCTTGAACTTTGTAAAAGTCTCTCCCTTGTCTCTGAGTGTGTACACAAATCCATATCTGCTGTAGTCATCAACGATGGTTAGGAAGAACTTCTTTTTGCTTATAGATGTGGGGAGGGGCCCCACTAGGTCCATATGTAGGAGTTGAAAAGCTTGAGATGTGCTTCTCTTTGATGTTTTTGGTTTTGGCATTTTGTTTGGATTTTGAACTTAGGCACACAGAGCACTCCAGGAATGTGTCACAGCTTTTCACCTTCAGACCTTCAGGATGTTCCTGCATTCTCTTGACGGTGGAGAAACTGGTGTGTCCCAATCTTCTGTGTAATAGATGAGCGCAGTCATCGTGCATGGGTTTCCCTATGGAAATGATGGAGGTGCTGTGGGGAGTTGTCGCCTCAGGGTCTTCGATGTTTGAGTTTTCTTCCCCCTGTTGTTTTGTATCACTTGCTTTGGCATGACTCTCAAGATCGATGTGTTTGTTGTTTTCCCCTTCTACTTCCTTTGTTTCTGCCTTGCGGGTACTGGTGTGGTTCCTTTTATCATCCTCTCCAGTGGGTACGTAGTAGGGCAAACCACCCACTATAACTACTTCCCCTATGTTTCTTCCCTTGTTTGTGATGGATACTCCATCTCTCTGAAAATGCAATTCCGTTGTGGTGTCTTCACATAGCTTGAAGGCGGCCAATATGTTGTAAGGAATTTCAAGAATGAATAAGACTCCACTGACATTTCCCAAACCCGGGATGTTTACGTCTCCTTTACCCATTACATGTGCTTCCTTTTGATTTGCAACCTTTATTCGGAAAGATGCTTATGTGATTGAGCTGAATAGATCTTTGTTGCATGATGTGTGTGTGGTGGCCCCTGAGTCTATCAGCCAATATTTTTTGTTGTCCAGGCCACCGGTGAGGTACTTCCTGCCTTCTTTGTCGTTTATGGAGTTGGATTCATGCTTCTGGTATCTGTGTTCCCTCCCGGGACTAGGTGACCTGTTCTGCCTGTGTTCATATTTGGACCTCGCGTTGGATTCAGGTGTGTATCTTCTCCCTTGCATGCGATCCTCTTTACCTTTGACCTTGGGACAGTTCCGTTTGATGTGATATTTTGAACCACAAAGGAAACACCCTTGTTGCTGGTCAGTTGGCTCCATGAATTCCACCCTTCTATTCATTCTGGTGTCCCTGTGTATGATTGACCTGTCCCTTCTCATGTTATCATATGCTATGAGTTTTCCTGCCAATGTGTCCAGTGGCATGGCTTCACAGTCTATTGCGTCAAGTCGATCCAAGGAGTTATTCCAGCTGGGGTCCAGGGAGTTGAGTGTTATGCTGACCATGCTTTCATCGGTGATTGTTTCACCACGCTGTAGCAACTGGGATCTCATGGAGTATAATCTCAGGAGGTGTTCACCCATGGGCGTGTCAGTTGTCAATCTCGCAGAGTGGAGTTGCCTGGAAATCCGGCTGGTGGTGCTTCTGTTGCTGCTGTGGAACAAGGCATTCAATTTGTTCCATATTTCAAAAACAGTTAGTTCATGTGGTATGCTTGGGTAGATGGCTGGTTCAATGGAGCTTAAAAGTAGGTAGAATGCTTTATGGTGTTTGCGGTCTGTTTCAATGGACCATGGTTGTTCAGGAGGGTCTAAGATAAAGTATAGTGCATCATTGCCCATCAGCAGGATTTGAGAATGCTGAGCCCACTCTTGCAGATTCTTTCCAGTAACACTTAATTTTGGGAAGTCGTTGGGTAGGTTGGATTGCTGGCTGGAATTATTCTTGGATTCGGTCTGCTGTTCTAGATGCCCCTTTTGGTGCAGAAAAGGGCAGAAAGGCATGGGTATGCAAGCAGTTGCTTTTGAATTGCCCGCCGGTCCTTTCTGTCTGTGGGCTGCTGCTGGAGTTGACTGTGCATGCACGCCCCAGTGCGCATGCATGAGTGTCATTTTGCTCAGGTCCTTGTCGGGGGGGGGGGGTTCTGTCCCTGGTTGGATCTATGGCCAGTGTGTTGGTGGCTGCTGCTCTGTGGGGCTCTTCGCGGGGGATTGTTTTCATGTAGGGGTTTCATGCATGGAGGACCGAGGGCAGCTGAAAGTATGTCTATGGCTTTTGAAACCTCTGTTTCCGAGTAGGGTCCCTCATGATCTCTGTGCTATTTCTCTTGTCTGTTTTTGTACAGTTCCCAGAGATCACATTTTATTTCCTCCACCTCATCTTCTTCACTGTCGCTGGGTTCCCCTTCTGTGCTCTGGTGCCGTGGGAGGGGGGTCTGTCCCTGTCTCTGTATTTTCCCCTCTCCCGCCAGGCTGGTTGAAAGTCCGGTAGCTATTTCTATTGGCTGCCTGGAGTTCATTGTTGTACCGCCGCTTCCCCTCTTGGGGTGGCTTACCGTGTTTCTTCCGTCCTCCGGACCCAGCGATAGGCTTTGGAACTCCGTGTCGATCTGGTCATCTCCGAGCATGCTCTCCCCCCCCCCCGTCTTCTCATTCGCTTTGGGTTAGATGGGCGCTGGTTAGTGTGCGTTGTTGAGTAGAAAGCTCTCGGATGCTTTCCTCCACTTCAGCAAGTTTTATCCGAATTTCCTCAGCCATTTTTCTCTGGATTTCTTCGACCAGATCGCTCCCTCCTGTTGCTTCGTCCAGCTCTCCTTGGGAGCTGGTCTCTTTGGGCTGGTTCTTCTTTGATTTCTTTATTCTGGGCATTTTGTATTTTTGTATGTTTTGTGGTTTATTCAACAACCATCCTCTTGCTACCAATTTGTGAGGATTTAGGAATGGTTCTGCTGAAATGACCACAGACGCCAGAATACGTTTAGAAGTTTTATTGGTTATACATCTCCTCAATCTCTCAGCATCCTTAGGGAGGACGCCATTAGGGTACCTCGTGGTGAGGTGAGCTTCGTTTTATATGCCTTTAGGAAGGAGGGGTTAGGGTGAAAGGTCAGTAGGAGGGGTGAGGTCGGAGGTCAGAGGGTAATGGTGCATTATGGTCATTGATGAAGGACAGTGAGGTATTCTTTATCTGACAAAATTAAAACAATCCTCTAAAGTCATGATGGCGAACATTGATACTCCAGATGTTCTTGGACTTCAATTCCCAGAAGCCCCTGTGAATCCACACAAATGGGTTTACTGCGATTCATCCTGCCCACGCTGCTCCTGGAAGCGGAAGTCAAATGTGCCCATACGGTTAGGACTCCTCCGGGTTAACCAGTAATGCACTGCAAAAAAAATTACTGCCTACCATACCTGTCAAGTATCCTGGATTGTCCGGGATTTCCTGTATTTCCACGCCGATTTTCTCCATTTCCCGCGCGGAGCTGCTGCAACCCCGTAATTTGGCAGCGGGGGGGGGGGAAAGGAGTTACTGTGCATCCCTTTTGTGCAGGTCCTTTCTATGCATGCGTAGAAGGCTTCTGTGCAGAAGGGGATGTGTAGAAGCCTTCTATGCATGCGTAAAAGCCTTCTACACATGCATAAAAGCCTTCTACGCATGCATAGAAGCGACCTGTGCAGGACATTTCTGTGCAGGTTGCTTCTACGCATGCGTAGAAGGATTTGACTCATGGGTAGAATGGACCTGCGTAGAAACATTCTGCGCAGGTCCCGTAATCTCCGGAGCTGCGCTTGACAGGTATGCTACCTACTCTGTGGACTCGGCTGGCCAAATCTGTGGGCATGGCCAAACACCCTGCATTGTGGGCTATGGAGGTGGGCGTGGCCAAGAAAGTGGGTGTGGCTTGGGGAATTTCCGCTGCTGGTTCTGCAGAACCTGACAGAACCTGCTGCAGTGCATCACTGGGTTTAAACCTTCCGTAGTACGGGCGTGTTTTACTTCCACTTCCAGGAGTGACGATGAATCGCAGTAAACCCATTTGTGTGGTTTCATGGGGTGCTTGGGCTTCTGGGAATTGAAGTCCAAGAACACCTGGAGTGCCAAGGTTCACCATCACGGCCCTAAAGGATTTCAGCCAATGACTATACAGTAAGTTTCATTTCTTCCAGAATACCAGGCTATGATGTTTAGTCTACTAACCCTTCTCTGCCCAGTGATACCCATAATGCAACACTGCCACCTCTCCCCATTGAACAGCTCATAGAAACCTCCATTACAGTTTAAAAAACACAAACCCCATTCCTATGTCCATGACACTCACTCCTTTCTTCCGAGGGCTCGGCAGAGGAACATTGAGGACAGGAGACCTCAGAGAGACCATGGAAAAGTTACTTCCAAGCCACAGTGACCCATGTTGCTTAGGAAGCCATGGCAGTTGTGGTTCAAAAGAACAAAATGCCCAAGCTCATTCCCATAAAGCTGGTGCAGGGCTGGGTGGTGGATTACAGCTCTCATCAGCCCCATTTAATCGTGGTCAATGGGGACTTGTGGTTGAAGTTCTAACCCAACAGCATCCAGAAGATGGGGAGTTGCCCACCTGTGGCTGAATGTTGTCTCCAAAAGCAGCAAATAAGTTTGACCCACGAGCTGTGAATGGAAGGACTTACAATATTGTGAAATATCCACTTGTGTGATGTCAAAAGTTGCTGTTAAGCTAGGGGATTCCACCCCACATGGCCATAAATTCAGGGGAAGCCCACCAGCCACCATTGATTTGGGGTTATCCCCCTGACTTAATTGGGTCTCTGTCTGAAAGGGCTCTTGTCACCCAACCCATTGACCTTGGAGTATCGGTTTGTGCTCCTGAACATGTAAAAGAAGCTCATCTCCCGATACTAAAAATAAGTGAATAAGTGGCTTTTGTCTTAATTATTTATAGCTCATAGTCCTGCATCCTTTCCCCACAGTGAAAAGCGAATGCCGGCATGCCTAGTCAAATTATACTGTGTCATCAGTGTTACGGTACCATGACCTGTCAAGAAACTGTGCTCAGCATGTGCCAAAGGCGAGGGGGAATCAGGCTATTGTGAACTGGCATAGGCGATTATGTCCCTGCCTAGGTTCAAGTGGTTAAAATGCTGACTGGGAGGCAGAAGGTCAGCAGTTCGATTCCCAAGTACTGTAGGATGGAATGAGCTCCCGTCTTTGTCCCAGCTCCTGCCAACCTAGCAGTTTGAAAGCAAGAAATTGCAAGTAGATAAATAGGGACCACTTCAGTGGGAAGGTAACAGTGTTCCATGCGCCCCGGTGTCTAGTCATGCCTGCCACATGAGCATGGAAACGTCTGCAGAAGCAGACAGCGCTGGCTCTTCAGCTTTGAAACAGAGATGAGCACTGAACCCTAGAGTCGGATATGGCTGCTTTCAAGAGATTTAGAGATTTTAGAGAGTTTTATAGCATTTGGTTTTAACTGATATCGGGTTTGGGTTTTAATTGATGTTGTGAGCCGCCTTGGGTTACTTTGGCAAAAAAGGCGGTTATATAAATCCAATAAATAAATAAATAAACCTTTACCTTTACCCACATTTATACGACTGTGGTGACTCACGTGATTAAGACACTGCTTCGGGAGCTGTACTGGTTGCCAGTGTGCCTCCGGGTGCAATTCAAGGTGCTGGTGATTACCTTTAAAGCCCTACATGAGGGGTGCCCAAACTACAGCCCGGGAGACCAACGCCAATTCACCCAGCCCACGCCACCCTCACCTCTCCCGGAAGCAGAAGTAAAACACGCCCATACGGGAGTGACAAGGGTGGCGTGTGTGCCAGATGAACTGGCGTCGGGGGCCAGATCCAGTCCCCGGGCCGTAGTTTGCGCACCCCTGCCCTACATGGTAGTGGGCCAGGACACTGAGTCACCCTGAGAACATCTGTCAGTCCCACAAGAGCAGACCAGAGAGGCTCTCTCATTGTGCCATGTGCTAGGGAGGCTCGTCTCTCTAGCACCGGAAGGCGCGCCTGCCTTCTCAGTGTCCGCTCCAGCCCTATGGCACCTCCTGCCAACAGAGCTGCGTCTCCAGACGGAGTTGCTGTCCTTCAGGAAAGGGCTAAAACCCTGGTTGGCAAAGCAGCTGTGGGGCACCAGCGATGCCTGCTGGCTGACTTTTTTTAAAATTGAATTTTTATTAAATTTTAAGATATAACATACAAAGTAAAAGAAAAAAACAAATAACCAAACAATCATTACATTTTATACAATAGAACACAAAACACAAACCCAAAAAGAAAATTTTCTCTGATATAAAGAGCAATTCTCATGTTACTAAATTGTATATTTCTCTATAATGAATTTATAATATTAATATCTATTAGTAATGTTTAAATATACACATATGTACTCTGTTATATCTAGTAATCAAATGATTTAAAATAATCCCAGTATTTCAAAAAGCATAATAACAAAACCTAAAAATAAAATTAAAAAACCAGTGATATTCATACCTGTCAACTGCGGCTCCGGACAATCCGGGACCTGCGCACAATGGTTCTGTGCAAGTCGCCTTCTACGCATGCGTAGAAGGCTTTTATGCTTACGTAGAACCCTTTTATGCTTGCGTAGCCTTCTACGCAAGCGTAGAAGGGTTCTATGCAAGCGTAAAAGCCATCCACGCATGCGTAGAAGGTGACTTGCGCAGAAGGGATGCGCAGTACCTCTTTCCCCCTGCTGCCAATTCCAGGGTTTTGGCAGCTGTGGGCAGGAAATGGCGCAAATCGGCCACAAAAATTGGGAAATCCCAGCCAATCCGGGAAGGTTGACAGGTATGGTGATATTTACAAAGCCCTAAAGACTGCATTTGCCTTAGCAAATATATTACTACTTCCAGAAACTCAGTTGATCTGGTCTGCCACCTTTACCTTTTATACAATGTATGAAATATGGTTTCCATATTTCCCAAAATATATTTTCCTTAATTATACCCTTTTTCTGGTTCATTTCCCATGTCAACTTGTCATTCAACGCAATATTCCATATTTCTTTATACCATTCCTCCACTTTCAATCTCTAATTATTTTTCCAATTTCTTGCAATCTATTGTCTTGCAGTTGTTCAAAAAATAATAATTATTATTTTTTATTAGTATCTATGTCTATATCCTCAACATCTGTCAGTTAAGGTGGTACCTGACTCCAACTTAAGGTCACAACCCATTATTTCTGATATCTCCTTCTTAATCTTTGTCCAAAAATCCCTTGTCACATTACAACTCCACCACATGTGTTCATAATTCCCCCATGAATTATTACATCTCCAACAATATTTTGTTTTTGTATTATCCATTTGATGTAACCGAACTGGAGTCAGGTACCACCTCCACAACATTTTATAACTGTGTTCTTTAACAAAGTCCTGATAATCCTTTTTCTCCATTTAATTTTCCAATTTGTTTCTGTAATTTTAATTTTTAAATCTTGCTCCCAAATTGTTTTCAATGTATCTTGTGGATTTCCTTCCTGATTTAATATTTTATATATCCTACTTACCAGCCCTTTTATTCCTATTAAACCTTTTCTTATTTTATAAATTAATTCTTCAAAATCTGTCATTTTTCATAGTGGCATCACTATATCTACTATTCCATTTATTCACTAACGCTTTTTGAAACCAGTTCAGATTCATTTGATTATATATTTCCAATGTTTTTTCATCATCCTTACATACCCCCATATCCAATCCTTCAGCAGGATTGGCTGATTTAGTAAGAACATACTCTCTCTTTCTTTTAATCTCTTTTAAGTCGTAGGGTAATTTTTGGTGGCAGTTTTAATGGGGTTTTAATGGTTTTTAAAATGTGATTGGTTTTATTTTCTGTGAGCCGCCCAGAGTCTTCGGAGTTGGGCAGCAATAGAAATCAGAAAAATAAATAAATAAATAAATAATAAATTAAACTCGAAGACTGGAAGGTCAGCAGGTCAAAACCTGAGTACTGCATGATGTAATGAGCTCCCGTCTCTGTCCTAGCTCCTGCCAACCTAGCAGTCTGAAAGCAAGACATTGCAAGTAGATAAACAGGGACCACTTCGGTGGGAAGGTAAACAGCATTCCATGCACTCGGCATGACCATGGAAACATCTGCAGATGCAGACAGCATGGCTCTTTGGCTGTAAACAGAGATGAGCACTGAGCCCTAGAGTTAGATACGACTGGCTTTTGAGCAAGGACGACCTTTACCTTTACCTAACCATGTTTCTCTTCAAATTCTTCTTATAGAACTACTTTTTCTTCATTGAAATGATCCCAAGATTCAAATAGAGTTTGCAAAGCCATGTTGCTTCCAGAGCTTCCAGGATAGGAGTGATAATTTCACTTGGTCTAAAGGGGAAATTCTCTCTTGAGTTTTGTCTCAGCTGCGTTTTCCAGACAGCCTTCAAGGGAAGCCCCATTTAGAGTGTGCTGCAGTAGTCCAAACCATGGGTCACTTGGGTCAGTTATGTTCTAATTCTTCTGTTCTCTGAAAGTAGACCTGTTCAAAAGGAAGAATGAACCAGAGAAAGTGGGAATTGGTGCCTGGCATGCAATGGTCCATGGGGTCGCAAAGGGTCGGACTCATCTATGTGACTGAACAACAACAACAACAATTGTGTGTTTTGAGAAGTAGAAGATCAGAACCAGCCCCGCTCTTTCGGTCCCGATCTGTTTAAGAAATGATGGTGAACATGGGACTTGTCTTATATCTCCTGAAAAGGTTGTCGGCACCTCTGCAACAAATTAATCCCAACTCGTGGTGACATTTCGTCCCAAGACATCTTGATTCTTTTGATTTGCCAGGTTTTCCCGGGAGCAGGCGCGCAAAATGCTAATGATTTGGTTTGCTGGGTTTTTATACCCTTCACGCATTTCCCATTTGCCGATCGGTTGCATGTTGCCAAGGCTCCGCGGTTTCAACTAATAGGCCTCGCAGGAATGCATTTGCGTTTGTAGACCTCGTTGTGTGTTGTTTGTGCGCGAGTGTGTGTCTTTGTGCCATCTGTAAAAAATATAGGTTCTTCTTTGAGACAACATTAGTGGCAGGCAAGAACAAGTGATTATGATCACATCAATGTTACGTATAATTTGTATTTGCACTTGCTTAATGGCGGTGCCTGCTAAATGAAGGTATCTGTGGAGAACAAAACTAATTATAGTAAATTTAACATCTTTTTTGGGGATGTGCTAAGGAATGTCAGGCAAGGAAACATACCTTGTTTTGTTCATTTCCTTAAATTATTCCAATGCCAATGGTGCATTTTAACATAATGATTTATGCGCCAGCTGGCAAAAACCTAAATTAGAAACTTTGTGGAATGCTTCCCACATTGAGGAATGAAGAATGTTCCCTAAAAGGCTTTCTCCTTGGCCTTTGGATCCTCTAGGACCGTGGTGGCGAACCTTGGCACTCCAGGTGTTCTTGGACTTCAGTTCCCAGAAACTCAAGTCTCTGTGAACCCACATGTACGTAAACCTATTCGTGTAGATACACAGAGACTTGGGCTTCTGGGAATTGAAGTCCAAGAACACCTGGAGTGCCAGTCACCCCATTCGTGTGGATTCACAGGGACTTGGGCCTCTGGGAATTGAAGTCCAAGAACACCTGGAGTGCCAAGGTTCCCCATCACTGCTCTAGGATTTGTTGCTGCTGGAGTTGCAGAGGTTATACCATTTGGTCTATTTGCTTGGCTGTTGCTTCTTCATTTCCAATGCCATCCTAGCCAATGAGACATCCTGCAGTGCAGCTGATGCTGTCCCGATCCATTTGGCCAATCTGATTTTGTGACCATAATGGTCGGAAGCAGTGGCACGGGCCTCATTTAGAACCTCATTTAGTGAGAGTAAACATCCCAGTTGCTAGTTTGAGACCCAAGTACAGTAGAACCCCGTATAACAAAAATAATGGGTTCCATCATTGTTATATGATTTTTTTTCGTTATATGATGCATGCATCGTACAACGAAAATCCCTATGGGGAAAATTGTACAATGAAAAATCTCTGTGGGAAAAATCATGCAAGGAAAAGTTTTTTGTTGTACGATTCCCATAGAGATGCATTGCATCATATAACAAAAAAAATTGTTATACAATGCACCGTATTTTTTAAATTCCCATCGTTGTACGGTTTCCCCCGCTATATGATGTATTCGTTACATGGGGTTCGACTGTACTGCACATACCTGTCAATCGCGGCTCCGGCCAATCCAGGACCTGCCCAGAGCGGTTCTGAGCAAGTCGCCTTCTACGCATGCGTAGAAAGCTTTTACGCTTGCGTAGCCCCTTCTACACATGCGTAGCCTTCTACGTATGCGTAGAAGGGTTCTACGCAAGCATAAAAGCCTTCTACACAAGCGTAAGAGCGTTCTACGCATGCATAGAAGGCGACTTGCGCAGAAGGGCTGTGCAGTACCTCTTTTCTGGGGGTTTGGCAGCGCGGGGCGGGAAAAGTTGCAAATCAGCGCTGAAAACTGGGAAATCCCGGCCAATCCGGGAAGGTTGACGGGTATGGCACTGCACCCCGGTCATCTGTCCCAGTTCCTGGCAACCTAGTCATTTGAAAGCAAGAGAGTGGAAGTAGGTAGATAGGTACCACATCGGCAGGAAAGGTAACAGGAAAGGTAAATGGAGATGAGCTCCATCCCTTAGAGTCAGACATGACTGGCTTTCAAGCAAGGGAGACCTTTCGCTTTGTGAACAGCAGCCACGGCCAGTTGTCATTCGATTGTCATTTCCCTAAACTTGGGTCATTTCTGACCTGCCGGGGGCAGACGAGACCTCCCTGGTCAGCGCCTGAGCAACGTTTCCACACACACACACACACACACCTCTCTCGTGCCCTTTTCCCTCCAGTTATACCTTTAAAAAACGGAAGCGTTTTCTACTTCATTTTCTTCTCATTAGTTCCAAATTAGGGCAAGGACCTTGATGTGTGAATACGAGGCACAGTCTGGTGTTGCTAATGAACATGGTTTTGAAAACTGTGAGGGCTGGGAAGACTACCGCTACTGAATAGAGATGAGGAGGGTCTCCCACTGGGACCGGCTATTAGACTCTAGGCGATCCGCAAATAGGCAGCCTTATGGATTGACAAGTTCCGGCAATTAGCACTGACAAGGCGTTTTTCTTCAGGATTGAAATATCACTGCCGGCCCCGAGTTGAAAATGAAGGCCAGACTCTCCCCAGCTGAACTTTTCTGCCCATCATAAATATATGTAGATAGATAGATAGATAGATAGATAGATAGATAGATAGATAGATTAGATAGATAGATAGATAGATAGATAGATAGATAGATAGATAGATAGATAGATATTGACCATCAACTCAAGCCTTCTGAAGTCTTCTTCTTGTGCCATACCCAAGTCCAAATATTGACTGTCCTCATGGTGATGATTGGCCATGAAGATTGTCCTGGGGACAATATAATGCAGTGGCCTTCCACTGGTCTTCCACATCACCCATAGTACCACTGATCCAGTTCCAGGAGTCCCTTTCTGGCCCTGAGCCCTTTTGGCATGCAAAGTACTCATCATCATCCCGAGGCCACGATGGGTGAAGCTGTTGCCCTCGATCAAGAGGGATTCAAGTGGGATTGAATCCACTTGGGGAACATCACCCTCCCTTGTGGACTTTGCCAACCAAGGCCATTAGTCTTCAGGGTGGCCAGGTTAGGTAACCACTGCCTGATGACCAGTTGCTGCCACTAAAGGTAAAGTTAAAGGCATCTCTTTCTTGAAAGCCAGTCGTATCCAACTCTAGGGATCAGTGCTCATCTGTTTCACAGTCGAAGAGCCAGCGCTGTCTGCTTCCGCAGATGTTTCCATGGCCATTTGGCAGGCATGACTAGACACCAGAGCGCACAGAATGCTGTTTACCTGGCCGTAGGCTCTACTTTATTTCCATAGCAGCATAACCTAGCCAGACTGGCGAGCCTTCTAAATAGCCAGACTATTTAAAGCTTTCTCTGGCACTCACTGAACTAATCTACCATCCTCCCCTCCCTCCAGGTACTGAAAGAGCCCATTCCAGTGTTGGCTAACCTTGGCACTCCAGCTGTTCTTGGTCTTCAATTCCCAGAAGCCCTGACCAGCAGCAGTGCTGCTGACTTGGGCTTCTGGGAATTGAAGACCAAGAACCCCTGGAGTACCAAGCTTCGCCATCACTGCCCTATTCCATGGGGGCATTGAATTGACATTTGACTGCCACTTCCGTTGACTTCAGCATGTCCTCAGGAGGCCACGAGTCAGCATGGAGTTGCTTCTAGAATACTCTTCTACAGCGATCTGAAAAGAAAGCATTGCTCCCTTTTCATGGCTGCTGAGCCATCACAACTCATCCATGCGCCCCCCCCTCCTCCCCCAAGCATTGGAAATGAAGAGAGAGAGAGATGGTTCTAGGCCAGACCAAACACACGGCAACCTTTAGGTCATGTCCCTTTGGGATGTTCTTCAAGGGCTGTTGGCCCAGTTGGTGAACTCTTCTGCCTTCCCTCCTTAAGCCCACTGTGGAGAGCCTTGACTTTGATGGGTTCTTGTCATTGCTTGATAAGGTTGAGAAACTCTGTCTAGGATCTCGTCAAATGTTCCTTCCTTGAACTTGTTCTGTCAATCACGGGCGAAGCTGGGCCCAGACGGAACAGCAGACGGAAGGGGGGGGGGGAGAAGATGGACTATAATTAAATGTACCCTTTATCCATGGGTTTGCATATTCTCTGAAGGCTTGCGTGCTTTGAGTAGGTCGTGCCACTTCTTTGGGGAAGCCCAAGAGCTTAAAGTTGCTAGAGGGGGTGAAATTGCCTTGAAGTTTATTTACTTTTCAGAACTGTCATGATGTCAGTTTTGCAGTGCTTGAGCTGATGTAGCTTCAGCAGAGGACACTATTTCTGGCACTTCTTTCCTTAGACAATTCCTTCACGGGCATAAATGTCCCCCCCCCCCCCTCAGGCTGCCTTCAGACGTCCATTCCCATGCCAAATAACAATATGTATGTTCACAAACTTCATTGTTCCTTTTTCCTATGGAATCCATCAAGCACTTACTTGGGACTAGTAAAGGTCACCCTTGCTCGAAAGCCAGTCATATCCGACTCTAGGGTTCAGTGCTCATCTCTGTTTATAGCCAATAGCCAGCGCTGTCTGCTTCTGCAGATGTTTCCGTGGACATGACTAGACATCGGAGTGCACGGAATGCTGCTTACCTTCCCACCTATTTATATACATGTAATTTCTTGCTTTTGAGCTGCTAGTTTGGCAAGAGCTGGGACAGATGACGGGACCTCACTCCGTCATGTAGTACTTGGGTCTCGAACTGCTGACCTACTTACCTTCCAAGTTCATCATCTTAACCATTTGAGCCACTGCAATCCCCTTACTTGGGACTAGGCTTCATTGAATGGAGTTGGACTTATCCAAGAATAGACATGTATAGGATTGCTCCATTCATGACTAAGGAAAATCTTAGACATTTCTGAAATGGAGCAAAAGACTGAGATTGTTCAATGATAAAACTTACTAATTATTATTATGGAATGCCACAACTAAAGGAGCAGTTGGAGAAGACACTTCCTCAAAGTGTCTTTTCCAACCTAATGAGAAAATTCTACCTGGTGCCAACCTTTTACACCAGGGGTTCCCAAACTAAGGCCCGTGGGCCAGATCTGGCTCTGGCACCAATTCATGTGGCCTCCCACCCTTCCAAGGGCATTCGAGAAACAAATTTGCCACACCTTTGAAACTGTTGAGACAAAATGGTCACCCCGATTGTGCAGGCAGGGCAAAATGGCCCTTGAAGTTGACTGAGAGCGTGTGACCCGGCCCCTGGCTTGAAAAGGTTGGGAACCCCTGGTTTACACTGCCTGGTGCAGCCACCTGCATTTCCGAGCAACTTCCAGTTCCTCTGAAAGAAGATGAATATAGGGAAGGCTTCTCCGGAATTTAATTATACAAAAATAGATCTCTTTTGTCATCGCCATGATACAAAAGCCGACACAAATTGAACTTTACTGCCTAGCAAAGAGAAAAGGCTAATCCAGTTAGATGGAATTAAGTTTAGGTTTATATTTCCCCTTGCAAGAAATGCATGCCTCAAGAGGGGAAAACAAGTAGATTGCTTCGGTCCTCCTCATCATCATCATTTCAGGCCTTAGACTTAATTCTCTTCACCATCTTTCCAATATCTGCTCCCCTTCAATGGGCTGATTGGGTGGTTGTTTTTCTATTGTAGATAGATAGATAGATAGATAGATAGATAGATAGATAGATAGATAGATAGATAGATAGATAGATAGATAGATAGATAGATAGATAGATAGATAGATAGATAGATAGATAGATAGATAGATAGATAGATAGATAGATAACACCTTCCTGACAACGTGTAGGTCTGATGATGGCGGAGAGGGACTTTGTCCTGGTCTACTTTTGAAGAACTGAATTGACCAAAAGTCAAAAATGATTTCATCTTCTAGAATTTGGACCCAATCCTAAATTTTGCCCCAGTTAGAGCATAAACCACTAAAATGGTGGTTAAATCAATCAACACATGTGAAACCTCTACAGACTTTACAGCAGGGGTTCCCAACCTTTTAAAGCCGGGTGCCGGGACACGCTTTCTCAGTCAGCTTTGAGGGCCGGATGGCCATTTTGTCCCAACAGCTTCAAAGAAGTAGCCATTTTATTTCTCGAGTGCCCTTGGAAGGGCGGGGGGGCACATGAAATAGCGCCATGGACCAGATCCGGGCCACAGGCTTTAGGTTGGGAACCCCTGCTTTATGGCATTCTGTTTTTTGGGCTAGCAATGATTTAGACCTTGAAGTTGTATAAAATCTGAACATAGAAGGAAATGAAAATGACAGATTCCCCCTTCGACAGATTAAAAAAAGAACCTGGTGGCATTAATCCGTGACCCAACAGGCCCTCTGAACAGATCCTTGGTGTGCTTAATCCCTTGCCGAATCAAGCGATATGATACAGTGCAACGCCTCTTGAGTTTATGAGGATCTCTCCTCTCCCCTGTCCTTTCCTCTGTTCTGCTCCACCTTTTCCCCACACCTCTAATCCCAAGGAGCAGATTGGTAGCACACTTTATGTGGAGCCTCCCTTTGTGCGCATATGGCCCCTTCGGCACAGATGCGGCATGCAGATGTGTACGTAGCTGCTTGAATCCATCTCTTTCACATGGAAGCCTGGAGTGCTTCTTATTGTTAAGAGTCTCAACATGTGTAGCGGAAGATTTGAGCATGGCTTGGGGAAAGAGAATGAGCATGCTAAATTTATGTGGTTTATTTCTCTTTCCGTCTTCCTGTTATTCCCTCGGAACATTAGCTACTGAGGCAGGGGAGGGGTGGCGCCACTAGGGAGAATAATCCCAAAAGCTTGAACTGAGCTAAGAAATGAGCATTTTTTAATTGTTCAAGGGAAGGGAAAGAGAAGAAGACCAAAGGCCAGTTCTTGCACCTTCCCTTCCCCAAATTGCCGGCCAGCTGAGAAGACAACGTTTGGTGAGAAGAACAGGTAGACCATTGAGCTAATTACCAAGGTCAGGAATGAATAAAGCTAGATATAACTAGACCTAGTTAGGACTCAAAGCTTTCCAGTCTTGGCCTTCCTTCCAGGTAAACCACATTTAGAGTCTGTAAGGTGTGTGTAAATCAGGCAGAAGTCCCAGAATGGAGAATTATGGGATCTGTAATCCAAGAAATGCCAGCAGTGGCTCAAGTGGTTAAGACACAGAACTCACTGACTGGAAGGTCTGAATTCGATTCCCGGGTACTGCATGATGGAGTGAGCTCCTGTCTGTCCTAGCTCCTGCCAGCCTGCCAGTAGATAATTAGGCACCACTTTGGTGGGAAGGTGAACAGTGTTCCGTGCACTCCGGTGTTGAGGCATGCCTGCCGCTTATCCATGGAAACGTCTGCAAACACAGACAGCGCTGACTCTTGGGCTATGAACAGAGATGAGCACTGAACCCTAGAGTTGGATACGACTGGCTTTCGAGCAAGGGTGACCTTCACCAATCCAAGAAATCTAAACATCCCATTCCTTATCATGACTTTCCAAACTCAGCTGTGCCCCAGTTACTGAAGCATTCATGTTGCCAGCCAGTGAGTGGACACCAGAGGACTTCTTGTTCAGGGTGAACCCACCTCGAATCTAGAGATACCACTCCTGAGTTATGGGGTGAAACAGGAGGCACATTGGCAGGATGACAGGCACATGAGAAATAACTGCACAGTCAAGAAGGCAGAATGGAGTAAAGGATTTACCTTCTGCAGGATCTCTGGGATTGATATATTTCTAGTCCTTATAACTGTGATGGCAGGCAGGAATGCAGCTGCACATGCTAAAGGTAATGGAATGAACACTGCCTACCTGTGATCATTCATAGACAGGTACATATTTCAGAGGTTTCCCTCTGAAGCAAAGCAGAAACCTTTGACAGGACCAAGACGCGCTGGACGCCATGTTTGGGAAACCTTGCGCTGCAAGGAATCTGGATCTTAATATAATAATAGTTTCGTGTCTGGGTTGAAAGGATTTCTGCTGGAGAAATTCTGCCCAGGGAACGCCCAAATGAGGCTCCTTTCATGTCCCCAAGATCTTTCCCCACCGAAGTGGTCCCTATTTATCTCTTTGCAATTTCTTGCTTTGAAAACTGCTAGGTTGGCAGGAGCTGGGACAGAGACGGGCACTCAATCTGTCATGCCGTACCTGGGTCTCAAAGTGCCGACTTGCTAAGAAGGCAAGCTTCTTAACCACTGAGCCATCTTAATATAATACCCTGTCTAAGATAATGTAGTGTTTTTTTGCAGGGCAAAGAGATGTTGTTGTACATTTGCTGATTGGCAGTCCAGCCACGATCATTCATTGTACTCATGGAACACAGGACATAATGTTATTATTATGGTGTGTGTGTGTTGGGGGGGGGGGCAGTGAAAACAGTCAGGAGGAAATAGGAGATAGGAATTGCATTAAAAGACATCATCTAATAAACATGCAGAGACCCCGGTGACCTCTTCCTTTGACTCACTCTGGCTGCTTTTCAAGAGACAGAAGTCGCCGAGTTAATTGTGTCTTCCTGTGAAAAGAAACTATTTCACAGTTTCCCCTTTCATGCTTTCCTATAGCCTCCTCCTGCAACATGTTATTGAAGCAAATTATAGCAAATAACTTTATTTTGCTGAGCGACTTCAATCAGCCCATGATTTCATGCATTTCCTTTGAAAGGAAAATAGATGATTAAACTCAAGTGGCTGCTTCTCTTTTCTGTGTTGCTGGAGGAGTCCTAAGCTTTGGGGTCTAATCTTGCCAGAATCCACCCACACACCGGTGACCCATAGAAACATAAGGAAAGCCCTTGAAGTATGATAGATAGGGTGTGGGATTAGGTCTTGGGATACCCAAAGTCTCAAACTTTTAGACTCCTGCAGATGTGACTCTGCTCATCTCATTGCTTGGGAAACCTTGATGGGGATTCTTTTTACCCAGTTCCTTGGCACTCCAGGTGTTCTTGGACTTCAATTATACTGCATCACAAACAAACAAACAAATATTGTCTGCTACTTGGTCTAATCCATGTGTCCTATACAAACCCAAGTGTGCTGAATCCAAATCTGAAGTCCAATTCTGCCTAGGACATCAGGATCTTAAGTTAGCAAATCTCACCCTCTTGGTTAGCTTCTTGCGCTGATCATGTGGGGTATATTTGCCACAAGTGTAGCAAAAGTTCTCCACTTTATTAACACAGCTGCACATACTCAGTTTTAGCTCAAAACAGACACACTATGGCATAGCTGTACTCTCCAATAAGATGGTTTCACACTAGAGACAAACCCTTGGTCCATCTTGCCTTATGTACCTATTTCTGACCTCAGCTCACTGGCTTGTCCAGACATGCCCAGGCACTGCTGGAGCATGCATGCCATCAGGGGGATGTGATTCAGCTGAGGCAGCAGCGGTCATAGTGGTAGCTGCAACTGTTATAATGTTCCCATGTAAAAATATACTATACATTATCCAATTACCAACCATTTGAATAGCAATAGCACATCTATAGCTTAAAATCTGTACATGATGGGCACATTCTGAGTTCAGATTTGGAATCAGCACACTCGATATCTTGCAAAGCACATGTGTTATTCCCAGTAGCATAATCATTGTTGTGCAGTGTTACCAGAAGCCCAAGTCAGCACTCCTGCTGATCAGTGTGTATAAATTGATGCCATGAGGCCTCACTCTTATGTCTGACAAAGTGAACTTGGTCCACAAAAGCTCACATTTAAATGCAGGAGTTAGTCTTTAAGGTGCGGCAACATTTTTTTTTTTTTGCTGTTCTGTTCTGTTTCATCTTAGATATGGAGTGCCAAAGTTCGCCATCACTGCTATATGCTATTTGAATTTTCCTTTTACCCCTTTAACATTTTACTTCCTCTACTTTTGAGGGCCAACAATCTGGTTTGGACTGAATCAGTGGGGATTATTAGAAGAAGAGCAGCGACGTTGGACATCAATGGAAACCAGATAGAAACATCTGAGGAAACGGCAGTCCCACAAGGGCACCTGTGCGGTATCATCCCCATAGTCTCTCTTTCTTTCGGGTCCTGATCAAACCCTGGACTGCCAAAATGAAGCCACTTTCTTCGTTTTGCCATTGTCCAAGAGCAAGTCCTCATCGGTGCATGTCTTTGTCAGCAATCGGCAGACCAGTATATGAACCGGACTCTGTGTCTCTCCACATTCACACCGTGTGTTGTTATCCACCAGCAACCCCCCACTTGAGCCTGTTGGTCTTGCATTTAGGGACTCCAACCCTCAGCCTATTCAGGGTCCTCCAAGTGACGTAGGGGAAATCGAGGTCTTCAGCTACACCCACCTTTAATGATGTTGCTTGTCCAGTGAGCTCCTTCCTCCATCTTCTAGTTCAGTCTTGCGCTTGTGTACCCTCAAGAATGCTTGTTCTTGCCATAAAGCTCTTCCTGGATCTGATCTGGCCTGGTAGACTTGAGGCTCATATGTGATTCCCCATGGTAAAGAAAGCCTGATGTAACTCAGCTTTAAGTTCATCCACCAAGGATCTTCCAAAATATCCATGGTGTCTAGAGAAGACATAATGGTCAACTGTTTCTTGTTGCACAAACTCCAACATTTGACACAAGTGGGTGAGCCTTGTAAAACAATAGATGCATGAGTTGAACTAGGTCACATGGATTTTCTGGTTTCTGTCACAAAACTCACACAAGCACTGACAGCAGAGATGCAGAGGGAACATAGGTATATTTTCGAACACAAAGCAGTTGTGTGGCCAAGACATGGCTGCCCCAGCAGTTGTTAGAAGCATTTCCCCAGAATCCTCTGTGATGTTGGCTTGTTCCACAGCAAACATCACAGAAAACAATCTGACTTTGACAAGGGCCCCCGAGTGAAAGCAAAATGAAAACCATGAGCTGAATATTAATCACTCCAGGACACAATATTAATCTTTCAATAGCCCCCCCGCCCCCCGCCCTTTTCTTCTTCTTTTTCTTCCTTTCTTTTTTGAAGGCACCAACTTGTATTTGATAATACGTGGAATAAAATTGCTATAAAGTTTGGCAGCATGAAATGCAAGCATTACGGCGCATAATTTATGCCCGTTATAATAGACTTGATTCTGAATGCTGGGACTTCTGGAAAAAAACTCAGAGAAATTAAAATTACTGCCGTAAATCACTCATGTGCCATTAAACAAGGGCCTTGGGAGGTGGATCTGTTAGAAAAGACTAATTGCCTTCTCCTGGTGGAATTTGATATGACGTGGAAGACGGGACGACATGGAGAGATGGCAAAATTATATAAGAAGGCCCACAGCAAGAGAGGGGCATTTGGTCCAGATCTTGTTCAGAAACTTTTTCTTACCAAAGATGGGAAGTGTATTGCCCTTTAGATATAATTTAACTACAAATCCCATTATCCTTCATCCTTGGCCACAGAGGTTAGGGTTTCTTCTTCTTCTTCGGTGTCTAGGCCAGATGTGAAAGTGCCAAAAGGAAGCCACCACCTTCGGTGAGTGCATTATGCACTTCCTTTCGCCTGACCTAGTGTGAGAAAGATTAGCTAGAAGCACAAGGTTACTGCTACCAGGGTATGTCAGATTGTGGTTTACAAATAACACAATCTTCAAGGAGGCTCTTTCTGTGTACCCGCACCATGAAGACTGTCCTGAGAATATAATGCAGTGGCCTTTCATCTGTCTTCTGCATTGCAGTGTGACACCCATTGCACCACGGATCCAGTTCCTTTGAGTCACGTTTTGCTCCTGAGCTTTTTTGGCACACAAAGTCCTCATCATCATCCCCAGCCCAGGATGGATGAAGCTTCTGCCTTCCATCAAGAGGGATTCGAGTGGGATTTAATCCACCTGGAGACCATCACCCTTCCCTGTGGACTTTGGTGCCCAAGGCCATTAGTCCTCAGAGCAGTCAGATTAATTAACCCCTGCCTGATGATCGACATTAAGCCACTGGCAGTAGGGTCTATTACCATAGTAGGATAACCTGTCCCTCTAGCTATACGGCTAACTGGAATGCTCTACCTGGGGAGCTGCATGTGATTGACTCTTTAGGGTCCTTCAAGAAGCAACTGGAAGCTTTTCTTTTCAAGGTGGCCTTTGGCAGCTTGTTGAAGTTTAAATAAGAGACCCTTCCATTGTGGCCACTTGGGCTAGTGGTCCTTGGTGCTGATTGGATTGGGTGGGTGGGTGTTTCTATGGTTTTGTTCTGCTTTTTTAACATTGTGAGCTGCCCAGAGTGGGAGGGCATCCCAGATGGGCAGGGTAAAAGTCGAACGAGTGAACAAAATACTTTAACTACAGGTCCCATCTCCTTTCATCCTTGATCACAGAGGCAATGCAACTGCAGCACCTCAACTAACGGTATTTCTCCATTCCTTTTGCAGTGGGCTTAAAAAGAAGTTGAGAAAATAAAAAACCCAGACGTGTATATGGGAAAGATACCAAGCAAAAATACAGCATGCCCAGATTTTTTGGGCAGCACAGAAGGTAGTCAAAAAGCAATCAACGGCGTCCATTTCCTTGGAAGTGCCTTCAGCCCTCACCTCGAGAGTCCATTTTCTATGGTCGGCTGAGCGCTGTACCTTTCATAGCTGAATTTGTTCAGCTGTGAGAGGGAGAAATTGTCCACTGGGAAAGCAAATAGGACCACCAACCTCTTTCCATTTCAGCCACACGACATCCTGCCAATAGTCACAACCTTGAGCCACAACTGATTAAGTCTGGAGATAAATTACCAGGAGAAAGAAAAGGGGAAACGACAGCACTTCTCGTTTGAAGGAAACCATGCATTCAGTCTTCACCGCAAATCCTGAAATAACTTGTGCTTTCCCATGTAAATGTGCTTGGCAGGAAATGAAGCCCATCAGGGGATTTCGGAAGGCCACCTGCCCCTTGTTGTCCATATTTTTAAATGGGGAGAGAGGGCATCGCGTAGGATTGTTTAAATACCTGTGCACAAACACTTGTCCACTCAGATACATGCACCTTCCATGCAACTTTGCAAACATCACTATGGTCAAGAATCCTACTGTCACATTGTGCTTGCTTAAGGGAAATTGGATCCATTGGAGTAGCAAATTGCCACTGATTAATAAGGCACAGATTCCTGCCCTGCTTGTTTTACGATGGTGCTGTGTGAGTAGAATTCCCGAGCGGAAAGCATGCACCTGTCCCAGTAAATTCTTTCTCCACCACACGGCTGCCCCTGAACCATGTGACTGGCCCACTGAATCACATGACCGGCCCACGGCCTGAAAAGTTTGGGCACCCCGCTCTAATCCAAAGAGGAAATCTACAGTGGAAACATCCCTGGAAGATGGTCGTCCAGCCTCTGTTCAGAAGCCTCCAATGAAGGAGAGACCATCAACCCCTGAGGTGGTCCATTCCATTATTGTACCACTCTAGCCATCAGCACCTTTTTCCTACCTAGGCCCAGGTAAATCAGGTAGCAAGGAACAGCCTTCTTGTCAATGGGAGAACTCCCAGGTAGCATCAGAAGAAGGGACTGAGAGGTAACCCAACCCTCTCCCTCGTTCTCATTCTCCCTCTCCCTGGTTCTCATTCTCGTTCATCATAATCATCATTCTTGTTGTTGTCACCATCATCATCATTCTGGAGATTGGCTATCATCATGGCAATAGTCTTCTTGTTCTTAACTCCTGGGAACAGTGTCTTCCAAGGTCCATCCACACCAGTCTCTCAGGTTCTTCAGCCCTGAAGACCATCTACATCCAGGGCTTCTTCTCTTCCCAGGAATCTTCCCTTGCAAAGCAAGTTGGAGTATTCTATACTTTATGTTGTTCCTCATGATAAGGCCAAGGAATTGGAACTTTCTTTGCTTAGATGGTCTTAAAGAGTTCTTGTTCTTTATCCATCTGGTGCAATACTTCTACATTAGTCACAGAACCCAACCCAGGATAGGTAAATATGGAACAGCTTACTTACATTCTGATTTTGCCTCGTATCACTTGCTCTCTCTGCCTCTAAGATACTATGCTATGTTTAGCTTAGAAATTGTCTGGAATAAAACTTTGTTGCTTACCCATCGAATGCTTATTTTGTCTCTGAGGAACTAAAAAAAGAACCTAAAACCCAACAGTCCTGGCCAGTCTGATTTGGCAACACAGGCAACTGGTGAAACCTCTGTAGGAAGTTTAATCCAGAGGGAAGGGGTCACGAGTGAGAAAGCTTGGTTCCTAGTGTTGGTTATTTTGGCCTCCTATTGTGTTACATCAAGGAGCAGGTGAGACGGGTGGTTGTTTTGTAGGAGGAATGTTCCACTAAACATTGTGCCATATTATATTTGGCATTGGAAAATTTGTTTTCAATTTTTTAGACTATGCAGCTACTCAATATATGTGCTGAAGGCTGCATGCAATGTATGAAGGCTAGAGACAGGAACATGTTGCATCAAAGCTTATCTTTCCCCTCCGTAAGTAGGCTTGCCACCCCAACTACAAACTCCTGGCTTCAGATTAGATACTGTGTGGCAGACAGCACCAATATGGTCAATGTGGGGCTTCTTAAGGCAGTCAGCAGTGAGTCCAGATTCCTCTGAAAATTGAATGGCTTTTGCTTGAGGCTAGATTGATGCAACTGGTCACGAACAGATTGACTCAGTCTAGCGGCAGCTGCTGTTGCCGGATTATTCCCCGGGGTTGACAGGTACTCTGTCTTATCCATGTGCTCTTCTGTCTAGCTTTTTAAAAATGCCTTTCCCCACGCCTTTGATTAAAGGTGGATCAGCTTTCAATGCCTGAAGGCAGGAGGTCCTTTGCCAAGCTTTGGAACTCTTCTGGAACATCTTGGGGATACAGAAAGCATGTTTTCTCTTGAGTTGATTGCCTTCTGCAGTGATGGAAGCATGAAAAGAATTCTCTGCTTCAAGAGATTATGGGAGAACGTCTTCTGGACTCGCCTCTAATTTTGAAAAAATACTAGACTCCTGTCCTAGAATCAAAGAGTTGGATGAAGCTTTGAGAAGCGTGTTGCTCCAGTTTCATGCTATAGAACAGTAATGACATTCCAGCTGTTCTTGAACTTCAATTACCAAAAGCCTAAGTCAGCATTCCTGCTGATCAGGGCTTCTGGGAATTGAAGTTCAAGAACACCTGGAGTGCAAAGATTCACCATCACTGCTATAGAAGAACCTTCAATACAAAAGGCTACTGCAGACTACCAGGTGGCAGAGGCCCCACGGAGCCTTCTTAAACTCAACAATATGGGAGAGCTTCCATCTGTTCCAGAAGTTCTATTTGGTATTTATTCCGTTTCTACATCTTTGCAGCTCTTTGTTTTAGTCCAGCCATAGGTTGCTGCACTCAAACCATCCTTATGATGCAAAATGTCCATCTTCAAAATGAGAAGAAGAATTACATCTGTGTTGCTCTTGTTGTCTATCTCAGGGTTCAAGTCCAAGAACATCTGGAGGCCCAAGGTTGGGAAACCCTGGTCTCCCTGAAAGGTGTCCAATTTCTCTGTTTTGGTAGGCTTTCTGTTGTTGTTGTTGTTGTTGTTCAGTCGCACAGTCGATTCCGACCCTTTGCGACCCTATAGACCATTGTTCTCCAGGCGCCTCTGTCCTCCGCCATCCCCCTCAGCCCTCCCAGTTCTGTGCCCATTGTGTCTACAATCCCATCTAGCCATCTCATCTTTGGCCTCCCCCTTCTTCTTTTGCCCTCCACCTTTCCAACATCAAGGCCTTCTCAAGGGAATCCTCCCTTCTCATTTGATGTCCAAAGTACTTCATCTTCATCTTTACTATTAGACCTTCCAATGAGCAGTCAGTGTTGATTTCTTCTAAGATTGACCTATTTGTTCTCCTCGCTGTCCAGGGGACTCTCAAAACTCTCCTCCAACACCACATTTCAAAGGCATCTATTCTTCTGCGTTCAGCTTTCCTTATTGTCCAGCTCGCATCCGTACATTACCACTGGGAATACCATTGCTTTGACTATTCTAATTTTTGTTTGTAATGTGATGTCTCTGCTTTTCACTATGATCCCCAGGTTTCTCATGGCTTGCCTCCCAAGAATCATTCGCCCTTTTATTTCATGGCTGCAATCCCCATCTGCAGTGATCTTTGATCCTAAGAATGTAGACATGGGGATCTACATGGGATTCTACATGGGAATCTAGACATGGGAAATCTATTAAGCCAAGATAAGCTTTGAGATTTGTGCTAGCTGTGCAACCAGCTAGAAATGGTCTCCAGAACGTGTAGACGTATGTTATTTTTCCTATTTCTGTATCCATTGATTTTTCTGTTTTGGCATAGGACCATAAGTCTATAGGACGAGGCTTTCTGGAAGACCCTAGTGCTGAACTACGAGCTGTCTCATAAGCAGAAAACAGCAGTGAAAGATTTAGCCATAAACCTTCTAGAGAATTGTTCACTCAAGCCCAGAAGTGTGATGAGTTGTGTGGGGCATTTGGAAGTTATTGATTTTGGATCCAGAGCTCTGCTAGTCAGTGGATTTTCCCTTACAAAAGAGATGAAAGGCTGCAATGCATAAAATAAAGATTTTGCTCCCCACCCCCTTAATATTAGCCTCAGCTAAGGATGCGATGGGAGACCAGAGAGCCTTTTCTATTAAAAAGCAAAACCGTCTGTTTATTAGGTACTCGGGAAAAGCTATTGTTATTATTGCTTTGGCAATTTCAGGCAAATGAAGACAGCTTGGTATGCTTTGCTCAGGTTTTCTTCAAAGGAAAACGGCACCCCAGGTCAAAGTTAGTAAGATATAGTGTATTGAGCAGAGCTTTTGACTCAAATTTCAGAGGCATGGATTCAAATATTTTCTCAACGTTAGAGTGGATTTTTGGTTAATATGATCCACTCTTCTCTCTCCCTCCCCCCATTCTTCTTTCTGTCCCTCTTTTCTACCAATTTCCTGCTTAATTTGTACCATAGCTTGCCACGATGCACAAATCAACATATTTCAGTTAGCATACTTTCTCCAACTCAGAATCAAACAATATGATGGTAGCAGGACATGGTCATTTACTTATTAAAAGTAATTTCTACGTTCCTCGTTACACAGCTCCCCAAAATTGACTTCCTATTGTGAAGGCTACAAAATAATTGCTGCTAGAAAAGAGTATTAAATGGGGAGGGATAGCTTAAATGTACTGTATTTTTAAATTGTATTGAAGGGACGTGATTTAGTAACTTTGAATTCTATGTAATTGTTTTTAATAGTGAGATGCATGTATTATTAATATTTAAAATATTGCTGTTTGCTTTTTAAATGAAATATCTTTTCAAAGTCATCTTGGGTTCCTCTCTTAGGGCAAAGGCAGAGTAAAACAACACTGCATCACAAAAATAATAAATATTGTCTGCTACCTGGTATAATTAATGTGTCCTATACTAAATCAAGTGCGCCGAATCCAAATCTGGAGTCCGATTCTGCCTAGAGCATCAGGATCTTAAATTAGCAAGCATCACCCTCCTGGTTAGGTTCTTGTGTTGATCTTGTGAGGAGTATTTTCCACAAATGTAGCAAAAATTGTTCAGATACAGCTGTGCCTACTCATCTTTAGCTCAAAGCAGACTCACTATGGCCAAGCTGTACTTTCCAATGAGATGGTTTCACACTAGAGACAAGCCATCTTGGTCCATCTCACCTTATAGAACTATTTCTGGCCTCAGCTCACTGACTTGCCCAGACATGCCTGGCTGCTGCTGGAACATGCATGCCACCGGGGGGACGTGATTCAGCTGAGGCGGCAGCAAGCATAGTGGTAGCTGCAACTGTTATAATGTCCCCATGTAAAAATACATTACCCGATTACCAACCATTTGAACAGCTGTAGCACATCTTAAAATCTGTACATGATAGGCAAAATCTGAGTCCAGATTTGGAATCAGCACACTCGATATCATGTGAACCACATGTGTTATTCCCAGTAGCAAAATGTTGTTGTGCAGTGAAATCAATCAATAAATGAATCATAAAATGCTGCTATTTTAAATATTACTATCTTCGTAATGCTCCAAAGAAGCCTATTTAAACCTCCTTCCTGCTTTTTCATTCACCATACAAATATGTAATGTCATTAAAATTTGGTTCCATGGGAAAAGGGCTCAACATTGTACCTTTGTGATCTCCAAAATTAAGCCATGACTTGGAACTCAAGTTGATCTTTGGCTCCAGTCTGGAGGGCTTTCCTGAGCTTTCTGATTTTGACATGATGGTGAACACGTAAAACAGACATGAAAACCAAGAACAAAAGAGAATCTGCAGGACTCCGGCCTGGATGAAAGAAAGAATAATATATTCTTTTCCTGCTCAACAAGCAATCGAAGGACGAACAATGATTTAAATTTAGTTCATGCTCTTCCTTGAAAGATGAAGCATTTTTTTAAACAGGAATCTTTTGCAAAGCTGTAATTAGCTTGTTAGCCTGACCCAGATGTTAAAACAGAGAAGGAAAAGGGTAGCCTCATGAATTAAGATATTTTTTTAAAAAAAAATAATAATATATTTTCAAAAACTGCTGCCTGAACTACCATTAACCTTTGAGCCAGGTTTAAAGTTGGCCCTGGATATAAAATCAGCAAAATAAAAACACGGAGATTCGCATGGCCTCCGTTCTCTGGAGAGACAGGAGGGATGGAATAATTAAGCAAAAGGAAGAAGAGAATGTATGCAAAATTAGAAAGCAGACCGTTGGCATCCGTGTATGCGCAAAAACCATCCTACGGCCAGCCACCCCCCTGCTCCTTTGTTTGCAAGGATACAAGGATCTTTTCCTGGGATCCAAGATCACGGCAGAGGGTGACTGCAGCCATGAAAAAGAAGATTAATGCTTGGGAAGCAAGATATGAGAAATTAAGCAGCATAACAAATAGTAGAGACCTCACCTTGCCAACAAAAGTCCATGTAGTTAAAGCAATGGTCTGCTCAGCAGGGGTGTTGTGGGCGCCTTGGGTTGGCAGTGGATAGGAAGTGATAGGGCACCTATTGGGGCAGTTGGGGGGGGGGGAGAAATCCCATACATTCTCATTACCTCTGCCTGCCTCTGGCAGGCGCCAGTCTCTGGGGCGCACCAGGATGAGTCCCATGTCCCTGTTGGCCAACACACCACTGCTTCCCAGTCGTCATGTATGGCTGTGAGAACTGGACCGTAAGGAAGGCTGAGTGCAGAAGAATAGACGCCTTTGAACTCTGTGGTGCTGGAGGAGACTCTGGAGAGTCCCTTGGACTGCGAGGAGAACAGATCAGTCCATTTGGAAGGAAATCAACCCTGATTGCTCCTTGGAAGGACAAATACTGAAGATGAAGCTAAAGTACTTTGGTCATCCAATTGAGAAGAGAGGACTCACTTGAGAAGGCTCTGATGATAGGAAAGTTTGAAGGCAAAAGGAAAAGTGGGCAGCAGAGGATGAGGTGGCATCATTGATGCAGTAGGCATACGTCTGGGCAGACTACGGAGGATGGCAGATGACAGAGGAGCCTGGCGTGCAGTGATCCATGGGGTCGCAAAGGGTCAGACTTGACTGTGCGACTGAACACACACACACACACACACAAAAGATTCTGACGCAGAAGGAAAAACACTGATGGATTATTAAAGCATTGACACTCCGGTCATCAGGCTCAGCATCTTCACGACTAAGCCACAACAGCCCCATTCTGTGACTTAAGCAAGCAGTGGGATTCTGGCTGTTTTTAAGTGCAAGCAGGCCAGGCAGCCAGGAATGGGGAAACCAATATTTGGTCATAGAAACAGTAAACAAAACGCACACATCTCAGATGCAATGAAAAGAGAGATTTCGTTTGGTAAACCAAAAGGTCTCGCTGAATAACGACTCCAAGGTATCCAAGGTCAACCAAACAGTCCAAAGCATGAAAATTATATGGGTGCCTATGAGGAGTCAATTTTGCTTTGCTGGCACACACACACACACACACACACCAGTGAAGAGACGTACGTAATGGAATGGATCTAAACAATGGGCCACTTTATTGATAACAGCAAAACATTGCACTGGGACCAGTAGTGCAGGTGTGAGGAAAGGGAATGGAAAACCAATTAACAGTGGGAGAAAAGGTCTACGGGCCAAACACACTGGGTCCAATAATGAGCCACCTCTAGGTGACCGAGATGGAGAAGGCTTACCGATAAGCCGAACCAGGTTGATACAGAAGCCCTTGGGCACACCCCTAGATGATGCCGTTCCAGCTCCGGTAACAACCCCAGCCCATACCCGATGGTAATGATACAATTTATGATGAAATATACCCTCACAACCACCACATGGGGGGCAGCAATGACCACTGACCGACCCCAGCCTGACTGATCAGACTGGGGGGCCCAGTGCCAAGAGAGAAGACAGGGAGAGGGTAGAAGACGAAGGTACCAAAAACAGTCACAGCAACAGGAGGCAAATGTATGCAGGAGAAGGAACCTGTGGACAAGAAGGAGCATACAAAGAAGAAGACAGGGTTAGAACACAAGGGGAGAACATGGGAATTAAGCACTGGATGGGGCAGGAGGGAGTGGAGAGGAATCGCCAGGGGGAGAAGCTGGAGTGCAAGAAGCTGGGCTCTGGGCACTTGAGGCGGTGGGAGAGTTCTGGGGCACCCATGCTCGGAAGGGGCATGAATTGGAGCCAAGTCAGGAATGTGGCTAGTCCCACCAAATCATGGGCCGGCTGGCAACCAACGAGCGGAGGTTCGTTATGATTATTATAATTATAATTACAATAATTATAATTATAACTAGCATATTTTGCCCGGCGGTGCCGGGCTTTGTAAAATTGTGTTGGATAGTAAAGGGTTTTGGGTTTTTTTCTTGAACCAATGGTGCTGGGCTGTTTTAAATGGTGTTGAAAGGTTTTGTGATTTTGTGGCTTCGAGGCACTGCGTCTGCCTGCGACGGACTTGTGCTCCCAGTGTGTGTTTTATTTTTATTTTTTGCGTGCCGGCTTCCTCAGTGCCGGGCTCTTTAAATTGTTTTTGGAAGGTTTTTGTTTTATGTTTATGCAAATTTTATTTTAATTTTATTTATTTAATGTAAATATTTTTTTAATTTTAAATTTAATTTTGGTTTTTTCAATCTTTATTTTTACGCATTTTTATTTTTTGTTTTTGTTTTTTGTTTTTTTTTTTAGTGAAAAGTGTTTTCTGGGGTTTTTTGGTATTTTTTGAGATTAGTGTGAATATTTTTGAATGTTTTGATAACTTTTGGATTAATTTGGGAATTAATCTTAATAGTTTCAATATTTTTGAATGTTTTTTCTCTTGTGGCCTCTGGGTGGGGGTGGTGAGCTTTTCTTCCTCTCTACAATTTTTCTCTTCTGTCCTCTGGGTGTCGCTTCCGGTAAGTATTTTCTTCATTTTCTCAGTTGAGTTCTGGTCGTCATGGAGTGAAGACGTCTCTTGGTAAGCTCCCTGGAGGTTTTTTTTTGGGGGGGGGGTTGTGGTGGTTTTTTTGGGGAGGGGGTCTTTGTGATGTTTTTGTGTGTCGTTTTGACTGTTTTTGTGACTGTTTTTGACTGTTTTGGTGTGTACTTTTTTTTGGTGGGGGTGTCTTTTTTTTCATGGGACAGGTTCCATCTCTGGCCCATGGAAAGAAAAGGGCGGGGGGGTTTCTTTTTCTTCACGGGCCAGGCTTGATCCCTGGCCCGTTGTAAGTAAGAGCAGCGGCGGCGGGGTTTTTTTATTTTATTTTTCTCGTGCCGGCTGCCTCAGTGTTCTGCACACTAATGGCGCGCAGGAGGCTGGGGCTTGTAGTTTTGCCTGCGCGTGTTTGGTTACTGCAGCGGTTTATTTCCTGCGGCTTTTTGTTGGTTGGCCTCGGTGGGTTTCCAAACATTCCTTTTGCCGCGCTGCTCAGCCTGATTGGCTCTGGTACAGCGCAAGGAACATTGGGAATTGAAGTTCCCTCTTTTTGTTTGCGTCTGGGGGGCTCCTGCCCCCCGGCTGAAAATTTCAAACCAACAGTTACCTGCGAACCCCATTCAGGCGAGTGCACGGAGGCTCGGACGGGGCTAGTGGGGCCTGGTGCAACATCCTTTGTCACATTCCAATGGTTAACGCACCATTTTATAGGTATAGATAACAATTATTATTATTATCATCATCGTCGTCATCGTTGTTGTTGTTGTTGTTGTTGTTGTTATTCCCATCACATCATAATAATAAGGCAAGAGGCAAAAAGTGGAAAGACAGGAGCACCAGCAAGCATGGGGATGGTCAGGAAGGGTAGGCCCAAGGGCGGGGGGGAGCGCGCGGTTGCGCCGCACCAACCCCTCTTAGGGCCATCCATTATAAAGACCAGCCATTGGGAGCACAGTGGAAGAGGCCAGGGAAACCCCACATATCTGCCCCCCCCACCAGAATATCCCTGGTGGGCTGAGGGGAGTGAAAGCCATGGGGGTGGGGGGGGGCAGGCCCTGCGGGATGTGTGCCTAAATTATACCAAATACTCACGGGCACCCCGGGTGCCAGCCCCAGAAGGGGCGAAGCCGAAGAGGACAGTCGTGAGAGTACCGGGCTGGCAACCAGAGCGGCAAATCCCCCTGGGTAGGTTGATGGAGCGTGGGCACTAACAGGGAGCCCCATGGCAGGAGAAATGACAGGGGGGAACCTGGAGGGGGTCCAGAGGGCATCCCAGGATGGGCAAGGGAATGAGCCCTGGCAGGGGTGCAGCGGCGCGACCCCAAACAGGAGAGGTGTGTGTGTGGGGGTGTCAACACTGCCACCCTGTGAAACAGGGCGGCTGCAGAAGCATGTGGACCTGGCTCAGAGGGAGAAAAGGGTAAGTGTCGAGCTTGAGATAAGGCAGCATGGCGAAGCGGAATGGGAACGGTTCCACTTTTGCCTTGCTGCAAAGGATCTGCCAAAGGAGAAGCAGAACAGAAGCTTCTCTGTCCGGGAGCAGGAAGCCGAAGGGCGAGGCACTGGCAGGGAGCCTGACCGACTGGAAAATGAGTGCGCTCCCATCTCTTCCGGGGTGGGAGCAGCAAAGCGTGCAGAGGGGCTGCCGGCGCACATGCATTCTATAGGGTGGCTTAGTGGTTAAGATGCTGAACTTGACAACTGGAAGGTCGGCAGGTCAGCAGTACAAGATCCAAGAGCTGCATGATGGAGGGAGCTCCTGTCATCTTTCCCAGTTCCTGCCAACCTGGCATTTCGAAAGCAAGAAATTGCAAGTAGATAAATAAGTGCCACTTTGGCGGGAAAGGTAACAGTCTTCCTTGCACTCCGGTGTGTAGTCATGCCTGCCACATTTCTACGGAAATGTCTGCACATGCAGACAGTGCGGGATCTTTAGCTATAAACGGAGATGAGCACTAAACCCTAGAGTCAGATACGACTGGCTTTCGAGCAAGGGTGACCTTTACCATTTACCTTGCTGTCTTCAAAATCCTAATTTTAGTTATCTGGTGATATAGCTTGTAAAGGGCTAACGCCCTATCAAAACAATTTCGGGTTTCACAATCTTTTTCAAAAGTCTGAAATTGATTTTTACAACATCCACCATGTCTAATATTTTCCCCGCGCTGCAAATGACTGAGATACATCTGTTTGCAAATTGCACTCTGAATTACGTTGCAAATTACTTAACACAAAACTGGAAAAAATGAGGAGTGGGGGGGGAATGTGGTTAGACTTCCTGCACATAAAAAGCCATCGCGGTAGGGTGGATGTGTAGATGGGGTCGTTGTAGCAGCCAGCAAGCATATGCACAGGCTAATTGGATCATCCATTCTGCATGACTTCCTTGTTAGCACACTGAAGCTGAGGAAATGCGAGCAAATCACAGCAGCATTTAGGTATGATTACAACACTCTCTCTTGCCACTGGCTTCATCCATAGTTTACTTTCACTAGAAGTGCAACATTTTCTTAGCAGCATGTTAAGTTGGCTTTGTTGTTATACATCCTGAAATTCATTCAAACATACCTAAATTTTGAATCCCTTTTAATATCTATATCTATAAAACAGAAGTGTGGGTTTGTATGTGCTCGAAAGGCTCCCACACCCCTGGACCGATCACACTGAAATTTGGCACATATGTACCTTGGGCTGGTGAGATCAGCACTGCAGGGGTTGCAAGCCCCATGGGGGGGGCATACGCATCCCAAATTGTGCATGTGCGTGCATGCCGGGTAATCAGCTAGTGTGTGCGTGTGCGTGCATGTGCATGTGCATGTGTGTGCGCGCGCACACGCACACACACACACTAGCTGATTACCTGGCACGCATGCACATGCACGCACATGTGTGTGTACGCCTGCTCACGCGTGTGCGTCCGTGCGCACACACACCAATATATATATATATATATATATATATATATATATATATATATATATATATATATATATATATATATATATATATATATATATATATATATATATATATATATATATATATATATATATATATATATATATATATATATATATATATATATATATATATACTGTATACAGTAGAACCTCGTATAATGAAAATAATTGGTTCCACAAGGCTTTTTGTTATACTTTTCCTCCCACTGTATGATGCATGCAATGTACAACGAAAATCTCTATGGGAAAAATGATACAATGTAAATCTCTATGGGAAAAATCATACAACAAAATTTCTATGGGGAAAAATTGTACAAAGAAAATATTCATTGTACGGTTTTTCCCTTAGAGATTTTTGTTGTACGATGCACCCATTTCTTTCAAAATTCTCTTCGTTGTATGATTTTTGTTGTAGTATGATGCATTCGTTATACGAGGTTCGACTCTCTCTCTCTCTCTCTGTGTTGGCTCAAGTGGTTAAGATGCTGAACTCGCTGACTGGAAGGTCAGAGTTTGATTCCCGGGTACTGCACGACGGAGTGAGCTCCCAGCTCTGTCCCAGCTCCTGCTAGCCTAGCAGGTTGAAAGCAAGAAAGTGCAAGTAGATAAAAAGGGCCCACTTTGGTGGAAAGGTAAATAGTGTTCCATGCTCTCCGGTGTCTAGTCATGCCTGCCACATAACCACGGAAACGTCTGCAGAAGCAGACAGTGCTGGCTCTTCGGCTATAAACAGAGATGAGCATTGAATCCTGGATACGACTGGCTTTCGAGCAAAGGCGACCTTTACCTTTACATAAGTCTGCATTGGCTTAGTGGTTAAGAGGCTGAACTTGATGGCTGGAAGTTTGGCAGATCAGCAGTTTGAGACCCAAGTGATGTGCAACAGAGTGAGCTCCCATCTCTGTCCCATCTCTGTCCCACCTCCTAGCAGTTCGAAAGCTTGAAATTGCAAGTAGATCCATAGCTGCCGCTTTGGCGGGAAAGGTAACAGAGTTCCGTGTGCTCTGGCCATTAAGTTGACCACAGTTTCAAGACCACAATTGGATTGATCTTTCCCAGCACCCTTTACCACCTGCCTGGGCCATGTGTCAAGTGGAGAGAGGTCATCCACTTGATATCACTATGCTTCTTCTCCCTGTGTATCGACGGACGTGTAATTGCACGCATGTAATTGTCCTAGAGTGGACAGATGCACAGAGGAAGCATGGCCATAACATCCCCATGGAATGTTTCTTCCCTTGAGCACAACATATCCACCATTTCCGTTTAAAAAACTGAGGTGGGAAAGTACCTTTTGGGAGATGAGCATCTATTGCCCCTGTGGAAAGAGACCTGGGGTGGAAGGTGTGCCTCACCCTCCCTGCTGGGCTTTCGGCAAAGGTCACCTTGAGTGTAACTTTGCTCCAAGCAGCAAGTGTGTCTTGCCAGATATTTCTCAACTGAGGCGAAGGGAACGTTGTGTTTTCACATTGATCAATGACACAGAGCAGATTACACTCACCTAAAAAGCCTCGATGGTTGGCGGCAAGATAAACGACGCGTTTCTCTTCTTCCTTATCTAGTGGTTTATTTAACTTTATAACACTTTAAAGTGCAAAGTGGTTTTCTGGGCTACGGATGAAGTCAGGGGAAAGAGACTTCTCATGTTTTCCAGAACATACGCTTATAGTCTTTTATGGTCTTCCTTTCTATTCAAGTGACACAGGGCGATATTGAAAGTCTGCATGGACAAGATCCGCAGCAACAAAGAGGGTGTGTATGTATGCATACACAAAAACTGCTGCAGAGCCTTATGGAAGGAAAGGTTGATAAGCAGGAGACCATGAGTCGCATCACTGCCTCTCCACAAAACAAAATCCATTAGCATCGTCATTATCATCCTTTTAAAAACAGCAACAACAGATGCTCCTAAAATTACATTGGTCGGTTTTGGAGTCTGTGCATAGATTTAGAGATAATTACTAGGATTCCTTCGCAACTTCTGGACCTTGTGATTTGCTAGGCTTTGTGTCTGGTACGTCTTCAAGCTTTCTCCTTGTTCACTAAGTCTGCAAACATCTCGTTGTCCAAACTACAAGGCCAGGGCAGAGTCTGGGGAGAAAGCCATCTTCTGGAGATGATGCCTCCGAGAATTTCAATTCAATTCAATTATTCGACGTGTATGCCGCCCCACTCACAATGCGACTCTGGGCGGCTAACAAAAAGCAAAATATCACAGTTACAAAAAATGCAATTACAATTATAAAGTAATTACCAAAACATTTCAAAAGCAAAACTCAGAAATACATTTCCCATGTGGGGCCAAGTTATCCTGCCATGGTAATAGAGTAGGCCCTTCTGCCAGCGACTCGATGCCGAGTGTCAAGCAGCGGTTAGCTAACCTGACCACCCTGAGGACTAATGGCATTGGGTGGTGAAGTCCACAGGGATGGGTGATGGTCCCCAAGTGGATTAAATCCCACTTGAATCCATCTTGATGGAGGGCATCAGCTTCATCCATCCTGGCCTGGGGCCAATGAGGACTTTGCGTGCCAAAAGGGACCAGAAAGTGACTCACGGAACTGGATCAGTGGTACTATGTGTGTTATGCTGCAACGAGGAAGGCAGATGAAAGGCCACTTCATGATCGCCATGAGGATTGCCTATACTTGGATTCAGATACAGAAGAAGAAGAAAAGAAGAGGGAGGAGGAGGGTGTTGACTGAGGTTGGATGGATGGATGGCAGACCTTTCCCAAGCTCTGCCCTAGAGTTGTCAAGGAGAGCGCTCCCTGCATTTAGAAAGGGCTTCTCCATTTCTGCTAAGAGGAATCCACAATGCTAGCTATAACACACCATCAGTTGAAGCCCTATTAATCTGAACACATGCACTCTATGTCAATGGACATGTGGTCCTACCCCATTGTTGTTACCTCTGCCACCAACACGAGCTGGTGGCAGAGGATGGTGGTGGCAGTAGCTCTTCAGCTTTAGAAAGAGCAAAGTCCCCTCGTTTCCTTGAGTTTGGGCCCGGTTCTGGTTCTGAGAGAGCCAAGTGAGTTGGCTCGATGCGCAGAGACCGCCCATCAGTCATTCTCTCACTTCTTCGAATGGCGGCACAAAATCAGAAGACCATACAGGTGAGAGTTAAGATTGCAATTTCCCAGGCAGGAGCAAAAGGCAGAAACAAGAAGATTAAGCTGTTTCAAGTGTTTCTCATTCCATTAATGAGCAGCTACATCAAATTATACCATATCTCTGAGATAATTAAACCATCTCAGCCAAAGCAAGACTTAAAGTGCGCACGCACACACGGGGAATAATTGTTTCGCCTCAACAACAAGTAATGCCATGGTTCCTTTGGCTAGGTGGGAAGCAGGGGCAAGCGGAGGATGGGATGTGGGAGAAAGGTGGCTGTCAAAAGTCAGACTTTGGACTGCAGGTCCCATCATCCACCAACACTCTTTCTCTGCCCTCCCCTCACCCCAAATTAACTTTTAACAACTCTGGACAGATCTGATTTTGGGTGGGGCATTAAATGGCCTTGAGTCATAGCAGGCCCTGAAACCAAGGAATTAAAAGTAATGTAGTTACCTGTAACTGATTACTTTTCAGGATAACAAAAGTATAACTGAACTCCATTTCAAAGGTGCCTATAATAATATTTTCGTGTCAGAAATTATTCTGGGTTGAAAGGATTTTTGCAGGAAAAAAACACCACTTGGGGAACACCCAAATGAGGCTCCTTTCATGTCCCCAAGAGCTGGGACAGAGACGAGGGGCGCTCAATCTGTCATGCAGTACCTGGGTCTTGAACTGCCAACATGCCAGCCTTCCAGCTAACAAGGCGAGCTTCTTAACCACTGAGCTGCTGCAGTGCCCTAAGAAGTACTCACAAAGGAAGTGGGGTGGTGGTTGCTGTTGTTGTTGTTGTTGTTGTTTTTTTGGGGGGGTATCAATAATATTTCCTAGTAACATTCAAAAGTTATTTTTCAAGCATATTGCAGAGATATTTTGACAGGGATTTTCCTAGACTCCTATGATATTTTTTCGGTATTCTAAAAGTTGTAAGGAAAGTAGCTTGTTTTGATTCACCATCTGTAAGATTCATGGCACGGTTTCAAGGGCTATCACTCCAGGGGGTTCCAGTAGAAACCAAATTCTCATTTCTTAGGAGGCAGAAGAGGGTTTTGATGTGGAGGAGGTCAAAACAGAAAATGAATCTCCACAGAAAGAAAAGTGAGGAGGATGAGAACACATACAGAGAGAGAGAGAGAGAGAGAGAGAGGAGAGATAGATTGGCCTAGTGCAGGGGGTGGTCAGCAGACTTGGCTCTCCAGATGTTCTTGGACTTCAATTCCCAAAACCCCTGATCAGCAGGCATGATGCCTTGGGCTTCTGAGAATTGAAGTCCAAGAACACCCGGAGAGCCAAGTTTGCCGACCACTGCTCTATAAGAACAAGTTGCTTACCTGTAACTGTTCTTGTTCTCCATGGTTCCCTGTGAACCCAAATGAATGGGTTTACTGTGTGTATGCAGTAAACCCAATCATGTGGATTCACAGAGGCCATGAAGGTGAATTTGATAGAGCATAGGGGCTGATCTACACTATAGGTCTGTGATGGCCAACCTTGCCTCTCCAGATGTTCTTGGACTTCAATTCCCAGAAGCCCAAGTCAGTACACCTGTAGATCAGGGCTTCTGGGAACTGAAGTTCAAGAACACCTGGAGTGCCAAGGTTCACCATCACTGCCATAGGTCCTCAAATTTGGCTCTCCAGATGTTCTTGGACTTCAATTCCCAGAAGCCTAAGTCAGTACACCTGTAGATCAGGGCTTCTGGGAACTGAAGTTCAAGAACACCTGGAGTGCCAAGGTTCACCATCACTGCCATAGGTCCTCAAATTTGGCTCTCCAGATGTTCTTGGACTTCAATTCCCAGAAGCCTAAGTCAGTACACCTGTAGATCAGGGCTTCTGGGAACTGAAGTTCAAGAACACCTGGAGTGCCAAGGTTCACCATCACTGCCATAGGTCCTCAAACTTGGCTCTCCAGATGTTCTTGGACTTCAATTCCCAGAAGCCCTGAGCAGCGGTTGTGCTGACTTGGGCTTCTGGAAACTGAAGTCCAAGAACATGTGGAGAGCCAAATTTGAGGAACCCTAGCCTAGAGTCATCTGGTGGGCTTCGTGGATGACTGGGTCTTAACTACTACCTATTGCATCTTTTAATGCCATTGTTTCCACAATAACAGTGACCTCTGAGCAAGTCAGTGGCCATTTAGCTCTGCCACCCTCCCACCGCAAATTTGTCTGAACAACACAACATAATTAACACATCCGGTACGTCTGTCAAGTAAAGCTCTCCTAGGGAGAGTCATTTGCACACATTAATTAAATGTGCTCCCCGAGATCATTTAGAAACAACAACAGCAAAAATTTAACACATAAATAAATGTGAAAAGATCATGTTTGCCAACTTAATTTATGCCTTGTATTCTGGAGAGAGGGTTTTGTTTTTTTTTACAACTGGATGAAAGTTGCTGGAAAGAGCTTTTGCAATTTGAAACCCCGACAGATCCTTTAGTTTAGTGCTGGGATAATTTATTGATGTACAAAAAAAGTTGGAAACAAACAGTTCATTTGTGGTATTTTTTTATGTACTGTGTCTGCTGTGAGTGAGGAAAGGAGACTATTAAACAGGAGGCACGAGATCTTCCTTGGACGGGGGATGAAATCTTGCGGAGCAGATTTTTCCTTCTGCAGAAAGTCTACCCAAAAGCCAGACTTTCTTTGTCACAAAGGGGGCAGTTGGGGGTGGAGGTGGGGGTCTGTTGTGTGCTTTTCATTCCCAGGTGTTGCAGGAAAGACAGGTACATGGTGTTGTGCTCCCAAAGTGGTTAAAAGTGGAGGTTTCTACTTAAATACTCCATGATCTATTTTTTTAACTTAAGCACTCTTTACTGTATAATTATAGAGCAAAGAGATGCAGCTCCGTTTACAGGGGTTCCCAACCTTTTTACGCCACAGGCCAGACCACGCAACCCGGACAGCTGAGCGGGCTGGACTGGTGGTTTCCCCCAGCCTAAACACTGCCATTATTATTATTATTATTATTATTATTATTATTATTATTATTATTATTATTATTATTATTATTATTATTATTATTATTATTATTATTATTATTATTATTATTATTATTATTATTATTATCATCATCCCGCCCTTCTGGCGCAAGCCAGCGCCACCCAAAGCGGCTAACAACATAAGAAGAGAAAGCTCTCCACAACAAAAGAAAGCTTTCTCAACAATACAAAATGCATAATACAATAAATACAAGGAATGCAAAGAGATACAATTACAATAAAATACAGAATGTAAAAAAGTATCACCTAGACAATACAATAAAATAGTCAATACAATATCGTATTACAATCCAATTTACAATATCATATCCTGATGTACGGTATACATCACGAAAGCATGTACACCCATGGCTGTCGTAAATGCGTCTGCTCTGCATCCACTTCCGGTGCGGTGCGGTGGCAGCAACGTGAGCCACATGAAATGGTGCCATGGGTCGGGTCCGGCCCATGGGCCATAGGTTGGGAACCCCTACCCTAATATATCAATTTACTTTCTAAAGGTTGTAGCAAGCAAGCAATTGTAGTAAACCGCCTTTCAGAAAACCAAAATGAGGAAGGACTTGTTGACAAAACAAACTTTTGTGCTGAAGTGCTTGGGTAAGACACAATCTCTGAAAAAGGTTTGTACAAACATGAGAAGCAGAGAACTCATTGGATGGCAAATTCACCTCTAGATGCCTTTACTTTCTTGTTCACATGTGTATCTGAGCTAGGAAATGGATGCATACTATTAATATTATTTACAATTCACCCTTTAGCATCCTTGGCATGCATCCTATGACCTCTGGCTGCAAACTCAACCTTGAATGTTACCAGATTAGCTTTCACACCTTATTATTTTTAGGACTTGATAAATTGAACAAAACAGTTATAATGAACCTTCAGGGGTGCAGCTGAAAATTACTTACCCTAATTGGTATCTTTATAAATCTTGAATGTGTGGCTGGGCACACATGACCCCTTGTAAATGTCAACAGTGCTGACAGCTAATGGAATGGGGGCCAACAAGACCTTCACACTCTGGCCATGCACTCATGCTCTAAAATGAAATTTAGGAACTTGGAGGTTCCTACTCATGTAAACTGGCTGTAGGAAACATCTGCTCTGCACATAAGATCATTGACGCTTCTCAAGGGGAGGTCCTTCACTACCATGTTCCAGCTGAAGGTCTTGCAGATGTTAAACATCTGCACAAATTCTTTGAGAGTGTTGAAAACTATTTGGGTCCAGATTAAGAAGTTGACCTCCAGTCACCGAGGACTCTAAAGCAAAAGTGAGATTCTGTTTATGTTGTAGGATACTGGATTTTGCTCACAATGTCTGCTGGCAGGCCACTACAATGCAAAAGGAGGAAACCTCTTGAGCCCTGGGATACTCCTACTTTACCCTCCACTCTTTAACAATGAAAGAGCTACAAGAGAAGAGTTCTTTCATGATACTGTACATTAATATCCCACTTCCTTCCCATAGGTTCAAGGCAGTGTATTTGGTTCTCTTCTGCTCCACTTTCTCCTACCAAACCCCTCCCAGGAGGTGGACCTGACTGAGATAATATGTTGGTCCCAATGCCACCCATTGACTCTCATGGCCAAGTGAGGATTTATTGAAAGTCTGGTCTCCTAAATCCTCATTCAACACTATAACCAATACACAACAAAAGAACATAAGATATTGTAGGGTGCAACTTAGTTATGGCAAGAGAGAGGGGGCTGCAAGTAGCAAATTATTGGTAAATAGTGACTTTCAGAACTTCAGAAAACAGGGCTGAGCTTGGGAGGAAGGAGATCTGCAGGAGACCAAGCTGAACACTGATGTGTATGTGTGTGTGTCTATGAAAACGCAGGTGGCAATGTCTACTAAATATTCACACAGAGAACATTTTTATCCAACACATCCCTCTTCTTCACTTTTTGGTGGTTATTTATTTTTCAAAGGGGTTTCAGTATGCCCCTTTTCTTCTTGTTCTGTATCTGAATCCGAATACAGTATTGGCTATCCACATGGTGATCAGCCATGAAGACGGTCTTGAGAATATAATGCAGAGGCCTTTCCTCTGCCTTCCACATCACAGCATGACCCCCCATAGTACCACTGATCCAGTTCCACAAGTCACTTTCTGATCCTGAATCCTTTTGGCACACAAAGTCCTCCTCAGACCCAGGCCAGGATGGATGAAGCTCTTGCCCTCTATAAAGATAGATCCAAGTGCTATTTAATCCACTTGGGGACCATCACCCTCCCCTGTGGACTTGGCCACCCAAGGCTGTGAAACCTCAAGGTAGCCAGGTTAGTTAGTTAGTTAGTTAGTTATTTAGTTAGTTAGTTAGTTAACTGCCACCTGATACTCAGCATTGAGTCACTAGCAGTAAGGTCTACTCTGCTACCATAGCAGGATAACCTGGCCAGACTAGAATTTCAGCCTGGGTGCTACTGATTATGAGACTGAACATCCTGGCTTGGTCTAAGTTGAACAAAGTTGGACAGTTTCATGGAGACAGACATGCTCCCATTTCCAGAGGAAGCGAAGGAGCCATTTAAAGGCCCGTGTTTTTCATTTAGCCTTGCCTTCTTATCCAGCGGCCCATTGGGCTGAGCCTCTGATGCTGCTGCCAATCTCCACCAGCACCTTGATGCCACATCAAGACACCCCGGGAACTCTTTCATCTTGCTGACAGCATTTAGGGATGAGAATTGGGGAAGGGGGAGAGCTGTCTCTCAAAAACTAGCAAAAGAGACCCTGGCAGGCAGGGAGATTGCTCCTACGTTGCTTAGCAACCCTCGCCCGCACAAGGATCTGCCAAAGACACAGGAACTGCCCAGCAAGAGAAGAAAGGCAGCCAGGACTGGGCAAAGACATTCGGCATGGCTAGGATGTAACATCCAAGTGGCATGGTGTGCCCTTACCACCCCCAAACATGGGGCACCATTTGCTAGGAAAGTTCTCCGCAGAAGCCCCACTGAACAGGGTAAGTCCTCTGGAAGACCAGGAAATAAGAAGTCAAGAGAAGGCCTTCTTTATATAAAATGTTCTCATCGCACATGCCAATCTATGCGATCCTGCTCCATCCTTTCATTGTGAAGTGGCAGAAATTTCTTTCCAATGAAAGATAATCTTGGTCAGGTTCTCCCAACCTGGCTAAGCTTTGAGTGCAGCCACAGCAGCAGATGGTGGCTAAGTTAAGCCTAGTTGAGTACTGAGAGCTGTGACTGCCAAAGGGCAAACCAGCTGCAGCGTCTCTACACAGACTCTGATCCAGATCAGTGGTAGGATTACATGTACTGAGGAACTGGCGGATTCTCAAGAGCATGAAGATACCAATGGCAGCATCATGAGTCTGAGCCACAGCAGTCTTCCATACACTCATTATGAAAATGATGATTGAACATGGATGGAGAGAGCTTCAGAAGAACCAGCGCCTGCCTAAGGATGGATCCAACCAGAAGATGGATCGGGTTTCTTATGTCCTGGGATTTGCTTTGCAAGCCTGTTACACTGCAGAAAAATCTGGTTTTGCTTCTGTTGTTGATGGTGATAACAAGACCAATACTCATGTCCTGCAATCCCAAAAATATTCATGGTGCAAGGAAGCCAATGGTCTCCTTGCCAGCAAAAGGAAGGTTTTTTTGGTTATCCTCCTGATTTTTAAGCTCTTCAGCCTAGAATGCCCAAGTCTTCCGTCAAATCTCAAATCACACTGACTTAAAAGTAAATGCAGAATTTGTCCATAATTTCAGCCATGATTAATCTAAAGGGATGGATGGAAAATTCTAGTTGTAGCTAGATAAAAAGTGTTGCTCTTCAGACATACATACTCTCAGTGAAATATATTAGAGTGATGGCATATTGGTATGGATTTTTCTGAAGGAAACTCAGTGGCCAGATTTAATTTCTCTCTTATTGTCTTGTGGAGTGTGTGGAGAATGAGCAAACCAGTTGGTCAGCAGGGATACAAGACAGTGAAGAGTTTGTATTTACCTATTTTATTTTATTTTTGCAATACATATTTATGCCCCTTAGCAGCTCCTGCATTATACCGAAAGTTTTTGCTGTATGCAAAGCCTACCTACCTGTGGATAGCAGACAGAAGATGATGGGAAATGCTCATCAAAAGTTCCATCTCAGTAAAGAATAACTTTGCACTGTTTAAAATAAAGTTGTGAATAAAGTATGCATGGTGCATAGGAGTAATGGCCCACCTTGGCACTCCAGCTGTTCTTCAACTTCAATTCCCAGAAGCCCTGATCAGCAGGAGTGCTGACTTGGGCTTCTGGGAATTGAAGTTGAAGAACACCTGGAGTGCCAAGGTTCGCCATCACAGGTGTATAGGATGCTTCTTGAAAGGGTGACTAGTTCATTGACTCTTTGGCTTTTTGGAGATATCTCCATACTTTCCAACTTACTATTATTTTAAAAAAGCTACACGTTTGCTCCAAAATCCAGATGATTTCAGCACACCCTCCATTTCTACGGATGCTAGAGTATCCTATTCTAATGAAGTTAGAGTCTAAGGAAGTCACAGCTCTTCAATCCAGAGTTCGCCCACAGTTTTCCTAATTTCTTGCTAGGTTGGCAGGAGGTGCTCATTCCGTGGCCGACTACACAGAATGCATTTAGGACAGCTGAAGACTAACTTTTGGCTGATGTAAAAGCATTTACAACAGCCATAAACGAGTCCGTAGTGGATTCTGGCAGTGGGGGTAGTAGCATTGGCTGGACCACCAGTCTTGGCCCACCAACTGTCTGAGGGAGTGTGACTTGGCCCTCAACTTCGAAAGGTTGGCAACCCCTGATTTAGAGGACACGACAGAAACCTACCAACAGTGTGGCTTCTCTTTGTCTTGGAAGGTGCTCCGAATCACCGGCAGTGAACCTTCTGCCATGCAGTGCCATGAAATGGCTTTTGTAAGCTGGCGCTCAAAGATCACTAGACCCCTGTCAAGGGGCTTCTGCAGAAATGTCCAAGAACAAAATGGGTAAAAATGTGCTTTATATGGTTCTTCCTCAGATAGCTCTGCAGCTTTTTTTTTAAAAAAAATATCCCTTTGATAGAAAGGAAAAAGGAACTTCAAAAGAAATATTTTTCCCCTTCTTACTGAAGAACAAAGTGGCGGATGGGGCCAGGGAACTGTGAGAAGAGGCTCAACATTAGGGGACTAATCATCCCCAGCTAGGAAATAAAACTTGACAGACAATTATTATTATTATTATTATTATTATTATTATTATTATTATTATTATTATTATTATTATTATTATTATTATTATTATTATTATTATTATTATTATTATTATTATTATTATTATTATTAGACTCAGGGCGGCTAAGAAAAATGCAAATCATAACAGTGAATAAATCACATAACAGCGAATAAATCACAATATAAATCACCACATCATAAAACATGATAAAATACTCATAAAATATTCATAAATGTCCATATTCATAAATGTTCATTTAAAGTCCTGTAGCAGCGCAAATAACATGTCCTCATCCATCCAAAGGGGCCGCAGAGGATCCTATCCTATCGCGAGCTTTTCTTCTCCCCGCCCAAGTAGTTAGGGGCCTGGGTCAGCTGGACGGTGGTCTCCGGCCACCCAGAGAAGCCGACGACTTTTCTTCTCCCCAGCCCCGGGTGGAAGGGGCCCGGGTCAGCTATTATTGTTCTTATTGTTGTTGTTGTTGTTGTTGTTGTTGTTGTTGTTGTTGTTGTTGTTGTTGTTATTGTTCGACTTATATGCCGCCCCACTCGCGAAGTGTGACTTTGGGCGGCTCACAAACATATCCTAACCTCAACAGTATACATCAACTCGATGAAATACCATAAGATACAATTTACACACTAAAACACAATTTAACACTAAAATATCAAATATCAAATAAATAATGAAAAGTCCTTGCTGCTCAACGTCCTCAAGGGAGCCCGGGGCTCAACATCCTCTGCAACTTCGGCAGTTTTTTTAGAGCACTCCGATTCCTTGGCTTGTGCAGTAGAGAAATGTTCTCTGATGCTGTCAGGCAGGACAGCTTAGCCACTTGGGTTTCATAGCTGGCCCCATCATGAGTACAACATTTAGATTTCAATGGGCTGCTGAGAAGAGTGAGGGAGGAAACACTCCCATTGGGCTGCTGGGCGGAGAGGCAGTGCGAACTCTGTGCTGGGGCAACGGCATGCACATCCACAAAGAGGACTCTGAGTGCCCCTTCTGGCACGGGAGCCATAGGTTCACCACCACTGTTTTAGGCCATCTAGCCAATGCCAGGATTGTTTTGAGAATGGCAGGAGGTTCTTCACCCTCCTCGCAAGGGAGGGAGGCCATAATTCCTTCCTCTTGCCTGACAAAATGAGAAAAGCAAGGATTGGCCTCCATTGGTGAGTTATACAGACTACCCCATCTTTTGCTTTTTCTAAAGGGAGACAGCAGAGTTTAACCACTTAGTCCTTTCCATCTTGAGAAGATTGCCCAGTTGCCAATGGTGTCACTTTGGAAGATGGAATATTGCGCTTCTAAATCACTTGGGCAGAGCCGAGGGTTTCTGTCTGTGACAGTCAGACCGAGTCTGTCCTCAGTCAGACGTAGTTTATGGATCTTAAAGGGCACATAATATTGGAGATTAATAAGATCTTCCACCAACTCACAGAAATAGCCTGTGTCTGTGAGGAGACCTTCAAGATTTATGGGCAAAGCGAGCAGGAGACGCATGAAAGATGTGCAAGCACACATCACACAAACCCTTGATTGTGCCTCTGCCAGGTTTTAGTGGAAGTGCCGAGGGAAACGGCTAGGAAAACAACGGGACTTTCTGATTGAGCTCCTTATCACGTCCCTCATCTCTATAGGCACATCGCTATAGCTTTAGAGGGTCTGAAGGCATCTGTTTAAATTCGATTTCAGCTGCAAAGGAATCCCTTGGCTGCATTTCCCAGCTGCTTGTTCTTTCCAGCCGTCCAAAAGGCAGGTTGAATGGCTGTTCTATTAAGGAGGGAGACCTCGCCGTGCAACTCCATTTTGGATGGGAGCAAGCTGCACGTTCAGGGAGAGGAATTGTATGGTGCCAGAACTGGGGGAAGGGCTTTGACGAAGAAGCCACAATGCAATATAATGTCTCACTTGAGAAGCCCTTGATGCTGGGAAAGGTGGAGGGCAAAAGAAGAAGGGGACGGCCAAAAATGAGATGGCTAGATGGTATGGTAGATGCAACGGGCACAGAGCTCGGTGAGTTGAGGAGGAGGGTGGAGGACAGGGGTGCCTGGTGGGCAATGGTCCATGGGGTCACACAGGGTCGGAGTCGAATGTGTGTGCTGAGTGCCAGACTATATTATTGACCAGAAATCTGTGTGAGATTGCTCTTCCCGAGAACCGATGCAGAAGACACTTGCTTCTGTTGTCTGGAGGAAGGGTATGCAGTGACTCTTGATATATGTGGATAACAGAGGTGTGCAGGGCACCATGGGAAGGCACTGGACAAGGAGTGGTGGGGATGCCTATGGGGGGGGGTTGGGGGGTATCCCATACATTGGCACAATGATGGGCAATACTGCTATGTTTTTAAGGGTTTTTAATTGTTTTATATTGGTTTTAACTTGTGTACCCCAGAGTCTATCGGATTAGGGAGGTATATAAATCTATCTATTAAATTGATTAAATCAATTGCTATTGGTGCCCCAGGGCACCAGAGGTGAGGGCGAGATGGGACAAAGCCCGATTGCCCGATATACCAGCACGTGCCTGTTGGATGATGACTCCATTCAGATGTTCAGACTCGACTTTACAGGAGATCTCAAAGGAACCTAGTTGGGTCAACAGGGTTCAGCACCTTGGAGAGATCTTCTAATGCTGAGGCTAAAATTTCCATTTGTTGTTGTTCAGTCACACAGTCTTGTCCAGTGATGGAGAACCTTGGCACTCCAGATGTTCTTGGACTTCAATTCCCAGAATCCCAAGTCCCTGTGTAAACCCTTTCTGTGGATTCACAGGGACTTGGGCTTCTGGGAATTGAAGTCCAAGAACACCTGAAGTGCCAAGGTTCTCCATCATGGGTGTAGTCCGACCCCTTGCAATCCTAGGGACCACTGTACACCAGGCTCCTCTGTCATCTGCCATCCTCCTCAGCCCGCCCAGGTCTATGCCCACCACGTCAATGATGTCATCCATCCACCTCATCCTCTGCCTCCCCCTTCTCTTTTTGCCTTCGTTCTTTCCTAGCGTCAAGGCCTTCTCAAGTGAGTCCTCTCTTCTCATTTGGCGGACAAATTACCTGAGCTTCAGCTACAGTATTTGTCCTTCCAATGAGCAGTCAGGGTTGGTTTCTTCCAGGATTGACTGATTTGATCTCGTTGCAGTCATATAGATTCATTAATGAACCCAAAATCACTAGCTACATTGGTGGTGGTTGGGACTTCCAGGGCTGGTAGTCTAAATGCTTCCCACCCATTTCCTAGAAAATGAGTGGAGCTCATGCGTGGAAATATTGGCATCAAGGTCTTTGGAAGAGAAGTGTTCTTGGTGATCTTGCTAAAATTAAGTCGCAATTGCCGGTGAGAGTCTTCTTTAATATGGTGTATTCATTCATTGTTTCTCCAAAGAAGCAAACTTGTTGGAGCTAAAGCAGAAAGTACTTCTTACTATAGCAACCATGGAGTAAAAACCCTTGCAATTCCATTACAATCTCTTTGGGGTGGGTCAGTTTTCTCCTTTTGCCTCATGGACTCCTTTAGGCAAGATGGGCTGGGCAAATTTTGTGTATTCACCTGAGATCTGAACGAATGCCTTATTGAATGCACACGTTCATTCATCACAGCATGAAATCCCAAAGTTGGTTGCATTACAAATCACATATAGAATTCAAGACCAGCCGTTGGCAACACGGCCTATGTTCGGATGGAAGGTTAGGTTTTCAATTACATCTGTGCAAGCAGAGCTTGAGTAATGGGATGCTCAAACGGGAGAGCTGCAATTAAGATCAACTCTGAAATGCCTTTTGGATTTAAATCAGGGGTGCCCAAACTACAGCCCATGGGCCACATCTGGCCCCTGATGTCAATTCATCTGGCCCATGTCGCCCTCGTTGCTCCCAGAAGCGGAAGTAAAATGCACCCATCCAACTGTCCAATAGACAGATGGACATGTCAAACCCAACATTTTAAATCATTTGGGATGGCCATGAATCCGCCTCCCTGCAAGCAAGATGCCAGAGGAGCCATGACTAGCTTCTGTGCATGCCCAACCTTGCAGCAAAGCTAAGCAACAGCCACGCTGTGTCCTCTTTCTCATTATTTAAAGCAGGGGTGCCCAAACCTTTTGGTCCATGGGCCGGTCACACAGTTCAGCAGGCCACTCAGTGGTTCAGCGGGCTGGTCATGTGGTTCCTTTCACCAGAAGCGGAAGTAAAATATGCCTTGCAATCTGTTTTTTGCAACAAGATCAGATAGCTTTTGGGCTGCCATTTTCTCAGGGGTGCCCAAACTATGGCCCACGGGCTGGATACTGATCAACTGATTTTCTGTCCAATGAGGTCTCCTGAGACACGTTGCAACAAAATGAATAATTATTTAAAGAAACCGAGCAAAACATTGTTTACAATCAGAAATAACACAGCTACCTTTGCTCAAAAGCCAGTTGTATCCGTCTCTAGGGTTTAGTGCTCATCTCTGTTTACAGCCAAAGAGCTAGCGCTATCTGCATCTGCAGACATTTCCATGGACATGTGGCAGGCATGACTAGACACCAGAGTGCACAACAGTGTTTTACCTTCCCACCAAAGAGGTACCTGTTCATCTACTTGTGATTTCTTGCATTTTCGAACTGCTAGGTTGGCAGGAGCTGAGACAAGAGACAGGAGCTCATTCCGTCATGCAGTACTCGGGTCTTGAACTGCTGACCTGCCTACCTTCCAGTCATCAAGTTCAGCGTCTTAACCACTTGAGTCACCACAGTCCCTACAGACCTAAAGTATCCTTTAATTACCAAATTGAAAAATCCATTTCCAACCATCAAAAGCTGTAGCATACATGACAGTCGTAGCTACCTAATGGGAACCTCACCTGGGACCAGGTAGGCTTGGGATGGAGTTCGACAACTGAGCTGCTGTTGTAGAGAAAAGACCAGTCTCGAAGTTTCTCATCGCGTATCTACACCTGGGCATCAGGTTGAGGAAGCCTCCAGCTCACCTGATCAGGTCCACCAACCTTCACCATCTGAGACACATCTTATTGCTATTTCAGTGGTAATTTTCAGATTTGTACATGTGCCTATAAATCTGTCTGCTACTAACCTTCATGGAGTCGAATCCCATCCTCTGCCTGCCTCCTTTTCTCCATGTTTCAATCCTTCTCTGCAACATTAGTCTCAAATGCTGAAAATTCCTACATTCTCGCCATAACTCTAATTGTGCTGCGCCATTGACATGTTTGCCGACGCTGTCAAAGAGGCAGCCAGTTATAATTATTTTCTCAATCATTCTTCATGAATTAAACACTCCGGGCAACACTAAAAGTAAACTTAATCACCAGAAACAATATAAATTTTTTTTTAAAAAAAGGCAGATCTTATTAGACAGCCATTTTTAAAGCTGATTTCCCCGTAGTTCCATTCCTCAAATGGTGCCTTTCTTCATAGACGGCAAGCAAAGAGCATCAGCATTTTATATGAAGCAGAAAATAAAATGATGTACTTGGGAAGGTTATTACAAACCATTTCCAAATGAAGCTTTCATCAGCCTGTGCGTCATTTTACAACGCCAGGCCAGGAGTTGGGTAAACAGGCTCATTTGGTGAAAACCAAATTAGAAAGCTGAAATATTTATGGGGTGAAAAGCCATCTGGATCAGCTGTTGGAATGGAGCAGGGCATATTGAATAAGGTTAGCATTGTTGCTGGGCCGTTCCTTCATTCTGCAAAACCTTCCTGTCTTAAAGCTCTTCTGAAGCAGTGGTTCGAACGTGGGGTCCACACCCCACTTGTGGATTCCCAGGTAACACAGTCAGTCCATTGGCTGATCAGTGCTTTGGGGAATTGAAGTCCAAGAACCAAAGGTTGAGAAACACTGCTCTGTGAATCCATACAAATGAGTTTATTGCACGTATGTGCAGTAAACCCATTCATGTGGATTGACAGAGTGGTGTTTCCCAACCGTTGGTTCTTAGACTTCAATGCCCAGATAACTCAGTCAGTCCGTTGGCTGATCAATGCTTTGGGGAATTGACTGAGGCTTTTGGGAATTGAATGGTATTTTAAATGGTTTTAATAGTTTTAAAGTTTTTAAGTGTTCTTTTAACTTTTTGTATGATGGGGATGTTTTATATTTTTTAATTTTTGATGTTAACTGTAAGCCGCCTGGAGTCACTTCGGCAAGGCAGGTGGCAATATAAATACAATAAACACAGTTAATGGGGTGTTTAAGGGTTTTTTAATTAGTTTGATGTTGCTTTTAATTGTTGTTAGATGCCCAGAGTCGTTGATGAGTTGGGCGGCAATAGAAATTTGAAGAATAAATATATACAAATAAAATAAAATAAATCCCAAAACCAAAGGTTGGGAAACAATGTTCTACAGGCTTATGCCTGACAATGGGCAACAGGTCTATACGAACTGATATTTCAAGAAACCATGTGAGTGAATTGTGTTCAGCCCACATTTCTGAGTGAATGGTCCCTCAGCTAGTATAAGAACAATATAGCCACAGATGAGTGGAAATTGTTAACCATAGATGATGCAGGTTGCAGAATGTTGGGGCTTGAAGTCCAAAGCCAGAATATTTCTCACTTACACATTTGTGGAAGGACCATCATTTGCAAGTCTGGCTCCAGAAGCATGCCTTTCTTTGTGCAACTCTCATGCACAGCTTGTGGAGTGGAGCCTGCCACCAGTCATATGATCATGAAAAGGGCAGCCGGCCAGATAAAAAATAACTCCCAATGAACCCAGATGGAAGCGGAGCAAGGCCCAATGGGAAGCTTGGTAATTCCTACAAACTGATAGAAACAAGTGGTTCCAAGAAGTACTTCCAAGAACTGGAAGCTTCAAAACACACTGGAAACACACTGGAGAAATGGCCTACATGCCCACTCATAAGCAATCCTTTAGACCCCATAAGACTTGCTCCATTACTCAGGCAGTTCTATGCATGGTGACCAAGGAACATATAGATAAATGAAGGCTTGAACTAGAAAATGACTTCAAGTGACAAGGTCAAAACAATAATATTCTAAAGTTATCAGAAAATCCAGGCAGTATGAACCAATAATATCCCTCCACATGAGCCAAACGACCTCCCCCTCCATTCGTTGATGTGTAAATAATATCTTGGTCTTCCCAAGGAAGCACTCCTTCCTGCCATTAACATTACTTTGGTGATAAACCTTTGATCTCGGGACAATAAAGATCCATCTTGGGTGCTATTAGCAAAACATTCAACCGCCTGGTTTCTGCATGTGTTTATTTTGCTCAAGCCCTGTGGATTAATCACGGCCTTTTGATAAAGGAGTGCTGTTATTTCTGACCTCTTCCCACCCAATGACCTTGAGCTCACCAGAGAAGCCAGACAAACGTAAGGATCAGGAAGTGATTATACAAATTGCTTGGGTTGGGGTATGTGTGGGAGGAGGCCAGTTGACAGCCACCAGTAAAAGCATTGATAAATATAGTCTAGCACTGGGGAACCTCAGCTGTAGCCATGGTATGGGAAGGAAAGGAAGTATTTTAAATATTTATTCCCTCACTATTTTCTCCACCATGGAAAACAGATAACTGCAGAAGAATCTGCCCATTCTCAGTTTCCTTCAAGCTCAAGACCCCCTTTCTTAGGGGCAAACTACATATTACTTTGAAAGTATCATAACCATCTTACAAATTTTACATTAAGACTCCCAACTGAGGGTGGGAGGAGGAGAAGAAGAAGAAGGCGGAGGAGATGGTGAAGAAGAAGGTGAAGAAGAAGAGGAGGAGGTGAAGAAGAAGAAGGTGAAGAAGATGAAGGTGAAGAAGAAGAATGCTCAAATGAGTTGGTTTATGAACAAGTAACCACCTACTCCTATGGCTGCCATCTTGAGCCAATTAGACTAGACTTGAAGGTCAAACTGTATGACCGAGTATAGGAGCATTTGTCCCATGTACATAATTCTTGGCTAATAAAATGGCAGCTCCCATTATTGTTGCCATACTCAAGTCAAGGGAGTTGGTTGCTAGGCCACAAGGCCTTTCAAACCTGTCCACAAAAAGGTGCCCCAGGCAGAATCTTGACATATAAAGATTTCATGGAAACAACAAGCTCTTATGATTATTTAGGAAGGCTGGTAAAGAGCACTGTGAAAGCTTTTAGCTCAGCCTTGCAATTTCTTGCGGCATTGACTTCTCCCCGCAGAGCTGCCCATCAGCATAAACAGAAGCCTCATGAGGTTCAACGAAGCGTCCGACGGCCTCCTGTCCCAGAAATTCAATAACTAAGGCAGGAAAATAAAATTCTGTTCAAACTGAATGACAGGTGGAAAAACAAAAGGCAGAACTAGGGTCACAAAAGAAAGAGAAAAGGGCATGTATGGGCCACCATGATTTAGTTAGTGCATGCAAATATCAGACTCCATTCAAGGAGTTTGGAGAGGCTTACGAGTACATCCTGAGCCACACGCTGTATTGTGTTGAGATGCATTTTTCTGAAGGATTGTGTATGCAATGCATAAAGAGCTTGCTTTTCAAAAGTACAGAAAGATGATGCCGTGAGCATACCTGTCAAGTGCGGCTCTGGAAAATACGGGACCTGAGCAGAAGCTTTCTGCGCAGAACCCTTCTGCGCATGCGTAAAACCCTTCTGCGCAGAACCTTTCTGTGCATGCGTAGAACCCTTCTGTGCATGCATAGAACCCTTCTGTGTATGTGCAGAAGGCTTCTGCACAGAAGGGTTCTACACATGCACAGAAGTGTTCTGCACAGAAGGGCATGCACAGTAACTACTTCTCCCTGCCAGTCAAATTACGGGATGGCAGCAACCGGTGAGTGGCTGAAGCAGTGCGGAAATATGGGAAATCCAGGCCGATCCAGGATACTTGACAGGTATGACCATGAGACCAGCAAATGCTTCCCTTCTGTGGTTGGCCAGAACATTTTCTCCTTGGAAGGAGAGAAGAGAAGGCCATCTAAATAACTTTTGCTCTGGTGAGATGATCCTGTATTCTTTCAACTTCAGTATTGCTTCAATGTGCAACAAGGCAGTGGTATCTGCATTGAGATTTAATCCAGTGGTTCCCAACCATTGGTTTTTGGACTTCAATTCCCAGAAGCCTACCATATATACTCAAGTATAAACCGAGTTTTTTAGCCCCAAAAATGAGGTCCAAAAAGGGGAGTTGGCTTATACACAGCAGTGTTTTCAAACCTTTGGTTCTTGGACATCAATTCTCCAGAAGCCAGAGTCAATTCCCCAAAGCATTGATCTGGCAATGTACTGACTGAGGCTTCTGGGCAGTGAAGTCCTCCTGTGGGGCCTGGGGCCCACATTGGGAATCACGGATCTAGTCCAAAGGATGGCAGCCCTGTCCAAGGTCCTGAATTCTGCACCTTGGATACCTTCTTTCAAGTATGAACTACAATCCATATTGTGGGATTGCAGTGGCTCAAGTGCTTAAGACACTGACTGGGAGGCGGAAGGTCATCATTTCGAACCCCAGGTACTGCATGATGAATCGAGTACCTGTTGTCTGTCCCAGCTTTAGCAGTTCAAAAGCAAGAAGTGCAAGTAGATAAATAGGTACCTTTTCAGTGGGACGGTAAACAGCACTTCAGTGTCTAGGAATGCCTGTCACATGTCGATGGAAATATCTGCAGATGCAGACAGTGGCTGTGAAACAGAGATGAGCACTGAACCCTAGAGTCAGATATGACTGGCTTTCAAGCAAGGGTAACCTTTACCTTTACCTATAATTGTATTGCTTGTTACTCTTGGCTTGTTTTTGAGCATAATGATGCTTTGTAATTCTGCTCTTTTATCATTCCTCTCCCCCACCCCCACTCCTCTATCAGGTACAATGCTTTTGATTTTTTGGTGGCTTGTTTAGAACTTATGTTTATTGTGAGCCGCTCTGAGCAGAGTTTGCTGTGGAAAAGTGAAGTCGAAATAAAGGAAATAGCTAACTAAATAATAACAACTGGGTTTTTTCATAAAATGCCCCTCCCTCCAGGAATCCACATGGCTACTGCATCATAACGCTTCCACAAAAGGTGTGTTTCTCAATTCTGCTCATACCTGTCAAGTTTTGGATATGGAAATAAGGGAAATTTCCTGGCAAATAAGGGATACTTGACAGCTATGCTTATCCTGTGCTGCCCTCCAATGGCGGCAATAGGGAATTGCAGTCTAATTAAAAGGGATGACGGCAGGGAAGAGGGTAAAATAAGGGGTTTTCCTGGCCAATATGGGATACTTGACAGCTATGCTTATCCTGTGCTGCCCTCCAATGGCGGCAATGGGCATTGCAGTCTAATTAATAAAGGATGACGGCGGGAAAGAGGGTGAAATAAGGGGTTTTCCTGGCCAATAAGGGATACTTGACAGCTATGATTCTGCTTCTCATGCAATGGATTGCTAGTGTCACTGAGGGTTAACAGGCACATGAAAAATGTGCTAACGAGATGTTCCTATTCTTTCTGGCATCTCCGATTGTGTCAGCTCCTCCAAAAGTTAATTAAAAAGACCTAAACTAAAACACTGACACTTAATAGCTATACAGCACGGCACATCCTATCTTCAAAGCATTTTGAAAACACTTGCTAATTGATTTAAAGTTGCTTGAGCAGTGACTTTGGAAATAGCGATCTTAATTAGTGACTTTCTTTGCCGAGTGGTGTCATAGTGTGTATGTGCAGCAAAATGCAGACTGCACCTAACAATAGAGTGGAAAGAGAAGCCAAAAAAGATCCAGAGCTCATTCGCTGAGTTATGCATGAGTGAAATAAACAGAATGGAGAGAAAAGATATGCTTCATGGTTTACATGATTTTCTTACCAATGGTCCAGCTGTGATACAGGGGGTTGGTCTTGAGACTTAGCCCTAATTTCAAGAAGCCATTTTTACTACCGGTACGCACGTACTGGTCCGATCTGTTTCATATCCATCACTGAATACTCCCAGTGGTGGGCCTCAGCAGGTTCGCACCGGTTCGCCAGAACCGGTAGCAGAAATTCTGACTGGCCCTGCCCATCCAAGTTTTGAAATAACGTGGTCCTAATTCAGGTGTAATGCAGGGTTTTCCCCCTGACCACGCCCACCAGACCACACCCACAGTGTGGTAGTAATTTTTTTGGGAGCCCACCACTGAATACACCTCCCAGAATTTCCTTAGCACCCATAAAGTTGAGTTGCAATCCAAAAGCATAAATGTACCCACCACTCGTCTGTACGGTCTGGAAGAAGAGCCAAGGTTGTCCAGGTTCCCAAGGACCAATATCTGAAGAAAAAGAGCCATGAATTCAGCACAAACAACTCCAGGACAGAAGAAGTATTCCAAAGTCTTAACATGACAGCACCAACCAAGGGGCAGAGTAGATAAAAAAGAGGCATTTTATCAGGAATTGGAGCTGATAATAATAATAATTTAGTGTCAGAAATTACTCTGGGTTGAAAGGATTTTTGCTGGAGAAACTCTGCTCAGGGGATGCCCAAATAAGGCTCCTTTCGTGTCCCCAAGATCTTTTCCCACCCAAGTGGTCCCTATTATCAACTTGCATTTTCTTGCTTTCGAACTGCTAGGTTGGCAGGAGCTGGGACAGAGACGGGCGCTCAAACCATCATGCAGTACCCGGGTCATGAACTGCCGACTTGCTGACTTTTCAGATAACAAGGCTGATTACAGGCATTGTTTCATAAGCTCTTCCTGCATCAGGCTGAAAGGTGGTGTATATTCTCAGTTTTCTTGTTCTTGTGCAATACATGACATCATCCAAATGTTTATGTTCCTCGCCTACAAGATTGCAAGATGTCCTTCGTAAGTCTTCGAGAAAATGTACACATTAGTTTAAAAAAAAAAACCCATCATGGCAACATTTCAGTAAATGTACAAACTAGAATTTCTGCCTTGTTGCCTGCTCAGTTAAAAAGTTGAAGCAATGAATGAGTTGTTTGTATCTTTATTAGAAATCAGTCTGTTCGTTTGTGTTTTCTGTAGCTGGAAGGTTGGCTTATGAAATGAAAATATACTAAATATACACATTCTCCACAACAACAAATGCCTGGATTTTTTGTGCTTATTTTAGTGGCCGCTGTCTTGATTCCCCCACCTCCACCCCTACTAAGATTTGGGTTGATAAATTTTCATTTCAAGAATCCTAACAAATCCTAACATCAACAATTTGAGATATGCAGATGATACTACTTTAATCGCAGAAAGTGAGGAAGACCTAAAGAAGCTCTTGCTTATGTTGAAGGAGGAGAGTGCAAAAGCTGGATTGAGACTCAACATCAAGAAAACCAAGATAATGGCAACAGGCCCCATCAGTACATGGAAAATAGATGGGGAAGAAGGAGAAGCAGTGATGGATTTTACTTTCTTAGGATCTAAGATCACTGCAGATGGGGATTGCAGCCATGAAATAAAGATGTGATTGATGCTTGGGAGACAAGCTATGAGAAACCTGGGGAACATGGTTAAAAGCAGAGACATCACCTTGCAAAAAAAAAATGTGCATAGTCAAAGCAATGGTATTCCCGGTGGTAATGTATGGTTGTGAGAGCTGGACCATTAGGAAAGCTGAGCGCAGAAGAATAGATGCCTTTGAAATGTGGTGTTGGAGGAAAGTTTTGAGAGCGCTGGACAGCGAGGAGAACCAATAGGTCAATCTTAGAAGAAATCAACCCTGACTGCTCCTTAGAAGTTCAAATAGTAAAGATGAAGCTAAAGTACTATGGACATCAAATGAAAAGAGAGGATTCACTTGAGAAAGGCTTGATGCTGGGAAAGGTGGAGGGCAAAAGAAGAAGGGGGCAGCCAAAAATGAGATGGCTAGATGGTATTGTAGACACAATGTGCACAGAGCTGGGTGGGTTGAGGAGGATGGTGGAAGACAGAGGGGCCTGGCGGGCAATGGTCCATGGGGGTCGCAAAGGGTTGGAATCGACTGTGTGACTGAACAACGACAATCAAAGCCTCACCCAAAGTGTATTGCATCTCTCTCCCTTTCCCTCTGATAGATAGCTTCATCACAGACCTTAATAAGTTCAAGGTGCTAATTGAAAGTGATATAGAATGTCACTGCAAATTATATGTTTATTGCTTTGTAGAGAGCAAATCGATTTTAAATAACAATGTTCCATGTTATTATTTCTATTCACACGACTACTGCAGAAAGATCCCAGCTAGAGTTTCAATAAATTTTTGGCTGAAGGTAATAGTGCGCTTTTTGCAATTCCTCGTGGCTATAGAAGGATAATACTAATGTTGAAAGTACACCATTGTGAGAGAGGAGAAATCCTCGATAGTGTATTGGTCTCACGGGATTGACTGTATACATAAAACATTGTCAGTGGAAGGAAGTGTGGCTTTGAATTCTCCTCCCCTGCCTCACTTCATTCCTTCTCTAAGTCACATTTAAACCCAACCCAAATGCTTGAGGGAGCTGAAACTTCCCTTTCAATTCTTGAAATAAATGGCTCAACCTCCCAGCTGCATAGAAAATGCCATGCCAGAAAAAGAGTGGTGAGTTCACCCAACTCTACTTCAACAGCAGGATAACACATTTCAGTTCAAGAAGAAAATTCATGGATTAACACTTCACTATCATCTCATTTTGTTTACCATCTTACAAAGCAATTACGAATCTGGATCGCCTTGGCCATCATTGCTTAGCTTACTGTTTGCCAGACCAGTTGGGCTACTAATCCTAGTTGGAAATGAAAGTGTGATTCCCTCTGGCTGTACCTTCCTGCAAAGATTTGGTTAGAGCTAAGGATTGCTCCATTTAAAACTATGGGATCTTCATGGACTCCAGAACTGAAAGAAAAATAGCCCAAAGTAGAGAGACCAGGAGGTAGAGAGACCAGAAGGACTTGAAGACACCCATCAACCACAATGCATAATCACTAGACAAGAGACCGAACAACAGTTGAGCTGGTCACTGTCTTTCCCAATCAAGGGATATACTGGACACTGTACTGTAATTCAGTTTAAGCTATGAAAACCATTTCTAATTTTGCATTGGTACATATCAAATCAGCATCTTGTCTTCCTCTTCTCCTTCTTCTTCACCTTCACCTCCACCTCCACCTCTGCTCCTCCTCCACCACCACCACCACCACCACCTCTACCTCCACCTCAACCTCCACCTTCTTCTTCTTCTTCACCACCACCTCTCCTCCACCACCACCACCTCCACCACCACCTCCACCTTCTCCTCCTCCTCCTTCTTCACCATAGGAAGACAATTTTATATTGACATTCTGTCATTTAACCCAATGCTCAGTTTGGAACAGGTTGACCCGACAGCAACCAGAACAAGCCACATGTCTGAGCCTCTCAAATGGAGATGTCTGTGAGCTTTGTTGCTAAGTGACTTCCTCTCCTCAAGTCATGGAGGGAAGCGCCTTCCCATTCTCCAATTAGTTCCAGGTCTTAAAAAGGACAAGAGTATTCAGCCAGCAGTGGCCTGCAATTTGACATTTGGCCTCTGGCAGTGGAGATTAGCTCTTCAAGAGGTGAAGAAAATTTCAGATTTCTAGCCTTGAATGCCAGTTAGATCCTGAGGAAAGCTTTTAGCACAAGCAGTGCTGAAAGCTTTGCCCTTGGTGGAAGCTGAGCATCATCTCCTGTCCCCTGCCACTATCACACATGCACACACAAAGGAGTGAGGTTGCAGCTTTTATCCTAACCATGGCAAGCTTCTCTTCTATGCAAAAGGCTGCCACGTCCATGCCTATGTCTGCACTGAATGTTCCACCAGAAAATGAACTGAGGTTGCAGTGGGAGGGGGGATTTGACTGTATGTCTTTCTTTTTCTCATTGGTTTAGGCCAGAGATGGCTAACCTTGGCTTTCCAGAAGTTCTTGGGCCTCAATTCCCTGATCAACAGGTGTGCTGACTTGGGCTTCTGGGAATTGAAGTCCAAGAACACCTGGAGAGCCAAGTTAACAGACCACTGCTTTATAATGACAGATTGCTTCCCTGTAACTGTTCTTCTTAGTGGTCCCCTGTGAACCCACTTGAATGGGTTTACTGTGTCTACGTGCAATAACCAATTCTTGTGGATTCACAGAGACCATGAAGAAGAATTTGATGGAGTGTAGGGGCTGATCTAGACCATAGGTCCTCAAACTTGTTTCTCCAGATCAGTGATGCACTGCAGCAGGTTCTGTCAGGTTCTGCAGAACCGGTAGCGGAAATTCCCCCAGGCCATGCCCACCTCCATAGCCCATAATGCAGGATGTTTGCTCACGCCCACAAATTTGGCCCTGCCCACAGATTTAGCCAGCCCACAGAGTAGGTAGTAAAAAATTTTTGCAGTGCATCACTGCTCCAGATGTTCTTGGCCTTCAATTCCCAGAAGCCCTGATCAGCAGGAGTGCTGACTTGGCCTTCTGGGAATTGAAGTCCAAGAACCACCTGGAGACCCATGTTTGCAGACCCCTAATCAATAATGACAGGTTGCTTACTTGTAACTGTTTTTCTTGGTGGTCCCCCATGAACCCACATGTGGATTCACAGAGACTATGAAGAAGAACTTGATAGAGCATAGGGGATGATCTAGACCTTCATAAGTCATCAAACATGGCTCTCCAGATGTCCTTGGACTTCAATTCCCAGAAACCCTGACCAGCAGGAGTGCTGACGGGCTTCTGGTAATTGAAGTCCAAGAACACCTGGAGAGGCAAGGTTGACCTAATGCTGTCTTAATGCTATGAATCATCAAGATGAGAATTTATTTTAACTCCTTATGATTTCCCCATGCTAGGCTAAGAGTAGAGAAGGGGAAAGATATTCCCTGTCCATGTTTGTTGGTTCAGAATTGTCCTTTTTCTTTGAGAAGAGATGCACAAGACACACACAGGAAGCAGAAAATGCCCCTTTGGTGGTTAAGATGCAAGCAACCCATCCTGCTCTTCTTTTCCTTTTCCTTTCTTTTTTTGCTCACTTTCCAGCAATATTGGACAGTGTTTCAAACTTTGAATAAAACAGTTTTGGGGCAATGTACAACTACACAGGTTTGGTACTTTTGCTCAAATGGTAAGCAAAGGAGATAAGAGCCTTCACGCTCAGCCAAAAGTAAATCCACACCCTCTCCTGCAAAACTCTGGGGATGCTGACAAAACTTGGATAAGTTCTCCATGCAGTTGTGTTGTTGGAAGACAATAGTCTAAAGAAGGAGAGAGAATGGCCTTAATTATGTAGTAAATAGAGGAAGTGGCCTTATATGATGGGAATTTTTAGTCAAACGTTATCCATTCTAAGGGACTGCCATGGCTTAGTGGTTAAGATGCTGAACTTGACAACTGGAAGGTTGGCAGGTCAAGACCTGAGTGTTGCATGACGGATTGAGCTCCCGTCATCTGTCCCAGCTTCTGCCAACCTAGCAGTTCAAAAGCAAGAAATGGCAAGTAGATAACTAAGTACATGTTTGGCAGGAAGGTAAACAGCATTTTGTGTCTATCATGTTTGTCATATGTCCATGGAAACATATGGAGATGCAGACAGTGCTGGCTCTTTGGCTGTAAATGGAGATGAGCACTGAACCCTGTAATTGGATATGACTGGCTTTCGAGCAAGGGAGACCCTTACCTTGTGCATTCTGACTAGTATCAACTTACTGGAGCACTTGAAGAATTAGGACAGTATTATAACATCAACCATTTGAAGCCCTAATCCAAGCAAGACTCGAGTATGTGCTTTCCACCTTTGAAACCGAGAGGCAAGGGTTAAATTGAATGTTACATGGCAAGGGAATAGATTACAACACTGTTCAACACCAAAATATCTCAGTGTGATGCTTGACCGGGCATTCTCTTTTAAGCAACACTGCCTGAATACCAAAGCCAAAGTTAGTACAAGGAACAACATCATCAGGAAACTCACAAACTATAAATGGTGAACTCATCCATCCACACCGCACACATCAGCTTTGGCCTAGAGTGTATCTGCAGCAGCGTATGCTGCTCCAGTATGGAATGTATCCACATGTGCAAAATAGGTTGACATCGCTGTTAATGAAGCCATGTGGTTAATTACAGGATGCCTTAAACCAGGAGTTATCAGCCTTTTTAAGCCAGCTTCGGGGGCCAGACGGCCATTTTGCCCTTTCACATGGCACTTCCTGGTGTGGTGGAGGTGGTGGTGGGTCACATCAAATGGTGCCACAGGCTGCATCCGGTCCATAGGCTACAGGTTGAGAATCCCTGCCTTAAACCTACACTGGTTAAGAAGATATACCCCCTTGTTGGTTTACTCCACCTAAGATCAGGAGAGAAGTAGCAGCAGATGCTGAGAGAAGTAAGCAAGAGAAGGACCCTCAACACCCTCTGAATGGATATGAGCCTCAAGTCTTCCAGCTCAGATCCAGGAAGAGCTTTATGGCAAAACCAAACACTCTTGAGGGTTACGCGAGAGCAAAACCAATTTAGAAGATGGAGGAAGGAGCTCACTGGGAAAGGAACATCATTAAAGGTGGATATAGCTAAAGATCTCAACCTCCCCTACGTCACCTGGAGGACTCTGAATAGGCTGAGGGTTGGAGACACTAGATGCAAGATCAACATGCTCAAGTGAGGGCTACTGGCAAATAACAACACATGGTGTGAATGTGGAGAGATGCAGAATCCGTCCCATTTGCACCGATGCACCGATGAGGACTTGGTTTTTGGCAATGACAGAGCGAAGAAAGTGGCTTCATTTTGGCAGTCCAGGATCTAATCAGGACAGGAAAAAGAAAGGCTGGTATCAATGGCTTGCTTAGGGTTCAAAAAGTATCATTTCCTAGCCTTATCTTGAAACAGTAAATGTTCCTAGTTGGTCTCTCATCCGTGTATTAACCGGCCTGACTCTGGCTGCCTGAATGCTGGGGAACCTTTGAATTATCCAAAGAGGCGACTAATTGGTCATGTCTGAGACCTCCACTATTAGCAAACGCTGGAGCATATTTTCCAAAAGGAAGAGAAGGAGAGAGAGAGAGAAAGTAGAGAGAGAGAAAGTAGAGAGAGAAAACATGGAACCCAGATGGGCCTTTAAATCTGATAAATTGCAAATACAAGCTGACATATAACAGCCACAGGTTGGTAGGTGGGAGGGAAAGTATCATTTGGAGGACAGAGGGAGGGAAATGCACATTATTTTCCTTTCAGTTCTCCAGATGGTGCTCTCCGGGAATGATGCTCTGTGTCATTCTGGTGAAAACTCCATTTAGCTTCAGAATTTCCATATTCTATCGCTCAAACCACTTCTTCCATTCTTGTTTTAATGAGAGATTTCCATATTTTTGGAGTGATTGTTGTTGTTGGTTTTTAAAAAGCATACTATCATCGAAGCTTGGGAAAGTTCAAATTTTGCACTGTAGCTAATAGACCCAGTGGCCTCATTGGGCTCCATTAATGGTGGGATTCTGGCACTTAGAATCTGAACAAAGTAACTTTCTCAAACATTGCCTTATTATTTAAAGGGATTGTAGCAGTTGGGCAGGATACTGCAGCTGTGGCATCAAATTGTGCAATGGGGGAACAGGTAAAGACGCAACCGTTAGATGGTATAGTTGGTGATGGCCAACCTTGGTACTCCAGCTCTTTTTGAACTTCAATTCCCAGAAGCCCGCATCAGAAGGTGTGCTGACTTGGGCTTCTGGGAATTGAAGTCCAAGAACACCTGGAGTGCCAAGGTTGGCCATCACTGGTCTAGCTAGTTAAAATAAATAAACAGAGAGGCAGACAGACACCACTACACAGGAGTGTAGTGACTCATTTTTGTATACCCAGTGCAAACATCTTGAACAGAATAGCACCTAGCAATTTGAAAGCAAGAAATTGCAAATAGATAAATAGGGAATAAATAGGGATAAATAAATAGGAAAGGTAACAGCATTCCGTGCTCTCTGGCAGCTAATCATGCCTACCACATGACCACAGAAACATCTGCAGATGCAGACAGAGTTGGCTCTTTGGCTGTAAATGGAGATGAGCAGTGGCCCCTAGAGTCATGACTGGCTTTCTAGCACGGGCAACCTTGACCTTTATATTTATTGTCTGGAGCAGGAGGTCTGATTCCACTAATCCAGGGATCCTCAACCTACAGCCCATGGGCCAGATACAGCCCATTTCATGTGACACCCCCCCCCCCACTGCCTCCACCATATCAGGAAGTGCCATGTGGTGGAGGAAAGGCAAAATGGCCATCAGGCCCCTGAAGCTGTCTGAGGGAACGTGACCCAATGGCCCCTGGCTTTAAAAGGTTGAGAACCCCTGCACTAATCACTTCTTAGAGCCACTTAAGCTAATGACCGTCCTGCTACAAGCAGGTGCCAGGACATCAACAGTGCATTTCTTGCGCTCATGACTCAAGCCTCAGGCTAGGAGGTCGATCCTTGCACTACCATGGAGGGAGAATCTTTTGGCATCACATCCCCAGTTTTTCATAACATCACTGAAGTGGGAGAGGCAAAATACGAGACTGAAGCAGACATGATATTCCCATCGTCATGACCAATGACCAACTTCCGCTGACTGTTCTAATTTGGCCAACAACACTGGTGTTCCACACAACACTCTCCTTGAATTTTGTCTCTGCCATAAAGGCAACTGAGAACGGCTTTGGCATCTTACCTTCATTAACAATCTGAACATAATGCGCACACACAGTCAATAGTCCAATTACATGTTACAGAATATGGGAAGAGACGGATACAACCTCTCGCAATTAAACTGTGCAAGGTAACACAATGAGATGGAAATAGGTCAGGATGTTAAAGCACTCAAGGGTTAGTTTCAGAGTTAGCGCAGGAAAGAGAATTCCCAGAAGGAATGGCAGTAGTGCTACCAGGTCGGTCAATTTGTCTTGCCTAGCATCCGTGCCCGAGGGCATGTTCAGATTAGCCTATGGACCGCATCACTACAAGAGATGAGAATGAACTAGGCACTACAGTACGAGCCTAGAAATCCACATTATTGTTAATGACACTGCCAACTGGACGCCTCCCAAATCCATCCTGATGTAATTCATCTACGGCGAGAATGAGAGTCGTGTCAAGGAGTTAATATATGTTAGCGTCTTTCACAGGTGGATTGAAAGGGTTTTTTACAGGCTGTGTGATGACACGTACATGTATAACTATCGCGTCAAAAACCAATGGGGAACTGAATTCCATTTCTCCAACTGTTGTGAATATCAAATCTCAATGACTCTGGGGATTTTTTGTTTTTAGGCAGCTTGGAGCAATCACAGGCAGATAAATTAGCTTTCCACGTATAAGGGACCAGGTTGAGACCCTGTAGTCTGCAACTCAACTTGATCAAAGAATTGGGTTGGGGAAAATCTCTACCTGAAATCCTTAGGAGAGGATACTCACAAGATTAGGTTGCATGGAGCATGCAGCTCCTCCGGTGGCTTAGTGGTTAAGGCGCTAGGCCTGGAGACTGGAAAGATGGGTTCGATACCCGACAGCTACATGATGGGGGACATGAAAGGAGCCTCATTCGGGCATCCCCTGCAAAAATCCTTTCAACCCAGAGTAATCTCTGACACAATAATGAATGAACGGTGGAAGTAGATGGAGCTGAAGTCAAAATGAACACAAAGCAAGACTGTATATGACTCACTTGAGCTTTGCCTTCTACAACTACAGACCTCAAGTATTATGGTCTGTCGGTGGTTCAGAAGGTTGCTTTGTTAGCTGGAAGGCTGGCAAGTAGGCAGTTTGAAACCCGGGTACTGTGCTCGCCTTCTCCATCCCAGCTCTTGAGGACATAAAAGGAGCCTCATTTGGGCGTTCCCTAAGTGGAGTTTCTTCCGCAAAAATCATTTCAACCCAGAATAATTCTGACACGAAATAAGAACATAAGAACAGCCTTGCTGGAAGAGGCCACAGGAGCCCATGATCCAGTCCAGCATTCTGTCTCACACAGTGGCTCACCATTGGCTTCAGGGTATTATTCCCAAGCAGATGCCTTCACCTGCTTAGGATTCCCTGGAAATGGGATGGAGAGATATCCTGCCTATCTCTCTAACCCGGAGGTTGTCCTTTGGTATCCATAATTATAGCCATTGATGCCCTTGTCCTCCATGATCTTGTCTAATCCTTTCTTGAAGCTGTCAAGACTGACAGCTGTCACCACTTCTTCTGGCAGGGAGTTCCATAGACCAGGGATCCTCTGGGTGGAAAAGTACTTTCTCTTATTTGTTTGAGAACTAGTACCCAAAAGTTTCATGGAGTGTCCCCTAGTTATAGTGTTGTGTGATAGGGAAAACAGTTTTTCCTTATCTACTTTGTCTACACCGTGCATGATTTTATAAACTTCAATCCGGTCACCTCTTAGACGCCGTCGTTCAAGAGTGAAGAGGCCCAACCGTTGCAGCCTCAGATGGTAAGGAAGGTGTTCCAGTCCCCTAATCCTTCTGGTTGCCCTCCTCTGCAATTTTTCCAGCCCCATAATATCCTTCTGGAGGTATGGCGACCAGAACTGTACACAACATTCCAGATGGGGCCTCACCATAGATTTATAAAGAGGCAAAATGACACTTGCTGACTTATTATTTTCTATACCCTTCCTAATGATCCCTAGCATGGAGTTTGCTTTTTTCACTGCTGAGGCATACTGGGTTGACACCTTCATTGAGCTCTCGTCCACCAGGACACCAAGGTCCCTTTCCTGGTTTGTCGCAGAGAGTTCAGACCCCATCAGTTTATAAATGTAATTGGGTTTTTTTTGCCCCAACATGCATCACTCTGCACTTACTAATGTTGAAGCTCATTTGCCACTGTTTTGCCCACACCCCCAGTGTCAAGAGATCCCTCTGGAGCTCCTCACAATCTCTCACAGTTTTCACTACCCTGTATAATTTAGTGTCGTCAGCAAATTTGGCTACCTTTCTATTTATTCCTACTTCTAAAAGCAGGGGTCCCAGTACTGAACCTTGGGGGACCCCACTCTTGACTTCCCTCCACTTGGAGAAGTGTCCATTGAGTGCTACCCTCTGTTTCCTGTCCCTTAGCCAGTTGCTGATCCAGGACAAGACCTGTCCCTTTATTCCATGACTGGCAAGTTTATTCAAGAGCCTTTGGTGCGGGACCTTGTCAAAAGCCTTCTGAAAGTCCAGATAAACAATGTCAACTGGATCCCCCTTATCCACATGCTTGTTGACACTCTCAAAAAATTCCAACAGATGAGTGAGGCATGATTTGCCCTTGCAAAAGCCATGTTGGCTCTCCTTTAGCTGCGCCTTCTCTTCGATGTGCCTATTAATCCTATCTTTTAGGATGATTTCCATCACTTTACCTGGGACACATGTCTGGCAGGTTGGTAATTTGATGATTATGGGCTACCCCTGCATCTTTTTCTGCCCAGTGGTAAAATGGGATCATAGCCCTTAACAAGCCAGTAAAACACACTTTATGAATTGTCCTTGTCTATCCTCATTGAGCTCTTCAATAGTGTACTCCTCTTTCTAATTCAGTGTGGCTTCTACTGGATGTAGAACCCGCTCTGAGTCGGGTTCCCTGGTTGGGCGGCATACAAGTGTGAAAATTAAATTAAATTAAATTAAATTAAATTAAATTAAATTAAATTAAATTAAATTAAATTAAATTAAATTAAATTAAATTAAATTAAATTAAATTAAATTAAATTAAATTAAATTAAATTAAATTAAATTAAATTAAATTAAATTAAATTAAATTAAATTAAAATGTGATCTAAACTGATTCTGGATCTACAGTTCTGAATGATGCTTTCTGCTTGAGACTTGAACCTGTGGGAATAATTCTGGCAATGTGGTGCTCTGGTGATGGAGGTGGTGGCAGTAGCAGAATGTATTCTACATCAGGGTGCTAGTGAAAAAGGTACTTCTTTGGTTGTTCTCAGAAAGAAGTCCTCCATTTCAAGGGTTGGGCTACTCTGTCCTGCACTAGAGATGGAGAAGGTCTAGGCAAGGGCCTAGTTGGAAACCTCTCTAATTGCTACAGTTCTGAAGATGACTTCTGGTGGAGCTTTACCTCCTGAATTATCCTTGTCTTCTGATCTTGGGGTCATGCTAGAGTGTCTCAGGGATTTCAAGGATTAGGCCTAAACCTCAGAATAGTTACTTGACTTTGGATCAACATGTAAGTCATAACTTGTTTCTCCTTTAGTATTTAGAAGCACATATCTCCCAAAAAACTCCCAATGAGAGTTAAAATGGATTAATTATCAGGACTGCACATTCCTTTTAACATCTAATGTGAACTCTAGCTAATGAGTAACCATCAAGACACCTTATCTTTCTAAATACTTTTAAATATATTTACCCATCTTAAGCTCCTTTTTTGGAGATAGAGAGGGGAATCTGCTGATGGAACCAAGTAAATAAATAACCTTTTGCTTTGTATCAGAAGTCCATTGTTGACTATAAAAACTAGTGGCCATTTGTAGTAATGTAGCAGTCACTGGCTATGTAGTTAGTGAAAACTAGTTCTTCAAACATATTGCCTTTAAAATAGACCGAAGGGTTTTAGAACTGAGCGTCCCTCGGACCTTTCCCTCCTACAGTGTTATGTTCCATAAAACTGGTTCTACCCATTTCATTTTCCCTCTAAAGTGTTCAGACAGACCATCAAGCAGAATTATTGCTTCAATTAAGACATGGGATCGCTCCTCTCGTTTCACTTTTCCCAAGCCTTAATGTGAAACAATTGAGAGTTATGTTGGTGCATTAGGGCTGAATGGTCATTGTTATCACCACTCTCTGAGGGCTCCTCTCCAGCTCAAGGTGTGGCCACCAAGATGAGGCTTGGCAAGCGAGTTGAAGTTCTCTGAAGCACAGTCATTCGTTTGACTGAAATGACAAATCTTCCTTTCAATTAAGACTGAATTCTCAGTAAAATCCCTGTGAAATATGAGACATGGCTCAGAATGCCAGAATTACCTAGCTAGAATCAAGCCTGGGCTTTGGGGAAAAACAGCAAGAAAATACAACACGTTGCTCCAACTCAAAGAGAGCAAAGAGCTTGGTAGATTTGGGGGAATGCAATCTAAAATGAAATCATGAGGATATGAGGCCCATTGAAATCAGTGGAATTTACTTCAGAGGAAACATGCTTCGGATTGTGGAATAAGACTACAGTCTTGCCTATGTTAAAATATGCCATTCCATTCTCTGGGGATTCTCCAATTGGGAAGACCCAATCATGGAAAAGTTTGGGTCAAACCTGGAGAAGAAGAGCACAACAGCGAAACGAATGGAAAACAGGTTGCAACCAGCCAGAACCTATTCCTTAATAGTCTGGTCCCGGGGACACCAACACTTTTAAGTTGGGGGCTAGGTCACGCTCCCTCAGACAGATGAGGGGGGCCAGACTGGTGATTTCCCTGCCATAAACGCTGCCATAAACACATCTGCAGCTCCCGTAAACATGTCTGGGTCTGCCATAAATGCAGCCACAGCCACCATAAATGCATCCACAACCGCTTCCAGTGGCGGTGGCGGCAGCGGCAGCAGTTGGAGTGAGGGCAGGGGCCAGATTATTGGGCATCATGGGCTGGATTCAGCCTGCAGGCCGTAGGTTGGTGATCCTTGGTCTGGTTGATCAAGGAATCAAGGAGATTCTCCCAGTCGCAACTGTGTTTGATTCCCACCCTTGATGTCTCAGCCAGTGTTGACAATCCTAGATTGCATGGACCAAGCTTCTCAACTGGGGTGTCTTGGGAGGTTGAAAGTTTCTCCTGATGCTTTGTCATCTCAGATATCCAGAGCTCCTTCTCAAAGGGGGAAAGAGAAGAAATTAGTTTCTGTTTTCATGTTTCTCACTCTTGCTGTTGGCCCTGCATCAAAGAACCAGTTCACAACTCCAATATTAGGGTTCAGGATGCCACCAAGAACAGAGCTGGTGGCCTTGATCAGGTGTTTGATATCGATTACACACGTGCTTGAAGAAAGCAGAGTCACATGGAAGGCTGTTGTGTGTTCTTGTGTAACTACCTAGCCAACTGCACATCTTCACCCTTTTCGATAGATAGATAACAGCCACAACTGCTGCCTATGCTACCTGGAGTGCTGGCTTTGTTTATTTCATCTCTATTCTTTAGGTGGCTTAGTGGCCAAGGGACTGTGGTGGCTTAGTGGTTAAGATGCTAAGCTTGATGACTGAAAGGTCAGCATTTCAAGACCTGGATGCTGCAGGATAGAATGAGCTCCTGTCTTTGTCCCAGCTCCTGCCAACCTAGCAATTTGAAAGCAAGACATTGCAAGTAGATATATTGGTACTGCTTTGGAGGGAAGGTAAACAGCATTCCGTGCACTCTGGTGTCTAGTCATGCCTGCTGCATGTCCACGGAAATGTCTGCAAATGCAAACAGCACTTGTTCTTTGGCTATAACCAGACATGAGCACCAGACCCTAGAGTTGGGCACAAGTGGCATTCGAACAAGGGCAACCATGACTTTGACCTTGTCCTTTAGGTTGTCCTTTCCCCCTTCACCTCTGTCTCCTTGAAAAGCTTCAGACCTTTGTTTCACCTATGAAACATCTCAAAGGCATTCAATAATATATCTGAAACAGGAGCTCTGGCTCAGAAAGCAGCCTTGAGTTGACCTTCTCCCATGCTTCATGCATCAGGGTGATCTGCCACCATAACGTCCCTCTCCCAGTTCTCCCCATTACATGGGCCACTACTCATCTTAGCACCTGTCGCTGTATGCACCTGTCGCAGGTGAATACAATTACACATTTCACTGAACACGGATGCAGATTGGCAACTCGGGTGGATGTGGGCAAGCCTATCAGGACAGCAAGTTAGGAAATGACCCGGCAACCATCTAAATGGTGCATAATGCTGTTTTCTGACAACCTTTAATTGTGTTAATTAATCCAGGGGATAAGGTTCAGCAGTGGCAGAATTAGCAAACTCCGCGCAGTTTGGAAAACATGACTTATTTAAAGCAAGCACTCTACCTTTCACCAGAGAGGCCGAAGCTGTCATTTCTCCGAAACATCTGTAAGACCTGGGCTCTACTCAACTGTGGCTGAATTAAAAGCAGGAAGGGGGAGGGAAGAACTTCACAGTTTTAGAATGTGGGTATTGAGCTTATTCGTCATGTGAATGGGCTGAAGAGTCTTCCGCAGAGCACAGGGGAGGATAAGAGGTGAGGAAAAGAGTAATTGAGGTCACTTGGGCTGTGCTCCAGCACATCTCAAGGTGAGACAGAGAACAGAGCACTGAGTCAGAGAGAGAGAGAAAAGGGGAGGGGGTGGAGGAAGGCCAGACCTGTAAGCAAAGGTTGTGCCTTTCCAATGTTCCAAGGGTGTCAGAAATCTCACTAAGTATTGCCTTGGTTCCATCTTGATGGAGGGCAGCAGCTCCGTCAAGACTGGCCTGGGGCCAAGGAGGACTTTGCATGCCAAAAGGTTTCTGGACCAGAAAGTGACTCATGGAACTGGTTCAGTGGTACTATGGGTGTCACGCTGCGATGCAGAAGGCAAATGGAAGGCCACCGCATTATATTGATTCCAGGACAATCTTCATGGCTAATCGCCATGAGGATGGTCAATATTCAGAAGTAGATGCAGAAGAAGGGGAAGGGGAAGATTTGCCTTGGTAAATATCTTCAGCATCTCAAGGTATTCATATAAACATTTTTCTTCTAAAATTCCTACCAAACTAGTAAAAGTCCAGATCCATCTTAAAGCCTCTTGTTGGAGTAAAAGGAACCCCAGATGAGATTTTAATTCATAACCTTGACAAAATCTTTTAGAGTAAATGTTTTTGGGAACTGTTCTGGGAGAGAGAAACACCACCCAATCTATATAACTAAAATCAAGGTCCGGCGCTGAATGTTACCAACACACAGCGCGAGACCTGCATCCCCCACCCGGACAATGCTGGCACCGCCTACCTCAGACCTCAGGTGTGCCCAGTGCGGGGTCCTGGTATACCGTTTCAGGGTCTTTCACCCCAAAAACTGAATGCAAAGCCCCCACCCGGCAGCATGAAATGGCCGGGGAGGTGGTAATAGCCATGCGCCAGAATCCATGCAGGCGCAGAAGCCTGCCCGGAGATACAGGCGCCGGCGTTGCCTGGAACTCTGGGCAGGCTTCTGTGTCTGTGCGGATTCTGGCACATGCCTATTACTGCCTCCCTGAGTGGGAGGATCCACTGGTTGGCCAGCTGGCCACCATTTTGGCCTCCTCCCAGAGAGGGCTGGGAGAAGCTTCCGCCTTGCCTTCTCTGGGAGGCCTGGGGCGCCCGCAGTGCTCTGTTTCACCCATGCCTGCCAGACAAGGCAAGGCCCTTCTCCAGGAGGCATCGGCCGGCCAGGAGTGGAGTCACTGATGTGTGTATTTATGTGTGTGTGTGTGTGTGTGTGTGAGAGAGAGAGAGTGTTATGTATGGAATACTATGCCTTTAAGATGGAATGTAACAATGTAACCCAATGTATTGCAACAGTTACAACGAGCTACCGCTGCCTCTAGATGGTATTGAGAGGCAGCTGATAGCGATCTACACACATGATACAAGTAACCAATTACAGCCAGCCATGGGAAATATTCCCGCTACAGGTAAACCTGATGAAGAACGCCGTGTGTCACAATGATGTCACAGAGACAGTAACCAATGAGCAACTGTGTAACCAGTTTCAAATGTACCATGCTGTATAAAAGGGAGCTGCGCCTCTGCCATTACCTCATGTTCAGATTGCTTACTCTACAATAAAGATGTGTTTAGCCTTATGAATGCTGCCTACCACGTATCAATCTGCAAACATCAAAGAGAGAGAGAGAGAAAGAGTCTGAGTGTGACAAAGACAGTGAGTGAGAGAGTTGATCCAATGTAAGCCACTGGTGTGTGTGTGTGAGAGAGAGAGAGTCAGAGAGAGAAATAGTGAGAGTGTCTGGATGTGACAGAGAGAGAGTGGGTGAGAGAGTGGATGCAGGATGGGTTGTGGTTGTGCGTGTGTGTGTGCGTATGTGTGCTAAACAAATACACCCAAGGGAGCACAGAGGCATGGAACAACACGCTCGGACGCAACCCCGGGGGGTAAGACAGAGCCCCCCCAACCCCGCCCGTGCGAAGTAGGGCACCCCTGCTAGTGAACAGCTATAGTCAAGGGAGGAGTTAATGAGCTGAGATGAGTTTTGTCCCATCTTTTCCCCCTACTGTAGGGCCCAAAATGACCACAGTGAAAAATGCAAAAAGGCATAAAAGCAGAACTTAATTAAACAATTTCACATATTTTTTTAAAAAACCATGGAATTAAAACCATTTAAAAACACAAGAGAAATGGGGAGAGGTAGTCCCACCACTCTGACTTAAAGATCTTTCCTCAACTTCCAAACACCACTCCATGCGATGAGTTCTGCTACAAGGTATGTCATTGGAACAAATGAATGAATGAACAAACGACCCTAACTAACCAACCAACCAACCAACCAACCAACCAACCAACTCTAAATAGTAGCTCATAAAAGCAAGAAACAGAACCTTCCAGACCCCTAATAAATCATTGATGGCAGGTACCTGGCTGTCTCCAAACACTTGGATGGCTGAAGAACATAAGCATTAATAAAGTAGGGTGGAAGATGACTCAAAGTGACCATTTTCAAGAGAACACTCCCTGTTCCTGGCCATAAAATTGTGTTCAGCTTACCCCAACAATAGATAAGGTCTTGCAGAAAGGAAATTTTGCAGGAAGAATAATAATGATGGAGAAAAAGAGAGAGCAAGCAAGAGAGAGAGAGAGTTTTCCTGATGGGTTCTTTAATCATGTACAAGTCATTGCTGGACAATAAAATACAGTGAAGATTGCTTCAGAAATTAGGTCTTGACCCGAGTTGTTGAAAACAATTCAAAGCAAATTGAAAACATAAATGGATTCAAGGGTTATTTTCTTCCCTAGCCTGTATTTCAATATAATGAAGACAAAGTCTGTACGTCACACTAAAGGCAAACATGAAAATTAATGTTGCCACCTTTAAAAAAAAGAAAAGAAAGAAAAGAAAAGATAAATTACTAGACTCTAAGAGACTCGTGTGTAATGTATTGCAAATGCCACTTGGGTGCATCATGGTGAACCAAATGTTTACTTGTACAGAATTCTTGACATTATATCAAATTGTGCTGTGATGCACAGAAGGGAAAGTAAATCTACAAGCCAAACGGCAGATCTATGCATATTAGAGGAAGTCCCATTGAAGTTAGCAGGGTTTGCTTTCCAAAAATACATAACCGTAACATTTCACGGATGAAAGTAAGGTCCTGCAGGTAAGGGCGGAAGGTTAATTTTGTGGTCAATGTCAGTTCTGCAGACGTTCCTTTCTAGCTTGGGTTTGCATGCAAGTAAGACCATTCCACCACAAAATATGCAAACTGTCATAATGGTTGAACATAAATTGTATACCTCCTTCCAACAAAAAAAAATAATCTGTATTTTTTCTGTGCTATCCCGAGAAACAGAGTATTTTTATGCATCCCATATATTGACCATTCTCCTCAATGGAGTCCTCTGTTCCCTTCTCATGCCTTAGCCTGCCCTCTCCTGGTTTCAAAGCCAAGAAAAGAAGAGGGTAAGACATGCAAGAATAGTTATGTTTGAAACATTAGGTAAGACGTGTAGAGAACGTCCTTCAGAAACAAGAGGGACAAAGAGCTATGTTAGAACTCTCCACAAGCACAGTGGTAGAATGGTATTCTTGTCTTAATAATGCTCATGTGTATGCCTTTTAAAGGGACTGCAGTGGCTCATGTGGCTAAGATGCTGACTGGAAGGCAGGAGGTCAGCAGTTTGATTCCCAAGTACTGCAGGACAGAATGAGCACCCGTCTCTGTCCCAGCTCCTGCCAACCTAGCAGTTCGAAAGCAATAGATCAATAGGGACCACTCCGGGCGGCAAGAGCACTGCCGCGACCCCAGGCCATGCCCATGGCCAGGGTTGAAGAGCCTCCACTCCGGGTGTCAGGAGTGCCGCCGCGATCCCGGGCCACGTCCATAGCCGGAGTTAGACTGTTCTGGTGCCGGGACATGGCTGTTGGGGTGGGGGCCGGACATCACCCCCCTGGCCAGCCCAGCCAGCTTAGCCCCTGGACTGTCTGTGGCTGCTTTTGAACTTTTGTACTTGGATGATCGGTATTTTATTGTGAGTGTTTTTATTGTGATTTTATTGTGTATTGTGTGTTGTTGTGAGCCACGTTTGTTGATTGGGTGTCATAGAAAAACAACAACAACAACACCTGGAGAGCCAAGTTAGCTGACCCCTGCTCTATAATGACAGGTTGGTTACCTGGAACTCTTCTTCTTCATGGTCCCTTGTGAACCCAAATGAATGGGTATACTGTATATATGTGCAGTAAACCCATCCATGTTGGTTCACAGGAAACCACGTAAAAGAACTTGATGAAGCATAGGGGCTGATCCAAACCATAGGTCCTCAAACTTGGCTCTCCAGATGTTCTTGAGCTTCAACTCCCAGAAGCCCCAATCAGCAGGTGTGCTGACATGGGTTTCTGGGAACTGAAGTCCAAGAACACCTGGAGAACCAAGTTTGAGAACCTATAGGCTAGATCAGGGGTTCCCAACCTTTTCAAGTCAGGGGGCCAGGTCATGCTCTCTCAGTCAGCTTTGAGGGCTAGATGGCCATTTCGCCCTGCCTTCATAATGGGGGTGGCCATTTTGTCCCAACAGCTTCAGAAGGGTGGTCATTTTGTTACTTGAATGCCCTTGGAGGGTTGGGGCCCCACATGAAATGGTGTTGTGGGCCAGATCCAACCCACAGGCCTTAGGATAGGAATACCTGGATTAGATCATGGGTGTTCCATAATTCCTTTGCCCTTTTTGAAAAGCCAAATCGAAAGCAAAACATAAGTAGAAAGATCGACTGGGCAGGAGGACACCTGCTTAGGAAGCCAACTCATACAATGTGGCTAAGTCTGGTGACTTATTTGGAAGGAAAGAGTGGACACTTTCAGATACAGCCTCCCCTCACCTCCAAAGTTGGGAAAGGTCAATGAGATGCATGTAGAGGCTGGCTCGAGCTACAAGCCGTCCTGCCCCTTTGCTGTGGAACTATTTTATTCTCCATTAATCCTTTACAAAACAACCTCCTGAACTCTTCATAACTGCCACATTAGACACATGATAATCCATCACCGAGATGCCAGGCTATGGGGATTATGATTTTTTTATGGCATCCAAGAGATGAATTGCAGATTTATGGCTTATTATGCTCATCTGCATCTATTATCCACAAGCAGGGCTTAAGGGGGAGAAAGGTAAACAGGGTAGAAGACAAGTCAGACCAAGACTGCAGAGACAACAGAATTACGCCTTGGAGGACGGTAATTCTGGGCCCCACACCCTACCGGTGGACTTCAATTCCCAGAAGCCTCAATCAGTCCATTGACTGATCAGTGCTTTGGGGAATTGACTTGGGCTTCTGGGAACTGAAGTCCCAAAACCAAAGGTTGGGACACACTGGTCTACCTGTGTGCATTTCCAACATTTAACATAAATTATGAATGTAAATCTGAAGCAGGAAGTAAGGAAATGTGTTTCATATTTGCACCTATCGAGGATATAGGTGTGTGACTTGGGTTTTAAGCACACCAAACGGGAGTCTCTCAGTTTAGGGTGCCCTCGCCATTCCTAATCCTTGTCACGGAAATCCTGGCACATTGATGCTCAGCCTCCGTACCTGCCCTCCGTTTGAAAGTCATCTCCTGTTTGGCAGGATGAAGGTCAACCACAGTGGCCCAAACAATCGGCCTCTTGATCTCAAGTGAAGGACTTGGACCGTTACAGGCAATGTAGATGAATCCTGCTTTAAAATATTAATTCAAAAGGGCCGTTAGCTTCCCACCTGGTAATAGATTCAGGCTTTCAGATCATATTTCAAATGCTAAATCCCAACATGAATGCTTGGCTGAAAGAAAGAAGGCAAGAGCAAGATGAAAGGATGAAATATTAGAAAACTCCCCAAGGATTAATTCTGACTGTTGTAGAGTCGCCAATGGATTTCTCTTCCACAGTTTTCTTTCATGTGCAATTCAGGACCTGATGCGAAGGGGGTTCAGCCCACCTAGAGACAATAATGGTTGGGGAAAACTAAGAGATTTCTTTTGGGGAGGGGGAAATTTCAGGTGACTCGGCGAGGAAGGTCTCTGGCAACGGGGCTTCCAAGGAGAAGAGCCAACCTGTGTAGCCTTACTTACGCAAGCACCATGGTGTCCCCAGAGCCCCCCAGAAGACGTGAGTAGCAAATCACGTCTGAGTTTTCATAACGCAGTGGTTAAGCTGCTGTACTGCATGCAAAACTTCTAATGTTGTGAATTCGGTCCTGGCAGGGCCCCAGGTTGACTCATCCTTCCATCTTTCCAAGGTTGGTAAAATTGGGGGCAAGTTGGGGGCAAAATGCTATTTATTTTGTGACCTGCCCAGGGAGTCCACTAAGTAACATGGGGTGATATAGAAGTGTAATTGCTATTACTACTTACTATCTAGAACCCCCTCCAAAGGGTCACTGCAGGTCAGTATTGCCTTAATTGTACATTATTATAATAACCATAATCCAGTGCAGTTACTTTCACTCCATGGACATTAACTAATTATGGATTTATAATAATTACGATGGAGTAATTTCCATGGTGTCTGCTTATTATACTGAGGTCTGTCTGTCTAAACCAGGGGCCGTGGGCCAGTCACGTGGTTCAGTGGGCCGGTCATGTAAAACATGCCTTGCAATCTGTTTTGCAACAGGATGAGATAGATTTTAAGCTGCCATCTTCTCTGCTTGAACCAGGGGTGCCCAAACTACAGCCCACAGGCCAGATCCAGCCCCTGACGCCAATTCATCCGGCCCATGCCACCCTCATCAATCCTGAAAGCAGAAGTAAAATGCACCCATACGGGCACATTTTACTTCCGCTTTCAAGAGCGATGTGGGTGGCGTGGGCCAGATGAATTGGCATTGGGAGCTAGATCTAGCCCACGGGCCGTAGATTGGGCACCCCTGATCTAAACCAATAATAATGTGGTATCACCAAAAGCTCAGAGAGAAGCAGAGAGGACCTGGCATTAGAAGGCACGGCGGCAACAGAGAAAGACTTCAACTCCCTCAAGAAAATTAAATTAGAAGGCAGCAATATGTATGGCAGCTGCTGGGATTAATGAAGATGTTTTAGCCGGCCACAGAGAGAGGTGCGAAGGAAATGAAGGTAGACATCAGCTGGAAAGGAGGAAAAATTAGCACAGGTGGTTAGGTGAAAATGCATGGGGACTGAGATCTCTGTGTGTGCCTGCGTATGTAATGAGGACAATTGTGACCAAATTATGAAGGCCAAGCCTCTTTTAGAGTTGTGGAGCACAAATTAATGGCTGTGCAAAAACAAAGATGTGTATCCTCTTGCTGGCTGCCCATGGCGTGTGCAGTTGACACAACATCATCACTCATGCACCTGACTGAGTGCCTGTAGTAGACAGCTGGGAAACCCCTTCTGCAATGGCCTTTATGCCATAGGTATTTTGACTAACAAGTCTTATGACAATGGGGAACTCATCAGTTTTAATTGGCAGAGGTTTCCCTGGGCTGCAGCCCATGATCTCTTTGCAAACGTCTGTGAGGCGGCTGCCTTCACAAACAAGTGGTTGCCAGGATATGTTCCACCAGGTCCATCACTATGTCTCTGGTGGATTCCATCACTCCAGGATCTCAAGGGCTTTAAGCAGGTTGCTACTCTTCTCCTTCATGGACCTCTGGGTAAGCAGCTACCCCTGCGGAAGACACAACATTGCATTTCAGATAGATAAAGATGGTGGACACCCTGAGCCATAACACCTGAGAAGGTGGAAGCAAGCAGGTGACTCATAGAACCATGGGCCCCCATGGCCATCTCCAATAGCATGGATCTTGATGTTTCACCAGAAGAGAGAGCTATGTTGCTTTCTTGACTTCAGAGTTACCCACTTTCCTCCTAGCAACAGCTAGAGGAGGGTTGACAGGTCACAAGGCAACAGCTGGAGTCTTGAGGAACTTGTAGTCTTCTTCAGGTCCCCAAGACAAAGGTGTTGCCAGAGTCCCCAGAGCTGTGTAGAAACTACATTGGTAGCCATCAGCTGTTCCCTCCCACAAACACGTATAACATCTTTAGATGTTTGAGGGATGCCAACCAATGGAAAGATTCCACCCAATCCATGGCTTTTTTAGTTTTCTTCTTCAAGTGGTGCATCCAATTCCGAATATTGGCAATCCTCATGGCGATCAGCCATGAAGATTGTCCTGAGAATATAATGCAGTAGTCAATTGTATTTCAAGATAAGGTCTCAGAACCCAAATAGGAGTGAGTCCTTCATACTGAGACCCTCAAAACCTGGAGCTAGTCATAACAATAGAATATATTATGGTGTTTAAAATAATCTTGCTTAAAAAAGGGAAAATATGGGGCTATATGAATAAGGTATTTTTTTCCTAATTTAAAAACAAAGTTTGCATAGTCTATGTTATATGCAGTGGTGGGCAATAGCAGGTTTGCACCAGTTTGCCAGAATCGGTAGCAGAAATTCTGGCTGGCCCCGCCCATTTTTGAAATAAAGTAGTCCTAATTTGGGTGCAACGCAGGGCTTTTCCCCTGGCCACGCCCACCATACCACACCCACAGTGTGGCAGTAAATTTTTTGGGAGCCCACCACTGGTTATATGTCAGTGGTGGGGAATCTATGGCAGGCGCAGTCACCCCAGCATAAAGTTAGCTCTGCCCCTCTGCCCAGCAGTCCAATGGAAGGGCTTCCTCCCTCCCCCCAGCACAGAGCATACCTGTCAAGTTTTGGATTTGGAAATAAGGGAAATTTCCTGACAAATACGGGATACTTGACAGCGATGCTTATCCTGTGCTGCCCTCCAATGGCGGCAATAGGGCATTGCAGTCTAATTAATAAGGGATGGCGGTGGGAAAGAGGGTAAAATAAGGGGTTTTCCCGGCCAATACGGGATACTTGACAGCTATGGCACAGAGTTTGCCCTGCCCCTCTGCCCAGCAGCCCAATGGGAGCATTTACTTCTTGCCCTGTTGTTGTGTTGGCACTTTGTAATAAACAAGTGTTTTTTTGGGTTTGCAGTTTGGGCATTCGGTCTCTAAAAGTTTTGCCATCACTGTTATATGTTTACAATAAGTGTATGTTTAAATCAGGAGTTCTCAACCTTTTAACGCTGGGGGCTGGGTCACGCTGCCTCAGACAGCTTCAGGGACCAGACAGCCATTTTGCCCTTCCTCCATCACATGGCACTTCCTGGTGGGGGCCCCATACGAGATGGTGTCATGGGCGGCATCGGGCCCTCGGGCTGTAGGTTGAGAACCCCTGGTTTAAATAAATGTAATAGGTACCTAGCTGACCAGATAGCTCCGTGGTTTAGGTCTCTGGCTGTGGCGCCAGAGGTTGGGAGTTGTGCTTCCTGGGAGAAGAGCCAGCCTATGTAGCTTTGGGGAAACTGCACAGTCCCAAGAGCACCCCCAAGAGGAAGGGAAGGGTAAGACACGGCTGAGTATATTCTGTACCTAGAAAACCCTGGGTAGGGCTGCCGTAAGTCAGAATTGATTCGACAGCACACAATTATTATCATTGTTGCTTGCGTTGATGAAAAAGAGAAGGGCCGAAGTAGGAGGTGTGGGTCGAGGAGAAAATCTTGGATGGCAGGATTTTAAGCAAAGATTACAATTCAAAGCACTGCGAGACGATGAAGGGGAAAGAATAATGCATTAAAAATCCCCCCCCCCTTCAAATCAAATACACTTCTGTTAAAAATCAACAAACTTCTGCCATGGCAGAGAATGCATACACTGCGCAAAGATGTCAGACCTGAGCGGAATACGGGATGTGCGCTTTCAAAGGAAGCCGCCAACAAGGGAAGAGCAGAGGATTTGCCTCTTGTCCCCATATGTCGCTATTGTCAGGCTCCGCTCCAAACTCCTACAGGAGGGGTTGGTTTTGTAGCATTCAAAGTTTCATAGGATGCCAGCCAAGAAAAGACACCATTTGCCTTGATTTTCTTTACTTTTTTTTACAACAACATCATGTTGCCTTTTGTATCTCTCCCGGGTATGGCTTGCTGATTATTAGAAATTCCCATTTTCTTCCTCTTTCACCTAAACCAGGGATGCTCAAACTTTTCAGGCTGTGGGCTGCTCACGTGGTTTATTGGGCTGGTCATGCGGTTCCTCCCACCGGAAGCGGAAGTAAAACGTGGCTTGCCATCTGTTTTGCAACAGGAAGAGATAGATTTTAAGCTGCCATTTTCTCTACTTAAACCAAAGGGTGCACAAACTATGGCCCATGGGCCGGATCCAGGCCCCAATGCCAATTCATCCGGCCCATGCCACTCTCGTCACTCCTGGAAGCAGAAGTAAAACGCTCCCATATGGGAAGTAAAACACTCCACTTCCAGGAGTGATGAGGGCTGCGTGGGCCAGATGAATTAGTGTCAGGGGCTAGATCTGGCCCACAGGCCATAGTTTGGGCACCCCTGACCTAAACAAATGGGGGAAAGGAACAGGTTTGTAGATTAAATGCAGATTAAAGCAAAGAGAATCCAAATTTTTGTTTACATCAATCCCCTTATGCCACATGTCAATGTACTCACAAGAAATCTCTGTCTTCTCCACCTAGATTTTATTCCACATAGGTCAAAGTCAAAGTTGCCCTTGCTCGAAAGCCGGTCGTATCCAACTCTAGGGAGCAGTGCTCATCTCCGCTTACAGCCAAAGTTCCAGCGCTGTCTGCATCTGCAGACATTTCTGTGGGCATTTGGCAGCCATGAGTAGATGCCAGAGCACAAAGAAGACTGTTACTTTCCCCACCGAAGTGGCACCTGTTTATCTGCCTGCAATTTCTTGCTTTCAAACCGCTAGGGTGCCAGGAGCTGGGACAGATGACGTGAGCTCACTCTGTCGTGCAGCACTTGGGTCTCAAGCTGCTGATTTGCAGGCCTTCTGGGCATCAAGCTCAGCGTGTTAACCACTAAACCACCAGAGCCCCCCCCCCAGGCTCTAGTTTTTCTTTAAAATAATTAAGGTGTCCACTAAAACCCATGTTTGGCTCCATGACAAACTTTGTGTGGGTTTCCACAGTTCTGTGGCCCAGCCTTTCTTGTTCATATGGGATAAACACCAAGATCTCTTGTTTTTCCCCTTTCTAGTCAATGAAAGGTCACAAGCCTCTTCTCCACAGACCAGTGATGGTGAACCTTGGCAGACCAGGTGTTCTGGAACTTCATTTCCCAGAAACCCTGATCAGCAGAAGTTGTGACTTGGTTTTCTGGCAACTGACGTCCAAAAACACCTGGAGATCCATGTTTTCAGACCCCTGCTCTATAATGACAGGTTGGTTACCTGCAACTGTTCTTCGTCATGGTCCCCTGTGAACCCACATGAATGGGTTTACTGTGCATACACAGTAAACTCATGAATGTTGATTCACAGAAACCACAAAGAAGAACTTGATTGCGCGTAGGGGCTGATCTTCTAGACCTTAAGTCTGCAAGCTTGGCTCTCCAAATATTCTTGGACTTCAATTCCCAAAAGCCCTGATCAGCAGGAGTGCTGATCAGGGCTTCTGGGAATTGAAGTTCAAGAACACTTGGAGTGCCAAGGTTCACCATCACTGCCATAGACCCATGATGGTGAACCTTGGCACTTCAGGTGTTCTTGGACTTCAATTCCCAGAAGCCCAAATCAGCACTCCTGCTGATCAGGGCTTCTGGGAATTGAAGTCCAAGAACACTTGGAGTGCCAAGGTTCACCATCACTGCCATAGACTGTAGGCTGTTCATAGCCTTCAGTGGGCTTGAATCAGGGAAAGACCACTTGGCAGTTAGGGAGCTACAGAAAGGGATGGATCAACCGAAAGAATCCAAGAGGATGTATTTCTAAGTCTATTTCTAACAGTCTCAGCATAAGTACCGGGTAGATTGATTGACGTGGGATGCATCATTGCGCAATGAATCAATTCTGTGGGATGACCTCTTTGGGAAACCCAGATTCTGATTGACGCAGGAGTGTGGCTCGCCCCAGGGCAGCACTTCTCCTCATTTGAGGTGTGAAATTATAAGAGGCTTGGCAAGGAAGCAGAGAAGAAGAGCTGAAATCTTGGGGAAACGTTGACATGTTGAAGCCAAAGTGGACTGACTCTAAGAACCTCCATCCAGGCAGAGTGTGGGAATGTGAAAGTGTCGTTGGGTTCTCTTTAGCTGCATGCACTGATTATTTCTGACAGACCCTCAATGAAATGTCTGGCACACTGATGGACTGGATTTAAGGAGTCCTGTCTGGGTCAGGGAAAATGAGCTTCCAAATGCAATTGACCCTCAGGCACTTCTGGGATGGCAAAGGCTATAAAGGAGTTGGGCCTTTTCTCTAGTATATGCCAGCCAACAACGGTAATAGAGTTCTATCAAAAGAGCATCTTTCTAATAGCAAGAGAAGAAGCTACTGTATATTAAATTCATGCTCCAGCCCACACTGGTTTTGTTTGTTTGTTCAGTTCTGAAGTTCAAGGTGGCATCCAAAGCAAGAAAACACGGCCAATGTTCTAATAGTTTGGAGGTAGAGATTCCCTCTACATCTAACCATAGCTTAAAGCAGTGGTTCCCAACCTTTGGTTTATTTATTTATTTCTTAAATTTTTTAGCCACTCTACTCACAGGACTCTGGGCGGCATACAATGTAACCCACCCCCCAACAGATAAAACCCCATTAAAAAAATAACCCCAATTAAAACCCTATTAAAAACCCACCCACTTAACCAACCAGCAGGCGGGGGTCACTTTTTCACCAGTGCCCCACACCTGTCCCGCCAGCCATGTTTTCAACTCCCTCCCAGTGGCTCCGTCGGCGGTGGCTTTTGACAGCCCCGCCATGGAGTACATGGCACAGCTGCGCTCCCACCTCCCCCAGCCCAGCTCCCGGTGGCTCCCGGTGGCTCCGTCGGCGGCAGCTTTTGAGGGCCCCACCCTGGAGAACATGGCACAACTGCGCTCCCACCTCCCCCAGCCCGGCTGGCGGGGGAGTGAGCCGAAGGTGTTGCAGCAGCTCCTGGTTGCTCCATCGGCGGCAGCTTTTGAGGGCCCCGGCATCTTGTGAGGACCCCGCCGTGGAGAACACGGCACAGCTGGCTGGTTGGGCAGGGAGCCGAAGGTGTTGCGGACAGCACTGGCTTTTTGGGTTTGAAACAGATGAGCACTGAACCCTAGAGTCAGATACGAGTGGCTTTCGAGCAAGGGAAACCTTTACTTCTGTCCCGGTTTTGTGGAAGAGAATTATGGCAACCCTACTCTCACTGGAAGCAGAAGTAAACCGTGCCTTGCAATCTGTTTTGCAACAGGATGAGATAGATTTTGAGCTGCCATTTTAAGCTGCCATTTTCTCTGCTTAAACCAGGGGTGCCCAAACTATGGCCCTTGGGTCGGATCCAGCCCCTGATGCCAATTCATCCGGCCCATGCCAGCCTCATCACTCCCAGAAGCAGAAGTAACACACACCTCTATGGGAGTGACTAGGCCGGCATGGGCTGGATGAATTGGCATCAGGGGCACAATCCAGCCCATGGGCCATAGTTTGGGCACCCCTGGTTGAAACATCTGCCACTTTCACCTCTCCTTTTGCAGTGAACAGAGTCAGCCGTTTGCCTGAATTTGCTAAGATCCCTCTTGTCACATCTCAAGTGAGGAGTAGCAAATTACAAATGATATATCTCTGTTAATTGTGAATCCTATTTTTGACAGATGTTTGGCTGTCATTAATAATCTGCAGCTTCGATGAGTCCCAGACAAATCAACAGCTTTGGATGGTATTCGAAGGCTGTTTCTGGTTGTTATTGTCTTTCCCCGTCTCAAGAACGAAGGCTCCGAGCTCTCTGGAAAGGGAGATGCAGGACTCCTTATCACCTCTCATTCAGTAACAATTTGCAGCTATCTAAAAACCGAAAGCAATCCATCTCCCAATAAACATTGACATCTTGGGAATCAGTGAGCTAAAATGGACAGGGATGGGTAAATTCAACTCAGGAAATGATCACATCTACTACCGTGGGCAAGAAAGCTTCAGAAAAAATGGAGTAGCCATAATTGTCAACAAAAGAGTGAGAAAAGCAGTAATGAGATACAATCTCAAAAATGATAGGATGATGTCAGTCAGAATCCAAGGCAAACCATTTAATATCACTGTAATCCAAGTCTATGCACCAGCCACTAGTGCAGATGAAGCCACAGTTGACCAGTTCTATGAGGACCTACAAGACCTCATAGAACAGACACCAAGAAATGATGTCCACATTATCATAGGAGACTGGAATGCCAAAGTAGGAAATCAAAAAGTAAATGGAATAACAGGCAAGTTTGGTCTTGGAACGCAGAATGAAGCAGGGCTAAGATTGATAGAGTTCTGTCAAGAGAACGCACTGGTCATAGCAAACACCCTCTTCCAGCAACACAAGAGGTGACTTTACACATGGACATCACCAGATGGCCAACATGGAAACCAGATTGACTATATACTCTGCAGCCAAAGATGGAGAACCTCCATACAGTCAGCAAAAACAAGACCTGGAGCAGACTGTGTCTCAGATCACAACCTACTAATAGCAAAATTCAGACTTAGTCTAAAGAAAATAGGGAAAACAATCAGGCCAGACAGATATGACCTAGACAGCACCCCTAAAGAATACACAGTGGAGGTGAGGAACAGATTTAATGGTTTGGAATTGATAGACAGAGTGCCAGAAGAATTATGGACAGATGTGCAGATCATCATGCAGGAGGCAGCAAGGAAAACCATACCAAAAGAAAAGAAGCATAGATCTAGGATCACTGCAGATGGGGATTGCAGCCATGAAATAAAGAGGCGACTGATTCTAGGGAGACAAGCCATGAGAAACCTGGGAACATAGTCAAAAGTAGAGACATCACCTTGCAAACAAAGATCCGTATAGTCAAAGCAATGGTATTCCCGGTGGTAATGTATGGTTGCGAGAGCTGGACCATTAGGAAGGCTGAGCGCAGAAGAATAGATGCCTTTGAGATGTGGTGCTGGAGGAGAGTTTTGAGAGTACCCTGGACAGCGAGGAGAACAAAAAAGTCAATCTTCAAAGAAATCAGTCCTGACTGCTCCATAGAAGGCCAAATAGTAAAGATGAAGATGTCATTTGGACACCAAATGAGAAGAGAGGATTCACTTGAGAAAGCCTTGATGCTAGGGAAGGTGGAGGGCAAAAGGAAAAGGGGATGGCCAAGGATGAGATGGCTGGATGGCATTGTGGACGCAGCGGGCACCGAGCTGAGCAGGCTGAGGAGGATGGTGGAGGACAGGGGTGCCTGGAGATCAATGGTCCATAGGGTCGCAAAGGGTCGGAATCGACTGTGTGACTGAACAACAACAATGCTTGCACAGACTAACAGGGCTACCACTTTTTTCAAAAAAATCCCCAGGTTCTGGTGGCTCTTTAAAGCCTGACAGGCAAACAACGCATCCTCCTTTCAAAGCAACCTGAAGACCTTTAGTTGTTTGTGTTGATGTCTAAGCCCACTCCATAGATCAGGGATTCTCAACCTGCCGCCCGTTGGCCCAATGTGGCCCATGGCACCATTTCATTTGGCCCCCACCGCCTCTACCACACCAAGAAGTGCCATGTGGTGGAGGAAGGGTAAAATGGCCATCCGGCCCCTGAAGCTGTCTGACCAAGCCCACGGTTTAGAAAGGTTGAGACCTCCTGCCATAGATGCAACTTGTATATTCCACCTTTCCCTCATCTTTCCTTCCTTCCTTCCTTCCTGCCATACATTACATATTTCAAAAACCAATTATTTAAAAGAGGAAGGAAAACAAGACAGGAGACTGAAAGAGAGAGTGTGTGTGTGAGAGAGAGAAGAGGCAGCGATTAGAATAACAAAGCCTTCTCTAAAGAGGTTACAAAGAGGAGGAGGGATAGAGTAATGAGGCTGAAAAACGGGCAATCAAAGGAGCCCTTGCATTTGGCAGATGGGGAAGCAGCAGGTGCCAGCCTGTGATGGGACCCGGTTCCCCATCACCCACACGCCAGGATGATGCAAGCTGACAGGAAGGGGAAATAAATGTGTCAGTGAACAGGCACTTTCTGTCCATTAGCCGATTCTCGGTGCAGCCACGCGACTCTTTGAGACTTCCATCCCCCTCGGATTGTGTCTCCCTTGCCCGGCCTGCTCTCCTTGGCGGCACCCTGTAAATAAATAAATAAATAAATAAATAAATAAATAAATAAACAAAGGTTCTACCTAAAAACTGCACATGTGACCAAGCTGAGGACCACCTGCGGCCTCCTCATCCCCCGATGCCATCCGGCATTAGGTGGGAGTAAGTGATTGGGTAAACAAGTCTCCAGCTTCCAAATTGGGCTTTAAATTTCAGCACATGAATAAATTATCCAGAATGCAGATGTGTGGAATACATTAATGTAGAAAGGGCACACCTTGGCACTCCATTTGTTCTTGGGCTTCAAATCCCAGAAGCCCAGGTCCCTGTGAATCCACACGAATGCATCCACACAGTAAACCCATTCGTGTGGATTCACAGGGACCTGGGCTTCTGGGAATTGAAGCCCAAGAACAACTGGAGTGCCAGTAAACCCATTTGTGTGGATTTACAAGGACTTGTGCTTCTGGGAATTGAAGTTTTAGGATGGAGCGATATCCAACTATGGCACCCCCTTGGTCACCCCTAATAGATGGGGTTAAATTAAGTTACTTGGTGAAACTTTACACATGCTTTACCACTGCGGCGCCCCCTGGGAGTGGGCGCCTGGAGCGTCCGCTCCATTCGCCTTATGGTAGGGCTGGCCCTGCCCATTTGTGTGGATTCACAAGGACTCGTGCTTCTGGGACTTGAAATCCAAGAACAGCTGGATTGCCAGTAAACCCATTTCATGTGGATTCGCAGGGATTTGGGCATCTGGCAATTGAAGTTGTTAACTATGTTAACTGTATTTTCTGACAGAATATATCTTTTCTCATGTATCTATTCTTATGCAAACAAGTGGATCAAAAATGTGCACACTCTGTTAGCCAATGGGCTTGTATTATTGTTGCTGTTACTGTTTATAGGAGTGGAAGTATTATTGTTACTGTTACTGTTTATAGGAGCGGAAGTATTATTGTTACTGTTACTGTTTATAGGAGCGGAACCTTTGGTTTGGACTTCGGTTCCTGTCAACATTCAACCGGTTTGCCCCCTCTGCCTCGGACCTCTCCATGTTCCCTTTGGGACCCCTGAATACTTTTAGTCAGGCCCAACTTTGAACTCTGAGACTCCGAGCAGCTAGCAGTTAGAAACTTTTCCTGCAAAAACCCTTGAGATATCCACTTATTTAAAGTGATTCCAGTCAATGACAATGGAGAGAATAAAAGTAATAGTTGTGGCAGCAACGTGGCTCTTCTTGGCTTAAGCCAGGCTAAACTCTACATGGCTTACCCCCTTCCAATAATCACACGTTGTATTGAAGAAGTTCTTGTTTATTGTTCTTAAAGCATAGTAGAAAAGATAAAGTCCATCCGTTGGTTTCAGGCTACAGAAAAATCCACAAATCAGTTTCTAATTAAAAGATACCTCCAATACCCTGGTTTCCTCCATTGAAATAAAAGAAATCTAACTATCACTAAGTAATCATCTTGATGACTTAGAAGAACTTGGACTCCTCACTAGTTTGAAGTCCACCGCGGGAACTCACTATCTGTCCCATGTGTCTGTAATATAGATCACAGCTTCTGGTTCAGCTAATTAGCGTACAACCCATCAGAATACATTATATGCCAAAATATGGTCTGTTTTCATAACATAGCCCTCTTAAAGATTTATTCTATTCTATTCTAATTCCCAGAGGCAGGATGTTGGACATTACTCAGGCATTCCATCCCTAGTGGGTAGGAAGATACCCAGGCTTTCAGGCCTTGGCGAAGGAAGGTCTCTCCCAGTCTCCGACTTGCACCTGCTTGATAAACCTAGCAGTGAGAGGACAAACCTTGGCATTTCTGCACATCTCTAAATAATAAAGCAGTTTCTAATCCTATGACACCCCATTTTGAATAACTTGTGAAGCCATGACAGTTCTCAGAAGCCTGACTTCCCTCCCATGTGAGAACTCCAGCTTGAAGGTGATGCTTTTAAAAAACAATTTAAAACTCTCTATTTCAATGAGGCCTTTCAGGGTGTTGTTCTGCTATCTAAAAATTAGCCCGATGTCCTCTGATGCTAATTATTTTTATTTTATTTTATTTTATTTTATTTTATTTTATTTTATTTTATTTTATTTTAGTTTAGTTTAGTTTAGTTTAGTTTAGTTTAGTCATTGATTGATTTACTGGTGGTTGGTTTTGATTTGTTGTGGGTATTGTTGTTATTTATTTTCTGTTTGTTGATTGCCCAGATGGGTGGTATAGAAATCCAACAAACAAGCAAGCAAGCAAGCAAGCAAGCAAGCAAGCAAATAGATAGATAGATAGATAGATAGATAGATAGATAGATAGATAGATAGATAGATAGATAGATAGATAGATAGATAGATAGATAGATAGATAGATATGTTTCTCGGCGTGCCCTGACTCCCTTGCAAAACTCAGCCTCTCAGTTCTGCTAGTGTGTTGTGTTGCATGGCAAGGGGACTCTTGGGAAGCCAGAAAGGATATGGCCCAAATGGGCTGAGAATCCAAACCACTTCCAACCAATTGGTAGCCCTCAGCCTGCAATGTAGTAAGGTCAGGGGATGAATAAGATGGAGCTGGATGGTATGAAAATGACAAGAGGTGGCGGACTCAGCCAGGAAAAGCCCTGTCCGCTTCCAACGTTTTGCTGTGATGGGTTCAGGTTTAAGTATGGACACAGGGTGTTGGAGACAGTCTAGTAAGGCTGATGTGTTCAAGCCCCAGAAGGTCTTTGTTCCCATGGCCTTTCTACATGGTGGCAGTAATTTCCTCTTTAGTCTAAGAACGATGTTGGAAAATTCTGAATGTTTGGAATCAAGACTATCACAGTTGTTATAGGGCAATGATGGCAAACCTTGTCACTCCAGGTGTTTTTGGACTTCAGCTCCCAGAAGCCCAAGGCTCTGGGAATCCACACGAAATGGGTTTACTGCACATATGCGCAGTAAACCCATTTGTGTAGATTCACAGAGCCTTGGGCTTCTGGGAATTGAAGTCCAAGAACACCTAGAGTGCCAGTAAAACAATTCACGTGGATTCATGGGGACCTGGGCTTCTGGGAATTGAAGTCCAAGAACACCTGGAGTGCCAGTGAACCCATTCATGTGGATTCACGGGGACCTGGGCTTCTGGGAATTGAAGTCCAAGAACACCTGGAGTGCCAAGGTTCACCATCACTGTTATAGGGAGATCTGAAGCTCATCGTACCTGTAGGAAGAAAGGCCACACATGCCAGATCTCAAGTACACGTTTTGAGCAAATGTTTTCCCATAAGCTCCCATCCTGAGGCCGTACACTCACAAAAGCTGGCATACACAAATGAGTCTTTCTTGTTGAGGCACAGGAACAAACCTGTCTTTGCAAAACAATTGTTGCATCCTTCAGTTCTTTGTGGATGAAGCTGAAAGTCAGAGCTTCCCTGGACTCTTATGTGCCAGTCAAGCCAGCCATCCACACGACTCCTGGGTTTTGATGAAAAACCCAGTTAGATGAGCTGCGATACTCATATGCCAAGTCTTATGTCTTAATAGGGTATGGCTCCCTAATCCATGTTCTTTCACTTTTCTAAATCTGAGAATCTGAAAAGTTCAGCAACTATCTGGAGACCTTTATGTCACTGCTTCTGTTTAAAGCTAATGGGTTTCCCTTGCCTATTTTCCCAGACGGCTGTCATTTCGGAGTGGATGATTCTGTACATTTCTGCACTGACCCCCCCTGAAGACCTGTTTCATGTAAACACATGATCGTGGCATACTGAAAGGCCAAAGAAGTTGTCTTTCCACTCCCAGCTCTTATCTCTTTCATGAGTGCCTTTCGTCTCCAGCAAGCTTGGGGCGATAGGATCTCAAGAAAGATTGATTCATCCAATAGGCCACGCTGAGGCTGGGTGGCGAATGGATGCGTTGAGAGCTAAGCCAGCCTACATTGTCTAACTACAGGTCCAGCTCAGACTTGATGACGATGATGAGTTGGAGTAGATGGAGGAGTTGGAGGAGGAGGAGGAGGAGAATTTCATGTCAGAGATTACTCTGGGTTGAAAGGATTTTTGCTGGAGAAACTCTGCTCAGGGGACGCCCGAAAGAGGCTCCTTTCATGTCCCCAAGTGCAGCCCTGGGGTATTAATGATGATGATGAAGAAGAAGGAAGAGGAGGAGGTAGAGGAGGCATTTCTTTTGATTGAAAGCTTTGTAAGTTTCTTAATACTGAGTTTTGGGCCAACAAAGACTCATTGGGGAAGAGTTCAAAGCCTACAATAATTGTGGTATGTTGACAATCCTGCTGCCACCTGTCACCCATCATAGATCAGAGGCACACGGCAACATTCGCCATGACATCATGATCCATTTCAGTCTCTCTTTGATGTGCTCATTTATAACCTAATCACACGTCTGTCCATCTTCCTGTCTTCTTCTTTTAAAATAAAATGTCTCGGTGAAACGAACAAAATGCAATTGCTAAATGATATGCGTAATCATTCAGCGCTGTCACTGCCGAAAGGTGATATTGCAGTGACATTGAGAAAATTAGATCTATTCTTCATACAATTATACAGCCACACTTGGGCTCTAATGCCATTCTAATTGGAAAGGAGCCCTGAAATGTGAAACCAGGCGTGTTTCAGTATCTAATTATCACCCAGTAATTCATTCTTAAAATAGTTTTCTGGGGAAAGATGCTTGCAAAGAAAGCCGGTTGCAGTGTGGGGGAGGCCAACAATGTACTTGCGGGATGTATCCTGTGTGCATGGAAGTGGGGCCGGGCCACTCCTCAACTGCGCCACTGAGAAGCAACAGGTGATCGATAAGAAATGAAAGGGAGCATTGTGTTGTAGTTGCATCATTATACATGAAGGAATACACCAGGACAAATTTGCAACTGCTGGCTGGAAGAAGGATGGTTGAGGATGCAATTTGTGTTTATTCTTTAAAATTGAAACAGTGTGAGCCTTACTTCTGTTACCTAAAATCCTGGGGTTTACCTCTATAGATGGCAGAACCCCATTACCTGTAATACCTGAAAACCCAACTATTGCAGCACCCACAGTGAGTTGGTGCATTGTCTGCAAACCAGCACAAGGAAACATTCATTGTGGAGGGTGTTCCATGTACCCTGGAGCATATAAGTAGAACACATGAAGAAAGAACATTTCAGTAAAAGGTAAAGGTAAAGGTTTCCCTTGCTCAAAAGCCAGTCGTATCCGACTCTAGGGTGCAGTGCTCATCTCTGTTTCTAAGCCGAAATAAATATATTTATTTTAAAATCAGGATCTTTGCGGCAGAGGATAGAATGAAGCCGGTGAAGATAAGAGGAAAAGAAAGGAAAGGAAGATTGCAAAGAGTAAAATTAGATATAGGATAGAAAAACAAAGAACTGTGAAGCAAATACAACATCCCATAATATGTGGCCTTTGTGCCATGAAAAATTGCAATCACCGGACAGAACAAGAAAAAGGAAAGAATTCTGCCCGTGCTTGCCAACCTGGAAACCGTACATTACCGTATGGGCAGCACAAAAATTACCATACATTACCGTATGGGGTTCACGCATCTGCAGACCCATTTCTGCGTGAGCATACTGGGTGGAGTCCGGGCGGAGCTATGGGCGGAGCCTGGGCGGGCATTTTTTTTTGAATATTTATGAGGAAAGAAAATGGAAGTAATCTGTTTTGTTTTGGTTTTTTGTTGTTGTTTTCATTTTGACCCCGGACGGAACCGGAAATAATATTTTTTTTATTATTTTTCGAAATTACTGGAAATTTCCGTACATCTTCGTACGGTAGTCGTACATCGTACGGAGGGCCAAATTACCATACCGTGCCCACCAGAACAAAAGAAAAAAACAGGCTTATATGCATTCAAATGTGCAGGGGAGCAGGGGACACACAAAAGAGAACTTGCGCAAGCATCATTGATGGAAGGGATCACATGGAAGGGGAGAAGCCTGAACCTCACACTTGGTTGGCCCAGAGTGTCACATGGAGGGCTGGGTGGAGCTAGCCCTTGCCATGTGGCCAACATGCCATGTGGCTGATCATGGAGGCTGCCATGATGGAGGAGGAGTTGGGGGGTCAGCTGACTCAAGAGGAGAATTAAGAGGCAAAAAGTCCATTAACTGCACTATTTACTCTTGTGAGATAGGAAGATACAAGTTAGGTTTACACTATACCTGTCAAGTTTTGGATTTGGAAATAATGGAAATTTCCCGGCAAATAAGGGATACTTGACGGCTATGCTTATCCTTTGCTGCCCTCCAATGGCGGCAATAGGGCATTGCAGTCTAATTAATAAGGGATGACGACGGGAAAGAGGGTAGAATAAGGGGTTTTCCTGGCCAATACGGGATACTTGACAGCAATGCTTATCCTGTGCTGCCCTCCAATGGCGGCAATAGGGCATTGCAGTCTAATTAATAAGGGATGACGGCGCGAAAGCGGGTAAAATAAGGTGTTTTCCTGGCCAATAAGGGATACTTGACAGCTATGAACAAAATGGACTTGATCCCTGAAAGCTAACATTAAAATACAGACTATTCTGTCACGATAGAAAACACCAGAAGACCCTCTAATTTTAAAAGTGCTTTGGAACGCAGGGTAAAATCATGTACAGTATATGAAGTGCTTTGAGAACATTTAAATCAATTCATATATAAATGTAAAGCACCGCAGGTGTCGACAGTGTCGGTTGCTACTTGTGTCTGAGTATACATTTTTCATGAAAATGTTTTCAGGAAAAATGCCATTAGCATAAATTTGTTCAAAGAAGATCCTAGCTTGCCCTGAAGAGACCCACACACTCAGAGCCATCTCCTGCGGCACACATGCAGGATTTAACACCAGGACTGCACTGGACTGCCAGAGCCTTGAGGAAATCAACAAGGTGCACCTTTGTTACCTGAAAAATTGTTACCTTTTAATTTAGGGGAACGTCCCACAGGCAGGGTTGAATCAGAAACCAAAAGACCACATTAAATTGTGGGTACAAATAGAAAGGAGATCATTGAACTGAAAAGTAACATTCCAATTAAATAGAGTTCACCCCCAAAATGAGCCCAAACCTTTTAAATGAACCACAGACAATTGCTTGATGCACATTAGAGAAGTTTACTTAGAAAGCAAATAAGACAATAAGAAAACAATAAGCAAAATTAAACATTGGATTGAGAAAGAAAAACAAGAACTGTGAGGTAAATTAATCACCTCCATAACACATGGCTAATATGCTACGGGAAATTGCTACCACAGGGCAGAACCAGAAAGGAAGGAGTTTCTTCTGCATCAGACAATGGGAGAAGCCAGCTTATATGTGCATTCAAAGCGTTGCCAACCTGGAAACCGTAATTACCGTACGGTGCTGAGAAAAAATTACCGTACATTACCGTACGGGGTTTGCGCATGCGCAGACCCATTTCTGCTGTGCATACTGGGTGGAGCTATGGGCGGAGTCTGGGCAGGGCTATGCGCCTGGGCGGGCATTTTCTTTTAATATTTATGAGGGAAGAAAACAGAAGTAATTTTTTTTTTCATTTTTACCCAGAAGTAATCTTTTTTTATTTTCACCCAGGACAGAACCGGAAATAATATTTTTTAAAATTATTTTTCAAAAATTACTGAAAATTACCGTACATCTCTGTACAGTAATGTACATCATATGGAGGACCAAATTACCGTACCATACGTATTTATTTTTTGCACAAACACTATTGCTCCAAGGCATCACATGGGAGGGAAGGGGAATGGGTCTGCCCCCGCAATTGATTTGCTCAGGAGTGTCCGCATGGAAGAGGAGAAGTCCACCCACAAACTTGGTTAGTCCAGGATGTCACATGGAGAAATGGGAGAAGTTTCACCATTTGGCCAGCATGGAGGCTGCTATGGGAGAAGTTGAGGTCAGTTACAAAAGTTCATATATGGTATTCTCCCCAAATCACACTCTTGATTGGAGGAGATCATCCAGAAGCCCAGCCCAAAGTTTCCTGCCACTGGTTGTTTGTCATCCTCGTCTACCTTGCATACAGTTGCAGAGAGCAAATTTCCTTGACAAAGAGGTGTTTCCTGATGGGTTTAAATGGTACCCATTGTTCTCTCTCTGATCTCTCCAAACAGCCAGATTGCAGCAATATCTCTGTTAGTTTTTACTTTCTTATATAGCAGTTTATAAGGAAGAACCAACGTGTACCAAAATAATATTACCTAACGAGGAGCTCCCCATGTTATTCAATAGCCCCAAGTAGGAAAACTCTACCACTATTGTGTACACATATGCTAATTTCCTAACATCCGCTTCCCCAGAAACAATAGAATTAGGCTTTAAGACGAACAAAGTCTTGAGAAGCTTTAGTAATCAAGGCAAACAGAACACCAAGAAAGGAATGAAAAGGTTAAGTCTACTGTGTCTCTTTGGCAGAAAGGAAAAATGCATTTTAAGCTAAACCGCAGTTCCCAGAGCCTTTTCACTACTGCTGAGTTTTGGCTTAAATAGATAGATAGAAGGGGGGGGGGGGGTGTTGACCATGGCCCTTTTAACTAGCGGTTTGAGATCTTTATAAATGTATTAAAAGTCAACCCCTGCAGTTATCTTACCTGCAAGTGAACCATGGTGCACTGTGGTGTTTGTTTGTGGACATGTAAGCCTATTGGGTACAGTCGGGGTGGGGGTGGGTGGTGGAAAATAAAGAGAAAAATATTTTTACAAAATAATAAAAGGGGTAGTTTCAGATCTGGGGTAACACCTTCACAGCCAGTCCATCTGGCATAGCCTCTTCCATCTCCATGACCTTTGGGAATCAGAAGAGAGAAGTGGTCCCTCCTCTGCTCATTTTGCCCTTGGGCCCAATAGGATGGTTTCCAGTGGCATGATTTCCCCCATTGAGGGGGACCCTCGTCCCACCTAAAGGGGGCTCATCCTTTGGCACATGTAGAGGGGGGAGGAACATTTGCAAGAGGTGCTCCACAAAACTGCACCCACCTTATAGAAGAAGTGTGTCAGATACAGTTGACTTCCACTAAAGTGTGTCTCCCCACCCTTCTCTTCAGGCACCTGCAAATCGCTATGAGATCTACTGTGTAGCCTTCAACCCAACAATGATGATGATGTGACATGACTATTGGTGGTGCAATCCTACACATTTGGAAAACCATGGGAGGAGGGGATAAAAATAAAAATTGAAAGATAATTAATAAGCTTGGCCAAATCGTAGCACATTTCAGAACTATGTTCACCATTTCTTGTTGTTGTTGTTTTTTAATGAGAGCTGGCATTTGCAATAGGTACCTCGTTTGCTTTCTCCCTGTACTACCGGTTTATTTATTTATTTACAATTGTCTGTGCCTAGAACAAATAAAATAATGTTGCGGACAGATTAAAGAATGTTTAGCTGATCAAGCACCAGCTTTCAAGCTGATTAATGGAATAAATTTAAATAAGTTTGCATTTCCCCGAGATAGGCTTTGCCTTTTGAAACATTGCAGGAATGAAACTTGCAATTTAGAAAACAAAAGCTACAGTTTGTTGCTGGAATAAATTATCAGTAATAACATGTTCTATTTTTTTTCTTCATTCTGTACTATAGCTGTAACAAAACAGCCAAAAGGGCTTCAAAGAACAATGCATGTTCTGAATGTGTTGGCCCACCACAATTCCCTATTAATTGAATAATATTTGGTTTCTTAACACCTCAATTATACCAGCAGAGGCTGTAATTCTCTACCCACTTCACTAGGATGTGGGTCCATCTGAACAAGTTGGGATAAATCCACTGTATTATCCCAAAGCTGAGTAGACCCATTTAATCAATAGCATTTGCATAAGTGTTGACAATGCATTTCTAGCAGCTAGTATTTTAATAAGGTTGGCACCACTTTTTTGTGGCTAATTGCCACTAACTGAGCACATCTTGGTTTCTCAGTTAATCAAATCAATCAATACCACCATGCTCTTGTCTTAGTCGTAATTAGTCAGTTGCTCAAATCATACACAAGTACTAATAGGATTCTGGCGTTGGCATTAATTGGTCTACTGTAGCTGACATAATGATCAAAATAAGCCAAATATTCCAATGGTTAATCCCTTAAAAAATTAATGTAACATAATTTATGCAAACTTGGTTCAGCCCTGTTGACCAAGGTCAGTGCTCGGGAAAGTAATATTTTTGGACTCTAGCATTCAGTTTCCAAACCAGCATAGCCAATGACCCAGAAAAGCAACTTTTCATACTCTGTTCTGGAGATGGGTGCAGCATTTCTGGGTCTACAAACTCATTCACCAGAGTTTCTCAACCTTGGGCTTCCAGATGTTCATGGACTTCAACTCCCAGAAGCCCTGATCTGCAGGTGTGTTGACTTGGGCTTCTTGGAACTGAAGTCCAAGAACACCTGGAGAGCCAAGGTTGAGCAACCCTGTCATACACACTTACAAAGTTTTTCTGGTCTGTACTTTGAAAGTTGTTATCCAAAAGAAATAACTTTATGAACTCTTCTTTCACAGGTTTTACCCCTAACAGGAATGCAATTTTAGATATATTTTCTCAGAAGGAAGGTTTACTGAGTTCCCTGGGATCGTCTCCTAGGTAATAATAATAATAATTTCGTGTCAGAAATTATTCTGGGTTGAAAGGATTTTTGCTGGAGGAACTCCACTCAAGGAATGTCGAAAGAGGCTCCTTTCATGTCCCCAAGATTTCCCCCCTGTTTATCCATTTGCAATTTCTTCCTTTCAAATTGCTAGGTTGGCAGGAGCTGGGACAGAGACGGGCACTCAATCCGTCATTCAGTACTCGGGTCTTGAACTGCCGACTTGCCGACCTTCCAGCTAACAAGGTGATCTTAACCACTGAGCCACTGCAGTCCCTTGTTCTCCTAGGTATGTTGAGGTTTATGAAAACAGCCTTCCATACTTTTTTTGGTCTCCTTCTGCCAGTTTTGAAGATAGTTGAGATAATTAATTTTCTTCCTTATTGCATGAGTTTCGGAATGCATAAAAGTCATGGTGAATGAATACACTGTATGGATGTCCTTCTCATTGCTCTTATGGGCATCTGATCCGCTACTGAGTGACTAGAGAGCTAGCCTAGAGAAAGAACCCTTAGTCTGACCAACAATGACAGACATGACCAGCAACCAAGGTGACCTTAGAACAGAGGTTCCCAACCTTTTCAAACCAGGGGCTGGGTCACGCTCTCTCAGTCAGCTTTGAGGGCCAGATGGCCACTTTTGCCCTGCCTGCACAATGGTGGTGGGAGGCACAAAGGCGGGAGGCCAGATCCGGCCCATGAGCCTTCAGTCTGGAACCCCTGCCTTAGAAGGATGGTGGACACCAAACCAGCAGAACTAAACAGTAGTGATCTGTGGGCCAAGAGAGGGAAGGATATGAGATACCAACCTTGCAAGTCAGAAAATGGCTGATGGTGCAATTAAGTGAAAAAATAACATTAAGTATGAAAGGAAGAACTTATTTTCACCATATTATTTCACTTATTTGCAGGAAATCAGCATATAGACTAGTCTAAGCGGCCTTAACATTTTTCTTAACAAGTATGACTCTTGCTCAGGATTTAATTTGTTGGAAATGGAAAAGCAATTTTATTCCGATTACAGGTTGTACATATTCTTTCTTTATTTTTTCCCCGTAAGAAGATTGCATAAAAATTGGCAACAATTTCTGGGAAGAAAGAGTGAGAGGGTTATTAAAAGAGAGCAAAAGCTGGCTTGTAATGAGAGATGTCTCCCCCTTCTCCCTTAATTATACCCAAAACTTTAAAAAAGTTAATTTTCAAGACTGTGGTGCTTAGAAGTTCACAGCCAACATGGCTACTGTTTGGGCAGGTCAAGGTCCAGTTCAGAATACCAATGACCAAAGAGTAATTTGTATTTGACTAATTGTTTTGCTCTGAGATGGTTTATAGTCTAGGTCGGTAGTTCCCAACATGGGGCCCATGCTTAGTAAACCCATTCATGTGGATTCACAGAGCAGTGAACTTTGGTTCTAGGACTTCAGTGCCTAGCAGCCTCAGTCAGTCCATTGGCTGATCAGTGCTTTGGGGAATTGACTGAGGCTTCTGGGCATTGAAGTCCAAAAGCCAAAGGTTGGGAAACATTGGTCTGTGAATCCACACAAATGAGTTTACTGCGCATACACAGGTTGGGGAACACTGGTCCAGGCACTAGAACAACAGTGCCATAAACTTGTAGAGTTGGAAGGGAGTCAAAGGGTTGTCTAGTTGCACGCTTGCTTATGCAAGAACCCAGGGCTGAAGTCTCCATGATAGGCGGTTATCCAAATTCTCCAGCAGAAAAAGAGCCCACCATCTTCTAATTTCAATTTCAGCCAATTTCACGGCTGTACAGTCTCTAACCATCCAAGGATTCTTCGTAAAGCTTAGTTGGAACAGCCTTCCGTTCAATCGGTTTGGGACATCTCCTTCAAAGCCCCAGAAGACAACTCTTCCCCATTGTCAAGACTTCAGCCCTTGTAGATACTTGGTGAAGGTATCTAATTGCCTTCCGGTTTTCTCTTCCCCAGGTGAAACCAACCCAGGTGCGTCAACCACACTTTTTAGGGAGAATTCGCCTATTGTCCCATGCTCACAATGAGCCATCTCATCCAGAGAGACCATTGAAGAAATCAGGTGACAAAAGGGATGGAGAGTTTTAAGAGCCCCTTTGAGTTCCCGAGCGGTACTGACACCCATTCTTCAGACGACGAGCATTTAATAGCTAATGGGCCTATCAGAATGGTATGAATGGAAGGTCTCCTCCTACGCATGATGCAAAAAGGAACAAAGTCTGATGTGACACTTGTCACCCATTCTTCTCATCACAGAGCACTGAAGTGAAAGGAAGGGATAAAAACATGGGTGAAGAAAAAGATGTTCTAAATGTTAAGTCTCCTAAAATAAGAATAGTGCGGCCCAGTTTGCCACAGAATGCCTTCATTGAAGAGAACAAAAGGCTAATTCGCTTTGCTTCTCTGCACCCGAGGAAGAAGCAGAGAAGGTTTCATCTGTGCCACAATGAAGGCGTGGATTTCTCTCAATAAGTTTTTTTTCTCTCTCTCTCTCTTCCCGTGATGTAGCTGGAAAAGTGCTAAAAGAATTCTCAGAGGGTGGACTTCAGAACTTTATTCTTTCGACTTCAATACCGTAGCTCAGGGGGTTCCCAGCCTAAGGCCTGTGGTCTGGATGTGGCCCATGGTGCCATTTCATGTGCCCCCCCACCCCTCCAAGGAACAAAATGGCCACCCCCTTTGAAGCTGTTGGGACAAAAATGGCCACCCCCATTGTGCAGGCAGGGCAAAATGGCTGTCCAGCTCTTTGAGAGGTTGATTGAGCGCACTAGTATTACATATTATGCAGGTACCTTTTGTATATTCTTGCTATGCTGTTTAGAATGTTTTGTACTTGTGCATGTTTTATATAGAGATTTTTCACTTATGACTTGCAGATTCTTGATAAAGAATACGAAATATCTGTTTTACCGGAAGGATATTGACCATAGCTGTCAAGTATCCCTTATTGGCCAGGAAAACCCCTAATTTCCCCCTCTTTCCCGCCATCATCCCTTATTAATTAGACTGCAATGCCCTATTGCCGCCATTGGAGGGCAGCACAGGATAAGCATAACTGTCAAGTATTCCTTATTTATGGGGAAATTTCCCTTATTTCCAAATCCAAAACTTGACAGGTATGATATTGACCAGTCGTTCTGCTTTGTTCTTATTACTCATCTACTTGTGGTTGCAGCAGCTTCCGGATTCCGCTATTGTGCAGTTCTTTTTACGGACTTTTCTACATATGGACCTTTTATAAATTGTGTATTTTGCATTATTATGAGACTTTTGTCTTTTGATTGTATAAGATTCGATTATTTGCGCCCAGCTACAGTAGTTTTCTTGATGTACTTCCATATATCTTTGATATGAACTGTGGCGGCGGACTTTGTATACAGTCATTTATCGCCTTAACTATTACCGTGTAATTTATGTCATGTGATTTGGTTGCTCTGCACTTTATATTAAAGTTTGGCACTTTTATTTCTTCTACTTATTTGTTACCATTGGGGTGTTGCTTGTTCTCCTTTCCCTGTTGTCCAGCTCTCGAAGCTGACTGAGAGAGCGTGACCCAGCCCCTGGTTTGAAAAGGATGGAAACCCCTGCTCTAGCTGCTGGGTTTTGTGCAGATTTCTACTTTGTATGACTGCTGGAACTGACCCAAAAAAGTCTGAATTTGCCAATATCGTGAAGTGGCTTATTAAGTGAGCCGCTGCTGGATATTGCCACATTAATCACTTCCCCTGCTTAGCAGTGGGCAGGAGAAGTGTTTTTTTTTTTTACTGCTTAAGAGTGTCGCTGATGTGCTACATCAGTTTTCTTAATTTAAAAACTTTTGTTTACCTTGTCCGTCAAGAAACTGGCGTAGTTCAAACCACTTCTGTGGATTCAACTAAGGGTGGGTTCTTGACTGGTGGAACAAGGAAAATCTGTCTTAATTCTTTTATATCTGATGTTAAGCATCAGTTATACCTGTAAACAGTCAACACTGAGATGCTGACTGGAAGGCGGGAGGTCAGCAGTTCGATACCTGAATGCTGCAGGACGGAATGAGCACCCGTCTCTGTCCCAGCTCCTGCCAACCTAGCAGTTTGAAAGCAAGAAAATGCAAGTAGATAAATAGGGACCACTTTGGTGGGAAGGAAAGCAGCGTTCCTTGCGCTCCGGTATCTAGTCATGCCTGCCACATGACCATGGAAATGTCTGCAGAAGCAGACAGCGCTGGCTCTTCGGCTATGAAACAGAGATGAGCACTGAACCCTAGAGTCAGATATGACTGGCTTTCAAGCAAGTGTGTCCTTTACCTTGACCTGCCCTCTTTCATTTCCAGTTTTGTTCTTTATATATTTGAATTTTTAAAAAACAAAATCTGTGGAATTACTGGGATGTGTGGTTGGATTCATAGCTAATGTCATTGGTTTCAGAGTGTCTTCTCTAATGTCACCTGGATCAAAACATCAGGAAGAGGAAAATTTTGTTTGGGCCACTTTCTTTTTTCTTTTTTGCCCTGCCCAGTGAAATATAGAGATCACGTCTCTAGTTTTTGCACAAATCTCCAATTTTTTTCATGCATCTCCAGGTTTTCCCACCCAAAGCTCATTCTCAATGGGAAAAAATGCACATCAGGGACATTTAAGAGCCGATGAAGCTGCTTTTCTGGACTGCAGCTTCCCTCATTGCCAAGTAATGTGGAGATTCTTCAACTCTAACTACATATCAATTAGTGTGAGTTGTGAAACTGCTGTGGAAGGAATACAAATCATTTCTCTCAGCACTTGAGAAATGTTTCCATCTCTTTGTGACTGTCCTAGCACAGGGGTGCCCAAACCTTTTGGGCTGCCGGCCGTTCACATGGTTTTATTTTATTTATTTATTTATTCAATTTATATCCCGCCCACTCAACACACGGCCGACTCTGGGCGGCTAACAACATAAAAAGTAACCCCAGGGCAACCCAAGGAGTTTACAGACAATATTCACAAATACAACAATAATCCTAAAAACAGTTAAAACAGTAAAAAAAGTTAAGACTACCCACCCCCTAAAAAGCAAGGGCTGCAGGATCGAAAAGGCACCATGGGGAAGAGTTCCTCTGGTTCAATCACGTGGTTCCTCCCACTGGAAGCAGAAGTAAAATGCACCAGTGCATGTGCAAAACACTGCCGTAAATGCACCCGTGGCTGTCATAAACATGTTTGCAACAGCCATGGGTGCATTTACAGCAGCATTTTGCCCATGCGCAGGGATGTTTTACTTCTGCTTCCAGGAGCGGCGAGGGTGGTGTGGGCCAGGTGATTTGGCACCATGGGCCGGACCCAGCTCACAGGCCGTAGTTTGGACACCCCTGTGCTAGCACCTGAGCACAGATGGATTATCTTCCTCTCCTTATTGTGGGATGTAGCCCCCCTCCCTTTTCCTTCCCAGGTTTTTGGGAAGAATGATGCTTCTTTGTAATCAGAACAGGCACTAAGAGACAAGACATGTACCCAACTAGGCAATCTGTCTCTTAGTGGCCTTTCTCTCATCTACCACATGAGGTTGTCAAATTCACTCTCCTTGCTCAAACTCAGCTGGTTAATAGACAAGTCTTCAGCTATGAAGTTGATGGGAATAATGTTGAATTTCATCGGCTGGCTACGGGGATCAAGGGACTCCGGGTGGATGTTCCCAAGAATGCCTAGAGTGCGTGTGGAGAGAAGGGGGGATGATGGAAGAAGGATGATTACAGCAATCGACCCATTTTTGTCCTAGCATACATGCAGTCAAATGTTGCAAACCAAGGTTATCCGGAGGAATCTTCCCATTTTTACTTCTCTGGATTATTTATTTATTTATTACATTTCTAATCTGCCCATTTGGGTGGTGTACAAGCAGATATCAAATAACATGACAGAACACACAACAAATCAAAACAGATAGCCGACAAATACATCTCAAAATAAAATAAAATAGCTGGCATCTGAGGGCATAGGGCAGGGATGGCAAACCTTTTAGAGACCGAATGCCCAAACTGCAACCCCAAAACAATTATTTACTGCAAAATGCCAACACAGCAACAGGGGAGGAAGGAAACGCTCCCATTGGGCTGCTGGGCAGAGGGGGCGGGGCAAACTCTGTGTTGGGGGAAGGAAGAAGCACTCCCATTGGGCTGCTGGGAAGAGGGGTGGGGCAAACTCTGTGCTGGGGTGATTACACAGGTGCCCACAGAGAGGGCTCCTAGTGCCACCTCTGGCATGTGTGCCATAGGTTCGCCACCACTGACATATAACATTGGCTATGCAAACTTTGTTTTTAAATTAGGCTATCCCCTCAGCTCAAGCACTATAAAAGTGCTCTCTAATTAGGAATGGGCCATCATATCGTTAGTTTTGAGTGAGTGTTGTAGCCGTCAGAGTTGCAATAGGTCCAAGAAAGAAGACTATACACCAGATATAGTTTAAATCAAACTGGTATATTAACAACACTTACAAAGTAAATTAGCATTACATCCAGCACTGTTCAGCTCTGCTCTGCTCTGTTCTGTTCTGCAAAACAAGCTCTGCAAGCAACTTCTAATTCTACAGCTAACAAAACACTTAAGGTTACAATGTATCTTATTAACTGTCAATCACAGCAGAGCTGAACTACGATGATTGCTTGCACCTGTTCCTTGTTAACTGACCTCAGCCTGTCCTTGACATTATCTCTGCACTTTGCCTCACTATATGGATATTATTGACATTTATTTGACAACATCTTGAAAGACGTCCTTGAACAAGAGAATTTTTAAATTGCTTTTTAAAGATAGTCAGTGATGGGGTCTGGCGCAGCGCCACCGGTAGAGTGTTCCACAGTGTTGGTGTCGCCACCAAGAAGACTCTATTTCTAGTTAAAGACTTTCGAGCCATCCTTGGGGGTGGGACCTGGAGCTGCGCAGACTGTGGAGAATGGGTGATGAGGGGAGTTGTTGCGAGGGAGTGATGCTCCGACAGATAGCAAGGTCTCACATCCCTCAGAAGACCCACCATCAGTAACCTCAGTTTCTCAACTGATATTTTTTCACGTTGACAACCGTTTTTGAGGCTCCGGGACTGTCAGGCTCAAACTTTGCACAGCCAAAATTGCAATTTCCCCCCATTCTGAATGAAAATGGGAGGCACAGCAGAGTGTTGCCTTGATGGGATTATGGGGGGCAGAGCTGGGAAAGGAGGAGGGTCCGCTAGGCCTTTCCCTGAACTTTCCGCTTTCATTAGAAATGAAGGAAAATCAATCTCCAGGTCTTTCACCGGAGGAAACATCAGAGGAAATGTACACAGGCATTTTCACTCTGGGCAAACAAAATGAATTTGTTACCCTTTCTTAATTTGTTACCTTTCCCCATAATTGCTTGAAAAACATGAAGGCGGATGAAGGCTCACATGAACCAAAAGCCAAAAACCTGTGGTGGCTTAGTAGTGGTTAAAATGCTGAACTTGATGACTGGAAGGTTCAACACATCAGCAGTTTGAGACCCGAGTGCTGCAAAACAGAGTGAGCTCCTGCCATCTGTCCCAGCTCCTGGCAACCTAGCAGTTTGAAAGCAAGAAATTGCATGTACGCAGACAGCGCTGGCTCTTTGGCTGTAAACAGAGATGAGCACTGAACCCTAGAGTCAGACACGACTGGCAAGGTAGATCTTGACCTTCATCTGTCTGGAAATCAAACAAATGTTGCGGGATCACTGGGAAACTTCTTACACCTTTCTATGAGCCTCGTTTGAATGAATTAGAGCATTTTTTTTTGCCATGAGGCTTATCCATTTATGTAACTTTCTTTTATCCATTTTATTTGTCTAATTATACTTGCATCCTGCCCTTCGTAGAGTTTTCTTCCTTTCTAGACTTCTGCTGAGAGTGGGAAATTTTCCAATTGGTATAAAAATGCAATGAATTAATGAATTTTATTGGATGCCATCGTAGTTTGTGAAATGCAGAGTGCATGGAACACTGTTTACATTCCCACTGAAGTGGCCCCTATTTATCTCCTTGCGATTTCTTGCTTTCAAACTGCTTGGTTGGCAGGAGCTGGGACAAAGACAGGCGCTCATTCCACCCTGCAGTACTCGGGAATCGAACTGCTGACCTGCCGCCTTCCAGTCAGCATCTTCTTAGCCCCTGGGGCCACTACGGCAGTCCCTGTTCACAGGTCTTGCAGAAGGGTTTTCTTCTCTTCCTCGGTTTGCTCCATTTCAAAGGTCTCCAGGTAGCATTGATGAGACCTGGTTTTCTCCTCCTCCAATGCTCCTGCCTGAATCTCTATAAATGTTCATGTAAGGTTAAAGGCAAGTTGTTTTCCTTCACGGCTGACAGAGGAAAAGGCTTTTTTCTCAGACCTGCACATATTGTGATTGTTTCCTCTCGCTAGATTTAATTCCTCCTCTGGGCTTGACAGGGCCTGGGTGTTGGCTGGCCGTCATTTGGCGCCCGTCGCCTAAACTGAGCCGATGTGTATTTGATAAAAGCCATAGATGAGCATGTCATCCTGCCAATTAGAGTGAGCCCATCGGAGGAGGTGATTTAATTCTCTGCAAATCTGACGTTGAGTGATGCGGTCCTGTCTCGGCAGAAGGTGGACAGGAGATAAAAGTCTCTGAGCGGCTCTTGACCAGCGAAGGCATAGAAATAGGAGGCGCTTTTCTTCCATGGTGAAAATCACCTTTAAACGTGATGCTCTGGCCTAGCTGTGTTTCTGCCGCAGGGACTCAGTCTTTCTATTACACCTGTGTAAATCCAAGGACTCCAGTAAGATAAAGGTTGTCCTTGCTCAAAAGCCTCTCATATCCGACTATAGGGTTTAGTGCTAATCTCTGTTTATAGCCAAAGAGCCAGCGCTGTCTGCATCTGCAGATGTTTCCGTTGTCATGTGGCGGGCATGATTAGACACCGGTGTGCACGGAACACTGTTTACCTTCCCACCAAAATGGTCCCTACTTATCTACTTTCAATGTCTTGCTTTTGAACCGCTAGGTTTGCAGGAGCTGGGGCAGATGGCAGGCGCTCGCTATGTTGTGCAGTACTCAGGAATCAAACTCCGACTTTCCAGTCTTCGAGTTCAGCATCTTAACCACTTGAGCCACCGCAGACCCTACTCCAGTAGGGATGAGTAAATCAATCCAGCTTTAAGGCAGTTGGCGGCTTCAACAATTAGAACAGCCCCATCCAGGCCCATGCTGGCCATTTGGGACACGGGTGCAAGTCCCGATGCATCCCCCATAGGCGCTGCCCCCTCCCTCCCTGTCCAGCACCCTCTTAGTGTAGCCAGCATGCCCCTGGACCCATCGGATCAATGGCTGAATAGGAAGTCAACAAGTACATAACCCCATCAATTCATTGGGTAACTAGCAATCGGGTGAAGATGAATGGTTGGATTTATCCATTGATATACATCAGTCTGGCATCAATTCAGCCAAGAGTGTTCTCCAGTAGGCATGGGCAACGCCTCTTTTTAAAGCCAATGGGGTAGGGGACAAAACTTGGTAGTTACCATACCCTTCCCACCAGTACCCATGAGAGAGAGGGAGCTCTCCCATGCTATTCCTGAGACCTGCTGAAGTGGGCTGGTGCCCAAGAGGGCCCTTTTCACTTCCTATCTACCAGCTCACCTAGGGACTTCCACTTGTCTCGCTGGTTGGAGATCTGGGGAAGCAGAGCTACTCCCAAAGACTAGAGCATTGATGGAGAACCTTGGCATGCCAGCTGTTCTTGGACTTCAATTCCCAGAAGCCCAGGTCTTTGTGAATCCACATGGATGGGTTTACTGGCACTCCAGGTGTTCTTGAACTTCAATCCTTAGAGGCCCTGACCAGCAGGAATGCTGACTTGGATTTCTGGTAATTGAAGTCCAAGAACACCTGGGGTGCCAAGTTAGTAGGCCAACTGCTCTATAAGGACAGGTTGTTTACCTGCAACTGTTCTTCTTCTTCATGATCCCCTGTGAATCCACACGAATGGGTTTACTGCGCATACATGTAGTAAACCCATTCCTGTGGATTCACAGAGACCACAAAGAAGAACTTGATAGCACGTAGGGGCTGATCTAGACCATAAGTCCTCAAACTTGGCTCTCCAGGTGTTCTTGGACTTCAATTCCCAGAAGCCCTGATCAGCAGGAGTGCTTCTGGGAATTGACATCCAAGAACAGCTGGAGTGCAGCTGCCATCCTAGACCCAACAACCCTACCATCTGGCCAGTGGGGACCATTCATTCACCTGTTACCTGTGCAGGTTTTCTGTAGGTTGCAGTTGGAAGCCTTGGAAGCAGTTTGAGAGTAGATTTGTGGTCTTCTTATTTTTCTTTTCTTTCCATCCTTGTATGTGTACTGGAGATTGTTTTCTCGTTTCACTTTATTTTTCATCATATATATATATATGATATATATATATAACATCATCTGTTTTGCCTCAGTGCCTTCCCCTCTGGTGGACCCTCGTTCCTTTCTTCCCCTGTCTCTTGACACGTCTCAGAGACAGGGCTGCTGCTCTCCACCGTTTGGCTTATTTAGTTGTCTCTTTTACCAGCCTTCACTTTCTCAAGGAGTTGCGCCTCTGCATTTCAATTCTCTCTCTCTCTCTTCCCCTCTGGCCTTTGCCAGAGTTGGCCAAGCGATTTCAGACTAACTGCCAAGTGGGTTACTGAGGTCTGTTTTTATCCTCAGTGGCATTTCTTGGTCGAGGAAGCAGCTCTTCTGAGCCTGGTACGGAGTGAATTGGTTGGCCTCAATTATTTATTACATGTCATCCTTGATTAAAGACTTTGGCTCAAACTGCAAGTGCTGAGTGAGCGCACCGGCAGATGACAGCCTGCTAGGTTCCGGAGTCTCGATGAATTATGTTGTCTTAAGGACTACTAGTTTTAGACAAAGAGGGAGTCTTTCAGTCTGCTTCACTGCTAAGATTGCTGGGTCAGTAGCCTCCTAACATTTGAGATCTCAGGATCTAAACCAGTGTTTTCCCAACCTTTGGTCCTTGGACTTCAATGCCCAGAAGCCTCAGTCAATTCTCCAAAGCACTGGTCAGCTAATAGACTGACTTAGGCTTCTGGGCATTGAAGTCCAAGAACCAAGGGTTGGGAAACACTGCTCTGTGAATCCACATGAATGGGTTTACTGCATGAACTTGCAGTAAATCAATTCATGTGGATTCACAGATCCATGTTTCTCAACCTTTGGTTCTTGGACTTCAATGCCCAGAAGCCTAAGTCAATTCCCCAAAGCACTGATCAACCAATGTACTGACTTAGGCTTCTGGGCATCAAAGTCCAAGGACCAAAGGTTGGGAAACACTGCTCTGTGAATCCACATGAATGGGTTTACTGCAAGTTCATGCAGTAAACCCATTCATGTGGATTCACAGAGCAGTGTTTCCCAACCTTTGGTCCTTGGACTTCAATGCCCAGAAGCCTCAGTCAATTCTCCAAAGCACTGGTCAGCTAATAGACTGACTTAGGCTTCTGGGCATTGAAGTCCAAGAACCAAAGGTTAGGAAAGATGGTTCTGTGAATCCACATAAATGGGCTTACTGTGACCTTGTATCTCAAATCTACAAGGTGGCAAAATCTTTCCATGCTATGGGGATGGATGTTCAAAAGAGACAAAGACTTTTTCATGTTGGTATGAAGCATCAACAACGAAAGTGGTATGGGTTATTTATATATTATTATTATTTTGCTGTATCCAAATCTGAATATTGGCGATCCTCATGGTGATCAGCCATGAAGACTGTCCTGAAAATATAATGAGCTGGTCTTCCATTTGCCTTCTACATCACAGCATGACCCTCATACCACAGATCCAATTCCATGAGTCACTTTCTGGAACTGAGCCCTGTTGGCACACAAAGTCCTCCTCAGACCCAGGCCAGGATGGATGAAGCTGCTGCCCTCCATCAAGATGGATTCAAGTGGGATTTAATCCATTTGGGGACTATCAACCTTTCCTGTGGAATTCAGCATCCCAAACTGTTAGTCCTCAGGTTGGTCAGGTTAGTTAGCCAGCGCCTGATGATCAGCAGTGAGTCACTGGCTGTATGGTCTACTCCAGGAATTCTCAACCTTTTAAAGCTGGGGGCCGGTTCATGCTCCCTCAGACAGCTTTGTGGGCCGGATGGCCATTTTGCCTTTCCTCCACCACATGGCACTTCCAGGTGTGGTGGAGGCTGTGGGGGGCACATGAAATGGTGCTATGGGCCGCATCTGGCCCATGTGCTGCAGGTTGAGAATCCCAGGTCTTCTCTATTACCATAGCAGGATAACCTGGCCAGATGCTTATATATATAAAACCCAAGTCACTTTTGCTGTTGGTGCTTCAGACCAACACAGCAAAGTCTTTGTCTCCTTTGAACATCCACTCCCATAGCATGGAAAGCTTTTAGCACCTTGCAGATTTGAGATAGAAGGCCGTGTGTGTGTGTGTGTGTGTGTGTGTGTGTGTGTGTGTGTGTGTGTGTGTGTGTGTGTGTGTGTGTGTGTGTGTGTGTGTGTGTGTGTGTGTGTGTGTGTGTAGATATATATAGATTTAGATATATAGATATAGATAGATACACACACATGGGGACAATTCTCTTTCTCTTCCAGGGCTGGTCCATTCCAAAACAAATTGAGGTCTCTGTCTAGTTCAATCTGAACATTGCCCATGATCGAGTGATCTCATTTCAGGAAGGGAAACACTCAGATCAATTTAATGCAAATTCCCTTCCTTGTCCTGCTTGACCCACTAGGACAGCGACTAATAGATTGGAGTAGTTACTTCCTGAAGCACGCGGCGCCGAGAGTGCTTAGCAATCAATTTCCATCCTCATGACTGTATAATCTGTCTTTAGAGCTCTGTTCCATGTTGTGAGTTGAATTCCATTATTCCTTTGAATAACAGAGATTGGACCCATGATGGTGGACCTTGGCACGCCAGCTGTTCTTGGACTTCAATTCCCAGAAGCCCAGGTCTTTGTGAATCCACATGAATGGGTTTACTGACATTCCAGCTGTTCTTGGACTTCAATTCCCAAAAGCCCAAGTCACTGTGACTCCACATGAATGTGTTTACTGGCACTCCAGGTGTTCTTGGACGTCAGTTCCCAGATGCCCAAGCCTCTGTGAATCCACACAAATGGGTTTACTGCACAGTAAACCCATTTGTGTGGATTCACAGAGGCTTGGGCTTCGGGAATTGAAGTCCAAGAACACCTGGAGAACCAAGATTCACCATCATGGGACTAGGCACCAATCTATACTAGCATTGAAGATCTGATTTGGCCGATTTTGAGAAGGCAAACTTCACCAAGTTTGCACTTCCTGGGCTGCACTTGGATTGGAGGGCATTTGCCTTCCAGAAACTGCAGGCTGATGTAGTCAAGGGAGAAGAAAGCCCCCATGGGGAGAATGTTTTCCCTGTGTGCAAAAATTTGCCACAAGACACCTCAGTCAGTTGAGAAATGAGTACAAGGAACACGCAAAGTTTAAGAAATATTCTCATTTTTTTAAATGCAAAAAATTAAGGTTACATTTTGAAATAATGATGGCAATAATTGTGAAGTTTAGTTCGTTCCTTTGTCACATGTCTAGGCTTGCCTGCCATATATATAGAGAGAGATATATAGATATAGATATATAGATATAAATAATGGCAATACAACATGCGCCTAATGCAGAACTCAATCAATTATTTTTGTGAAGGGATGTGTGAATAATTTTTTTCATCAAAATATATATAGCTACATTTCTGGGTTTGTAATGCTGTCCGTTAAAAGGGCGGGGGGGGGCATTCTATGGCATTTGAAAATAAAAATAATAATGGAGATTACACACAGGCACACTCTTTAATCAATAAAGACATAAATTCAATCCATCTGTCCACTTGTGCAAACTGCATTTGGAGATAGCCAGATCGGTGGAGGACAGATGGATTGAATTTGTGTCCTTATTGATTGAAGAGTGTCCCTGTTATATTTATTTATTTATTTATTTATTTAATAAATACATCTACAGAGGTGTATATATAGATGTTCTCAGAAACAAGCCTGGCCAATCTGGCCATCCTTAAATGCAAGAGAAGAGAGGTGGAATGCATTTTGAGAAACACGGCCTTTGTCAGGTCTCGTGTTCACTACTTTTGTTAATAGAAGCCCTTTTATAAATCTCCTCTTTAGAGGAAAGGTACAGTGGCTTAGTCATACCTGTCAATCTTCCCGATTTGGCCAGGATTACCCCGTAAATTGACGTCGATTGACGTCATAACCTGGCCCCCGCTGCCAAAACCCCGTAATTTGGCAGCGGGGAAAACGCATTCCGTGCATGCGCAGAAGGGTTTTACCCCTTCCACACATGCGCGGAAGTGCTACGTTGCTTGCGTAAGGGCTGCGCAAGCGGCGTAGCACTTCGGCGCATGCGTGGAATGGGTAAAACCTTTCCACGTATGCGTGGAACATGACCTGCGCACAAGCGATGTGCGCAGGTCACATTTTTCCAGAGCCGCGGGTTGACAGGTATGAGCTTAGTGGTCAAGACGCTGAACTTGATGACTGCAAGGTCGGTAGGTAAGAAGTTCAAGACCCGAGTACTGCACAACGGAGTGAGCTCCCATCTCTGTCACAGCTCCTGCCAACCTAGCAGTTCAAAAGCAAGAAATTGCAAGTAGATAAAGGGGTACTGTTTTAGCAGGAAAGGTAACAGCATTCCATGCACTAGTCCTACTTGTCACATGTCCACGGAAACGTCTGCAGGTGTAGAAGCATGCCAGGTGTAGAAGCATTGCTGGCTCTTTGGCTGTAAACAAAGATGAGCACTGAACCCTAGAGTTGGATACAACTGGCTTTCGAGCAAGGGCGACCTAATCCACTCTAGGCTTCCCAGGTAAGTAACATCCCATTTCCTGAGATCTCAAGGGTAAAATGTGAATTCATGACCAAGCCTTGCAGCCTCCCTGAACAGGGTGCCACAGTGGTGCCACAGAAGCAAGGAGGGCAAAACAGGCTCCTTGGGATCCAGAATTGAGATTAGCCAACTGCTTCATGGCCACCCCTGAGGGTCAACACAGGTCTGGTGCCCAGGCAGGCAGACCCATGTGGTCAACAGCCATCATGCTTATCTCTATTCCTTCCAGGGCTTATGAGCCTCATCAGGTATCAAAATGATACCTTCTCCTTCCCTAGCTTTGCTCTCCTTGAGGTTTCTCCCTCTACCCAAACAGCTAAAGAAATTTCGACTGGTGCCCTGACCCTGCAAACCCTGGCCCAATGGCATCAAAATATGGGCCTCTCTCTTCTCTTGCGTTGAGTTGAGTCTCTCCCACCGGCACCAAGCTACAGTGCGTTGCCTGTGACATGCCTGATAAACCTGTCCCAGGGCTTTATGATCTGAGAACCAGCTGAAGGATTTCCACAGGAGGAGACACCAAGGAAGGAATAGAAGACAAGAGAAGGAAGGAAGAAGAGAATAGAAAACAAGAGAAGGAAATAAGGAAGGAATAGAAGACAAGAGAAGGAAGGAAATAAGGAAGGAATAGAAGACAAGAGAAGGAAGGAAATAAGGGAGGAATAGAAGACAAGAGAAGGAAGGAAATAAGGAAGGAATAGAAGACAAGAGAAGGAAGGAAGGAATAGAAGACAAGAGAAGGAAAGAAGGAAATAAGGAAGGAATAGAAGACAAGAGAAGGAAGGAAATAAGGAAGGAATAGAAGACAAGAGAAGGAAGGAAATAAGGGAGGAATAGAAGACAAGAGAAGGAAGGAAGGAATAGAAGACAAGAGAAGGAAGGAAGAAGAGAATAGAAAACAAGAGAAGGAAAGAAGGAAAGAAGGAAGGAATAGAAGACAAGAGAAGGAAGGAAATAAGGAAGGAATAGAAGACAAGAGAAGGAAGGAAATAAGGGAGGAATAGAAGACAAGAGAAGGAAGGAAATAAGGAAGGAATAGAAGACAAGAGAAGGAAGGAAGGAATAGAAGACAAGAGAAGGAAAGAAGGAAATAAGGAAGGAATAGAAGACAAGAGAAGGAAGGAAATAAGGAAGGAATAGAAGACAAGAGAAGGAAGGAAATAAGGGAGGAATAGAAGACAAGAGAAGGAAGGAAGGAATAGAAGACAAGAGAAGGAAGGAAGGAATAGAAGACAAGAGAAGGAAGGAAGAAATAGAAGACAAGAGAAGGAAGGAAGGAATAGAAGACAAGAGAAGGAAAGAAGGAATAAAAGACAAGAGAAGGAAGGAATAGAAGACAAGAGAAGGAAGGAAGGAATAGAAGACAAGAGAAGGAAATAAGGAAATAAGGAAGGAATAGAAGACAAGAGAAGGAAGGAAATAAGGAAGGAATAGAAGACAAGAGAAGGAAGGAAATAAGGAAGGAATAGAAGACAAGAGAAGGAAGGAAGGAATAGAAGACAAGAGAAGGAAGGAAGGAATAGAAGACAAGAGAAGGAAGGAAGAAATAGAAGACAAGAGAAGGAAGGAAGGAATAGAAGACAAGAGAAGGAAAGAAGGAATAAAAGACAAGAGAAGGAAGGAATAGAAGACAAGAGAAGGAAGGAAAAATAGAAGCCAAGAGAAGGAAGGAAATAAGGAAGGAATAGAAGACAAGAGAAGGAAGGAAGGAATAGAAGACAAGAGAAGGAAGGAATAGAAGACAAGAGAAGGAAGGAAAAAATAGAAGCCAAGAGAAGGAAGGAAATAAGGAAGGAATAGAAGACAAGAGAAGGAAGGAAGGAATAGAAGACGAGAAGGAAAGAAGGAATAGAAGACAAGAGAAGGAAGGAATAGAAGACAAGAGAAGGAAGGAAATAAGGAAGGAATAGAAGACAAGAGAAGGAAGGAAATAAGGAAGGAATAGAAGACAAGAGAAGGAAGGAAATAAGGAAGGAATAGAAGACAAGAGAAGGAAGGAAATAAGGAAGGAAAAATAGAAGCCAAGAGAAGGAAGGAAATAAGGAAGGAATAGAAGACAAGAGAAGGAAGGAAATAAGGAAGGAATAGAAGACAAGAGAAGGAAGGAAATAAGGAAGGAATAGAAGACAAGAGAAGGAAGGAAATAAGGAAGGAATAGAAGACAAGAGAAGAAAGGAAGGAAGGAATAGAAGACAAGAGAAGGAAGGAAGGAAGGAATAGAAGACAAGAGAAGGAAGGAAGGAATAGAAGACAAGAGATGGAAGGAAATAAGGAAGGAATAGAAGACAAGAGAAGGAAGGAAAGGCTTGGTCAGATGAAGGTTTTATGATCCAAAACCAGCATCCTTGGTGCTGAAGATTTTCCACAGAGCTGGCCGAGGAGATGCCAAGATGCCAACCAATCCAATCCCAACCATGGCTCAAAAATAGGCACCAAGCTGTCCAACATACCTGGGCCTTTGCGTCATCTGGTCACAGGTGGAGCATGTCTATTTCCAGGCTAACACCTGCTCACCTTCTAAAAGGGCTCCTTCGTCTCTCCAGTTTAAAATGCAAACGATGATCAGCCCGTGTGAAGGAAATGAGCCCAATCTAAAACCAGAAGCGTGGCACACCTGGGAGGAGGTAGAGGGTGGGGAGATGCTAAAATATACCTGTCGTCCCTCCTTCCTCAAAAGAAATTGTGCAGAAGGACAGGTTGTTCCCTTTGCCAGCCTGCACGGTTCATTTCCACCCATGACTGTTCCTGGATGCTTTAATTTCGCCGTGCATTGATTCACACGACACAGAGCCTTTGCTCAAAGGTTTCTCAGAGACAGAAGGGAACAGACGGGCACAAAAAAAGCCAGAGGATAAATGCTTGGCCCTCCTTAATTAACATTTAGCGCAGTAAAATATTGAAGGGCTTTGGAGTTGTCCCTTTGGGGACATTTGAGGGGACATGCTGGGGGGGGGGGGATAATGTGGCTAAAGATCGGAGTTAGGAAAAAATAAATTACATTTACCTTTAATATTTAAAACAATGATGGTCTCGGTTTGGAAAAGCAAATTATTCTGGGCTCCCTGTTGGATCGTAGCAGTGCCAAAAGCCCGGTTAAATATGCAGCTTAAATGTCAAAGCTCACCCATCACGATTTAATGACCCCGTGTTTGCAAAGATACAACCGGCGCTACTATCTGCCTCTTTTCTCTTTGGAGGAAAAAAAGAGAGAAAGAATATCACTTCCTATGGTAAATCTATATACATATTTCTAAATGCTCTTTTTATTCCCCCCCCCCTCCATTGTAATAAAATAATCTTGCCTTAAGCTCCCTAAAGCCTATTGGTTTCATGCTACCTAGCTGAATTACATGAAAGATTACAAGGCTGGGAAATGAATGAATGAATGAATGGGGCATCCATTGAGGAGTGGGGAGGCAGGGGGAAAAGCCACGGAAAACAAGGCCTGGAGCATAACACGTTCAACCATGTTTAAATAGCATTTTTGCCTGCCTGTGTATCTCATTAGCAAAGCCAAGATAAAAGACCGCTGAATCAGATCTGCCCAGCCGCCATTGAAACGTGGCTTAGGTGTCGTGTGCTTTACTAGCCGCCTACTCATAGGTGAATTATACAGGGCTTGGCAGAGTAGAAAATAAATAAGAGAACCAACTTATTGTAATTCAGAAGGTTGACCTCATTGTGTTGTAACATGTGCATTTCCTCGTGCACTTAAAGGCACTTTGGATTCATTAACTGGTGGAGGCATTGGAGCAGGGGTTCCCAACCTTTTCAAGCCAGGGGCCAGGTCACACTCTCTCAGTCAGCTTTGAGGGCCGGATGGCCATTTTGCCCTGCCTGCACGATGGGGGTGGCCATTTTGTCCCAACAGCTTCAACGGGGTGACCATTTTGTTTCTAGAATTTAATTTAATTTTTAATTTAATTTAATAGTCATATTTATATATGCCGCCCACTCATGTAGAACCCGATTCAAGGCGGCATTACAACAAGTTCTAAAAACACATAGAATGCCCTTGAAGGGATGGGAGGCCGCATGAAATGGTGCCATGGGCTGGAACCAGCCCACGAGCCTTAGGTTGGGAACTCCTGCATTAGAGTAATGAAATATTACCTGTGCTGTCTGGAAAGTGGGACTAGCATAATGGGATTTCTCCAAATTTGATTCCCACTAGGATGTACTGTATGAAGTGCCCCACCTGTTCCCTCTTTGCTGGGGAGCTGGGTCAGTTTTCTGACTAAACCCAGTTCAGACCTGGAAGGCTCTTTGGGGCTCATTGCTTGAGTCACAGCATCTGCCCAACACAGCTGGTGGGACAATCAACTTGGCTTCTCCTGGTCCTTCAACCTACATGGAAAACTTTCAGCAAGCTAAAACTGACATTGAGAGTCTATATCTCTGGTTCCCTTTACGGGGGAGGAGGGTGATATTCAACCAACAGCTAGCTGGTTTTTTTGCAAGAACTCTGCATGTGGCTTGGAGCTCAAGACCTCTTGAGCTGGCTCTGTGTAGAGCAGTGTTTCTAAACCTTTGGTCCTTGGACCTCAGTTCCCCAAAGCACTGATCAGCCAATGTACTGGCTTACGCTTTTGGGAATTGAAGTCCAAGAAACAAAGGTTTAGAAACATTGATGTAAACCAGTGGTGCCCAAACTACAGCCTGTGGGCCAGGGCCAGCCCCCAATGCTAATTCATCTGGCCCACATCACCCTCATCGCTCCTGGAAGTGGAAGTAAAACACAACATGGGCCAGATGAATTGGTGTTGGGGGATGAATCTAGCCCACAGGCTGTAGTTTGGGCACCCCTGGTTTAAGCAGACAAAATGGCAGCTTAAAATCTATCTCAACCTGTTGCAAAACAGACTACAGGGTGCATTTTACTTCTGCTTCTGGTGGGAGGAACTGTGTCACCGGCCCGCTGAACCACGCGACCAGCCCACTGAACCACATGACCGGCCCACGGCCCAAAAGGTTTGGGCACCCCCGGTGTAAAGCTAAGAAGAAGAAAATGATAATGGTAAACTCAAACTGGAAGTTCTCCTCGGCGAACATTTGTCTCGGGACTACTCGATAAAAACAATGTCAACTAATAAGGCAATTTTGTTATCCCCATATTTCTGATTGTAAAGTTGAGAATAAAAAAATAGTGGCTTCTCTGGAGAATTCATGGCTGATGAGCATAGCTGTCAAGTATCCCTTATTGGCCGGGAAAACCCTTATTTTACCCTCTTTCCCACAGTCATCCCTTATTAATTAGACTGCAATGCCCTATTGCCACCATTGGAGGGCAGCACAGGATAAGCATCGCTGTCAAGTATCCCTTATTTGCTGGGAAATTTCCCTTATTTCCAAATCCAAAACTTGACAGGTAGGCTGATGAGCCCCATTGATTCAGGGTTTTGGTCTAAGTCAGACTCTTAAAATGGGGCAGTGCCATTTTCCAAAAAGAAGTTGGACCAAAAAAGAGCAGGACAACATTTTTCTCACACCAAAACACAAAGAAACAGGGGAGGTGGGGGGATGTTTTTGTTGCTAATGCCAGGAGTCAATTTTCCAAAGAGTATTTGGAAAGTCTGACAGTACGAGGGAAAATGAAGTCAAAGATAATTCGGATTACCTTTCAGAGGAAAATCTAGCGGCATCGATTGTGCCCATCTCATCAGAGATTTGCAGTGGCTGTTGGTGACACTTCTCCTAATTGGTTCTGATATCCTTGTTTACAAGTTGAGCAAAGAGAAATTTCAAGGCCTCAATTGAATTTGGCTCATAAAGGGCTATTAAACCTCTGCTGGCATAATTTATGATGAGTCTCTCTTCTGAAAAAGAACAGAATGCTAATGAAGTTCGCATCCTTGTAATGTCTTCAGAACTACCGAGCATTACAGCTCCTCTGGGTATAGACTGTAATATCTCTGAAGACCAAACCTCATGTGATAAGGAGGTCCATAATTGCATCTCCCAGTTATCAGCTAATGATGATTTTTTTTCCCCCATTTCAGAAACTCTGCAGTGGATTCCAATTTCAAGCGGAAAGTATCCACTAGTAAAATATCTCCCATCCTCTGTTGATAAAGGAGGATCCCGGCTTGGTCTGTTCCACTTTTGAACACCTTCTGCCTCCAGGTACGTCTTTCCAATGTTTGGCCAAAGTGTCCTTTCTTGCACTTCGAACTCATCCATTCAGGACCACCTAAGATCAGGAAAGAAGGAGTAGCAGACGCAGAGAGAGCTAAGCAAGAGAGGGACCCTCAACACCCTCTGAATGGAGATGAGCCTCAAGTCCACCAGGAAGAGCTTCATTCATTCATTCGTTCATTCATTTAGATTTGTAAAACCGCCTAATCACCAAAGCGACTCCGGGCAGCTCACAAACCAATTACAGATACATGTAATGTTATGGTAAGAACAAACAGTCTGGAGGGTAGGTAAAAATCACCCTTGCTTGAAAGACGGTTGTATCCAACTTTTGGGTTCAGGGCTCATCTCTGTTTATAGCCAAAGAGCCAGCACTGTCTACATCTGCAGGCGTTTCCATAGATATGTGGCAGACATGCCTCAACACAGAACACTGTTTATCTTCCCACCAAAGTGGTCCCTATTTATCTACTTGCAATGTCTTGCTGTCAAACCTGCTAGGTTGGCAGGAGCTGGGACAGAGATGGGAGCTCACTCTACCATGCAGTACCTGGGAATCAAACTCCGACCTTCCAGTCTTCAAGTTCAGCACCTTAACCATTTGAGCTTGAGGGTACACAAGAGCAAAACCAAATTAGAAGATAGAGGAAGGAGCTAACTGGGTGAGGAACAACATTAAAGAAGGATATGGCTGAAGATCTCAACCTTCCCAATGTCACCTGGAGGTTGATGGTTGGAGTCCCTAAATGCAAGACCAACATGCTCAAGTGGGGACTACTGGCAGACAACAACACGTGGTGTGAATATGGAGAGATACAGAATCCGGCTTATTTACTGGTCTGCTGATTACAGCCAGAAACGTGCACCAATGAGGACTTGGGTTTGGGCAACGACAAGAAAGAGGCTTCATTTTGGCAGTCCAGGGTGTGATCAGGACACGAAAGAAGAGGAAGAAACCATTCAGGTCCAATTCTTTGGAGCAGGGGTGTCCAAACCTTTTGGGCCATGGGCTGGTAACATGGTTCAGCGGGCCGGTCATGTGGTTCCTCCCACTGGAAGCAAAAGTAAAATGTGCCTTGCAATCTGTTCTGCAACAGGATGAGATAGATTTCAGGCTACCATTTTGTCTGCTTAAACCAGGGTGCCCGCTGGCCAGATCCGCCCCTGATGCCAATTCATCTGGCCCATGCTGCCCTCATTGCTCATGGAAGCGGAAGTAAAATGCGCCCATATGGACACATTTTACTTCCGCTTCCAGGAGCGACGTGGGCAGCGTGGGCCAGATGAATTGGCATTGGGGGCTGGATTTGGCCTGCAGGGTGTAGTTTGGGCACCCCTGCTCTAGAGGAACAGAAAACAAGCTGACTTTCAAGCATCTCTGACATTCAAACCCTTCAGATATTTGAAGATGACAGCTTCATCATCTCAAAGTCTTCTCTTCTTCAGGCAAAACTCACCCAACACCCACAACTAGGGCTCAATTTCCAGGGCCTCTTGCTGTCTTTTCCCTGGATTGTGTTTCCTGGTTTGTTTCTACTAAACAGGGAAAGAAAACTCCATGACTTCTTCGGACTGGAACAGAGACATGAAACATAGGTGAGCCATTTCTCCTCGGGAATGTTCCTCTGATCAGTCTCCATGGTAAATAATCTGAATTCAGTGCAATAAGTCAGCTCTACAAGAGAAAGTTGCAGCCCGGGAAAGTTCCTGTTCACCCTGCTATTTCATTCTATCCCACCTCCTATGTGGGTTAAAGAAAGGTACACTAAAATATTATTTTGCTCTCCGGAGCGATTCATCAGCAATGTGATAACAGCTGGTGGCAACTGGCTTTCCATTAATAATTCCCCAGTATCAGGGGGCATTCACCAGCTCCTGAGCATGACAAACAGCAATGCGCATGTTGGCCTGTCAGGAAAACAATGAATGCTGTTGGATGGCAAAAACAAACTCCAGCAGAAACAGTGGTGGGCAACGCGGTCAATTTACAGGGAAGCTAACCGCTGAAGGGATTTAAGACCCATGCAAATGAGATGCCATCCATATTTATGGATTCAAAAACTTCTCTGCATCTCTTTTCTCCACTAAGTATGCTCTGAGGCTGCCGCGCTTCCACCTGCAAACTGGGGAAATAAGACAGCTGCCATCTCTAAATTCTGACACAAGTTCAAAAGTTTAAAAACTTTAAAAAGTTTGAAAGTTATAGTTATAAACTGAGGATAAAAATGTCTGTATACAAATGCACATACTGTATACATCAGTATAAAATAGGATTACAAGTGCAAAATAAAAATCATTATACTGTAGCTGGTTTTCAACCTGTCCCCACTGTAGCTGGTTATCTCTAATGATTTGTACCCTCGTTGCCCTCCAAGCAAATCTGGCAACAGCAGCCATCAGATCAGTGATTCTATCTGAGAGCATGGTTCTAAACATATGATTATTCAATTCAATTTGAGGGAAAGCAGCAATAAGGTCACGTCTAAGGTTATCATAAAACTGGCATTCTAAAAGTGTGTGTTCAGATATCTCCACCTTCCCCACCTGACAGATACATAACGTATATACTAGAATATAAACTGACCTGAATATAAACCGAGGTACCTAAATTTAATCTGAAAACCCAGGAAAATAGATTGACCTGAGTATAACCTGAGAGTGGGAAGTGCAGCAGCTGCTAGTGAGTTTCATTAATCAAAATACATGAAAATATGGTAAAATTAATTAAATTGTTGGTACATTTCAATCTGGCATGGTCACGGGACACTTGTGGTTATTGACCCAAGTATAAGCCGTGTTCCCCTTTTCGGGCTCATTTTTGGGGCTAAAAAACTCGGCTTATACTCGAGTATATACGGTAAGTGCTCCTTAACAGGAACTTTCTTAAATAACCCCTTACTGAATAGTGATGGTAACATGTTAAAACACAAAAGTGTGTGATAGGATTGTGATGTCCTGTAGGTATTGTGTAAGATGCATGAAGATGTATCTTTAAGAGATCCTTCAGCACAGCACCCAAGTGTAACCACTGAGTGGGTGACTGAGCAAATTGTCAAGCATAAGTCTAGGCTTCTCAGAAGCCACTTTGCTTTTAGCCACAGGCTGTTATGCCATACTGGTTTCATGCCAAAACTCTTGCTAGCCGAACTGCTTGCTAGCCTTACTGCCTTCTTGCCACAACTGCTTCTGCCAGGATGCTTCAGTTCCTGGGGTTCTGCTACTGGCTTTGCTGAAATCTCTGGAGGAGAGAAAGATTGGAATCCAACTGAATGGACAAAGTGAGTCCACTTTCCAGAAGCAACGCCGAGCAGAGACACTGAGGCTCTGATATTTTCCTCAAGCCAGGACAGCAAGCCTTTGCATAGCCTACAGCCAGCCCAATAGGCTGGAGTTTGCTGTGGGTACTTTGACTGGGACTCAAACCTTGAAAATACTGCTTACAAAGACTTACAAACTGTTTACCTGACTTTACTTTCATAGAGAGGAATCTAATGTTTTTGTGTTTACCTTTTGAACTGACTTGCTAAAGTAAAAGCTATTTTGTTTTCATCGTTACTCTGCATGTTATTGTCTGGGTGAGAGTGAAAACACTACACAGGCACCACCGCTGCTGCCACAAGCTAACTGCTTAGCTCTTCAGGATTCACACCCAGACCCCAATACCTAACAGTGTGTATGATCTCCTATGCTCTGGGTTATTTAAGCTGGATAAGTAAGATAAGGGCCTCATATTATTAGGTGGGGGCATTTCAAAGAGCAGACTATTTATTTTATCTAAATCATGTTGTTGATGGATATCAAAGAAGTTTATCCAAGGTATTGGGTTCATGTTGGGGATATGTTTCAGGATAGCCCTTGTAGAGTTTGGATTAAAATCTAGACGGAATTCCCATGACATGGGATTCAATGGCTTCCAATGAGATATAGGATCACACTAATCTCATAGGAGAAAACCATGCATCCTAAGGAAATATGATTTTAAGAGACATGCCAACACAAAAGGGGCCATCATAATGAGTGCATACATTTGTTTGTTTCTAATTCATTTAGGTAAAGGTAAAAGTCACCCTTGCTAGAAAGCCAGTCGTATCCAGCTCTAGGGTTCAGTGCTCATCTCTGTTTCAAAGCCGAAGAGACAGAACTGTCTGGGAGTGGGAACAATTTTAAGTACTTTTTATAAAAATGCACACTTTTGTACTGGTAGATTTGTCTCCTGAAAAATGCAGTTTGGGTTTTCTAGACCGGCTGAAACTGGTTTCATGAGCTCTCTATACATGTGACGGATGGTCCTCTGGGTTATTATGTATGCCCAAATGAAAAGTGAGTCTCTGTGGAGAAGAACTCAGAGGAGAGGGTGGGAAGATGCTAAGCATATTATTGGCAGCTTCTTCTGTGCCTTTGATCTCTGCAGGACTTCTGGTACCCAGAAAGAGGACTGACCTGCTATGGAAGGATTCCCCAGCCATAGTTTGATGGCTGATGGGGTGAGGGTCCCCCCCCCCTCCTCAGTGGAGGAAATGCCACAGGAAACCATCCTGTGGGGCCCAATGTCATAATGAGTGGAGGAGGAACTCTGATTCCCAAGGGTCATGGAGGTGGAAGAGGCCATGCCAGATGGATTGGCTGGGAAGGCGCACCTTGTCCATATCTTCAAGCCTGTGGCAGTCCATTGCAGTCCCGGTGTTAAATCCTTCATATGTGGCACAGGAGATGGCATTGTGATCATAGTGTGTGGGTCACTCCATGGCAAGCTGGGATCCACCTTAAACAAATTCACACCATTGGCATTTGTCCTGCTTCACAGGGGGAAATGCATTCTGGGATAGGAGTTGCAGCCGACGATGATTTATGACTAGTTACTTCCAAGCTCTGCTAACAGCTTGGTTGGATAATGATAATGGTAAAGAAGGAGCAAAGGTGGGTGAATGACTCCAGCAAAGATAAACAAAGTGCTTTCTCACTGCCTTCATTTAATCTTAAAAACCATGTTTAAGTGCCTTTATTTTAGGTAAAGGTAAAGGTCGCCCTTGCTTGAAAGCCGGTCGTATCCGACTCTAGGGTTCAGTGCTCATCTCTGTTTCAAAGCCGAAGAGCCAGTGCTGTCTGCTTCTGCAGACGTTTCTGTGGTCATGTGGCAGGCAGGACTAGATGCCAGAGCACACAGAACGCTGTTTGCCTTCCCACCAAAGTGGTCCCTTTTTATCTACTTGCAATTTCTTGCTTTCGAACTGCTAGGTTGGCAGGAGCTGGGACAGAGATGGGAGCTCACTCGGTCCTGCAGCACTCGGGATTTGAACTGCTGACCTGCCGCCTTCCAGTCAGTGAGCCTGAGCCACTTGAGCCACTGTAGTCCTTCGCCTTTATTTTAAAGGGGCATAAAATACCTTATTGTGCTGGTTATTTGCTGGAACCTCTCAACTTCTAGAGAAGCAATGCCACCATCACAGTGCGTGGGTCACTTTGTGGCAAGTTGGGATCCGCCTTAAACAAATCCACACCAGTGGCATTTTTTTCCTGCTTCAAGGGGAAAAATGCATTCTTGGACACAGGTTTCAGCCGACGACGAGTTTAAAATGGGAGCAGAGAGAGGAAATGTGAGAAGCCACTTGAACCAGAGATAGCGGCAAAACAATGGAAGATGGATGGCATCGCCTAGTAATCAGGGATGTCCAGAGGCTGTTTGAGAGATTCCCACACCACATGCTTTGGCTCTTAGCTTCCTAACATCAGATTTCTCCATCCAGGTGGGTGAGCCAAACATGGGATAAACCCAGCCAGCTTTGGGCCCGTTGGAAATGCACCTGAGTTATTGCTTCTGCTTGACATACAGAGCAGCATGTGTAGCCTCCAAAGCAAAGAGCCTTTTGACTTGCAGATTTATAGGACAGAGAGAAAACGGCCGGCTCTGGTTCGTGTGTGAATTCAAAAAGGAAGGAATGGCAACGCTTCTCTTGGGACAACCTGGTTGGCAGCAGATAAGGATGCTGTGAAGTTAATTTATGGAGACTAAGGAGGAAGGGGACACCACAACTTATCAAGACTGGGCTGAAGGGTGGGGGATAAATAAAGGCCTCGTTCTTTCTGGAGAGGTTAGTTACCTGCAGGAACAGCTGGATCAAGTTCGGATCACTCAACAACATGACGGCGTAGGCACAGATATGGACAAGATCCGAAAATGTACATTTGCCCCCCCCCCAAGTTTCCTTTCCTGTCATCACATTTGGTTGCAGGCCAGTGGTGGCTATTTTGAACACCAGGACAAGTCCCGGTGCGCCACAGGGTCTGGCGTCCCCCAGAGGTGGGCAGAGGTATGACACCGGGTGGCTACACAATGGCACAAGTCGATTTCCACCCAAGTGGGAACCTTTGAGGCAGCAGGGCGCAGTTTCCGTTGGGCAGGTATTGCCATGCACCAACCAGCCACAGCCCCCACTATGGCCTCGGTCACTCCACACCCAACTCCATAGGCTCTTCCACCTCCCCCCTGTCCACCACCCTTTTAGCGTAGCCAGCACGCCCCTGTTTGGTTGAACCTGAAAGATTTTTCAAATTGTTTTTGGCTCATAGCAAATGTTGAGCTTTTTAAATTAATGTTTGTATGCACATCACTGCCTCATTCCATTATCCATGTTTCCCATAACGTGACCAATTGGCTAAACTATTTTCCATACTGTATGTATTTTTGGCAAACAGTTTTTTCTAAAAATATAATACATTTTTAAAAAACATTATTTTTGCTCATCTACCGAGTTTGAAATTCACCTCTCTCCATTGTACAAAATTGTATACTGTGTATCTCAGTTAACGTAATTAATGTGTTCTCCGGGATGTTTCTTACAGCGAAAATTACTTACCCGAATTTCCCATAGGAATGCATTGAATGCAATTTCCCATAGACATGCATTGAAAACCAAAACACATTAACCGAAATGTGGTTTCCCATAGGAATGCATTGAAAACCAATTAATCCGTTCCAAAAAAATCTGTAAACTGTGAATTTCCTTCTGTTATGCGATTTTACGTTAAGTGAGCCATTTGTTAACTGAGGTTTGATTTGATTTGATTTCCACTGTACAGTATGTTTTCTAATCAGTAAATTCTCGTGCAAAATTCAGAAGAGTGGAAATTTGAAACAAATACCAAACATAACAAATTAACCTCTCCCCAAGCTAAAATAAATGGACAGTGCCCTGCCCCCCCCCCCAAAAAAAATTGTTTTGGTATTTTTGAAATCCGGTCCATTTGCACCCCAAATCCAACCTTTAGAATCCAATACATCTCACTCCATCGATTGTTTTCCCCAATGAGGTTGCAAGGGCACCAATTGTGTGGGTTTGTTGCATCCTGCCATGTTGTTGACAAGTGCTTTGCCTGGCTCCCTCCCCGGCGCAGTCCACCGATGCTCCTAAGAGCTCGCCACGAGAAAAGATCAAGAGGCTTAGAGCGAGGCTTTTTGGAAAAGACCAGCTCATAACCCGTCATGGAAAGAAGGACAAGAAAACGCCCTGAAGTGGAAACAAAGTGGGAAGAGGAAAAAAATCGTGGTGTGAATACTCAACATCTGAACTACAAAAGGGAGATTGAGAACGCTTGTTGTAAGACAGGAGACGTTTTCTAATGCAACCTGCAGCCCTGAAGAGAAGGCTGGGCTCCTTTCTGCCAACAGCATGGAATGATGGGACTTGTAGTCCTTCACTTGAGAACCCAACGTCACCTGTCACCTGATCCAATGGAATGATGCTTGCTGTTGCCTCCTTTGTTTGCATTTTCTGCCCTTGGAAGTTACTGAGTGATATGCTGTAAAGTTACTTATAACACATTCCTATAGGGAATGGGTGGCCAAACTATGGTCCATGGGCTGGATCCGGCCCCTGACACCAATTTATACGGCCCACACCGCCCTTGTCGCTCCTGGAAATGGAAGTAAAGCGTGCCCATATGGGTGCATTTTACTTCAACTTCCGGGAGTGACGAGGGTGGTATAGGTGGGATGAATTGCATTGGAGGATGGATCCGGCATATGGGCCATAGCTTGGGCGCCCCTGGTTTAAGCAGACAAAAATGACAGCCTAAAATCTGTCTCATCCTGTTGCAAAACACAGATTGCGAGGCACCTTTTACTTCCGCTTCTGGTGGAAGGAACCACGTGACTGGCCCACTGAACCTCGTGACCGGCCCACAGCCCAAAAGGTTTGGGCACCCCTGCTATAGGGAGCCTGGGTAACTAGAAGCTTCATTTCAAAAGCAGCACAATGAGATGGAAAGACATCTCCTTATGTCCATGTGTGTCTGTTTGCAATCAATGTTCAGTTAGTTTCTTCTAAAGGGCATTTTTAAAGAACCAGTTGATAAATTTTTAGGTTCTTTGCCATTTTCTGACCAATCCTAAGGATCACCTGGGTGGGAGCACTCCGAATCCTGAACTTTCCAGCAAACCCTCTGTTATTAGGGCCGTGGTGGCCATTTGGGACACCAGAACAAGTCCCGGTGAACCCCAGGGTCTGGCACCTCCCAGAGGCAGGCAGAAGTATGACACCGGGCAGCATAGGTCAATTTTTGCCCAAGCTGGAACCTTTGAGGCAGCAGGGCACTGTTTCCATGGGGCGGGTATCACCATGCACCAAACAGCCCCCCCACCTCACATGGCTAGTTGGTGCACAGCAATGCACCAGCCCTGCCATAGCCTCGGTGGTTGGGAAAGAAGACCCACTGGGCTTCTTTGCAATGGCAGCAACAGCGGCAGCTGCAGTGCCAGGTCAGATTCCAAGGGCAAAGGCAGGTGGCTGGAGTCAGGGGCCATGTCCCTCCCAGCAGATGTGGAAGAGGCTCCCCAAGCGCCTGCAGAATCCTCTCCAGGAAAGTCGGCACATCTGCCCAGGGAAGACTGAGGTATAATAATGATTTTGTGTCAGAAATTAATCTAGGAAAGGATATTTTGCTGGACAAACTTCGCTCGGGGGATGCCTGAATGAGGCTCCTTTCATGTCCCCAGATTTTTTTCCCACCGAAGTGGTCCCTATTTATCTACTTGTGATGTCTTGCTTTCGAACTGCTAAATTGGTGGAAGCTGGGACCCAAGATGAGCGCTCAATCCATGATGCCATACAGTAAGCCCATAGGCTCTGCCCCATCTCCCCCGTCCACCTCTCTTTTCGTGTAGCCAGCACACCCCTGTCTAGTTTCATTGGCAAACTTAGCAAGTTTGGGACATCGACCCGTCCCACGAGAGCCAACCGAGAGGGCAGCTTACAACAATAATGCATTATATATACAACAATACAACAATACAATATACAATATAGACAATAATATACCATCTATTGGGGAGGTGCGCCTCTCCAGCACGAGGAAAAAGGGCATTCTCGGTCGTAGCCCACATTATGGAAACTCCTCCTGGTAGAATTATGCCTCCAGGCCATACCTGTCATGTTTTGGATTTGGAAATAAGGGAAATTTCCCGGCAAATACGGGATACTTGACAGTTATGCTTATCCTTTGCTGCCTTCCAATGGCGGCAATAGGGCATTGCAGTCTAATTAATAAGGGATTACGGCGGGAAAGAGGGTAAAATAAGGGGTTTTCCCGGCCAATACGGGATACTTGACAGCTATGCTTATCCTGTGCTGCCCTCCAATGGTGGCAATAGGGCATTGCAGTCTAATTAATAAGGGATGACGGCGGGAAAGAGAGTAAAATAAGGGGTTTTCTCGGCCAATAAGGGATATTTGACAGTTATGCTCCAGGCCCAGTTGCTACCGTTTAGGAGATAATTGAAAATGTGGTTAGTAAAATGGGTCTGGGGGCTGGGATTGCCAACAAGCTCTCCTTTATGGCTTGTCTGAGGTCTTCCCCTTCTTGTAATTGGTTTTGTTGAAGGGCTTTTAACTTTCTCCTGCCAACCTAGCTGTTCGAAAGCAAGAAATTGCAAGTAGATAAATAGGGACCACTTCGGTGGGAAGGTAAACAGCGTTCTGTGCACTTCGGTATTAATTCATGCCTGCCACATGACCACGGAAACGTCTGCAGTAGCAGACAGCGCTGGCTCTTCGGCTTTGAAACAGAGATGAGCACTGCACCCTAGAGTCGGATACGACTGCCTTTCGAGCAAGGGAAACCTTTACCTTTACTTTAACTTTTTAATATTGTTTTTAAGTTTTGCTGAGCAGCCAGTGTGGTGTTCGCTGGACTGTGTACACCGCCCAGAGTCTATTGATCGGGCCGGTATATATAAATAGATAGATAGATAAGTTTCCCGTTCAGTCTTAACTTCAGGTCATGTAACTTCAGGTCAATGCATCATCATGCAACACTGATCTTCCAGAAATTTCCAGGAGGAAAGTAATCTAATTGTGCATTGTGTTTCTTTTACTCATCCAAACTGAGCTGGTGCATTTTTAAAGAATTCACTTACATCCTTATTCAACTGATGTATAGAAGAATCTCGACTTCTTTATGGTTAAGAAAAAAACAACTCATCTCATTCAAAAAGTTTGCTGTTGGAAAAAAACCACACAGGTCATTTCTCCCTTTATCTAAAAAGAAGAAAAGAAGCCGCTGCATCAATTTGAAGCTTTTTACATTTGAGAAAAATGGCTTTGTGGCCAGAGAAAATGTGGTTCAGCCTTCTGAGAACATTGGCTTCAAGAAGAGTTAGGCAGTGTGAGCTTTTCCTCAACAAAACAAGCCACGGAGCAATTGTCAAAATGGCCTCGTCCGCTACAAAAGAGCATGTGATTCTCAATATAGATGAACTGAGCTGACTCTGTAAGGCTCTGTACCTGCAAAAAAAATATCTCTGTATCTGACATGCTTTTCTCTTTGCAAGGAAGAAAAAAAAGAGTGGAAAAGAGAGAGAATGACAGATGGTACAGTGTTAGCTAAGGGCAAAGTCAAAACAAGGGGAAAGCACTTTAGAACATAATATCGCTCTGCTTTTGGTTTTCACAAGTCAGAGATAAGAGCAGGACTGGACAGCGAAACCTTCAAGTTTGGCTTCATTCCTGAGATCAGGTGCTCAGGCAGAATATGCTGCTCATGTTTCAAGTGTTCGGCACCGGATGGGAAAGTATTGCAGGATTGGATGTCCAGAACAAAGATAGACTTTGTTCTGAGAGAGAAAAAACCCATCTCATCTTCTAAGTAGGGTTTCCAAGTACCATCGTCCTGTTTGGGGAGATTTCTAGGCCAACGTCTAAAGCCAAAGGGTGTTGGGATGTCTAGGGATGAGATCTAGGAAGGTCGGCAGATTTTGGAGAGAGGAGGTTTTGTCCCTATGCTCTGCACCACAACTCTGATGTTGGTGGTCCAGGGCCTGGCTTGCTCCAAATGGGCTTCATGTTGATGCACCAAAAAAGACAAGAGAAAGTGGAGGGAACCAGGAAGAGAGCCTGAAGGTATATGTAGTCAAGCCGTGGAGTCATCTGGATACATACAAACATTGTATTACAGTGATGGCCAACCTTGGAACTCCAGGTGTTCTTGGACTTCAATTCCCAGAAGCCCAAGAACCCCTGGCATGCCAAGGTTTGCCATCACTGGTGTAGGAGCTTCAGCACCATCCAGAAGTGGGTGGAAATAGGCACTTAGGCATTAATACCATCCCATGTTAACCATCTCAGCTTCTCCTTCTCCAGTAATTGAGTGTGGCTTTTCTGGAGATTGGTCTCCTCATTTGGAGAAAAGGAGAAACAAAGCAATTTCCTTAGATGGTGTTTGGTGCCTCCTTGAGATCTGGGCCCCTGCCTTCCAGATTGTTTTTTTCATTAGCAAGGCTTACAGGGTTTTTTGGGAGGGGGCAAGGAACAGTTCACCCAAACTAATGCACATACAGTGGAACCTCATACAACAATCACCCCATATAGCAATGGAATCGCATAACAATTAGGTTTGTTTTTTTGGGGGGGAGGGGGAATGGCATCCTGCATAACAATTTTCCCTAAGGAAAAAATCATACAACAATTTTTCAATGAGAAAAACCACTTAGCGAAAAAAATTGTTGTACGATGCATCCCATAGGGAAAATCCCTATATGATGCATACATTGTATAGCAATTATTTCGTACAACAACAAACCCCATGGAGCGGATTAAAATCGTTGTATGAGATACCACTGTATTCTAAACACAAACTGCCAAAAGACATACTATTGAACAACCACACACAAAAACAAGCTTTGCAAAGGAATTCTGACCAGCTCAAAGGGCTAAGACCAAGTTTAGCTGACACCAAGCCAACTGAAGTTGTGCCCAATCCAAGCCCCCTCCCCAACCAGGGACACGGGAAATTACTTACCAGTGGGAGTTTTTTCTCCCTGTTGTTAGCTTTCCAAATTGCTCATTGGGTTTATCTTTATATACTGTATATACTCAAGTATAAGCCAACCCAAATATAAGCCGAGGTACCTAATTTTGACCTGAAAACCCAAGAAAATAGATTGACCCGAGGGTGGGAAATGCAGCAGCTGCTAGTTTGTATGAAAATATAGTAAAATTGATTAAATATTTGGCACATCTCAATCCAGAACAGTTCTAGGGCCCTCGGGGTCATTGGCCCAAGTATAAGCCGATTCACCTTTTGAGAGCTCAAAAACTCAGCTTCTACTTGAGTATATATGGTACTGTACTTCTTTTTTTAAACTGTACCTTGAGGTGAAGATGATGTCAGAGATGACGATTGTGGAGGAACATAACATTTTATTCTGGAAGCTCAGCATTGACAATTCAATTAGTGTTGTCCCAAAAAAGCAGTTGGTTCCATTAGCAAATGACCACCTTCTGAGATGACAAAAAGCCAACTCAAATGCTCTTTCTGGTCAAGTCCTTCTGGTGGTGAGCCTGAAAGACCGAAAGCACTTTTGCGTGGCAGCTCTTTATTAGAGCAATGCCAGACATGAGCAATTTGTACTGTACTTCCACATCCAGGGAGGTAAATAGGAAAGTATACTTTTTTTGAGGCCAGCATTTATTCCTAATTTTCTAAGTTTAGAAGAGCTGAAACGACAACGAAAGATCTTCTATTTTCTATGGTTGCAGTGTGCTATTTTGTGTCAATTGTGGACTCTACCTAGCAGTTTATGCTCCTCAGAGTGATGGGTGAGAAGACCCAAAGATTTAAAAAGTCTTTGGAGGAGTGGAAGAAAACCTGAAAGGGGACAGGAGGTTGTGAATCTGTGTGTTTATGGAAGGCTTTTACAGCAGACCTGACAAAGTAGGATGTACAAAGGATTATCAAAAAGCTAAGCAAGAGGAACGCTTATGTAATAAACAGAAAAGCAAAAGAACCTTCTTGAAAGTACTGCTTGCTACCCAGGGGACAAGACACTTCTCCACAGGTAAGTGAGGGAAGGCGGAGGAGAGGCCTCCAGTCGGACAGTGGTTGTTCACCTTACCATGGGGTCCAAATTTAATGGGAGATTTCACTTGTAGGGAAGGTAGAAGGGTAGTAAGGGGAAAGAATTACACAAAACCCCACCACAACAAAACAGAAGGCTGTAAATTTCCAATCCAAACACAACTCTTCCTCCTTCCCTCACCTTGGTTTGCCATGAATATCGGTACATTCTTATTACAGCAAACAGAAATTAAATCTTCCTCCTCCTTCCCTACAGGATGCTAACAAGTGCCTCAGAAGGAAAAACTGGAGGTTGTTGTTGGTTGTTGGTCATACCTGTCAACTGCGGCTCCGGAAAATACGGGACCTGCACAGAACGATTCTGCACAGGTCGCCTTCTACACGACCTGTGCAGAACAGTTCTGCACAGATCGCCTTCTACACATGCGTAGAAGGCTTTTACGCTTGTGTAGAACCCTTTTACGCTTGCGTAGAACCCTTCTACGCATGCGTAGAAGGCTTCTACGATCCCCTTCTGTGCAGATCGCCTTCTACGCATTTGTAGAAGGGTTCTACGCAAGTGTAGAAGGGTTCTACGCAAGCATAAAAGCCTTCTACGCATGTGTAGAAGGCGATCTGCGCAGAAGGGATGCACAGTACCTCTTTTTCCCCCGCTGCCAATTCCAGGGTTTTGGCAGCTGCGGGCGGGAAATGCCGCAAATCGGTGCCGAAAATCGGGAAATCCCGGCCAATCCGGGAAGGTTGACAGGTATGTTGTTGGTGGCAGGGACAAGAGTGATAAATAAAACCTCCTTTTTTGGCAGTGTTATTCCGATTTCTCCCTCATCCCCTTGTTCTCTTTGGGGATCTGAACAGCTTCCCAACCAATGGCTTCAGCGACTGAAGTGGCTGAGTGGTTAAATAGCTTGCCTTATTAGTTGGAAGGCTGGCAAGTCGACAGTTCGAGACCCAGGTAGTGCACAATGGTTTGAGCGCCTGTCTCTGTCCCAGCTCCTGCCAAGCTAGCAGTTCGAAAGCAAGAAATTGCAAAGTAGATAAAGAGGGGAAAGATCTTGCGGACATGAGAGGAGCCTCATTCGGGCATCGCCTGAGCAGTTTCTCCAGCAAAAATCCTGTCAACCTAGAATAATTTCTGACACAACATTATTATTATAGTGGTCCATTGATTCTTTGAGGACTTTCCTTGAGTAACAACAAACAACCTGTTTGGCTTATTAAACAGCAATGCCTGGATCTTCCCAGCCTGACCTGAGAATACCTCCATCGTGTGCCAAACAATGCATTTAGCAAAGGAACACTTAGCACAGTGAGAGCCAATCTAATCGAAACGAGAGACAGAGTGACACTGCAGAAATGGAGAGGTGGTGAGGATTGGTTCCCCCCCCCCCATATTAAAAAAATAGCAAGCTTGCATTGATTCACTGCGGTGGCTCAAGTGGTTAAGACACTGAGCTCGATGACTGGAAGGTTGGAGCTGATTCCCGAGTACTGTATGACAGGGTGAGCTCCTGTCTCTGTACCATCTCCTGCCAACTTAGCAGTTTGAAAGCAAGTAATTGCAAGTAGATAAACAGGGACCGCTTCGGTGGGAAGGTAAACAGCGTTCTGTGCACTCCGGGGTCATAGCATGCCTGCCACATGTCCACAGAAACATCCATGGAAAGCACTGGCTCTTCGGCTATAAACAGAGATGGGCACTGAACCCTAGAGTCGGATATGACTAGCTTTCGAGCAAGGGTGACCTTTACCTTTACTATTGATTTACGGTGTTTGCTTCTCTGGTAATTGTGATAATGAACTGGCAGCAGAGCATTCAATGACCGATTAAGCTAAGGCAACAAACAACCTACAGATCAGTCTGACGCACAGCTTTGCTAAAATGTTTTTGAGTGTATTTGGCTGAGGTTAGTCCCCCACCCCAAACCTGACCTCTGCCCCAACGTCATGTTTCTTGAAAGAACGTAGAAAGCTCCTTCAAACTGAATCAGATCATAAGCCCACCTAGCCCAATGTTGTCAACTCTGACTGGCAGCATCCCTCAAAGCTTTGAACAGAGGAGGCTCCCTTGTTATGAGTCGGTCCTTGGTACCACCTCACCCCATCTTGTCTAGACTCACAGGTCTCCAGGGTTTCAGGCAGGTCTCTTTCCTCGCTGGTCTCGCATCCATGTGCAACCATCACTGTGCTGATCAATTTTTCAAAGTTGCACGAGAGGACAATCCTTTAGAAAAAGAGAAAGTATCTCAACAGCAGCTGTTTGAACCTATTGTTCTGTGAACAGGAGCCAGGAGAGGTTTCCACACTAAATCAAAGAAGATGACTTTGTAATCAGAGTCCAGCAATTTTCCACTTAATTAGTTGATTAAACACACTTGCACAGAGGGTAGTAAATCAGGTAAAATATCTATCTATCAATCAAAATCCTTCCCTCTATAGCTCTTTTGAGGACTGGAAAGATGGCGAGTTTTGTTACGTTTCAACAGCAATGAACTTTCTCCATGCAGTTCCATCTTCATCTACTCCAAAAGGTGTGTGTGTGTGTGCGCGCGCGCGTGCGCGAGTGTGTGAGAGAGAGAGAGAGAGAAATGCAATAGACATGGGCTGAATACTGCATAAGGATGTAAATAAGGAGTATCCTTATGAATATTTACATGAAACCTAGGAAATTCGCCGACGCGGCTGACATATCCTGTGGAATTCTATTACCCAAGATGGCCTGTTCTGGGAATTCTGCCACCAAATGCTCTTTCATCTCATAATCATAAATTCAAATGAACACGGAGATGGACTGTTTTATAAGACACAATAACGATTATGCCTGAAAGATCAATGAAGCATTCAGTATTAACTTGGAGAAGAGGGAATTGGAACCATCTCTATGTATAATGAGCAGGCAGGGGTTGCAATAGAAATGAGATAAGGTTGAACTAAATTGCACAAAGTCTGGGTAAACACAGGGACGTGTCAGGTCATGTAGCCCCCAAGAAGTTTGTCTAATTTTCTGTTACCCAAATGATGATCCAGTTTTAGATGTACTAAAAGGAGAGCCACCAAGTGTCAGGAGGTGGCGAACTAACCTGAGAACCCTTAGCAAAGTCCACAAGGAGGGATGATGGTCCCCAAGAGGATTGAATCCCACTTGAATCACTCTTGGTGGAAGGAAGCAGCTTCAAACATCCTGGCCTGGGGCTGATGATGAGGACTTTGTGTGTTGAAAGGGCTCAGGACCAGAAAGGGACTCGCAGAGCAGGTGGAAGGCCATGGCATTATATTTGCAGAACAGTCTTCGTGGCTGATAGTCACGAGGATTGCCAATATTCAGAATCGGATATGGTACAAGAAGAAGAAGGGGATTTTCTACGTGGAGCTGCCCTTGATGACCATTCGGAGGCTGCAGCTGGTCCAGAATGCGGCTGCCCAGGTGGTATGGAGTGTGGGCATTATGCTCGCGCCTCACCACTGCTTCGGGAGCTGCACTGGTTACCAGTTTGCCTCTGGGTGCAATTCAAGGTGCTGGTTTTGACCTTTAAAGCCCTACATGGTAGTGGGCCAGGATACCTAAGAGACCGCATCGTCCCAAGAGTGTCTGTCTGTCCAACCAGAGCGGACCAGAGGGGCTCCCTAGTTGTGCCTTCAGCCATAGGGGCTCGTCTCTCTAGCACATGAAGGAGGGCCTTCTCTGTGTCTGCACCGGCCCTATGGAACCTCCTGCCAACAGAGTTGTGGCTGCAGAAGGAATTGCTGCCCTTTAGGAAAGAACTCAAAACCTGGCTGGCGGGGGGCACCGATGGAGGGGTGACCCCTGCCTGCTGGTTGGTTTAACGGTGAGATTCTCTCTCTTTTTATGTGCACAGGTGGGATTTTATGGGGTTTTATGGACTTTTTTAATGGGGATTGCAGTGGCTCAAGTGGCTAAGATGCTGACTGGGAGGTGGAAGACCAGCTGTTTGATTCCCATCTTTGTCTCAGCTCCTGCCAACCTAGCAGTTCAAAAGCAAGAAATTGCAAGTACTGTAGATAAATAGGGACCACTTCGGTGGGAAGGTAACAGCGTTCCGTGCGCTCTGGTGTTAATTCATGCCTGCCACATGACCACAGAGATGTCTGCAGAAGCAGACAGCTTTGGTTCTTCAGCTTTGAAACAGAGATGAGCACTGAACCCTAGAGTTGGATATGACTGGCTTTTGAGCAAGGCAAACCTTTAACTATATGTTGTGCAGTAAAGGACCACCTTAGTGGAAATACAATGGAATGTGGGACTACACACACCATGTTGTGCAATAAACAACCACCTTTGTGTAGTTACAGTGGAATTTTGGACTACATAAGAACAGCCTTGCCGGAAGAGGCCACAGGAGCCCATGATCCAGTCCAGCATTCTGTCTCACACAGTGGCTCACCATTTGCTTCAGGGTATTCTTCCCAAGCAGATGCCTTCACCTGCTTAGGATTCCCTGGAAATGGCATGGAGAGATATCCTGCCTATCTCTCCAACCCGGAGATTGTCCTTAGGTACATCCATAATTATAGCCATGGATACCCTTGTCCTCCATGAACTTGTCTAATTCTTTCTTGAAGCTGTCAAGACTGACATCTGTCACCACTTCTTCTGGCAGGGAGTTCCATAGAACCTCTGGGTGGAAAAGTACTTTCTCTTATTTGTTTGAGAACTAGTACCCAAAAGTTTCATGGAGTGTCCCCTAGTTCTAGTGTTATGCGATAGGGAAAACAGTTTTTCCTTATCTACTTTGTCCACACCGTGCATGATTTTATAAACTTCAATCAGGGCACCTCTTAGACAAGAGTGAAGAGGCCCAACCGTTGCAGCCTCAGATGGTAAGGAAGGTGTTCCAGTCCCCTAATCATTCTGGTTGCCCTCCTCTGCACTTTTTCCAGCTCCATAATATCCTTCTGGAGGTATGGTGACCAGAACTGTACACAGTATTCCAGATGGGGCCTCACCATAGATTTATAAAGAGGCAAAATGACACTTGCTGACTTATTTTCTATACCCTTCCTAATGATCCCTAGCATTGAGTTTGCTTTTTCCACTGCTGAGGCGCACTGGGTTGACACCTTCTTTGAGCTGTCCACCAGGTCACCAAGGTCCCTTTCCTGATTTGTTCAGAACCCATCAGTTTATAAATGTTTTTTGCCCCAACATGCATCACTCTGCACTTACTAGTGTTGAAGCTCATTTGCCACTGTTTTGCCCACTCCCCCAGTGTCAAGAGATCCCTCTGGAGCTCCTCACAATCTCTCACAGTTTTCACTACCCTGTATAATTTAGTGTAGTCAGCAAATTTGGCTACCTTGCTTTTTACTCCTACTTCTAGATCATTTATGAAAAGGTTGAAAAGCAGGGGTCCCAGTACTGAACCTCGAGGGACCCCACTCTTTTCTTCCCTCCACTTGGAGAAGTGTCCATTGAGTGCTACCCTCTGTTTCTTGTCCCTTAGCCAGTTGCTGATCCAGGACAAGACCTGTCCCTTTATTCCATGACTGGTATGTTTATTCAAGAGCCTTTGGTGTGGGACCTTGTCAAAAGCCTTCTGAAAGTCCAGATGAACAATGTCAACTGGATCCCCCTTATCCACACACACCACGTTGTGCAGTAAAGGGACCTCCTTAGTGGAGTTACAGTGGAATTTTGGACTACATATACACCATGTTGTGTAATAAATGACAACCTTGGTGGCATTACAGTGGAATTTTGGACTACATATACACCATGTTGTGTAATAAATGACAACCTTGGTGGCATTACAGTGGAATGTTGGACTACACACACCACGTTGTGCAGTAAAGGATCATCTTAATGGAATTACAGAAGAGACATCCACCTTGACACAGGATAGGACCTCTTTCTGATATACTGTATGTAAATTGATAAATGTGTGTAGGTCTCTTCCGTTTACCTGCCTTGATGTCTCCTGTGTTCCTAGCTCTACCATCTTCTTTCTTATTTAATCTGAGAAGAAATCTGCCTCTCTTCACTTCTACTCCTTCCTCGGTTGACTACCATCAGCTGAGCAGTAATTTCTGTGCATACAACATGGGCTCCTATTTCTATACAATTATTACCTTTTCCTGCTTTTCAGTTATCAGCATTATTTTCTTTTTCACAGATGTCTCCTCTACTGCCTGTCAATGGGAGCTGTACTTTAGCTTTCGTATGTGGTTTTAGCCTGCGTTCCCCTGACCCTTTGTGTGTTTGTTCATCGCACACCTAAAGCCACTTTAACTGCTGCGGTTCCCTCCTGGGCATTTGCATTGCAGTGAAGAATCTAGCATTTTCTGCTCAAATGTGCAATGTTTGCTTAATGAATAATGACTAAAAAGAAGAGGTTGTTATAGTTCAGCAAATAAAGGTGCATCTCTCAGTGAACTGCAAATTCTAGGACGCTGTAGCCTAGCATAGAACCAAGGCAGTTAAAAGGGTATCGGTTTGATGTAATAGTGCATTGAAAATACCTTCACAGCTGGTAAAAATTTCAGATCGGTTGCATTTAAAAGAGGGATCAACTCGAATTAAACATCCTTTTTCTTTCTCGCTTTCATAGTTTACCTCATTTAAAATCCTCCTCCTCCTTTACACACACACACAGTTAGTTTGAATCGGTATTCTGAATGCATTGTGTGGTAGTTCTCAGAAGGACTGAGCTCAAATCCCTGTGAACCCACACGAATGGGTTTACTGCACAGTAAACCCATTTGTCTGGATTCACAGAGACTTGAGCTTCTGGGAATTGAAGTCCAAGAACACCTGGAGTGCCAGTAAATCCATTTGTGTCGATTCACTGGGACTTGGGCTCCTGGGAATTGAAGTCGAATAACAGCTGGAGTGCCAAGGTTTGCCACCACTGCTCTAGGAGCTGCCAACCCTTTTCAGTCTCTGCCTTTTCACAAAGCATCAATCTGGAGGCAGGTTGGTTCTTGATTGCGCTTCATTGTCTGTGCCACAACTGTTGGTCATCTCCAACGGGCCCAGGGAAGAGGGATACATCTCATGGCAATTGACTTTCTCCCAACAACATCTGCAAACACAGAAAATTTTTGGCTACTTTGCTGTAGGAGAACCTGGTTTGGCTTGAGACAATATTCTCAGGAGCGGGACAAGACTAGCTTTTCTACTGCTGGACACAACCCACCCCGGATAAACCCCCTGGAGCTAATGACGTAGAGCAGAAACAGAAGCGATACCAGCTTCACAGTTAGGTCTATTGCCGAAGACAGAGGGGTCCACCAAATCTGTACGCAGTTCCCCCAAACTAAACCTCAGTGGATGCAATGGATGGATCTTGCTATTTTCTCCTTGCTTGCAGTCTCACCCAGCTAGGTTTCCTCATGCAATATTTCCTTGAGCAACCCCTGCAAACTTCTGTAACAGACCTGTTGTTCTTGAGTAGACCCTTGGGCCTATAAGTAAGTGGGACCGCACCTGAATTGACGTCCTACAGCTAAGCAATTCAGGATTTTAGTTTGCCTTCTCACATGTCCTAACCAAAGTCAGGCTGTTAGCAATGTAGTGGACAGAAGACTAAACAACTCCAATCATCTAAACAACTCCTCCTGCCAACAGAATTACGTCTTCGGACGGAGTTGCTGCCTTTCAGAAGGGATCTTAAAACCTGGCTGGCAGGTCAAGTGTGGGGTGCGGGTGGAAGGGTAACCACCATGGGGTGGTTGGTGTAGAGGAACTCTTCCCCATGGTGCCTTTTCGATCCTGCAGCCCTTGCTTTTTAGGGGGTGGGTAGTCTTAACTTTTTTTACTGTTTTAACTGTTTTTAGGATTATTGTTGTATTTGTGAATATTGTCTGTAAACTCCTTGGGTTGCCCTGGGGTTACTTTTTATGTTGTTAGCCGCCCAGAGTCGGCCTTGTGTTGAGTGGGCGGGATATAAATTGAATAAATAAATAAATAAATAAAAATCTTCATGTCTTTTAAAAGTATATTGTAGCAAAAGTAGGTTACAGATTTCTTAGTTTCTGGAAACAATACAATTCTAGGCAATGAAGCATTTTCAGTTCAGATAGCACATTGAAAACAATGAAAGCCTGACAAAGTATGGAAGACCAGAGGGGGGTCCCTTAGTTTAAAGTGATGACATGATTGCAGATTTCACAGCACATAGACCTACACAGTGTGGAAAGAGCGAGGAGCAAAAGGACCTCTGAAGCATACCTGTCAACCCATGGAAAAACGGAACCTGCGCACATCGCTTGTGCGCAGGTCACTTTCCACACATGAATGGAAGGGTTTTAACGGCGTAGCGCTTCCGCGCATGCATGGAAGGGGTAAAACCCTTTCACGCATGCACGGAAGCGCTACGCTGCTTGCGTAGGGACTGCGCAAGCGGCATAGTGCTTCCGCACATGTGTGGAAAGCGTTTCCCCCCGCTGCCAAATTACAGGGTTTTCGCAGCGCGGGGCTGTTTATGACATCAATGGATGTCAAAATACGGGGTTTTCCTGGCCAAATCAGGATGGTTGACAGGTATGCTCTGAAGGGTCCCAGTCAATGACCATACACAGTCCTACATGTCTATCACATGTTTAGGTTTCATTTCCCCCAGAACATGAGGTTAAGATTGTTATCACTAGCAAGCAGTTTCTGCCCAGTGACAACCCATAATGCAACACTGCCACCTCTCTCTGGTGAACAGCACACAGAAATCCATGTCACTATTCTTAAAAACCCACAGTCCCCATTTCTATCCCGTGACAAATTCAAACCATGTGATGTTGGAAGAACTGTGGCATTCTCTTCTAGAAGGAAATCTTCAGATTGTTTCCCATTCATGCTCCCACCCATTGGGGACTTCTCCTAACTTCATTGCACATTGCACATTCATCTTGTGACTGTGATTTCTTCCACTTTGGGCTCATCAAGGATGTTGGTTTTAGAAGCAATGGCCAAACTTTTCCCTCCTTTCCTCTTGCTTTCTCATGCAAAAAAGAAAAAGAAGAGGGGAAATAAATATTCTCTGGTCTTCCTTCCATACATCTTATGGTTAACATTCCTCCGGTTGTAATTTTTAAAATCCATTCTTCTAATACCTGTTTAGTTCTGAAAATATTGATCTCAGAGCACGCAAGGCAAAGACCACGAAGACGTGAGAATCCATCAGAGGAGGTCTGTGGAGAACGCCTTTTGTCAGAGGGATGGTTTCATTTCCTTCATGGGGCCTGGTATTGCTTTTCACTTACTTGGCAGTCTAAGCACACGAGAACTGCCTTTGGAGAATTCTGGCTTATGCTCTGTTTCTGCTAGACGCTGCCTGTAATGCAGGGGTGCCCCAACTTTTTGGGCAATGGGCCTGTCCTATGGTTCAAAGGGCCAGGATGGGCTGGATCTGGCCCTCGATGCCAATTCATCTGACCCACGAAGCCTTCATTGCTCCTGGAAGTGTAAGTAAGATGCGCCCGTACAGGCACGTTTTACTTTTGCTTCTGGGAGTGATGAGGGCTTCGTGGACCGGATGAATTGGCATTGGTGGCTGGATACGGCCCACAGGCCACCCCTGCTGTAATGGGTTGGCTTTCATTCTAGGACTAAATCACTGGGCCATCATGGGACATCAAAGACCCCCAACAAGATGGGCAACTCTACTCAAGAGAGTCCCACTGGACAAAATTAGAGACTGTGTCCTTCCACTTTTCTCAGTCTTTGCTTCCTTCTTTTCTAAAATTGATTTCTAATGTATCTATGAAATGTGAACCATGGGAGCAATACAGTTCATGGGATCAGGGCCACGTTTTTTGGATAAAGTATCAGTTTGTGGCCATCTGTGCTTTATTCAAGTCAGAGCTTTGTTTTTTGTTTTTTTTAAAAAAACTGCCTATATTTGTGCAAAGGAAAATCCACTATCACTCTTCTTGTGTTTCCCACCTCTTAATGGGGTGTTGCAATGCATCTTACCCTCTGGCAGGTCTAGGAGAAGAATGTAATGCAAGGGTTCCCAACCTAAGGCCCATGGGCCAGATCTGACCCATGGTGCCATTTTATGTGGGGGCCCCACCCCTCCACGGGCATTCGAGAAACAAAATGGCCACCCCTTTGAAACTGTTGGAACAAAATGGCCAACCCCATCATGAAGACAGGGCCTCGAAGCGGACTGAGAGAGCGTGACCTGGCCCCCGGCATGAAAAGGTTGGGAACCTCTGATTTAGTACTTAAATTTTCTCCCTCCGAGGAAAAGTCAAGGGAGGATTTACATCCTTAGCTCTCTATCATATTCGTTCCACCAGATATCGATTCCCCTGGTTTCTTTTGTCTCTTACACTACAAACTGTAGTGGGACTTTCTGCTCCAAGAATGGTTTCAGATCAAGGCTGTCAAGACAAACGCTTTGTCAGCCTCTTGATCGCGGCTGAAAGACCAATAAGATCAGAAAGAGACATGAAGGGTGCCGGAAGGTCTTGATGATATTACTCTTTGTTTTAATACGGTGCCAAGAGAGCCTGCACGGAGCCTTGTTCCTGAAGCAATAAAGCCAAGAAGGTCCAGGTTGGGACGAATCTTTATTAGCATCTTTTTATTGTTGTTGTTCAGTCACACAGTCGATTCCAACCCTTTGCGACCACATGGACCATTGTTCTCCAGGCACCCCTGTCCTCCATCCTCCTCCTCAGCCCGCCCAGCTCTGTGCCCATTGCATCTACAACACCATCTAGACATCTCATCTTTGGCTGCCCCCTTCTTCTTTTGCCTTCCACCTTTCCCAGCATCAAGTGAATCCTCTCTTCTCATTTGATGTCCAAAGTACTTTAGCTTCATCTTCAATATTTGACCTTCTAAGGATCTTAAAACATGGCTGGCGGGGCAGGTGTGGGGCCCTGATGGAAGTGTCCCCCCCCCAGCTGGCTTATACAATAATTGAGATCCTCCTTCTTTTTATGAATGGGGTGGGTGGGTTTCCAACGGGGGTGGTTCTTATCTGTTTTTATATTTTTTACATTTTTATCTGCTGATTTTAGCTTTTTGTTGTCTGTGATTGTGTACTATGTGAGCCACCCTGAGTCAGGTTTCCTGAGTGGGCGGTATATAAATACAAAAATTAAATTAAATTAAAGAGAATGATCCTCAACACCTCTGAATGGAGATGAGCCTCAAGTCCTCTGGCTCATATCTAGGAAGAGCTTTATGGCAAGAACAAGGATTTTTGAGGATACACAAAAGCAAAACCTAATTAGATGATGGAGGAAGGAGCTCACTGGACAAAGAACAACATCCAAGGAGGAGGATATGGCTGAGGAACTCAACCTCCCCTACGTGACTTGGAGGACCCTAAATAGGCTGGAGGTCAGAGTCCCTAAATGCAAGACCAACATACTCAAGTGATGGCTGCTGGCAGGCAACAACATATGGTGTGAATGTGGAGAGGCACAGAGTCCATTGGCCCATTTGCTGGTCTGCCAATTGCTGCCAGAGACATGCACTGATGAGGACTTGCGCTTGGGCAATGACAAAGTGAAGAAAGTGGCTTCATTTTGGCAGTCCAGGGTATGATCAGGACACGAAAGAGAGAGACCACAAAAAATGATCCTGATTAGAATTAGTAGTGGCTCAATGTTGCAGTGGATGGGTTCTTTGCATCATGGCACTGTTTTTAATGTCGGGGCAACTAATTAATAGAATTGCAATTAACTGTACATTATTCTACAGGAGAGAGCGATATAAATTGATTAAAAGCCTCCTGACTTTCTTCTAAACGATGCAAAGCAGAAGCAGTTTCATCGTGCAACACCATCCATCTGATAATTGACAGCCATAATAACTTTCCCCTCAAAGAAATATATGCAAGGACTGCTGCAAATAATTGGATCAGGCTGCAAGAATCTGGTGTTAATGAAGAAAGCCTAAACATTGGCACAGGGCTGATGATAAATCGATCAATACATTTTTTTTCCTGAAAAATGTGATTAAGTAGGACAAAATGTGTGTAAATACAGAGCTTTCCATTTAATTTGGTGTTCCAATTTGTAGACAGTGTGGGACATGGCAAAGGTCAATGCATGTTGATGAACTAGTTTGGAAGCACAGCATGCCCAGCTTGGTTACCTAAGCAGAATAATATTTATCTTCTTGGGATTATATTCTATTAGTTTGGGTGAATGAATTTTTCAAACGTGTTTGTTTAATTTTAGATAAACTGGTGAGGCGGCTGTATTCCTGGGCCATCTGCACGTTCTGAAATAAGACATGAATCTGAATTGAGCAGATTGGAAAGGAACGGGAACATTCAGATATTGGAGGGAGGAGGGGGAGAACTTGTTCCAGTGAAGGAGCCTTTTCCTCTGCAAGATTCAAAGGTGAAAGCAATCATCCCCTCCATATTAGTTGTAGAACTGATGGAGAGAAGAATGAGGGACCCAAGGAAGGATGAAACTGTCAGAGGTGTCATTTGCTAGACATCGGGAAGTATTGACCAAAGATTTGTTTTCTTTGTTTGTTTAAGACTGCTGAGAAGTGTACACCGTATATGCTCGAGTATAAGCAGAGTTTTTTTAGCCCCCAAAATGAGACACACACCCTAAAAAGGGGGATCTGGCTTATACTCGGGTCAATGACCACAAGGGTCCCAAGACAGTGCTGGATTGAGATGCACCAACAATTTAATTAATTTTACCATATTTTCAGGTGTTTTGATTATTGAAACTCACTAGCAGCTACTGCATTTCCCACCCTCGGCTGATACTTGGGTAATCTATTTTCCTGGGTTTTCAGGTCAAAATTAAGTACCTCGGCTTATATTTGGGTCGGCTTATACTTGAGTATATACGGTGATTCATTACTCTCCCATAACATTCATTGTTGACAGCAAAGTCATCCTTTGAATTTAGATAACTTGATCTCACCCCAAAGAAATCCTGGGGGCCACGTTTGTTTCGGATTCTCCAGATTTCTGTTCATCTTTCACGATCAGACAACTCATGCATTTTAATCGCTCAGTTCATCATATTATTAATGGCAAAGCATGCCATTGTTATGAAAGTCTAGAGAAGGTTTTCATCGCAAAGCTGCTGGGAGGAAATCACTGTGTTTCTCTTTAGCCTTCAACAATGTGTTATGATGTACTCATGATAGCTGTATCCTGTCTCCAAGCCAGGTCTTTGAATACATGTTGTCCAGGGTAACAGCTCCAGACTTTCTCTCCTTTATTGTACATTTGGTCACTGTGAAGAAACTAGACTAGAGAACCTTTGGGTTGAAAATTCCCCTCCTTTCCAGATCCTCATAAATAAGTATAGGACTACCTGGTGTGTGGGGCAGAAGGAAGAAGTCTTTAACTATCTTAAAATATCTCCCAGATGGTAGTATTGTCCAGTGACAGTCAAGTTCAATATTTAAGGACTTCTCTCTCTACCCCACTGACTCCTGTGCAATAGAAGACATTCCATGGATCTCAGAAAAGCCACAGGACAGAAGGAGGAAGTTATTGATTCCCGAAAGTAATCCGCTGCTGAAGATGTCATCACCATTCCATAAGGATAACCCATACAAGAAGATTCAGCTGTTGTAAACATCCTTATTACAGCTCTTCTGATGGCCCAGCGGTTAAAGCGCTGAGCTGGAGACTGGAAGGTCGGGTTTCAATACCTGAGAGCTGCACTTGGGGACATGAAAGGAGCCTCATTGGGGCATCCCCTTAAAAAATCCTTTCAACCCAGCGTAATCTCTGTCACGAAAACGAATGAACATCCTTATTTAAAAAGGTTCTCTGTTCGGTTTCTTGACAGGGATAAAGAGATTTTCAAATTCATTATAAGATATCGTACCTTAAGGTGCCTTGCAAGCCACATTTGCGAGGCAACATGCAATTTTGAGTGACTTACTAAAAAAAATCCCTTTTGCACAGATGAATTTTTAAAGGTGCACAAACATTCTGTGAAGAGGGGAAAAGATATACTGTACATTTCAAAGATAGCATTTGAAAAATGACATTTAACTGAGTTCTAAATTTTTGTGCAAAATCAAAGGATATTTGACAGCCTACGTTGACTGTGTTATATAAAACATTCCCTGTGTTTTCTGTTCAAGCTGGTGCTAATAATATGCATTTTGTCTGCTTTCAATTTGTACGGCTAATTTCTTTTTTTGTAATATCTTACGCCTAGAACAAATGAAATAATGGGATTGGAAATAGACTAAAGAATGTTTAGTTGATCAAGCACCTGCCTTTGAACTGATTAATGAATTAAATTTAAATAATTTTGCATATTACCGAATCCATGAGACAGGCTTCTCTTTGAAATATTGCAGGAAAACAATTTCATAAACAACAGCTATGCTCGGCTGTTAAGAGGAATGTCCAGACTTAATATTTTCTTCTTTCGTTTTGCATAACTGTAACAACACCAAGACAAAACACTTTCAAACAAAAATGAAGCATACCGTAGATGTGCAACCCTATTAAATTAAAATCGTCCTTAATGTATTCATAGATTCAAGCTTTTGCCTATTATTCTAGTAGTAAAGATTTCCCTCCCTACACTAGTGAATGGGAGAAACACACACACACACACACACCGGGGGGAGTAAACAAAACAAAAAGACACGGGGGGAGGAAGGAGTGCTTTGGCTTTCCCTCCTCCTATAGTCCTCCAGGACTAGCGAGTGGTAGTGGAGGTGGCAGCGTGTGCATGCCTGGGGGAAAGGGATGGGGAGCTGACATCACACCACCCAGAGCAGCTCGGACACCCGCACCCACCGCCGCTCCCCTTGCCTCCTTCTAGCAGCAGCAGCATAACTTTCGCGATGCCTGGAGCTAGTCCTGCAGGAAGAGAACTTCCATCCTGCAGGATGTCTGTCTGACTCTGGGCATTGCGAGAGTTGCCCTGCTTGCGCCATGCTGCCTGGACACCTCTCGCAATGCCCAGACAGACAGCCTGCTGGAAGTTCTCTTCCTGCAGGACTAGCTCCAGGCATCGCGAAAGTTGTGCTGCTGCTGCTAGAAGGAGGCAAGAGGAGCGGTGGCGGGGGCACGCGGGGCGGGCAGGCAAGCTCCTCTGGGTGGCACGTGACATCAGCTCCCCCTCCCCTTCCCCCAGGGCCAGGCATGCACACGCCGCCACCTCCCCCCCCCCACCGCGGCACCCGCAGCCTATTAAGGAGGCAGCAGCAGCCGCTCTGGAGGAAAAGGATTGGAAGAGCCGATGCCGTCGGGTCGCCCGCTCTCCCGGGAAGAGGTGGGTGGGGTGAGGTGGGGAGGGGGCATGGTCAGCCAGGTCTGCTACCAGTCCGGTCGGACCGGGGCAGACCAGCTGATGCCCAGCACTGGGTGTGGGGAATGGCTGGGAGTGATTTTTAATGCACAAAATGGCGCCGGCGCCGTTTTGGGCACTAAAAAACTAATTTTTCATATCCTGAGATATTTTGTAACTCGCAGTTTTTTTGTAAGTCAGGACCCCGGTTTACGGGGGAAAACATTTCGTAAGTCAAAAAAATTGTATCTCGTGGCGTTCATAAGTTAGGGTTTTACTGTATTGTACATTTGCCCACTATAGAGAATGTGGGTTGCCTGCGTGAATAATTGGCCAAATCTTTCCCAAGGGGTTCGTCCGGCCTTCAAAATATCCGGGGACCAACCGGACTTTGCTGGAAAGGCAATTGGGGTACGGGCTAGTTAGCTAGTTTGGGGGGCAAAATCATAAAGCCTTGGCTGATGGCTACAATAGAAACAGGGCAAACACCAAAGATGATGACTCTAAAGGAAATACACAATCCTCTGCTTTTGGCTGCAGATTAAGTTGGGCAAACAAGCTGCGCTAGACAGCAAAACAATTAGGTACCCGGAGTCAATACACATAAACTCCGAGATTAGGGCAGGAACAATGGGTTTCACCAGCCCAAGGTATTTAGGTGCGAGTTGTCCATTAACCCCAGGGTAATTTCCAAGAGCTGGCATTGTAGCTTGACCACCAGAAGACATCACGTATGCAAGCCTTCTGTATTAGGGGGTCGCGCGCATCCTAGGCACACATCGCCCCAAGGCAGGGTAATAAATACTTGCCACCCGACCCAGATTGGGGCTGGACTTCACAGCACGATTGTCTCTCATGCCTTCCTTGTGGCCAGCCACTCCAACATCTGGTAGCCATTGCAACAGGAGAATCTAGACTAGAGAGCCTTTGGGTCAAATTCCTCCCTTTTCCAAGTCCTCATGAATAAGCATGGGACGCAGTGGCTCAAGTGGTTATGCTGAAGACTGGAAGGTCGGAGTTCAATTCCCAGGTACTACAAGACAGAGTGAGCTCCCGCCTCTGTCTCAGCTCCTGCCAACCTAGCAGTTTCCAAAGCAAGAGATTGCAAATAGATCAATAGGGACCACTTTGGTGGGAAGGTAAACAGTGTTCCATGCACACAGGTGTCTAGCCATGCCTGCCACATGTCCACAGAAATGTCTTCAGACGCAGACAGCACTGGCTCTTCAGCTATAAACAAAATGAGCATTGAACCCTAGAGTTGGATATGACTGGCTTTCAAGCAAGGGTAACCTTTACCTTTACCTACTCAGAGTGTGTCTTTATTTACATTAAAATTATTGTCCAGGGACACTGATGTTCAATATTTAAGGACATCCTCCCTCCTTCTGGATATCTGCCTTGGTCAACCTTTGGTCCTCAGAAATCCATTCATGGGCTGGGCCAGTGAATCCAACCCACAAGTCCTGGAAATTTCCAGCATCCTTATCATTTTCCTGTGCCTGAACATGGTGAGTTTGTGCAATTTCTGCTCCAAACATATATTGATTCGGAAATAAAATGCACAAGCAAAGCTCCGTTAATGCTACATACTCTGTTTTGTTTGGGTATAAAATCCTTCTTGGATTAGATTTCTCCTCCTCCTCCCCACTTGTAACCTTCCCAGCCCTTTCCACCACACTTACAACTGATTGCCTTAAGCTGGCAAAAATTAATTTCCAACTTCTCCGTTATTTTGGATGCGTCTAAAACAAGCAAGGAGAGGACTTGTGAGACGCATATCGAGATATGTGCTTGAGATGTTGACGTGGAAGAGAGGACTGTATCCATAAATTGCAGGCATCTTTTATATTAGTAACGCAGTCTCAATTTCCAAAGAAATCTCTGGGTTTCTTTCTGGGTGGTTTGTTTGCTTGGTTCACTGTTGAAGGCAGTGAGGGAGCAGCAAAATGATATGCAAGAACAGAAGAACGAGCCTCAGTGAGCAAAAGCCAGTACGGTCTTTTCCTGTGAAGCCTGATTTATGCAGAATGTAAATGATAATTTGATCAGATGAAACCATACCTGTCAAGTTTTGGATTTGGAAATAAGGGAAATTTCCTGGCAAATACGGGATACTTGACAGCTATGCTTATCCTGTGCTGCCCTCCAATGGCGGCAATAGGGCATTGCAGTCTAATTAATAAGGGATGACGGCAGGAAAGAGGGTAAAATAAGGGGTTTTCCTGTCCAATAAGGGATACTTGACAGCTATGGATAAAACTGATTTTATTTTTAGAAATAAAGTAGAAGATGTCCTCTGGTAACTTGAGCAAAGACTTTATAGAGATTATCACAGCAATAACGCTGCATCAGAAAAGAATAAATATTGTCTGCTACTTGGTCTAATCCATATGTCCTATACTAAATCAAGTGTGCTGAATCCAAATCTGGAGTCTGATTCTGCCTAGGGCGTCAGGATCTTAAGTAAGCAAATCACACCCTCTTGGTTAGGTTCTTGCATTGATCACATGGTGTATATTTGCCACAAATGTAGGAAAAATTATCCGGTTTATTAACGCAACTGTGCTTACTCATCTTTAGCTCAAAACAGACTCACTATGGCCTAACTGTACTATCCAATAAGATGGTTTCGCACTCAAGACAAGCCTTTGGTCCATCTCGCCTTATAGACCTATTTCTGAAGTTAGCTCACTGACTTGCCCAGACATGCCCAGCCACTGCTGGAACATGCATGCCACCAGGGGATGTGATTCAGCTGAGGCGGCAGCAGGCATAGTGGTAGCTGCAGCTGTTATAATGTTCCCATGTAAAAATACATTACCCAATGACCGATAGCACGTCTTAAAATTTGTCCATGATAGGCAAATTCTGAGTTCAGATTTGGAATCAGCACACTCGATATCATGTAAATCACACGTGTTATTCCCAGTAGCAAAACCGTTGTTGTCCAATTATAATTGTACTATAGTGGTTACTAATAAGGTTTCCCACAAACACTGGAAGCTCATACAACAATCACCCTGTATAGGTAATGAAATCACATAACAATTAGGTTTGGGGGGGAAATGGCGTCCCACATAACAGTTTTCCCTATGGAAAAAATCGTAGAACTGTTTTTCAATGGGAAAAACCACATAGCAAAAAAATAATAATCATTGTATGATGCATCCCATAGGGAAAATCGCTATACGATGCATGCATCATATAGCAATTATTTTGTACAACAAATGAGTCCCATGGAACGGATGAAAATAGTTGAATGAGGTACCACTGTATATGAGAAGTTAATGGGTTGGTTTCCAATCTCCACTCACTTTAATGTGCTTCTGTGGTCAAGGGTAGGGGTCTTAGCTTTCTCAAGGACCTCTCTCAGCTCCCCCCAATAAACCTGCTTCACCCCCCATCAACAATTAGCATTACTGGCACTGTGAATTAATTTTGAACACACTGTCATGACATCACTATAATAAATCTTAAATTATGTTGAAGTAGGAAGATCAACAAACCAATCAGATTCTCTGTGTATTTATGGCAGCTCTAATCCCTCCATCATTAATTTTCCATACTGTGGATCTGGGTGTAATTAAGAACAAAGTATTGTTGTGAATGCGGCTCAATGTGATTGATTACGTTTCTTTAAGTTAAGCATGCTTGGCACTTGCCAATGATAATTCATTCAAATGCTAAGTAATTAAAGTTTTATGCAAATAGATAAACTTTTTAATGTGTCCCTGATGTAAGTAAAGATAGCAATAAAATACTTGACAAGAGAGGGAGCCATCAGTCAGTCAAAGGGGCCATATCCTGTAAAGTCCCATATCAGTTTTCTTGGGGGGGAAGCCATTGGGTCTTGAGTATATGCAACTAGAGGTCACACTTAAGCCAACGAGTGAAGGCATCATTGCAACTCCTTCAGTTCTGAATCACAACGTATCATTTTCCCTCTTGAAAATGCCAAAGTGGACTTCTATGGATTCCAAAAACATGGCCCTAGTTTGGACCAATTGGTCAAGAGTAACACTGATGGAGCAAAAGGCCTTGTCTTTGGGTTGGAGAGGCCGAGAGCCAGAACTTGATGACCGGAAGGTCGGCAGATCAGCAGTTTGAGAACTGAGTGTTCTACCCCAGAGTGAGCGCCTGTCTCCGTCCCAGCTCCTGCCAACCTAGCAGTTCGAAAGCAAGAAATTGCAAGTAGATAAATACTTGCTTCATTGGGAAAGGTAGCAGCATTCTGCATGCTCCAGCATCTAGTCATGCCTGCCACATGACCACAGAAACATCTGCAAACACAGATGAGCTGTATACAAAGATGAGCACTGAGCCCTAGAGGCAGATATGACTGGATTTCGAGCAAGGGAGGCCGTGACCTTTACATTTGCCTTACTGATGGGTAGTCTTCTCCTGTTCCTGTTCCTCCTCCTCCTCCTTCTTGATGATCATTATCTGCTTCAAGTAGCACGTTCTGTTGGTATAGCTTTGCACAGTGTGATTGTTTCAATTCATTTAAATGGAAGTAAAAATGGGGTCGCAAAGGGTCGGACTCGACTATGCGACTGAACAGCAACACCAAAACAAAAATTATTTTTGTGTCGAAATTAGTCTGGGTCGAAAGGAGGCTCCTTTCATGTCCCCAAGACCCATTGTGTAGCTCTCGGGTATTGAACCCCGGCCTTCCAGTCTTCAAGCTCAGTATCTTAAACACTAAGCCACCCCCGTGCTGCAAAATGGAAGCCATTCTCTCAAAGTCATTGGGGTCCAGGGTGCAGGCAAGGGGGTTCTAGTCTCAGCTTTACTTCACACAAACCGACCGGCAGGAAAAGCTCCACTAGATTGTAAATCTCCAGAAGGCAAAACCTGGATGCTTTCCCACTTCCCTCTGGTCCGGTGATGATGAACCTTGGCGCTCCAGATGTTCTTCAACTTCAATTCCCAGAAGCCCTGATCAGCAGGAGTGCTGACTTGGGCTTCTGGGAATGGAAGTCCAAGAACACCTGGAGTGCCCAGGTTGGCCATCACTGCTCTATAATGCAAAGGGATCAAAGTTTCCGTTGTCTTCGTTTATGAAGACGGTGATATTTTTTTGTGACACTCCCGGTAGCAACCTTCCATTTCAGAGGCAAATCAATGCTGTGACTGCAGCTGTGTCATTTCATAAACATTCTGACTCCAGGGTACCAGATGTTTATGTGACATCCATTTTCTGAGCTGACACCTGAATTATTTGATTGATTCAAGAGGCGCCTGAATTTATAAAATAATCAGGAATATACTGTGCAGATGGGTACTGGAAAGGACAGATTGGAGAAGAAGATTCTTAAGGCTTCTCCGTGGAGTTTTAGCCAGCCCAGAGCCATTAAAATCAGATAAAATGAATCTAGGAAATCCTGGGTTTGCCAAGCCATAGTGACTTGGCTGTCCATGTTCATTACTATCCGTGAAAGGAGATTCTTTGCAGAAATTTCATAATATAATTAGGCAATTAAATGCCGCAATGGCGCCATCCTAATATCATTTTTCCCCCCAAGCAGACGGGGCACTTTTCAAATGAAAATTTAAAGAAGGGTTCCATTTTTCCTTTTTGAAAAGACGGGACCAGTTGTTCTTATCTGGGGGAGAAAGGAAATAATATCAAATTTGGCCAAATGGCTTCAGCCTTCTACTGAGGATGGGTGGGAAGTGTCCCACTTTCCTTAGGGGTGGGGGAAAGAGAGAAAATCCCCCAAAGAAGGAGTGAAATGTTTATAACACACATGGTGTTGAAACTTTACTCCAAAATATGGATCCAATGATGCCAAATAAATTTCTACGTCAACGTCTGTCACAAATAGACATTACAGCAAGGGTGGCCAAGCTTGGTGCTACAGCTCTTCTTAGACTTCACTTCCCAGAAGCCCTGATCTGCAGGTGGGCTGACTTGGGCATCTGGGAATTGAAGTCCAAGAACACCTGGAGAGCCAGGTTAGCAGACCCCTGGCCTATAATGCCATATTGATTACCTGTAACAGTTCTTCTTTGTGGTCCCTGGTGAACCCACATATGGATTCACTGAGACCATGAAGAAGAACTTGATGGTGCATAGGGGCTGATCTAGACCATAGTAGGTCCTTAAACTTGGCTCTCCAGATGTTCTTGGGCATCAATTCCCAGAAGCCCTGGTCAGCTGGTGTACTGACTTGGGCTTCTGGGAATTGAAGTCCAAGAACAGCTGGAGCGCCAAAGTTGACCACCCCTGCACTACAGTATAATCGACATAAGCTTTGTTATTCAAAAGCAACATGATCACTGCTATGTTTCAATTAAAACAGACAATGACATCTCCTGCCTCCTGCTTCCTTATTCAATCTAAACTTTGTTGAAAACCACACAACACCTAGATTAGGAGCGATCCCGGCTGGTATGCAAAGTGGTTTGGAAGCAGCTTGCTCTTGAATGGGGAGTTTGGGTCTCTTCAACTCTACAGAACACACCTTCTGGTTAGTTGATGAATATCAAGAGATTCATTTGCATTTCTGGACTTTTCTTGGGTTTGTGGCTAAGGCCTCCTCCTCTTCTTCCTCTGCCATATCCGAATCTGAATATTGGCAATCCTCATGGTGATCAGCCATGAAGATTGTTTTTGAGAATATAATGAGTGGCCTTCCATTTTGCCTTCTGCATTGCAGTGTGACACCCATAGTACTATTGATCCAGTTCTGCAAGTCACTTTCTGGTCCTGAGCCCTTTGGGCATGGAAAGTCCTCCTCCTCAGCCCCAAGCCAGGATGGATGAAGCTGCTGCCCTCCATCAAGATGGATTCAGGTGCGATTTAATGCACTTGGGGACCATTCACCCTTCCCTGTGGCCTTTGCCACCCAAGGCTGTTAGTCCGCAGGGTGGTCAAGTTAGTTAACTCCCGCCTGACGATCAGCATTGAGTTGCTGGCAGTAGGACCTATCTATGACCATAGCAGGATTACCTGGCCAGACTATTCTTTCAGTGCAGTTAAAATAGAGATTTGGAAGTTTACATTTTGAGGTTAGTTAACCGTTGAGTCATTGGCAGTAGGGTCTACTCCAGGAGTTCTCAACCTTTTTAAGCCGGGGGACGAGTCACATTCCCTCAGACAGCTTTGGGAGCCAGATTTTTATTTATTTATTTATTTAATAGATTTATATATCACCCTAATCCGGTGGACTCTGGGCAGTGTACATAGGCCAGCAAGCAACTCAATGACCATACAATAAAACAAGTTAAAAACAATATAAAAACAATTAAAAGGCCATTTTGCCCTTCCTTCACCACATGGCACTTCCAGGTGTGGTAGAGGCAGGGGGAGCACATGAAATGGTTCCATGGGCCACATCTGGCCCACAGAGCATAGGTTGAGAATTCTTGTTCTACTCTATTCCCATAGCAGGATCACCTGGCCAGACACCTGAAATATTCCACTGCAGACATCTCCATCACAGGAATGGCATCCCAAAGCTTCGACTTTCACAGCTCATTTGCCGGCTGCATTTAAACAAGCTGAAATCATCGTTGGGAAAGCAACAGAATCCAATCTGTCATGTTGCCACGCAGGCACGAGGCTTCCAGTTTCCTTGCACAGTCAAAGGGCTTTGGATTCATTTATCTTGTGCCATGAACATGTCTGGGTTTCAGCACAGGTTTGCAGCGTGTTTGATGAGGCCTACAAGGCTGGCCATCATGTTATGAATAATTTCAACCTTTTTTTATTAAATGAAAAAGTGAGAGGAAATGAGAGAAATAAAGAGAAAGTGAAATATGACTTTTAGTGTATGGGACCAAAGACAACCGGACAACCGAAAGGTTGGTTTAACACAGGTTTATTGCATTGCATGAGGTTCCAGTGAAGCATGAGGTAATGGCGGTGATACAACTCAATATATACAGTAGCTCTCTACATTTGAATCTTGTAGCACGGTAGCTGATTGGCTGCTACCGGCGTGGCCTCGCCCAGGCACGCCTCTTTCTTCAGCTGCTGAATGCGGGGAAGGTTTTCCCGCGGCTGTCCGTGATTGAGCAATGTGAACCATGTGAGGCTGAACGCTCGCAGCTGCCCTCTATGGGCTGTCTGCTCGCGTTCCTTTACAGCTGGTATCGTTTGTATCTGGAGTGGTTACATTCTTGCCTTTACAGTATAATGAACATGCATACATACATACATAACATCCCTCCCCCCTAGGATGGGACGAAGTCCCGCAACCATTGTGGCTTGCCGCACGTGCGCTTGGGACGCGCTTGCGTCTGACCTAGTACTGGAGAGCCTGTGATCCCTGACTCCGCGGGTGCTTGTCCTGCAACGGTAAACGGGGATTCGTTAGTGGCTCCGTGGGGCGTCCGTGCCTGCCTCGCGCCCGGGGATGGGAAGGGAATGAATAGTTGGGAGGTGAACCCCTGCCTGTTGCTCTCTGACCCCGGGGATCCACCTATTGTGAACCGCGGAACCGATGAGGTCGCCCTTGCGGTTCGGCTACCTTCTGATCCCTGCTCGGGGGACCCTGAGACTGTGGTGGGCGGACTCGCTGATGCCTCCCGTCTTGGGGGTGTCGGTCTCCGGGAAAGTGGCGCTATATCGCATTCTAACTCACAGGGGCTACTGGGACTGGAGGTACCAGGGGCTGAACTGAAACCCCTCTTTTCGCTAGGACGGGTGGGGGACCACTCCGCTAACTCCCCCTGGTACTGTAAATCAACGTCTAAACTTCTATGGGCATCTGAATTTCGGGGAGACTTCCGCGGGGTATGAGTGTGATCGGGGCTCCTCCTCTCTGTCGGGGACTCCCGCAAAAGATCTCTGTGGATCGATTGCCTTCCCTCCCCCCTTGGTGGGGACCCATGCTCCCCTTTTCCTCCCCCTTGGGCTAAACGGGTGGGGGAGTACCCTAACGCTGATTCGATGCTATTCTCGTCTGCGTCCTGCTCTCCGGGGACCCTGCGCCTGAGTTGGTCCACGTGTCGCCTCCACAGGAAGCCTGTACTGGTTTCTACGCGGTATGAGACGGGGCCGGTTTGTTCTACTACGGTGCCCGGCACCCAGGCTGGCCCCGCGCTGGCGTAGTTCCTGCAATGCACCAGGGCGCCTACGGTGAAACTCTTTGTGGGTTCCACCCCTATGTTCCGCCCCTTGTCCTCTACTCTCGTGGGGTCTAGCTTGGAGATTCCCGTGGCCAGCTTCCTGCGCATCAACAGCTCTGCGGGGGAGTACCCCGACGCTAGTGGGGTGACCCTGTATCTTAGCAGGAATTGGCACAATTTCAGGTCGAGGTCTCCGGGCCCCATGCGCAGTAGCGCGTCTTTCGTGGTGCGCACGAGGCGCTCTACTTGGCCGTTGGTGGCCGGGTGAAAGGGGGCAGAGGTGACGTGCCGAATGGCGTTGCGCTCCAAGAATGCCCCGAACTCGGCGGACGTGAAACAGCTGGCGTTATCGCTGACGAGGGTGTCGGGTAAACCGAACGTGGAAAAGACCCTCCTTAACTGTTTAATTGTTGTGGCCGAGGAGGTGCTCGAGACTGGAATGACCTCCAACCACTTGGAGAACGCGTCCACCACGAGGAGGAAAAGCGTTCCCCTGAACGGGCCAGCAAAGTCTACATGTATCCGGGACCAGGGCCCCCTAGCCGTGTCCCACTCCCTAGGTGGCGAGCGAGCCTCTTCTGGCCTTGAGCTTTGGCACGCTTCGCAAGTGCCGACCATGTGTTCAATGTCGGCGTCTAGCTGGGGCCACCAAAAGTAACTGCGGGCCAGCGCCTTTGAGCGGACGATCCCCGGGTGGCTGACGTGCAGCAGTTTAAGCACCCTCGGCCGGAGAGGCGTGGGGATTACTACCCGCTGTCCCCACAAAAGGCAACCCCTCTCTAGGGACAACTCTAGTTTCTTTTTGAAAAATGTGTCGAATTCCGCTGCTGGGGAAGACACGGGCCACCCTTTCTGTACCCAGGAGCAAACTGTGGCCAGCGTTTTGTCCTTGCCTGTCGCTTTGGCGATGTCGGCCGGTACTACTGGAGGGGAGTCTAGGACCTCTATCATTAAGACCTGATGGTCCCTCTCTACTTTGTCCACGTGGCAGCAATCCCGAGGAATGGGGGACCTCGACAGGGCGTCGGCATGGCTGATCTCCCTCCCGGGCCGGTACACCAACGCGTGCTGATACGCGTTGAGAAAAATGGCCCACCTGAGCATTCTCGGGGACAGGATTTGGGGTGTGGGCTTATCTGCGGTGAAAATGCCTAACAAAGGCTTATGGTCCGTCACTATGGTGAAGGGGCGGCCGTACACAAAATCATGAAATTTCTTGGTCCCCGCAATTATTGCTAGTGCTTCTCTGTCTGTCTGAGCATAGTTCCTCTCTGCTTGGGACAAGGACCTAGAGTAGAACGCTATTGGGGCCTCCCTACCGTTGTCCAGCACGTGGCATAACACCGCCCCCACCCCCACCGGGGATGCATCGCATATCAGGACCACCGGGCGTTTGGGATTGAAGTGGGTCAGTACGGCATCTGATGCCAGGAGTCGCTTCAGGTCATTGAAAGCCTTTTCCTGGTCGTCGCCCCACTTCCATGCCTCGTCCTTTTTTAACAATTTGTGTAGCGGTTCTGCCACGGCTGCCTTCCGCGGGAGGAAGGAGTGGTAGAAGTTGAGCAGTCCGAGGAACGACTGCAACTCGGGCTTGGATGTGGGGCGAGGGGCCTTCTTGATGGCGGCTACCTTGGATTGGGCTGGTCTTATTCCCTCGGGAGTGACACGGAACCCTAGGAACTCAACCTCTGTAGCGAAGAAGACGCATTTGTCTTTCCGCAACCGCAACCCCGCCTTTTCGAATATTGTCAGGACCTTTCCCAACCTAGTTGCTAATTCGGCCCGGCTCCCCCCTGTAATCAATACGTCATCAAAGTAGGGTAACACCCCCTCTAACCCCTTCAGGAGGCGTTCCACAAGTGACTGGAAGATCCCGGGCGCCGAATTCACGCCGAATTGTAGGCGCGATACCTGGAACGCCCCTTTGTGGGTGACTATGGTCTGCGCAGCAGCTGCGGCGGGGGTCACCGGGAGTTGCTGGTAGGCTTGGGCCAGGTCGAGTTTAGCGAAGCACCTCCCCCCGTGTAACCTGGCCAACAAGTGGCTGACTACCGGCACCGGATACGCATTAGGGCGGATCGCCTTATTGATGGTGCACTTGTAATCAGCGCATATGCGGACCTCCCCGTTGGCCTTGAGAGCCGTTACAATTGGAGTTTCCCACTCCGCAGAATCAACAGGAACAAGAATCCCCTGGCCCACCAATTTGTCCAACTCCGCCTCTATTTTGTCCTTTAGTGCGAAGGGCACTCTGCGCGGTTTAAGTCTGATTGGACGTACTCCAGGGTCCAGGTCGAAAGTCACTGGGGGGCCCTTGAATTTCCCGAGCCCCTTTTTAAAAACCTCGGGGTGCGTGTCGCACACGCTCTGTATTGGATCAGTCCCGGCGGGGTGTGCTTCCACGGCGTGCACCCCCCCGATGAACAACCCCAGGGGCTGGAACCATTGAGTCCCGAGGAGGCTGCATTTACCTCCCTTGAGGACGACTAGGGGAAGCGTTGCGGTGTGCTTTTTAAACTGGACCCGGAACTTCCCAACCCCCAACACTGGGATGCGGTTCCCTTGCACGTCCTTCAGTGTGGCCCTCAACGCCTTGAGCTTGGGCCGCACGCGGGGGGCGATTTTCATGAATTCCCCCTGGGAAATAATGGAGTATGAAGAACCCGAGTCCACCTCCATTCTAACAGGGGCCCCTTGTATTACTACCTCAATGAAGTAACGGGGGTGCTCCGTGGAAACGCTGCAGACCGGCGCGTCGTCCTCGCTGTCGTCGGAGATGCGCCCTACTCCGTCCCGCGTCCTCGTGGTCCGGGTGCCGTCCTTTGGCCTCGTGGTGCGGTCCTGCCTCGTGGTGCGGTCCTGCCTCGCCGAGCGGTCTGGAGAACTCCTGGTGGCCTCGCGCCGTTTCTGGCAGACCTTGGCGATGTGCCCGCGCCGGCCGCAGTTGTGGCACTCGGCCTTGTGGAACGGGCATTTGGCGCGGGCGTGGGCGGCGCCGCAGCCGTCGCAGCGCCGGCCCTCTCTCTGGACCCTCCGGACGTCCTCGTCGTCGCCGCTCTCCGCAGACGAGTCCGCAACTCGCCGGGCCGCTCGCACCAAGCTCTCTGCCTTTGCGGGCTTCGGGCGCCAGTCCTGAAGCTCGTGCACCCCGGCAGTAGTGGCCTCCGCGGCCTGTGCCGTGTCGAGGACTTGTTGCCACGAGGGAGGCGGCTCCCTCTTCATCAGCGCACGCTGAGTCTCTGTGTCCCTCAGACCGCAGAGCAGGCAGTCCCGGAGGGTGATGTCGGGGAGCTCCCACTTGCATGGGCCGGCGGCCAACCGCAGGGCCGCGGCGAACTCCTCGACCGATTCCCCGGGTGCCTGGACTCGCCTCCAGAACGCGCTCCGAGCGGGGAACATCGCTATTGCTGGCCGGAGATGGGCGCGCAACGCCGCCAGGAGCTCTGTAGCTTTGAAGTCGCCCACCTTCCTCGGGGCGATCAGGTCCACCAAGGTCCTCTTGGTCTCGTGTCCGAGCATGCGGACGAAAATGGCCCTCTTTTTGGCCTCATCGGAGACTTCGAGCTCCACCAGCGCTGCGTTGAAGTCTATCTCAAACAGCTCCAAGTCTCCCGGCTTCTTGATCTCGTAGCCGGCGCATGTCTTGGTCCCGTGGGCAGCCATATCCCACCTTCGTCGCCAATTTAGTGTATGGGACCAAAGACAACCGGACAACCGAAAGGTTGGTTTAACACAGGTTTATTGCATTGCATGAGGTTCCAGTGAAGCATGAGGTAATGGCGGTGATACAACTCAATATATACAGTAGCTCTCTACATTTGAATCTTGTAGCACGGTAGCTCATTGGCTGCTACCGGCGTGGCCTCGCCCAGGCACGCCTCTTTCTTCAGCTGCTGAATGCGGGGAAGGTTTTCCCGCGGCTGTCCGTGATTGAGCAATGTGAACCATGTGAGGCTGAACGCTCGCAGCTGCCCTCTATGGGCTGTCTGCTCGCGTTCCTTTACAGCTGGTATCGTTTGTATCTGGAGTGGTTACATTCTTGCCTTTACAGTATAATGAACATGCATACATACATACATAACATGACTTAAGCGCTCTTTGTGCATGGTGTACAATAAAAGTAGACATGGACAATAACTTTTGTTTTAGTTCATTTTTGACAAGCGCTTACTAAGATTTGCAAATATATTCATATTTTGAATAAAAGCAGCTTGAGTTTTTTTTTAAATGTAGAAGAAACCAAACTGCCAGATTCAGATCCAAGACTTTGTAGCACTTAAAAGTATGAATTCTTGCTGCCTCTTCTTCTTCTTCCGTGTCTAGACCAGACGTGAAAGTGCCAAAATGGAGTGAGTTCGTTCTGCAGTTCCTTTTGCCTGACCCAGTGTGAGAAAGATTAGCCAGCAACAGAAGATTGAAGTTTCCAGGGTAAACCCGTTTGTGGCTCAAAAATACCACAATCTTTGTGGAGGCACTTTCTGTGTACTCCTCTGTGTGCTAATGGGTTGATACTGGATTTCTTAAATTGTTGGGGTGGGGAGACTGGGATAATTGATTCTTACGATTCCCCTGCAGCTCTTTTGTTGTTGTTCTTTGTCTTCTTCTTCTTCATGTTGTTCTTCTTCTTCTTGTTTTCATTGTCGTTGTCTTGTTAAATTGCACTTGTATCTCACCCCTCTAGGGAACAATCCATCCCTACTCAATGTAGTGCCTATGACTCCAAGTGTCTGAAGAGGACTGTTGAATGGAACAGTCCTCAATTATGCGTAACCATGCTCTGCCATAGATATGTATGCAAATGCTGCAAACAGTGGACTTTCTTTTGGAACATTTGCTTTCATTTGCTTTCACAGCTTACTTATGTAAACTGCTGCTTTTGGATTATTACTATTTTTAATATAAGCAAATAGCTCGAAGCAGTTTTGCTATCTAAATTGTCATCTGTCACCCAACTCAGATGAGCAGCCTGATGAGTTTGATTAGTTGGAGTGCCCAACGGAAGTGAAATCGATGTTCTTGTTTGCTTGTTTGCACCAGAAGGCCAAGCAATGTCAGCAAAGTCTGGCATGCAGTTCCCCAAGGTGCCCCAATGCAGAATCCACACACCCCACCCCAAAATTAAAACAAAATTATTTTTAATATCTTTATAATTTCAGAAAGGGTTCAAGGTGAAATGCATCACAGATATTGTCCCTTCAGCTGCATTAGCCTGGGAGGAGGTGTTTTTTTTCCAACAGTTTTTTCCCAACCTCCTGCTTTGCAAAACATCATTGCCAAGGCTAGAACATTTCAGAAGCATGCAAACACCTGGGGGAATTGGTCCCTTCCTACAAGATGCAAAAAAGATTTTTCTATTATTATTTTTGCAAACACTTTTGAGGAGGGAAACAGGTGTGGACTGTGGTCCACTGGGGTCCACACCTCTGGAAGTTGCTCGCCTCCAATGTACCGTCTCCTTTGTCCCTAAAATACTCATTATTGTCTGAAGCAAATGGGAGATGATGAGCCCCTTTCCATGTCCAGCTGAGAATTCCTGGATTTACTGATGTCTTCTATTTGGTCTTCTCTGAGACAACGTGTTTATCAGAAAAGGAAATATGCTGATTTGCTCTGCCGGAGAACTGCAAATATTTGCTCCTAATATGCCTTGGTTTCTTGAGTTATTAAACACAGGATAATGAACCCCTTGCAGAAAATAACTAGGACGTGATCTATGCTTGCAGAGGCAGCACAAAAAAAGGGAATGTATTAATAAATGCGATAAATTAATGTAATGCAAAACTATCTTCGTTCCAGTAGGCAGTAATTTATAATGGCCTTGGTGCGGCTTTATTAAGCAATCCTCCCCAAATCTCTGGTGTTTCTTTACAAGACCAGTATGGCAGTTATTATTACACAATACAGGACAGCATCCATCAATATCAGGAACACTCATTTTAACCTACTCAATTATGCTAATAGTGTGTGTGAGAGAGAGTCAGATTAATGAAATGGGCAGCCATCAGTTTTAGGGACTTGAATTGGTACAAAAAACTGTGGATCTATATTATTTCATATAGGTGATATGCCATGAAGTTTACCTGTTGTTTTCACCTGCCCTAGATTTATCTTCTTTGCAGACTTCATGTTCGATTGCAACACTGATCCACTACCCTTTTGTACGTGGCAGGAATCCGAATTAAAGCAGATTTCACTGGCACAGATGAGAACAGACTATTTCCCACGGTTTTATTCCCTATCGAATTTCCATGTGGTTTTCACATTTTGAGACATTTCCCCCTTTAAAAAATGTGCAGAACAGGTTTTGCTCAAAAATGTGCGATTCACTTTGTGCAAAATTCAACTGATGTCTGTTCCTCATCAGACTGGTTTTTTTTACTAGGGATGCTGTTCTTGATGCTTGTTGGATCAGGGCCCGATGTGGGCCGGAAGGTCAAAGGAGCGTTCTCCCAAACCGTGGTTCTGTCAGGGACAGTATGCCAATTATGTGCGCGGAACCCACAGATGCTGATAATCACAACACCAAGAACTTTTGTAAGGTAAAGATTTCCCTTGCTTGAAAGCCAGTCGTATCTGACTCTAAGGTTCAGTGCTCATCTCTGTTTCAAAGGCAAAGAGCCAGCATTGTCTGCTTCTGCAGACGTTTCCGTGGTCATGTGGCAGGCATGACTAGTGCACAGAACGCTGTTATACAAGAGCAAAAAGAAAACATCTTTGCAATAATTATTTCACGGCAGTGCCTTGATACATCGAGACCTCCCTTTTTTTGGTCAACATCCAGATTTCAGATCATTAACAACTCACAAAGACAATTGAAGGATGAGTAACACAGCCAGGGCTTCCCTCCAAGTTATATCTGTTCAACTTCACAGTCACCAGCCGCAGTTTTATCCGAGCATATATATTTTTCTTGCCCCAAGGTGCTGGGAGGCCTGGTCTTAGAGGCCGGCCAGTTTTGGGCCACCTTCACCCTCCGAGGCAGTCAAGAAAAATGCCATTGGCATAAATTTAAGGTGGATCCCAGCTCATAGCTGTCAAGTATCCCTTATTGGCCAGGAAAACCCCTTATTTTACCCTCTTTCCTGCCGTCATCCCTTATTAATTAGACTGCAATGCCCTATTGCCGCCATTGGAGGGCAGCAGAGGATAAGCATAGCTGTCAAGTATCCTGTATTTGCCGGGAAATTTCCCTTATTTCCAAATCCAAAACTTGACAGGTATGTCGCAGCTTGCCCTGAAGTGACCCACACACTATGATCTCAGAGCCATCTCCTGCAGCACACATGAAATGAGACGTGTAGGATTTGACACCGGGACTGCAATGGACTGCCACAGCCTTGAGGATATTATCAAGGTGCGCCTTCACAGCCAATCCATATGGGCATGGCGTCCTCCACCTCCATGACTGTTGGGAATCAGAGTTCCTCCTCTGCCCATTTTGCCATTTGGCCCAATAGGATGGTTTCCAGTGGCATTTCCTCCACTGAGGGGGACCCTCACCCCACCTAAAGGGGTTCATCCGCCCGTAGCTGTTGGCCCCTTTAGGGAGTCAGGTTACTTTACTGCCACCCAACACTCAGTGTTGAGTCACTGGCTGTACGGTCTACTCCATTACCGTAGTGGGATGTCCAGCCAGACACTCAACTTCACAGTATTATAAAGGCGTGGGACAGTCGGGCTCTCCGTTACTCTCCTTGACTTTCCTTGAGCCTTCATAAAATTATCTCCCAGGCTGGGGCAAAACATTGTATTTTGTTTCAGTTCATTTTGGGAGCAATGCACTTCAAAGCCCCTATGTCAACAGGAATCCTTATCTATTGAATGGCTTGTGTGTGTAAAAGCCTGGCTTGTTTTAATGGGGGGGGGGGGGGGGTTCTACTGTAATGTTCTCCAAGCCAGGGATTTTATTAGACACCATATTAAATGAGATTGTCAATAATTCACTGAAGTTTGCGGGAGGAGCATCTTAAATTCTTCAGCAATGACACAAAGAGCACATCACCACGTCAGGATTTTTACCATCCCAGAGACAGAACATTATCAAGGGATAAAAGCCTCATGACTACAGTATTTAATGTCTCAGGGACTTGGCCTGCCAGTGTTTAGACGGCAAATCCAGAAGCACATGTCCTTTCTTTATCAGATGTGGCGCCTTCTCAGATAGTAATTTGCGTCAGAGGAATTGTCCTCTGCAGGGTTTGGAGGCAGCATCTCTCAAGGTGAAAAGTGGGGTTATCTCACCTCTGTGTCCCGCCAGCCTGATCCTGTTGCAAAGCTAATTCTAATTATTTTGCCACCCGCTTGGCAAGAGCAGGGCAGAGAAGAGCTTAATCTCACCCAACCCTCTGGAAGGAAGGAAGGAAGGAAGGAAGGAAGAAGAACATCTCACTCATGTTTGGGTGGATCCTTGATCAGGGCAAAAGGCTGAAGGATCTCAATTTCAATTTATTTTTCAATTTTATTAGGAGAGTGTTTTAATCTGGTTTCAATGGTTTTCAAAGTTTTTTAATTGTTTTGCTTCGCATGACGGGGACGTTTTGTATTTTGAACTTTTGATGCCGTTGTGAGCCGACTTGGAGTCGCTTCGGCAAGGGAGGCGGCAATACAAATACAGTAAATAAATAAATAAATAAATATTCAGGGGTCCCGAGTCTGAAGGCCCCAGCTGATGTCTCAAGAAAAAGGCTAGGTGGCCAATTTACGACCTGTGGGCCAGATCTGGCCCCTGATGCCAATTCATCCATCCCAAACAGCCCTCTTCACTCCCAGAAGCGGAAGTCAAACATGCCTGTAGTGGCGCGTTTTACTTCTGCATCTGGAAGCAACGAGGGGGCTGGGGGGCAGATGAATTGGCCAGGTCTGGCCCACGGGCCATAGTTTGGGCACCTCTGGTTTGAGCTTAAAATCTATCTCATCCTGTTGCAAAACCTTTACTTCCACTCCCAGTGGGAGGAACCATGTGACCAGCCCACTGAACCACGTGACCGGCCCATGGACCAAAATGTTTGGGCACCCCTGGTCTAGGTGTTGTTGGGTCTCCAGGGATGCTGAGTAGCAAGTGGAGAAGATAAGGTCAGAATACTTGGTACAAGGTGGCTTTAAGCAACGACTCACTTTTCTGCCCGTTGGCATCACAACTCTCACTGAAGCAACATGAAATCATCTGCATAGTGTGCATCACCCACAGTATAGGGAAGGCATTGGAAGAAGTGCCCACCTTTCCCCATGATGATAGGAAGGTAGGAAGAGTTGAGTGTCTTGGGGCCACTTTCCACAAACAGCAGGTCCTACTGCAGTTCCAACTCTGATCCCAAACCTCACATGACCTGATCTGGGTTATCACAAGAATCCATTCCCTTGGCCCTTGATATCTGAGGGGTCCCTGACCTGGAGAACTTAAGCTAGTCTACAGAGGCCTTCCTTGACCACTGATGGATGCCAGCTGCTCAAGAGGGTGTTATATTTGAATTATAGGATGAAATCAACCCTTTGGCCAGTGAGGGATAAGAACATATGAACAGTGAGGGATAAGAACAGGGATAATGTCTACAATACCATGTCTACAAGACCATTGATGGCAAACCTTGGCACTCCAGGGGTTGCTAGACTTCAAATAACAAAAGCCCAAGTCAGTACCCCGGCTGATCAGGGCCTCTGGAAATTGAAGTTCCAGAACACCTGGAGTGCCAAGGTTAGCCATCAATGTTCTACAACATTGATCCATTAACATCAGCTGTTGGTAATATCCCAGGAGGAACGTAGGCTCTCCTTAGATGAGCTTCTAGCCCTGGTTCCATCATCCAACAGGACACAGCCAGTGAGCCAAAACCCTAGATCCATGATGGCGAACCTTGGCACTCCAGATGTTCTTGGTCTTCAATTCCCAGAAGCCCAAGTCTCTGTGAATCCACACGAATTGGTTTATTGTGTGGATGCACAGTAAACCCAATTCTGTGGTTTCAGAGACTTGGGCTTCTGGGAATTGAAGTTAAGAACACCTAGAGTGCCAAGGTTCACCATCACTGCCCTAGATCATATAGAACAGGGATTCTCAACCTGCAGCCCATGGGCCAGATGCAGCCCACAACACCATTTCATGTGGCCCACCACCACCTTCACCATACCAGGAAGTGTCATGTGGTGGAGGAAGAGCAAAACGGCCATCTGGTCCCTGAAGCTGTCTGAGGGAGCTTGACCTGGCCTCCGACTTTAAAAAAGGTTGAGAACTCCTGATATAGATGTCTCCTCAAGCATGGTCCATGAACATGAAGCATGAGATGGTCCACTGACTTATGCCTAAAATATTGAAGTCCTGGATTGTTGGAAATTAAAAAATAAGGGTCCCGCACATGCGTGGCATACAGCTTCCCACCTCCCTACCTCCCTCCTTCCCTGTACATGTCGTACTTGGATTGGTCATAATCTTCTTAGCAGATTTGAGTAATAGGAGATCTGTAATAGTGACAGATTAAAATTCAAATCCTTTTCTCACTCACAGCGTGATTCATGTAAGGGTTCTTTTGCCATGCTTGAGAGATTTCAAGGACAGGGGTGGGGGCTTTGAAACCACCTCTCTCTCTCTCACACACACACACACATACACACACTAAAATAAATAAGCAGGCTATGGATTCCAAACCCTATGAGGCTTTTTCCTTTGGGATGCTTTGCGACAGATCAGAGGAGAAAGAGGAGGCAGATTCCACAAGGAGCGATTTGCATTTAGATGAATGCAGCCAAAGAAATTAAGAGCAACCGATTGGCCACCCCACTGGTGCACATGAAGCATGCAGTCGTTCTAAAAGGTAAATGGCCACAACCTTATTATGTTCGCAGGCAATGCGGTGAGTGAGATGTTGGCTGCTCTGGTGGTTTAGTGGCCAATTCTGAAGCCCAGGCTGTCCTTGTGGCGACTCCTCATAGCCATATCAAAGGCCCAGTTCTGGCTGTTCTCATCTTTCTGCCCACTTGAGCCACCACAGTCCCTCAAGGCTGTTTAGCCACTGGCAACAAAGTCTGGACATAAGATGCTCATTCTTCAGGTGACATTGGGAACAGTTGCTCCCTGGCTGCCAACCTGTAATGTGTGAATCCGCTCTGGCACTAGGCAGCATGGCAGATCATGCCAAGCAGGTGTTTTCTTCACCTGTTCCCCCCACAGATGGGCAGAAGAAGACCTGGGGGCTCCAAGGAACCATTGTTGGTGGATTGCATCTTCTCTGGACTCCAGACCCGAAAAGGCCACTCCACAAAACTTTGACACAAGGCACACTCTTGGGTCCTAATGGAAACCTGAAACAAAAGCTGCTCACCTTCAGGCAATCCTTCATTCCAACCTCTGGTCAAGCAGAAGGGAGGGTTGTAGAGGAAGAAAAGATGAGACTCATGTTAGCTATCTTTATTCCATTTACTTACTTACTTACTTACTTACTTACTTACTTACTTACTTACTTACTTACTTACTTACTTACTTACTCACTCATTCATTCATTCATTCATTCATTCATTCATTTATCGTATGATGAACTTCAGTTGTCTACATTAATGCTGGTAATATATACAGTGAGCACAAATTGACCATCTCAAGTTCCTAACTAGAGTTCCATATCTAGGTTTGAAAGCCATTAAAGGGCTTCATCTGTGGCACTATGCAAGTCCTCCAATGTGCCTCTAAATGCACATAAATGTAAAGGTCACCCTTGCTCGAAAGCCGGTCATAAGAGACTGTGTCCTTCCACTTTTCTCAGTCTTTGCTTCCTTCTTTTCTAAAATTGATTTCTACTGTCTCTATGAAATGTGAACCATGGGAGCGAATACAATTCATGGGATCAGGGCCAAGGTTTTTTGGATAAAGTATCAGTTTGTGGCCATCTGAAACATGAGTAGACCAATAAGACTCTTTGGCTTATATAATATATTGCTTGGATAGTAAAGGTAAAGGTCTCCCTTGCTCAAAATCCAGCCGTATCCTACTCTAGGGTTTAGTGCTCATCTCTGTTTCATAGCCGAATAAGCCAGCACTGTCTGCTTCTGCAGATGTTTCCATGGTCATGTGGCAGGCATGACTAGACACCGGAGCACACAGAACACTGTTTACCTTCCCACCGAAGTGGTCCCTATTTCTCTACTTGCAATTTCTTGTTTTCGAACTGCTAGGTTGGCAGGAGCTGGGACAAAGATGGGAGCTCATTCCGTCCTGCAGTACCCGGGAATTGAACTGCTGACCTGCTGCCTTCCAGTCAGAGTCTTAACCACTTGAGCCACTGCAGTCCCTCTAAATGCACATAAGGGACACTTAAATATAATGTGGTCCATAGTTTGGTCTTCTCCTCCACAATCACATTGGGAAAAGGACGTCCATCCCCATGTGAATAGAGTGAACACAGAGTATTCCACTGAAGTGAACACAGGATAGACAACTCTTTAAAAAGGAGCACAAACAGATATCGGTGGGCATCTACAACAGAGAGCTTCTGCAAACATCTGTTTTTAGGGGGGAAACCCCTTGTTGAATCATAGTTAGTTGGTTTAATATTCAATTTTTTAAAAGGTGAAGAGACTTTGGTACAAAATGTTATAGGTGACTTCTGATGTTCTCCTTGACTTGTTTCTTTGACATGGCCAGAACTCTGTGACTCTCATGGTAACAAACGTCATGTTCTCTCAACCGATGCTTTAGGGCTGTGATGTTGAACCTTGGCACTCCAGGTGTTCTTGGACCTCAATTCCCAGAAGTCCAAGTCTCTGTGAATCCACACAAATGGGTTTACGGTGCATACGCAGACAAACATGAAATCCAAGAACACCTGGAGTGTCAAGGTTCACCATCATGGCTTTAGGGAGACATCTGGAATTTTTGACAGAGTCAAAGTCCCATTGACTCTGGTAGCTTCCTCCTCCCCTCCCAGTGGAAATATTTTAGTTTTTCATAAAATACACTTGGAAACCTGTTCTATCAAGGTGTGTATCGCTCTCGTAACTGCTCCCTGGGAAGCTGGGATCGCAATCAGGATGGTATAATGATATCACCACAGTCATATTTTAGGTAATATATATGGTAATAAGTGTCTGAATTAAGGAGATTCTCTTCATTCACATTTCTCTCTGGATTTTAAGTTCCATCTACCTGACTTGCTTTGCATGTATGGCTGATAAATTAAGAAGCTTTCCTTATTAGTTTTCATTCCTTTTAAAAATAATAATAATCTGATGAATTAAAAAGCAGTGCTATTATCTATCTCTGTAGAACTGATCCAATTTCACTGCCTGATTCACACACACACACTCACACACACACACACTCTTCCTCTTTGTGACATGATGTGAGAAGTGATGTGGGACAATGCTTGTCAAGAATGGCGTGCTAATCCAAATGTCATCCCCACACTATATACTTTTTCTTCTCTCCATTCCCTCCTCCCAATTGGCATGTATCTTTTTTAAAAAATATTTTTATTATTTTAAAATAAACTCACATATATACAAACATACATAGGGGGAAAAAGAGACATAAAAAAAAACCATACAATTACAACATAATAGAAACAAAGAGTCTCCCAGATTCAACTTGCAACCTCCTGGTAATACAACATTTAAATTTCTTATTTTTGAATATGAGATAATACACCCGTGCTATACAGTTGGATCTACAGATGGTAAAAGCTTTACCTCTCCCCCCTTCTATCTTTCCCAAAATTTACGAATTTCCGGGCCTGGGCCGATATTATTTTCTTTGGGTAAAGCATATGAGATGAAAGGCTGCCACGTTTCCCAAAAGCTACTTTTACTCTTCTCACCTCTTTTTGCTTTCATTTCTATAGTTAACTTCTCGTTCAATGCTAGCTGCCATATATCAGAATACCATTTCTCTTTATTAAATGTTAATTTCCCTTTCCATTGTTTAGCAATAATTTGCCTTGATACTGAGAGAAGTGTTATCAATAGTTCTTTCTCATGACGATTTAAGTTTACATCATCGGTCTCACCTATTATAACCAATTCTGGACTTAAATTAATTTTCCTTCTTAATATCCTGCTTACTTCTATTTCTATTGATCTCCAAAAAAATTGAGTGTACTGGCATTCCCACCACATATGTAGAAAAGTACCTCGCGGTTGTTGACACCTCCAGCATTGATCTGTTTTATGCTTTTTCATTTGTTGTAGTCTTACTGGCGTCATGTACCATCTCCACAGTATCTTGCTATTGTGCTCTTTCTCCCTTATGGATAGCGAACGCATGATTCTTTGAGACCACTTTCCTTTCCATTTGTTTTCATCTCTAAATATACCCAGGTCATCCTCCGAAGTTTGTCTCAATACATTCTGTATGTTTTTATTAAAATTTAGGTATTGGTAAATTTTACCAAGTATTCCTTGCATATTTCTTTTCCCTTTCCTCACATCTTGAACAAATTCAAATGTTGTTAAATCCCTCTCATTTCTCATTTTCCTGTCCCAATATTCCACCTGCAGTTTTTGATACCAGTTTAGTTTCAGATTATTATAAATTTCACTTCTTATGTGTTCACTACCACACTTATCGAACCACTCCACCAACAATAGTACTTTATTTTGCTTCAAGATATCTCTTGTTTGGATTGTTATTGGTGTCGGACAATCACTGATATCTAATAACTCAATAATTGGCGACCACTTCGGGGCCATTTTATTTTTTAAAGTTTTCCAAACGTTATATGTCATTTTCAACGTATAATTATCAATTTTTTGCTGATGCGATTCTTTTCCTTAAAAAAATTCCCCCTTTAACTTAATATATTCAAGCCAATCTAGCTCTGTGCTTTCTATCCAATTGGCATGTATCTGGTGGTGATGGTGGTGGTGGTTGCTGTTCTTGGTGTTCTTGTTCAATAAATAATAGCCACTGGCAAAACAGATTTTTCTGAACCAGAAGGACTACAAGCAGCTTGAACCAAAGGTCTTCCATCATGTTGCCAGCAAGCCCATCAAATCAACGGGCCTTCCAAAGGTGTAGTGACTTGGCAAAATCTCATTCAATCAGACGGGTTTACTCTAGGTGGGGCTAGCAATTGGAAACAGCCCAAAATAATTCCAATTATGCCCATTACTTTTTTCTCTCTTTTTGGTAGCAATATGTTGAAGCCCTTTTGGGTTACGCTTGCTTTATTGCTCACTTCGAATTTGTTCAACCAACCGTGGCCTTCAGTTTCGTTTTTTTATTTACCTCATTTGGATGTGAGCTTCCTGGCTTCCCTAATAGCTTGCTTGATGCTACTCATTAACCGTGCTGGCAACTTCCCTGAGTGAGATGCATCTAGCTTGATTCTGGTCCGGCCATTTTAATCCAACTTTGGAAAAGTTGGTTACCCAAGTCTTCGAGGCATCCAACAGCTGGTGTCTCAGTTCTACCCATTCATCTTTCTCCTAAGGCCAAACACTTGTCGTCTTTGTGTGGGTGAAGGTGGATACCACGCAGTGACCCTGAATGGGCATGTGTTGCCCATGTTCCTTTGGACATAATCCTGGCTCATGCCTACCTTCAGTTCCCCCTCTGCTTCTGGGCACTGCTGTTGCTTCAGGTGGCTGACCATTAGCAAAATGGCCAAGCCTACGCCATTGGCCAGAAGGGCTATATATCTTTCCAGCAAAAACGGTTCAGTCCTTTTCATTTCGTTGAGCATTTTCTTGATTGGAACACACTTGTCTGCCTCATGGAAAGGTTATTTCAAATGATGCTTTCTCGGGTCTCCACCACCACTGCCCACCCGCCAGTCATTTGGTCACTGAAAAGTAATTGCATATTACTGAAAATGACAAGCTGTTTGCCTTAATGAGCAATCAAGGCGTATCGCCAAATGGGGGAATAGCCTGAGTTTGACATCTCCCTGTCTGAGCTGGCGGTGGGAAATGGAAGGGGGGGGGGCGCAGAGAAACTGATTTTGTGTTGCTGTGTTATTTGTGAGCTGAACTTTCTGGCCACCTCGCCATTGCGCCATCTGCAGAACGCACAATCCTCCTGCTTCTCACAATGAAACCTGGCTGTTGAAGGTGTTGGAGCAGCATATGGCAAGATGATGGTGGAAATGAAGCCCTCCCACACGTTTCTATGCATCTTTCTGTGTTTATTTTCACCACAGCACAATCCCGCAGAGCTTGGGAACGCTACTTGCTTAGACTTCAGCTCCCAGAATCCTTTGAGCAGCATGGAAAGGGAAAGCAAAGCCACCTTGCCTGTACTCTGTGGCTCTGCTACATTCATGGTACAATAGGATGTAGTTTAGGGATGGCCCTGTTCGTCCACACATCAGTAGCAGAGGAAAGACAGGAGATTTGCTTATACAGTAAAACCCCAGAATACGACTGTCCTGGGTTACATTTGCCGTAGGTTATGACTACCATGCCATTTGGGGACCTTATCCGATGACAATGGCACCTCCACAGCAGTAAGCACACTCCCCGGAGCCACGCCATTGCTCTGGGGAAGGGAGCCTCCTGTGAGCCGCCGGCCCCTTCTGAGCCATGCCTGGCTGGAAGGGGAGAAAAGAAGCCGCCGCCACCGCATGAGGGGTCCCATGCTCTCCCTGGAGCCACGCCATCTCTCTGGGGATGGGAACCACCTGTGAGCCGGCGGTGCCCCCGCCGCCCCCTTCTGAGCCACGGCTGGCTGGAAGGGGGAGAAAAGCCAAAGAGTCAGTGCTGTCTGCATCTGCAGATGTTTCCATGCATATGTGGCAGGCATGCCTAGACACCGGAGTGCACAGAACACTGTTACCTTCCCACCGAAGTGGTCCCTATTTATCTACACGTAATTTCTTGCTTTCGAACTGCTAGGTTGGCAGGAGCTGGGACAGAGCCGGGAGCTCACTCTGTCATGAAGTACTCGGGAATCGAACTCCAACCTTCCAGGTGTCAAGTTCAGCATCTTAACCACTTGCTTTCAATAACCTGCACTTGGTCTTCTGACCTCTTCAGGAAGAGATGGGTATTTACAGTCAGATCCCTTTATGGAGAGAGGTCCAGTTGAACCTGGGATGCTCTCCTTGCTGGACATCAGCCCCTTCCTCCCTCCTCCCGGCAATGGTCCATTGCTGACCCCTCCTCGCCTCATGCCAGGGAACATCTAGAAAAGCAGCTGTTGAAGAGGGGTGGAGTGATATCCTCCATTCCCCAATTAAGCTGTTCTTCCCTTCCCAAACTTTTCGTTGTTATTATTATTGTTATTCTTTCCTTCCCAATCCAAAAGGGTCTCCTCGTTGCTTGACCTAGCCAGGCAAAATTATTCCTGTTTCAGTTCTCTCTTCCAGTTAACAATGGCCCCTTTCCTTCTGACGTGAATACATTTGGTAGGGTCTTCCCGATAAACCTGCTCATTTCTGAATGAAGCTTCTGACCAACAGTATATAAGATTGTTGGGTTTTGTAACACCATGTGGGAAATTAAATCCTGCACTATCCTGCTTATAACCTGTATAAAGAATAACCCACTTTATCTTTCTTCATGACTCACCTTCGTTCTTTCTTTCTCTCTCTCTCTCACTATCTCATTATGAGACTGCACAGTTTTAGCCAGAGGGGAAAATGGAAAGCAGGAAATTTCTTCTTTTAGAAATAGTCAGTAGAGGCAGGAATTCTCCCTTCCCTAGAAAGCAACCGTACAACCCTCATTGTTAACTTGGGTTACTCTCAAATTCTGTGTTGGTGCGAGAGGGCGTTCAACATTGTTAAAGATCGTCTATACCTTGCTTCAAGCATTGACCCAAAGCAAACAAGAGATTAGGAAGAAATGGAGACTTGGAAAGGACAGCTATGAATGACCGAATGAGAAAAAAAGAGTTAAAGGCCTGTCATTTGAAACCAAGACTGAGATTGTTCAGAGTGTGCATTCTCAATCACCGATGCGCGGGCAGGACAATGATGGAAGCTAGCAGTAAAAATAAATCAATGCGATTGAAACGTAGCAGTGAATAAGAGCTTTACAGAGAGGATGGACTGCCAGAAAGACCAATAATTGGGTGTAGATCAAATGAAGCCTGGACTTAGAGTAGACACTACAATGATGAAGCTTGAGCCTGTTGTACGCCTGAGCAGATCATGGGGAAACAAGGCTCAGTGGGAAAGACAACAAGGGTAAGAGAAGTTGAATGCAAGAGAAAAGGAAGAACCTGTGATGGATTGACTCATGGTATTCAGTTTGCAAGACCTGAGTAGGGCCTTCTGGCGGTCCTTAATTCACGGGGATGCTAAAAGTTGGAAGTGACTAGAGGACACATAACGTATACAGGGAGGGAGAAAGGAAGGAAGGGAAGAATGTTTCATAAGGCTGACATGAATTGGGGAAAAACCTTGCCTCACAAATTAAATTTTGTGGCTAAAAAAACCTCCCAAAAACCTATCATCTTTGGATCTAATGCAAATATATAGGTAAAGGTCACTCTTGCTTGAAAGCCAGTCGTACCCGACTCTTGGGTTCAGTGCTCATCTCTGTTTATAAGCTAAAGAGCCAGTGCTGTCTACATCTGCAGACATTTCCGTGGACATGTGGCAGGCATGACTAGACACCTGAGTGAACAGAATAATGTTTACCTTCCCACTGAAGAATACCTGTCAAGTTTTGGATTTGGAAATAAGGGAAATTTCCCGGCAAATAAGGGATACTTGACAGCTATGCTTATCCTGTGCTGCCCTCCAATGGTGGCAATAGGGCATTGCAGTCTAATTAATAAGGGATGATGTGGGAAAGAGGGTAAAATAAGGGGTTTTCCCGGCCAATAAGGGATACTTGACAGCTATGCTTATCCTGTGCTGCCCTCCAATGGTGGCAATAGGGCATTGCAGTCTAATTAATAAGGGATGACGGCGGGAAAGAGGGTAAAATAAGGGGTTTTCCTGGCCAATAAGGGATACTTGACAGCTATGCACTGAAGTGGTATCTATTTATATACTTGCAATTTCTTGCTTTAGAACGGCTAGGTTGGCAGGAATGCAAACATATATGTGTGTATACAGTGGACCCTCGCTTAACAAATTTAATGCGTTCTCCGGGACCTTTTGTACTATGAAAAATTTGTAAAGCAAATTCCCCATAGGAATGCATTGAATGCAATTTTCCATAGGAATGCATTGAAAACCAAAAATTGTTAGCCGAAATACGGTTTCCCATAGGAATGCATTGAAAACCAATTAATCCCTTTCAAAAAATTTGTTAGCCAAGCCATTATTTTCTATGTGTTAAGAGAGTCGCTTGTTAAGCCAGGGTCCAGTGAATAATGTTCTTAAAATACAGATTGATGCAAAACAGGTGAAAACAGGCTTATGGATGAATACATGCGCACCTTTTAGGGGTGGGTTTTTTTAACTTTTAACTTTGTTTTATTATGTGTCTTTTATGTATTTACTGTCCGCTATGTAAACCACCCTGAGTTGGGTTGTACCTGAGTGGGCGGTATATAAGCGTGAAAAATAAATAATAAATAAATAATAAATAAGTTGGCAGGAGCAGGAAACAGGTTGACCGGTTCATCCCATGCCGCACGGATTGTAATCGTCTCGCATTAAGAAACTGGTCTCAGAAATAAAAAGCCGTGAATCTGAACGGTTTTGCAACATGGCCATTTCAATGCGAGGCTAATGAATTCTTTTAAAATCACATAATCACTCTAAATCTAGGGTGGGGGAAGGATACTTTACTGAATGCCATTTTGCTAATTAAAAACAAGCATAAAAAAACCCTTGACACGTTAACCTCTATGTGATCTCCAGTATCTTTGCCTATTCAACAGTACTAATAAATTGTAATATATTCTGCAATGAAAAGACAATGTAAAAATTGGAAAGTCTTAATTGCTCAAGAGGAGATTGAGCATCTTAAGGCAAGATTGTTCTCAAACCAACCCGCGGTCCTCTTTTGCGGTCTTAATTCTTGCCACAAATTTGGCGAATTCTTTCGGAACAATCTACAATTGCCCATAACAAAAGGTTTGTAACTCGCGAGGGAGTCTTTACACCGAGACCTTTGTTTTCCACCTTATCTCCTTTCTTGCACTCCTGTGGATCTTAACTTGGTTGCTATGGAAGCCACTTCCAGCCTCCAATTAATGGCTATAAATCCCATTGAACAATTCTTAGAATTAGCTTAGACTACCGCAGAGCACTTCTGATGCCATTAGCTATGGGGTAGGGTTGGGGGGAGAGCAAGAGAGATAGCTAATAGGGACCTAGGTACGCTTTGTCATCTTAACTGATAAGGAAGGGATGTGGCCATGCGTGTGCAGAATGCGTTTCCACACCCACCAAGCCTATCCCGTAATGCGCCATTCACACTTACCTTACTTCCCTGACATCATTGCCACAAGGGTCTGGAGAATGGGAGTGGGTCCAGTGCCCCACAAATGCCAACAAAAAAAGTCCCAGCGTCCTCCGCGGCATGCCACAGCCAATCAGGCAGGACGGCCCGAATATGGAGGAGGTGGGACAGCCGGCACACATGAAAACATCAACCAACGGCTGTCACACATGCACTACAGCTCAGGGCCCTGCCTTACCGAGGCAGACATAGCCTGGGCTGAGGGAACGGTCTGGCCCCTTTTCCCCCTCATCGCCAGGAGCAGGGCAAGGCGCACCAGCAAATGGAGGAGCCCGGGAAGACCGGAGAAGGGAGAACCGGCCAGGAAACGTAACATGACAGCCCCCGGCACAGGCCCAAATGCTCTCACCCCACCCGCACAGCCCCCAGGGGTGCTGCCCACCACCACACACACACACACACAAAACGGGGCGGAGGTAAGAAGAGGGCCCAAGTAACCCAACCAGAAAGCGAGCCCCTTCTCTGTGAGACAAGACCCCACTCCTCCAGGGGGCAAGGGCCAGATGTGGTACTCCATTAGGCCCTTGCCTGCCGGACAAAGTGTGCCCCTTTTCCGGGATGCAAGGGCTGAATGCAGAGCTCCAAGGGTGCTGTCAGGGAAGGGGGAACAGATCCCATCCGCCTCCCCTTTCCCTGCCTCCCCCCAGGTGCCGGCAGGGAAGGGGCAATGGATTGTGTCTGCCTCCCCCCTTCCCTGCCTCCACCCCCGGGCACCAGCAGGAAATGGGGAATGGATTGTGTCTGCCTCCTCCCTTCCCTGCCTTCCCCCCAGGCGCCGGCAGGGAAGGGGGAATGGATCATGTCCGCCTCCCCCCTTCCCTGCCTTCCCCCCGGGCACCAGCAGGGAAGGGGGAACGGATACTGTCTGCCTCCTCCCTTCCCTGCCTCCCCCCAGGCGCTGGCAGGGAAGGGGGAATGGATCATGTCCACCTCCCCCACTTCCCTGCCTCTCCCCCCTCCCCCCGGGCACCAGCAGGGAACACACATTACCGGACAAAGAGCGGCCTGCCAGCTCCCCTCTTTCCCTTGATGTGTTGAGAGCAGCTCTCACAACAGCGATGGGGAAAAGGGAAGGCCCCGGTGGGGACGAAGAGGCCCGCTGGCCACGCCATCGGTTGGCGTTCCGGGCCCCGCCCTGCCCCCTCGCCAGCACTTAAAAGGCGAGGGGGCCTGCCAGGCGAACCACCGCCGCTGTGCTCAGCCCCGGTGGGGGCGAAGAGGCCCGCTGGCCACGCCATCGGTCGGCGTTTCTGGGCCCTGTCCTCCCCTTCATAAGACTCTGAAGGCAGGGGTTTTTTTTGTTTTGTTTTTTGTGGGTGGTTTCAGTAGAATTGTTTTCTGTTCTGATGTGGTGCTGATATTTTGCATTTTGTGGATTGTTTTGCTTTATATTGTGATTTGTGTCATTTTATTTACTTGAAACATTGTATTTATTATTGTATTTTGAACATTGTATCTTGTATCTTATATGTAAACCCCTTGGGTTGCCCTGGGGTCATTTATATGTTGTTAGCCGCCCAGAGTCGGCCATGTGTTGAGTAGGGCGGGATATAAATTGAATAAATTGAATTGAATTGAAGGAAGCTGACAGTCAGGCCGCTCTTCATCCGGGAATGCACAATTCTAGACAAAGAGCGGCTGTCTGTCAGCTTCCCATTTCCCCATCGCTGTTTCGAGAGCTGCTCTCGACACAGCAATGGGGAAAAGGGAAGCTGACAGACAGGAGAGACGGGGGGGAGAGAAAGCAAGAACGAATGAGAAAGGAGGAAAGAAAGAGAAGGAAAGAGAAGGAAAGAGAAAAAACAGAGAGAGGGGGAAGAAAGACAGAGAGAGGGGAGAAAGCAAGAATGAATGAGAAAGGAGAAAAGAAAGAGAGAGAAGGAAAGAGAGAAAAACAGAGAGAGGGGAAGAAAGATAAAGAGAATGACAGAAAGAGAAAGAAAGAGAGAGAAAGAAAGAAATAGAGAGAGCCAGAGATAACAACACACACACACACACCTTCCCAAAATTAAAAATAATAATGATGAGGTGGCTGGATGGCATCGTTGATGCGGTAGATGTAGATCTGGCCGGGCTGTACAGTACTGACATGCGGTGATCAATGGGGTCACAAAGGGTAAGAATTGACGGTGTGACTGCACAACAACAGCGAATGACCACTTGGGACTCTACAGGGTTTGGATTTAAGGGCTGCCTACAGATGTTCCTGCAGGAGTTGTTGTTGTTGTTCAGTCGCACAGTCAATTCCGACCCCATGGACCATTGCCGGCCGGGCCCCTCTGCCCTCCACCATCCTCCTCAACATACCTGTCAAGTTTTGGATTTGAAAATAAAGGAAATTTTGGCCACACCCCTCTGCAGCCCCTGGCTTGAAAAGGTTGGGAACCCCTGAACGGCTAATGAAAAAACAAACTCCTTTCCCAAAGTGCTAAAAGGAGTTTTCAAAATTGATTGGCTTTCATAACACCAAAAAAATATGGAACAAATTACACCTAGGGACAAGTAAAAATCTGTTTCAGTCCATTGCTCCCACTTCCCACGTTTACCAAATTTTGAACATGGAAGAAAGCAAAATAGACTGATTTGCCGTGACTTCACAATTACAGTTCAATTTGAGGGTTACAGGCAGTTAATAGCACATTGCTCCACATTATTTACTTCACCCAATATCTGCATTCCACATCAGTGGCCTTCCTCCTATGTATCACCTTTTCTCGTATGACTCCTTCAATTATTGGCTAGGTTTATTCCCCAGTTACTTTGCCGTCAATTTCTGGAGAAGAATAGTATCTTATCTATTGCGCAGCTTCTTATTTTGACCTTACGGCAACCATCCCTTTACAAAGCCCATTGGTTCTCTGGCTCCAAAATAAGACACTCAACTCCGAAATGTCAGCGATGCTTTGGGTTTTAAATTATGGGGAAAGATGTGACCTATAAATGCGGGGAAGAATTAAATAAATGCTCTCATCAGTCAGCTTTCAAACACCAGCATCAAACCTCTGAAATTGGCAATATGGAAATACTTGATCAGGTCTTGGAAAAGTTACTTTTTTGAACCACAGCTCCAGGAATCCCGGCAGGTAGGATGGTGCATGATGATTCTGGGAATACTGTGGCTCCCTAAGTCTCCAGACCAGGGGAGAGATCTCAGGGTAAGAGCTACTGGAAGAGGAAAAAGTTTGATTTTCATGTATCAGGTGCACATTAATGACTGGGCACTTCCATGCTTAGCTGATACCATGGTTCCCTGGTTAGGTGTGAAGTCATTTGGGGAATTTTGTGCCCATAAAACTAGTTCAAGTGATAATGCAAGGAAACTACACTAACTGAGCATCTCATGAACATCCCCACAAACATGCTACTTTCCAGCCATTATGCGCAGCACTGCCTCTTACAAGGTCACAACAACCAGGTTCCCAGGTTCAGAAAATGGAAGGAGGAGGTTCTGCCACCATTGCCCGCATGCCATGGACAACATCACTCTTCCAAGCTCCATCCTCAGTGATAATGCAGGGAAACGTTGGTGCCGCTCCTCTTGAGGGGCCAAATTTGCTTCCACTTTACTCTTCTGCTGAACATTAGAAGAAGGAAGGAAGGAAGGAGATAAACCTTTTGGCAACCTAGATAGACAGACAGACAGACAGACAGAGACAGATAGATAGATAGATAGATAGATAGATAGATAGATAGATAGACAGACAGACAGACAGACAGACAGACAACCACATTAAGTTAGCAGATATGGAAGGAAGGAAGGAAGGAAGGCTATTTCTTCAGGCATGTGTCCCTAGTCCTATGTTATCGGAAAATAATCAGTATAGATGAATACTGCCTGAGCTTTTGTGGAGGCTGAGCAGTGGATCCACCAAGACAGACACAGATAATGGAAAATGATGTGAGCAATTCATCCAGGATAAGGTGTTCATTTATTTCTCCCTATTTAAAGCGTGTGGTGTGAAGAGGACAGCCTATGAGTTGGCTTCGCCACTTAATGGAGCATGTCGCACGACAGCAGCTGCAACTGCTTTTCAAAGTGGAAAAGTTCAGTCCTTCAGTCTTACACAAGGGAGAAAAGTGTTTGCGTGCTGTCTGCAAGATGAATCACCCGGCCGAATGCCAGTCATATCCGACTCTAGGGTTCAGTGCTCATCTCTGTTTATAGCCAAAGAGCTAGTGCTGTCTGCATCTGCAGATGTTTCCATGAACATGTGGCAGGCATGATTAGACACCGGAGCGCACAGAACGCTATTTACCTTCCCACCAAAGTGGTCCCTATTTATCTACTTGCAATTTCTTGCTTTTGAACTACTAGGTTGGCAGGAGCTGGGACAGAGACGGGAGCTTAAACCGTCCTGCAGTACTTGGATATCGAACTGCTGACCTGCCACCTTCCAGTCAGCATCTTAACCTCTTGAGCCACTTTGAGGACAAGCAAACAAATAATGTTTTCATTCTCTCCGGAGTAAATGTCCGGTGGCAAATGAGCTTCAACACTAGTAAGTGCAGAGTGATGCATGTTGGGGCAAAAAAAACCAATTACATTTATAAACTGATGGGGTCTGAACTCTGCAACAAACCAGGAAAGGGACCTTGGTGTCCTGGTGGACAACTCAATGAAGGTGTCAACCCAGTGTGCCTCAGTAGTGAAAAAAGCAAACTCAATGCTAGGGATCCTTAGGAAGGGTATAGAAAATAAGTCAGCAAGTGTCATTTTGCCTCTTTATAAATCTATGGTGAGGCCCCATCCATCTGGAATACTGTGTACAGTTCTGGTCGCCATCCCTCCAGAAGGATATTATGGAGTTGGAAAAAGTGCAGAGGAGGGCAACCAGAATGATGATGAGGGGACTGGAACACCTTCCTTACCATCTGAGGCTGCAATGGTTGGGCCTCTGAATGACGGCGTCTAAGAGGTGACCTGATGGAAGTGTATAAAATCATGCACGGTGTGGACAAAGTAGATAAGGAAAAACTGTTTCCCTATCGCACAACACTAGAACTAGGGGGCACTCCGTGAAACTTTTGGGTACTAGTTCTCAAACAAATAAGAGAAAGTCCTTTTTCACCCAGAGGATCTATGGAACTCCCTGCCAGAAGAAGTGGTGACAGCTGTCAGTCTTGACAGCTTTAAGAAAGGATTAGACAAGTTCATGGAGGACAAGGGTATCCATGGCTATAATTATGGATGTACCTAAGGACAACCTCCAGGTTGGAGAGATAGGCAGGATATCTCTCAATCCCATTTCCAGGGAATCCTAAGCAGGTGAAGGCATCTGCTTGGGAAGGAATACCCTGAAGCCCATGGTGAGCCACTGTGGGAGACAGAATGCTGGACTGGATCATGGGCTCCTGTGGCCTCTTCCAGCAAGGCTGGTCTTAGGTTCTTATTTCCTGCAGGCATACAGTGGGATGCTGTTTTATTCACTACCTGAGAACACACAATTGCCTTTTATAGTCAGCCATCGTTGTTGCTCAGAAAACAGGACAAATTGTCCTAATCTTCCCTCATTAGCTGGAAAGATGAGTTCCAGGCCTTTCCTAGGAGATTCTCCTCCCAGGTTTATAACACAACAGCAGGGAAGGAAGACAATTAAGTCATCCAGTGGACTCTGCCCACCCAACAGGAAACCAACAGCTGGCATTACAATTCCCCCCCCCTCTCCCTCATGACTTATTCTGTTCCTAACATTGCAGCCTGAATTGCATTTGATCTGCAAGCCAGCATTAGCCTAGACCAGTGATGGCCAACCTGGGCACTCCATGTTTTGTTGGAATTCAATTACCAGAAGCCCAAGTCACCAAACCTGCTGATCAGGACTTCTAGGAATTGAAGTCCAAGAACATCTGGAGTGCCAAGGTTTGCCATCACAGTCTAGACCCATGATGGTGAACGTTCTCTGTCCCAGTTCCTGCCAATCTAGCAGTTCAAAAGCAAGAAATTGCAAGGAGATAAACAGGGGAGGGTGATGGTCCCCAAGTGGGTTAAATCCCACTTGGCTCCATCTTGATGGAGAGCAGCAGCTTCATCCATCATGGCCTGGGAATGATGATGAGTAGTTTGTGTGCCAAAAGGGCTCAGGACTAGAAAGTGACTCACGGAACTAGATCAGTGGTACTCTGGGTGTCACGCTGCAATGTGGAAGGCAGATGAAAGGCTGCTTTGGTGGGAAGGTAAACAGTGTTCCGTGCACTCCAGTGTCTAGTCATGCCTGCCACACGTCCACGGAAATGTCTGCAGACACAGACAGCACTGGCTCTTTGGCTATATACAGAGATGAGCACTGAACCCTAGAGTTGGATACATCTGGCTTTCAAGCAAAGGAGATCTTGACCTTTACCCTTACTATGGACAGGACCTAAGATGTAAGAAGTGTGGCTCAACTTTATGTAAGGAGGAGGCAGAGAGTGGGGAAAAGCCAATAAGCAATGAACAAGGTTATTATGATGACAGGAGCATCCAGTTAAACCTGGCCTGGTGGTGCCAAGTAGACTCCAAGGGCTCTGATTCAGGACCAGGGACAGAGGTTCCCAACTCTGGGCCACAGGATTAGAAGGCCACATGCCACCAGCCCAAACTGTGATCTGGAGTGGTCAGCCAATGTATTTTTGTCCTTTTCCTGGAGGTCCGTGGAGTCCACCAAACTGAGCCCCAACCCACTTAGCATCTGGATTTCTTCTTCTTCCTCCTCCTCCTCTTCCTCTGTGTCCTGATAAAACCCTGGACTGCCAAAATGAAGCCACTTCCTTAGCTTTGTCATTAGCCAAACTTACGTCCTCATTGGTACATGTTTCTGACAGTAATTGGCAGACCCAGTTCAGCATGTTGGTCTTACATTTAGAGACTCCAACCCTCAGCCTCTTCAAGGTCCTCCAAGTGACATCGGGGAGGTTGAGTTCCTCAGCCTTCTCCTCCTTTAATGAAGTTCCTTGTCCATTACGCTTCTTCCTCCATCTTTTCTGAGGAGAAAAAAGCATGGAAGGAATTAAGCCAGCCAAGATCTTGCCTGTCACCCTCAACTAGAGTGTTCAGCACCCAAACATCTCCTTTCCATGTCTGCCTGCTGTGGATCATGCATGTACCCATTTCCCTTCAACCGTTGCCCTCCCATGGGTTCTTCAGGTTCATGCATCAACAGAAGTGGCTTGGCAATTTGAAACGGGCCTTTATTCATAAATATCAGCGCTTCTACCCTGTCAATAAAAATCTCTCATATTCTTCCTTGTGCTTACAATACCACGACAACTAGCATTAGAATATCAACGGCAGCTTATTGTGTTCGCTGTATTCATTTATCCATATTTCCCCTCTCTGCTTCCTCCAGAGAAAAATAGACAATACACACAACGGCTCGGTATGGTTGCCTCATTGAATCCGAACAATGCCAAGGAAACAGTGCTGAAACTCACTCTCCATCTTAAGTTGGTTACATTGTGAGTGAACATTACACCACAATATAAGGCACAAGGATGCCCGTGAGATGAAGAGCTGATGTTGAAGTGCTCACGCTCTTCCGATTCATTCTTCACTCACATTTTACTAGATTCAAAGTTACTCTACAGGTATGCCAAAACAATAATGAGTGGTACTGTTATGATTTTTGAAGGGTGAAAGAGAATCAAGTTGCCACATGGCTCAGTTTCCCTACTGCTTGGTCCCTTCTTCTTCTTCTTCTGTATCCAAATTTGAATATTGGCGATCATCATGGCCAGGATGGATGACGCTGCTGCCCTCCATCAAGATGGATTCAGGTGGGATTTAATCCATTTGGGGACCATCACCCTTCCCTGTGGACTTCAGCACTCAAGCCCATTAGTCCGCAGGGTGGTCAGGTTAGTTAACTGCCATCTGATGATCAACATTGAGTTGCTGACAGTAGGATCTACTCTATGACCATAGCAGGATTACCTTGCCAGACTATTCTTTCAGTGCAGTTAAAATAGAAATTTGTAAGTTTAAAATTTTTTTACCCTCTTGGCAGCCCAGGTGCCATTACTACACTGCTTCAGTCATATACTAATTCATTACAGTACTTTGAAACCTCCTCATTAATGCATAGACTGTTGTCATCTGCTGGCCCAAATAGAAAATCATGTAAATTGTTTCTGTTGTCCTCTAATGCCCAATTCTGATGTTGTAGTTTAGAAATAATTGTATAAACAGAGATGAGCACTGAACCGACCGACCGGCTTGTGAGCAAGGGAGACCTTTACCTTTAGCAACATTCATCTTCAATACTAATTTTTTCACTCCTTTAATTCAGACCAGATACGCTCCTCTTAAAATATATGTTTAAGTATCCGCAATTTAACTTCTGTCTATCGCTGTACTGTGCTGGTCTTGGACCATAATTGAGTTGGATTTGATTTGCATATGCTGTAGCTGGGTTTGGATAGTTTAAAGATTAAAGGGTAAGCATCCAAGATGCTTGTAGGGTTTGCTTTCTCATAAGGCATTTTAAGTCCTACGAGGCTGATGCATGGATCCAATTGTTTGTGTTCGCTTTGTGCTTTTGGTTCACATACCACATAGATCAGCCTACTAAAGATTCCTTCTATGGGTCATTTCTGATTGTGTGAACATCCTTATGTATCCTAGATAGCACTACCCATCAGCTTGGAGGAACCCAAAGTTTCCAGAAGGATGGGGAAAGAACAACTTTGGGAGGGATATCATAATCCAGTGATGGCGAACCTGTTAGAGACTGAGTGCCCAAACTGCAACCCAAAACCCACTTATTTATTGCAAAGTACCAACATAGCAACAGGGGAGGAAAGAAACGCTCCCATTGGGCTGCTGGGCAGAGGAGCAGGGCGATCTCTGTGCTGGGGGGGAGAAAGGAAGCGCTCCCATTGGGATGCTGGGCAGAGGGGTGGGATGGAATCTGTGCTGGGGGGAGGGAGGAAGCACTCCCATTGGACTGCTGGGCAGGGGTGGGGCGAACTCTATGCTGGGGGAGGAAGGAAGCACTCCCATTGGACTGCTGGGCAGGGGTGGGGCGAACTCTGAGCTGGGGTGACTGCATGGGTGCCCACAGAGAGGGCTCCAAGTGCCACCTCTAACAGACGTGCCATAGGTTTGCCACCACTATCATAACCCATTACTTTGGGAGACAAAGATTGTAATCTATTATCACGTGTGTTTCTGTTTTTATTTTTTGCAATACCTCAGGCAGAATTATTATTCTGTACAATTGCAACTTAACAAAAACACAAATTCACTCCTTTGTGCTATAGCTACAATTGTTTGAGTTCTTTTAAATAACTTTAGCTCTCTTTATTGTTCTATTCGTATTATTGTGTATTGTGAATATTGTGTATCTCTTTATTGTTATATTCTTATTATGTATTGTGTGTACTGTGTATCACAAGCCAGTGGCTGAGAGAAAACCTTTGATTTTTTTTTTAAAAAAGGTATCTTAAAAACTAAAACTCTTAAGTCTTTGTCCAAAAAGAAAACCACCTTTTCCAAGACCTGTAATGAAGGAGGGCGGTTTCTTGGGTTGTCCGAACTGCAGGTGGAACTAATTATTCCTTACAGTAACTTTCCAAACTCTACTTTTCTGTTTCTTTAGTTTTTTATTTACTCATCCAGCAAAATAACTAGCGTTATGTGGGGGTGTGTGGGGTGTGTGGGAATTACCACTGACAATGGCCAGCCTGGCTTTTCCGCCCAACGTCCCTCCAAGGGTGTTTTTTTGTCCTGAGAGTAAAATAGGCTGGAAACGCTGCTTGCTCTTTTAAGCAGAGCAGCAGGATAGAAAGTGCCAAAAAACCAAAAGCTTAAAAGAAAAATCACCACCGCAGACTTGGACAAAATCTAGCATGGGGAGAAAGCGGTCTTTACAACCACCAACGAAGAAAGGTTCGCCTGTAGCTTACAAGGAACTGGGTTTTTTCTCCTTAAAGGACTTGTTTTTTACTTACAAAAAAAAAACTTCTGAGATTTCTTTTTTATTCACTCATCAAGAAATGAAAAGTATGCTCAGAATTCTCCCCAGATATGCCCCAGTTTATCAGAGAGAGTGTTGGTCCGTGCACAAAGGTGACAAATGGCGACTAGGTAGGCATGCCAACATGGCTGTTAAAGCCAGGGTGTGGAATACAAACCAAAGAATAATAACGGTCAAGGTTGCCCTTGTTCGAAAGCCAGTTGTATCCGATCGTGGAGTGGGGTGCTCATCTGTGTCTGCAGACATTTCCATGGTCTCATGAGGCAGGCATGATTAGACACAAGTGCTCACAGAACACTGTTAACTTTCTTGTCAAAGAGGTACCTATTTATCTAGTTGCAATGTCATGCTTTTGAATTGCTATGTTGGCAGGAGCTGGGACAGAGATGGAAGCTTACTCCATCACACAGCACTCAGGTCTCGAACTGCTGACCTGCCAACCTTCCAGTCGTCAAGTTCAGCATCTTCACCACTAATAATAATAATTTCGAGTAAGAAATTCTTCTGGGTTGAAAGGATTTTTGCAGGAGAAACGCTGCTCAGGGGACGCCCGGATGAGGCTCCTTTCATGTCCCCAAGAGCTGGGACCGAGACGGGCGCGCTATCCGTCATCTGTCTTAACCACTAAGCCACTGCTGTCCAAAGAATCCCTTAACGTTATGTCTCACCTTCCTCCTCCCCAACAGAGTTATGAGAAAATGTGCTTGAGTCAAGCGCTTGCTATTTTCCTGCCATTTCAAAAAGCCTGGCCCTTTCCAAGGCACAAAGTGTCCACTTGACACCATAATGGAAGTGCATTCATACGTATCCACCACCCACAATTATGCACTTCGGAGGAAATGCGCAACGCAGAATTATTCAGTCACTCTCCTTCCCCACCTCCAACACTAGCCCTGGCTTTTTCTCTTGCAAACGTGATGTGCATCTCAGCAAACACCCAAAGGTGTGAGGAAGCCGTCTGCTTTTGCGGCAAATCTTCCAGCGCTACCGAGTCTTTGGGTTGAAGGAGAAAGACAGGGAAGGCAGAGTGAAAGTCATTTTCGCAAATCAAGCACATATTTTATTTAGATTTATGGCCTTGTCTGTCCCTGTGGCTGAAGGGAAGGCTTCAGGATCCCATTAATCCTCCCAACAGAAACCTATGAGGTCGGCTGGCATTACTGCCATTTGATAAATCGGGGACACCAGATGAGAAATAACTCCTTGCTCAGGGTCACGTACCAAGCCCAAATATTCAGAATTGCAGCAGGGAGACGGTATGCGCTCATATTCCCTGCAACTGGAAATGAACAGCAATGAAGTGGATAAACTGTCCCTTCACCACATTTCTGGGAAGCTGAAAAGCGCTTCCTCCAAACAATCTACCACCACCTCCCTTTATTCTTTGCACTTGCAAAAATCTTAAAATTGCACAGTTGGGAGGATCCTAAGGGCTCAAACCCCATCCCAGTTATTCATGGCCTAAGAGGCGCCAATGGGACTACGATGGGGGTTCAGACACTGAACTTAATGACTGGAAGGTCAGCAGTTCGAGACCTGAGTGCTACACAATGGGGTGAGCTCCCTCCTCTGTCCCAGCTCCTGCCAACCTAGCAGTTCGAAAGCAAGAACTGGATTAGGGGGCCTTTAAAGCCGTACATGCTAGTGGGCCAGGATATCTTAAGAGACCGCGTCACCCCAAGAACATCTGTCCATCCAACCAGAGCGGACCGGAGGGGCTCTCTATGGATTAAGGGCCCTGCGTTATCTCGGGAGCTACCATCTTTGATTATGGTGCTTAACTTGGGGGTCCTCCTGGACTCACAACTACTGCTCGAAGAGCAGGTGGCGGTCGTGGCCAGGAGGGCTTTTGCACAACTTCGTGTGATCCACCAGTTGTGCCCGCTCCTGGACCGGGACTCCTTGCTCATGGTCACACATGCTCTGGTCACCTCTAGACTAGATTACTGTAATGCGCTCTACATGGGGCTACCCTTGATGACCATTCGGAGGCTGCAACTGATCCAGAATGCAGCTGCCCGGGTAGTGATGGGGTGCGGACGCTATGCCCATGCCTTGCCACTGCTCTGGGAGCTGCTCTGGTTGCCAGTGTGCCTCTGGGTGCAATTCAAGGTCCTGGTGATGATGTTTAAAGCCCTACATGGTAGTGGCCCAGGATACCTAAGAGACTGCATCACCCCAAGAACATCTACCATCGGCTAGAGGGGCTCGTCTCTCTAACACAAGAAGGAGGGACTTCTCTGTGTCTGCTCTGGACCTATGGAACCTCCTGCCGACAGAGGTACGGCTGCAGACAGAATTGCTGCCCTTCAGGAAAGCACTGAAAACCTGGCTGGCAGGGCAGGTGTGGGGCACCGATGGAGGTGTGACCCCCACCTGCTGGCTTATATAATTAAGATTTCTCTCTCTCTTTTAATGGATGGGGTGAGTGAGTAAATTATTTAGAATTTTTAATGAGGTTTTTAAGGGCTTTTAATTGTTGTTAGCCGCCCAGAGTTGTTGCCAATTTGGGCGGCAATAGAAATTTGGAGAATAAAGAATTAAAGAAATTGCAATAGGTACCATTTCGACACGAAAGGTAACAGCGTTTAGTCATCCCTACCACATGTCCATGGAAACCTCTGCAGACGCAAACAATGCTGGCTCTTTGGCTATAAACAGAGATGAGCACTGAACCCTAGAGTCGGATACGACTGGCTTTCAAGCAAGGGTAACCTTTACCTAAGAGTTGCTGACACATGGCCACCCAATCTTCTCCTTTAGGAGGCAGTCGGCTCCACTACTGAATTGTCCTTTCTGCCAGGAAATATTTAATTAAAATTTCCTTTTTGCTCCTGTTCTTGTTCATTAATATTGTCCTCTCTTGTTTTCAGTAGAATGACCTATTATCAAAATGAGATTCGCCACGTAGTATTATAACATTAGTCCATTTACCAGGAATCCCAGATTGTCTGGGAAGCCAGTCATGCTTGGACTCCTGTTTGGCTAGGATTTAACCGTGTAGGGAAATAACACAAAGTGATGTTGGAACAGGAGTCAAGTTAGAACACAGAATTTAAATTACCTTCCTTTGAAGCGCTGGGAGATAAACCATTGTTTTACTATGTGCCGCCATTGAGTTTTAATATGGCAAATATCCTTTAGAAAATCCAGCTGTAGCCCATGAGGAATGTTTGGGTAATTTTCTCCTTTTTCTGCCTTAATGCCATGTTTTCATCCCCAACATCTTTGCAAGAAGCAAGGAGGGAAATGGCTTCCGAGCCCCTGAATTTTAAAAAGACCATTTAGAAGCATGAATAATATATGTTTATCGGCTTTCTGGGGTCGTCTGTTATAGCTTGGTTCATGGGAGTTAGGAGGAATGGTGGAAGTTCACCTGCAAAATAAACACAAGTTTCAGTCTGTTTCACCAGCGCTGTCCTTGTCACTCTCTGGAACTGACAGGGCATTGCTATCAAGGGCATAGACAATTATAACAAGGGACATCCGGCAGATAGGAGTAAGGGAACCTGTCAGCTTGTCTGCCACCTCCAAAACCAAGAGCAAGGAGAAGGATTCATAGAGTCATAGCACTGTAAGGTTGGAAGGGGTCATCTAGTCCAGTGATGGTGAACCTTGGCACTCCAGATCTTCTTGGACTTCAATTCCCAGAAGCCCTGATCAGCAGGAATGCTGACTTGGGCTTCTGGGAATTGAAGTCCAAGAACACCTGGAAAGCCAGGTTAACAGGCCCCTGCTCTATGACAACAGGTTGCTTACCTGTAACTGTTCTTCCTTGTGGTCCCCGGTGAACTCACATACACGCAGTAAATCCATTCATGTGGATACATGTGGATTCACAGAGACCATGAAGAAGAACATGATGGAGCGTAAAGGCTGATCTAGACCATAGGTCCTCAAATTTGGCTCTCCAGATATTCTTGGGCCTCACTTCCCAGAAGCCCTGATCAGCAGGAATGCTGACTTGGGCTTCTGGGAAATGAAGTCCAAGAACATCTGGAGAGCCAAGTTAACAGACCCCTGCGCTATGATGACACGTTGCTTACCTGTAACTGTTCTTCTCCGTGATCCCCTGTGAACCCACATGAATGGGTTTAACCCATTCATGTGGATTCACAGAGACCACAAAGAAGAACTTTGGGCCTCTTCACTCTTGGACGACGGACAGCGTCTAAGAGGTGACTTGATTGAAGTTTATAAAATCATGCACGGTGTGGACAAAGTAGATAAGGAAAAACTGTTTTCCCTATCGCACAACACTAGATCTAGGGGCCACTCCATGAAACCTTTGGGTACTAGTTCTCAAACAAATAAGAGAAAGTACTTTTTCACCCAGAGGATCCCTGGTCTATGGAACTCCCTGCCAGAAGAAGTGGTGACAGCTGTCAGTCTTGACAGCTTCAAGAAAGGATTAGACAAGTTCATGGAGGACAAGGGTATCCATGGCTATAATTATGGATACTTAAGGACAACCTCCGGGTTGGAGAGATAGGCAGGATATCTCTTAATGCCATTTCCAGGGAATCCTAAGCAGGTGAAGGCATCTCCTTGGGAATACCCTGAAGGAAATGGTGAGCCACTGTGTGAGACAGAAGGCTGGACTGGATCATGGGCTCCGGTGGCCTGTTCCAGCAAGGCTGTTCTTATGTTCTTATATTAATTTGATGGAGCATAGGGGCTGATCTAGACCATAGGTCCTCAAATTTGGTTCTCCAGATGTTCTTTGGTTTCAATTCCCAGAAGCCCTGATCAGCAGGAGTGCTGACTTGAGCTTCTGGGAATTGAAGTCCAAGAACATCTGGAGTGCCAAGGTTGGCCATCACTGGTCTAGTCCAACCCTATTGATGCAGGAATCCACAGCTGAGACATCTCCCACAGCTGGCCATCCAACCTCTGCTTTAAAACATCAAGACAGGACCATCCTTCACCTCCTAAGGAAGACCATTCTACAATCTTGGCTTGCCCTCTTCATCTGGCCAATGCCGAATGTTTGTCCAGGAGAAAAAGTACAGTTTGCAGTAAGAACAGACAAAAGGTCGGTGCAACATGGAAGAAAAATGTCAAAGCCAGATTTGTGCAAATTTCCTTCTTTGGAGTACAATTCTCACACTCCCCCATATAGCATGGGCACTTTTTAGACATGACCAGTGGCCATGTTAGGGAAGGATTCTGGGATATGATGTATGTAAATAAGCATCAGTCTTCCAAACTCCGAATCCCTCACAGAAGTTCACAGGAATAGACTAATATGCATCATTTTTAAGTGCCATTAAGCTGGAAAGGACTTAGATTTGACCCTAACTGGGCTTTCAAGGCAAGGGAGATGTTTAAGGAGTGGTTCTTCCAATTCCACTCCCTAGGCAATTTCCATGGCTGAGCAGGGATTCAAACCTAAGCCCAAGCCCATCACTCTATTCACTACACCACATTGGTTATCAGACTGATAGGTATTTCTTGTTTCTTTGCATTAGTTCAACTTTTATTAAAGTTGGGGAGGTTCAAAATCTCCGCGCAGAGCTCTGAATGTGACATGGTGCCTTTCTAGTACTGAATTATGATTTATGCCACCAGAACGTTGCCTTTCAGCTTCTTTCCTCTTACTGGTTGTTGCAAGCCGGCTCCTTCATGCTTCATTGTCTAGTGGTTTTGTGTCCACAATCACGCTTAATGATGAATTTTAAAAAAAGGAACCAGATGGTTCCCCCCCAGTTACTCTCTCCACTGCTTACATCTTTGACAAAGGAAAACTGCTTACCCCATCTTTCTCTTTGTGATGTGCTGCGTCCCCAAAGGAAACAAACAAACAAAACTTAGGCCCGGTCACAGATGGCATTTTCATTCCACTTTGGCACAAATATTTGCACTTTGGTGTGTTCAGACTACAAACAAACAACAGCCAGAATGCCGGAGCTCCCTGATTATCATTAGGTCAACGGCAGCATGCGTTGAGTCAGCACGCGAGGTCCCCGGAGCCATGACCTCCAACTTACATCCAGACAACCTGTCTCACGAAGAGACCCCGATCCGGTCCCTCAATAGCTCACATCTAAGCCTCTTTTACAAACAGAATATGACAGGGCTAAATTGATAGTGACATCAAACTTGTGTGTTGAATTGCTGATTGGGAGGGCTTTCCCAAGGGGAAGGGGGAGACAATGTACTTTGGAAAGCCTACAATCTAGTCGACAGCATATTTTCTCAGGCAAAGTCCCCCTAAATTCAATGAAGTTTCCTGAGATATGTGGAATGGTTCATGGGAATGACTTGTGTTGCACTTTAGCTTGACTTCAGGCAGGATGCCGTTGCATTGACGCTTTCCTACATGGTGCTTTCTAGATGTGTCAGACTTCAAGATGGACAAGAACAGTGATGGTTTACCTTGGCACTCCAGCTGTTCTTGGACTTCACTTCCCAGAACCCCAAGTCTCTGTGAATCCACACAAATGGGTTTACTGCGTACGTGGATTCACAGAGACTTGGACTTCTGGGAATTGAAGTCCAAGAACAGCTGGAGTGCCAAGGTTCACCATCACAGGGCACGAATTTCATTTCATTGTGGTTCTGAGCAGGATTTACCAAAACTTGAAAATTTTGAAGGGGAGGGGGGAGGACTAGTCTGGCCATTCCTAGCCAGACTACACGACTGTATTATATGCATTGCAAATGGACATGTGCACATTTATCTGTGCATGTGTCAGTGACTTACAGACAAACCCATACTCTCAAATCTGCACTCTTATATTTAGATGATCTGTTATGAGAGGCTATCTCCAGGGCAAAATTCTCCATTTTAATGCAACAAGCAGAAAGCAAAAAGAAACAGCTTGCCTTAAATACTGGACGTAAACCAGTTGGACATTGTGTGAACAGGAGAAAATGTCTCTGGTTGCCAAACCATGCGGAAGTTCTGGTTCTAGAAGCCAGACCTGTTGCTGAAACTGTGCATGTGCGGGTGGAAGTACTGTAATTCAAGGCTGAAATCGAGAGGTCAGAATGTTAAAAGAAATTCGTTGCATTGCTCGTATGATCTCTCATCAACCAGGCTGCTCTTTTCATTGAGTCAATCATGCAAGTAATTCGCTGTGCTGCACATTCTTGAGCTGTTAATTACAATATCAACAAATTCTATCTATTTCCCCCTAGTGGGCAATGTTGATACTCCACTATGCAAATATAAAAATACAGAAACAAACATAAAACAAAAGCCAAAGCAAACATTGCTTTCCTAGCCATTTAGAATTGATTAAAGATTTAACATTAAATGTGAAATGTATATTTTTTTTTCAAAGCATCTCTCCAAATGCCTTAAAATTGCCTTTAAAAGTAACTATGAAAAGAGCTACCGGTATGTCTTACGTATGACTCCCAGATGACTTGGATGTTGTCAAATCTAAAAAGCAGCTTTGCTACAATATTCAACATCTGAAAAGTAATTAACTTCAGGCAACAACCTTACTTGTAAGTTGCTACATCAAAGCTGTGGCGGAGTCGTCTTCGATTACATCACCAGCCATTTCTGAGCTTCGTGAGATCTAAAGGAGTGCCTTCCAAGAGGAAAACCCTTGATTTTCCTCTCTCTCTGTCTTTTAAGCCTGACATAATAAAAGGCAGAAGAAAGGATCACTGATCATAGCAAAATCACTGCCTTCGGAGAGCAACTGCTGATGGCCAAACCACGGTTCAGTTACTAAAGTATATTGAGATAGGACAGGAGGAAATGAGAAATGTCCCACCTGTCTGTTTCTTGAATCACTTGGTGCATCACAACGCTTTCTCCCGGTCTTCTTTATCTTGTTGTTGTTCTTTCATGCTGTTTTTCCCCCTCACGGGGCAACATTTCTAGGTTCAGGTTAGGAATGTCAAAATAATTCCGGTGAAGCCTGGCAGGCAGACTGCCTTGAATGATTCCTCATTGAAGGTAATTGAGAAACGTCCTTCAGTTTCCCAACGGGAAGAAGAAAATCCAGCTAGAAATTGGAAGTCTGGGCAACTCGTATCCACTTACCTCTCAATACCAACAACAACCAACCATAAATGGAGGTATAACAGCCACTAGAAACAATAATACCCATGAGATGTCCTACTTGTGGTCAGTGGGGTTATGTTAGGGAACCACACCATTTGGCAGACACTTGGGACAGCCTTTCACGCACTCTAAGCCTGTGGTGGTGAATCTGGGATTCCAGCTGTTTTTGGACGTCAATTCCCAGAAGCTCAAGCCAGCACTCCTGCTGATCAGGACTTCTGGGAACATCTGGAGATCCAGGTTTGAAGAACTATGGTCTAGATCAGCCCGTATGCTCCATCAAGTTCTTCATAGTACCTGTGAATCCACATGAATGGGTTTACTGTGCCTACGTGCAGTAAACCCATTCATGTGGGTTCTCAGGGGGACCATGAAGAAGAAGAACAGTTGCAGGTAAGCAACCTGTCATTATAGAGCAGGGGGTCTGTTAACCTGGCTCTCCAGGTGTTCTTGGACTTCAATTCCCAGATGCCCAAGTCAGCACACCTGCTGATCAGCTGGAGTGCCAAGATTTGCTATCACCGCTGGCCTAAGCTAGCCTTTTGGCCTCAGGTGTGAATGGGCCCCTTATCCTGTCACCCATTTGAAGTTAGGTTAAATTGCTGCCCCAGGTGGCCTCTGTAGTAGCAGTTGGGGTTGCTGAGTACAGCCCTTTCCCCAGTCTTCAGCCAGCCTATACTAACAAAGTTCTTCTTGGCTCTCTCAAACATCTCAATGCTTCAAGACTTGGCCACTTCATTCTTCCTGATCCATGTGCTAACTTTTTGCAACACTCGTTCAAGAAACTCAACGACAACAATGTGAGTGATGAAATTTGGCTTGATTATTGTAAATCCTGCTTCCAGGGTCCCTAAACTTCACTTTTTGCTCATGACATGGAACATGCCTTTCTCCATCCTGTTTAATTCTAGGGCAGGCTTCAGAAGCTACCAAACAGGCTTTTATTTCAATATTACCCCTCTTTCCTAATTAAGAACAAACTTCCCAACCCATCAGCTGACAGGGAGAAATAGAAGCCTGACAGCTTTCAAGCAATAATACCTCATTCTGCCCGGGTGTACAAAAAGCTGTCCTTTGGGGTTGGGAAATATAGAATGAGCATCGCTTTCCATGTGTGGAGATAAGATTAAACTACGGAGGAGGTAATTAAATTCTGAGATCATATTTATAAAGGCAATCCCTATGTTTACTGTGGTGTTATCGGCAGCCACAGAACACAGCAGACTTCTGCTGATTAAAAGGAAAGGAACAAAGAGAGGGGAGATGTTAGAAAAGGAAAGTTTAGAAAGCACACTGTGTAGAGCAGGGGTGCCCAAACATTTCAGGCTGCGGGCCGGAAGTGGACGTAAAACACGCCTTGCAATCTGTTTTGCAACAGAAGTAGATAGATTTCAAGCTGCCATTTTCTCTGCTTAAAGCAGGGGTGCCCAAACTATGGCCCATGGGCCAGATCTGCCCCTAACACCAATTCATCTAGCCCGCACTGCCCTCGTTGCTCCTGGAAGTGGAAGTGAAATGTACCCATACAGGTGTGTTTTATTTCTGCTTCCAGGAGCGGCGAGGGCAGCGCAGGCTGGCCGAATTGGCATCAGGGGCCAGATCCAGCCCACAGGCCATAGTTTGAGCACTCCTGATGTAGAAAATAGTTGGATTTTTTTTTTGAAGCACCCATTCCTGGTGCAATTAATTAATTGATCAGCAAATGGCTGCAGCAAAAAAAAGCAAGTTTGAAAAATCAGGGCCAAATAAGAATACCAATTTACATATAAACAATCAGAGTGGTCTGCTTTCCCTTGGTCTTTGGGGTCTCCTAAGAAAACTCCAACCTTGATAAGGGATGCACTTGGCTCCAGTTCTTATTTATTTTCTACACAGACCATGTTAATTCACTCTTGTGGGTCTGTTCTTACGGTAATTAACCAAGAGGGACATTGTTTAATGGGACACAAGCCGTCTCCAAAAATTCATCAAGTTAATTAGCACTAAACAATTGAATACCACTGCATATTTCTGTCAAAGAAAGCCCAGAAGACTCCAGAGAATTCAAAGTTCCCATTTTGCTTGGGCGCAGATATTAAATTCAGATGAAATGTGCTACAAGGAGCTACAGGGCTTCATGACCTTCAACATCGTCATTGCCATCGACTGCAACTCGTATCCGAGAATTCATTTCCCCCCCCCCCCCCCGAAGCAGGAAAAATGCCATTGGCATGAATTTGTTTAAGGTGGATCCAAGCTTGGCATGAAGTGACCCACACACTATGATCTCGGAGCCATCTCCTGTGGCATGTATGACATCAGACATGCAGGATTTAACACCAGGACTGCAATGAACTGCTACAGCCTTGAGGATATGGACAAGGTGCGCCTTCGCAGCTAGTCCATCTGGCATGTCCTCTGAATCTGAAAGTGCTTCCTCCACTCATTTTGCCATTGGACCCAATGGGAATGAATTCTCGGATACGAGTTGCAGTCGATGGCAATGACGATGTTGAAGGTCATGAAGCCCTGTAGCTCCTTGTAGCACATTTCATCTGAATTTAATATCTGCGCCCAAGCAAAATGGGATGGTTTCCAGTGACATTTCCTCCACTGAGGGGGACCCTCACCTCACCCAAAGGAGCTCATCCTCCCGTTGCTGTTGGCCCCTTTAGAGAGTCAGGTTATTTACTTCTGCCCAACACTCAGCGTTGAGTCACAGGCTGTACGGTCTACTCCATTACTATAGCGGGATGTCTGGCCAGACAGACAGGTGGTCAACAATGTAAAGATATATCAATAAAGTTTGTTTACTGTCACTGTTGCCCATTTTGAAACACACAAAATATACCTGCCTGGCAGGGCCGGGCAAAAAATGCTAGTTTGATATAAGAATGTATAGATGGTACAAAGAGGCATAGCAACTCACCGTAAATGATAAATTGACATGCGAAATGAAATTAAAGAAGAGTATAATGGTACAGAACAAGTTATGGGAAATTGGGAAACCCTACATGGAATATGCGCTAAAGAATGATAACGCCAATGCCCGAAATGCTTACATTTTGGGAAAGGTAAAACCAGTGATGCACTGAAGCAGGTTCTATTCTGTTTGGGAGAACCTTTAGAGGAAATTCCTCCAGGCCATTCCCACCTGGCTGGCCATGCCCACCTCTATACCCCACTGTGGTGGCCATGCTCACAGATTTGGCCCTGCCCACAGATTTGGCCCCACCCACAGATTTGGCCCCGCTCACAGAGGTGGTAGTAAAATGTTTTGGAGTGCATCACTGGGTAAAACATATGGGAAGGGTATAGCAAATTCCAAATTTGTACAGCACAGGGGGAGGTGAAGGTAGTTAGTTCTTGAACGTAATACCAGTTAAAGAGGTGAAAAAGTAGAAATCAGGTGCAACTTATATAGAGAGGATACAAATAAGTGTTATATAGTTCAAGACATTTTTATGCTTGTAAGTTTGAAGTTTGATTTTTTTTTTGTCTTTATTTTATGATATAAATTTAATAAAAACTATTTTTTTAAAAAAAAGAGAGAGAGAAGGAGAGGTAAGAGGGATTTCTTCCACTCCATCCTCAACAAATATTACATCAACAATGTTCACACTTCATCTTGAGCCATTGTGCCATTTGGATGAATGCCACCCAAGCATTGTGACACTGAGCCCATGGGTTTTTGGCTCCAGTTGGCACTGGAGAGGGTACGGGCACCCAGATACTAAAGTTATTGCATGCATTAAAATGACCCTTCCCTCCCCTCCTCCTGCACTCTCCCCCATGAAATCAGTCTCCCTCCCTGGAGTCACAATTATGGCAGTTGGGTCCCACTTTTAACAGTCTTATCTCTATCCTACAGAACCCTGGGATTTATACTTTGAGAAGGGACGCAGAATCCTCTGCTCAAGCGAGGGTGCTAGTGTTTCCTCAGCAGGTGAAGGCATCTGCTTGGGAAGAATACCCTGCAGCAAATGGTGTGAGACAGAATGCTGGACTGGATGGGCTCCTGTGGCCTGTTCCAGCAAGGCTGTTCTTATGTTCTTATGAAAACCCTTAAGGCACTTTACCAGTGGTGGGCATCAGCAGGTTCGCACCGGTTCGCCAGAACCGGTAGCAGAAATTCTGACTGTCCCCACCCATCCAAGTCTTGAAATAAAGTACAGTACAGTAGTCTTAATTCTGGTGCAATGCAGGGCTTTCGCCTTGGCCATGCCCACCATACCACGCCCACAGTGTGGTAGTAAAAATATTTGGAGTCCACCACTGCACTTTACCAATCCTTGTGGATTACTGGGATTGATAAACTAGGATTCCACAGGGCTGGGCGTCCATCAGCTAGGATTGTGTACAGTGAAGATGAATCCTCCAGAATCCGGGTGTCAGACCCATACGCTGCCTTGGGTTTTCCCTTCATCTAATGCAGGGGTGCCCAAACTATGGCCCAGGTGCCGGATCCAGCCCCCGATGCAAATTCATCCAGCCCACGAAGCCCTCATTGCTCCCGGAAGCAGAAGTACTTCCGCTTCTGGGAGCGGTGAGGGCTTTGCGGGCCAGATGAATTGGCATTGGGGGCTGGCTCTGAGCCCCTGAACCACGTGACCAGCCCATGGCCTGAAAAGTTTGGGCACCCCAATCTAATGGTAAGAGTCCAACTCTGAGCCGCTGAACATTTGTGTGAAGCGAGCTCAAAGCTTCAGGACTCTATTATCTATCACTTGTGTTATTTCCCTTCCCTAGGATGGCGATTTCATATTTTATTAGAAATGACAGCTCTATTATTAACAAGGTGAAACATGCACGCACACACACACACACAATTCAGCCAGGGGGGAGATTCGAGGAATGGTTTCAAGCAGCAGGTATTATGGGATATGAAGGTTTAGTTGGCAAGACAAGAAGCGGCTGGATCTGGAACTGTATTGTGTCAGTTCAATGGTCTATTAAAACTGACACGGCAGTACAATTACCACCAATTATTTTATCACTGTGTCGATGCCATTTCAAGCTAAAAATTGTGCTAAGATTTACCTTGAGGGTTCTTCCTATTAGGGATGGGATTTTTGTGTTTTTGTACTACAGGTGCCATAACTCTGCTTTCTGGGAGTTATATCTACCTGACCGACACTTCGCACTGGGGCAGAAAACAGGAATGTTAGGCAGAGCTAGGTCTAGCTAAGTCTCCAAGCCTTCTAATGTAGGCATTTATCTCAGGTGCATCACATGCTGGTATTTGTAAAGTGTCTGTAAGGAAGATTTTAAAAACTCAGAGAATAATCGTACATATTTATAGCCCCCAAAAATCCAAAAGACTCACCCCTACTTCCCATTGCGATGACAAGAGACAATGTAGACTTGTAACAAAGCCTTCTTGGTTCTGAATCTTTGGAACTCCCTCCCAATTGAACCATGTCTTGCTAACTGGATGAAGTTTGAAGGTCTTTCTGTTCAAAGCTACCTTTGACTGATTAAACACATCAGAACAATTTCAAAAGTCATTCCTAGACTTCTGTTTCCCATGTGCTCACCTGTAACTCTTTAAAAGATGGAGGAAGGAGCTCACTAGTCAATGAACAACATTAAAAGAGGACATGGTTGAGGAACTGAACCTCCCTGCATCACTTGGAGGACTCTTTGAATAGACTGATGATGGCAAACCTTGGCTCTCCACTCCAGGTGTTCTTGGACTGCCATTCCCAGAAGCCCAAGTCAGCACTCCCTGTGGGTCAGGGCTTCTGGGAATTGAAGTTCCATAGCACCTTGAGTGCCAAGGTTGGCCGTCGCTGGTCTACAACATTGCCTTTAACATCAGCTGTTGGTGACGTCCCAGGAGGAACATAGGCCCTCTTTAGGTAATCATCTAGCCCTGGCTCCACCATTCAACAGGACATGACCAGTGATCAAAATGCCTAGATCCATAATGGCAAACCTTGGCACTCCAGACGTTCTTGGACTTCAATTCCCGGAAGCCCAAGTCAGCACTCCCTGTGGATCAGGGCTTCTGGGAATTGAAGTCCAAGAACATCTGGAGTGCCAAGGTTAGCCATAACTGGAATAGACTGAGGATTGGAGTCCCTAAATGCAAGACCAACATGCTCAAGTGAGAGCTGCTGGTGGACAACAACATGCTGTGTGAATGTGGAGAGATACAGAATCCGGCTCATTTGCTGGTCACTACCAGAAACATGTACCAACATGGATTTAATTTTGGCCAATGACAAAGTCAAGAAGGTGGCTTCATTTGGGCAGTTTAGAGTTTGAGCTGGACACGAAAGAAGAAACACCTGGAACTCATATCTTGTTTCTATCTTTTTTTTTTTCTATGCCTTCCTTCATATTTTAGGGCTATCCTCTAGGACAGGCCTAAAATGTGGCATTATAAACCTCCTCACAGGTTTGTGCAGAAGATGAAAAATGGAGGAGGAAATCATTTCTGTTGCTCTGAACCCCCGGAATAAGAGTAAAACTTCTTTTCTAAAATTAAATAAAGTAAATCAATATTTTCTCCACCACATAATCAGAAGTCTAAAGAATAACACGCATTTAATTTTGGCTCTGCACAGATAGTTCCGAGTAAACTGCTCTTCATATGAAATGATTAGTTTTTTCCACAGTACATTAAAATCAAAAGTTTTAATAAAGAAACACGGTAATTGTGTTCCTATAATTTTGCTGATTGCAGGACACAGCTTGCATCTCTCTAAATTACCGTTTACAAAGGCATTATTTGGAATCTCTCCCATCTTTCCCCCTCTCCATACCCAGCCATGTGACAATTGCTTTGGCAGAAGAAAATTAATCCACCTTGAATCTTTGCTGTTTCTCGCAATTGGCTTCAAACTCTTCCCCATCAACTTGTTTTTTGGAAGTCAGGTGAGCATAGGAACTTCATCCAGGGGTGTTTGTGTGAAAGTGTCTTGTTCCCGCACAGAGAAATGTTCACTCTTTAAGGTAGGGATTCTCAACCTGCAGCCCAGGGGCCAGATGCAGCCTGCAGCAGCATTTCATGTGGGCCCCCACTGCCTCCACCACCATGCCTGTCAAGTTTTGGATTTGGAAATAAGGGAAATTTCCCGGCAAATACGGGATACTTGACAGCGATGCTTATCCTGCGCTGCCCTCCAATGGTGGCAATAGGGCATTGCAGTCTAATTAATAAGGGATGATGGCAGGGAAGAGGGTAAAATAAAGGGTTTTCCCAGCCAATAAGGGATACTTGATAGCTCTGCTTATCCTGTGCTGCCCTCCAATGGTGGCAATAGGGATTGCAGTCTAATTGATAAGGAATGGCGGCGGGAAAGAGGGTAAAATAAGGGGTTTTCCCGGCCAATAAGGGATACTTGACAGCTATGTCCACCACACCCAGAAGTGCCATGTGGTGGAGGAAGGACAAAATGGCTGTCCGGCCCTCGAAGCTGTCTGAGGGAGTGTGACCCACCCCCACTCCCAGCTTAAAATGGTTGAGAACTCCTGCTTTAAGGTAAATGTCAACCTTGCTCAAAAGCTAGTCATATCCGACTCTAGAGGTCAGTGCTCATCTCTGTTTATAGCTAAAGAGCCAGTGCTGTCTGTGTCTGCAGACTTTTTTGTGGAGATTGTGGACATGTGACAGGCATGACTAAACACAGAACGCAGTGATACCTATTTATTTACTTGCAATTTCTTGCTTTCAAACTGCTAGGTTGGCAAGAGCTGGGACAGAGACGGAAGCTCGCTCCATCATGCAGCACTCAGGTCTCAAACTGCGGACCTGCCAACCTTCCAGTCATCAAGTTGAGTGTCTTAACCACTAAGCCACTGCTGTCCAAATACTTTTTAAGACTTTCTGTTAAATAAAAGCAGGAAGGCTCTGGGAATTTTCATTTTCAAAGAACAAGGAAGGAAATAAAACATACTCAACATATTTCTGTGTAGCCTATCTCCTATTTCCCAGCATTTTGTCCAAGGAGGGCAAGGAACCGTAGAACAGTGGAACTGAGTATGACCTTAAGGTTCCTCCACCTCTGTCGTTGCAGAAAAGCCAACAGGTAAAGCATATTTTTCCCTGTAATTGGACCACCCACTACTGTTTAAAAACCTCCAATGAAGGAGAACAGTTTGTGTCCACCAGTTCAGTCTGACTCTCTGGAGCACTAGAAAACAACCTTGCTCCATTCTTCATGTGTCTTCAGACATCTGAAGATGATTAGCTGTATCACATCTCCATGGCTTCTTCTTGAGATCCCCCCAATTGTTCCTCAATGAGTTTTGTTTCCAGATCCCATATTGTCATCTTGCTCATTCTCCAGCCCAGTGGTGGCCAACCTTGGCACTCCAGCTACTCTGGAACTTGATCAGCAGGAGTGCTGACTTGGCCTTCTGGGAATTGAAGTCCAAAAAACACCTGGACTGCAAAGGTTCGCCATCACGGCTACAGCCCATCCACATCCTTCTCAAATGGTGGCACACGCAACTAGACACAACACTCCAGATGTCATCTGAACCAAACAGGATAAAGTGTTGCTATTACAGAGGGGTTTGGAGAAATGATAACTCCTTAGCCCTCAATTTTGGCACACACTAAGCATGCTGCAACAATAAATAGTATTGTTTTGCGTTGTCATGTATCTGATATACCTGAGTCGGACTTGTATCATTTTTCATAACAATACCAGCAGTGAGAAGCAATGTGGTTAAAGTGGCACATCCGTTCACATATGGTGGCACTGTCTTCAGTTCTGGGAATTGTTCTCATAATGTTCTACAGAGGAGAGGAAACTATAAATCAGGCCACTGTTACGTCGAACCTGTAGAAAAGCACTGCAGAGTAATCTGGCTGTTTCCCTAAAAATTCCCAGGTGGCTCCTACACCTGGAGGTGTGTGGTATCCGCGCACACAATTGGCATACTGGCCCTGACAGAACCCCGGTGATGGGTGATCGCCTCGTTACCAGGGGTTCCTGAAGGGACAGAAATTGGGGGAGCGGAATATTAGATAGGGTTTAATTCACCCACAGCTGACCTGACAAGCAGCTCGGACAATAGGAAGCTAATGACTAACTCGCTAGTCATGTAATGGGTAATCTCACACCTGCGGATTACCTTAAATCCTAAAACCAATACCAGCCACATGTTTACCCCAGATAGCTTGGAACAATGGAGTTCCCCTGTCATTGATTAAGTTAGTTAATTAACTCCCCTGAAGAGTTTCCCAATTAACTCATGTAAACATGGCATATGGATTCTGCCAGATCGCAGTTCTTTTGCATGCAGCCTGTACATGATAAATACTGATGATTTGCCTCATTAAATCACTGGTCTTCGCTCCATCTTGCCTCTTGTCTCATTGCTTGACCAGTCTCCTCCGGGACCCAACCGCCGCTTCGCGGCCCCGATCCAACAGGTGGAATTGCTCTATCCTTCCTTAGGGTTGCTTGTGTTGCACTGGATCCACACCTAAGTTACAGTCAAAGTCGATTCACTGAGATGGATGACGCTTCTAGTCATGACTATTATAAAAGAGAATTAATTTAAACAGGTACATTCTGAAAATGGTTTGTGAAGCAAGCAGTGTTATGTACCATTGTGTTTTCTAACCTATATCCATTATTCTGAATGTTATGAGCAAAAAATGGCGGTGAAGGAATCTCCGAGCCCATCAACTTATAATGTAAATAACTCAATTATACATTGGGGAATTGTAGGTAATATACCACTGAACTGCTCTTGACTTTTGAAAGGACTGATACTTAAACATAATGGAAGCTAGGAGACCAGCTATAAGCAATTAAATTAATTGCTTATAGAACTTAAAAGGCAGGGGAAGGGAGGGTGGTCTTTGCATTGTCTACCTAATTTGCATGGATGTATAACACACTTCAAGCAATTAATGTGTATTATTTATTTATTTTTCTGATTGATATTGTATCAGATTTATATTGGTATGTTTGTTTGTTTCCTCTTCTCAGGAATGAAGCTCAGAATTTTTTTCTTCTAAGCCTTAAATATGGCAGAGGCACACGGGGGCGGGTGGTGGTGGTGCAACTTCCAAGATTTGCATTAGGAAACCTGGCCAAAAGGAGATCGATAAGGTAGGAGAAAAACCATTTGAGGCATACAATGTAAGATGTACTGTTAGGAAATTAAAGCGTATTGATTCCAGAAGATCATGTAATTAATAAAAACTCATCACAGTTCATAGAACAGAATCCACTTTATTCTCTGGTCACGAATGCCAGTATTCATTCAATTTAATAAGTCAATATCTTCCCCCAAAAAATCAAGAAATCAAACTCATGAACATCAAAGCCGTTCTGGTAAACGTGGCTTTTCAACAGGTTCTTCCTCAGGATTTCTAAAGGTAATATATAATAATAAGTACAATGAATGTATGATCCGAAAGAAGCAAGATATACATACAATTATCCATATAAACACAACAATTTATACCATGTATCAAATAGTCTTATGTTCTTAATTAGTAAGGGCAGACTTTGATACATGGTATAAATTGTTGAAAAGCCAAGTTTACCGGAACGGCTTTGATGTTCATGAGTTTGATTTCTTGATTTTTTGGAAGATATTGACTTATTAAATTAAATGAATACTGCCATTTGCGACCAGAGAATAATGTGGATTCTGTTTTATGAACTGTGATGAGTTTTTATTAATTACATGATCTTCTGGAATCAATACGCTTTAATTTCCTAACCGTACATCTTACGATTTTATGCCTCAAACGGTTTTTCTCTTACTTTATTGAACTTTTGCACCGTTTGGCCACCAGAGGAGTTCTAAGCAGAACCGTTTATAATTTTCAGAGTTTTACAAACAAATTACATTTATCGTTATGTTGGTCAAAGCAAAGTTTCTTTCCTAAGGGCTTGACGGAATATTTACTGATTCCTTTAATAATTGCTCTTGAATTAACATATTTGAGGGAACCGAACTTTATGTCAATGGCTATCTTGCCAAATATTCCCTTTGCGATCATTCTGCTTCCATTTTGCTCTTGTTGCCCCAATGTTGTGTGTGTGTGTGTGTGTGTGTGTGTTATCCATGTGATTCCATCGGGATAGTCATACAGGAAACCGTCCGGATTTTGCAACATTCAGCAAATGCAAATGATATGCAGAGCAAAACCAACCGAGATCAGTGCCGGCAAAGAGAAACCCTGAAGGAAATGATGAGGTGAGGGAATAAAATCAAGCCAAAATTATTAGGCTTGGATCATAGATGAGAGATGGGCTAGAACAGGGGTTCCCAAACTTTTCAAGCCGGGAGCTGGACCATGCTCTCTCAGTCAGCGTTGAGGGCAACATGGCCATTTTGCACTACCTGCACGATGCAGGTGACAATTTTGTCCCAATAGCTTCAAATGTGCAGCCATTTTGTCTCTTGAATGCATTTGGAGGTGTGTGGGGCCACATGAAATGGTGCCATGGGCTGGATCCAGCCTATGGGTCTTAGGTTGGGAACCCCTGGGCTAGAACAACAAGAGAGCGAGAGAGGTGGTCACAACAATGTACACACAGCTGCGTAATTCTTCTTAGCTGAGCTCTAGTTTTCCTTGTGTCCATAAAGAGTGCAACAGCAACAATTTCTGCATAAATTTGTCATCTCTGTGTAGTCTATTGCCTAGTGGATTTGTGGTTTGCCCTTTCTCTATGACCCACCAAAACCAAAGTTATCTTTAGCAGGAGCAGAAAAGAACACTTTATCAGGTAGATCCTTATCCTATAGGTAGAGCTTCGTTCTAGAATAGGGTTCCTCAAACTTGGTTCTCAGTCTTCAATTCCCAGAAGCCCAAGTCTGCACAGAAGCCAAAGTCTTCAATTCTCAGGGCTTCTGGGAATTGAAGTCCGAGAACGCCTGGAGAGCAGAGTTTGAGGAAACCTGTTCTAGAAACTGAAAAGCAAAAATGCTTGACAAATTCTTCATTCCTGACAACTCAGCCTTTCTCAACTTGATAAGTCCACTTCCTGAGCATTTTTCAAGCCCACTTGTGAACCACTTTGAGTCGCCTTCGGGCTGAGATAAAGCGGTATATAAATAAAACTTTATTATTATAATAATACAGTAAAACCCCGGATTATGACGGAGGTCCGTTCCAACAGCCTCTGTTGTAACCCAGAAAAAATTGTAACATCCATAGGGATAGCAGAGTCGTAGGCTATGTTGGGCACCCAGAATATTTCTTTTGGGAACACCCGGCAGGGTGGACCTTCGATCCAGCGTCCTGCTATGCCTTAATGAGCACTCCTCACCCTAGCCTGATACGCTGGAGTACAGGGACAGAGTAGCCTTCTGCATATGGCAGGTAATATTAATCACTTGGCAGAAGCTAGGCTTCTTAGTGCTGATGCCTATGACACACAGCTTATGACTTGCTACTCCCCCTCCTCCCCTTAACAGACAGAGCAATCCCTCTCACCGACTTCTGGAAGGCTTCCAGTGTTGAAGCGATGAGGACAAGTGGAGCCACTTCTGCTCTGCTGGGTTTCCTTCTCCTTCTTTACAAAGGCAGGCAAAACACGACTGGCTTTTGAAGATTTATTGAAGGAAACACAATACTGGATACAGATCTTAAATTAATCTACACTACATAAAACACAAGCTAATAAAACAAATAAGTGAAATAAAATCTTGCTAGCTCCCTAGCAGGCTCAAGCTTCTTGGTTTGGGGCGGTTTTGCCCCTCATGGCTGAGTGTTAGCCCCGAAGAGCCATGTTGAGGAGCTGTCGGACAAAAGCTCCCGCTGAAATCAAGATTGTGGTGTTCAGAGACAAGGGTTTCACCCTTGCTCCAGAAATGCCCCCTGAGTGCTCAGATTGGACTCCTTTTATTGAGAAAAGGTGCTTTGGAATGTGGTGATCTAATGGGAAAGCACGTATGTTCCCATGGGAATGGGACGTGCTGTCCTCGTGGACAGTTTGCAGGTGCAAGTGCCATCTGTTTGGCATGTGCCCCCCACCCACCCACCTTTGCATTCCCTGGGAAAGTTCCGTTCTGCAGGTGTCCTGGCAGTTAGAGTTTGATTGACATGAGTGGAGACATCATCTCCCTTGTGGTGTGGTCAACTGGTCTAGCTGTCACTCAGTAACCTCGTGGTACTGCAGGTGTTTCTTGGAATGTGTCCAGCCCTGGACACTTACTTTTCCCTCCTCCCTTTGGGGAGGCAACTATTCTAGCTATGCATCACTGTCATGTCAGACTAACAGCCTGGCATTCCAACGTGCTTTAAAATAAGAGCTGGCTTTCTAAGCCTAAGGAAACTACAATATGTGTCTTAACACTACATGGATCAAATGTCACCTTAAAATCAAGACAAGGTTGCATGTGGAAACCACGACAAGGGATGCATTGGAAAGTAAAATAAATGGTCCTGAATTTATTGTTGTAAACCAAAACAAATACATTAAAAATTTGTAAACCACGACGGCATTTTAGGATTTGCCATTGTAAACTGGAGCAAACTCAAACTGAGGTGGTTGTAACCTGGGGTTTTACTGTACCACCCTAATTGTAAGGCAAGCTACCATGAGCAAACCCACATAATTTTATATACTCACACAAAATAATTGCAGAAGGACTAGCTCCTATTTTTAAAATGTGCAGAAAAAACCAACCCTATCTACTTGCTAGCAATTTAAGACTTCCCTGTTACAGATGATTGGTTGGTTGGTTGGTTGGTTGGTTGGTCAGTCAGTTGGTTGGTTGGTTGGTTGGTTTGTTGAGTGACTTGTTGGTTACATTTTAATCTACTATTGTTTTTACTTTTACTTGACGTTTGATTGGTGGCTTGTATCACTGTTACTGCCTTCCTGTCTCTATATAAGTTGCTACCTTGTCCCTGTTTTCCCCAGTCTGATTTAGTCTGATATCATGTTTGATGCAATCTGAACTGAGCTATAATAAATATCTTGTTGGCTAACCCCCGACCTGCTGTGGCCTTGCATTTAATACTCGGACTCAACACAAGTTGAGCTTATTAACCACTGAGCCACTGCAGCTCCTTGTGACTCCATGGGAAGCTATGACCTTGTTTCAAAACTGTACTATTTCCACCCTCCTCCTGAATGGGTGCTACCTTTGGGAGCTTCTATGCTTCTTCCGTTCGCACCTTTTTCCAGCACCTCTGCTGCTGTTTATCATTGTCCTCAAGCCTTGTTCCTTCTGTGCGCTAAGCACACCTATCAATAACTATAGATGAATAATCACATCATTAGTCAGCCGGTGTTGATTGATGCTTTGCTATCATAATGTGGCAACTTTTACTGCCAAGCAGAAATTGCCAGATGTCTCTTAGTTTTAAGAGAACATTCTTTGTTTTGGAGCAGCCCTTGCGCCAAAGAAGATGCAAAGCTAAGAAATGCAGGTACCGTAGGGCTATTTAGTATCCCAGATGAGCCGCCCAGTTGTGGAGACCACGTCCAAAGGATTGGCTTCACTTCCTGTGAATGCAGGAAATGAAATCACCAGGGAGGCACTGAAACTCTGGAACAAACCCTTCGAAGACTTCTGCAAGATTAACGGCTTTCATTTATGCAACACGCATCAGATCAAAAGACCTCCGAGCATGAATGAAATTATGCAAATGTCTCCCTCTTCCATTTCAATGCCATCTTTGGTTTCATTCATTGAACAGCACAGGATGGGACGGTTGGTTGGTTTGAATTTCCACCCACCCCACCCACCCACAGAGGTCTGTGTTGAATAAATTAATTTCAAGATGATGATGAAAACTGGAAAATATTGGCCATATTGTTAAGGAAAAACCATGCAAACTTGTGTAAATTAGATAATCCTTTTATGTGGGGTGAAAAAACAGTCTACACCAGGGATTCTCAACCTGAGGCCCACCAGCCAGATGTGGCCCACACTGGCATTTCTGTGGCCCACTACCACCTCCATACCTGGAAGTCCCATGTGGTGGAGGCAGAGCAAAATGGCCGTCCGGTCTCCGAAGCTGAGGGAGCATGACCCAGCCCCTGGCTTTAAAAGGTTGAGAACTCCTGGCCTACACAAATAAGCCTCACAAGGACATGGGTTTATTGCACAGTCAACAAGTTTGAAACTAAAGTTTTGCTATTTTGAGTTCAAGATGACTTTCAACCCACGAATGCACTTGGGACCTAGATATTTATGGGGAGCCCTCCTCCACCCTATATTTCTACCCATTCATTAATGTCTACTGGGGATGCAACCTGTGGGTCCTATCACTGACTACAGTAGCCTACTAGGCTATGCAGAAGATGTTCTCAGCTATACTTTCTTAGCCATGAAACAGCCTTTCCTTGGGAGCCCAACTAATAACTTGTATTGTTATTATTATTCTAGCACCCAATTCAAAACTGGCTGTCTGCCAGAGCCTCATCAGCTTCCAAGCACTTCAGAAAATCCCCCACTCTCTTCCCAGTGTCCATGTATTCATGGAGTCACAGTCCAAGAAAGTAACTTTCTTCAAGTTTTGGTAGACCCTAGAAAAGCCAGTATCAAGATAATAATAATAATTTCATGTCAGAAATTATTCTGTTTTAAAAGGAGTTTTGTGGAAGAAATTCCACATCAGTGAATACCCAAATGAGGCTTCTTTCATGTCCCCAAGATCCCCCGGACCCATCCTCCGTAGCGCCTCCTTTGTAGTGTGGACCAGGCGCTCTACTTGGCCATTTGTGGCAGGGTGAAACGGAGCGGAGGTCACATACCGAATCACATTCTGTTCGAAGAATGCCCGGAATTCGGCGGACGTGAATGTGGTTGCGTTATCTGAAATTAATACATCGGGCAGGCCAAAACACATGAACACCCTCCTCAGGTGTTTGACTGTGGCTGCGGAGGACATGTTTCGCACTGGAATGACCTCCAGTCATTTCGAGAACGCATCAACCACTAACAGGAACATTGTACCCCAGAAAGGCCCCTCAAAATCCATGTGGACCCTTGACCATGGTCTGCGGGCTGTGTCCCACTCCCTGGGGGGTAATCTGTGCTCCTCGGCCCATGAGTGTTGGCAACTCTCACACGCACCCACCAAGTGCTCTATGTCCCTATCTATGTTGGGCCACCAGAAATAGCTTTTTGCCAGAGCTTTGGACTTCACAATCCCCGGGTGCCTCATGTGGAGCAAACAGAGCACCTTGGCTCGAAAAACCTTGAGAATTACCATCCTCTGCCCCCAGAGGAGGCATCCTCTCTCAAGAAAAAGCTCGAAACGTTTCCTGAAAAATGATGCATGTTCCTCGGATGGGGACGTTGCAGGCCAGTCCTTCTTTACCCATGCCAACGCCTGGGACAGAAACTTATATTTGTTGGTTGCCTTGGCAATGTCTGCAGACACGATTGGGGGGAATCGAGAGATTCGATGAGCAGCACCTGGTGATCTTGCTCGACCTCGCACTCAGGTTCTCCCAATTCTGGAAGGGGGGAACCTGGAAAGTGCATCCGCATGAGCGATGTCTTTCCCTGGGCGGTGCACCAGCGTGAACTGGTATGCCTTTAAGAAAATTGCCCACTGCAGCATTCGTGGGGACAGGATCTGGGGAGTGGGCTTGGCCGTGACAAAAATTCCCAGGAGGGGCTTGTGGTCTGTGACAATAGTGAACTCCCTCCCATCCAAGAAGTCATGGAATTTCTTTGTCCCTGCAATGATCGCGAGGGCTACCCTGTCTGTCTGGGCATAGTTGCGCTCCGCTTTTGAGAGGGATCTCGAGTAGAACGCAATCAGTACTCCGCCACAGATTCTCCAGGTTGTTGGTCTCGCAGGCTGAACGCCAATCTCGCCGGGAACACGGACACCTTTGGGTGGGAATGTGCCCGCAGGGCAGCAAGGATTTCAGCCAGTGGTACCATCTTGAGTACCCTCGGCATCAGGAGGTTCCTTGCCAGTTCCAGGGTTGGCAGCCCACACTGAGCCAGTAGGCAGGCTCGCCTTTGTGCTTCATCTTCGATCTTCTCTGCATCCATCGCATATAGGAACTGCTCCTCGTAGAAGTCCCATGACTCCAGCTGGGAGATATCGAACAGAGAGAGGGTGACCCTGTGGGATGCCATTATCCCACCTTCATTGCCAATTTGATGTAGGCAGATTGATTGCACACGAGCTGGCAGATGGGCTAAACACTACTTTATTGTAACATGGTCAATCTGTACATGAGGCAATGGCGGAGCCTTGCCTCTTTATATATGGTACCTGATACATTTGAATCTCGCCCGAAGGCACCTATTGGTTACAGTATTGGTGACATCTTCCTGACGTAATGCATACCTGGCATAGTTTTACCTGTGGCGGGAATGTTTCCCGCGTTAGTTACTCATTGGGTGAATTGGAGCCACGTGAGCTCCATCAGCTGCGCTAATGGCGAGCAGCTGAACTGCATGTATACACAACACTCACCTTTGGCAAGTATATAATTAACAATGACTCCCTTAATGTAAGAGCTGGTGGACATCTCATTAAATATCAGTCAAAACAGGTTTGGGCCATTGAACCTCATTTTTGAAAGTGCATTTTTCAGCCACCTGCCCATTCTAATTAGGGGAGCAAAATGACTGCAGCCCTTTTAGGATGCTCATGCTCACTTGAACATTATCGGCCACTGAGAAATTTCAAAAGCTTTCCCCTGTGTCTCTGCCCATTATCCCCTCCCTCCACTACTCTTGTCAAAAGGGAAAGACCAGGCGTGGGGTAGTGAGAAAGGTGGGCTTTGAAAACCTCTTGCAGCGGTGGGCTAGCTTCAAAGGAAAGAAGAGGAAAGGTGGCCTCAAAGGTGCCACGTGCGCCATTTGCAGCCCAGTGGGGACGGGCACTCCTTCGCTATTAATGGCCTCTTCCTAGCCATCGATTTGGCACCTGGGAAGTCAATTGCGAAGAGTACAGCTCAAGAGTTACTGGGATCCGCCCATCCATTTGCCATTCGGAAGGCCATGTTTATCCAGCCCCGTCCAAACTTTTGACAGCTCGGCTGCGCTCGGGATCCCACAGCTTTGGAGAAGAGAAGCCAATCTGCCCTTATTTCATTTTTCCAAATGAAACATTTTTATTTATTTATTTATTTACACTTATCCCGCCCTTCTAGGGAAAAAATCATCCCTACTCAGGGCGGTGAGATGACAAGCAATTTTGTGCATTATTCACACATTGTTGTTATTATTATTATTTGGAGGGGAAGCAATACTCATGTTTTTGTTTTGCAAAAGAAATTCAGAAGTTTTCAGCACATAACCAGTGTGGAAAAATCCCCCACCCACCCCCCATTGCTTATATAAGGGCTAGCCTGGGTTTTAGTGGTTGTTGAAGAGGGCATGTTACGGGTATTTTAATGGTTTTAATGTTTTTAGATAAGTTTCTTGATGCTATTGTTAGGGAATGTTTTTATATTTACACTTGTGAGCTGCCTGGAGTCGCCTCGGCAAGAGGGCGGCAATACAAATATGAACAAATAAATAAGTAAGTAAATGACTCAGTAGCTAAATTCATTAAAACCAACATTGTGTATGTGTGTGAGAGAGAAAGAGATTAAGAAGAGGAAAGGAGAGAAAAAGACAATTTACAACAGTGCCCATTTATAACACTGGTTGGTTATTTCCATGCAATGGCATAAGTTGCATTGGTCAATTGCTGCTAATCAACAGGCTGCTGTTAATGCCCTGCATGTGAGGCTATTTGCATGGGCTGGCACACTGCAAGGGGTAAGCGGCCACTCTTTAATTAGTGGCAGTTCACCACTGCAATGTTTCTGCTGGCATAAGTGGCTCAAGTGGCTAAGAAGATGCTGACTGGAAGGCGGGAGGTAATCAATTTGATTCCTGAGTACTGCAGGATGGAATGAGCTCCCGCCTCTGTCCTAGATCCTGCCAACCTAGCAGTTCGAAAGCAACGAATTGCAAGTAGATAAATAGGGACCACTTCGGTGGGAAGGTAAACAGCCTTCCGTGCATTCCGGTGTCTAGTCATGCCAGCCACATGTCCACGGAAACAGCTGCAGAAGCAGACAGCACTGGCTCTTCGGCTATGAAACAGAGATGAGCACTGAACCATAGAGTCGGATATGACTGGCCTACCTTTAAGTAGCAAATAGAATTTGTTCTCCTGATTTTATCCCATGGGAAGTCGCCAGCCAGGGCAGAACGCTAGCGTGCATTAAGATATGCAGCGCCAGGTTTGTCAGATTTCTCTAAATCCCCAGAAAAGAAATGATGAAATGAATCGTTATTCTTGCATTTTTCTTTTTCTGCTTTTGCTGAAGTGAAAATAAGATCTTTGGAGCTTTCATTCCTAAACAAAGGAGGGGAAAAGAATTATTTTATATGCTGACAGAAAGACATGACTGCAGGAGAGGATATTTAGAGAGTCCTTTTCTTCCTAGACTATCCATAAATGGATTTCCTTGAATACAATAAAGTATTGTTTTCTTCTTGCACGTTTACTCCTTTCCCAGATGCTGATTTCCTCTGCAATATGTTAAATAAATAACTAAATCTGCAGTAGCCACAGGCACAAGCAGAAATGCCAGAGCAAGCTGGCTTATACTTACTTAATTGGTGGGGACTGTGGTTGCTTCATGGTTAAGATGCTGGACTTGTTGACTGGAAAGTCAGCAGGTCAGTTTGAGACCAGAGTGCTGCACAACCAAGTGAGCTCCCGTCGTCTGTCCCACCTCCTGCCAACCTGGCAGTTCAAAAGCAAGAAATTGCAAGTACATAATAGGGACCACTTCGGTGAGAAAGGTATGCAGCGTTCCCATGCACTCTGGTGCTTAGTCATGCCTGCCACATGTCCACGGAAATGTCTGCAAACGCAGACAGCGCTGGCTCTTTGGTGATAAACAGAGATGAGCACTGAACCCTAGAGTTGGATACGACTGGCTTTTGAGCAAGGGCAAACTTTGTCTTCACATTACTTACTTCGTTCACAAATTAAGGAGTGAAAAAGATGAAGTGGTGCTACAACCTATTGTAATGGCAGACCCTGTTGGTGAGAAACCAGTGGAGAATTCCTCCTCCTCCTCCTCAAAGCAGATGATTTTAAAAAATATCATTTTCCTGTCATTTTCCATCGCTGCCACCACTCAAGGGTGCTTTAACTATGCACTTCCTGCCTTAGCGGGAACATTAGGCTATAACAGTGGTGGCAAACCTATGGCACGTGGGGCACTCAAAGCCCTCTCCATCACCACAGCACAGAGTTCACCCCGCCCCTCTGCCCAACAGCCCAATGGGAGCCCTTCCTCCCCCCCCCCCCAGAACAGAGTCCACCCTGCCCCTCTGTGGCGAGGGTGGCAGCCTGCTGAGTTTGGGCACTCGGTCTCTATAAAAGGTTCGCCATCACTTCTATATGATGTCTGAGGTCCCTTCCGGGGCTCTCATGCCATGATTTGATCACTGCTGATCCTCCTGCCCTCTCCTTCCTGCGCCGAACCCCCTTTAAAAGCCATTTCTGCAAGTCTCCATCATGGCATTCATAAATATTATTTATCTAGCCTTGCCATCCCATATTAATGTTAACATTTATCCCAGTCCAGTCCTTCAGGCAGGATGACATTAAAGACAAACACAGTTTTAGCAGGGAGAACGGCCGCCAGCCGCCAGAATTGCCTGCTTTTAAAAGTTCAGATTAAACTATACAGTCGCGGCAGAAGAAAGAACACAGTGGGGCGGGGGGGGGAGAAGGCACATCACGACATTAGCAAAGCGAAAGAAGCGTTTCCCTTTGAGCCACAGCTTCTGCCACTTACACGGCGCATTAGAGATCAGATCATTAGAAGGCTGACACTCACCTGTTCGGTCATAACTGACATGTCTTGAGCAATTATGGAGGAGCGAACACGCATTGGTAAAGACTTTGTAAATGCCGTAATGGAGTGGGAAAGATTCAGAGCCAATGGTGGGCAGAGTAAGGCCATATCGGCCTGATTTATATATTAGCCAGCGGTGGCTTAGTGGTTAAACTGCTAAACTTGATGATGATGATGATGATGATAATAATAATACTAATAGTTTACTTGTACCCCACTCTTCAAGTGCACGCACCACTCAGAGCGGCTTCCAACAATAAATAATAAGCAATATACCATACAAGATAATAAGAATACAATAGATATAAGCATATCATACATAAGATTACAATTTTTTAAAAAATCACATCAAGAAAATAACACATACATTATAAAGAAAATTGCAAAATTAAACCAGCCACAAAAGTACTGCAAGGTTCAAACGTCCATGAGGGTAGCTGATTGAGACACGGGTGCTGCATGACGAAGTGAGCTCCTGTTGCCCATCCCGGCTCCTGCCAACCGAGCAGTTCGAAAGCAAGAAATTGCAAGTAGATAAAAGGGACTGTGGTGGCTTAGTGGCTAAGACGCTGGCCTTGATGACTTGGAGGTTGGCAGGTCAGTAGTTCGAGACCCGAGTGCTGCATGATGGAGGGAGCTTCTGTCTCTGCCCCAGCTCCTGCCAACCTAGCAGATTGAAAGCAAGAAATTTCAAGTAGATAAATAGGGACCACTTCAGTGGGAAAGGTAACAGTGTTACGTACACTCTAGTGTCTAGTTATGCCTGCCACATGTCCATGGAAACGTCTGCAGACGTAGACAGGCCTGGCTCTTTGTCTATAAAGAGGTGAGCACTGAACCCTAGAGTTGGATACAACTGGCTTTTGAAAAAGGGAGACCTTGACCTTCCCAGATCTGGGATCCAGGTTGAGTTAAACTATTAAAATAGGCGCAATTCCCTTGGACAAGAGGGACGAGGCTGTCCCTTCCGTCCCGTTTTCCAAATGTCAGTGGCAGCAAACCCCCTTTAAACAATGAATTATTGAGCATTAAAACATGAAGGGGAAATTAGTTAATCATTAAATCTGAAAAGGCCATTTCAACATACTAAACATGGCTGGAAATGAATCAAAATAACCAAAGCCCTAAATTGTCAAATAATAATAATAATAATAATATTGTTGGTGCCTATTCCTTACCGTAAGGCATTTTAAAAGGGTTGTTGACAATTATAAGGAACTGAGTGGAACCAATGCTTTTTATTGAATTATGCATACTCGTTCCTCTCCCGCACCCCCTCTTTGCCTGGTTTAAAGGCTGATCAGGCCAGCAAGAGACTCTTAGTTGAAGAAACACCTTTGTAAATTATGGTTTAAACAAATTGCAAATGCAGACACATACAATTTTAAAAATTAGTCTCTTGATCTTTCACTAGAGCCGAGATCTTTCCAACAGATTGGAGAATTCTTGAGTTTTCTTCCCATGACGCATAGGTAACAGTAAATGTCGCACTTGCTCGAAAGCCAGTCGTATCTGTCTCTAGGGTTCAGTGCTCATCTCTGTTTACATCCAAAGAACCAGCACTGCCTGCGTCTGCAGACGTTTCTGTGGACATGTGGCAGGCATGACTAGAGACCGGAGTGCATGGAACACTGTTTACCTTCCCACCAAAATAGTACCTATTTATCTACTTGCAATTTCTTGCTTTCAAACTTCTAGGTTGTCAGAAGCTGGGACAGAGACGGGCACTCAATCCATCATGCAGCACTTGGGTCTCGAACTGCTGATCTGTTGACCTTCCAGTCATTAAGCTCAGCATCTTAACCACTAAGCCACCACAGTCCATCCCATGATGAATAGATAGTTTGAAACAGAACCTCAGCCACAGTGAGATTTCTACACATCCCTACCTGATACTACACAATCCATAGCTATTTTGGATTATGTTTCTAACCCAACCAGAAACCACAATTCCTTTGTGGCTTCCAATGAAAGGTAGAATTCTACAGCAGACTTACCCATAAGAACATAAGAACAGCCTTGCCGGAACAGGCCACAGGAGCCCATCCAGTCCAGCCTTCTGTCTCACACAGTGGCTCACCATTGGCTTCAGGGTATTATTCCCAAGGAGATGCCTTCATCTGCTTAGGATTCATTCCCTGGAAATGGCATTGAGAGATATCCTGCCTCTCTCTCCAATCCGGAGGTTGTCCTTAGGGATCCATTATTATAGCCATTGATCCCCTTGTCCTCCATGAACTTGTCTAATCCTTTCTTGAAGCGGTCAAGACTGACAACTGTCACCACTTCTTCTGGCAGGGAGTTCCATAGACCAGGGATCCTCTGGGTGAAAAAGTACTTTCTCTTATTTGTTTGAGAACTAGTACCCAAAAGTTTCATGGGGTGTCCCCTAGTTCTAGTGTTATGCGATAGGGAAAACAGTTTTTCCTTCTCTACTTTGTCCACACCGTGCATGGTTTTATAAACTTCAATCAGGTCACCTCTTAGACGCCGTCGTTCAAGAGTGAAGAGGCCCAACCGTTGCAGCCTCAGATGGTAAGGAAGGTGTTCAAGTCCCCTAATCATTCTGGTTGCCCTCCTCTGCACTTTTTCCAGCTCCATAATATCCTTTTGGTGGTATGGCAACCAGAACTGTACACAGTATTCCAGATGGGGCCTCACCAAAGATTTATAAAGAAGCAAAATGACACTTGCTGAATTATTATCTATACCCTTCCTAATGATCCCTAGCATTGAGTTTGCTTTTTTCACTGTTGAGGCACACTGGGTTGACACCTTCATTGAGCTGTCCACCCATGGGCAATGTTGTTATTTGGACTCTATTGCTTCTTGTACAACATCAAGTTTGAAAATGACAATGCATTTTTAACTGTATCTATGGCTGCAGAGCAATTTGCCATTACATCTCCCATTGGCTCGCTTGCAAACTTTCTGAATTACTCCCCTTTTGACCTTACAACCAAGCCAAGTCCCTCAGACAATATTGATTTGTGAGGAGAATAAGGACAACGAAAATAAAATAATAATTGCTACCTCCCAAAGAAGGCTTCCCAATGATGGTTAAGCTTGTGGAGATCTTTTAAAAGACCTAAACAATTTCACAGTGGGTTTAACTGTTCTGCAGATCTAGTCAATTTCTAGGAGGTTCTGGTCTCCATAGCTCAGCACTAAAAGTCCCAAAGTGAACTGTCCATGGTCCTGAACTCTCAGATTAAGATGAGATGAAGCTCAGCCTGTCTCCATTCCCTGCCTAAACCTTAGTTCAGGGTTACCCAAACTATGGCCAGTGGGCTAGATCCAGCCCCCAATGCCAATTCATCCAGCCCATGCCACCCTCATCACTCCTGCAAGTGGAAGTAGAACACACCCATATGGGCATGTTCTACCTCCGCTTGAGGGAGTGACGAGGGTGGTGTGGGCTGGATGAATTGGCGTCGGTGGCTGTATCTGGCCCATGGGCTGTAGTTTGGGCACCCCTGGTTTAAGCAGAGAACATGGCAATTTAAAATCTATCTCATCCTGTTGCAAAACAGATTGCAAGGCTCGCTTTACTTCCGCTCCTGGTGGGAGGAACCACGTGACTGGCCCACTGAACCATGTGACTGGCCCACTGAACCATGTGACCGGTCCATGGCCCAAAACCTTTGGGCACCCCTGCCTTAGTTAGTCCCAGAGGAACAGGATCAATTCATGCCATTAACTATTTTAAGCACCATTCATTGGAAAGATGGGATGAAATTGAAATAAGCGGAATGTGAATGTGAGCGAAGAAATGACTGTTGCGCTAATAGCATTTGCATTCCCTTGCATTTCGGGAACTGTGGTGAGGAAGAATGAAAAATTAGGCTAAAAACTTAAGACGTGAGGATAGGATTCTAAATCCCTTTGACAAACAACTGTGGGAATATAGAGCATGGGCGAGAACACTTTGCTAATGGGAAAAGGATTGCCATACATGTGTCATTTTATGATTAATATGACCTTTTCCTGGCCTTAAAAATACCATCGAATTAATGAAGGACACAGATCCTTAATGAATTGGATAGACAAGGATATGAGGAAACATAAAGGATTTTGCCTGTAATAATCCACAATTACATTTTCTGCATTTTCATAAGCCTCTTCTATATACCCGATATTTCTTTTCCAGTGCCTCCGTATATGGTGAATACTCGATCCAATTAGCATTTAAATAGAAATTAGGACATCAGATGGGGGCCCTGCTACTTAGAGAGAGAAGAGAAAAGTCTGACTCTATAGTAAATAGTTTCATATGTTTTAGTCATTGTTCTAAAAGGGTTATAATTATGCCCTAAATGTAAGTTGACTTGGAACGGAGAGATATAGCCAGGGAGGAAACCGTGGCATAAAGTGTTTTGTTTGTCCTGGAGAAGGAAAAGATATTGGCCAAGCTACACTTAGCAAGTTTTTCGAAGAAGTGCCCCCCATCAAATAGGGAAATTCCCTCTCTACCACGACACACACTTTTCTTCATCTTGTATTTCTCAAGCTTTGCATTTAGTCACCAGAAGATAAACAGGGGTTCAATTTCCATGTCTGAACACCAAGGCAGGCATCTTGCAGGCCAATGGGTTAGCTTGGGTTAACCAGAGAGAATACAAATTCCCGTTAATATCTCATTTGTTCCATACTGGGGACATAGTTGTGCTTTGAATATACCTAAAGCGGGGTGCCCAAACTATGGCCCGTGGGCAGGATCTGGCCCCTGACACCAATTCATCTGACCCACGCCACCCTTGCCACTCCTGGAAATGGAAGTAAAATGTGCCCAGGAGTGGCAAGGGTGATGTGGTCTGGATGAATTGGTGTCGGGGGACAGATCCTGCCCATGGGCCATAGTTTGGGCATCCCTGACCCAAAGGATTTTAAGTCAAAGGAAAGCAAAGATTTCTGTTCTGCTGCATGTGGCCCAGAAAAGAAAACCTAGATAGGATGGGTTTAGCTTTACAGAAGGGCAGGTTTCTGCTGGGCATCTCCAGGGAAACAGTTTGATGGCAAGAACATGAACGGTCTCAACCACCCAGCGGGCAGCTGGGCTTTCCACTGCTAGAGGTCCTCATAGAGAATGGCTTGGCTTGAGATTTCTTATACGAAGCAGGGGTTTGGATAGCTTGATATGAGAAGGCTCACAGAGGACGCCGGACGTCCCTCATGCTTCAACATGACTAAAGGCGACTGACATCCTTGGAAAAGAGACTTCTCCTTTTGTCCGATGGCTTCTGGCATCAACATCAAATCTCACCCCATACGGTTTCTCCTAGCCCCATGATAGTGAAACTTGGCACGCCATGGTGTTCTTGGATTTCATTTCCCAGAAGCCCAAGTCTCTGTGAATCCACACAAATGGGTTTACTGTGCATGTTCTTGGACTTCATTTCCCAGAAGCCCAAGACTCTGTGAATCCACACGGATGGGTTTACTGTGCATACGCACAGTAAACCCATTCGTGTGGATTCACAGAGACTTGGGCTTCTGGGAATTGAAGTCCAAGAACACCTGGAGTGCCAAGGTTTCGCACGACTGTTGTAGCTTTTGCCACCATGCAACACAGCGAAAATGTATGCCGCACACCTCAGCAGCAATCGGGGAAAGTGCTGACTTGGTGCGTTTTCTTATCTGCAATAAGGCACTGCGTACAATACAATAGATGAAATGTTCAAAAGCAATCATCCATGCCATTTGCTCGGTGTGTTGTTTTCCTCTAAATGGCCAGGGTGCCCAGATAGACAGGTGCAGACTCAGCATGGCTTCATGGGGAAACTCAAGCTAACTTGGGCAAGAGTAAACCCAAAGTATTTGAGCCAAAAGCTGCAAAGGGTGTTGCAGATGTGTGGCCTTTGCTTTGTGTCTGGCCAGGGACCTCTTCTGTTGACTCTTCATTCTCTGAATCCACACCCAGAGTCCTGCTGGGCTCCTGGCAGGCACACACCCCACATCCTCTTTTGACCTCCCAAAACCAATTCCTTCCCAGCTGGCTTTCACTGCTATGGCTCGGTTGCTTTCTTGTCCCCTGGTCACCTTCTTCCCAGGAAGGCTGGTCTACCTGCAGGGGCTGATGGACACAGTCACTAAAACAGAAAATAAGTAAATGCATTTATTTCTCTGCTGGATGCCACTTTCCTTCTGTCTCAAGAGGTGCTAAGGGGAACGCACGCTAAAGGCACATTTCTCACAACACACAAACAGATGCTCAATAACAGGGAAGAAAGATGTGAAACAAACCAAAAGTGGCAGCAGTAGCTGGAAGTGCAAGAACCACTGCTAGAAACAGAGAGATCATAAACTATGCAGAGCAAGTCATTTGTTCATTTTTTCTTTCTTTATTTGTGTCAGATGCACCACCAGCATATAATAACATGCAAAGCTAAAATTAACACATCTAAAAACAAAATAGAATTTAAAAGGGCTTCATTAAGGTTAGCTCAGCATGGTGAATGACTGGTTAATTAATTACTCCCAAGCCACAAAGCAGTTCCCAACTAGGGCCCAAGATAACTTCATAGGTCCTTGTTCATAGGGCACCCTTTGGGGGGAAATTTAAAGTCTCAGACTTGTTCTAAATCAGTGGTGGCGAACCTTAGCACTCCAGATGTTCTTGGACTTCAATTCCCAGAAGCCCAAAGTCAGCACTCCTGCTGATCAGTGTCTCTGGGAATTGAGGTCCAAGAACATCTGGAGTCCCAAGGTTGGTTTAGTCCAGTGATGGTGAGCCTTGGCACTCCAGATGTTCTTGGACATCAATTCCCAGAAGCCCAAGTCAGTACTCCTGCTAATCAGGGTCTCTGGGAATTGAAATTCAAGAACAGCTGGAGTGCCAAGGTTGGCCATTCTTCTAGATGCATGGCTCAAGATTAATTTCCTGTGGGGATTTGAATCTCCACTCCCCAAACCTTAGGCCAACACTCTCTAATCCAGGGGTTCCCAACCTACGGCCCATGGGCCGGACCCAGCCCACTATGCAAATTAATGTGGCCCGCAGTGAGGGCCCTGGGGCCACAGCTGGAAGCACCAAAAATGTGCCTGAAGCATAGAACATTTTATTTATTTATGATATTTATTATATATTTACACCCTGTCCATCAAGAAGATATTCCTACTCTGGGCGGCTAATAACAGAAAACTTACACATTAAAAGCAGGTACACATTTCTAAAAATACATATAAATATGTATATGTAAATGCCCCGAAAACACACCAGAAGCACGAAAAACGCCCCGGAAAAAATACCAAAACCATTCAAAAAATAAAACGCCAAAATATGTCAAAAATGTACTGCCATCACTCCCACTGACACAGGAAGTGGCGGGAGCAGCCAAAAAAATGGCAAATGCACAGTGGATGCAGCCACCACCATCAGAAGTGGGCCACACATCTGAGGGGGCCTGATCCGGCCCATGGTATGAAAAGGTTGGCCACCACTTCTCTAATCCATTCTCTTTTTCTAAGATGAACCCTTAACCCCAACCTTACTGTTGCCAACCCTTAGATGAGCCTAGTAATCCCGTGGGGTCAAAAATAATCCACAACCCACTTTGTGCAGGAAATGAAATGCATCCTGGTACCGGGAGATTTAACACATGTGGGAGTAAATAGGATTTGTTTCCTATTCGGCTCAAAACTTGATTAACTCTCAGCTATAAAAAGAGAAGAATTTTCTATCCTCCTAGCATCTCTCCATGTGAACATTCGCCACTCGTTGATAGATGCCACCCTAGAGCACTGCAAAAGAGAAATAATAATATGGAAGTGTTAATTAGGTATTTGCTTTCCAGACGTGGCTTTGGGAGAAATATGCAAACGGGCCGGAAGAGTTACACTGAAGTAAATCAAATGCAACTCGTCAAGATGTGACCTATTCAAATGGCAAGCAGCGCCAGGAAGAACGATCCGCCGCCGTGGCTGGGTGTGTGTGTGTAAACCCGGCAGAGACTGTCAGCGCTTTCAAAGGCAAATCACCCATTATGGAGGACAAATGTTGGGAGGCATGAGCCCTGCCAAAAATAATGTGGGAACATCTTTTTCCCCCAAATGGAGAACCAGGCATCTTGGCATTGGGTTGCTTTTCAGGAGCCAATTAAAGGGTGCCAGTTCAGATAAACTGCCTGTGTAGGAGAAGAAAATGTAACCAAGCAAAGACAATGAAAACAGCAAACTCTCTCTCAATGGTGAAACACGTTCAAGAAATATTTTAATAAATAAACAGGCAAGATCAGTATAACGGACCGTTACTCCCAAGTAGAACCTTGGTCTACACATAAGTGGGACCGCACCTGAATTGACGCCCTCCAGCTAAGCATTTCAGCATTTCAGCTTGCCTTCTCACATGTCTTAACCAAAGCCAGGCTGTTAATAAGGTAGCAGACAGAAAAATAAACAACTCCGGACATCTTCATGTCTTTTAAAAATATATGCTAGCAAAGTGGGTTACAGATTTCTTAGTTTCAGGAAGCTAAACAATTCCAGGCAAATAAGGCATTTTCAGTTCGGACAGCACATTGAAAACAATGAAAACCTGACTGAGTGTGGAAGCCCAGAGGGCCCCCTTCTCTTAAGAGGTTACAAGATTGCTTGAGTTCAATGCACCCCCAAAGAACTAATTAGACAGCAAAAGAGCATAAAAGGACCATCCTGCCTTCTCCCTTCCTTTTTAACTCCTCTCAAAAACTCCACCCTTTGGACCTTCCTTTGAAGGAGTCCCGCCAATGACTACTCAGTATTCCTTGTCTATCAAACTTTTAAGTTTCATTTGTCCAAGAACGCGAGGGTTAGAATGTTTAGTCTACTAAGCAGTGCCTGCCCAGTGACAACCCATAATGCAACACTACCACCTCCCTCCAGTGAACAACACACAGAAATCCACATCACTATACAGGCCCCATTTCTATCCCATGACAGACTAGAGATGACAAGCAATACGGAAATGTTCCCTAGGGTGACCAGGTGGAGCTTGGGACTTTCACAGCGTCATAGAAGAGCTGGATGGGAACCAACGCTTGTTCAACTGCATGGAGAAACAACTAAAGCATTCCTGAACAGATGGCCACCCAACCTCCATTTCTAGACCTTCTCTCGCACAACATCTACAGTCAATGTTAAGTTACAAATCCTTTTCTTGTAAATTGAATCTTACTTACTTAGATCCTCCCACGCTACGTAGCATATTGGCCAGCAAGACATCTCCAACAATTTCTGTCTTAGGCAACGATTTTGACCTCTTCCCACGTCATTTTCAGGGTCATTAAATCTGCCGTGGAAGTTCATGGCCATGTGTTTCGAGGGTGTCCTCATTGTCGCTTGGCATCAAGAGTGCTCCAGATTATTGCCACCTCAAGGATCCTGTATTTCTCCATATGGGGAAAAAATGGCCTGCCATTTGGAGTCTTCTTCATGCAACGATGTTGTGTAATTTGCAAGCCACTTCTTCGAAGCACCTCCACGTTGGTAAATGTGGTCAAAGTAGCAAATCTTTAAAATTCCACCTGTGCTGGAAGTTGTCAAATTTTAAAATTTGATCTACTGGCTTTAATTAGCTCCTGGCTTCTAAATCTGAAGAAAAACAAACTTTGCCTTCCAAAGGATGGGCTGTCAGATATCTAAAGTTGGTCACCATATTGTCTTCCCAGGTCATTTTCAGGGTCATTAAATCTGCCGTGGAAGTTGATGGCCATGTGTTTTGAGGGTGTCCTCATTGTCGCTTGTCTTCTCGAGGCTAGACTTGCCCAACTCACTCAACTGCTCATCACTAAGTTTGATGTCCTCGTTTCTTAACATCTTGCGTACATTCCAGCTTGTCAATAGCCTTTCCAAAAGGGTCTGTCCAAATTGGACACAACTCTTTAGGCAAGGCCAGGACCCAACTGGCTCTCTTATCAACCTGTTATCATCACGTCCCTCAACCTGCAGATTCAGAATTCTGAATTCTGCTGATTCAGCCAAAAACTTTGGGAGTTGTGGTTCCCGAAATGTATCTTTGCTGAGTTCCAATCAATTCTTCCTTCAACGAGAAAAGAGGATGAGGCAAAAACGAAGCAATGGCTCCACAGTTGGGAATGGAGTTGCCTTCAGAAGGGAAGGGCTGTGGGTGACCTTTTGCTAGGGCTTTGCAGCCTACAAGTTGCACACCAGGCTTTCTTGGTTGGCATCTGTTAGCCAAGAAGTCAAACAAGTGGCTTTGATTAGCCCGTTGATCAGTCATCCATGGAAGATTAGAAGAACAGTGTGTCCCTGGAGTGCTGCCACTTCATCACTTTCTAACTGCCGAGTTGTCCTCTCCTCCATTTCTGCCCAAAGTAAGCCTTTTCTTTTGCAGCTGTTGCAGTTATCAATGCACTTGGGAGCCCCTACAGGTAAAGTCTGGGTCCTCCTATCTCTAATTCAGGGGTGCCCAAACCTTTCAGGCCATGGGCCGGTCACGTGGTTCAGTGGGCCGGCCATGTGGTTTCTCCGACCAGAAGCGGTGGGATGAGATAGATTTTAGGCTGCCATTTTCTCTGCTTAAACCAGGGGCACCCAAACTATGGCCCATGGGCCAGATCTGGCCCCCAATGCCAATTCATCCATCCTGCGCAGCCCTCGGCGCTCTCGGAATCAGAAGTAAAACGCACACATACAGGTGCATTTTACTTCTGCTTCCTGGAGCGACAAAGGCGGCGCGGGACGGATGAATTGGTGGTGGGAGCTGGATCCATGGTTCAGCAGGCTAGTCATGTGGTTCCTCCCACCAGAAGCGGAAGCAAAACGCACCTTGCAATCTGTTTTGCAACAGGATGGGATTTTCTCTGTTTAAACCGGGGGTGCCCAAACTATGGCATGGGGGCTAGATCCAGCCCCGATGCCAATTCATCCGGCCCACACCACCCTCGTTGCTCCCGGAAGTGGAAGTAAAATGCGCCCAGACGGGCGCATTTTACTTCCACTTCCGGGAGCAACGAGGGTGGTGTGGGCTGGATGAATTGGCATCGGGGCTGGATCTGGCCCCCGTCCCATAGTTTGGGCACCCCTGCTCTAATCTGATGCCTGTAGGTGGCACACAGAGAGCGAGAGGAGTGCATTTCAAGAGAACGGCAGAGGAATCCCACAGCCCTCCTGACTGACAGATCCAATCTCGTTCATGGGCAATTTCCCAGGGAGATCAGGAAAGAGGTCTGGCCCTGATGGCTTGTCAGGTGTCTCACTTGATATTAAAGCTCAGTGACTTTAATGAAGAAGCTACAGAAGGACCTGCCTGCTCCAATTATTCTGGACGGCTGAATGACATTAAGCGGCAAGAGGCCCTCGTCAACCTCAGAGTCTTAAACAGCATGCTAAGGTGCATATACCTTCCCCGGCTTCAGCTCCTATCCATGGCCACCTATATGACGTTCTGCATCCCAACCCTTGACTGGGAAACATAAATACTGCATTTTAATTTGACAGGCTGTGCAGGCAGGAGGCTTTATCATCATTGGCCACAGCTTGGGAAAACCTTAGGTTTGCACGTGAATCATCTTCATCATGCTATGCCTTTAAGTCAATTCTGACTTGATGTCAGTGTCAGCTTTGGTGGTTGGTGATCAAATAGCAAGTGTGTTTCTGAGAGTGTCAGCTACTCCTTCTAATTTCAGGGGTGCCCAAACTACGGCCTATGGGCCGGATCCAGCCCCCGATACCAATTCGTCTGTCCCGCACCGCCCTCATCACTTCCAAAAGCGGAAGTAAAATGCACCCGTATGGGTGCAGGTGTGTTTCAAAGAGCAGGTGTGTTTCTGAGCATGTCAGCTAGTCCTTCTAATTCATGGGCACCTAAACTATGGCCCATGGGCCTGATCTGGCCCCTGATGCCAATCCATCCATCCCGCACTGCCCTTGTTGATCCTGGAAGCGCTGCATTTTATTTCCGCTTCCGGGATCGACGAGGGCAGTGCAGGATGGATGGATTGGCATCAGGGGCCAGATCTGGCCCATGGGCCGTAGTTTAGGTGCCCCTGGTTTAAGCAAAGAAAACGGCAGCCTAAAATCTATTCCATCCTGTTGCAAAACAGATTGCAAGGCATTGCTGTAATTCCACTTCTGGTGGAAGGAACCACGTGATCAGCTTGCTGAACCACGTGCTCGGCCCATGGCCTGAAAAGTTTCGGCACCCCTGTTCTAATTCCTTTTTGTCTTAGTTATGTTAATTTTAGCTTTGTATGTTATTTATCTGCTGGTGGTGCCTCTGACACAAACAAATAGATTTCTGACTTATGGCAATTCTTTCCAAGGTTTGTTGGGTCGAGAGGACTCAGAAGTGGTTCAACATTCCCTTCTTGCACGCCTTTCGCTTAAATTTAGTCTACTTAGAATAGCAGGCAAGGGTATAGGATTTGTGTGTGTGTGTGTGTGTGTGTGTGTGTGTGTGTGTGTAAGCCCTCTTCCATCCTTCCAAGGTTGGTCAAGTGAGGACCCAGAATGTATTGGTGGGGTGGCAAAATGCTAATCAACTTGTGAACCACCCAACACAATGGGGTAGTATAGAAGTACGATTGCTTTGCTTTTATTATGGCTGATTAAAGCCATGGACTGCGCATAGGAGCTAAAATCTTTACCCCTTGCCTGGGTAACCTGTTCTGATTTATCTCTCCATCTCCAAGTAACTGGGGTCTTTACGGAGTTTGCATTCCCCGCTGTTCCATTACGACGGCCATTACGGTAGGGCCGCGTCCGTCCAGGTGGAATGTGTCGCTTGCTAGCGCAACCCCGTTAATGGCATTGAGAGGGGAAGAATGATTGGGCCACGGTAAAAGGATTTTGCCTACATTTACTTTTCTATTTCCAGGTTTGCCGCAAAGGGAGCAAAGGGGGCCAGTGGGAAAACAACCATAACTCATATTAAGGGCTTCCTCTGAGTTCATGTAAAACTATATAAATATCATGTATCTGAAAAGGGTTGTCTAGTTGCATTGGCCGCCTGCAATGAGCAGATTAATCCCTCCTTTTCTTCAAAGTTATGCTTCTAATATATTTCAGTCCCTGCTTTTTTCTGTGCCATTAGGAAGTCCTGTCCACCCTTCTACCTTTAAAGGGGAAAATAATCTGCCTCGTTATTTTAGTGTGTGGATAAATAAAAGCCAAGCGACACTTAGAGGTGCTTTAACATTTGGAAAGAAAGTTCAATGGGCTCTTGTGATGCTGTATTATTGGACAGCTGGCGCAATTTCGCCTCGTCCTTATGCACATTTCCAACAGTAAAGATGACACTTCCTTTCGATAAAGGAGACGGATTAGGGGGCTAATGTTCTGCTTTTTGAAAAAAAATCAGGTTCAGATTTGGGTTAGGTGCTTTGCCTGACCTTTTCCTCGTGAGGAAATCCATTGGGAAGGATGTGATCCCATCATGCCATCCCTGTGGGCTCGTGGGAAGCAAAATGCCACCTTATGGAGGCAGTCCTTGATGGAGATGTTTACGCTGAGACTGCTAACTGGATATCTGTCACGGCAGTGGCTCAAGTGGCTAAGAAGCTGACTGGAAGGCAGGAGGTCAGCAGGTCCTGAGTACTGCAGGGCAAGAATGAACTCCCGTCTTTGTCCCAGCTCCTGCCAACTTAGCCGTTCAAAAGCAAGAAATTGCAAGGAGATAAATAGGGACCACTTCGGTGGGAAGGGAAACAGCGTTCTGTGCCTGCCACATGGCCACGGAAACGTCTGCAGAAGCAGACAGTGCTGGCTCTTCGGCTTTGAAACAGAGATGAGCACTAAACCCTAGAGTCAGATACGACTGGCTTTTGAGCAAGGAAAACCTTGACCTTTACTAGTATGACCAGGTCTTAGGACAGGGACTGAAGACTCAAAGAATAGCAATTCTTCCCTTGGATCTTCCATATGGATCTCCAGAAGGAGGGGGAAATCTTTGCGTGAGTAGAGGAGGAGAAGGGGGAGATTTGGCTTTATTGTGTAGCTTAAACAGCTGGGTGTTCACACCGCCTAGTCCCAGACAGTCAACAGAGCCAAACAAACAGAGTTGTTGGTGCTTGGGTTGCTTCTACCCAATGTTGACCCACCAAACAGCTGGATCAAAGAGAAACATTGAGATCCATCCATCAAGGGACATTATCAAATTTAAAACGCCGGAACTAACGGGTTTTTATATGTTGTCATTTGCCTTACAGAACCAACTTCAGATGGATGGTCTCCAGAGTAGGCAAATGGCCTTTGGCTATGTCACTCACACCTTCCCCAATTAATTCATTAGCAGATGTGCAATGCTAGCATGCAGGACTGTGGTGGCTTAGTAGTTGAGGCACTCAGCTTGATGACTGGAAGGTTGGCAGGACAGCAGTTCGAGACCCGAGTGCTGCTCAACAGAGTGAGCTCCTGATGTTTGTCTCAGCTCCTACCAACCTAGCAATTCAAAATTGCAAGTAGATAAATAGGTACCACTTTGGTGAGAAGGTAAACAGCATTCTGTGCACTCCGGTGTTTAGTCATACCTGCCAAGTGACCACGGAAATGTCTGCAGGTGCAGATAGCACTGACTCTTTGACTAGAAAAGGAGATGAGCACTGAACCCTAGAGTCAGATGCAACTGTCTTTCAAGCAAGGGTGACCTTTACCGAATGCCAGAATGTTTATCTTGCATCCATCGACTAACCATTTACAACTTAACAGAACCAATCTTCATGGCAATAAATCTGAACCCCAATCAGGGATCTTCTGCTATTACTGGTTGTAAATAGTCGCACTGTATTGCAAACCTATCTGTTACGCCAATCAATCTTTGTGCGGCTCTACACCAGAGTGTAAATTGATGCCATGAAGTCTCACTCTTACGTCTGACGAAGTAGACTTGATCCACGAAAGCTCACATTAAACTATAGGAGTTAGTCTTTGAGGTGTCACAACGTGTTTTGTCTTTTGTTTACTCTGCTATCCTCCCGGGTGATGGAAGTTAAGTTGCTAACGGTAGGAATTGTCCTGTCACCCTGGGCGTGACGGGAGGCTCCAGTTTTATTCAGGGATGGACCAGAAGAGTCTTCCCCATACCTGTCAAGTTTTGGATTTGGAAATAAGGGAAATTTCCTGGCAAACATGGGATACTTGACAGTTATGCTTATCCTGTGCTGCCCTCCAATGGTGGAATAGGGCATTGCAGTCTAATTAATAAGGGATGAGGGCAGGAAAGAGGGTAAAATAAGGGGTTTTCCTGGCCAATAAGGGATACTTGACAGCTATGGTCTTCCCCACTTTACATTTTCCAATCCTGAAGTGCACCTGGAAGTGTTGGGAATCCAGCCTATCATGCAACGATGTTTTGAATGCTGCGACACGTAAGGATTTTGAAGCACCCCTGTTTCTAGCCAGCCTGTCTTGGAAAGCAAGTGCCCCTTAACACTGCCTAATGTAGGTTCGGTCTTCTGATTTTATACCTTGCTGGAAAAAAGACACATTTAATTAACAATGAATATTTACCAGCAACCAACATGCTGGGTTTTGAAGCTCTGGGGGGTGCCTGGTTCAAGTTCTAGAATAACCGTCTTTCCACGCAATTAGTCTAACTTTATTCATTGACTCCCCACAGGATGGAATCTCTCCCCAGAGCAGCTGGATGACTTGACGGCATTTGCATAGCCAACATATGCCAGTGGAATCAAAAGTGACAAGGCTGTAGATTAAATTCTCAATGATTTATATCAGGGTTGCCGAGTTCTAGACAGGAATGCATTTCCCGTCCAGCACGGCATTTCCTCAGAGAGTGCCTCTCTCTTCCACCCTCCCCTAAACAAAACCGGAGTGGCAAAAGTCATGTGGGGGGGGTCCCCGCTCTCCAAAATATCCTGGCTGGATGAAAACAGCTGGGCTTTGCATGCGCATGGGATGTTTGCAGGGGAAACAGAGAAACCGGGAGCTGCCAAGTTGTGGTGAGGATAAGGATGTTCGAAGACAAGAAGGATAAAAAAGGCATTAGACCCAAGAAGTTTCCAGGGCAAACAGGACAGTCTTACAGCTGGTTCTTTTCATTGAGAGCCCAATGGACAGACTGGTGGAACTGGGACAGTCCAAAGTGAAGCATAATTTAGAAAAGTTACTTTTTCCACAGACTAGAACTTGCGCAATCTCCCAACTGGACAGTAGCCCAGGTTCAAGATATGACAGGAGGTCGCCAACCTTTTTAAGTTGTGGGCTGGGTCATGTTCCCTCTGACAGTTGAGAGGGCTGGACTGGTGGTTTCCCACCACCACCACCATAAATGCTGTCATAAACACGTATAAGGCTGTCATCGACATGTTTACAGCTGCCATAAATGCATCCACGGTGGTGGCGGTTGGAGCGATGGCAGGGGCTGGATTATTTGGTGATTATTAGGTTGCCTACCCCTGCCTTAAGGAATTGATTGTGTGCAAATTCTGATCCTGTGCCTCAGGCTTGTGCCAGTCCTTCTATGGACAACATGGGGCCCTTTTGTCTCAGGCGGCAGAGGTGAGAGAGGGGGTCCTCCAGCAAGGAGAGTTTAAGAAAGACCTTCAATGTCCTTACCTAGAACCCAGGTCAAAACAAGGCCATGAATTCCCTTTCCAACAGGAGAAAAGTAATAAATCCTTGGACCATCTTTCTGTGCCTGCATCACTCTCATCATCTTTGATCGGGAGCACATTGACTTGTCTCCTTCCATTGTGGTTCCCTCTCTGGCATTGCTAGACGCTATATCTGGGAAAGAGGCAAAGACAGTGAATTTCTCTTGAATCCCATGCAATTCAATCCAGACCTCCCCGGTTCTGTCAAAAGTTGTTACCAGCATTCCTGGTACTAAGAGAGCTAAATCATCATCTTCTGTTGTTCCCAGATGTTTTGTGCCAGCTAGACCTCTCTTCTGACACCAAAATACCAAATCAAGTGAGACAAGAAAAGCAGAGGGACTCAACCAACCATGAAAATAGGCCTGAGGATCGGACCTTCAGAGCTATGAGTTATGAAAAAGTGGGGAGAAAGTTATCTGGACCTAGTTTCACTTATTGTATATACTCGAGTATACAGTAAGTTGAGTTTTTTAGCCCCCAAAATGAGGTTTAAAATGAGTCTCAACATACTCAGGTCAATGTAAATACTCAAAAACATACCCAAAATTAATTAATTTTACTTTGTTTTCATGTATGTTAATTATCGAATCTCACTAGCAGCTGCTGCATTTTCCACCCTGACTTATAGTCGGGGCAATCTATTCTCCTGGTTTTAGAGGTCCAAAATGCGTGCCTCGGCTTATATTCGGGACGACTTATAGTCGAGTATATATGGGTAGGTTTCTTGCGGAGGTGGCCTGAGCATCATAGGTGTGGTAAAGAAAAAAATACCCATTAAGGTGGGTTTTCAAAAGTCACATTAACTTGGCCTAGCATTCAAAGCCAAACTTTCTGTCACTTTCTGACAGCTCGGTCACGGAGGAACCTGCCTTCTACCTCCCAGTGGAGAAGCATTTCACAGGATTCAACAGTGTCAACAAAAATCGATTCTTCACACTGCCTGAGATTTGTTATGAGAAGAAACACACCACACCTCAAAAAAGGCACAGCTTTTTGCAGCTTGCGAGGTACTTTACAGAGTGCTCACAAAAATCTGTCAACATCTTTAAATGCTATGGGATAGAACAGGAATTCTCATCCTGTGGACCATGGGCCAGATGCGGCCCACAGTGCAATTTCATGTGCTCCCCCCCCCTCTGCATCCACCACCCCAGGAAATACCATATAGTGGAAGAGGGGCAAAATGACTGTCCGGCCTCCAAAACTGTCTGGGGGAGTGTGACCCGGCCCCTGGTTTTAAAAGGTTGAGAACTCCTGAGCTAGAATGTGTCTTGTTTTCTAATATATGGGATGAACTTACACCAACCTGTTTTGAATGTTACTTGGCCAACCTCTAGATTTGAGTAGGGTTGGGTTCAAAGTCATGATCAAGGGCAGGGTTAGCAGTGTTTCTTTTTTAAAAAAACAATATTTTATATTGCTTTAAAAGAAGTTAGAATAGAATAAAATGAACAAAAATAAAATTAAACAAAAAACAGATAAGGAAAAATAAATAAAAACAAAAAAACAGAAAACATATTACAGATATAACAATTCACAACTCTTAACCTCATTACAAGAGTTACAAATATCTATTCAGCACTTATACTTTATTAACTTTCCTGACTTCTATATTTATTATTTATCTTTGTCCCAGCTCCTGCCAACCTAGCAGTTCGAAAGCAAGAAATTGCAAGTAGATAAATAGGAACCACTTCAGTGGGAAGGTAAACAGTGTTGCGTGCACTCTGGTGTCTAGTCATGCCTGCCACATGGCCACAAAAATGATTCACAGAAAGGAGTGAATCTTCACAGAGGCAGAGGCTCGGGATGCAGATAAAGTCGCTAGGGAACTGAAGTGGGAGTCCACCCCTCAAGACATGAGAAGGACAACTTGCCTGTGGGTCCCACGCTAAGTAAAAAAAATACATTAAGGCCATTCTCATGGTCAAATTGTACTCAGCCTCTGGTAGCAGGTGGTGATTCAAAGGACTGTTATCAAGCCAAACTATCTTCATTGTGCGCCTGCGCCCCTTTCCCAGGGTGAAAACCCCCTACAAGTGGTTTTTCTGCAAGTGCCACAGCCCAACCCTTTTTATGCCATACCTCTGTTGACATATGAACAGCACATTTCCCAAGCAAGGCCTCTTCATGGTCTGTCTCTCTTTCTCTCTCTCAGGAGTTCTCAACCTTTTAAAGCCGGGGGCCATTGGGTCACGCTCCCTCAGACAGCTTTGGGGGCTGGACGGCCATTTTGCCCTTCCTCCACTCCACCACACGGCACTTCTTGGTGTGGTGGAGGCAGTGGCAGGCCACATGAAATGGTGCCATGGGCCGCATCTGGCCCATGGGCCGCAGGTTGAGAATCCCTGATCTAGCTCGTCATTCCACTGGGGTACACGGAAAGCGCCTCCTCAAAAATGGTGGTGTTTTTGAACCACAATCGGGTCCACCCCGGGCAATGGCAAGCTTTTTATGCTGGCTAATCTTTCTCACACTAGGTCAGGTGAACGGAACTGCAGAATGAATTCACCCCAAAGTGGCTCCAATGGGGCAGTTTCATGTCTGGCGTAGACACAGAAAAAGAATCATTCCACTCCCAGCATTAAACTACAGGAGCCCAATTGTTGTCCAAAGTTGCCAAATCTGGTGCTGAAATTCCATTCGGTGACGCAGAAAGAAAAGCATTCTTTCCTCCAGCTGCAAATGAACACTGCTAAAATGTCAATTTGTCATTCCCATTGGCAAAAATGTTACTCAGTACCAGGTACATTTCCATATTCATCGCTATTTAAGGGACTGAAGGGGTTTCCCCCCCCCCCATGAGTTATTTCTTATTAAAGATTTATCTCATTTTCCAGACAGGTTTTATTGATTCAAAACTTGGGAGGAAAATTTCCCCAATACCGTACTACAAATGATGGGATGCCCACAAGCCAAATAATAACCAGGACTCTCTCTTACGATGACTGGGTCACTGTCCTAAACATGGATCGTTGTTGGGTTACAGTTCTCATCAGCCCTCAACAACAGAACCAAAGATTGTGGAAGATGGGAATTGCAGTTCAGCAATATCCAGAAGGTGACATCTTATCCATTCCTCTTGTAGGCAAAGAAGGGTCTCATACAAATGTTTATCCATTTAATGCAACTAAAAATAACCAATGTTTTACATTATTCTGTAAAGTTTACTGCCAGGCAATCCTATGAACCAGAAGTATTACATGACCTATTCTGCACATAGCTGTCAAGTATCCCTTATTGGCCAGGAAAACCCCTTATTTTACCCTCTTTCCCGCCGTCATCCCTTATTAATTAGACTGCAATGCCCTATTGCCGCCATTGGAGGGCAGCACAGGATAAGCATTGCTGTCAAGTATCCCTTATTGGCCAGGAAAACCCCTTATTTTACCCTCTTTCCCACAGTCGTCCCTTATTAATTAGACTGCAATGCTCTATTGCCACCATTGGAGGGCAGCACAGGATAAGCATAGCTGTCAAGTAGCCCGTATTTGCCAGGAAATTTCCCTTATTTCCAAATCCAAAACTTGACAGGTATGATTCTGCACCTAATCAATAACTAGCAGATTGGCTTAGCTTTAATTACCAAGCCTTCGGTTTTTAACAAGTTGAGTATGGGGCATAAGAAGCTCACCTTGTTAGCGGGAAAGCCAGCAAGTCGGCAGTTTGAGACCTGGGTCCTGCATGACGGATTGAGCACCCGTCTCTGTCCCAGATCTTGCCAACTTAATAGTTCGCAAGCCAGAACTTGCAAGTAGATCAGTAGGGGCCACTTCAGTGGGAAAAGACCTTGGGGACATGAATGTAGCCTCATTTGGGCATCCCCTGAGCTGAGTTTCTCCCACAAAAATCCTTTCAACCCAGAACAATTTCCGACACAAAACCATTGTTATTATAACAGGATGGGATTTATTGAGCCCAATGAGAGCCAGTGGCCAATCTTTGTTAAGTCTTGCCTTGATTTCCCCTGTCATTATTCCACAGTGGGCCAAGACTGTGGCCTGGAGATGAATAGGCAGCTCTCCCTGAGATGGTTTGGCCTTGAATAATCGAGAGAAGGCAAGCGGGTCAGTCACTGTTTCACCTTGCTTCTCTTCTGCCTCAGCATGTAAATCAGTTTACTCACAGCTCTGGCATGGCTTTGATAACATATATTCCATTGCCTTTATCACTCCTTTGCAGGCACTCACCGCCCCCCCCCCCCGCACCGCCCCCAAGCAGAAAAGGGCTGGCTGATGCCACAGGAAAAGCAGAAGAATAAGCTTAAGCCAGAAAGGCAATGAGTGTTTCCCCACACATACCCTTTTTGCATTGACCACCTACTGCCATGATGACGAACCTTGGCATTCCAGGTGTTCTTGGACTTCAATGCCCAGAAGCCCAAGTCTTTGCGAATCCACAGAGACTTGGGCTTCTGGGAATTGAAGTCCCAGAACACCTGTGTATGCACAGTAAATCCATTCGTGTGGATTCACAGAGATTTGGGCTTCTGGGAATTGAAGTCCCAGAACACCGGTGTACACACAGTAAACCCATTTGTGTGGATTCACAGAGACTTCGGCATCTGGGAATTGAAGTCCCAGAACACCTGTGTATGCACAGTAAATCAATTTGTGTGGATTCACAGAGATTTGGGCTTCTGGGAATTGAAGTCCCAGAACACCTGTATATGTACAGTAAACCCATTTGTGTGGATTTACAGAGACTTGGGCTTCTGGGAATTGAAGTCCCAGAACACCTGGAGTGCCAAGGTTCACCATCACTGGGGTACTGTCAACTTTAAGTCAATCAACTTGTTCCTATCAAGGAAGGGATTCGGGTTGCTTTCCTGGCATTATTGAATTTCTGGTTCTGCAGCTCCATTTAGAGTAGACCCCACTCCCCCCTTGTAGAGATTCAGATGCATCCAGTTTGGGATCAGGCAAAAGGAACACATCTTGTGCTAGCTTGAGATTCAGGTGATGGCTTCTCACCCAGGGTTAATCTCTAGAATTAGAGACAGGAGCATCGCTCACCTGCCAGAGCACGGAGAGGCCAGCGGTATTCATGGAGAAGAAGACTTCTAGAAGAAGAAGAAGAAGAGATGCCCAAATAAATACCCTTCTTCGAGAAATACAGCCTTGAGTGTGGTCCTACTAGCAACCACTTTGTTATTTTCCTAGCAGGACCCCAAAGCATTTCAACAGTCTAATGATAGCTACGGAGTCAACAGTGGCAACTTTCCCAGGAAGGAGGTGGTGTTTGTTGCGCAAGACGGCATCCATTGGATTTGGTGTCTGTTGCACGCAACCCTCGACATGAAAGCTCCTGCTATGAAGCAACAGGAGCCATCCAGGATGTGTCCAGCATTACACTTGCCACACTGACAAGGTCTTCTTCTGTTGACTTTGTGTCCTTCGGCGCCTTAGAAAAGCCATTGCTCTTTGCAATTCAGACGCAAGCTCCTTCCTTATTGAGGTATCCTTTGATTCTCTTGTTGGATTGATCTCCCCCCTCCTTCCCCTCCATCCCATCTCCTACCCACCCATAACTGAAGAGATCGTCATGTCTAGTAGAATTTTTCAGCACTGATGGTTAATTACAACCACGGCCTGTTTACTTACTGGGCATGTGGCATTTCCCCGCTAATCGAGAATGAAGGTGACAATGAGACCTTCAACTTGGAAAATCAGGGGCCTTTCTGTCCGGCCCGCTTAACTTACTGTTCCCAGCAATGGAGTAATGCCAAGAGGAGTCTTCCATCATATGCAGTGAGTTCTGCTTCTCCATGAAGTTAGCAGTGATTCTGTTTTCTCCTTTTCATTCACACTGATGTTCTCTTCCTCTTCTGCCTAGACCATACCTGTCAAGTTTTGGATTTGGAAATAAGGGAAATTTCCCAGCAAATAAGGGATCCTTGACAGCTATGCTTATCCTGTGCTGCCCTCCAATGGCAGCAATAGGGTACTGCAGTCTATTTAATAAGGGATGACGGCGGGAAAGAGGGTAAAATAAGGGGTTTTCCCGGCCAATAAGGGATACTTGACAGCTATGCATTTCTCAACCCTTCAGTAACCTCCGTACCAAGTTCGAGCAAGTGCAGGAGGCTCGGTACGGGATAGGATGGACGGGTGCAGAAACGTATAGCAAGTTCCAACAGTTAACCCTTGGATTTATAGGTATAGATAAAAACAAGGAGAGAAGTATTTGGCAAGTGTATGTACACCCCTCTCTCCTTGCTTTTTTGCCTTTTAATAATGTTTTCAAAAAGGATTAAAAATAAGTGGTAATAAGCCAGCAGACCCAAGAAAATTTAGACTTAATGAGGCAAAGCAGAAAGAAAAACAATAAAACAGCTCAAACAGGGATTCTCAACCTGCGGCCCATGGGTCACATGTGGTCCATGGTGCCATTTCATTTGCCCTCCCCCCCCCTCCGCCTCCACCACACACGGATGTGTCATGTGGTGGAGAATGGACAAAATGGCTAACCAGCCCCTGAAGCTGTTTGAGGGAGCATGACTCAGCCCATGGCTTTAAAGGTTGAGAACTGTTCAGCTGTTGCAGGGAAAAAGAAATCTGATTTGTTCCCAGAAGGACACTTTCAGGAACGAAAGATCATTTTCTGGGCCCACTACAGAAAAGGCCCTGCTTCAATAGATGCCATCTTTGTCACCGTGAGAGCTTGCTAAAATAGCTTTTCAGACTAGATTTCAGATGCAGCCTGGGGATTCTGGGCAGTGTAGTCCCTAGCTCTACAAGACATAGAAGGTTCATCAGAGCTTTATTAGAAAAGAGAGGTGCACCTCCAGCAGAGGAGACGTTTGCTAAACTAACAATTAGCTTGAGTTTCTATGAGCTGGAATTCACCCTTGTTTGTGAAAATAATGGCCTGTGGAGGAGGAGGTGAAGGATGCCTGGAGGGGCCACCAGTGTCACACTTTGCCACCCATAATGGGATAAAAGATGCTTTATAGGTCACATATGATAGATGAAGTCCTGCAGCTGGGAGGGAAATGGCAAAGACTCGGGTTGGTTTTTCTACCGCCAGCAACGAAAACATTTCAGGCTATCTCTGCTCCTCATATTGCTTGCTCCCAGTCCAATTTTCAGAAACCAGCAATGATAGACCCACAGGGCTTTCTAGCTGTGCAATATTGTGCCCTAAGGCATCATCTCTGAAGGCGGGCCATTTCTACATACACACACACACACACACTTTCCTCCTGTTGCATCTGGATCCCACCCCTTAAGGTTTAGATGACTTGAAGCAGCCTCAAAGTCAATGCCATCTATTATCCCGGCCAATGTAGCAAGACCGTCTGCTGAGCTGGAATTCAAATTCACCAGGAAGTGGCAGAAAATGAGTCTGCTAGCCAGCTGTGCGTTACCAAAAGCATTTAAAAGAGTTTATCATTTTAACTAAATCCTCTTAAGCAGGCAGCTGGGTCCATTAATACCGTTAACGAACTCCCATTTCAACATAAATGAGGAGCTGCTCCTTCATTTCACATAATGATTAGCTCTGGCTCTCCGCCATTTATGGTGCAAGAAGTCACACCCTTCGGCGAAGGGGGAGAAGTCTACTTTAGAACAGGCACAATCCACTTCCAATGCAACCTTCACTTTGACGAGGGCTGCTTATCAACCACCAGTTGGGTCATTTTAATATGCATTGCCATGTTTTATTAAAAAATACTTTTACATCCTCTGGTTCAGTGATGCACTGCAAAAAAATTTTTGCTACCTACTCTCTGGGCTCACTGGCCAAATCTGTGGGTGGGGCCAAATTTGTGGGCATGGCCAAAAGTCCTGCATTATGCGCTATGGAGGTGGGCATGGCCAACCAAGTGGGTGTGGCCTGGGTGAATTTCCGCTACCGGTTCTGCTGCAGAACCTGACAGAACCTGCTGCAGTGCATCACTGCTCTGGTTGCCACTGACAGACAGTGTCACATTTCCCCAGATTCGAGAGAAAAGGGAGCAGTGGCCGAACGGAACTTATCCATGAAAAAAGCACAAATTGTGTCCAATAATGTAAAATTACACCAAGTAAAGCCAAGGTATAATGTCTGATGAAGGAAATGTCCAAAAAAGTTTAGAATTACCGGTGTACTTTTACATTATTGGACACAATTTATGGAGTTTTGAACCATTGTAATATTAAAAGTTCCCAAGCCTCGAACGGATTTTCGCTTTTTTCATGCCCCTTTCCCCAGATGTCACCAAAGACTTCTTCTTTCATGTCCTGATCAAACCCTGGACTGCCAAAATGAAGCCGCTTTCTTGGATTTGTCGTTGGCCAAACCCAAGTCCTCATTGGTGCATGTCTCTGGCAGCAATCAGCAGACCAGACAATGAGCCGGATTTTGTATCTCTCCACATTCACACAGCTTGTTGTTGTCCACCAGTAGCCTCCACTTGAGCATGTTGGTCTTGCATTTAAGGACTCCAAGCCTAAGCCTATTCAGGGTCCTCCAAGTGATATAGGTGAGGTTGTGTTCCTTCAATGTTGTTCCTTGTTCAGTGAGTTCCTTCCTCCATCTTCTAATTTGGTTTTGCTCTTGTGTACCCTCAAGAATGTTTGTTCTTGCCATAAAGCTCTTCCTGGATCTGCCAAAGACATTGAATCCAATGAAGGCTAAAGGCAGAGAAAACTCAACCAGAACCACAGACTCTTCATCTTCAACCAGGCTTAATTGCAAGACGGTGATTTCTTGCTCCACATCTGAAGAAGGTCCTTGGAAGTACCAACTCACAGGGCAGAGCCCAAAATATGAATTCCACCTTCTTATTGGTCAAGACAGCCACTATTTGGCATCACCGATGAAAGAGGTGGAAATCTGGCTTGTGGAGAACTCCCGTCTCCAAGGAAGCCTTCCTAGAACTCCAACAGACACTACTGGAGCAACTGGTGAGGATTTAAAGGTGGCTACTTCATGACTTGTTGCCTGTTTGCATCTATATTTTATCACACAGCTCTTTTCTCGAGCTGTGTCCTCCCTCCCTCTCCATAATTAAGATGCATCTTTCTGCTTCAGCCTCATCTACTGGGCTTTTTATGTTTTAAACACCAATCATCTTGATGGCTATTCTCAAGAGCATAGACTTTTGTTTTCCCACTTGTCCCACTCCTGAATCTAATTGCCAGCTCTCGCAGTTATCTCTTACATCAGGGGTGCCCAAACTATGGCCCGTGGGCCATATCCACCCCAAAGTCAATTCATCTGGCCCGTGCCACCCTCGCTGCTCCCGGAAGTGGAAATAAAACACTTTCATGGATGGCCCTGCCCTGTTCCTTGTTCCTGAGAAAGTTATGGATATCTTTCCTCAGTCAACGGCTGTGCTATGGACCACCCAATATGGCACCCAGGGCTGAGCAACAGAACCGATGTTGCCTTTCAAAAAGGTTTCTGCTAAGCATAACTTTTGGCTTTTAGCCTTTTGATACTGGCCTGAAACTTAATATCAAAACTCCCCAAGATCCTGGCCTCCGGACCCATCACTCCCTGGCAAATAGAAATGGAAGCAGTGACAGACTTTACCCGCTTGGGATCCAAGGTCATTGCAGATGGTGAATGCATCTATGAAATAAAAAGACACTTACCTATTGGGAGGCAAGCTATGAGAAACTTATGCAGCAGAATAAAGAGAGTAGAGACATCCCCCTGCCAACAAAAGACTGCATAGTCAAAGCAATGGTCGTCACGTATGGCTGTGAGAGCTGGACCTTTAGGAAGGCTGAGCACAGAAGAATAGACGCCATTGGACTCTGTGGTGCTGGAGGAGACGCTTGAGAGTCCCCTGGACTGCGAGGAGATCAGATCAGTCCATCCTGAAGGAAATCAGCCCTGACTGTTCCTTGGAAGGACAAATACAGAAGATGAAGCTCAAGTACTTTGGCCACCAAATGAGAAGAGAGGACTTGCTGGAGAAGGCCCTGATGGAGAAGAGGACATCAGAGGCTGAGGTGGTTAGATGGCATTGTTGATGCAATGGGCATAGAGCTGAGCGGGCTGCAGAGTATGGTGGAGGATAGGGGTGCCTCACGTGTGGTGGTCCATGGGGTAGCAAAGGGTCAGACTAGACTATGTGACTGAACAAGCATAACTTGGGGTCGTCAATGAGTTGGAATGTTATCATTTCTTCCACTTTTTGTAGTTTGAGCCCCAATGGCGCAGTGGTTAAACTGCTGTACTGCAAGCCAAAGGTTGTGAGTTTGATCCTGACCAGGGCCCAAGGTTGACATAGCCTCTTCCATCCTTCCAAGGCCAGTAAAATGAGCACCCAGCATGTTGGGGGCAAAATGCTAATTAATCGTGAACCACCCAGAGCGTGCACAAAGTGCAATGGGGGCGATACACAAGTGTGATAGTGATGCTTTATTTTCAAGGTGCAAAATATCAGAACCAGACACTGCAGGGAACTCAACCACCTCCTTGTATGTGTGTTGTTGCTGTTGTTTTAATTTTGCTTGTGATGCACCAGTTTATATGCAAAGCAAGTGATCACTTGAGGGCCGACATAACCCAAATAGCCAGATGGCAAATCCCAATTAAAGCAACAAGTTCCTTTTTTTAAAAAAAGACCACCTGCCCCAATCTCTCCATAGGGCATCATTGCTTTACTTACATCAGAAATGTATAACCTTTTCAACCATGGGGGCCACATCTGATCCTGGCACTGGTGGGGGGGGGAAGACATGCATACATAAACCCCAATATATGCACACAATTGCACACACAACACACACTGTAGTCCTGGGAGGCGCCCTTGCTGATGGAAGTCATCTACACCCCTCATTACCCCCACCCACTGATAGACTTCTTCCTTGCCATGTAATTAACAATTTCAAGGCATAATTAAGCCATCCCTAACTTGATGGCCAAAACTGGAGATGCCAATACAGCATCTGCATTCGTTCTGACACATAATGTGTGTGTGTGGAAGGGAGGGGGGGTTCAGCCTGACAGCAGAGCTTCCAGAGAAAATACCCAAACCTTTGGGAAATAGGGTTGATTTGGGGTGAGACTGCAGAATTCACAGGGTGGGGTGGGGTAGGGCATGAAGAAGCCCACCTCCCCCATGAGAGGGCAGGGGCTGGTTCTGCCAATCTCCTTTGCTCCTCTACAAAAGAGGAGCATCTTTTCAAAAGAGGGGGAAAGTTACATTTTCTGATGGAAAGTTTAAGTACCAGCTGGGGGTTTCTGTGGTTAAGATAAAACTCTCTCCCTTTGCACCAGCTTGATGACTGGAAGATCGGCAGGTCAGCAGTTCAAGACCCGAGTGCTGCACGGCAGAGTGAGCTTCCAGTTCCTGCCAAAGTTCAAAAACAAGAAATTGCAAGTAGATAAGCAAGGGCCACTTCGGCAGGGAAGGTAAACAGCATTCCGTGTCTAGTCATGCCTGCCACATGGCCACAGAAACGTCTGCAGACGCTTTGGCTGTAAACAGATGAGCACTGAACTCTAGAGTCAGATACGACTGGCTTTTCAAGCAAGGGAGACCTTGACCTTTTCCTTACTCCTTTGGGTCACTTAATAGACAAGAAGATGCTCCCTTTGAACACAGTGAAATGTACTGGAACACTTGTTCCTGCCTCCCTGGCCGAGGGTGGCACCGATTCAGGCCTAACTCGGGTGAACACTCAATGCGAAAGCCACCTCATGCACCTTGTTCTAGGTCCAAAAGGATCTAGTGCCAAAATCACCAGCGACCAAAAAAAAAGAGCAAAATCCTGAGCACCCCCTCCATTGTCACTCCGGCTGCAGATGGATGGGCTGTGTTGTCCGTGGTGACGGCTTCCCAGGGCTCCATCCAGCACCTTCGGCAAATATTAAAATTCACTTTAAGAGGGCTGTAAATATTTTTAAGGGAAAAGCTGTGTGTACTTTTCTCTTTTGGCCTTGGCCCACGCACATCCCTGCTCCACCCAAGAAATGGCAAGCTGAAATCTCTACAAATATTTAATTCGACGGAGTGCAGTGTGAATAATTAAGCAGGGAAAGCTCAGCCGATTTGGGCAGCAAAAACAGAGGAGATGAATCCATCGGGCAGACTTTACATTTTGGATGCAACCAGGTGAGATGATGCACCACACACGTTGCAACCCAATCTGCCAAAGGTATCACATGCTTCTTCTGTAAAGGTAAAGGTAAAGGTTTCCCTTGCTCGAAAGCCAGTCGTATCCGACTCTAGGGTGCAGTGCTCATCTCTGTTTCTAAGCCGAAGAGCCAGCGCTGTCTGCTTCTGCAGACGTTTCCGTGGTCATGTGGCAGGCATGACTAGACACCGGAGCGCACGGAACGCTGTTACCTTCCCACCCAAGTGGTCCCTATTTATCTACTTGCAATTTCTTGCTTTCGAACTGCTAGGTTGGCAGGAGCTGGGACGAAGACGGGAGCTCATTTCCGTCCTGCAGTACTCGGGAATCGAACTGCTGACCTTCCGCTTCCCAGTCCTCTCATATTTGCAGCAGCAGCACAGCAAAGCCGGTCAGGTTTTTAGGCAATTTTGTGTTCAAATGCAAGTCTCCCATTCCCCCCCCCCCCCTTTAACCTAGCTAATAAACACACTCGGACTAGATACTTGAGAGAAAGGAAAGTCGCATTGACTCACAAAATGAGCTCGGAAGATACATGTGTTCTGGAGTCTTGATGAAGTTGGTTTAGAAGAAAGCCAAGTCTTTCTTCTAGCCATGTGGCATGGAAGATGGAGGAGCTCCAAAGGACATCTTTCCTCTTCCAAAGCAGAAAAGCAAGAGAGACAGAGAAGGTCAGAGCAAACAAAGGCCTTAAGACATGCAAATAGGGTCAGGTGATCCCTGAGGCAGGAAAGAACCTTTCTAGTTATCATTACAGGCAAACAATGCAAAACAATTTCCTTTAATTCAGGCTAGTCTTTCCTTTGTCTCTGATTACAGCTCACTCAACATCCTCAAGGTTTGCAAAGAAGATTGGATGTTGCATTTATAAGCCTACAAGAAACTGATGCAGAGTATAGTGATTATTTTTTAGGATCCCTGCCATATGTGCTGACCCACCCGGGCAGGCATGGCACAGCACGGCAGCACTACACGGAGAGTCTTGTTCAAGCGTGGAAGCACTACGCCGCTTGCGTAGGGGCTGCGCAAGCGGGGTAGCGCTTCCACGCATGCGCAGAAAGCATTTTCCCAACTGCCAAATTACGGGGTTTTGGCAGCACGGGGCAGGTTATGACGTCAATCGACGTCAAATTACGGGGTTTTCCCAGCCAAATCGGGATGGTTGACAGGTATGGTCAAGCAGGATGTTGGTCTTTGCACAAGAGATCCTCATTATTTATTTAAACAAGCCAGCAGGCAGGGGTCACACCTCCATCAGTGCCCCACACCTGCCCCACCAGCCAGGTTTTAAGTCCTTTCCTGAAGGGCAGCAGTTCCATCTGCAGCCGTCCCTCTGTCGGCAGGAGGTTCCATAGGGCCGGTGCGGACACAGAGAAGGCCCTCCTTCTTGTGCTAGAGAGACAAACCCCTCTAGCCAATGGTACAGCTAGAGAGCCCCTCCGGTCTGCTCTGGTTGGATGGACAGATGTTCTTGGGGAGATGCAGTATCTTAGATATCCTGGCCCACTACCATATAGGGCTGTAAAGGTTATCACCAGCACCTTGAATTGCACCCGGGGGCATACCAGTAACCAGTGCAGCTCCCAGAGAAGCGGCAACGCATGGGCATAATGCCCGCACCCCATCATCACCTGGGCAGCCAAGTTCTGGACCAGCTACAGCCTCCGAATGGTCGTCAAGGGCAGCCCCATGTAGTGTGCATTACAATAATCTAGTCTAGAGGTGACCAGAGCATGTGTGAATATGAGCAAGGAGTCCAGGTCCTGGAGTGGGCGCCAACTGGCGAATTACACAAAGTTGTGTTAAAGCCCTCCTGGCCATGACTGCCACCTACTCTTCGAGCAGTAGTCGTGAGTCCAGGAGGACACCCAAGTTACGCACCTGGTCTGTCTGGGGCAAAATAGCCCCATCCAGGACCAAAGCTGTAGCTCCTGAGGTAACGCGAGGCCCCTAACCCACAGCCACTCAGTCTTGCCTGGATTCAGTTGTAGCCCGTTGTCTCTCATCCAGACCCCCACAGCCTCCAGACACCTGGATAGGATTTTGACGGCATCGCTTGGATCACCACGGGCAGAGATGTACAGCTTGGTATCATCAGCATACTGATGATACCTCTCCCTGTGGGAATGGATGATCTCTCCCAGTGGCTTCATGTAGATGTTAAATAGGAGAGGAGAGAGCACCGAGCCCTGAGGCACCCCCTAGGCTGGACCTCTCACTCTCCAGCCACACCGACTGAGTCCGGCCCTTCAGGAATGAGGAGAACCAGGACCACACAGAGCCCTGGATCTCCAATCCTTTGAGCCATTCCAGAAGTATACTATGGTTGATGGTATTGAAGGCCACTGAGAGGTCAAGAAGAGCAAGGATGGACTCCTCTCATTAATAGTTGTTCTGCACTATCCACAGGAATTTTGACATGTGTGCCTGAAGAAGAAATGTTCAATCACAGAAACTCACACAGTGTTTGGTTCTAATAGTGGTCTCATAAAGACATCACCAGCTCCTGCTGTCACTCCTTATGGATTCCTTCTCATTCTTCCCAAAGCCCAGTTTAAGAAGGCTGGAGGGATTTACGGAGAAGATGGTGATGGTCAATGGGATGGCTACAGTGTGAGGAAAGTTAGAATTAGCAGGTGGCTGCCAGGATCTGAGGCAGCTCCATTAATTGCAGGAGGAGTGCCCCAGAGGTAGTTTGGATACTTGAAGGATCAGGCCCCCAGCATGGTGTTTGCACGTTTCGACCCTCACTCTCCTGCAGCAGCTAGGCCCCAACTGAGACCCTGGAGAAGGTTGAGACCATTATGGGCTCCACCAGGAGTTCCTGGGAAGCTGAACTGTAGAACAACCGCTTCCTCCCGCTAGAACAATGACAGCCTACCTTGACATTCCAGGTGTTCTTAAACTTCAATTCCCAGAAGCCCTGATCAGCAGGTGTGTTGACTTGGGCTTCTGGGAATTGAAGTCCAAGAACACCTGGAGCACCAAAGTTGGCCATCACTGCCCTACAAGATGTCTCAGCAATGAAGGACACTAAACTTGTAGTTGCTGAGCTCCTGAATTACCACTGGCTCCTGTTCCTCAAAATTTCTATCAACTGGTGTTGTACCTTGCCTGCTCCAGCCCTAAGGTACTCTTCAGTCCTAAGGTACAGAGACCAGATGCCCAAAACAGAGCCTATCTTCGTAGGGAGGGAAACCGAAGAATTAAGCCAGATAGAAATAACCAGGGAGGAGGTCCTTGCATGTCTTGTTAAGCTAAACACTAACAAATCACCAGGACCAGATGGCATCCATCCACGAGTTCTCAGGGAACTTAAAGATGAAATTGCTGATCTCCTAGCCAAAATATATAATTTTTCTCTCAAATCAGGCTTTGTGCCTGATGACAGGAAGGTAGCGAATGTAACACCAATTTTCAAAAAAGGATCCAGGGGTGATCCAGGAAATTACCGACCTGTCAGTTTGCCATGTGTCCCAGGTAAAGTGATGGAAACCATCCTAAAAGATAGAAATAATAGGCACATAGAAGAGAAGGCGCTGCTAAAGGAGAGCCAACATGGCTTTTACAAAGGCAAATCATGCCTCACTCATCTGTTGGAATTTTTTGAGAGTGTCAACAAGCATGTGGATAAGGGGGATCCAGTTGACATTGTTTATCTGGACTTTCAGAAGGCTTTTGACAAGGTCCCACACCAAAGGCTCTTGAATAAACTTACCAGTCATGGAATAAAGGGACAGGTCTTGTCCTGGATCAGCAACTGGCTAAGGGACAGGAAACAGAGGGTAGCACTAAATGGACACTTCTCCAAGTGGAGGGAAGTAAAGAGTGGGGTCCCCCAAGGTTCAGTACTGGGACCCTGCTTTTCAACCTCTTCATAAATGATCTAGAGGTAGGAGTAAAAAGCAAGGTAGCCAAATTTGCTGATGACACTAAATTATACAGGGTAGTGAAAACTGTGAGAGATTGTGAGGAGCTCCAGAGGGATCTCTTGACACTGGGGGAGTGGGCAAAACAGTGGCACATGAGCTTCAACATTAGTAAGTGCAGAGTGATGCATGTTGGGGCAAAAAAACCCAATTCCATTTATAAACTGATGGGGTCTGAACTCTCTGCGACAAACCAGGAAAGGGACCTTGGTGTCCTGGTGGACAACTCAATGAAAGTGTCAACCCAGTGTGCCTCAGCAGTGAAAAAAGCAAACTCAATGCTAGGGATCATTAGGAAGGGTGTAGAAAATAAGTCAGCAAGTGCCATTTTGCCTCTTTATAAATCTATGGTGAGGCCCCATCTGGAATACTGTGTACAGTTCTGGTCGCCATACCTCCAGAAGGATATTATGGAGTTGGAGAAAGTGCAGAGGAGGGCAACCAGAAGGATTATTAGGGGACTGGAACACCTTCCTTACCATCTGAGGCTGCAATGGTTGGGCCTTTTCACTCTTGAACAACGGCGTCTAAGAGGTGACCTGATTGAAGTTTATAAAATCATGCACGGTGTGGACAAAGTGGATAAGGAAAAACTGTTTTCCCTATTGCACAACACTAGAACTAGGGGACACTCCATGAAACCTTTGGGTACTAGTTCTCAAACAAATAAGAGAAAGTACTTTTTCACCCAGAGGATCACTGGTCTATGGAACTCCCTGCCAGAAGAAGTGGTGACAGTTGTCAGTCTTGACAGCTTTAAGAAAGGATTAGACAAGTTCATGGAGGACAAGGGGATCAATGGCTATAATTATGGATACTTAAGGACAACCTCCGGGTTAGAGAGATAGGCAGGATATCTCTCAATGCCATTTCCAGGGAATCCTAAGCAGGTGAAGGCATCTGCTTGGGAATAATACCCTGAAGCCAATGGTGAGCCACTGTGTGAGACAGAAGGCTGGACTGGATGGGCTGTGGCCTGTTCCAGCAAGGCTGTTCTTATGTTCTTATGTTCTTTACCCTCTCCTCTTGGTTTTTTTTTCTGTTCTCTTGGTCACCTGACTTCTGGCTTCCTTGGACTATATCCTGTTGACTGGGACAACCCTGTTGGTTTGAGTGCCCTGGGATTCTGCAACCCCCTTTCTGTTTCCGATGTTCTTCCAGTGCTACGCTTGTCACAGAGATATTACTGCTATGTTTTTCTTTCCATCTTTACATGGTCTCCCACCTTCTACAACCATGATGGTGAACCTTGGTGCTCGAGCTGTTCTTGGACTTCAGTTTGCAGAAGCTCAAGTCCCTGTGAATCCACATGGATGGGTTTATTGTGCATAGTAAACTCATTCATGTGGATTCACAGGGACTTAGGCTTCTGAGAACTGAAGTCCAAGAACAGCTGCAGTGCCAAGGTTCGCCATCACTGTCGTAGAACAAGACAAAGTTTGGGATTATGGTGGGAGACTGAACAGTCTTGGCAGCTGGAGGCTGAACATAGTGCATAGTTTCTCTTCCAAAAAAGCATGGGCCACATCTGATAGGGCAGCCTCCTAATAATGTTCAGATTCAGATAATCTCTACATTGACATGGTGCTCTATCAGCTAAATCTTTACCGCTGTATCCCAGTGCTGCCGACTATTATCTGTGGGTTCTTCTGAAAAGTTGCATTACATGACATTTTTCTTATTTATTTTTTCCTCCCGCCTAATCAATGTTTTAATGCCTTCCCTTCAAATCATTAGCTCTGACATTTCAAAACCTGGCCTCGTTCGGGAAACGGCTATGATGGATTGGCCAAGAGGAAGTTGCAGACAACATAATGAGCCCAAGGAGAAAGATTTCATACTTTTCAGGAGCCAGGAAAAGGGCCGACCTTACCACTGGACAGAGGGAGAAGGTGACCCCGGGCAGCAGAAGTGGAGGGGTCGGCAGGACGGCGGTGGTGTAAACTCTTAGCGATTCAATGTGCAACCTTTATAGTTTTCTGCCAGCATTTAGGGAGAAGCGCTTTGGGAATTGGCTACCTCAAGGGGCAGAATAAACAGATTTAGTTTTGACCAACGACAAAGCTAAGAAGGTTTGATCTGGCCATGAGAGAAGAAGAGGTTTATGAGCTCACAGTAGAGAGCATTTTACATTCACACTAACCCTTTGGGAGTAAGACACTTGGAGATCAACAGGCTGAAGGTCACCTGGGTGAATTGCATGGCCAGGTAAAGGCTCACATGTGCATCTCCTCCGTGCCAAGCTGATCCTCTAAGCCAGACACCACAGTGGCCTTTGAAGATGCTTTGGCTAGCCCTGCTGGCTGCATAGCCCAGAGGTTTAGGTCTCTGCTTACGGAGCCAGAGGTTCGGAGTTCGATTCTACACTGAGTCTTCCGGGAGTAGAGCCAGGCTTGGATAAGCCACACAGAAATCCCAAGAGCTGCCTATAGAACAGGGGTTCTCAACCTGTGGCCTGTGGGCCGGGCCCTGGCCCATGGCATCATTTGATGTGGCCCACGTCACCGTTGCCGGAAGCAGAAGCAGACACATTTATCATATGTCGTAAACATATTTAAAACAGCCGCAAATGTGCCCGCAGCTGTCATAAACACCCCCTCAGACAGCTTAGTGGGCCAGTCTGGTGGTTCGCCTGATGTAAATGCTGCCATAAAATGTGTCCACGGCTGTTGTAAATGGTGTTGGCCAAGAAGTTCATGAACATTACACAAGTCTCTCTTCTTGGTTCATTTCCTCCTGGTAACAAGGATCTTTTGGCATTTGCGTGAATGGCAAAAAGGGTTCAAAGGCTTTTGGCCCAAGCCTTTCTGGGCTTATCAAAATGTAAAGGTCAAGGTCTCAATTGCTCGAAAGCCAGTCATATCCGACTCTAGGGTTCAGTGCTCATCTCTGTTTGTAGCCAAAGAACCAGTGTTGTCTATTTCATCTGCAGACGTTTTTGTGGTCATGCAGAAGGCATGACTAGACACCCGAGTGCACGGAACACTGTTACCTTTCCTGCAGAAGCAGAACCTATTCATCTACTTGCAATTCCTTGCTTCAAGCTGCTTGATTGGCAGGAGCTGGGACAAAGGTGTGAGTTCGCTCCGTCATGCAGCACTCGGGTCTCGAACTGCTGACCTTCTAGACATCAAGCTCAGCATTGTAACCACTTAAGCCACCGCAGTCCTTCTTATCAATATGTGGGACTGTATTAAGCCAGATATAAGAGTTATTTCAGTTAATGGTGAGGTGGGAGTTGATGTTCTTTTACCCAAAAAGAAGGACAGTGGAGGGTGGGGGAAAATGATGGAAATACCACCAATCACAAAATATTGAGCTGTTCAGGGTATATGAAAATTGACGTTCTTCATATAATCGGGAGGCCCACGGAGAGAGCCGAGGTGGGCCAATTCACTTGCCAATGGATTTTATCTTCTCTTCAAACAGGAGATGTCAGCCAATAAGACTTTTGCATGTGAAATATCTCAGTCCAATAAGTGCTTTTGGTGTGTGTGTGTGTGTGTGTGTGTGTGTGTGTGTGTGTGGATTGTGTGCTTCACGTCAATCCGACAGCACGTGAGTTTCGTGAGACAGCTGAAGTCTCCGAGAGAGTGGCGTTTACTCTCTGCGGCAGAGGTGCCCAAACTTTTCAGGCCGTGGGCCGGTCACGTGGTTCCTCTCAACGGAAGCGGAAGTGAAACACACCTTGCAATCTGTTTTGCAACAGGATGAGATAGATTTTAGGCTGCCATTTTCTCTGCTTAAACCAGGGGTGCCCAAGCTATGGCCCATGGGCCAGGTCTGGCTCCTGATGCCAATTCATCTGGCCCATGCAGCCCTCGTCGCTCTTGGAAGCAGAAGTATGGGTATGTTTTACTTCCACGAGTGGTGAGGATGGCGTGGGCCATATAAATTTGGCCCCTTGTTTTTAGGGGGTGGGTAGTTTTAACTGTTTTTAACATGTGTTTTTTTAATTTTTACTGTGGACCGCCCTGAGTTGGCTTTGGCCGAGTGAGCGGTATATAAATGTGACAATTAAATTAAAATTAAATTAAATCAGGGGCCAGATCCAGCCCACATGCCATAGTTTGGGTACCGCTCCTCTATGGTCTTGGGTGAGCGATGGGGTGGGGGGGGGGAATCATTTTCCCACAACCACTGGTTTCTTTCCCTCTTCCTCCCCTCCACTCGTTTTCTAATGCGATGCCATTCTGAATGTCATGTACACTAATGTAGACATTTCTCCGGGCACTTTTCCCGCGATCCAAGGCTTTGGGATTGTGCCTTCTAAAAACAAAGATCTCTCCAACGAGATTCAGAGACGGAAGGGCAAATAGCGAAATAGAGGAGCTTCTCTTTTTACATATTGATTTAAAAGTGGGAAACCGAGGGGTGTTTGCCTTAACGTGAGGAAAGAACGAATGTTTACCTGCCGGCCTCTTTTGTTTGAAAAGGAAGGAAGGAAAATGTGACTCCAGCTTCCGTTTTCTCGTTGGTTCACTAATCGGATCCGGTTTTTGCTCTCTCTTTTGCCCACCAATATTGGGAGGCTTTTTCTACAAAGCGGTGTTCTAAACCAGAGGTGCCCAAACTACAGCCTGGGGGGCAGATCTGGCCCACGACACCAATTCATCTGGCCTGCACCGCCCTCGTCATTCCTGGAAGCTGAAGTAAAACATGCCCGTACTTCCACTTCCAGGAGCGACGAGGGCAGTGTGGGCCAGATGAATTGGTGTTGGGGGCCATATCTGGCCCACAGGCCATAGTTTAGGCACCCCTGGTTTAAGCAGAGAAAATGGCAGCCTAAAATCTGTCTCATCCTGTTGCAAAACACAGATTGCAAGGTGCATTTTACTTCTGCTTCCGGTGGGAGGAACCACGTGACCGGCCCACGGCCCAAAACGTTGGCCGCCCCTGTTCTAAAAGAAGAAGATAGGTTACCCTTGACCTTGCATACTTTCTTGGGGTTGAGATGGGGCAGTTTGCTTTTTTGTCTTTTGACACACACACACACACACCCCAAGTCCAGACAATCTACTGGAGCTGAGAATGGTCAACCCTTTTCCAATACACCGTCTATTATTATTATTTTTGCACAGATTCAAGTCATCGCGGCCCCCATGAATATGCATCCTCACGCCCCTTGCGACACTTGAATCGTACCACATTAATGCACCAGCGTGGTAGCATTCAAAGTCAAACAAAGAATGCCCATCATGGTCACGAATATCTTCTCTACTTCATTTTAAATGACATGTCAGGGTGATGGGTAATGGGAAGTTTTAGACGACAGGTCTTGGGGCATGGGAAATCCCTCCAGTTCATATCTCTGCCTTCATGCGAAGTATCATGGAATGGATCCACACCTTGGCCACTGCTAGACTGTGTGCTTTCTAGATCGACAACTACACAACTGCAGTTGCTATTTGAGCCCTAGTTGGGAGCTTGCAACCAGTAGGAAGAACAGGTGGATCGTGTGTCGGGGTGCCAGCTTAGGTTTACTCACTTAAGAGGTCCTTGTGGTTGAAGTCTATGTCCTTGACATGTTGACATGCTGTTGGTAGAATACGTTGGAAGGATGTCAACTTGGAGATACAAAGACTGTGTTTGTGGGTAGCATATTCCAGAGAACATAGCTACACCTGTGTATAAGCCCATGAATGTGGGGGTTTAGATATACTGTACATATATCCTTCCAGTTCATAATTCTGCCTTCATGAGAAGTGTCATGGAGTGGATTATCCATGCATCATTATATGCATTATTTGTGGATAACATATGTATATGACTTTGGGGTGGAGGGAATACACTTAACGCGACATATTTCAAGGCAAGGTATGTTTGAAGATGGGAATGAGAAGATGAGTTTAGGAAAGCATTTTCAGCTGGATTTACCTAAAAAAGAAGTCAGAAACAATTCAGGAAAACTCTTGTGATTTGTTGTTGTTCAGTTGCACAGTTGATTCCGACCCTTTGTGACCCCATGGACCATTGCCCGCCAGGCACACCATCCTCAACCCGCCCAGCTCTGTGCCATTGCATCAACAATACCATTTATTTATTTATTTATTTATTTATTTATTTATTTATTTATTTATTTATTTATTTATTTATTTATTTATTTATTTATTTATTTATTTATTTATTTATTTATTTATTTATTTATTTATTTATTTATTTATTTGAACTTATATCCCGCCCTCTTGCCCTAGGACAACTCAGGGCGGCGCACAATCACATAAAATATTATAAAAAAAATAAAAACAGCAATAAAAGACTCTTTTAAAACCATCCCATATCTAAAAGGACCCTCCCCTCCCCACACTAAGTAAGAGGGACATATAACTCTAACAGAGCCAACAAGCGGGAGTCAACATCCCGTGGGCCCCCCAGACTTGCCCTGCCAGCCAGGTTTTCAACCCTTTCCTAAAAGGCAGCAATTCTGACTGTAGCCTTAATTCTGCCGGCAGGAGATTCCACAGGGTTGGGGCGGACACGGAGAAGGCCCTCCTTCTTGTGCTAGAGAGGCGAGCCCCTCTATCCGATGGAACTCTGAGGGAGCCCCTCCAGTCCGCCCTGGTAGGACGGGCGGACTCTCTTGGGGCGATGCGGTCTCTTGGGTAACCTGGCCATCTCATTTTCTGCTGCCCCCTTCTTCCCTTGCCCTTCACCTTTTCCAGCATCAAGGCTTTCTCAAGGAAGTCCTCATTTGATGTCCAAAGTACTTTAGCTTCATCTTTACTATTTGACCTTCCAATGAGCAGTCAGGGTTGATTTCTTCTAAGATTGACCTATTTGTTCTCCTCGCTGTCCAGGTTATTCTGAAGACTCTCCTCCAACACCACATTTCAAAGGCATCTGTTCTTCTACGCTCAACTTTCCTTATGGTCCAGCTCTCACAACCATACATTGTAATTTAGGAAACCTATTGCCCCTCTGCCATACCTGTCAAGTATCGCGTATTGGCCGGGATTTCCCGTAATTTTGTGCCACTTTTCTTCATTTCCCGCCCGGGGCCGCCGCTATCCCATAATTTGGCGGTGCAGGGAAAGTAGTTACTGTGCATCCCTTCTGCTCAGGTCCTTTCTACGCATGTGTCGAACCCTTCTACGCATGCTTAGAACCCTTCTACACATGCATAGAAGGGTTCTGTGCAGAAGGGGCCGCGTAGAAGGCTTCTACGCATGCGTAGAAGCGACCTGCACAGAACCGTTCTGCACAGGTCCATTCTACGCATGTGTAGAAGGCTTCTACGCATGTGTAGAATGGATCTGCACAGAACCGTTCTGTGCAGGTCCCGTATTGTCCGGAGCCACACTTGACAGGTATGCCCTCTGCTAATTGTAATCTGCCCAATGGCTGCATCAAGTCATGGGGTGGCTTTGTCTAGTCTAGTCAACCTGGATTTTCAGTGTTTGGTCTCCAGAGCGGATATCCTTCCTGTCTGTACCTGGAGATACTGGGGATTGAACCAGTGACCCTTCCATATGTCCAGGGCCTCTTCCTTCTTCCCGGCTGATGGTTCATGTCCGAAGCAACCCTCAGGAACAACACAGTTCTGTAACCACATTGAGAGCTTTCTCCACTGTAGCCCCAATCCTCTGGAATGAATTGCCAGTGGAGATACAAACTGCTCCTAATTTATTTGATATTTTGTAAACAACTTTAGACCTACCTCTGTCAACAAGCCTTCGGACGCCTATAAGATGATTAGAACATAAGGACAGCCTTGCTGGAACAGGCCACAGTCCATCCAGTCCAGCATTCTGTCACAGAATTATGTAATATTGACCCTGGACTTTTTAATTGATATTACCCAATTTTCCCCGCTGCTGATAGTGTTTTAATTTGAATATTGTTGTGGTTTTAGGATTTTTATGCCATCTGGCTGTTCTCTGCATTTTGTGTTTGTGTGTGTGTGTGTTATTTTTGTTTGAGATTTTTTTAAAAAAAATAAAATAAATTTTAATTTCGACCTGTAGTTCTCTAAGTGTTTTGCATTTCATCTCCAAGAACTCATGACCACCTACCATGGTGAGACCTGGGCTTCTTGCAAGTGAAGGACTAAAAAATCTTGAGGGCTAAATACCTGGGGTGTCTAGATTGCCACTGAGGTTGTTTCTTAGGCTCAGTTTGAACTCTGTAGCCCAATCCAGATGGCCATCTCAACTAGCGTAGACTTGCCTGAATCAACTGCTGAAAGAAAGTCAGTAAAGGTAAAGGTCACCCTTGCTCAAAAGCCAGTCGTCTCCGACTCTAGGGTTCAGTGCTCATCTCTGTTTCATAGCTGAAGAGCCAGTGCTGTCTGCTTCGAAAGAAAGTCAACGTTTGCTTAAATCCCAAGTTTTGCATTGATGTCATCCATCCATCCGTCTTCTTCTTTGGGTATGAGTTGGCTCAAAATCCCAGCCTTCCCTATTTGCTAAGCAGTACCAAGACTTCCACAAGTGGCTCCGGTCAGTCCATGTGAGAGATCTTTAAGTGACGCAGCCCTTTGATTTGTGTGAAAGAGCTTTTTCCCATTAAATATCGGCTTAACGATGCCCCACAGGTATTTGCTTTCTTGCGTCAGCAGCATCGATGGATCATTTATGCAACTCATTCCAATGTTCATTAGATTGACTGAGTTTATAGAGTAAGTCATTATGGCCAATAGCAGGATTTTTATCAGCGCCTGAGGAATATGGGAAAGGATTTGAGGAAAGGGGAAACTGTCTGTCCGTTTCTTCAGGCATTAATATTCCATACTCGTTGTGGTCTCTCCAAATGCTGGGCTCGTGAGATGGAAAGATAGATCCAATGAAAAACAGATAAGAAAATGCATTAGTTTCCTCTCCTGCCCCATCAACTCTCTACAGGAGCAAAATCACTCCCTAACTCTGTATTACCTGGGCTGATCTCGGGCTGATAAATTATTAACAGGCAAGCAGGAACAAGGTTTTATTGTGATTACATTTTGCTTAAATTTTAATTTGGGGTAGGGGGGAATAGTCACAGGATTACTGAGCTGCCCGTTTCACAAGATAAGTCAACCAATCCAAGTTTTCACTTATTTGGGCGGAAGAGAAGGTTCGCCATGTTTGCACCCCAACGATATCTGAAAATCTGAATTATCCCAGGTAGCATCGAATGACGAACAGCTGCATAATGAAGGCAGGTCCTCATTTTGGGCTGGTTCTCCCACCGCCATGCCAAGATTCAAAGCGATAAATAATTAAACATAGGAGGCATCTGTTATTTATGAGCTGAAATGACCATTTTAATTTATTTCTTTGTTTATCCGAGGCTAATCTGTCGAGAGTGAAAGGGATAAAGTGGGGAGGGGTCCTCAAAAAAAAAGGGATAAAAGTGATGATGGAATATTTATGAGCTTCTTGAGCTTTTTGAAAGACATTTCCCCAGCCAGTTGCCCCAAAGCTCAGTAGATGGACTTAAGTTGGCCTTCATTTCTCAGTGGAGCTAAACCCTTTGGGTTTGGGTCATTCAGGCACAGTACTGTGCGGTCATGGCCAATGACACTTTTGTGTTGAACAGCCCACATTGAACACAGGGTTGGACAAGATCCATGGTTCTCAACCTGTAGTTCTGCATTTCATCTCCAAGAAGTCATGACCATCTACCATGCTGAGACCTGGGCTTCTTGCAAGTGGTCAAAAAATCTCGAGGCCTGAGCACCTGGGGTCTAGATTGCCACCGAGGTTGCTTCTTAGGCTCAGTTTGAACTCTGTAGTCCAATCCAGTTGGCCATCTAAACTAGCGTAGACTTGCCTGAATCAACTGCTGAAAGAAAGTCAATGTTGGCATAAACCTCAAGTTTTGCAATGGCCTGCTCTAGCTGAGACTCGCCATTTGATTTCGGTCCATCCTTCTCAAGAAGAAAGGACATCAGTTTCATCTAGATATGTTTTGTAAAAATTGCTGGGTGCTGGTAGGGGAAGCAAATTCCTTGTCTTGTTCTTGGTTAAAGAGAGGACTCTTTATGGGGATCGCTAATTCCTTGTCAAGGTGTCTCATCAAAATGGATGAGAATGAGGGATTGATTGAGTATTCTTTGCATCCTGGAAAGAGGCAGTGATCTAACTGCTTTTCAGAAATTTTGTTGTTGTTGTTCAGTCTCACAGTCAAGTCTGACCCTTTGTGACTCCATGGACCACCGCATGCCAGGCTCCTCTGCCATCCTTCACAGCCCACTCAGGTCTACACCCATTGCATTTATGATGCCGTCCATCTACCTCAGGGTGATGTCTCTGCTCTTTATTATGCTGCCTAGGTTTCTCATTGCTTGCCTCCCAAGAAGTAAGTGTCTTTTTATTGCATGGCTGCAGTCACCATCTGCAGTGATCCTGGATCCCAGGAAAATAAAGTCTGTCACTACTCCATTTCTTGCCTTTCTGTTTGCCAGGGAGTGATGGAGCGCGTGTGTGCGTGCGAGCGTACATGCATGTGTGTGTGCATGCATGCGTGCGTGCATGCGTGCATGCGTGCGTGCGTGCATGTGTGTTGAGTTTCAGACCAGCTTTTGCACTCTCCTCTTTCAACCTAATCAAAAGACTCTTTAGGCCAGGGGTGCCCAAACTATGGCCCGTGAGCCAGATCCAGCCCCTGACACCAAGTCATCTGGCCCACGAAGCCCTTGTCGCTCCCGGAAGCAGAAGTAAAACGTGCCCGGACGGCCAATTGGATTCATGGCCCAAATGAGTTGGCATTGGGGGCTGGATCCAGCCCACGGGCCATAGTGACTGGCACCCTGAACCATGTGACCAGCCCGTGGATCGAAAAGTTGGGCACCCCTGCTCTAGGTCATCTTCACTTTGGAGTTGTCACTGAAACAGAAGTAGACTTTTTTCTGGTGCTCTCCTGCTTTTTCCATGACCCGCTGAGTGTTTGCAATTTGTTCTCTAGTTCCCCTGCATTTTCAGAACCCACCCTGTGCATCTGGAAGTTCTCGGTCCACAAACTGCTGGAGCCTGGCTTGTGGGATCTTGAGCATGACCTTGATAGCATGTCAAAAATACTGATCTCCATTTAGACCAGTGCTTCTCAACCTTTGGTTTCTGGACTCCAATTCCCAGAAGCCTAAGCCAGTACTTAGGCTGATCAGTGTTTGGGGGAATTGACTTAGGCCTCTGGGAATTGGAGTCCAAAAACCAAAGGTTGAGAAGCACTAATTTAGATCAAGGAGTTCCTTCTCTGCTGTAGGGCATACCTGTCAAGTTTTGGATTTGGAAATAAGAGAAATTTCCCAGCAAATACAGGATACTTGACAGTGATGCTTATCCTGTGCTGCCCTCCAATGGTGGCAATAGGGCATTGCAGTCTAATTAATAAGGGATGACGGCGGGAAAGAGGGTAAAATAAGGGGTTTTTCCTGGCCAATAAGGGATACTTGACAGCTATGGCTGTAGGGTGTTGTTTTTTTTAAGGAGGAAAGATCACATCCTATTTCTATCTGGTGGACATGCCTCAATGCTTGTCCTGTATCAGTCCTGGAAGCAGTTGACAGCCTGACAGATATACCGAAGACCATTGCCTTTGAGTCAAAAAACCTCGTAGCCTTGAGTTCATTTGGGGATTGCTTGTGGACAGAAGGGAAAGCGCAATCCAGCATTGTCAGGCTACAGAGCAATAAATCCAAGCACAGTTAATGCCACCTGACTTTGCCAACTGGCAGATTGTTGTAACAAATCTTGGGATGCTGAAGGGGGGAGTGGGAGAAGCATTGAGGAAAGGATGGCTGTGGCCCATTTGTTGCCATGTTTCTGCCATTTCCCAAGGACGGCCAGGAGGAAAGGAAAATTGATCTCAATCGAGCTGAAATTTACAATAGGAGGAGCAGAGATGCACTTGGGAAAACAGGGTGGACCTTGTGCATTGATGAAATGGGAAGGAAGAAGCCCAAACACCAGTTTAAAAAAAGCCAAGTGGGACTATGCAAAGCAGGGATTCTCAACCTGCAGCCCGTGGGCCAGAGGCAGCCCGCAGCACCATTTCATGTGGGCCCCCACTCCCTCCACCACACCTGCAAGTGCCATGTGGTGGAGGAAGAGCAACATGGCTATCCATCCCCCAAAGCTGTCTGAGGGAGCATGACCCAATGGCCCCCGGCTTAGAAAGGTTGAAAACTCCTGATGTAAAGAGATGCCTGCCCCAAATTTCTGAGCAAAAGCAGCATAGTGAATTTTCAGTGAATTGTGTGCACAGCAAAGGAGTAAGTCACACAACAGAGAGAATGGAAGGGACAAAAGGTTGAGAAACCTCCGATGGTCAACACTGAACCCAGTCTGTCTCTGGGTTAATTTTTGCAAGCAATAGTTGAAAACCAGGGCTAGGCATACAATCCGAGTGGGAGGCCAAGATAGCTTAGGAGAAAGGTAAAGGTTGCCCTTACTCAAAAGCCAGTCATATCTGACTCAAGGGTTCAGTGCTCATCTCCGTGAACAGCCAAAGAGCCAGCGCGGTCTGCATCTGCAGGCGTTCCCATGGACATGTGGCAGGCATGACTAGACAGTGACGCTGGAGTGCATAGAGTTGCCATAATTCTCTCCCATAAAACCGGGACAGAAGTATACTTGACAAAAATGGATGGGTTATCTACAAAATAGTATTCTAAAAAATACACACAATATAATGACAGCTATAAAACACTTTCATATTAAATATATCAATATATAAATGAATTTATTTACAACAGTTAATTCTTTCTGTAAGATGATCTGTTGTACTTCTGAGAAGTTGCACCGTGGTCACCTCTTAACATCCTCAGTTCCAGGAAACACACTGGTCACACTTATCGGGGAGTGGTGTGAGGAGAGCACATTAAGATTTGTCTCCAGGTATACTCCAATTCCAAAGTGCCAGGAAATTGCTCGTTTGATGGCAAGAGTTCGAATTTATTTTAATGGTTTGTTATAATGCACAATCAGTAAGTTTTAAAAATCTGGGACGTTAACATGATTTTTATTGAACTGGCCAGGACAAGTTTTCTGCCCTTGAAACCGGGACAATCCAGCACCCTAGGCATGCAGAAAAGTGCTGTTTACCTTTCCCACTAAAGCGGTATCTATTTATCTACTTGCAAATTCTTGCTTTGGAATTGCTAGGTTGGCAGGAGCTGCAACAGAGACAGGAGCTCATTCTTAACCACTGGCCGGGGCTTTTTAAAATGTATGTATTGCAACAGGTAGTGAGAATTTACTCTTCTTTGTCTCATGGTGGCTTCCTGCAAGTGAGACGGGGCCATCTCCTCTCAGGCAACCTTCTCCCCAAGGAAACCCATTCTGGCTGCCTCGAAACCACTGTCCCTCTTTAAAACATTTCTGTACTCCACTCGCGTGGTTGGATGAGATTTGCCACCATTTAAACAACGACCCGAGGCCAATTAATGGTCTGAAGGGTTCTGTTATTTTGGAACGGTGCCGTCTTATATTACCTATCGCCTCCACTGTTTTTATCGCCTTCCGCCGTTGCGCATCTTAATTGTGAGATGCTTTGAAACTCTTTCTGGAAGCAGAGAAGGCTTTGAAGGCAAGGAAACGTGACATGGCTCGGAGTCAACCTCCCAGCCAGCTGTTGTTATGTTTTGACGGCACTTCTAGGAACATTTAGACTCTCGTGTTTGTTACTCCGGGAAGTAAACCAGGTCAAGATGAATCTTTTATTTGGCTCCAGGGGAAGGTACGTGGCTAGACAACAAAGTCAACAAGAGGTATCGAGATGTTTGTGGGTCAAGCGGTGGGCGCAGTGATTTGACATCTCCTGGGTTGCAGGACTGTTTAATCCTTGTTGCCAAGAACATGAGAAGACTCTGGAAAAGGTTTTGAACAGCTGGAGGTTTTGTTTGTTCTTGTTGTTCACTGCAAAACAAAGAGGTTGCATTTCATTCTGGACCATCTCTGGATGAGTTTAATGGCAGACCCATGGCATGGGCCATGTATTTTTTGTGGTTTGCTAACCTGAGATGAAGGACTGTGGTGTGGTGGCTTAGTGGTTAAGATGCTGAGCTTGATTACTGGAAGGTCAGCAGGTCAACAGTTCGAGACCCGAGTGCTGAATGATGGATTGAGCTCCCGTCTCAGTCCCAGCTCCTGCCAACCTAGCCGTTCGAAAGCAAGAAATTGCAAGTAGATAAATAGGTACTCCTTTGGCAGGAAAGGTAACAGCGTTCTGTGTACAGTACTCCGGTGTTTTTCTTGCCTGTCACATGTCCATGGAAACGTCTGCAGATGCAGACAGCGCTGGTTCTTTGGCTATAAATGGAGATGAGCACTGAACCCTAGAGTCAGATATGACTAGCTTTCAAGCAAGGGCAACCTTGACCTTTACCTAACCTGCACTGGGGAGTAGACAGCTGTGCTGTGTTCAGTGGTTTGCTGCTCCCGGTGCGCCCCGGTACGGGTGTACTGGTAGCAAAAATCCCACTTGTCCATGCCCACTTGGCTGGCCACCCCACTTTCCTACTCCAGAGCTCAGCACGCATGCGCTACTTCATAGCTTAAAGCATGTGAACTAAGCCAAGCAGCCACTTTCTGCACCAGGAGTGGGAGCAGTGCGGATGTGGCAGAGACAGAGGCAGCGGTGGGTAGAGAGGAGATATAGGCAGCAGTGGCAGGCAGATCGACGGCGGCAGAGACAGAGGCAATGGGAGCAGCAGCAGTGGTGAAGACCAAGGAGGCGGTGGCAGCAGCAGCGGGCAGAGTGGTAGAGATGAAGATGGAGGCAGTGGTGGAGGCAGTGGCAGCTGGCGGAGCAGCAGCTGGCGGAGCAGCAGCTGGCGGAGCAGCGGCAATGGAGGCAGTGGGAGTGGCAATGATGGAGATTGAGGTGGCAGAGATTGAGGCAGCAGCTGCAGAGGCTGAGGCAGTGGAGACTGAGGCAGCGGCGGTGGAGACTGAGGTGGTGGGGACCTTGCGGTGGCAGGGACCTTGTGGTGGTGGTGGTTGAGACCTGGGTGCAACTGCAGCCCACGCCCAATCCTCATCTGGCCAGGTGGCCTGCATCATGGAGGCTGTGGTAGCTGCGGCGGGTTCTCCCGTCTCTGCTGGATGTGGGACCACCGATGCTCTGAGAGCAGAAGCTGGGCCAAGCCTGCAAGGTAGGTACCTGCCTGGTTTCTTTTCTTGGGGGGGGGGGGGAGAAACAAGGCTTGTGGCCACACCCACCCAGTCACCTGGCCATGCCCACAGAGTTAGCCACACCCACAGCTAGCCATGCCCACAGTGTGGTAGTAAAATAAATTGGCGCCCACCCCTGGCTGTGTTTCTAAGTTGGTTTAAAAACGACTCGAGAGTCTTGCCTTTTTTGTGAATTGGTCAATGAAGCAAGCAGCTAGTTTTATTGTCTCTTGGATTTCCACTCTGGACTTCAACTGAAGCACTTGGGGTGAAAATGTCAACGGAGAAAGATGCAGGAACTTTGTGCATCTTCTCACTTCCTGAGGAAATCACTCCATTGGAGTGCCATAATTGTTTAGCACTATTGCACTGTTTGCAATTAGGAGATCTGAATCAGGAATTCACTCGTCACACGTTGCGTTTCCACCAACATTTCCTTGGCATCAACAGGGAGCCGTAGAGTTTCCAAGGGTCCAGTCGCCCTCCTTGGTTGTGTCCCATCCTTCATCTTGTCTCTTGCTTCCACTCTGAAGAGGGATGGCCAGGCGGGCCTTGGTACCAAACAGATGTGATCTGCGCTTCCCATTAAGTCTCCTCTCTTTAGAGCAGGGGTGCCCAAACTTTTTCAGGCAGCAGGCCGGTTGCGTGTTTCAGCAGGCCAGTCACGTGGGTCCTCCCACCGGACGTAAAACACGCCTCGAAATCTGTTTTTCAACAAGATGAGACAGATACCCAGGTTGCTATTTTCTTTGCTAAAACCAGGGTGCCCAAACTGCAGCCCGTGGGCCAGATCTGGCCCACAAAGCCAATGCATCCAGCCTGCGCCATCCTCGTTGCTCCCGGAAGCAGAAAATACACCTCTAATGGGCGTGTTTTACTTCTGCTTCCAGAAACGACAAGGATGGTGCGGGCTGGATGAATTGGCATTGGGGGCCAGATCTGGCCCACAGGCTGGAGTTTGGGTACCCCTGCTTTAGAGCATCATTATGGGTTTTTTTGGGGGGAGGTGAGGGGTGCTATCCAAGCACTTAGAGGAAAGTGCTTCTCATTAGACCCAATTATTCTGACTTCAAAGGGAACTGCTCCGTGTCTCCTCTCAATCCTCTGATTAAGTTCCCCCTTCCATTACCCAAAGGACCTTAATGTAAAAATTACCTGACGGAGACAGCTGGCAGATTGGCCCACCAAATGGCTGGGACCCTTCGTGAGGTCAAGAACACAAAAGCGGCTTCAGTTGTAAGAAACTATAGTATTATTACCCCCGTTATTACTGCTATCACCATCATCGTTGCGACTCCTACGGGGCATTTATCTGTGGCTTACCTCTAAAGATTCAAAGCCGTGTGTGCATCAGTCACAAAACATTGTAAAGAAAGACCAGATGCAATATTTCGATAAATGCGCACGGTCCACTTCTGCCTTTATGAGACAGCACTGGGGGAAAGCTTGTTTTCCAAAAAAAGAACAGCCATGCGCTCCAACACATCAAGAAGGCCACAGATGCACCCTATAAATGATTGGCCACAACCTCCAGCTGCTCTTGAAACCTTCTCCCATCCTTTCATTGCCTATCACTCCTTTTCTCTTTCATCATCACAACCATCTCATGGGGCAGCTTGGAAGTAAGGTGAATGGGGTAGTCTGGGAGGCATCATCCCCCAAAGCACCAGTTTTTGACCTTTGGGCTCTGTCGTGCTTTTCTGAGCTCCGTCGCAATTTCCAGCCTCCAAGAGGACTAGCATCTTTGAAATCAAGAGTCGGCATTTTGCATGTATGCTAAACCTGGCGCTAATTTCTGGCCAAACATCCCAATGGAGTAGGCCGTACAGCCAGTGACTCAACACCGAGTCTCAGGCGGTGATTAACTAACCTGACTCCCTAAAGGGACCGATGGCTACAGGTGGATGAGCTCCTTTAGGTGGGGTGAGGGGGCCCCTGAATGAAGGAAATGCCACTGGAAACCATCCTATTGGGCCCAATAGTAAAATGAGCGGAGGAGGAACTCTGATTCCCAACGGTCATGGAGGCGGAAGAGGCCATGCCAGATGGACTGGCTGTGAAGGCACACCTTGTCCATATCCTCAAAGCTGTGGCAGTCCATTGTCGTCACAGTGTTCAATCCTGCATGCAGGCACATGCTGGTATATCAAGCTATCGGTCCCACCCTGCCCTCATCTCTGATGTCCTGGGGTGCCACAATAGCAATGTATGGGATTCCTGCCCAACCCCCAAATAGGCACCCCCACCACTCCCTGTCCAGCGCCTTCCCATGGTACCCTGCACATCCCTGCCTGCTTGCCTCATTTCATAGGTGCTGCGGGAGATGGCTCCGTGATCATAGCGTGTGGGTCACTTCATGGCAAGCTGGGATCCACCCAAAACAAACCCATGCCAGTGCCATTTTTCCTGAAAATGATTTTCAGGAAAGATGCAAACTTGGATACGAGTAGAAGACAATGACAACGAAATCTGGCGCACAGATCCCTGGTTAATTCATTCATGGGTCACGTTTAGGACGTCTGGGTTGTGGAAGAGATGAAAGGGTCAGTTTCACCCGCTCAAGGGAACCAACGACTACTGAGAAGAAAAGTAACTTCTCCATCTCTGGCTAAGCGCATCTATTTGAGCAGAAAGCAATTGGGAGACAACAATCTCTTCTTTCATTTCCTGCCTCGAACTGGGAGAGAAAGCTATAAAGAACTGGAGCTGAATCTTAATGAAGTCCAGGCATCCTTAACTCCTTAATGGGTTTTTAAAAATGGATTCCTACAGGTCTACCTTATCCAGCAGAAAAATTCTGGCCTGCCTAGCAGAAACTTAAATGGTGCAGAAGATGAGAAAATTACGCCTGTAATGGGGTTTCTGTTTGGCAGAAATGGCCTGCCGGAGCTAAGACACAGGAGGAATCGTAAATCAAAGGCGCAGCCTCGTCCCTCTGGCCTGAGTGCACTTTTTATTATTATTATTATTATTTTATCACTTCTGTGGTCAGCCACATGGTCAGTGGGGGAAAAGAAAATTAGCCACCAGCAAAGCTCAAGAGTAGCCATAACAAATGTGCAGGTTTCACCACAAAATTCTTTTTTAAAGCTACACTTCTTTATTTTTAAACCATATATATATTCCGTGTGCTCCGGTGTCTAGTCATGCCTGCCATATGACCACAGAAACGTCTGCAGAAGCAGTCAAAGCTGGCTCTGGCTCTTTGGCTTTGAAACAGAGATGAGCACTGAACACTAGCTTGGTGCCCGGTTGGCCAGGGGTGTGTGTTCCTTTGCGGGCCAGGGCTTGCACACCGCCCCCTTCCCTCCCTCCCTGGGCACACACCATACACACACACACTTCGCATTCCTCTTTTCCTCCCTCCCTGCCCTTCTTGGCTTTACCCACGCACACATGCACAGAAATTTCCCGTATTTTTGGGAGCCGCGCTTGACAGGTATGGCCCAAACTACAGCCCAACGGTCGGATACAGCCCCCGACACAAATTCATCCGACCCGTGCCACCCTTGCCGCTCCTGGAAGTAAAATGCACCCGTATGGGCACATTTTACTTCCGCTTCCAGGAGTGGCAAAGGTGGCACGGTCCAGATGAATTTGTGTCAGGGGCCAAATCCAGCCCTCAGGCCATAGTTTTGGCACCCCTGGTCCAAATCCATGACACCAAACCCACAGGATGTCACAGAAACCCAACGTGGCAAAGGCTCCCTCCAACCTTGCCATTTTTTTTTTAAAAAGCAACAAAACCTGGTTTTCCCAGTATGGAAGAGCTTCTTCCTCATCCTCCTCTCGTCCATGCTGTGAAAATTCAAGCATGCACCTGTCTTAATCGTTAATCATTTTCCTTCTAAATCATGCGCTCAGCAAACACTGACACAGCATGACTCTGCACATAATTATTAATTCCAGCAGGGGATTTTGCATGCATGAATAGTTTTTACATTAGTTAGTCCCCTTAATCCCCAAATTAACCTCCTCTTCTCCTTCTTCTTCGCCAAAGCTTTCTCTGTTGCATTTTTAAGAGCGTGTATTTTTAAAACTAGAATTTGCTAACATAAGGGCATCAGAGATCTTTTCAGCCCCGCCGCCCAACACACGCACACACACACAAGCTGAGCTTAGAAATAATGGTGTATGAGTAGTGTAGCAATTTGTGTGTAATTTAGCTCAAGTGGCTAAGAAGACACTGATAGGGAGGCTGAAGGTCAGTAATTCGATTCCTGAGTACTGCAGGACGGAATGAGCTCTCGTCTTTATCCCAGCTCCTGCCAACCTAGCAGTTCGAAAGCAAGAAATTGCAAGTAGATCAATAGGCACCACTTTGGTGTGAAGGTAAACAGCGTTCCATGCGCTCCGGTTTCTAGTCATCCCTGCCACATGACCACGGAAACGTCTGCAGAAGCAGACAATGCTGGCTCTTTGGCTTTGAAACAGAGATGAGCACTGAACCCTAGTGTTGGATACGACTGGCTTTCGAGCAAGGGAAAACTTCACCTTTACCTACTTTTTTTGATAACGGTGTCAAATTGTGTAATAAACACCAAGACATTAATGTTAAACTAGAATGCAGGTTTAGCAATCCAATTCACTTTCTTAAATGTAGGTAGTTTACTTTGTTGGTGTTTTCGTGTATTGATTCATACAGATGTGAAACCTACAGTACTTGGAAACATGAAACATAGAACATTAGGTTAATGTCATGAGAGTAGTCAATTAGATTAGGGGCCATTCAACAATTACGTGATCCTCGGGGGGGAAGGGGGCTGCCATCTGAATTACGGAAAATTACATGGGGGTCTGGGGGGGGGTTCAAATCAAAGATTACGTAATCCATTTGGAGCTGTTGTGGTTTCGACACACGGCACTATTTAGGTTTAAAAATGATCTCTGGGGATTTTGATCTGATTTGAGATTATTGAATCCTTACCGATATGTTCTGCCTTAGGCACCAATAGTGAAAAGCTCTAAAAATTAGAGTTTTGATACACAAGCTCTGGATTATGCAATTTTAAATGGGGTGGGTGGGTTTCTAAGCAAAAAGTACAGTCATATTACACGGGGGTCAATTCCCCCCCAATGGATCACATAATTGTTGAATGACCCCCTAACCACATTTCATGTTTGAGTGGATAAAACCATTGGTCTAGCTAGAACGGTCCAGTTGTTCATCTCAAATCTCCAGCCACCCCTTTTGAATCGGATCTGAATAGCTTTTGAGCAAGGGAGACCTCAGATTCACAAGACGACGGCAGGTGCCATTTTTAACGGGTACCCAGTATTGGATTTAAATTTTTTTTCTCCGAAATTTTTGGAATAACCCCTTTCCCCAAGTGGGGAGCACAGGCACGGTTTCTGTAAAGAAATATAAGCATCATAAACACTCTTCAAATGAGGAAAAGCAGCCCCCCAAAATAATAATAATAATATTTGAGATGGGCTCATTCTACCCTCTAGTGGCTGGATCACGAGCAGGAAATCCTACAGGTAATAACAATAATAATTTCATGTCAGAAATTATTCTGGGTTGAAAGGATTGTTGCTGGAGAAACTCTGCTCAGGGTATGCCCGAATGAGGCTCCTTTCATGTCTCCAAGATCTTTTCCCACTGAAGTGGTCCCTATTTATCTACTTGCAATGTATTGCTTTCACACTGCTATGCTGGCAGGAGCTGGGACAGAGACGGGCGCTCATTCCATCCTGCAGTACCTACGGGTGAAATCCCAGCAATGCACAGGTGCTTATTTGTGAGCCGTTGGTGAAACTTCTTTGCACGCCTCATCTTTGCATAGACAAAACAGACACCGTGCTAGCACTGGAGTGATGTATAAGTAGAGTGTGGAGAACCTCAAACTGGGGAGAAATTTCTGCTCACACACACATACATACACAGTAATTAAGTGATGCCAACTTCAGGTTTCATGCTCAGTAAATCAGCAGAACGCAGCACAGTGAAACGGCACAATATAGCCTGGAGAATTGACATCCTTGGCCATAATCCTGGAACGCCTGCCAAAGCACCACGGCTAACACAGGATTTTCTCAACCTTGGGTTCCCCAGATGTTCTCGGACTTCAATTCCCAGAAGCCCTGATCCGCAGGTGTGTGTGCTGCCTTGGGCTTCTGAGAACTGACGTCCAAGAACACCTGGAGAGCCAAGTTTGACGAAGCCTGGTTGGCTCTCCAGATGTTTTTGGACTTCAATTCCCAGAAGCCCTGATCCACAGGTGTGCTGCCTTGGGCTTCTGGGAACTGAAGTCCAAGAACACCTGGAGAGCCAGGTTTCATGAAGCCTGGCTGGCTCTCCAGATGTTCTTGGACTTCAATTCCCAGAAGCCTTGATCCGCAGGTATGCTTGCCTTGGGCTTCTGGGAACGGAAGTCCAAGAACACCTGGAGAGCCAAGTTTGATGAAGCCTGGACTAACAGAGGGGGCTTGAGCATCATAACAGCCTCTATAATTCTGCCATGTCACCAAGCAGGGTCATAGGGTCACCAAGCATAGGTCATAGAAATACAGTAAATAAATAATAAGCAATCACCGGCCGAGTTCTAGGTTGAGATGAATGCAATTTTAAAAATGGACTTTAAGTGCAGCAGAGAACAGAAGGGAAAGGAAAACTGATGGGGCTGGTTTAGAAAGAATTGGTATCATGGAAAGAGAAATGCTCTGGATCTTTCTAAAGGCAGAGTCACTGCGGGCCCTGCATGGCTGATGCTCAGTCTGTGGTCCAGCTGATAATTGCTTTATCACTCCATGACTCCTCTGCCCTTAGGGGGTCTCCCCAAAAATACCCCCCACACACACACCCGTTTCCTTTCTATCCTCTTTTAAATTCTTTCTGTCCTAATTGTTGACAGGTACATGGCCAGAGAACTCATGGCTTTAGCAGCAGGGGGGATTCCCAACCCCACCCCAAACCCAGCCCAAAATGTTAAGGTCACCCCCCCCCTACTTTTAGCCTAAGCAATAAAGGGTCGGGGTTTTAAGCCAAATTTGGTTTCTGAGCAATGACACGGTTTAGCCGCTGGGTGTCATACTTCAACCACGAAAGAAAGAAAAGTCTAGATTAACACCCAACACCCCCCCCCTTTTTTTTTTTTTTTTTTTAGCCTTAAAGTGCTCAGAACATAAGAACAGCCTTGCTGGAAGAGGCCACAGGAGCCCATGATCCAGTCCAGCCTTCTGTCTCACACAGTGGCTCACCATTTGCTTCAGGGTATTCTTCCCAAGCAGATGCCTTCACCTGCTTAGGATTCCCTGGAAATGGCATTGAGAGAGATCCTGCCTATCTCTCCAACCCGGAGGTTGTCCTTAGGTATCCATAATTATAGCCATGGATACCCTTGTTGTCCTCCATGAACTTGTCTAATCCTTTCTTGAAGCTGTCGAGACTGACCGCTGTCACCACTTCTTCTGGCAGGGAGTTCCATAGACCAGGGATCCTCTGGGTGAAAAAGTACTTTCTCTTATTTGTTTGAGAACTAGTACCCAAAAGTTTCATGGAGTGTCCCCTAGTTCTAGTGTTGTGCGATAGGGAAAACAGTTTTTCCTTATCTACTTTGTCCACACCGTGCATGAGTTTATAAACTTCCATCAGGTCACCTCTTAGACGCCGTTGTTCAAGAGTGAAGAGGCCCAACCGTTGCAGCCTCAGATGGTAAGGAAGGTGTTCCAGTCCCCGAATCATTCTGGTTGCCCTCCGCTGCACTTTTTCCAGCTCCATAATATCCTTCTGGAGGTATGGCGACCAGAACTGTACACAGTATTCCAGATGGGGCCTCACCATAGATTATTTATAAAGAGGCAAAATGACACTTGCTGACTTATTTTCTATACCCTTCCTAATGATCCCTAGCATTGAGTTTGCTTTTTTCACTGCTGAGGCACACTGGGTTGACACCTTCATTGAGGGGGGTCCACCAGGACACCAAGGTCCCTTTCCTGGTTTGTCGCAGAGAGTTCAACCCCATCAGTTTATAAATGTAATTGGGTCTTTTTGCCCCAACATGCATCACTCTTTCTTAAAGCTGTCAATTGCAGTCTAACTAATGCGAGATGACGACGGGAAAGAGTGTAAAATACGGGGGGTTGACAGAAATTTCCCGAAACTTGACAGGCATGCTTGTGCCTGAGTAGAGCAGGGTATAAATCCAATAAACATAAACATTGAAGTCCAAGAACCAAAGGTTGAGAAACACTACTCTGTGAATCCACATGAATGGGTGCATACATGTGTGGATTCACAGAGCAGTGTTTCACAACCTTTGGTTCTTGGATTTCAATTTCCATAAGCCTCAGTCTGTACATTGGCTGATCAGTGCTCTGGGGAATTGACTTGGGCTTCTGGGAATTTATGTCCAGGTGTGTTAAACCCATTCATGTGGATTCACAGAGCAGTGTTTCCCAATTTTTGGTTCTTGGACTTCAATTCCCAGCAACCAAAGTCAGTCCATTGGCTGATCAGATCTTTGGGGAATTGACTGAGGCTTCTGGGACTTGAAGTCCAGAACCCAAAGTTTGGGAGACACTGGTCTAGAGCCTTGCCTTCTCTAGGACTGTGGCAAGGGTTGAAGAGTCCTTGAATAATCGTAGTTCAGGTGTTTGCCTGCATGTGTGAAGAGCTGAACCCATGGTGGAGACACAGGAGTTGAATCTAAGGTTTCTCCCTCAACATGAATGTGTGATTTGTCATTATCTGAGCCTCTATACCAGGGGTTCCCAACCTTTTCAAGCCAGGGGCCGGGTCACACTCTCTCAGTCAGCCTCAATGGCCAGACGACCATTTTGCCCTGCCTGCACGATGGGGGTGGCTGTTTTGTCCCAATAGTTTCACATGGGAGGCCATTTTGTTTCTCGAATGACCTTGGAGTGGTGGGGGCCACATGAAATGGTGCCATGGGCCAGATATGGACCAAGGGCTTTAGCTTCGGAACCCCTGCTCTAAACTGTAGCTTACGCAACTTGGCCATGCATCAGGTCCTGTGGGCGGAAATAACTATTACAGATAGCCTGTGTTTGAAAGAAGGGATTCCTCAACTCCTGAAAGCATCCAAGTGTGCAGCAGGTGTTGACTTTGCAGAATAACTTCGCTTGGTTGTGTGTTTGGGCTTGAGTACTTAACCATGGAGATTCCTTGGAAGTTTGAGATCTTAAACAGGAGCGTCTGCATGAATCACGTCTCTCCAACACTAAGATGCTTTCAGCTCCAAAAGGATCACCTCCCTTTTGAAGCAAGGCACAGGACGGATGCAGAATCTCAGCCTTACCCAAATGAAGACAGCCGCTTCTTCCCAAAGATGAGTGGTGCTTCTACCTCCTGGATCTTCTCCATCTCCAAGATTTAAAAGACTGTTTGCACAACAGGGACTGCGGTAGCTCAAGTGGTTAAGGCGCCGAACTTACTGACTGGAAGGTCAGAGTTCGATTCCCAGGTACTGCAGGACGGAATGAGCTCCCGTCTTTGTCCCAGCTCCTGCCAAAGTAGCAGTTCGAAAACAAGAAGTTACAAGTAGATAAATAGGGACCACTTTGGTGGGAAAGGTAAACAGCATTCCATGTGCTCCGATGTCTAGGCATGCCTGCCACGTAACGGAAAAGTCTGCAGACACAGATAGCGCTGCCTCTTTGGCTATGAACAGAGATGAGCACTGAACCCTACAGTCAGATATGACTGGCTTTTGAGCAAAGGGCAACCTTTACCTTTACCCTGCACAACAGGTGCAAAATAGTGGCAGTCAATTGACAGAAATTGAAAGCGACGTTAATTGAGGTGGAGGTTAGAGAGTAACAGAAAAGCTCTCCCTCCCCATCCACCGTGACACCGAATCCTCTCCGAGGGTAAATTTCTTGGCGACGGGTTTATTTTAATTACATTTTTTCCTCCTGCCATGTGACTGCATCAGCTTTTTCAAAGGGGAAATTGTCACAGCGGTTATTTTATAGCCCATATACTGGCGAAGGTGAGACCGTTTGTTCTGAGCCAAGGGTACCCACGGGAACAGAGCATTAATTATTTTAATTGGTAATTCAAGTAAAACTTTGTGGGTTTGGATGACGGTAGCATCAAAATATGGGGCTCTCAAGATTTAAGTACCATCTCTTTTATCTACATCTCCTTCAAACTACTCGAGAGGATCATTGTGTATTCATAATGACGATGATGAAATGGCAGTAATGTATCGTTCTTTAGTGTATATTTTGTCAGCAGCAAACTTCCTATAATTTCCTGTATCTAACCAAGATTTTCTTACACCCGCCCCTACCTATCACTGTTGGATTTTAGGGTTCTGGAAAGATCAGTAGATGAATAGGCAAGGAGTAAATGGCAAGGAGTAAATGGCAAGGTAGTGTTGAACTGCATCTGATTTAATTCCTAATTTATTCCTGGCTGCTGAGTCTAATCGATTCCCTTGAGAATTAAGACCTGGTCAAGAGAAATGCATATAGTCAAGGTAAAGGTTGCCCTTGCTCAAAATCCAGTCATACCTGACTCTAGGGTTCAGTGCTCATCTCTGTTTCTAGCCAAGTAGCATTTTTTGCCCGGGCATGTATGGTGGTGGGGTTATTTGGGTAGTGGTGGCTAATTTTTGAAGAGTGGTTTTTTGTTGGTGGTGAGAGTTTTTCTAAAATAAATTATCTTTCATGTTTGTGGATTTTGTGTTTTTTGTATTTATTTTATTTTTGTTTGTTTGTTTAAATGTTATTTGATTATTATTTTTTTGGTAATTTTTAGTTGCCTGTAGGTTACTCCTCCGGCCTCTTGGTGGGGCTGTCATTAAGAGTTTTTCCTTTATTTTGACTTTCTTTGTTTTTTTCAGTACTGCTGTGGTGGCATGGTTAGAGGACATGTTTTGTAAGTTGTCTTGTGTTATTATTATTTTTCATTTTGTGGGGCTGTTGGGGTGCTGGGCTGGGTGGTTTAAGTAGAGTGTTGTGTCTTTAATGTATTTTTTATTTGATTTAATTTATTGGATTTGTATGCCACCCGCTCAACTGTGCGACTCGGGGCAGCCTACGTACACCACAAAGCATCTAATATTACAGTATAATAAAATAAACAGTACATAATAGAATACAATACAGTCGATATACATAATAAGACATTTTAAAAAAACATTGGAAACATAATGTCCTCTGTCGGCCCTGGCTTTCACCTGTCCAGGTCTTGAGATTCCTGCTTTCTTGAGAGTTCTGGACATTTAGGCACAAAGGTGGGACACAATACTGTAAGAAATGAGGGGTGCTATTACAAGTTTCAATCTGAATTCAATTCACAACCCAAAACTATGGCTGGTTTTTGACATGTCAGTATTTCTAAGAATTCTCATTGTTAGGAGTTCTCAACTTTTTTAAGCTGAGGGCTGGGTCATGCTCCCTCAGACAGCTTCGGGGGCCAGATTACCATTTTGCCCTTCCTCCACCACATGGCACTTCCTGGTGTGGTGGAGGTGCACATGAAATAGTGCCATGGGCCGCATCTGGCCCATGGGCCGCAGGTTGAGAATCCCTGGTTTAGGGCAATGATGGCGAACCTTGGCACTCCAGCTGTTCTTGAGTTTCAATTCCCAGAAGTCCAAGTCCCAGTGATTCCACACGAATGGGTTTACTAGTAAAGACTCAAGTGTGTTTGTCGAAATCGTCGCTGCCTCCAAGTTATTATTATTTTCAATTTGGGGATATTTCCTGAGCCAAAATATCTGCTTGAGACACCTGTGGTCACAGCTGCATTCCTGCATAGGAGCATAGCTTTGAACGGAAATTACTCATGGAACGATTAAGCTTCAACGTTGTGTTGTCATGAACAGAGGAGAAGGAAGTGGCCATTAGTCCTCTCCGTTTCCGGGAGGCCGGCGTGAGCTATCAATGTACCTTCGCCACAGCTTTATCTCCTTAAGGGAAGAAAAACCCTCTCTTTCAAAGGCAGAGACGGAAACTCCCAGCAGTCAAATAAAATGAATAGCCTGCAAGCCACCTAAAACCTTCTCAAACTGCCCAGGCAAATCCAGAGAGACACAAACCATTCCTTGCATGTAGAAACGATGTGTAAAACTGCATTTATTAAACGTTGTGCTCTGAAACCTCAAAGAGACATTAAAGCTACAGACGAGTATTGAGCTTCTAATGGCCTAATTTGCCTTTCTCGGAAAAATATGGGGACCTGGCTGCAAAAGGATAGAAAGAAAAGTTCCATCTTTCTGATATTAACGGTAAAGGTTTCCCTTCCTCGAAAGCCAGTCATATCCAACTCTAGGGTCCAGTGCTCATCTCTGTTTCAAAGGTAAAGATAAAAGTCTCCCTTGCTTGAAAGCCAGTCATGTCTAACTCTATTGTTCAGTTCTCATCTCCGTTTACAGCCAAAGAGCCAGCGCTGTCTGTATCTGCAGACATAGCCATGGTCACGTGGCAGGCATGACTAGATGCCAGAACGCATGGAACACTGTTACCTTTCCCACCAAAGTGGTACCTATTTATCTACTTGCAGTCTCTTGCTTTTGAACTGCTAGGTTGGCAGGGAGCTTTCTAACATTACAACTTGCTTTATAATATCCCAATGAATGAGTTGCTCCTCTCACCTAAGAGGAGGTGCTTGAGATCCTACACCAGGAACTCAACATGCCCCCATCAGAGTGAGTGGGTTTCTTCTAAAAATCTTCTCTTGCACTCAATCTCGGGTTCATTGGCCATTATGATCAGAGATGGAAGAAGGCGGTCCTTCCATTGCCTTAAGAGCACAGCGGACGTCCCTCTTGCTTCTCTGAATGGTCTTGTGTGCCCCAGGGCTTGAGACCCACAGCCAAGAGGTGACTCTTTTGACCAGACAGCAGGCTGGGCCCTTAAGATGCCCCGAAGATGGCTTCCGCACACAGGCTGCAGCACCATGGACAGCTCCAAAAGCATTGCTACTGAAATGGCTGCCTTTCCTTCCTCTAGAGCAGTGATGGCGAACCTTGGCACTCCAGTTGTTTCTGAACTTCAATTCCCAGAAGCCCTGATCAGCAGTAGTGTTGACTTTGGATTCTGGGAATTGAAGTCTAAGAACAGCTGGAGTGCCAAGGTTTGCCATCACTGCTCTAGAGCCAGATGGACGTTCTCAAATGCTTTGGTACACCCGGTGTTTTTGGACATCAGGACTCCATTGGCCATGCCGGTTGGGACTTCTGGAAGTAGACCTCCAAAACATCTGGAAGGCCAGAGGTTGAGAACTCTCATTTGTGAGAGGGAGACTCTTGACATAAAGGGAGAGGGCAATATTTCAGGGCAATCTGAATCATCAGATAACATCTAAGGTGGGGTCAGTTTGAGATCTTTGATCTTAAAGAGGACCCAAGCAAGCAGGCTCTGGCCTTCTGATCTGGGGTCAGCACTTCTGTATTTCCACCCGTTTCCACCTCAAGCCACCCACACTGCTGTCAAAGTTCAGGAACTATTTTTACCTGGCCTGGAAAGGTCATTCTGCAGGAATATCATTTTGCAATAGGCAATTGTGCGTGTCCCTTGTGCCTTTGTTAAACCTGTTTGGGCAGAAATATGCGACTAAATCACATGGGGTTCTTTTGCTCATAGAACACTTGAATGCCAAAAAATAAATAAAAGCCAATACATTATGAAGAGCACTTTGGCTAACTAAATAGAAAACAATGTTTACCGAAGGGGCGATGTTTGGAAAGATGTTTATTTCAGCTGGAAATTCATTTGTCGCCTCCAGTCAGGCCGGTTATATGTCAACCAGCAAAGGTTTCTTTTGGGATTTGGAGAGCTACACCCCATAGAAGCTTCCGCTACACAACCTGGTACATGGGTCAGGACAGATGCCATGCCAGAAAGTGACCTCCAAACCAACCCCCAGTTGCTGATTCAGGATACCGAGCAAAGAATAAAGCAATGTTTGCTTTTTCCCCTTCTTTTTCTGCTGTTGCAATAAAATTGACAACCAAACCACTGGCTAATTCAGCAAAGAGCTGAAGCTTCCCAAGAAAACCCCGACCAAAGAAAACCTGCTGATTTAGCCCGGTGTTCTTGTGCATGCCTGCCACATGTCCATGGAAAGTCTGCAAACACAGACCGTGCTGGCAATTTGGCTTTAAATAGAGATGAGCACTGAACCCTAGAGTTGGATATGACTGGCTTTCGAGCAAGGGTGCTCTTTACTCTTGTTGTTGCTATTCCTGATATCCATCCAGATAAAATTCTATGCGCCCGAGGTTGTCAGTGTGCCTAGAAGCTTTACATTTCCAGAAAGTAGTGCCTAAGGCTGTTAAAGTGGTTACAAATGTATTAGAGATGTGGAAGCCCAGATGAAAGCCCAGAAGCTCTACAGAAGATGAATTACTCAGAGCATAAAACAAAATTGCTCTTGGGCTTCAAAAGCAAAAAGATGGGGGAATCTTTTAAAAAAGCAAGTGTGATGTTTCCAACATTGGCATTACTGGGAAGGCAGGGATTTGAGGGAAATTACCCCGAGGAAAGTAATAGTTCAGGACTTGGATAAAGTTCAGGAAAACTTTGTGCAACGAACCACACAGATAAGATATTTCACAGCCAGCCCTTCTGCTTGTTGACTCAGCCTTACCTTGTGGTTTTTATCTTGATGGGTTTCTCAATTTCTGTTACTGTCCAAGCAAGAAGGTCACCACTTCTTTGTCAACAAAGCCAACCTTTGGGTTTTGCTTTGTGATTGTTAAACCCAGGTGTTGTTTGGTGTGACCAGACCTCGAAAGAAAAACAAACAGAACTCAGTTCTATGAGTATTGTCACAGAGACAAAAATGGCGAAGACCATTTGTAGAGAAGTGTGTCAACCATAGATGCAACCTCCAGTCATGGTCTCTTCTTCCAGTAGGATGGTTCTGGGCTGCCTTTTGTTTTGGGGAGGTGTCTGTGTGTTTTGTACCATTTGATGATTTTTTTCCCGGAAGAATCCAGAAGCTCCTACACTTCCCAACATTTCAGCTGCTACAAACAAATGAACTACTATATCTGGTTTTTAAGCTTTTGCTCACAGATACTGGTAGCTACATCTGGAGTTTGGGTTTAAAAGAGATTGTTGTTGTTGTTGTTGTTAGTATTATTAGTATTATTAAGAGATGCCAAGAGTGCCACTGGGTGAAGACCCAGAGTGACTCCGACCGAACACCTGCTAGAGCTGCTATTAGGGCCTATCCGGTAGTGATAAATGTGGCAAAACGACATTTCACCACCCTTATTGCCTCCGCGGATAATTGCCCAGCCACCCCAGGTCTCTCCTCAGCAGAGGGGGTGCAATGCCCAGTGGGCAGGGATTGGCTGAGGATTTTGCTGACTATCTGATGGAGAAAATCGCTCGGATTCGCTCGGGGTTGAATCCTGGCGTGTATGGGGAGGGTCCGCAGGTGACCGGACTGAGGTCTACCATTGTTATCTGGGATCAGTCCGATCCAGTTGTCCCTGAGGAAGTGGACAGGCTCCTTGCAGCTGTTTGCGCCACTACATGCCCTTTAGATTCCTGTCCTGCCTGGTTGGTGAAAGCCTCCAAGATGGCAACAGGTATCTGGGTCAGGGCGATAATTAATTCATCTCAATGCGAGGGGGTGTTTCCTGCATCTTTGAAACATGCTTTGGTGTGCCCAACTCCTTAAAAAAGTCATCACTCGACCCAGCAATGTTATCTAATTATAGAACTGTATCCAACCTTTTTAGGGAAGGTTTTACAGAAGGCAGTGGGTCCTGGATGAAGTGGATTATCTGGACTCCTTTCATTCAGGATTCAGGCCTGGATATGGTACAGAGACGGCATTGGTCGCACTGATGGATGATCTCTGGTGGGAGCGGGATGGAGGTCATCCATCCGTCCTTGCTCTCCTCGACCTCTCAGCGGCCTTCGATACCGTCGACCACGGTAGCCTTCTGGGGTGGCTCTGAGGATTGGGGATCCAGAGCTCTGTGTGGTCCTGGTTCTCCTCATTCCTGAAGGGTCAGACCCAGTCGGTGTGGCTGGAGAATGAAAGGCCCATCCAATATGGGGTGTCTCAGTGCTCTCCTGTTCAACATCTACATAAAACCGCTGGGGGAGATGATCCATTCCCACGGGGTGAGATACCATCAGTATGCTGATGATACTCAGTTATACATCTCGGCCAGTGGTGATCCAAGTGATGCTGTCAAAGTCCTATCCAGGTGTCTGGAGACTGTTGGGGTCTGGATGGCTACAACTGAATCCTGGCAAGACTGAGTGGCTATGGATTAGGGGCCCTGTGTTATCTCGGGAGTTACCATCTTTGGTTCAGTTCCAGACAGACCCGGTGCGCAACCTGGGGGTCCTCTTGGACTCACGACTACTGCTCAAAGAGCAGGTGGCAGTTGTGGCCAGGAGGGCCTTTGCCCAACTTCGTGTAATCCACCAGTTGTGCCTGCTCCTGGACCGGGACTCCTTTCTCATGGTCACACATGCTCTGGTCACCTCCACACTAGATTATTGCAATGCGCTCTACATGGGGCTGCCCTTGATGACCATTTGGAAGCTGCAGCTGGTCCAGAACATGGCTGCCTGGGTGGTGATGGGGTATGGACGTTATGCCCGTGCCTTGCCACTGCTCCTGGAGCTGCACTGGTTGCCAGTTTGCCTCCAGGTGCAATTCAAGGTGCTGCTAATGACCTTTAAAGCCCTACATGGTAGTGGGCCAGGATACCGCCGCCGCTGCGCGAAGCCGTCCCTCCCCGCCCCCTGCCACTGGGTGGGGAGGTTAATAGGGCTCCCGTGGCCAGAGGGAGCCGAAGACGCTGCCGACGCCGCGTTAAGCTGTCCCACCCCACCCCCTGCCACCGGGCGGGGAGGTTAAAAGGGGTCCCGTGGCCAGAGGGAGCCGAACACGCCGCACGATGACGTTCCCGTCTGTGGCCCCACCATGGTTGTGGACTTGGCTGCTGTGGACATTGCGGTATTTGTCTTGTCTCTTTTGTATTTTGTAGAGTGTATTATGGTATTATTGCTCATTACTGAGCTGAGCTCCAACGTAGTTGTTGAGCCCAGCTTGCATTAAGAGTTGTGTAAGGCCGTTGAGCCTTGGGCTCCGACCCTCCCCCCCCCTTTGGATTATTGTTTGTTTGTTTTTTCCTGATTATATCTTGTAACATTGTAAACTGTTATGTTTTGTATAGGTTTATTTTTTATTTAATTGTTTATATTGTGTTTATGCTTGATATGTTGTTATTGTCCTGTATTGCATAATGAACTTATTGTGTCGTATTTCCCCTTCCCCCCCTTTCCCTTTCCCTTTCCCCTACTTATGTTTAGTAGCTGAGGGACCGTGTAACCGTTTTGTTATGTTAGAACTTAAATGTTGTTGCATATTTTATTGTTTCACTGCTGTATTGTAACATTGTATCATTTGTAATTTTGTATATTGTATTTGATTTAACTGTTGTAAGCCGCCCTGAGTCGGCCCTGGTCGAGTAGGGCGGGGTATAAATCGAATAAATGAATGAACGAATGAATACCTAAGAGACCGCGTGTCGCCCCAAGAACATCTGTCCATTCAACCAGAGTGGTCTGGAGAGGCTCTCTCATTGTGCCATGTGCTAGGGAGGCTCATTGCCTCTCTGGCACAAGAAGAGAAGGAGGGCCTTCTCTGGGTCTGCTCCGGCCCTGGGGAACCTCCTGCCAATGGAGCTCCGACTCCAGATGGCACGTGGGAAAGGGCTAAAACCCTGGCTGGCAAAGCAGGTGTGGGGCTCTGAGGGAGGTGTGACCCCCGCCTGTTGGCTTGCGTGATTCACGATCATGTTCCTCCCTCTTTTTGGGGATGGGATGGGTGGGATTTTTAATGGGGACCTTTTAGATATTTTATTGCAAAACCTTTTATGCCTGTAAGCTGCCCAGAGTTGGCGATATAAGTATGAATATTAAATGTTGTTGTTGTTGTTGTTAATAATAAATTAATAAATAAATAAATTTATTGTCTGCTATTCCTATTATGGGCTGTTTTGGGGAGGAAGGTGGACAGAGCGAGGCCGGATCTCTGGCCCACCTGGCCCACCGGCGGCCAGAGCGAAACCAACCCAAGCCTTCCCCAGTCCTCCCCGCGCGCCTCCTCTTCCCCGCGAGCGCGCAGGGGCGCGCGCTCCCGCCTGGCAGGGCACGAGCACGCGCCCAGCTGACTCGCTCGCTCTCCCCGCTGCCTCGCTCCGTCCGCGCATGGGCCCAAGCAGACGCGCAGCTCCGCCACCCCCGGCGCCCGGGGATGATCCCGCGCTGCGCGTGCCCGTAGAGGAGGTTCGGGAGCGCGCCTGCCTGCCTGCCTGCCTTGAGCCGAAAGTGCCGCCGCCTCGGCCCCCCTTTTTTCGGGCCGGGTGCTGGGCGGGGGGGCATCTTTCCGGCCCCGACCTAGCGGAGCGGAGCGGAGCGGCGGGGGCGCTCTTGCCTCCCTCTGCCCCCCTCCCCTCCCCCCCCCCAATCCCAGGGTCCGGCCATCATGCATCTTCACCAGGTGCTGACCGGGGCCGTCAACCCGGGCGACGGATGCTACGCGGTGGGGAGCCTCCGGGGTGCCCCCTTCACGGTGAGGAAAGGGACCCCCCGGGGTGGGCTGGGGGTGGGGGAGGTTTCTGGGGAGGGGGGGCGGCTTGGGTCTGCCGACAGCCCTGCAGGAAGGAGCCCCGGCCTCCCTCCTTGCCCTGCAGGAAGGAGGGCGTAGGATGATGATGATGATGATGATGCGCTTGCATTTGCAGGATTTCCTCCCTCTCCCTACCCCCCCCGCCTTGCTCTGTCTCCCTTGCCCTCGAGGAGACGAGCCCTATGCTCAGCCCTGCCTGGGTAGGCACCCACTCCCGAGGAGGCTTACCTGGTGGACGCCCGGTTTCCTCCCCCCCCCCCCGCCCACCCCCACCCCCAAGCAGGCCTGGACCCGAAGTCGAGGAGGGGCTTCTTGACGCCATCCTCGCCCCCCCCCCCGCCTGCCTGAGTCGGGTCTCCCCTCCTCCCCTTCCCCGGATCGAGGCCATCCCTCCCTCCCTCCCTCCCTCCCTCTCTATCTCGGTCCTAGTATATGCGAGTGTTAGATCCCTCCTCCCTCGGTGGCCCATTGCTGTATCCGTGGCTGTGGCTGTGCAGTTTGCGCCCCCCCCCTTAGGGATGACCCTGGGGCTGCTACTGAGCCTTGGCAGGGGGGGCGCGGGGGGGGGCGATGGGGCAGGCAGGCAGGCAGGCGGGGGCGCTTGGCCCCTTCCGTGCGCCACCCGGCCGGGATCTGCCCCCGCATGCTCCACGGGTGTCCGCCGATTCCCACGTGCCTCTGCTTGCAGGGCGGCATCAGGGCGTCGACCTTGTCCAGGGTCGCTGGCAGCAAACCTGGTCCACCTCGGCTGATCATTCGCAACAAGTGGGGGGTGGGGGACCCCCCATGACACATGGGCTTCCCTCGCCTGCCTTCCCTTTGGTCCTCTTTGGGGGGGGTGTCTGGGTCTTGGTCATTCCATTTCCTCCTCTCCCCCAGGCTGAGGGAGGGGGCTGGGGAGCGGGCAGAGGTCAAACAGGGTGGGCAGGGGTCATCACAAGGGGCTGCTGTTGTAGGGAGAGGGTTTTTCCCACCTACTATAGTTAGATAGATCTTTATTGTCATTGTCCTGCACAGAACAACGAGATTGGGGGCGGGAGGGGGGCGGGAACACTTATCAACCCAACAAAACCTAAACAAAATACAGCTATACAAAATTATCAACATACTCCCACTCCACATATACACATTTAACCCCTAAAAAGCTCTAAAGCTCTAAAAACTCTACTTGGCTACTGAATTTGTTCCTCTGCAGAGAGGGAATTCCAGTGTGGCCAGGCTATCCTGCAATGGTCAAAGAGTAGACCAGGGATGGTGAACCTTGGCACTCCAGGTGTTCTTGGCCTTCAATTCCCACAAGCCCCAGCCTCTGCGAATCCACATGGATGGGTTTACTGCACATGTTATACACGCAGTAAACCCATTCGTGTGGATTCACAGAGACCTGGGCTTCTGGGAATTGAAGTCCGAGAACACCTGGAGCATATGTGCAGTAAACCCATTCATGTGAATTCACAGAGACCTGGGCTTCTGGGAATTGAAGTCCGAGAACACCTGGAGCATATGTGCAGTAAACCCATTCATGTGAATTCACAGAGACTTGGGCTTCTGGGAATTGAAGCTGGAGAACACCTGGCGTGCTATGGTTCTCCCATCACAGAAGTAGACCTACTGCCAGTGACTCAACACCGATCCTCAGGTGGGGGTTAACCTACCTGACCGCCCTGCGGACTAAAGGCCTTGGGTGGGGAAGTCCACAGCGAAGGGTGATGGTCCCCAATAGGTTAAATGGACCCACTTGAGTCCCCCTTGGTGGAGGGCAGCAGCATCACCCATCCTTCTCGAAAACAACTCCAGGCCTTACTGCCCAACCATTGACTAGAAATGGCCATGTGAGACTTCTGCATTTTTAATCACATTTCTGGGGAAAGACAATGTAGGAAGGAAGTAGCTGAGGAGCATTTCTCCTTCTTCCTGTTGAGGCTCAGGTCCTTCGTAATTATTGCGTTTAGCTCGTGCCATTCATGAAAATTAAAACATTTCTTTCACTGCAGTAAGCATTCAATCAAGTCCATTTGGTGATTAGTGGTTTGCCCCATGTATGAGTTTTTGCCTGATGACATTTTGTTTCCAAATTAATCTGATCACATCTCTAGACGGTAGTTTTGCCACGTTCCCCTTTCTTAATGCCAGTTGTTAATAATGCATAACTAGGCCTCCGATTTAGATGTGGAAGCAAAACAAAAGGCAAACTGGATTTCTTCTGTCATTTTTGCACTGGGGTGTGTTTCATACAGTCTGGGGTTTTTTTGGGGTGGGGTGGAGGAATCAACAAGTACAGTAGAACCTCGGATAAAGTCCAAACTCTGTTCGACAAGTTTGGACTTTATCCAATTTTTGACTTTATCCGAATCAAATGAGCAATGCATCAGATAACGTCCATAAATGGACTTTATCCAAGGTTCCTATACCAAATACCTTGGATAATGTCCAGTTTTTTTTAGCGGTTTTGGACTTTATGCGATGCAGCACGTGTGCATGAAAACCACGACTTTATCCGAATCAGACTTTATCCGAGGTACCATTGTATAAATTCATTGCTAGAGAGAGTGAAATGATAGTGCCATTAGTATAATCGACAAGGTTTAAAATGCACAAAGCTGATATCCAGAGATCCTGGAGCTTTTAACTTTTGGGAGAAGTGGCACTCCAGATGTAATTGCACTTAAATTCCCAGAAGCCCTGATCAGCAGGAGTCCTGACTTGGGCTTCTGGGAATTGAAGTCCAAGAACACCTGGAGAGACAAGCTAGCAGACCCCTGCTCTATAATGACAGCTTGCTTACCTGCAACTGTTCTTCTTCTTCATGGTCCCCTGTGAACCCACATAAATGGGTTTACCACCCATATGCACAGTAAACACATTCATGTGGATTTACAGATACCATGAAGAAGGACTTGATAGAGCATAGGGGCTGATCTATACCATAGGTTCTCAAATTTGGCTCTCCAGGGGTTCTTGGACTTCTATTCCCAGAAGCCCTGATCAGCAGGAGTGCTGACTTGGCCTTCTGGAAATTGAAGTCCAAGAACACCTGGAGAGCAAACGTTCGCCATCACTGGATAGGGGCTAGAAAAGGATTTCTCAGCCTTGGCCTTCCAGATGTTCTTAGGACCTCAATTCCCAGAAGCCCTGATCAACAGGTGTGCTGACTTGGGCTTCTGGGAATTAAGTCCAAGAACACCTGGAGTGCCAAGGTTCACCATCTTATGGCCTTCATTCTTGTGAAAATATGACATTGTAATACAGTACAAATACAACTCGATTTTAGATGGGCCAATGTTCTCAGCACCACAATCTACCAGTGGTTTGAGAATTTTAGGGGTGACTTTGGCCAATCATTCTTTGCCTTCCCTTGTGTGTCCTCCTAAAATTCCTGAAAGGAATTTGCTTTAACATTAAATCTGAACCTGGCTGGCATATTCGCATCATGAAGAACCTTTAGAATAAGTATTACAAATGTGCAGGCAATAAAGATGAAGGAACCTCCCATCAGCATGGAACAGACCCTTGGAAACATCTCTGGTGCTGGTCATTGTCTGGAAAGAATAGTTTAATGGCACATAAGGGCCGTTGTTAAGATGTGATGTCATGTGCTCCACCTGAGATAAGCTCCTGAATGAGGGATCAAGATAAATTATATTGGTACATTTGCAATTATTCCCTTGTGTGGGATAAAACAGAGCAAGCTGTACAATGCTCCCAAATTATTCCAATGTTGCATAGCTTTTGCTTACTTTACGGCATAATTAGGTTGATGAGCTACTTCTTGAGTTCTTCGAAAAGTTCTGAAGGTTTTGTGCTTTTTGAGCATGGAACAGCTCTGGAGAATTTCCTCCCAGGTGAATATACACAACTGGTAGAGTCTCTAGATCCATAATGGTGAACCATGACACTCCAGGTGTTCTTGGACTTCAGTTCTCCGAAGCCCAAGTCTTTGTGAATCCACAGGTATGCACAGTAAACCCATTCGTGTGGATTCACAAAGACTTGGGATTCTGGGAATTGAAGTTCAAGAACACCTGGAGTGCCAAGGTTCATCATCATTGATCTACATCCTCTTCCAACTCAATAATGGATTTTAGAACTTGCTTATAGCTGGTGTGACTGTCCTTTGTGTCTTACACCACTGATTGCTCACATGGAGAACATGGGCTTTGTAATGTGATCCATTTCCCTCCTGGGGCTTCCATGCCAATCCATGCTTCTGTCTACACGTAGTGCAGTGCTTCTCAAACCTTTTGCTTTTGGACTTCAATGCCCAGAAGTAGGTTAATATCCCAAAGCACTGATCAGCCAATATATGGACTTAGGCTTCTGGGAATTGAAGACCATCGGTGGAGCATGTGCCCCATGTTGGGAACCACTGATCTATTGGAAGATACTCCCAGCATTCCTTTCGATCTGAGGCTGCCTATTTAAGGCATGTAGGTCTTTGCCACAAACACAGGTGGTTTGAAGGGCTGGGGTACCAAACATGGACTCCAAATGCCAGCAGTGGCTCAAGTGGTTAAGATGCTGAACTTGTAGTCAGTAGGTCAGTAGGTCAAGATCTGAGTACTGCACGGCAGCAGGAGCTTCCGTCTCTGTTCCAGCTCCTGCCAACCTTGCAGTTCAAGAGCAAGAAACTGCTAGTAAATAAGTAGGTGCCACTTCGGTGGGAAGGTAAACAGTGTTCTGTGCACTCTGGTGTATAGTCTTGCCTTCCACATGTCACCGGAAACATCTTGAGATGCAGACAGTGCTGGATCTTTGACTGCAAACAGAGATAAGCACTGAACCTTAGAGTCGGATACAGCTGGCTTCTTTACTATTTGGTTGTTGGTTTGTTTGTTGCACGAAGCATCATGTGTCTTAAGCTTCCCAAATCCTGCAAGTCATGCTTACACCTCTAGCTGCGCTGTTTGCGTGCTCTAGCTCCACTCTTGCAGGTAGCACCAGCATGGCTGAAGGCAGGCCAGACGCACTCTGTGTGTGTGTGTGAGAGAGAGAGAGAGAGAGAGATACATGGGGGTGGCGCTTGTAGCTTCTTCCTGCCTCTGCCAGCTGCCACGCTTTTTAATCTGCAGAGCTAGCGCATGGCTATCAGTACGACTTCAAAAGGCAGCAGTGTCTTCCCTCACGTTGACGTCTGTGTTTCAGAAAGTCTTCCAAGAATGTTTTCCCCACCCTCTCTTCCTGCGCTGCTCAGGATCTACTAAGTCTTTCCCTTGAATATTAGAGGCCGTAGCCCTTGGGCATGAAAAGGAGAAGCCCCATGTGGTGAAATGCTTAGCACTTAATGCAGCCTTAGAAACAATGCCAGGACTTTAATTAGCCTATTCAGTGATGGCCAACCTTGGCACTCCATGTGTTCTTGGATTTCTATTCCCAGAAGCCCAAGTCTCTGTCAATCCACACAAATGGGTTTACTGTGCATACATGCAGTAAACCCATTCATGTGGATTCACAGAGACTTGGGCTTCTGGGAATTGAAGTCAAAGAACACCTGGAGTGCCAAGGTTCGCCATGACAGGCCTACATGTTGGCTTACAAAGCACAGCTCCTCAATGGTCATTTTGACATGTCTGAAATACCAGCCCCAGTCTGGCCAGGTTATCCTGCTGTGGTCATAGAGTAGACCCTACTGCCAGTGACTCAACACAGATCGTCAGGCAGTGGTTAACTAAACTGACCACCCTGAGGACTAACGACTTTGGGTGGGGAAGTCCACAGGGCAGGATGATGGTCCCCAAGTGGATTAAATCCCACTTGAACCCATCTAGATGGGGGGCAGTGGCTTCACCCACCCTAGCCTGAGGCTGAGGAGGACTTTGCGTGCCAAAAGGGCTCAGGAGCAGAAAGTGACTCATGGAACTGCATCAGTGGTACTATGGGTGTCATACTGTTGATGTGGAAGGCCAATGTATTATATTGTTCCTGTTGTCTTACTACTCTAACCTTTAAGAAGTTTTTGCAAATATTCAACCTATCTCTGGCTGCCTGTCGCTTTGTGACTTTATGACATGTCCTGCATTCTGGGGTGATGGAGAACAGATTCTTCCCTTCCTCTTTAGGGCCATCTTTCAGGTATTGGAAGAGTGCTATCATCATATTTCCCCCTCCCTCTCCTTCAGTTTCTTCAATCTACAACTGCCACTGTTTTTGACTCATTCTGGTCACTGTGTTAAAACATGAACTGTGCTTTCTCTGTGGGATGAATGATGTTAAAAATAAAATACACGTTTGTTCAGGGCAATGGCTCATGCATGTGTGAAGGAGCTCTTGCTCAGAAGTCTCCGCTGTTGTCATTTTTTCTCGACCCATTTCTTCCAGGCGTATGGCTCCGGGTGCGATATTGTCATCCTGGCCGATGACTTTGAATGCGTACAGATCATCCCTGGTGCTAAGCATGGAAACATCCAAGTCAGCTGTGTGGAGTGCTCTCAACAAGGACGGGTAAGGGCACCCGAGAGAGGGAGAGATGGGGGAAATGGCTCCAAAAGCCATGGAGGGAGAAACTCCAAAACCCTGGAAGGATTTGTCAGCCATGATCCACCCAGGAAGAATTTTAACCCCCTCAAAACTTAGTGAAGTTGTCTACATGCGTCATTGTTGAGACTGTGGTGGCTTACTGGTTGTTTTTTTAAAATTTTATTCAAATCAAATACTTAACAGGAAAACAAAACAGAAAGGCAAAAAATACTGTACATAACAAATATCACCAACAAAATGATGTACATAATTCTTAATATAGATACATATATATTTTTTGAGTTAATAGCACAATTAAATCATATTAATATTCTTCTTTAAATTCATCTTTCATATACGTTATTAAAAAAACCTCTAAGATAAACTATTTCTATGTATACTTTTCTTACTTAAATACACATATAGATAAATATGTATTTTTATACTTTTTACTTATTACTACATTATTATCTATCCATATTCTAATAATCCAATAGCTCTATTAGTGATATATTAAATTAGTACACATTAAGACATAACATTTAAACCCGTGGTATTTACATTTGTCAAGGAGGTTGAAAATGCTTATAATTATACACTTGATTTCCAGAATAGTAATTGGTTGATTGCTGGCACACAGTCGTTTCCTTTATCTAATGCATATTCTATAAAGGCCTTCCAAATTATAAAAAAAAATATTCTCTTTGATTATTCCTTTGTTCAAATTCAATTCCCAGGTTAATTTGACATTTAAGGCCATCACCCACATCTCTTTATACTATTCTTTAATGTTGGGAACAGTTTCACATTTCCATTTACGCGCTATACACTGCCTTGCGATGGACATCATGATTGAAATAAGATCTTTTCTATATACATCAGTATCTGAATTTTCTACATTGGTTATTAGCGCAGTATGCACACCTAAACTAAATTTTTACATCAATTATACTCTTTATTTCATTTTCGATAGCAAGCCAAAAAGGTTTCAATTCATTACATTCCCACCACATATGTGCGTAGGTGCCTTTCATACATTTGCATCTCCAACGTTACAACGATTTTAAACTATTTATTTGATGTAGGCAAACGGGTGTTACATACCATTTCCAGAGCATTTAAAAATTGTGCTCTTTAACTCTTACTGATAATGTCCTCATAATCCTTTTACCCCATTTTCTCTTCTAATTTTCTTTGCTTATTTTTATATTTAAATCCTGCTCCCATACATTTTTTAAAACTTCTTGTGCTTTTTCATCTTAATTTAGTAATTTATACAATTTACTCACTAACCCCTTAAATTCTACAACTCCTGATCACAAATTATGCAACAGATCTTCAGATTTTGTATTATCTCTATTCAGATTGTCATCTGCCATATACTTATTATTCCAATTGTCTACAGAAATGATTTGAAGCTAATTTAATTTTAACTGTTTATATATTTCCAATTTTTTAATCTTTGCAAATCCTTATCCAATCCTTCAACAGTGATGCCTCATTACTATTAATAACTTCCTCTATTCTTTTGTTCATTACTATTGGAAAATTTTAAATATCTTTTAGTTCTATAATAGTTGAAGTATTAGGAGATAATTACTTTTTCTAAGTCTATCCATGTCTTTATTGTCGCTTTTAAAAGCTTATTTTCTGAACTGATAGTTATTTTATTCTTATCTAGAAAAGCGGCTCTCCCTATATCTTTTATCTCCTTCAATTCTACTCTTCCCCATATAACATTGTCTTTAAATAATAATTTACACAAATTTCTCAATTGGAATGCTTTATAATAATTTTGAATATTAGGAAGTCCCAACCCACCCTCCTTTTGGCTCATGTACCATAAATTCTTCAAAATTCTTGATCTTTTACTCCCGGTGCAATATTTATTTACCAGATTCTGAAAATTCTTCAATTCTTTTTCTGTCAATTGGATTGGCAAACTAGCAAATAAAAAATTAATTTTTGGTAACAGCTTCATTTTAGCCAGAGCAATTCTTCCGAACCATGCCAAATTCAATTTATTGTATTTTTGTAACAATTCTTGGAGCTCTTTTACCAGTTTATCATAATTTAATTTTTTCAGCTTCTCATATTTATCAGAGATATTTATTCCTAAATATCTTACTTGATCTTTGATTTTTACTTTATAATCATTTTTAATCCTGATTGAGTCCTCCTTATTATCATTAAGCATAATAGCTTCCGATTTCTCCCAATTGATCTCTAGCCCAGTCACATTCTGGAAATCCGTCAGGTGAATTTTTGGTATTGCAATTAATGGATTCTTTATTATTATTAAAGTGTCATCTGCATATAGATTAATTTTAACTCCATTCACTCCATCTAATTCGACACCCTCTCTTATTATATTCGCCAATAACTCCATTGTCATCACAAATAATATTGCAGATAAAGGGTCTCCTTGCTGCGTACTTGCCTCCAATTTAATTTCTGGGGAGTATCTATCATTAACTTTGACTCTTGCATAACTCTGCTGATACAAATTTTCTATAATTTTTCTAAACTTTACTCCAAAACCATAACTCTTAATCATCCCTTTGATGGTTAGCCATTGCAAAGAATCAAAGGCTTTATATATATCTAATGCTAATATACCTACTTTTTCTTTTTATATTTTGGACTTATTCATTATATCTATTACTCTCCTTATTAAATCATTAAAATGTCGCCCTTTTTTAAAACCGGCTTGGTCATTATTAATGTATTCACCAATGAATTTATTTAATCTCTTTGTTAAAATGGCTGTGAAAATTTTTGCATCCTGGTTAATTAGAGATATTGGTCGATAAGAATCAATCTTTTCTTTAAAAAAAATCTTGGCTTAGGGATTAAAATTATATTTATTTTGTTCCATGAGTTTGGTATTGCTCCTCCATCAAGTATATTGTTAAAAAGTATTTACCTGTTACCTCTGCTTTTAATTTTTGAAGTTTATCAAAAATAACTTTATCTTTCGTTCTGGCATGTTCATTTTGCAACTGTTTAATTTCTTCTTAATCTTTCTTTTGTTTATCTTTAAATAACTTATTCTTAATTGACGAAGGTTTAAATATTGATTCCATTGTATCCCATAATGTTCCATCTGACACATCGTTAGTATCATTCAGCTCCCAAAGTTGCTCCCAACTTTTAATTATCTCGTCTTTATCTTTTCGATTATTAAATAATTTAGCATCATAATTCCAACTTCCATATTTTTTTCTTAATACCCTCTAAATTAATGTCTAATATTATTTTGGCATTACCTGATTCCTTAACTGCATCAATTTCTATATCCTCCAAAATGCTACATATATTCTCAGTTACAAAAATATAGTCAATTCTAGAGTATGTATCATGAACTCCCGAGTAAAATGTATATCTTCTCTCTTTCCCTCTAATCACCCTCCAAGCATCGCACAGACCTAAACTTTTCATCCAATTATCCAATATTCTTTTGGAGTTACTTTTGTATCTTGTAATATTTGTAGTATCTATATTTGATCTTAATTGATTAAAGTCTCCTGCAATTATTATCCTCAATAGATTTTCCTTTACTATTATTTGACAGATATTTTCTAAAAAAGCTTCTTGATCCTCGTTGGGGCCATAAATGTTAACAAATAATATTTCCTCATCTCTAATTTGTCCTCTTATTAAGTACCTACCTTCATGATCAACAATACTTTTTAAATTACTAAACTCTAGCCTCTTTGAAAACATAATCGCTACACCCCTTGCTTTTGATGAGCCACAGCCTTTTTCATAATTCTGGATCCACTTTAAATTCAGATTGTTATCATTTTCAGATTTTTGATGCGTCTCTTGGAGAAAGATTATGTCAGGCTTGCTCTTCCTTATGGCAGATTCTAATCTTTTTCTTTTAATCTGATTGCCAGTACCATTGACATTCCATGATAATATTTTTAAATCTTTCATTATCGATAGTTCAACATTTTATTAACCAATTTCAGCTTCCTAAAGACAAGTGCAATTTTACACATAAAACATACCCTCAAACCTACATATATTAAACAAATACTACTGGTTAAGGTGCTGGACTTGATGACTGGAAGGTTGGCAGGTCAGCAGTTTGAGACCCGAGTACTGCATGATGAAGTGAGTTCCCATCTCTGCCCCAGCTCCTGCCAACCTAGCAGTTTGAAAGCAAGACATTGCAAGTAGATAAATAGGGATCACTTTGGTGGGATAGGTAAACAGCATTCCGTGCGCTCTGGAGTCTAGTCATGCCTGCCACATGGTCACAGAAATGACTGCAAACACAGACTACGCTGGCTCTTTGGCTATACACAGAGATGAGCACTGAACTCTAAAGTTGAATACGACTGGCTTTCAAGCAAGGGCAATCTTTACCTTACCCGTGTCATTGTTAAAACTTGTATCTTCTTCTTTCAATCAATTCAAAAAAGGGGAAGAAAGTTAAAAACGTAAAATAGCAGTGTGCCAAATTCTGCGTCTGCCCTTCTCCTCCTCCCAGAGGTCTCTTTTGAAGTCAGATGTTCAAAGTTGCATTAATATAGTGGTGCTTCCATAAGACATCCTGCCTACAATTTTTGGGTCTGTTTTCTTTCTCTCCTTGCATCCCCGAAAGCAGGAAAACACGGGTTAATTTGGGTCAATGCTGAGAATCTTTGGCTTGCCAGCTGTTGAGAACTACAGTTCTCATGCACCACTGGCCAGTCTGTACAGGGCTGATGGGATTTACAGTCCAAAACAGCTGAAGAGCCAAGGGTTTCTTTACTCCCAGTTTAAGCAGTGGTTTGCAAACCAGCCAGAATTGTAAACCCACCATTTGATTACAACTTTTTTTTATTTATATTTTTTTATTTATTTGTTGCATTTATACCCTGCCCCACCCCCACCCCCCATCTGGGATTTTCTCTCACTCTGGGCAGCTAACGACAGATTTTTTTAAAAAAATCTATACAATAAGAAATTAAACAAAAAGAATAAACAAACTGAATAAATTATAAATAACAAAACAAAAATAATACCCGAACTGCCCCAATTAAAAATAACCATCAACAGAGAAACCATCTTGATGACTGAAAGAGTTGATGAACTAAGTGTCATTTTAATTAGACTGCGTTCCTATAGCAGGGATTCTCAATCTGTGGTCTGTGGGGCCAGATGCAGCCCATAGCACCATATTATGTGGCCCCACACCGCATCCACCACATCCGCAAATGCCATGTGGTGGAGGAAGGAGAAAAGGGCCCCCCAGCCCTTGAAGCTGTCTGAGGGCGCATGACCCGGCCCCCAGCTTTAAAAGGTTGAGAACTCCAGTCCTGGAGGTTTGAGGCAACACCGGTTGGTTGATAGATTGAAGGGGAACCAGAAGAAGATAATGTGTTTCCGAAGGATGGAAATGCTTTCTGGATATTTTGTGTATAATTAGCACCCTCTGTGGAGGGAAGTGTTGATTAATGGTTGCCTGATTTGCTTGGTTTAAAAAATGGATTCCATACAAATTGACCTTTCCGCCAACCACCCTGGAAATTGCATTTTGCCAGAAATAGTTTTCATTTCCTGCTAGGCTGTAATCTGCTCCTAATGGGGCAAAGAATGTGGCCGGGTGTAACACCTTCCCTTGAAATCTAGCCTCTGGTGGAAGAGTCAGATGACATTGGTACCAATTTATTTTCTGTCCAAAATGATCGTGCATAAAACCGTGTCAGAATTACATTTTGTGTCTATAAACAGGGGAAGTAGTCGCTGTCATATATATACTGTATACATATTACATACCTGTCAACCGCAGCTCCGGAAAATACGGGACCTGCGCAAACGGATCTGCACAAGTCGCATTCTACGCACGCGTAGCCTCCTATGCAAGCGGCGTAGCCTTCTATGCATGCATAGAACGGGGCTATGCAAGCGTAAAACCCTTCTACGCATACGTAGAAGGCTATGCCACTTGTGTAGAATGCGACTTGCACAGAAGGGCTGCGTATTACCTCCTCGCCCCCACTGCCAAATTCCAGGGTTTTGGCAGCGCGGGATGGGAAATGGTGCAAATCGGCACCGAAAATCGGGAAATCCCGGCCAATCCGGGAAGGTTGACAGGTATGACATATTATTATTATTGAAGCATGCCTAACTTCATGTCCACTCCCTTTTCTCTAGATTGCAGCCTCTTATGGAAACGCTGTGTGTATTTTCGAGCCCCTTGGGGTGAATACTCATAAGAGGAATTGTGTAAGTATTTATTACACTTCCATTTGTTTGTTTTGCCACCGTGTAATAGGATTGCTGGTGTTAATCTGTCCCAGTGGACACGGTCTGGACTGTCACGGTGCATTTTGCAACTAATTTCGTAGCCTCAAGCTCGTGTTGCTTCTCTTCTGCAAAGCCAAGCCTGAGAAGAACCATTTGCTTGGTAGGAAAAGGCCTGAGCAATCAAGGCGATAGGTTTATACTTCCAGACAGTTTCCCACGCTACAACACCAAGGCCCTGCTGCTTTTTCACTATGTTTGTGTTTCCCGTCTTAAATTCCTGGGTGTTTGCCATCTGCTTATTATGAGCCCTGGTGGTGCAGTGGTTAGACTGCTGTATTGCAGCTAAAACATTGTGAGTTTGATCTTGATGGGGATCCAGGTTGACTCAGCCTCTTCCATCCTTCTAAGGTTGGTCAGATAAGTCCACAGCATGTTGGGGGCAAAATGCTAATTAACATTTGTCTCCCGATCAAATCCTGGACTGCCATAATGAAGCCACATTCTTGGCTTTGGTGTTGGCCAAACTAAAGTCCTCATTAGTGCATGTTTCTCGTAGTCATCGGCAGACCAGCAAATGAGCCAGATTCTGTATCTCTCCACATTCACGCAACACGTTGTAGTCCGTCAGGAGCCCCCACTTGAGCATGTTGGACTTGCATTTAGGGCAATGTTTCTCAACCTTTGGCTCTTGGACTTCAATTCCCGGAAGCTAAAGTCAATGCATATGCCCAGCCCAGTTCTGCCTGCACCCGAACCTGAGAATGTCCTGAACCAGGAAACTCAGCCTGCTTCTGGCCCAACTCTGTTTCCGCAGGCAGATGACCTGTCGGACCAGAAATCTGACTCTGACAGTGATCAGCCCTTAGCCAGGGAAAGGTGCAGAAAGGAGCTGCAGCTGAGATGCAAGAAAGCTAGAACTCGTTACCAGAGAAGGCTCCCAGTCTTAACTGGGAGGCTTTTAAGCAAGCTTGTTGCAGCATTCCAGCATCGGTACAATTCTTCTATGTAAAGACCGACACCATGCTTGACTTTGGATACCTCTTGCCCAGACGCCCAAGTCCCTGTGAATACACACAAATGGGTTTACTGCCCATACGTGTGGCTTCACAGAGACTTGGGCTTCTGGGAATTGAAGTTCAAGAACAGCTGGAGTGTCAAGGTTTGCCATCCCTGATCAAATGGCCACCAAGTTCTCAACTAGGAGTGGGATTTTAAAAAAAATGGATTTTCTTAAAATTAATAGGGGGAAGGGAGCCTTTCTTCTTTTGCAGAATTTGAACTCTGCTCTTGCTGAAAAAGTCAGGGAAACTCAGCTCCTTTCCCCCTCCTCCATAACAATGGGCTGAGAATTAGCACTTCATGCAGAACAGTAGGATTGTGAGCTCATTTGGAAAAGCGGCTTAATTTGAGAAGATCAGGGGTGGCGTTTTAATTGTTCTTGCAAAATCTGTTGCTACGCAGCAACGTAGCTGATAAATCTTGTCGGATAAATTTTTAGGAAGGCATGGAATCCAAAGCAAGTGTTTGTTCAGAAATGAATATAATTTTCTCCCTTGAAACCTTTTTCTTTATTCTCCAAAATAATTAATTCTTAATTATTATTTTTTTACCTTGCAGCCGCTGAAGAGTCAGTGGCTAAAAACAGGGCAGTTTTTTCTCAGCTCCATGACCTTCAACTTAGCGTGGGATCCTCAAGGTAATGTGGATTGGATGTTGGGTTGGTTCACAACACATGTAACTCTGCAGGGGGTAGGAAACCTTTAATTCCTGCAGGTCAGAGCAGCTGGTGTTTAAACCTTCTTGGATTGTGGTGGCTCAAGTGGTTAAGATGCTGAACTTGATGTCTGGAAGGTTGGAGTTCAAGACCTAAGTACTACATGACGGAGTGAGTGCCCATCTCTGTTCCAGTTCCTGCCAACCTAGCAGTTCGAAAGCAATAATTTGCAAGTAGATAAATAGGGGCCACTTTGGTGGGAAGGTAAACAGCATTCCATGCACTCCAGTGTTTAGTCATGCCTGCTTCATGTCCACGGAAATGCCTGCAGATGCAGACAGCACTGGCTCTTTGGCTATAAACAGGGATGAGCACTGAACCCTAGAGTCAGATATGACTAGCTTTCGAGCAATGGTGACCTTTACCTTTACTAGGTCACAAGAGAGTCTCCAGCGCATTGCACAGCTAAGGCTAAAACAGCTGGAAATTTTAAAGTTGACCTTCTTTGAAAGCAGACCAGCGGCTCTAAACTCCATCTTTCGAATGGCTGGTGTCCTCCTCGCTCTAGGCCTGTGATGGTGAACCTTAGCATTCCAGGTGTTCTTAGACTTCAATTCCCAGAAGCATTAAACCCATTCATGTGGGTTCTCAGAGACTTGGGCTTTTGGGAATTGAAGTCCAAGAACAGCTGAAGTGCCAAGGTTCACCATCACTGCTCTAGGCTGTACAATATAATACGTTCTTGGCTGTCTACCTGAAGCATCTTGTGAGCTTTTCAAATAGGCATCTTGGGGTGTGAGTTTACACAGCAGGGCCTCTATTGAAGATCTTAAATCTCTTGCAAGCACAAAGAGAGGCACCACCTCAGAGATCCTAGACTCTACGTCAGTGGTCTGTGCTCAGTCATCATCAGCTGCTGTCCGTATCCAAGTATATATATTTTTTCCCTAGAAATCATTTTCACAGAATGACAAACAGGAAAAGTGCCACTGGTGTGAATTTGTTTAGGGTGGATCCCAGCTTGCCATGAAGTGACCCACACACTATGATCATGGAACCATCTCCTGCGGCACACACGAAATGAGACGTGTAGGATTTATCACTGGGACTGCAACTGACTGCCATGCAGCCTTGAGGATATGGATGAGGTGCGCCTTCACAGCCAGTCCATCTGGCATGGCCTCTTCTGCCTTCATGGGGAATCAGAATAGTGGGCCCAATAGGATGGTTTCCAGTGGCATTTCCTCCACTGAGGGGGAACCATTGCCCCACCTAAAGGGGCTCATCCGCCCGTAGCCAGTGGCCCCTTTAGGGAGTCAGGTTATTTACCGCTGCTCAACACTCGGCGTTGAGTCGCTGACTGTACAGTCTGCTTCATTACTGTAGCGGGAAGTCCAGCCAGACATACGACATACATGTGCTCAGAATCAAACTGGAAGTCACTGTGGTTGATTTGAGATGAGTGTTCAAAGGATCTTTCCACCGGACAGTAGTCGTTTTTTAACTTATTTCAAGTGCAGCTCCACATTGAGCATGTTATGGGAGTCTGGTTGGGAAGTCCCAAGTAGAGAAGACTCACCAAATCAGTGGAACTTACAGAAGTGTCGATTGAGAAGGTTACCATTGAGATCTCTTCAGACTAACAAGCAGACATAGCCCACAATTTAAATAAATAAATATCTGCACTTCCCCCATCCAGAACTAGATGAGATTCACATTGTATTGTGAATAAGGTGAAGCTGTGTTAATTCTTCAGTTTGTTTCTTGGTTTCGTTTACGTATGTGTTGCGTACAGGGAACCGTCTGCTGACCGCAACAGATTATTTGCAGCTATGGGCTCCTCCATCAATTGATATCCTAGAAGAGGAGGAAGAGGAAGGAGGAGAAGGAGAAGACGATCATGATATGGAAGTCAAAGATGATAAAGTCCCTCCTGTTCTTAGTGACTGGAAATGTGTCTGGCAATGCAAGTAAGTTGGGCTTAGTTGGGACCAGAGAAAGGGAGGAAGGAGATCTTGCATTTCCTTCACTGATTGCATTGGAGATGTTAACCCATTTCATATGTTCGAGCTTACTGCAAAATCCATCCTGAGATCTGAGATTGGAATGGCCACTACATTTGGCACAAACCATAGTTTGCAGCGATACCCATGTTTGCCTTCCAAACCAGTGCTGAAAGCCACAGGTTGAAGCCATTTTCCATGTTAATAGTTTAGAAGGGAAGAGGCAGAAGACACGACTTTTAGTTTACCGCCAGGCATTATAACACGCTATGGTTTATTTTACACTGCTTGAGATTAATCAAGGTTTGGAGTGAGGAAAGGCAGGAAGTGGGCAGATCCCAAATTTATTTCCAATCCTGGATTGATAACATCATTTATTAAAATGTTACCATGCCCTGCAGCAATTAAATCACATTGACCTGTTTTGTGGAGTACTAAGTGTCTGCCCGTGAAATAACCTGGGTCAACTGTGGCTGACTTATCTTGACATTAAGACATTAAAAGTCATTTGAGGAATGACTTAACTTGAGTAGGAATTTCTCTTCAAATGGGATTCTCTTCTTTGGCTTTTCTGCTGTAGGACTGCAGTCCCCGTCCATCTGATGGAATGGTCCCCGGACGGTGAATATTTTGCAACAGCTGGGAAGGTAAGAAAAAGAAAGGCAAAATGACCTATTTGACATATGTCAAAACCTGTATTGTTAGTGTCTAGAATGGCGATGGCGAATCTTGGCACTCTAGGTGTTCTTGGACTTCAACTCCCAGAAGCCCAAGTTTCTGTGAATCCACACGAATGCAGTAAACCAGTTCATGTAGATTCATAGAGACTTGTGCTTCTGGAAACTGAAGTCCAAGAACACCTGGAGTGTATGCATAGTAAGCCCATTCGTGTGGATTCACAGAGACTTGGGCTTCTGGGATCTGAAGTCCAAGAACACCTGGAGTGTACACGCAGTAAACCCATTCATGTGGATTCACAGAAACTTGGGCTTCTGGGAATTGAAGTCCAAGAACACCTAAAGTGCCAAGGTTCACCAATCAGGGTCATGCTGGCTACGCTACAAGGGTGCTGGACAGGGAGGCCGCGGCGCCTACAGGGGGTACTGCATGACATCATGGATTGTAGCCACCAGGTGACATACCTCTGCCCACCTCTGGGGGGCACCAATCACTGGGGCACACCGGGACTTGCCCCTGTGTCCAAAGTGGCCAGCATGGGCCTGTCTAGAATAATGTCTGGCATGGATTCAGGGAAATTGAATTCTTGTGCATCCAATAAATGAAACATTTAACTGGAACATTTGTAGAGATCGAACTCAAAAATCATGCCGGTTGCATAATAGCATTTGGTGTGATGTAGGCTTCACCATTCGACAAGACGTTTCTCAAAAGGCAACAAATAAAGGCTGAGAAAAGTTTCTCCATAGCAACCGTTGATCATCAGGAGAGTTGTACGAAGGGTGTGTGTGTGTGTGATGTATTCATGGTGAAATGAGTGATGTCTATGAACAAAAGGGTTCTCTGTGTCCAATATCTTTCAAGTTATATAAGTTGTGAGTCAGTTTCTTTCCCAGTGCAAGCTCCCAGATTGTGTCTACCCATTTCCCAATAAAGGGTCCCCCTGGGGTCCCTACACAAAGCCCCATTCAGTCTGTCACCAGAAGCAGCCCGGCTAGAGATTTGTACAGTGGATGTTCAACATCACCCTCAAAAGAGAGCAAGACGAGAGAACATTTGAAATGCCTCTCGGCAAGAGATGAAGGAGGAGAGGGGGGAAACCTGAATGACACTTTTGCAGCATGACTAGAAACGATTATTCATATTTTTAAAAATAAATACTTGTTCAGGAAGGGTGGTCAGATATTTGACTTTTGATGGACCATCATGTTCATTGTTCTTCATTCTACTGCTGTGATGGCAAAACTTGGCACTCCAGATGTTCTTGGACTTCAATTCCCAGAAGCCCAAGCACCCTATGAATCCACACGAATGGATTTCCTGCGATTCAATCGGCCCACGCTGCCCTTGTCGCTCCCGGAAGCAGAAGTAAAACATGCCTGTACAGAGGAAGGGTTAACCTGGAAGAGCCTTAACCATAGGGTGTGTTTTACTTCCGCAAGCAATGAGGGCAACGCGGGCCAGATGAATCGCAGTAAATCCATTCGTGTGGATTCACAGGGGGCTTGGGCTTCTGGGAATTGAAGTCCAAGAACATCTGGAGTGCCAAGGTTTGCCATCACAGTTCTACCGTTTAATGGCCAGTCAGATCTAGGGTGAAAACCCCATTTTGGGGTTCTTATCTCCCCCCCCACACACACACACACACATACACACACACTTTTAAAAGTACAAATCCCATTGAATGCAGTGGGGTTTGTTTTAAAAGTGCATTTAAAGGTGCCATTTGTTTTAAAGGTGCATTTTGTGCGGGCTCATAGCGTGCTACTCCTTTCCGGAGGTAATAGAAAGCATGCTGAGATATATAGTTGTTAAGCAGATACAAGAACACGGAGCAGGTTGGGGTGTACGAATAAAGCGGTGGGTTTATGGCTTGAGAAATAGCCTCCCTACTAGGCCTGTTGGTTCCTGCTTGAGTTTGGCAGCAAATAAATCAGGGGTTCCCAACCTAAGACCCCTGGGCTGGATCCAGCCCATGGTGCCATTTCATGTGGATGCCCACCCCTCCAAGGGCATTTGAGAAACAAAATGGCCACCCCATTGAAGCTGTTGGGACAAAATGGCCACCCTTGAATAAGGGTTCAGGCCCAACTATCCTCCCTGGTTTGAAGTTCTTCTATTGTAAACCCTTATTCGTCTTTTCCAAAGAGTTTGTAGGTGTCTGTGAGTGTCACAGAGGGTGGTAGGTTTCTCACACTGTGTTAGATACCCCTGCTACGACGTTCAAAGAGTGTTCTTGTTCCTAGTGACAGGCCGAAAGGAAGATTTTTCAACGGCACATTTTTCATCGAGCTCCATCTGTCGCGCATGTTCATGTACACTGCCAAAGTCCTGTGACTCAGAAGCTGAAAGCAGATGGTCTTGGGAACCATTTTCTGCATCTGCTAGAGGAGGTTTCCATTTTAGCTACCGCCGGCAGCTCAATTAGCTTCATGTTGGCACTCACACTTCATAACCTTATCTGAAACTTATAGTGGTTTGTTTTTTCTGAACTTGCTTTCAGTATTTCTCTTTAGAAATAAATGCTCTTTCTTTTTAAACTTTACTTAAAATCCCCTTCAAACTCGGCTTTAGATAGTGCTTTGGAAGCTAATCTTGTTTAATCGTTAGTTATCCCAACGTTGTGTTTTCAATATTGGCCATATAATTGCTTCTCTGCCTGCTGATCGTCAGGCGGTGGTTAACTAACCTGACCACCCTGAGGACTCACAGCCTTGGGTGGGGAAGTCCACAGGGAAGGGTGAGGGTCCCCAAGTGGATTAAATCCCACTTGAACCCATCTTGAAGAAGTGGGAAGGCACCAGCTCCATCAATCCTGGCCTGGGGCTGAGGAGGAGGTGGACTTTGTGTGCCCAAAGGGCTCAGGACCAGTAAGTGACTCATAGGAACTGGACCCGTGGTACTATGGGTGTCACACTGTGATGCTGAAGGCAAATGGAAGGCCATGGCATTATATGGTTCCCAGGACCATCTTCATGGCTGATCGCCATGAGGAGAGTCAATATTTAGAATCGGAGTTCAAAACCCGAGTATTCCATGGCGGAATGAGCACCCGTCTCTGTCCCAGCTCCTACCAACCTAGCAGTTCGAAAGCAAGACATTCCATGTAGATAAATAGGTACCACTTTGGTGGGAAGGTAAACAGTGTCCTGTGTCTAGTCATACCTTCCACATGTCCACAGAAACGTCTGCAAACGCAGACAGCACTGACTCTTCGGCTATGAAACAGAGATGAGCACTGAACCCTAGAGTCAGATACGACTGGCTTTTGAGCAAGGGTGACCTTTACCTTTACGGCACTTGAAGAAGAAGAATATATATAGAACAGAACACTTTTTTTAAAACTACAAACTAACAATTCAGTCTTCAAGATAATAATTTTCAGGCTTTTATGGGAAAGGGGGAAAGTTTCAGGACCATGGACAGCTCTCTAGAAAGGCCAAACTAAGCAACTGACATACCTGTATATAACTATATCCAGTTGTGATGGCCTGCTACGTAATGCCTGTCCTTGGCTCCCTGTGGGTTCCTCTAGGATGATTGCCTTTTGAAAGTCTGGTATCCGATGTCGGGCTGGAAGTCCTCGCTCATTCCGCAAGAGAGCGGCGGAGAGCCAAGGAAGACCCTCCCAATTGCCCATTTCGCCTTCGTCTACCTGGCTCATCCACGATCAGTGACAGGAGTCTCATGGCGGAAGATGAGCAAATATATGCCCAGGTGAGGATGCCCTTCGGAGGGATTGTGGCCACCATAAAGCAAGAAAGGGCAGCCTTGATATCCTTTGACAGCAAAATCAATATTTTAAGTTCTAACTTTGTCTTCATTTTGGCTTTTTAATACATATACAGTAGAACCCCGTATAACGAAAATAATTTTTTCCATGAGGCATTTCGTTATACGATTTTTCCATTATACAATGCATGCATTGTACAATGAAAATCCCTATGGGGGGAAAAAATCATATGCCGAAAATCTCTATGGGGAAAATCGTACAACGAAAAAAAATTGTACGATATTTCCCATAGAGATGCATTGCATCGTATAATGAGAATTTTTGATCTACGGGACACGTTGGTTTTTTTCAAATCCTCTTTGTTGTATAATTTCCCCCCGCTGTACGAGGCATTCGTTATATAGGGTTCTACTCTACTTCTTTACTACTTCACCCTCTTCAGACCGCTTTCACAGCATCCCACACTATTGCTTGACAATACCTCACTGTTGTTGTTTATTCGCCAGGTTTCTTTTCATCCCTTCTCTAATCTTTCCATCAATTTTTTCCTAAGCAAATTCTGACCTATCTTCCACCTTTTAGCTTCCTTGTAATGGCTGTGAGTTACTATCGGCATACTTATCATAGCATGGCCCCTTATTTTTATCCTTCCCATATCTATATTCTCCACATTTAGCAATACTTTATTCAAATCAAATCAAATCAAATCTTTATTATTACAGCCAAAGGCCAGACAGAGTGCACCAGATAACACAACCATTCTGGCATCACATATAGAATAAAAGGATTTCCAACACACCTAGCAGTGGCTCAAGTCGCTAAGACGCTGACTGGGAAGCGGAAGGTCAGCAGTTCGATTCCCGAGTACTGCAGGACGGAAATGAGCTCCCGTCTTCATCCCAGCTCCTGCCAACCTAGCAGTTCGAAAGCAAGAAATTGCAAGTAGATAAATAGGGACCACTTCGGTGGGAAGGTAACAGCGCTCCGGTGTCTAGTCATGCCTGCCACATGACCACGGAAACGTCTGCGGAAACAGACAGCGCTGGCTCTTCGGCTTAGAAACAGAGATGAGCACTGCACCCTAGAGTCGGATACGACTGGCTTTCGAGCAAGGGAAACCTTTACCTTTACCTTTACCTAGCATATACAGTAGTAATACTTTATTTGAAACAAATATATACTCTGCCCTAGAATATGTATTACATACTTGAGAAAAATATCTATAGACTCGCTCGTCTCTTTTCAATTCTGTCCAAACTTCCTGAAGATTAACTTCTTTCATTGTTTTATTCAATACTGTTTCTCTATTTTTGCAATCCTCTGTGGTTGATTCTGTCCTATCCAACTTCTTATTTTCTTCTATTAATCTTAAGACGTTTCAAACAACTCTTCTCTGCCCTCCCCCATGAAAATTGGGTTGGGTCTTTGGTTATGGGATAACCATGGCTGCTTCCAACATCTGCACTGTGTTTGGCCTGAGCTTTTGTGGAACATCAACCGCTTCTTTCCATGAGGTTCTGCTCACATTGGGTGTTTCTTGGATGGACCCTAGAACGGTGATACCATGTGTTTAGCTATGCCCTGTTTTGTGCCACATCTGGCAACCCCTGCCTGCTTCTTTTTGAAGGGGATCCGTGTGCAACATCCTCCTCACTTCGTGCCAGGATGGCATTTGCCGGATTTGGGCAGAAACCTTGCTTCCTGAAGATGCTCTTCTTGGAGAGCAGATCTGTGAGACCAGCACCTCCAGTATCAGTGGGAGTAGCAGTTTCTCGCATTCAGGAAGGCGCAAAGACAACATTCAACAAGCCTTGGAGGTACGGCTGCGTTTACCCTTTCCATTTTATTGCTCTTGGGGGAACATGGGAAATGTAGTCCTGTCTTGAGGCTGCCTGATTGGGAAGGTTCTGCTTTGGAGTTGTGTCTTTTTTAAATCATAAATTCATACAACAAAGGAAAAACATTAACACATAACATATAAGTACAAATACAGTGTAGATCCATCACCCAGGGGGACAACGTCTCTTGTCTAAAACAATTACTTAAACCAATTATACAAATTACATCAGTCTTTTCCATTATTTCCAAAATGTCATATACAGTAATACCTTGCATAACGAAAAAACTCCGTTCCACGGAGCTCTTCACTATGCAGTTTTTAGCGTTATGCGAATCAAATGAGAGATGCCCTGGATAACGAACAAAAAAAATTTGTTATGTGGGGGTTCCCATTGACTGGGTATACCCCGGTTACTAAAACCCCCGCATAACGAACAAATTTTTTTTTGTTATGCGGGGTATTGCTCTTGCATAATGAACGCTTCATTATGTGATTTTTTTTATTATGTGATGCGTTCGTTATTCAAGGTATTACTGTATTCATTTTCCAGGTTTAACTCCTTTAACTCATCCCAACACAAATTCAATAAGTTCTCCCCAAATGTCAACAAACTCATTTTTCTTAATAATCCCTTTTTTCAATTTCAATTCACACGTTAGTTTATTGTTAATTACCCTAATCTACATTTCTTTATGCCATTTAATCCTAAATGTCTATGCATTTTCCAGTTTTTAGCAATTAACATTCTTGCAACTCTCATTATAATAATGATGAGTTGTATCTTGGGGAAAAGGATAAGAGAACCAGACCTGTCAATAACCAGCAAAAATGTGATGAGATTAGGCAGGGATGAGTTTTTAGGATGGGAAGATGTTGTTATTAAAAACCCAAATGATTTTTCTCGTATGCTGAAATGGTTCATTTCTTTCTCTTTTTCTGACTATTACAGACAATCCATCACTTGAAAAATCTAAGGAAGGGTCAGCGCAGATCCTCAGTGCTTATCACCCGCACGGAAGATTTGTTGGATCAGCCAGGAATGCACGAAGTCCAGCGTCACATTTCGCACCACACAAATGCTCTTTGTCACTTCCACATTGCCGCCAGCATTAACCCCAACACAGGTGAGCAGAACTCTGTGCAGTAAAAACTCAGCCTATATTGTACTTTGTCAAAAGAATGCAGACAGTTGGGAAGCAAAAATTTGCAAGTAGATAAATAGGTACCACTTTGGCAGGAAAGGTAACAGTGTTCTGTGCACTCCAGCATCTAGTCGCTTCTGCCACGTGGCCACGGAAACGTCTGCAGATGTAGACAGCACTGGCTCTTGGGTTGTAAACAGAAATGAGCATCGAACCCTAGAGCTGGACACAACTGGCTTTTGAGCAAAGGCAACATCTGAACAGCCTTGAGTTACGTTTCAGTTCCATCACATTAACTATTAAGTCATTCTGGCACTAAATGATATGCTTTGAAATAAAATATCTTTAGATGTATATGTTTTAGGAGAAAATAAATTAAAATATTTATATAAACGCATATCTTAGCATGAGAAGAAGGAAGCAAAATGGAGCAGAGATGGCCAACTTGACCTTCTCAAGGTTAGATTTATGGTATTTTATGTAAATCTCCTCCAACCCCTAGAATTTATTTAAATTTTGAAATATGTAGTTCAAGGCTAACCTTTTGTTCTTTTAATATATATATTTTAAAAACCACGTTGAATTTATTTCCTCAGATATTCCTTCCGCTTTGGTGAAGACCGCTTTTAATGTCGACGAAGGGAACGATGCCTTTGTGGTCCATTGGCTGAATAATAAAGAATTCCATTTCACGTCCTCGACTGAAATATTTATGCAACATCTCCGAGACCTCGCGGATTGGCAGATGGAGAAAGCAGGCGAAGAAGGTGGAGACCGGGAGAGAGATGAGGAGAAAGAGAGGAGCTTGCACATGAAACTTGATCACGGTGAGTCACTGAGTCTTTAGAAGGGAGATAACCTGGTCGTAATGAATGAAGCTCCTGCAGATTATTGGCAAGATACTCTAATTTATAGACCTGCTCTTTTCTTTAAGAATAAGAACTGCAATTAATGGAAAGACACACAGTTTTCTCCGTAAATAAACCCTATTGCAATGGAATTAACAAGGTTCTGCAGTGTGTGTTTTCGAACATTTTGGTGGTAGCTCTAAGGCCGTGATGGCAAACCTTGGCACTCCAACTGCTCTTGGACTTCAATTCCCAGAAACCTAAGTCCCTGTGAATCCACACGAATGGGTTTACTGCACATATGCACAATAAATCCATTTGTGTGGATTCACAGGAACTTGGGCTTCTGGGACTTGAAGTCCAAGAATAGCTGGAGTGCCAAGGTTCGCCATCACAGTCCTGTGGCTTGCATGTTTTGCATCCCTTGCTCTGCTGAGAGAAAAGAAATCTTCCTCTTAGAAGCCTCCGGAAGTGTTGATTTTAATTCCAACAATCCTGGCCAGTCCTTCAGCTAAATAAACTACCGGCACTACATCGTAGACTAGCAGTGGTTGTAACATCGTTAATCTTAAATATAATGCATTACTCCTTCAACTCTGAGTAGAAATGCTCCTCTTAAAATATATTTGAAGTACCCTCATTTTAACTTACATTTCTTGCTATACCTATGCTGGTCTTGGAACTTAATAAAGATTTTGAGTGGATGGATGGATGAAGCGATGGATGGATAGATGGACACAGAAAGAGCCTCCTTGAAGATTGTGGTATTTTTGAACCACAGTCGGGCATACCCTGGTAACGGCAACCTTGTGTTGTCAGCCAATCTTTCTCACACTGGATCAGGCGAAAGGAACAGCAGCATGAACTCAGCCAAAGGTGCCTTCATTTTGTCAGTTTCAGAGAAAGAACAATTCATTCTTCTAGACAAAGAAGGATGGATGGATGGGATGGGATGATTCCACCAAGACATAAGACAATTCCATGCCTTGTTTTATTGCCCCCAAAGGAAGTGAAATTGAAAATCCAGTGCTATTTACTTCTGGTTACTTTTGGGTTGGAGGGCATGAATGGGACCAATTTGCTCTTGGAAGCCCACCAGATTCCTTCTATAAACTTATTTTTCAATCCTGTGCTTCAACCAAACAATGTGGCTTGAAAATAGCATAACACACCGTCAAGTCCTTCCCGCTTGTTTGTCCGCCAGAGCTCTCCCTAGATAGAGAATCGGAGACAGGGACAGGGACAGGCTCCTCGGATCATGAAGACGGAGAGCGAGAAGGCAGCCCCAAGGTCCTGACGCCCACCGCCAGCCCCCTGCCCCTACCCACCGTCCTGCTGGACCGGAAGATTGAGTTGCTGCTCAAGGAGTGGAACAAGAATCCGGATATGCTCTTCACCATCCATCCGGTGGACGGGACCTTTCTCGTCTGGCACGTGAAGTATTTGGACGAGTACAATCCGGGGATCTTTCGGCAAGTTCAGGTATGGATGGCGTTGAAAGGATGTGCCTTCATTCATGTAGGTGTGTGTTTCTATCTCAAAATGACTTAGTTTGCTTGGGAGGTAGAATAGAGAATGGAGCCATAGATGGTCTTCACCTGTGCTACTGAGAAAGCACCAAATGTTAGCTTCGTAGATGTTACCTATGCCTTACTTTTCGGAGCTGAATTGAATTATGGTGGCAATGTTTGGTATGAGGTTTTCTCAAAAGAATTAAAGCTAGCATCTACATGCGACAGGTGGGAGAGCCAAAGGAAATAGCGGAAGCACGGTTGTCACTCGAGGAGTGCAAGAACATGGCCACACGGGCTTGAGTCTGCCCAACATCTGTTTAACCCAGGGGTGCCCAAACTATGGCCTGCAGGCCATATCCAGCCTACGATGCCAATTCATCCAATTTGCACCACCCTCGTTGCTCCCAGAAGCAAAATGCGCCCATACGGGTGCAATTTACTTCCGCTTCGGGGAGCGACGAGGGTGGTGCAGGCAGGATGAATTGGTGTCAGAGGCCGGATCATGCCCATGGGCCATAGTTTGGGTACACCTGGTTTAAGCACAGAAAATGGCAACTTAAAAATCCTGTTGCAAACCAAATTGCAAGGTGCATTTTACTTCCGCTTCCAGTGGGAGGAACCACATGACCGGCCCACTGAACCACATGACCGGCCCATGACCCAAAAGGTTTGGACACCCCTGGATTAAACTTTGGGTCTCGTTTCTCCCCTGTGTTTTGAGAAAGAGTTTTCAAAACCAAGTGTGTTGTTCTTCTTTGCACCCTCTTGTGGTGTGGTGGTTAAACTGCTGTCCTGCAACCAAACAGTTGTAAGTTCAATCCTGACCAGGGATCCATGTTGTCTCTACCTTCCATCCTTTCAAGGTGAACCTCCCAGAGAGGGCACCAAGCGCTATGGAAAGTCGGTATAGAAGTGTGATTGCTTTGCTTTATTTCTTGTTGCCTTTTCTTCCTAGATTTCATTCGCATCTCAGATTCCGGTTGCTTTCCCGTCGGGCGATGCAAGCTCTCTCAGTAAGAACATCATGATGTATTCTTGTACCCGCTCCGCCAAAGAGGTGGGCAATGCCCAGTTGCAGAAGAGGACCAGCCTTACGGGCAGCTTGTCCGGGTGGAGACCGGGTGGTTCCCAGGATGGCTCCGGCGTGAACATCACGACACCAACCGTCATGATGATTTCCAAGCACATTGACGGCTCCCTCAACCAGTGGGCGGTTTCATTCGCTGACCGCTCGGCTTTTACCACCGTGCAGACGGTCACCCACAAGTTCCGGTACTGCGGCCACCGCTTCCACCTGAATGACCTCGCTTGCCACTCAGTGCTGCCTCTCCTCTTGACCTCTTCCCATCACAATGCCCTCCTGACCCCGGAGTCTGACCAGCCCTGGGGCTCGGACCGTTTGGCGAAAACCAAGGAGCCCGTCCGGCTTTTGAAAGGTTCCTCCCGCCAGCAGCTCAGGAATGCCGCCACCCGTACCTTCCACGATCCAAACGCCATCTATAGCGAACTGATACTGTGGCGTGTAGACCCCATTGGGCCCTTGTCCTACACGGGGGGAGTCTCGGAACTGGCACGCATTAACTCCCTCCACACCTCTGCTTTCTCTAACGTGGCCTGGCTCCCGACTCTCATTCCCAGCTATTGTCTCGGTGAGTCCAGTTGGATAAAGCAATCACTTCTTTTTTCAAACTATATGGGCTCACTCGGACCTGGTTCCACAAATCTGTTTGATGCTTTCTAAACTTGGGAGGTGTCTTCAGAGCTTAGAAAAGTTACCTTTCTTTTGAACTGCAACCGCCAGAATCTTTCCAACTAGTTTCCCAAATTCCTACTCAAAGTCTTCTAGACCTGGGTCTGAATCCAATGTTTAGTTCTCAATAGTGACCAGGCTTTCTCAACCTTGGCACTCCAGGTGTTCTTGGACTTCAATTCCCAGGCATCCAAGTCAGCACACCTGCAGATCAGGACTTCTGAGAATTGAAGTCCAAGAACATCTGAACAGCCAAGTTTGAGGACCTATGGTCTAGATCAGCCCCTACGCTCTATCAAGTTCTTCTTCGTGGTCTCTGTGAATACACATGAATGGGTTTACTTGTGCGTATGCAGTAAACCCTTTCATGTGGGTTCACAGGAGACCACAAAGAAGAAGAACAGTTACAGGTAAGCAAGCAACCTGTCATTATAGAGCAGGAGTCTGAAAACTTGGCTCTTCAGGTGTTCTTGGACTTCAATTCCCAGGCATCCAAGTCAGCACACCTGCAGATCAGGACTTCTGAGAATTGAAGTCCAAGAACATCTGGGGTCACAAAGTTGGGAAACCCTGGAGTAGACCCATTGAATCTGTCCCTTACCTACATCCCACCAGCTAGAATTCTTTTGGTCTTTGCTTAAGCTTTGCCTAACAGCTAATTGTGGCTTATTGATGGGGTCATGGATATCCTGTGGTTGCACATCTGGGCAGAGGATGCCGGCAATGCCTAGCTGCAGAAGAGAACTAGCTTTTCAGGTAGTTTATCTAGTTGGAGACCAGACTGTTTGCAGGACGGTTCCAGTGTGGACGTCACTTGCCTGAAACCATGACATGCTTTGGTGCTCTGTCAGTTACCCACCATAGTTTTCTCAGTGTTTATGCACACGCCAGTGGGATTCTTGCCCTTGGTTTTGTGGGTCTATTCCAGTTGGCTTTTAGCCTGTTTTATTTTATTTTAAATTTTATTTTAAATTCAGATTTCTATGCCGCCCATTCAGGTAAACCCGACTCAGGGCGGCTCACAACAAGTTAAAACATACATAAAAACAATTAAACCATTAATTGGTAAGAGAACTTCACTGCCCTGCTTTGATGTTTTGTTTTTAAAAAATTTACGTCTTGCCTCTAATTTCATCTATTTCAAGCTGGGAAATATGGTATTTTATTCATAGTAAATAGGCACCATGAAATAACCTATATTCAAGATGAACTAGTGCTGTCTCTTTGGCTATAAACGGAGATGAGCAATGAAGCCTAGAGTCAGATACGACTGGCTTTCGAGGAAGGGCAACCTATGAATAATTACCAAAGTGTATTGCTTACAACCAACATTAGGCTGATGCTTGTTTCTACATTAGGTACATACTGTAATTCTGCCAGTGCCTGTTTTGTGGCATCAGATGGCAAGAACCTGAGATTATACCAAGCTGTGGTGGACGCACGGAAGCTGCTGGATGAATTAAGTGACCCCGTATCCTCAGTAAGTTCCCTTTGGAGATGAGTCCTTGCAAAGTCCAAAGAATTCCAGATTAGTCAACTATTCATTATTATCTTACTTGTAATATAACAGTGATGGCGAACCTTTTAGTGACCGAGTGCCCAAACTCAACAGGCTGCCATCTACACTGCAGAGAGATGGGGTGAAATCTGTGCTGGGTGGAGGGAGGAAGCGCTCCCATTGGGCTGCTGGGCAAAGGGGTGGGGAAAACTCTGTGCTGGGGGACGGAGGAAGCGCTCCCATTGGGCTGCTGGCCAGAGGAGTGGGGTGAACTCTGTGCTGGGGGAAGGAGGAAGCGCTCCCATTGGGCTGCTGGGCAGAGGGGTGGGGCAAACTCTCTCCTGGGGGACGGAGGAAGCGCTCCCATTGGACTGCTGGGCAGAGGGGTGGGGCAAACTGTGCTGGGGGAGGGAGGAAGCGCTCCCATTGGGCTGCTGGGCAGAGGGGTGGAGCGAACTCTGTGCTGGGGGAGGGAGGAAGCTCTCCCATTGGGCTGCTGGGCAGAGGGGTGGGGCGAACTGTGTGCTGGGGAGGGAGGAAGCGCTCCCATTGGGCTGCTGGCCAGAGGGGTGGGGTGAACTCTGTGCTGGGGGAAGGAGGAAGCTCTCCCATTGGGCTGCTGGGCAGAGGGGTGGGGCAAACTCTATGTTGGGGGAGGGAGGAAGCACTCCCATTGGGCTGATGGACAGAGGGGCGAGGTGAACTCTGTGCTGTGCTGGGGTGATGGCGTACATGCCCACAGAGAGGGCTCTGAGTGCCCCCCTTTGGCATGCGTGCCATATGTTTGCCACCACTGTAATATAACATTATTTTTAAACCTTGTTAGTAGTTCCAGATTCCAGCTTTTGGGAGAAAGGCTCTCAAAAATAAATCAAAGTCAGATCAATGGATAATGATGTTCACCGAGAGTCCAATGGACACCCCAAAAGTTTAAAACAAATAATGTTTGGCTAACTTTTCCTCTGTTTTAGAAACTCATCGGCGAAGTGTTTAACATTGTGAGCCAGCAATCGACAGCTCGTCCAGGATGCATTATTGAACTAGATGCCATCACAGATCAGGTAAGCAACCAATTAATTCTTTGATAACCTTTGATTGTGGAAGGAAAATAAGAAAATATAACTTGACAGACAACATTTATCATATTATCCTGCACATCTTTTTTCATATGACGTGACCATAATATGACATTTTTCAAAAAAGGGGGTGATGGGGGAGACGTTTTATCATATGGTGGGAGGCCAGCAGGTCAGCAGTTTGAGACCTGAGTGCTGCGTGATGGAATGAGCTTCCGTTGTCTTTGTCCCAGCTCCTGCCAACCCAGCAGTTTGAAAGCAAGAAATTGCATGTAGATAAATAGCAGGAAAGGAGTGTGTTCTGTGCACTCCGATGTTGAGGCATGGCTGCTACATGAACAGGAAAACATCTGCAGATGCAGACAGCACTGGCTCTTTGGCTGTAAATGGGGATGAGTATTGAACCCTAGAGTTGGATACGACTGGCTTTTGAGCAAGGACGGCCTTATGTTTAAACCTAGTCTAAAGTGTCAATTTTTACTTCAGAGTAATTTTACAAGACCACATTTCAGGGGTGGATGAGACCAGAATATATTAGCCTATGGTAGCTTTATGAAAGCGCCTGCAAAATGCTCTGAAAGCCCCCGCCCCTAATCCTGTGTCATTTCTCTAAATCTTATGGGACTCGGTTTAATGTCATTCCCTACTGTGATAAATTAATCAATCGAATGCTTCCTGCGTAATTAATTAAGGAAGACTTTGACTTTTGCCGTATCCACTTCTTCGGAAACCCATTATATCCTTTTGGAGCAACTCATTTTAAAATACACACATCGGGGCCGAGTGAAGTGGGCGAGATCCACCAGAATGGAGACCCACCAAAAGAAGGAATGGGGTCTTTGGTTGTGGGTATGTGGCTCTCCTTGTTTGCTTCAGAACACATGTGCTGCAATCTATGGAAACTTGTGCCACGAAAAAAAGTTAAGTGTCGTTTGGCACTTTTGAAGCTTTCTGATTTTTCTCTGCCTCGGATTAATGAGCATATATAAAATATGCATATATAAAAATAATATAAAACTAACAGGAGGTCCCTGGAATGTCGCTGGTATTAACCCTCAACAGAACCTGCCTTTGGTAGAAAGGATTTTCCAACTTCTTCCCGTTTGTTTCTAGTGTGGATCAAACACACAGTTGCTCCACGTCTTCCAAGAGGACTTCATTTTGGGGTACAAACCACATAAGGAAGAGGTGGAACAGAAGGAAACAGAAATATTTTTCCAGCCCTCTAAAGGTATCGTGGAGTATGAGTTGTACACAACTTTTTAAAAGTTTTGAAATTCAACAGCATTTGGGATCTCTGTGCAAACTTGATCAGGTGATCCACTTCTTAATAAAATGTGATCTGTATTTATTTTCATAGAAATATCAGGCATTTACTGTAACATTTTTGGTTTTTGCCCAGGCTATCGGCCGCCACCCTTCTCGGAGAAGTTTTATCTTGTTGTAATTGAGAAAGACACGGGCGGCTACTCAATCCTTCACATGTGGCATTTGCACCTTAAATCTGTGCAAGCGTGCTTTGGTAAGTGCCCTCCTTTCCTATAGAAGTGTGTGTGTGTGTGAGAGAGAGAGAGAACCATACTGATAACACTGCACAACTACGATTTTGCTACTGGGAATAACATATGTGGTTTACATGATACCAAGTATGCTGATTCCAAATCTGAACTCAGAATTTGCCTGTAGCGTACAGATTTTAACTTATAGGTGTGCTATAGCTGTTCAAATGGTTGGTAATTGGGTAATGTATTTTTACATGGGAACATTATAACAGTTGCAGCTACGGCTATGCCTGCTGCCTCCTCAGCTGAATCACGTCCCCTGGTGGCATGCATGTGCATGATACCACTTGCTTATTAGATCACTGCCCTGCCTGGCTGATTAGAGCGGCCAAGGCTACTACGGTCAGTTGGGTCAGTGCGATGGTGAATGCCTCTTTGTGGGAGGGGGTGTTCCCGGTGGCTTTCAAACATGTGCTGGCGTTCCCCCTCCTGAAAAAGCCATCGCTCGACCCTACGGTTCTTTCAAACTTCAGGCCGATCTCCAACCTTCCCTTTGTGGGGAAGGTGTTGGAGAAAGCAGTGGCACAGCAGCTCCTGAAGGTTCTGGATGATACGGATTATCTGGACCCGTTTCAGTCAGGATTCAGGCCCAGTTATGGTACCGAGACTGCATTGGTTGCACTCTTGGATGATCTCTGGCGGGAGCGGGACAGGGGCAACCCCTCTGTCCTTGCTCTTCTTGACCTCTCAGCGGCTTTCGATACTGTCAACCACAATATCCTTCTGGGCCGGCTCTGAGGCTTGGGAGCCCAGGGCTCTGTGTTGTCCTGGTTTTCCTCATTTCTGACGGGCCGGACTCAGTTGGTGTCTGTAGAAGGCGGGCTGTCCAGTCCTAGGTTGCTCCCATGTGGGGTGCCTCAAGGGCTCGGTACTCTCACCTTTGCTATTTAACATTTACATGTGTTGTGAGTCCGGCCCCCGGCCCAGCTCCGGCCCACCTTGGGTATGAGGACTCTGAGGATGAGGGGGAGGAGCTGGCAGGACCCCCCCCCTCCCCAGGAGTGCCCCCCTGGCATTGCCTCAGCCTCCGCTGGAACTCCAGCAGCAGTCTGACGGTGAGAATGCTCCTCGACAGCAGCCGCAGCTCACAGACAGATTAGAACAAGTAGCAGACAATATTTATTTTTTTCTGATGCATTGTAATGCTTTGTGTGTGTGTGTGTGTGTGTGTGTTTGTTTACTTAATATGTTTTCTCTTCCATTTGCCTCTTGAGAAAGGGAAAGAAACCCAGATGCTAGAAATGATACTGACCCATTTTAGGTAAGAGAACTCTGCTGTTATAACTAATGTTTCCTTTGTGATGGTTCTTTCAAGGAAAGCCCATTGAAACTCCATCCTCAGGACCTCAGCTGGGCGTACCTGGGCAACAGACCGCCGATTCCTCTCCTGAGACCTCACCTGGAGCATCTCCGATCCCACGTTCTGCATCCATTGCTAACCTTCAGACAGCAAGCAAACTCATCTTGAGTTCTAACCTGGTTTACAGCTACCCGTTGGATCTTCCACCTGGGGTAGAAGTTGTACGAGCAACTCCTTCTGCAGGTAAAAATGTTAGCTGGGCAGGTACGTCTTTATGCTGTCCTCCCAGACACAAGCTTTATCTACCCTACAGTAACAAACGGTTTGATTTCAGGGTCAAATTAGACATATAATTTATAGTGTTTAGTGTGGTTCATTTAGTGTGCTTGATTATTGAAAGGTAAATCAAGGGCTCAGTTTGCATGTCTGCTTGCTGAGAGGCAAGTATTTCTGAAGGATTCCCGTTTTGTTAGGAAAGGGGAATTAATTAAAAGAGGAACCCATTCCCATAATGTTTAATTTGACCCTACTTTTTCATACAACTGCCATTTCACATGATGTAGGTTAGAAGCAAGATGGGCGGGCTGGTTCAGAAGGCTGTGTATGTGAAAACGTTTCACCTTATACCATACTGAATGGTGGTTTGGCTCATTTTAGGTCACCTGAGCTCCTCGTCCATTTACCCTGTGTGCCTCGCACCTTACTTGCTGGTAACCTCCTGCTCAGATAACAAAGTGCGATTCTGGAGGTGTTCTGTTGAAACGGTGGTGAATAGCAGAGGCGAGAAGAAGGAGACCTACCAGTGGAAAAGATGGCCGTTAATGAATGATGAGAGAGATGACGACAGCAGCATGGTAGCCATTGCGGGCCGGCCGGTGGCCGTCAGCTGCTCCTATACCGGCCGCTTGGCCGTGGCGTACAAGCAGCCCGTGCAACAGAATGGCTTGGTTTCCAAAGAGTTTTCTATGCATGTGTGCATTTTTGAGTGTGAGTCTACCGGAGGATCGGAATGGGTTTTGGAACAGACGATTCACCTGGACGATCTAATTCAAGTCGGGAGCATCCTCAACTCCCGGGTTAGCGTCGACAGTAATTTGTTTGTGTATAGCAAATCCGACATCTTTCTGAACAAGGACCGATACGGTCTGCCCAATATCAAGCACTTAGTTCATCTGGATTGGGTTTCGAAAGAAGATGGCTCCCACATCCTTACTGTCGGCGTGGGTGCAAACATATTCATGTACGGCCGGCTTTCGGGAATCGTGACCGAACAAACCAGCAGCAAAGAAGGCATGGCTGTCATTACTTTACCACTGGGTGGTAGCATCAAGCAAGGGATCCGGTCCAAATGGGTGCTCCTACGGTCCATAGACTTGGTGTCTTCTGTGGATGGAACCCCTTCATTGCCTGTCTCTCTCTCATGGGTGAGAGATGGGATTCTGGTTGTGGGCATGGACTGTGAAATGCACGTCTATGCACAATGGAAGCATGCCACCAAACTGGGGGATGGTGAAAACGGCTGCTTTTTGGATGATGACTCCCCATTTCAGGACACACTGAAGGCTACTTTGCTGTCCAAAAAGGCCAGCATCGTTGATGGAACCGGTCTGGTGGATGACGTGTTTGGAACACCAACGGTGATTCAAGATGGGGGGCTTTTCGAAGCGGCTCACGTCCTTTCCCCAACCCTTCCACAGTATCACCCAACCCAACTGTTGGAACTGATGGATTTAGGCAAAGTCCGCCGTGCAAAGGCCATCCTTTCCCACCTGGTCAAGTGCATTGCGGGGGAAGTGGCCATCGTGAGAGACCCAGAAGCTGCCGACGGGAGCTCCAAGCGCCATCTTTCGCGTACAATCAGCGTGAGCGGTAGCACGGCCAAGGATGTGATCCCAACCGGTAAGGACAGCACACGGGACTACACAGAGATCGACTCAATTCCTCCGTTGCCTTTGTACGCTCTCCTCGCGGCAGACCATGACACCACGTACAAAACCGAGGAGGCCACTAAGAAGTCCAGAGGCCCCGAAGGCCATGCGCTGAGGAGAACAGGAGACCATTACTCAGACCTTTTCCAAGTTCAGCAGGTGAGCACCGACGACTTCATGGATTTTGAGCTGGAGAAGAGAGAGCACAGATCCAAAGTCATCAACCTGTCTCAATATGGACCCACCTACTTTGGCCAAGAGCACGCCAGTGTCCTTTCCAGCCACCTCATGCACTCCAGTTTGCCAGGGCTCACACGCCTGGAGCAGATGTTCCTGGTGGCCTTAGCAGACACCGTGGCCACAACCAGCACCGAACTGGATGAAAACAGAGACAAACAGGACTCAGGTAAACCAGCATCCCCAGGGTCTTCTCATTTGTCCTCTTAGGCTGGGCTTAATAAAAAACAGAAATAGATAGCAATGTACACATGTTGTTTTGAGAATAGGCTGGGAACTCAACGATGCATTCCCTCTGGCACAGCATCCTTGAAATAATCTAAAACCCTCTCCTTGTCTTGCGCCTTGAATTCTTTCTTTCATTCTTTCTTTGTTGGGATGGACTTAAGTGTAGCATTGAAGAAGTGGTGGAGAGTGGCTTTTAATTTATCCCTCCGTTCTGTACCGGACCCTTGTGATTAAATTTATAAAAATGGTTTTAGTAACCTTTGTAAACCAGAACAAATCTCGTTTAACCCGAGATGATATGATGATTTTATTTAGTTAAGTCTTTTTTGTGTGTGCAACTTTGTGGTAAGCCAGTCAGCAAACCTGGAAACTAGTTTCCCAGTTCAGACCAAAGAAGAGACCATTCTGCACAAGCATATCTATAAACTACTACTTACTGAAAAGCTGTTGCATGCATATTTCTAATATAAATTGCACGCAGGTCTGGTTATGTTGTATTTTAATGCAGCATCTTTGTTTATTCCTTATAGGGAGAGAGACCTTAGACGAATGTGGCTTGCGGTATTTATTAGCTATGCGTTTACATACGTGTCTTTTGACATCCCTTCCACCTCTGTATCGTGTTCAGCTGCTCCATCAAGGTAAGAGACGGTTCGGCTATTTTGAGCTTTGATCAGCCAGCCAACCTCTTTTAAGGATGTGAAGGAAGAATCCCTAAGGCCATGATGGCAAACCTTGGCACTCCAGATGTTCTTGGACTTCAATTCCCAGAAGCCCAAGCCCCCATGAATCCGCACAAATGGGTTTACTACGATTCATCTGGCCCGTGCCGCCCTCGTTGCTCCTGGAAGCGGAAGTAAAACGTGCCCGGATGGAGGAAGGGTTAACCCGGAAGAGCCTTAACCGTCCAGGTGCATTTTACTTCCGCTTCCAGGAGCGACGAATGCGGCGCAGGCCAGATGAATCACAGTAAACCCATTCGTGCAGATTCATGGGGGCTTGGGCTTCTGGGAATTGAAGTCCATGAACATCTGGAGTGCCAAGGTTCACCATCACGGCCCTAAAGAACAACGGGCAGGTGGTAAAAATGGGTGGGTCTATATGAGCAGCACCATCCATGTTTTGACACCTTACTTAAGCCAATTAAATAATTGGAGACCTGTGTTTTTAATAAATTGTCCATAATTTGTAAGCATTGTTCTCCCCCCCCCCACAAAACAAAAAAATCACATGGGGGGGAAGGGAAGCTGTGCTGTCGCTGTTTTTAAACTGTGGACTTCTGGACTTAGGCCAAGGTCAAGGCCACACTTGCTCAAAAGCCAGTTGTATCCTACTCTAGGGTTCGATGCTCATCTCCATTTATAGCCAAAAGAGCCAGTATTGTCTGTGTCTGCAGACGTTTCCGTGGACATGTGGCAGGCATGACTAGAGACTGGAATGCATGGAACTCTGTTACCTTTCCCACTGAAGTGATCCCTATTTATATACTTGCAATTTCTTGCTTTCAAACTGCTAAGCTGGCAGGAGCTGGGACAGAAACAGGTGTTCACTCCATTGTGCAGCACTCAGATCTTGAACTGCTGACCTCCTGACCTTCCGGTCATGAAGTTCAGTGTCTTAACCACTAAGCCACCCCATCACATTAATGGTCTTAATGGCTGGTATAATTCGCCAAGGTCTTAATTGGCCTTGCCCAGTTAACTGGTTGTGTTTTAAATCCCTCTAAAAGAAAGAAGCCCAACCCTCTGCTCTTTCCATAGGTATTTCTACCTGCCACTTTGCCTGGGCCTTTCATTCGGAGGCAGAAGAAGAGTTGATCAACATGATTCCTGCCATCCAAAGAGGAGACCCACAGTGGTCTGAACTCCGAGCCATGGGCATCGGCTGGTGGGTCAGGAATATCAACACACTCCGAAGGTGCATGGAGAAGGTAAGGTATGACCTTGCCTATCGATTTGGCCTTGCATGACGCAAAGGAGTGCAGAGATGGACTTCTGGAGTTGGCATGCGCTGGTGATGCTGGATGTTGTTGTTTTTACCTTTTCTTGTTGAATATTACAGGTTGCAAAAGCTGCCTTTCAGAGGAACAATGAGGCCCTGGATGCGGCCCTTTTCTACCTTGCCATGAAAAAAAAAGCAGTCGTATGGGGACTCTTCCGGTAAGTTCCAGCACTGGTGGCCTTAAAAAGAAAAGAGAAAAGGAACAGCTGATGCCCAAAGGAAAGTGGGCAAATTGCCTCATGTTCTGCCTCATAGGACAGTTCTAGTGGATGAGGCTAAAGTACTTTGGGCATCAAATGAGAAGGGAGGATTCACTTGAGAAGGCCGTGATGTTGGGAAAGGTGGAGGGCAAAAGAAGAAGGGGGAGGCCAAGGATGAGATGGATAGATGGTATTGTAGACACAATGGGCACAGAACTGGGAGGACTGAGGGGGATGGTGGAGGACAGAGGCGCCTGGAGAACAATGGTCCATAGGGTCGCAAAGGGTCGGAATCGACTGTGCGACTGAACAACAAAAGTGGCATATGACTGGGAGGAGGCCCCATTAAGTTCTGTGAGACTTGGGCCCACGGAACCAATGCAACTAAATCAGTCTTGCTCTTCCTTCCTTCCTTCCTTCCTTCCTTCCTTCCTTCCTTCCTTCCTTCCTTCCTTCCTTCCTTCCTTCCTTCCTTCCTTCCTTCCATCCATCCATCCTTCCTTCCTTCCTACCTTCCTTCCTCAATCTTCTTTTTGCACAGCTCTCAGCATGATGAGAAAATGACACAGTTCTTCAACCACAATTTCAGTGAGGACCGGTGGCGCAAAGCGGCTTTGAAGAACGCTTTTGCTTTGCTTGGGAAGCAACGCTTTGAACAGTCGGCGGCTTTCTTCTTATTAGCTGGCTCTTTAAAGGATGCAATCGAGGTATTAAAACAGGGCACTGTGAGGATGTCCAGAGCCTCCTTTAAGTCTTTTACATATTTCCAGCCACAGAAAATGCACAGAGTGTACATGAGCTGACTCTCATTTTTATCGTCAATTTTGACTTTTCTTTTAAAAATTCACCCACGTGTCAGGGTGGCCCAGCAATGGGTTCCTGCCACTTCAGGAGCCTGAATCCAGCAAGCATCTCCAAGTAGAGTAGCCCCATTGTCGAATGATGAGGCTGCACTTTTGTAAATCCCATTGATTTGGGGGGATTCCTCTAATTGAGCCGGTGTGGTGCAGTGGTACAGCTAAACCTCTGCTCATGATCTGAGTTCAGTCCTGATGGGGATCAAGGTTGACTGAGCCTTCCATCCTTCCATGGTCAGTAAATTGAGTACCCAGCATGTTAGCTAATTAACTCAGTGGTTAGGAAGCTCACCTTGTTAGCTGGAAGGCTGGCAAGTCAGCAGTTCAAGACCCAGGGACTGCATGATGGATTGAGCGTCCGTCTCTGTCCCAGCTCCTGCCAACCTAGCAGATTGAAAGCAAGAAATGGCAAGTAGATAACAAGGACAATTTCACTGGGGAAAAGATCTTGGGGGCATGAAAGGAGCCTCATTTGGGCATTCCCCAAGTGGAGTTTCTCCAGCAAAATTCCTTTCAACTCAGAATAATTTCTGACATGACATTATTATTAACTTGTGAACCGCCCAGAGAGTGCTCTAAGCACTATATAAGTGTAACTGGGATTGCCATTATTTTTTGTGCATGTTTAATTTAAGTTATTTCTCCAACATTTTGTTTCTGGTTCAAGACATAATTGTGGGTTCTTCTTCATGCCTTGTCTCATTAGGTGTGCCTTGAGAAAATGGACGATATCCAACTGGCCATGATTATTGCCCGGTTGTATGAGTCAGAGTTTGAGACATCCTCTACTTACACGTCCATCCTTAACGAAAAGATTTTGGGCTGTCAGAAAGATGGGACTGGGTTCAGCTGTGCTAAACTCCACCCGGACCCTTTCCTGCGAAGCCTTGCCTATTGGATTGTGAAAGAGTACAGCAGAGCCCTGGACACTTTGCTGGAGCAAACGCCGAAGGAAGAGGATGAAAAACCAGGTAAAAGAATACCAAACAATTCCAGAGATGTGCTGCAAGTATTTCCCCCCACAATTTGTTTGCTTTTCAAGGCATTTGCAACTTGGCCGTATTGTTTTAAAGTCTCCTCTAATGCAATTTATAAAACAAAATATATGAAGCACTGTGAGAAATATATAAGTATTTGTGAGTTTGTGAATGAGGGGTGAAATAACTGGCATTGATGCCAGTTGAGATAGAACACCTTTCTCCATTAGATGCAGTTCTGAGTCTGCATGGACCTACACTATGCAGTTATATCAGTTTGTTGCTGATTTTAACCATCATAAAGAATCCCAAGTGAGTTTGCAGTCAGATGAAGGTCATTGAACACTCTGCTTTTTATGTTTAACTTTTCCCTTCTTTGCATATGTATCGTTTGCATGCTATTTATTCAGGCCAGAGATTTTTACAGCTACTTGTAATTCATTTGGCCTGGATGGATGGATGGTTGGTTGGTTGGTTGGTTGGTTGGTTGGTTGGTTGGTTGGTTGGTTTCTTAATGAGTCTGACTGAACATATCTCTGCTCTGCCTAGCCATCGTCAAATCCTGCAATCCAGTGGTGTTCAGTTTCTACAATTACCTCCGGACACACCCTTTGCTCATTCGAAGGAATTTTTGCTTACCCGATGGGACTTTGGCTACCTTAGGGCTGCAAGCAGAGAAAACGTTTGTGGATAAAATCAACCTCATTGAGAGGAAACTTTTCTTCACCACGGCCAATGCACATTTCAAAGTGGGGTGTCCAGTTTTAGCTCTCGAGGTGCTGTCCAAACTTCCCAAAATAAGCATCAAGTCCAGTCCTCTTCTCAAGAAGGAGGAAGCAACCCCAAGTCCTACATTGCCCAATGGTATGAAGTCGGACCCCCAGTCCTTCGGTGGAAGTATGGACTGGTCACAGCCAGGGGTGACGGCGTGGGACTCACTTAACCAGGCTGATTCCTCCTTCTTGGTTGACTGGAGTAAACCAGCTGTAACATTTGAAAATGAGCCACTGACCCTTGACTGGGGAGAGGATGCAAGTGGCCTTCAGGAAGAGGAAGGCGAGGACGGCTTAGTAATGAAGGAGTCCAAACTGGAAGCAGATGGTAAGACACCAGATGAGAAAAGCCCAGATGTTAGTCAAGGTGAGGACACGGAAGAGACTGAAGTGGATGTGATTGCTGAGCAGCTGAAGTTCAGAGCATGTCTGAAAATCCTCATGACAGAACTTAGAACATTAGCCACAGGCTACGAAGTCGACGGTGGGAAACTCCGCTTCCAGCTTTACAACTGGTTGGAGAAGGAAATCGCGGCTTTGCATGAGATATGCAACCACGAAGCCCGTGGGAAAGACGACTGCAGAACGGATGCCCAGATCAACGGGGACCTGATGGATCACGAGGAAGCAGCCGCCAAGATGGAGGTCGGTTCCTACGAGCGGCATCAGATGGAACGGCGCCGGCTGCAAGCCAAGCGGGAACATGCCGAGCGGCGCAAGTGGTGGTTGCAAAGGAACCAAGCTTTGCTGAGAGTCTTCCTCAGCTACTGCAGTCTCCACGGGGCGCAGGGTGGGGGCCTGGCCTCCGTGCGGATGGAGCTAAAGTTCCTCTTGCAAGAATCGCAGCAGGTAAGACGCCTTTGTGGGGTCGCATCACCCCTCTGCCTTTGGGGCTGTTCTTGGTAGCTGCAGTCTTGCTTCTTGCGAAGGTCACAAGCTGGCATCAGTCCCTGTAGCTGCCTCCTGGAAACCTATTGAGAGAGAAAGCTTCATGTGGGGCAATTACGTAGGCTAAGCACTGAAGACTGTTTCGGAAGGGATAGGTAAAGGGCAAGGCTTGAAAGCCAGTCGTATCCAACTCTAGGGTTCAGTGCTCATATCTGTTTACAGCCAAAGAGCCAGTGCTGTCTGCATCTGCAGACCTTTCTGTGGCAATGTAACAGGCATGACTAGACACTGGAGCACACGGAACGTTATTACCTTTCCCGCCGAAAGGGCACCTGTTTATCTACTTGCAATTTCTTGCTTTCGAACTGCTAGGTTGGCAGGAGCTGGGACAGACGGCGGGAACTCACTCCATCGTGCAGGACTCAAGTCTTTAGCTGTCAACGTGCTGACCTTAACCACTAAGCCACCGCAGTCCCTTGGAAGGGTTAGGCCTGCATAAATAGGTCTGTTTCCAGCAGGGAGCTAAAACTCAAAATGGCAGGTTCACATCACACTTGGGAGGGGAGGTCTTTCCCCATTTGAGGTGAAAGCCCTGTTCTGGAGGATCATGGAGCAGATGTAAAGGAAGGATAGAACATTACCAGTAGGGTCTCTAGAGAAGACCTTAAGGACCCTATGGGACCTGTCTTAGAGAAGAATATGTTGAGGACTAGGGAGTCATGAGCAGGAAGATGTTGTAGAATGACTTAGGTCCTGCTCATTTGCTTCCCTTTGGGGCAACAGATTGACCATTCCATAAGAACATAAGAACATAAGAACATAAGAACAGCCTTGCTGGAACAGGCCACAGGAGCCCATCCAGTCCAGCATTCTGTCTCACACAGTGGCTCACCATTTCCTTCAGGGTATTCCCAAGGAGATGCCCTCACGTGCTTAGGATCCCCTGGAAATGGCATTGAGAGATATCCTGCCTATCTCTCCAACCCGGAGGTGGGGGGGACTAGAAGGTCTTCTTTGGTCTGAACCAACTGGCTCACATTATTTTGCACAGGCAAATAAGAGGCCTTTTTAATAATGCAGCCCTTGGCTCCAGGATTGTAAGCTATGTCTTGACCAGTAGTTCCCAATGTGAGGCCCACACCCCACAGGGGGATTTCAATCCCCAGAAACTTAGGTTTGATTGGCTGATCAGTGCTTTGGGGAATTGACTTAGATTTCTAGTTATTGACATCCAAAAACCAAAGGTTGGGAATCACTAGTCTAAACATTTTCTGACCGCTTCTGACTCCAAAGACAAAATGAATGCATTTTGCACATACAGTTGGCGAGCTAAGGGCACCCGCGTGCTTGCAACCCTGCAGCCTTGTTTGTGGCATCTGTCTCCCTCCAGGAAACCACGGTCAAGCAGCTTCAGTCTCCGCTTCCGTTGCCCACAACTCTGCCTTTGCTCTCGGCAAGCATCGCTTCCACCAAAACGGTGATTGCCAACCCGGTCCTGTATTTGAACAACCACATCCATGATATACTTCACACCATCATCCAGATGAAGGCCCCACCGCATCCCAATGTTGAGGACGTAAAGGTAACCTGGGGGAGTGGGGGGAATGGCTTGCCACAAAACACCGGGCATGTGATGCAACTACGAAGCCAGTAGGCATAAGAAGGGTTGGCCAAATAGAACTGTCTTCCCTGACTGTCTGTCAACACTATAGCCTCTTAAAATGGTGGATGTTTAGTTTGTTCAGCCAATGAGAGGGCAATGGGTGACTCTCTAAACTGGTAGTTCCCAGATGTTCTTGGACTACATCTCCTATAATTCTTGACCTTCCCAGACTTTGGTGAAGGCTTCTGTAGTCCAAGAACATCTGGAGGCACCAAGGTTGGGAACCACGGGATTAAAATAGGCAGGATATCTCTCAATGCCATTTCCAGGGAATCCTAAGCAGGTGAAGGCATCTGCTTGGGAATACCCTGAAGCAAATGGTGAGCCACTGTGGGAGACAGAATGCTGGACTGGATGGGCTCCTGTGGCCTCTTCCAGCAAGGCTATTCTTATTATCTTAAAACAATGTTGGAGTTCATCCACCATCCTCTTTAGCCACCCTAGGGAATGGTAAAGGATGGTGGGTGGGAGATGTAGTTGAAGAAGACTTGGAAGACCCATCCTTATTTGAGCCTTTAATAACCAATAGGAGTTGCTGAAGAACCAATCAAAGTACGATTGCACCATTTCATGGTTACCAAGAACCCTACAATCATGGAGCCTTTTTATATATATATATAAAATGGGGAGGGAGGGAGTTAGAGGGGAGCAAAACTGAGTACCAAGGCAGTCACAGATGAGATTGAACCGATGAGGACTTGAGTTTGGCCAACGACAAAGCCAAGAAAGTGGCTTCATTTTGGCAGTCCAGGGTTTGATCGGGCCACAAAAGAAGAACAGATTAGGTCACAGTTTTGACGAGGCGCAAACATTCAGTTAGTAGGTAAAAATTCATCATTGTTGTTTTTATTAATGGGTCCAAACTCGTAGTGTTCCCAATGAGTGTCTTTGCCCTGAAAATCAAATCAGAACATTGGGTACAGCAGGAGTTTACAGAGGAGTTCTATGAAACTAAATTGACATTTTCCCCCTCCTTAGGTGCAAACTCTATATTCATTGGCCGCTTCTCTTTCTGCCTCTATTTACCAAGCGTTGTGTGACAGCCACAGCTACAGGTAATTGCTTTATCGATATTTTTCCCCACCAACAACAACATATTACAAATCTGTCGTCTTCTGTTTTGGAATTGAAGGTGTGTTCCTAGCAAGCCACCTAAGGCCATAGTTTAAAAAGCGGTCAGGGCGGGGACCCCTTCTGAACAATCACAGAATTATTGATTAGAATGATTAAAAGCAACCTTTGTCAATCAGGAATGAGAACTGATAAAAATATACTCATTCCACTACCCAAACTCTTCTTGTTGTGCCCTGAAAATAAGTAGCAAAAATAAGTGCGATGTGATCTCATGTTAAGATGTGCAAAAACATGTTTTTAGCAGCCAGGCTGAAACAAACCAGTTTACGGGGATGGTTTACCAAGGACTGCTGTTGAGTGATCGCCGCCGACTGAGGACAGAGAGTATTGAAGAACACGCCACACCGAATTCGTTACCTGCTCAATGGCCTGGTGAGAAAAGACCTGGGGACTCTGTAGGGGAGGCCGTGTGATGTGGTGGTTGGAAACCACACCGAATTCATTACCTGCTCAATGGCCTGGTGAGAAAAGACCTGGGGACTCTGTAGGGGAGGCCGTGTGATGTGGTGGTTGGAAACCCTGGGCCAGAAGACAAAAGTCATGGGTTCAAATCCCACTTGGCCACAGAAACGTGCTCATTAAGTTTGGGCAAGTCACAATTCCTATAGCAGGGGTTTCCAACCTAAGGCCTGTGGACCAGATCTGGCCCATGGTGCCATTTCATGTGGCCCCACACCCCTCCAAGGGCATTCAAGAAACAACATGGCTATGAAGCTGTTGGGACAAAATGGCCACCCCCATTGGGCAGGCAGGACAAAAATGGCCATCCAGCCCTCGAAGCAGACTGAGAGAGCGTGACCTGGCCCCTGGCTTGAAAAGGTAGGGAACTCCTGTTCTAGAGGTTCCTTTCAAAAATGAAGCCCAAATGTGATGTTGAGCAAGCTAAAGAACTTTGTGGGGAGGGAGATGATTCGTGGTGTCCATGAATTCGCCCTGTCACTTTTTTGACCTAGCTTAGCCTATGTTTGGCCAATGAACTTGGGCTTATGTCCTGCTCTCTTTTGTTAGAACTTTGCTCTTGAGTCTCTCCCATGTTTTTGCAACGTTGTGTGAGATACATCAAAGCAGGCAGTTGAGGTGCTCTAGGGCTGCGTTACCCAACCTTTGGCTTTGGGACTTCCAATTCCTAGAAGCTTAAGTCAATTCCCCAAAGCACTGATCAGGTGATGTACTGACTGAGGCTTCTGAGGATTGAAGTCCAAGAACCAAAGGTTGGGAAATGCTCTTCTGAGAATCCACACAAATGGGTTTACTGCATGTACAGCAGTAAAATCATTCATGTGGATTCACAGAGTAGTGTTCTCCAACCTTTTCCAACTTCGGTTCTCCAGAAGGCGAAGTCAATTCCCAAAAGCACTGATCAGCCAACTTAGGCTTCTGGGAATTGAAGTCCAAAAGCCATAGGTTGGGGCACACTGCTCTAGAGGTTCTAGGACTACAGGTCACATCAGCACTCAGTTAGCTCTCCTGGCTGTACCTTATGGGGACCCGTAGGCCCTCAACCGCCCAAGAGGCCCACTCCAGGGGAAGGTCCCTCATGGTCTTGTTCATCCGCTCTTCTTCCCTTGATGTTTCTGCAGGTGTGAGCTCCCTCATCAACCTCTTGAATACCGTACAGGACGAAGATCAGCCCAAGCTGAGCATCTTGCTCTGCGAAGCGGTCGTAGCCGTCTACCTGAGTCTCTTAGTCCATGCTCTTGCTACTAATGCCTGCAATGAACTCTTCCGTCTCGCGGCCCACCCGCTGAACAGCCGGATGTGGGCAGCCATTTTTGGAGGAGGTGCCAAGCTTGTGATAAAACCAAGACGCCAGTCAGAAAATATTCCAGGTAACAAGTATATCTTTTTTTAAAAGATTTCTGATCTTCGAAAGTATGTTTTTTTCTAATCCTACCTTTAAAAGGTTATAAGTAAAGACTTGTGCTGTTTGGAGTTTTTGAATTTCACCCTAAATGTGCATCAATCACAACCAGTGGTGTACTGCTTTAGGTTCCCACCAGATCCCGGGAAACGGTAGCGGAAATTCTTCCAGGCCATGCCCACTTGGCCGCCCATGCCCACCTCCCTACCCCAGGCCATGGAGTGACCAGCCAAGTGGGCATGGCCCACAGAGTTAGCCATGCCCACAGAGTTAGCCAAGCCCAGGGTTGGGGTAGTAAATTTTTTTGCAGTACATCACTGATCACAACACACAAAACAGTCATGGGTACCAAAAGCCCTGCTCTCAAGGTACTCCGACTTTAACACAGTTGCTGAGTTGTAGTCCAGAAGGTTAAGCCAGCATTTAACCACCATGAAGTCAAGTCTGACAAGCCAAGGAGAAGGGCCCAGCAGGCATTTCAAGCTTGCATGGAATCGGTGAATGTGTAAAACCTGATTTGATTCTGGACAAGATTTATATCTTGATAATATCAATATTTGCACAAATGGAATAACTTTTCTAGTCTGAGCAAGGATAGATGAAGTAATTCAAGGGCAGTTAGTACTTCTACCTTGATGAGCTTAATAATATAATGGTCTGTTCTTTTTCCCCACGAGGGTGATCCATGGAGTAGCATTAATGTCTGTCCTGACACCAAGAGATGTTAGCTTTCTACTCCTCTTTAAAGTGATTTCGGTGCTGGTTTACAAGCTCAGCTTAATTAGTTCATGCTGGTTCGATGCATAGACTCTACCACGCTTGATGCTGGCAAACATTTTGAGAAGGGATGGGTGCAGGGCTCCCTTTTCTGGGAAAGGTGCCTGAAATCAGGCTGAGTTCAGTCTTAATTTCCCATGATGCCTTCTTCCCCTCTAACGAAGACAACGTTTCTTTAACCCCAGTAGCGGATCCTGTTTCCGATGGTACAAAGGACGTTCATGAAGGTCTGTAAAGCTGTGGCCCGTAACCAGCTGTTTATTGTGGTTCAGGGTTGAGAAATTATGATCCTTTTGAGCAATTGAGTGAAAGCCTGTTTTTTATCATGGTCAAATATTGTCCCATTTTTTAAAAAAAATAATTGACTTCTTTAGAGACCTCTTGGTCTGATTCCTGCTCCAACGTTGAGAAGTCGGGACTCTACAGGGTTTGGATTTAAGGATTGCCTACAGATGTTGCTGCAGGAGTTGTTGTTGTTCAGTCGCACAGTCGATTCCAACCCTTTGCGACCCTATGGACCATTGCCCTCCAGGCCCCTCTGTCCTCCACCCTCCTCCTCAGCCCACCCAGCTCTGTGCCCATTGTATCTACAATACCATCTAGCCATCTCATCTTTCGCCACCCCCTTCTTCTTTTGCCCTCCACCTTTCCCAGCATCAAGGCTTTCTCAAGTGAATTCTCTCTTCTCATTTGATGTCCAAAGTACTTCATCTTCATCTTTACTATTTGACCTTCTAAGGAGCAGCCAGGGTTGATTTCTTCTAGGATTGACCTATTTGTTCTCCTCGCTGTCCAGGGGATTCTCAAAGCTCTCCTCCAACACCACATTTCAAAGGCCTCTATTGTTCTGCGTTCAGCTTTCCCAATGATCCAGCTCTCACACCCAAAGATTACCACTGGGAATACCATTGCTTTGACTATACGCATTTTTGTTTGCAAGGTGATGTCTCTACTTTTGACTATGTTCCCCAGGTTTCAAATAGCTTGTCTCCCCGGAATCAGTTGTCTTTTTATTTCATGGCTGCAATCTCCATCTGCAGTGATCTTAGATCCTAGAAAAGTAAAATCTGTCACTGCTTCTACTTCTTCCCCATCAATTTTCCAGGGACTGATATGGCCTGTTGCCATTATCTTGGTTTTCTTGATGTTGAGTCTCAAGCCAGCTTTTGCACTCTCCTCCTCAACCCAATCAAGAGATTCTTTAGGTCTTCCTCACTTTCTGCTATTAGGGTGGTATCGTCTGCATATCTCAAATTGTTGAGTTTCTCCCAGCAATTTTGATCCCATATTGTGATTCCTCCATCCTGCATTGCGCATTATGTGCTCTGTGTATAGATTGAATAAGCAGGGTGATAAAATGCAGCCTTGTCTTACTCCTTTTCCTATTCCAAACCACTCTGTCATTCCGTGTTCTGTCCTAACTGTTGCTTCTTGATTCATGTACAGATTTCTCATGAGGCATGTAAGGCGTTCCCATCTCTTTAATTACTTGCCACATTTTGTTGTGGTTGACACAGTCAAATAGTAGCAAGTAACCGTTTGTAAAGAGGAAGTGTAATAGGTCAAAAAAATAAAGACTATGATACCAATATGAAGTCCAGTCTTGTTCTTTCCTTATACATCCATAAAAAACAAAAAAAAATCCACTCTGGGTATAACAGAAATCTTTCAGATCAGACAGTGATCACAAAGAAAGTGTGCAGTAAATATTTTTCGAAGTCAATACTAGTTAATTTGATTTTTCTGAACTTTTTGTTCCTTCCTCAGGAAATCTGAATAAAAGGGTAACAAAAAATACAAATATTTAGCTTCCACAGAAGGAGCTTATTACAGTACAGTATATTAGACAATGCTATGTCATATGTACGAATGCATATATACAGTGCTATTTTACATATATACATAATTACATTATGCTAAAATACTCCTTCTAATATTATTTGGCAAAGGGAATTACCACCAAAAAACGCACTTACCAATTTTGTTTGTAGAACGTTTTCATTTTTAATGTGCGTCCTTGCCTCCGTCTGTTGTGTCTATGGTGCGTGCGGACGTCAAAGTGAAAAAATCTGAAATGTCCTTATATGTTTAGCTCCCTATTGCTCAGGTGTAAGAAATCTGATGGGGAGCCGGGCTCCCTTTAGCGAGCTTGTCAAACCTTAGTACTAGCGGTGATCTCTAGTTCCTATTGTATTTTATAAAAATGACGATAGTTCTAATTCCTGATTAAGACCCTTGGGGTACAGTGTATCATACAGATGAATATAGTATGCCTCTCTTTGTAGTAGCTTTTTATATATGTCAATTTTCTCAAATGGTTTCAGTCAAACTAGCTCTAGTGCCAGGAATCTGAAATCGTTCTCAGTATGCCCCTGTTCCAATTAATGATTAACCAAGGGGGCTTCGATAACTTGCCCTCGAATTTTACTTCGATGCTCTGATATCCGAGTTTTCAAAGCTCTATTTGTAATGCCAATGTATCTTTTACGGCAAGAACATTCCCATAAATAGATCATGTGTTTTGAGCTACAGTTAGTGAGGGAGTTTAACTTAAATATGTAGTTCTTTTTGGGGATTGGAACCTGTTTTGTCTCCCAACAGAAGCGGCAAGCTACGCAAAAGTGGCATTTAAAATGTCCAGTGGGTAACTTTCTATCATTAACTGCCTTTATTTTAGTTGTGTGATCAGATCGCACTAATAAGTTATTGATGGATTTAGTTTTCCTGAAACCCAAAACCGGTCTAGCACTACAGCCTGGCAACTGGTACACTAAGTGCCAGTGCTTAGTAATGACCTTCTTAATCTGTGCTGCCACTGGCGAATATATGAATGAACACCGAATGATGTTACGCTCAAACAATTTGGCCCTGGGAATGTTATTGATTCTTTGAAGGGCTGTATTAGTAATGTTTACTGGATATCCCCTTTGGGTGAGTTTTCGTTGTATGGTCTGGGCGGATTTGTGAAAGTCCTCTGGAGAAGTAGAATTACGTTTCGCTTTAGCGAAGAGCCCGAAAGGTATGTTGTTTCTGACGTATGGTGGATGGTGGGACGTGTATTTAATATAAGGGTTCTTGTCGGTTGGCATCCTGTATAATTTGACCGCTATCCTCCTGTTTCCTGTTATAAAAACCTCAACATCTAGAAATGGGATACTCGAGGGGTCCGCATGTGGAGTAAATCGGAGGTTCTCATCAAGTGAATTTACCCATTGTACAAATGCTGTTAAGATATCTTTTGAATCCAGGACAAAGAATATATCATCGAAAGGGGTTGTTATCACTGTTATAGATGTGTTTTTTCTCGAAGTCATTCATAAATATGTTGGCCACGCTGGGAGCCAGCGTGCTCCCCATAGCCACGCCCCTAGTTTGTACGTAGAAGGTTTCCCCAAACCTGAAATAGTTGTTGTCAAATACCACATCAAGTAGATCAATTTAAAAATGGGTTGGAGGAAAAGGAGTTCCCCTCGAGTTTTCGTTGTCCTTCACTATTTGTCTTGCTGACTCTAGCGGGATGTTTGTGTAAAGAGCCTCTACGTATAGTGTGAGCAATAAACCTCCCTATGGCATTTTTTGGTTTTTTATGGATGTATAAGTAAAGAACAAGACTGGACTTCATATTGGTATCATAGTCTTTATTTTTTGACCTATTACACTCCCTCTTTACAAACGGTTACTTGCTACTATTGGATACACACCGTTTAGCCAACTTGCCCTCTACTGTCGGCACAGTCAAATGCCTTGGTGTAGTCAATAAAGCAGAAGTAGACTTGTTTCTGGTATTCCTTTGTTTTCTCCATGATCCAACGTATGTTGGCAATGTGGTCTCTGGTCCCCCTGCCTCTTCTGAAACCAGCCTGCACATCTGGTAGTTCTCTCTCCACATGCTGCTGCAATCTATCCTGTATTATCTTGAGCATCACCTGTGGGATGAGCGCAATTGTTCGATAATTTGAACATTCTTTAGCATTACCCTTTTTTCGGATTGGAACGTATACTGATCTTTTCCAGCCACATGGATCTTCATAGGATCCTGACCCTGTGTGCTTGGCTTCTCCACCTCTTTCCCCATGAAACTCAACTCGGTTGGTTTCCTTCCTGAGTTTTTTCTCTTCCCAAATTTTGAACCATCTCACTTAACTAAGGCTTTGTTACAAATGTTGACTACCCCCAGCTGAAATCTTCTACTGTTTAGCATTTTTCCTTTTACCCCATTCCTTTTCCACCACTGGCCGGTGGCTCCTGAGAAGCTTCTCTGGAATTAAGTTTGGATCTTAGGCTGGAAGAGGCTTTGCTCCCTTGCGCAACAGTTTGAAACTGCCCCAGTTGACTTTTGAGCCAGCAGGCAGACGGGGGGGGAAAGAGCCTTTCATAGATAATTTATTATTGATTTTATTTATTTATGTATTTCTAATTTGTATTGCCGCCCAACTCCAAAGACTCTGGGCGGTTCACAGAAAATATAAACCAATGGCAGTTTTAAAAAAAACAATTAAAAAAACATTATCTTCTTGCAATTGCATTAGAACAGGGGTTCCCAACCTAAGGCCCATGGGCCAGATCCAGCCTACAGCACCATTTCGTGTGGCCCCAGTCCACCCCTCCAAGGGCATTCAAAACACAAAATGCCCACCCCTTTTCAAGCTTTTGGGACAAAATGGCTGTCCGCATCATGCAGTCAGGGCAAAATGGCTATCCGGCCATCGAAGCTGACTGAGAGAGCGTGACCCGGCCCCCAGCTTGAACAGGCATTAGACCTAGAATGCAAACCTAGGTATCACCTACTATTGTTGTTCTTATTTATTTATTTGTTTGTTAGATTTCTATCTATTATTAGTCTAATTATTAAGGAAATTGCTTCAACAACGCTTGACAGACATTTGACAATATTTGACCAGTGTGATGAGAAGTTGATTCTTACACCCCAAAGCCCTGCCTGCATTGGCGAGAGAATCTTCACTTTTAAATGTAAACACTTTTGTGGTCTAAAGTCACTGTAATCTTCAGCGCTGCATTTCCAAACAAACTTCAGGAGGGGGAAAATCCACATGCATTGGCTTTTGAACAAAGTCTGAAATCCACTGTTGGGCTCAGTGGTTAAGAAGCTCACCTTGTTAGCTGGAAGGCCGGCAAATTGGCAGTTTGAGACCCGGGTACTGCATGGCGGTTTGAGCACCCGTCTCTGTCCCAGCTCCTGCCAACCTAGTAGATTGAAAGCAAGAGATTGCAAGGAGATCAATAGATTTTTGTCTGGTGGGTCTATTTTAAAAGGTTTTTTGGAACCCCTTTCATTCTTGTTATGATCACAAACAACGGACCTTCTCCGTTTCAAGGAAGCCTGGCTGAAGATTACAGTTACGGCGGACTTCTAGCCTAGCACTGAACGGCCTGAGTGTGGTTTCTTTGATTTTCTTTCTCAACGTAATGACTTTGATGTTTTTTTGGGGAGCACTTTTAAAAACAGAACGTAGCCATTTTGCACCCAAAGGTCCCGGGAGAGCCGTCTGGGCGCCAACAGGCAGCTGAATCGCAGTAGCAGTTAAGCCTTTCTTTGCCTTGCAGCTCCGCCCGTTCCTGCCGAAGAGATAGACAAACACCGCCGCCGGTTCAACATGAGGATGTTGGTCCCGGGGAGGCCCGTGAAGGACAGCATCCCTCCCCCCGTGCCTGCCGAGCGGCCCTCATACAAAGAGAAATTCATCCCTCCCGAACTCAGCATGTTAGACTATTTTGTTGCAAAGGTAGATCGGTTTTGTGGGTCGTAGATATGCCTGATTGACAGGTCAGCAACAGGTGGAGACCAACAAAAAAACCTCTGTGTGTGTGTGTGTGTGTGTGTGTGTGTGTGTGTGTGTGTGTGTGTGTGTGTGTGTGTGTGTGTGTGTGTGTGACAGCTATGCTTATCCTGTGCTGCCCTCCAATGGCAGCAATAGGGTATTGCAGTCTAATTAATAAGGGAAAGAGGGTAAAATAAGGGGTTTTCCTGGTCAATTAGGGATACTTGACAGCTATGCTTATCCTTTGCTGCCCTCCAATGGTGGCAATAGGGCATTGCAGTCAAATTAATAAGGTATGATGGCAGGGAAGAGAGTAAAATAAGGGGTTTTCCCGGCCAATAAGGGATACTTGACAGCTATTGTGTGTGTGTGTGTGTGTGTGTGTGTGTGTGTGTGTGTGTGTGTGTGTGTGTGTGTGTGTGTGTGTGTGTGTGTGTGTGTGTGTGTGTGTGTGTGTGTGTGTGTGTGTGTTTGTGTGTGTGTGTGTGTGTGTGTGTGAGGAAAGAGGGTAAAATAAGGGGTTTTCCCGGCCAATAAGGGATACTTTACAGCTATGGTGTGTGTGTGTGTATATACACAGAACAACTGCCATTGAGTTCAAGGCCCAAAGAGCACTCACCAAAACATGTTCTTCTCCTTCCTGCAGTCCTTTTGCCGTTTATTTTTGCTTTGAATAATCATCCGTAACAATCTGCACCTTTCATTTTTTTACTGTGCAGCCAAATTATTCTGGATTTTTCCATTTTGCGTGTTCTTATGGTTTCTTGGTCTTGTGTGTGTGTTGATTTTATCACTTCTTTGTTGTTTAATTTTCTGCCATAAATGTACATTTCAAATGTGCATGATTCCCCCCCCCCCCGCCAATGTCTGATTCCATACAATGTGCAGTTGAAATGGAAATACTGAGCGCCATCCAGTGTGTGTTCTCAAAGTCAATTTTAACTTTTAATAGTTGAATAGTTGTTTGTTTTAGCTCTTTATCACAAGTTCCATTCAGTCATGTTTGGGGTTTTTGAAGTATGATTGTAAATAGACCCATAAGAGCTGCTTCTGCTCCTTTTTGGAATGCATGAGGTCGAAGCCTATGAGGACAAACCAGGGACTGAATCCCACACCAGAGAGAATCCACTGAAGGCAGTGAAATTTGCATTCCTATCGTATCGTTGTACAAAGTTCCCATGGAGTCACTGGGTCTATTTCTCAGTTAAAATCCTGTTGTGCAGCTATGCAAATGGCACACATTTTAGACATGATTTGCCATTAGTTAAGAAATTTCCATAACCATGATATCCTGCATGCCTCTGCACCAAAGAAGGTCTATGGAGATTCCCTATCTTGCAGCAGTGCAAAGGTTACGTACTTTGTGTAATTGAGCAACAGGATTTCAGCCGTTGGGTTGAGCAGCTGGAGTTTAGAGCAAGGATGCCCAAACTATGGCCTGCACGTTTTACTTCCGCTTCTGGGAGCAATGAGGGTGGTGTGGACCAGATAAATTGGTGTCAAGGGCCAGATCCAGACCACAGGCCATAGTTTGGGCACCCCTGGTTTAAGCAGGGGAAATGGCAGCCTGAAATCTATCTCATCCTGTTGCAAAAAAGATGGCAAGGTGTGTTTTACTTCCACTTCCAATGGGAGGAACCACATGATTGGGCCACTGAACTATGTGACCGGCCCATGGCTTGAAAAGTTTGGGCACCCCTGGTTTAGAGCCCGAGTTCTCCCTGGACCATAGCTGTCAAGTATCCCTTATTGGCCGGGAAAACCCCTTATTTTACCCTCTTTCTCACCGTCATCCCGTATTAATTAGACTGCAATGCCCTATTGCCGCCATTGGAGGGCAGCACAGGATAAGCATAGCTGTCAAGTATCCCTTATTGGCCGGGAAAACCCCTTATTGTACCCTCTTTCCCGCCGTCATCCCTCATTAATTAGACTGCAATGCCCGATTGCCGCCATTGGAGGGCAGCACAGGATAAGCATAGCTGTCAAGTATCCCTTATTGGCCGGGAAAACCCCTTATTTTACCCTCTTTCCTGCCGTCATCCCTTATTAATTAGACTGCAATGCCCTATTGCCACCATTGGAGGGCAGCACAGGATAAGCACAGCTGTCAAGTATCCCGTATTTGCTGGGAAATTTCCCTTATTTCCAAATCCAAAACTTGACAGGTATGCTCTGGACCCAGGATTTCGAAATACATTGCAGATTCAGCTAGTAATGGAAGTGGTCCTCATAGAGGGAGTTGTCTGGTATTGACTTTTCCCAAGAATTTCAGGTTCTTCTACGAATTTGGCTCCTTTTCCGCTGCTGCTACTTCTAGACGGTGGGGGTTTAAGATAGATAATAATGAAGTGCTTTTTGGGGAAAGCTTCTCTTGATATCTAATTCTGTCCTCTCTTTACAGCCCTTCCTTCCTTTTTCAGACAGTGGTATAATATACGACTCTGATGAAAGCATCCACAGTGACGATGAGGAGGACGATGCCTTCCTCTCTGACACTCAGATGGTGGAGCACAAGGACCCAAACTCTTACAGGTAGCGCGGATGACGGAACGTAGCTTGTGACCCAGTAGGGCAGGGCCAGAATTCCACCTGTTGATGAAGGTCCCTCTTTAGTTCCTTTCTGGATCTGTCGAGATCCATTTTTATATAATTGCTTTTTCATCTCCTCTTTCGATTCCCCTGGAGTCCGGGGATTTCTAGGGGGTGGGAAGTGGCCTCCCATCCGCTTCTGGGAGGATGAGGGCAGCGCAAGACAGATAAATTGCTGTCGTGTGCCAGATCCAGCCTGCAGGCTGTAGTTTGGGCACCCCTGGTTTAAGCAGAGCAAAATGGCAGCCTAAAATCTACTAACCAGCAGAGCACCAGCAGAGTTACTGAGGTAAAGGTAAAGGTTGCTCTTGCTTGAAAGCCAGTCATATCCAACTCTAGGGTTCAGTGCTCCTCTCTGTTTACAGCCAAAGAGTGCTATCTGCGTCACCAGACATTTCTGTGATCATGTGGCAGGCATGAATAGACATCAGAGCACACGGAACACAGTTACCTTCCCACCAAAGTGGTCCCTATTTATCTACTTGGCAATTTCTGGCTTTCGAACGGCTAGGTTGGCAGGAGATGGGATGGAGAAGGGAGCTCACTCGGTCATGCAGCACTCGGGTCTCGAACTGCTGATCTGCCAACCTTCTAATCATCAAGTTCAGCATATTAACCACTAAACCATTGCAATCCCCTAGAGCCATGATGGTGAACCTTGGCACTCCAGATGTTCTTGGACTTCAATTCCCAAGCCTCCATGAATCCACATGAATGGGTTTGCTGTGATTCATCTGGCTCTCGTTGCTCCTGGAAGCAGAATTAAGACGCGCCCGTCCAGAGAAAGGGTTAACCCGGAAGAGTCTTAACTGTTTGGGCGCATTTTGCTTCCGCTTCCAGGAGCGACGGGGTGGTGTGGGCCGGATGAATTGCAACAGACCCATTTGTTTGGATTCATGGGGGCTTGGGCTTCTGGGAATTGAAGTCCAAGAACATCTGGAGTGCCAAGGTTTGCCATCACAGCCCTAGAGTTACTGAATCCTGCATCTTTTGGCCCCGCCCAGGTCTTAGTCCTAACCATATGGATGTTGCAGTTGCTCTCAACCCAACCTGTTGGATGGCGATCCATCCTAGCATGTCTAGTAGAGAGCCGTTTCTTCTTAGTTTGCTCACTCTGTTCCATCTCGGTGCAACCAATCTAGGAGTAAATCCACAGTAGACGTCCCAAGCAAACAACCGTATGGGTTGTTTTATGGCAAACTTTTCAAGTATTTGGGAAACCTGAGCCGTTGTTTAGATCTGAACTTCTGGTTTCACTGAATGAAACCGTCCTTTCTTCTGCAGCTGGGCCCTCATCCATTTGGCGATGGTGAAACTTGCTCTGAACAACATTAAGAACTTTTTCCCCATTACTGGGTTAGAACTATCGGGTGAGTAGCGCTATGCGGTTTAATAATCAACGCGTTGTTTTAGAAAATATACAGACCCTGACCCATGTATTCCATTGAAGCAGGTTCCTCCAAAAACAAATCCCATCTAATTCAATGAGATTTGGTTGATTGGTTGTTTTCATTTGCTATGGTCGTCCCACAAATGCCCCTTTGCGGGGCCGGACATGGAACCATTTAAGGCTGCATTCAAAGGGGAAAATGGATATATTTTTCTCTGTTTATTTTTTGCTTTATTTATCATCCCCTTTTTCACTTTTAATTCACAAGTAAGCCATTCAATGCTAAATTCCATATTTCTTTATACAGTGGAACCTCAGTTAACAAACAGCTTGGTTAACATAAAAAATTGCATAACAAAAGGAAATCCATTGAAAATAGTGGCTCAGTTTATGGATTTTTTCCCAGAACGGATAAATTGGTTTTCAATGCATTCCTATGGGAAATGGCATTTCGGTTAATGTACAGTGGAACCTCATACAATAATTGCCCCGTATAGCAACGAAATCGCATAACAATTAGGTTTGAGGTTGGGGGGAAATGGTGTCCCGCATAACAATTTTCCCTATGGAAAATGTACAACAATTTTTCAATGGGAAAAACCACATAGCAAAAAAAATCGTTGTACAATGCATCCCATATGGAAAATCACTATACAGTGCATTTATCATATAGCAATTGTTTCGTACAACAACGAGCCCCATGCAATGGATTAAAATTGTTAAATGAGGTACCACTGTATTTTTGTTTTCAATGCATTCCTATGAGAAATTACCATATATACTCGAGTATAAGTCGAGTTTTTTAGCCCCCAAAATGAGGTCCAAAAAGGTGACTCGACTTATACACGGGTCAACAACCATGAGGGTCCCAAAACCACACTGGATTCAGTGTGGTTCAGGGACTTAAATGTGGCTTTCGGCTTCAGGAGAGGGGGAAAGGAAAATATATGGCCACAAGGGGCCACAAATCGTGATTTCCCATTTAAATACATTGGAAACAAACAAACAGAAAAGCTTCAGAATGCAATAAAATTTGCTTGTTCCTAATGCATTTCAGTGGGAAACCAAACCTGTGCATAAAAATAAAGGGTTTCATTTTCCTTCGTGTCTTTGTCTCTGCTTCATGTGGCCAAGATGGAGGGTTGAAGGCATGCTTCCTGCTTTCAGAGAGAGCAATAGGCTAGGCTAGAGCATCGCTTCCTACCTGCCCATTTCTCCTGAAGTGCCACCACTGGTTGGTGGTGCAAATGCAGTTTTTAAAAAATCAGTAACTACCGTAAACACTCAAAAACATGCCCACACAAATGTTTAAATTAATTAATTTTACTGTATTTTCATGTTTTTTTATTATTGAAATTCACTAGCAGCTGCTGCATTTTCCACCCCCGACTTATACTCGGGTCAATCTATTTTCCTCGTTTTAGAAGTCCAAATTAGGTACCTCGACTTATATTTGGATTGACTTATACTTGAGTATATACGGTAGGTTAAAGTAATTTTCGCTGTAAGAAATGGCTCAGAGAATGCATTAATTATGTTAACCGAGGTTCCACTGTACCACAATTCCAAATTTAAGGAGGTGCATATTTGGTAGCAAGGAAAAACAGCAAAACGCATATGCAAAAAATAATAATAATTGAGAATGAAGAACTATAAAGGGAAATCAAAGATCATCCAGATATCAGTGCATGAACCTGGAGCTAAAGACATGAAGCATAAGCTCAATACAGTCAACCAGGTTGGCACAAGAAAGTCGTAATTATTTCTATGAGAATGATACGGTACTGTTGCTTCGCTGTAGAAGAGCTTTTTGTTCCTGACAATGTACCCAGTTTAGCATGAACCATGGCTGAACCTCACATTTCGTCTCCAGAACTCCCGGTGAAATCGCCTCTGGGCATTACCGTGATAAGGAATCTGGAAAACTGGGAGCAGATCCTACAAGAGAGGGTGGACCGCTTTGAGGGGCCTCCACCCAATTACATCAACACCTGCTTCCCTGAATCTGGGATGGGAGCAGCCGCCGCAGCCGCCCGAATCAAAGCCATGGTTGACCCCGAAAACACCCCATTCAGGTAGGAAACAAAGAGCTGCCTTTATAATTTTCTGTGTTTTGTTGCTGAGTGAACAATTTGAAGGAAAAATCGCCTCGATTTTCAGGAATACAGTGAGCAACAAATTGCAATGCTTTAATAAAGCTTCTCCATTAGCGCTGCTTTTTTTAGTTTTATGAGTTTTAACCGAGTTGAACATCCATAAAAGTCACTCTGTGATGCTGTGCTTTGGGAATGCCTCTTGAATTCTGCAAATTTATAGAACCTGTTGTGCTAATGTGTATTCATTATGAATACACAACTTTTCCAAGTGACTCATGTGCCTGGACAACCCTAATTTATAGACATAGTTACTTGCTTTTGTTTATTCTTCTAGGTCAGTCATGGCGGACCTTGGCATACCAGGTGTTCTTGGACTTCAATGCCCAGAAGCCCAAGTCTCTGTGAATCCGTGCAGTAAACCCATTCGTGTGGGTTCACAGAGACTTGGGCTTCTGGGCATTGAAGTCCAAGAACACCTGGAGTGCCAAGGTTTACAATCACGATTCTAGGTCACTTAGATGCATCACCTACCAAATGCTTTTATGTTTTCTATTTTTCTCCTTTTTATTTTTGCATCCAATCACAGATGGTTGCAATAATGTCATTTCTTCCCGTTCCCCCAATAGATCCAAAGATTATTCAGCGCTGCCGGCTAAACGGCTGTGGCATTTCCTGGTCAAGCAAGACCTGCTTCAAGAGACTTTCATCCGATACACGTTCACCAAGAAGCGCAAGCAAAGTGAGGTATGTATAGCCAAAAAAGTTGCAAACAATTGAAACCATCCAGGGCCTTTTCTCTCCTGAAGTTCCTTTTTTTAGTTTTTAAACATGCTTCTTTTGATTATTGTTATTATTGGCTGGTGTTGTTTCTCCTTTGTTTTGCTTCAGCATTGATGCATGAATTTAGAAGCATTGCCTCTACTATTCCTACCTACAACTGGTTTTCACTTCCCAGTTCTTCGAGGGAGTCCCTCCCTGGTCGACTTCCAACCCCTGAAGCCCCCTAGTCCAGTGGTGGTGAACCTATGGCACACATGCCAGAGGGCGCACTCTGTGCGCATGCACACCTTCACCCCAGCACAGAGTTTGCTCTGCCCCTTTGTCCAGCAGCCCAATGGGAGCACTTCCTCCCCCAGCACAGAGTTTTCCCTGCTCCTCTGCCCAGCAGCTCAATGAGAGCGCTTCCTCCCTCCCCCCAGCACAGAGTTCTCCCCACTCCTCTGTGGCATGGATGGCAGCCCGTTGAGTTTGAGTACTCAGTCTCTAAAAGGTTCACCATCACTGTTCTAGTCCATAACCTAAGCTTGCCTGCTAATACAGAGCTTGTGTGTTTTGGGGTGCCTCCCCTTCCCCCTTGGTGTATTTACATGGGTTTCTGTCTACCCAGGGTGTCTCGCATGGCAAGAGGCTTGGATTTCAGCCCCCTTTGCCAAAAACTCCCAAGCGCCTCCTTGTTAGATAATGTCAAAGAATGTCCTTTCGAAATGCCAGCGTGGACTGTTTTCATCCTTCTTATCTTTTTTTTATATTTGTTTGTGCATGTGTTTTGGGTTTGTGCCCGTGTGCTGTGGTGTAGTCTGTAGAAGATCGTGCGGAGCAGGTTGCACAAAACAGCCTAGCCGACGGCAAAAACCAGGTAGTGTCCTTCTCTCCCAACCCTTCCACTGCACTCTCTGAGGCTGGCTTCTGTCCCTTTCGCTCACGAAAGAGGCAGTTAACATGCTCTAATGGCAGGGAATTGGTCTTCACACTAACACCAGCTAGCTAGACCATCACTGGGGTCAATGGGTGCATTCTTCACTCACTTGATCGGAATGACTGTCCTTTGAAATTGATGACTTTGTGTTTCAAGAGGAAACCCAAGGATTTTGCACTCACCCCTTTGCTGTGGCAACTTCTAAGCGTCTCTCGCATGCCTGTCTCTCCTGTGTTTCATTCCAGAGTCAAACATCTGCATGCTCAAAACCATTCTGATGTTTTTTCAGGTCGAAGCCGATCTTGGCTACCCCGGAGGGAAAGCAAAAATCATTCACAAGGAGTCCGACATGATCCTGGCCTTTGCGGTGAATAAGGTAACTCCAAAGGAATTGCTTGCTAATGGCATTCCACCGTGGGTTTGCCGGATGGGCCGTGGGCTTAGGCTGCCTTTTCTGTCTTTGTGCTGTGCAGGCCAATGTCAACGAGATCGTTTTGGCTTCGACTCACGACGTTCAAGAGCTGGACGTTTCGGCCCTCTTGGCCGCGCAGCCGTATATATGGATTGGCGAAGAGTACGACAGAGAATCCAAAAGGTTGGCTTGCAACTCGGTCCGAGTTTGTCATGTATCCTAACTGAAGTCCAAACTCTGTTTTCCTCTGGGCTTCTTGGGCAGTTTTCTTTTCCCTTTTTTCTCACTGGGGTTGGACAGGATCGTGAATCATTTTATTTGCTTTTATGCAATAAGTAGGCAAGTTCAGGGGCAAGCAAGGCTTGATGCGCATTTTCCAAAACAAGGACTATTCTTCATTCCAGGTCTCGTAATGATTCTGACTTTTATGTGCAATGCCTCCAAGCGACCCGGTTGAGCTGTTTTCCAACCACCCTCCGAGGTTGCTCAGCTGAGCAGATCTCCTCATTCCTGTCCTTTTTCCAATTATTTAATCCACACCTTCTGTTTATAATCACAAGATCAGAGTTGTTCATTTTTTCTGCATGCTATGCATCTCACGGCCTCTTGGTCTTTAATATTTTTTCCCTTTGTACTTCTTCAAGAGGGACTGTGGTGGCTTAGTGGTTAAGATGCTGAATTTGATGACTGGAAGGTCAGCAGTTCGAGATCGGAGTGCTGTAAGATGGAGTGAGCTCCCGTCTCTGTCCTAGCTCCTGCCAACCTAGCAGTTTGAAAGCAAGAAATTGCAAGGAGATAAATAGGTACTACTTCGGTAGGAAGGTAAACAACGTTCTGTGAACTCTGATGTCTAGTCATTCCTGCCACATGACCACGGAAACTTCTGCAGAAGCAGACAGCACTGACTCTTCGGCTATGAAACAGATGAGCACTGAACCCTAGAGTCGGATACGACTGGTTTTTGAGCAAGGGTAACCTTTATCTTTATCTTACTTCTTCATCTGTCAATGTCATAATGACTCCATTTATGGAATCGGCTCTCTAGATTTTTCCCACTTGAGAGTTTTTCAGTACAGTTTTTAATTTAATTTAATAGTCATATTTATATATGCCGCCCACTCAGGCAGAACCCGACTCAGGGTGGCATATATAAATATTGTACATACATTTGGAGCCTCCGAGAAATGGAGAAGACCAATGATGGTTTCATGTAGTGAAACATCCTTCCACATAATTCATTCTTCTTGCTTTGAACTGGTTAAGCCAGGGATTCTCAATCTTTTCAAGCCAAGGGCCAGGTCACACTCCCTCGGACAGTTTCAGGGTCTGGATGGCCATTTACCCTGCTTGCCACACATGGCACTTCCGGGTGTGGCGGAGGCTGTGGTGGGCCACATTAAATGGTGTCATAGGCCACATCCGGCCCCCAGGCCATAGGTTGAGAACCCCTGGGATAAGCACTCAAAGGCTTCAACACAAGATGGAGTATAAAAAACATTTTCAGTGACTAGATACTCTTTTAAGAGATGCCTGGAAGACCAAAGTTATCCTTGGATCTGTGGGGGAGGACAGGAAAGGGAAGGGAAGGGCCATGGCCAGAGCGAAGCAATTGCGGAAAGATTTCCATCTCAAACCTTATTATCCCAAGGTCTCCTTGTGGACTCCGGACTGCGCATCCCTGCCCCTGCGCTCTGTGTGCTATTTTGGTGACTCATTTGCTTCTGGCGGCAAGCACAGCTGAAGAAGGTCTTCTCTGCCCCCATTTTCCAAGGGCTACGAGGCTATTTTTAGTTGCACAGTGAAAGCTGGCTTCACCCTATCAGGTTGCTTAATGAAGTTGTGTTCATGAGTGTCGGTCTCAGACCAAGATTTGGACCTGTGACTTTGGGACAAGACACGCCCCACACCAAACTGGCAGGACTGGTGGCTTTGCTCAGTGCTCCTCTTCCTCTCGAACTTCTCCTGCAAAAGCCATTTTGTCATCCATGTGATTGTCTTCTGAAGGTCTTTCTAAATTTCCTCTTTCTTGCCTTTTCTACCTTTTCCAAATCTCTGTCTTTGGCTTTTCTTTCCGCTTTATTTATCCTCCCTTTACCAAAAGAGAGAAGCCATGCAGGGCCGCCATCGGGGGGGGACCATCAGGACTCCCGTCCCGGGCCCGGAGTTGACGGGGGCCCGGCGGTGCCGGGAAACCACTGATGTGTACATGTGCAAACAAACCACGCTTGCGCAGAAAACCACAGGGCCGTGGCAGTGCCGGAAAACCACTGCGCAAATAAACCACACATACACAGGAAACCACAAGGGCATGGCCAAAATGGGGGGGCATACCGGGCCCTGAAGCCACGGGCAAAGGAAGTGGCCTTTGTACAAAGTTTATTAATATAAATATTAATAATAGATAGTAAAGGTCGCCCTCGCTTGAAAGCCAGTCGTATCTGACTCTAGGGGCCAGTGTTCATCTCTGATTATAACCAAAGAGCCAGCGCTGTGTGCGTCTGCAGACATTTCTGTGGTCATGTGGCAAACATGGCTAGATGCTGTTACCTTTCCCTCCGAAGTGGTGCCTGTTTATCTACTTGCGATGTCTTGCTTTTGAACAGCTCAGTTGGCAGGAGCACCCAGTTGTCAAGCTCGGCAGCCTAACCACTGCCGTCCTAATATTAAATAATGAATCAATAAACCTAGCTTGAGGCCACTGAGAGCCAGTTGAAGGTTGGTGTTTTTATGCACTAAGTCCCCAGTTTGGGAGGGAGGGAAGAGAGAGAGAGACGCGGTACTTGATACATCACCAATGCCCCATGCACTCTCAGATGTTTGCTTGTCTGTATCTTTTGAAGAAGTGGCACAAGAAGCCGTATTCTGACCTTCCGTGTTTTGCCTTTCCAGTTCGGATGACGTTGATTTCCGTGGTTCCACCACCACTCTCACGCAGTCGAGCGCCGGGTCGTTTGCAGTCTCTCAAATGCAGCCTGCGTCATCGACGTCGAACTTATCGATGCCATGGTTGGGTTCTGGGCAGACCAGCACCGGGGCCGGCGTGGTAGGTAGTTTCGGCGTGGCTGATCACTCTAAGCCAATGTTTCCCAACCTTTGGACCTTGGACTTCAATTCCCCAAAGCATTGATCAGCCAATGGACTGACTGAGGCTTCTGGGAATTGACGTCCAAGAACCAAAGGTTGGCAAACACGGCTCTGTGAATCCACACAAACGGCAAACCCATTCTTGTGGATTCACAGAGCCGTGTTTCCCAATCTTTGGTTTTTGGACTTCAAGAAGCCTAAGTCAATTCCCCAAAGCGCTGGTCAACCAAAGTACTGACTGAGGCTTCTGGGAATTGAGGTCATCCTATGGGGCCTGGGCCCCACATTGGGAAATACTGCTTTAGATGGAACAACGTAGCTAAAGGTTTGTATAGAGATACACCAATAGTTCATTTTTACGAGAGCGGGAATACTTATACAACGGAGGAGAAAGAAGTCCTTTGGATATGCTAAGACATTTTCAAAGGTTTAAATCATTCTTTTTGTCATTTGAACTTTTCCATTTCTCCATCTGTCATCCTAGAAATTAATAACTGAATAAGCCAGTGATGGCCAATCTTGGCACTCCAGGTGTTCTTGGACTTCAATTCCCAGAAGCCTAAGTCAGCATTCCTGAATCAGAGCTTCTGGGAATTGAAGTTCCAGAACACTTGGAGTGCCAAGATTGGCCATCACTGTCCTAAGCCTCCAAATCCTAGAAGCCTAAGTCAGTTCCCCAAAGCACTGAACAGCCAGTTGACCGACTGAGGCTTCTGGGAACTGAAGTCCAAGAACCAAAGGTTGGGAAACGCTGGTAATTTAATTTAATATTTCAATTTGTTCGCCACCCACTCAGGCAAGCCCGACTCAGGGCGTCTTACATAATCTAAAACCCCATACAATAAAAGCAGTTAAAAACCTCACCTATATTAAAAGAATCCCACCCACCCCGAGAAGCAGAGAGAGGGTACATCTCATCTCATGGTACAAGCCAGCGGGCAGGAGCCACATTGCGCTCAGGGCTCCACACCTGCCCCGCCAGCCAGGTCTTAAGTCCTTTCCTGAAGGGCAGCAGCTCCATCTGCAACCGTAGCTCTACTGGCAGGAGGTTCCAAAGCATACCTGTCAAGTTTCGGGAAATTTCTATCAAATAAAGGAAGTTTCCCGGCCAAAACGGGAAACTGGACAGCTATGCTTATCCTGTGCTGGCCTCCAGTCTAACTCCAGTCTAATTGTAGTCTAACTAATACGGGATGACGGTGGGAAAGAGTGTAAAATACAGGGGTTTGACAGAAATTTCCCAAAACTTGACAGGTATGTTCCAAAGGGCAAACACAGAAAAGGCCCTTTTTCTTCTGCCAGAGAGGTAGGACCCCCCCGGCCGATGGCACTATTAGGGAACCCCTCCGGTCTGCTCTGGTTGGACGGACAGATGTTCTTAGGGCAATGCGGTGTCTTAGGTATCCTGGCCCACTACCATATAGGGCTTTAAAGGTCATAACCAGCACCTTGAATTGCACTCGGAGGCAAACTGGTAACCAGTGCAGCTCCCGGAGCAGAGGTGAGGTGCAGGCATAACGCCCTCACCCTATCACTACCCGGGCTGCTGCATTCTGGACCAGCTGCAGGCTCCGAACGGTCGTCAAGGGCAGCCCCATGTAGAGCGCATTGCAGTAGTCTAGTCTGGAGGTGACCAGGGCATGTGTGGCCGTAAGCAAGGAGTCCCTATCCAGGAGCAGGCGCAACTGGCGTATCACACGAAATTGTGCAAAGGCCCTCCTGGCCACGACTGCCACCTGCTCTTCTAGCAGCAGTCAAGAGTCCAGGAGGACCCCCAAGTTGCACACCTGGTCTGTCTGGGGCAAAATAGCCCCATCCAAGACCAAGGATGGCAGCTCCTGGAATGGCAAAGGACCCCGAACCCACAGCCACTCAGTCTTGCTGGTATTCAATTGTAACCCATTGGCCCCCATCCAGACCCCCACAGCCTTCAGACACCCAGATAGGACTTTGACAGCAATGCTGGGGTCCCCACGGGCCGAGATGTACAACTGAGTGTCATCCGCGTACTCCACCCCATGGGAACGGATTATCTCACCCAGCGGCTTCATGTAGATGTTAAATAGGAGAGGAGAGAGCACCGAGCCCTGCGGCACCCCATATTTGAGGGGCCTAGGAATGGATCTCTCACTCTCCAACCACACTGACTGGGTATGGCCCTCCAGAAAAGAGGAAAACCAGGACAACACGGTGCCCTGGATCCCTAACCCTTTGAGCCGTCCCAGAAGGATACCATGGTCGACAGTATCAAAAGCTACTGAGAGGTTGAGGAGAGCAAGATGGACAGGTGACCACTGTCCCGCTCCCTCCAGAGATCATCCATCAGCGCAACCAATGCCGTCTCTATGTCGTACCCTTCCTTTCCTTCTCTCATTGCCTTTCCACTAAGAACCACTAAGCTCTGCTGGTGACTATGTGGTTAAGATGCTGAGCTTGGAGACTGGAAGGTTGGGTTTCGATACCCGAGATCTGCACTTGGGGACATGAAAGGAGCCTCATTTGGGCATCCCCTGAGTGGAGTATCCCCAGCAAAAATCCTTCCAACCCAGAGTATTCTCTGACATGAAATTATTATTATTAGTAGTAGTATTACTATTAGTATTATTAGTAGTATAAGCATTTGCATTAGTATTATTGCCTTTCTTTAGAAAAATACGAGATGGCCACGAGGTGGCAAGGTGTGCTAGATTCTGTGTAAGGGAGGGGCGGTTCCTGGTTATACAAGGTTATACACGTGGGGTTTGTTTTCATTGACAGCGTGTGCAATTTAGTGTGCATTTCCATCTGCGCTCCTCTGAGTTCCCACATCACACTTGCTGATTACGTAAGCACACCATTTTCACTTCTCTGTTGCTTGACAGCAACATTTAGATCAGGGGTGCCCAAACGTTTTGGAGCGTGGGCCAGTCACAGGGTTCAGCGGGCCGGTCACATGGTTCCTCCCACCCGAAGTGGAAGTAAAATGTGCCTTGTAATCTGTTTTGCAACAGGATGAGATAGAGTTTTAGGCTGTCATTTTCTCTGCTTAAACCAGGGGTGCCCAAATTACGGCCTGTGGGCGATATACGGCCCCTGACACCAATTCATCCGGCCCACGCCACCCTTGCCACTCCTGGAAGCGGAAGTAAAATGCTCCCGTATGGGCATGTTTTACTTCCGCTTCCAGGAGTGGCAAGGGCGGCATGTGCCGGATGAATTGGTGTCGGGGCTGTATATGGCCTGTGGGCTGTAGTTTGGGCACCCCTGGTTTAGATCCCATTCCTAACTGGCAAATTATTGGGTCTTTTCCACACCACTTCTCTGGCAAATTGGGGGTGTCCAACCTCTGGCCAAGTGAGAGGGGCAGATTTCTCCCCACTGCTACAAACTGGGCTCTCCCCCAAAATCGGGGGGTCGGAGGGAGAAAATAGCCCTTCTTCACAAGGTGGAACGGATACACTCATTTCTAGCTATACATTGTCATAACCCAATCCAGTGCTTATGTTTACTCAGAAGTAAACAGTGAGTGGCTACTGGTTGGTCTACATAGGATTGCGACTTAAAAGGTGGGGCAGAGAAACCATCCGTAACCCAAATAATAATGTCAAACCTGCAGGGTTGTTGGTTTGAACCAGGAGTTCTCAACCTTTCTAAGCTGTGGGCCGGATCACGCTCCCTCAGACAGCTTCGGGGGGGGGCGGACAGCCATTTTGTCCTTCCTCCATTACATGGCATTTCCTGGTGTGGTGGAGGTGGTGGGGGTCCACATGACATGGTGCTGTGGGCTGCCCACGGGCCACGGGTTGAGAATCCCTGGTGACCTGTTCCAGGGGTTTCTAGGTATAAAGTACCTGGACTTTTTCTGTTTTGAATCATAAACTTGCCTGTTTGCGGTGAAGTTAATAGTGACTTTAATTCTCACTTCCCTTGTGTGTAGCTCATCAAACGGAACCTGAACAACGTGAAAAGAATGACGTCCCATCCGGTCCATCAGTACTGTAAGTAATGTGTGTTTTAACCAGGGTGGCCAGGAGAAGGGGGTGTTGGATATTCACACTCACCATCAATTTTGCTGTCAGTGTCTTCTTCTTCCATGGACTTGGTCTCTCATGCGGGCGCCTGTGTATCTTTTCCAGACCTTACGGGTGCCCAGGACGGGAGCGTTCGCATGTTTGAATGGACGAGGCCCCAGCAGGTGGTCTGTTTCCGCCAAGCCGGCAATGCAAGAGTCACCCGGTTGTATTTTAATTCTCAGGGTAATAAGGTGAGCGCTCCCGGTTACAACGCTCATGTCATGACAATGCCTAAACTGGCTGGACCCTCTGAAGAGTCATGAGTCAAAGACCGACGTAGTACATGGTTCCTACTGGGGCCAAATGGATTCCCATGGAAGGAAGCAGGATGATCCCACATGATCTCCAGTCCATTGCTTCTGGTAAATGATGAAATCCCTTAGCCCAGCGATGGCCAACCTTTGCACTCCAGATGTTCTTGAACTTCAATTCCCAGAAGCCCTGATCAGCAGGAGTGTTGACTTGGGCTTCTGGGAATTGAAGTCCAAGAACAGCTGGAGTGGCAAGGTTCGCCATCACGGCCTTAGCCACTGGGAGCTTTATTTACCTTAATTTGTCTCCTTGCCATTTAAAGCCAACCGAATGGAGGATCCGTAGTAGCAAACTCCATAGTTTTTCTGTATGAACTTTCTATAGAAGCACGGCTATCTCTTCATTTTCTCTTTGTTGGGTTCCTTCAACCTTTCCTTGGAAAGCATGGGACCCAAAACCTGTTCACCATCTTGGTTGCCACATGAAGGCACCCATCATCCTGCCTGTTGACCAGTCAGACACAACATGATGGAAGCTGTAGTCCAGCAACATTGGCTAAAGGGCTGTGAATGGCCTGCGGTAGGCTTAAGCCATGAGAACTGTTTCCTAACCAAGTGGCTCATGCATAGAAAGCTTTAAAGAAGTGGTCAGTAGCAATAATTGTGTGGCATCAAGTCAATTCTAACTTATGCCAACCTTCCCTGGGTTTTCTGGCTGGAGGGTCACTCAGAAGTAAGTTGACCACATTTCCTTCCTCTACTAGAACAGGGGGCAGCAAACTTGGCTCTCCAGGTGTTCTTGGTCTTCAACAACCAGAAGCCCAAGTCAGCACTCCTGGTGATCAGGGCTTCTGGGAATTGAAGTCCAAGAACATTTGGAGAGCCAAGTTTGAGGGCCTATGGTCTAGATCAGTGATGGGCAGTCTTGGCCCTCCAGCTGTTCTTGAACTTCAATTCCCAGAAGCCCAAATCAGCACTCCTGCTGATCAGGGCCTCTGGGAATTGAAGTTCAAGAACAGCTGGAGGGCCAAGACTGCCCATCACTGGTCTAGATCCATGATGGCCAACTGTGGCACTCCAGGTGCTCCAGAAGCCCTGACCCGCAGGTGTGCTGACTTTGGCTTCTGGGAATTGAAGTTCAAGAACAGCTGGAGTGCCAAGGTTCACATCACTGGCCTAGATCTTCCCCTGTGCTCTATCATGTTCTTCTTCGTGGTCTCTGTGAATCCACATGGATAGGTTTACTGTGCATACACACAGTAAACCCATTCATGTGGATTCACAGGGGACCACAAAGAAGAAGAACAGTTACAGGTAAGCAACCTGTCATTATAGAGCCCTGGGGTCTGAAAACATGTCTCTCTCGGTGTTCTTGGGCTTCAATTTCCAGAAGCCCAAGTCAGCCCACCTGCTGATCAGGGCTTCTGGGAATTGAAGTCCAAGAACATCTGGAGAGCCAAATTTTCCCAAAAAAATGCATGTAGCGTCTGATGCCTCTGTGCAGTCAGGACAAAGTCATAAGGAAGAGGGCCTCTTCTCTCTCTTTGCAGTGTGGTGTAGCTGACGGAGAAGGCTTCCTAAGCATTTGGCAAGTCAACCAGACCGCAAGTAATCCCAAACCCTATTTGGTAAGTAGTTGAAGCAAGGCTTAGTTTTATTCCGTTCTGAATATCTTTTCCTAAACGAGACCATTTATCAGGAAGACACAATTGGTCCTGTTGGCTTTTATTTTATTTTATTTGTGGCACATCGCAAGAAGGAGGGTGGTGTTAAGTGAGTGCATTAATGTGCTAATTACTCCTTCCTTCATTTCCTGTGCTGTAGAACTGGCAATGGTGCATTTGCATGGGGGGGGGGTAGAAACATCAGTAGGGGACGGAGGTGGCTTAGTGGTTAAGACGCTGAACTTGACGACTGGAAGGTCGGCAGGTCAGCAGTTTGAGACCCGAGTGCTGCATGACGGAGTGAGCTCCTGTTATCTGTCCCAGCTCCTGCCAACCTAGCAGTTTGAAAGCAAAAAATTGCAAGTAGATAAAGAGGTACCAATTTGGTGGGAAGGTAAACAGCATTCCGTGCACTCCAGTGTCTAGTCATGCCTGCCACATGTGCATGGAAATGTCTGCAGACATAGACAGTGCTGGCTCTGTAAACAGAGATGAGCACTGAACCCTAGGGTCGGATACGGCTGGCTTTTGAACAAGGGCAACCTTGACCTTGACCTAGAAACGTCAGTGTTTGTTCCACCCAATCTGTTTAGGCTTAAGTTGCTTCTAGACCTGCAGAGATTTGTATTGGCAACTTGTTGGTGTGTTATTTTCAAAGAAAAACTTGAGGGTGCCAGTCTCCTGTTCTCCTGTTTTTACAGAGCTGGCAATGCCATAGCAAAACCACAAGTGATTTTGCCTTTATTACCTCTTCAAGCCTCGTGGCCACTTCAGGGCAGTCCAACGACAACAGGTAGGGGTCAAAGGGCAGCCTGGAAGCCGCGACGGGTTGAGGGCCTGTGGGAACAAAAGGTGGGGGGGCAGCGCATGGCGACTAACAGTGCTAATCCCACATGTGTGCTCTTGTGTTTCTTTTTATCCACAGAAATGTGTGTCTGTGGGACACCTTGGTGTCTCCATCTAACAGCCTCGTTCACGGTAGGTGTGTGTGTATGTGTGCATTATGCCTCTGACAAGCAGTGCGACAAAAATGCTGCGGTTATGTTTATGGATGTTGTGGTTTGGAGTCTTGCTTGTGTCTGCATTTTGAGGTTCCTCTCTTTCTCCTCCTCTTCCAACTTGCTTGCTAATTATCAGCAAAGCCTTGACGGAGAACTGTGGAATTTGAGAGCTCTGCCCCTAAATATCCTGCAACCAGAAGACAGTGGGGAAGGAATCGGTTTTCTCCCTCCTGTGCAGTCCATGTTGTAGTGAAGCCAGGGCTTGCAGTGTTGAAACACCAGGACTTGGGGAGCAATAGGGACCTTGCTGACACCAATGTAACCGTCATTTGGAACCTTCTCTGGTCTTTTTGAGCTGGGAGATACTGTAACTGGGTTTTCCCGAGAGGACCAGACTCTTGATGCAATCCGCTTGTCTTGTCAGGGCAGCTATGGAGACCCAAGTGCTGTGCAATGGAGTGAGCTCCTGTTGTCTGTCCCAGCTCCTGCCAACCTAGCAGTTTGAAATCAAGACATTGCAAGTAGATAAATAGGTACCTCTTTGGCAGGGATGGGAACAGCGTTCCGTACACTCCAGCGTCTAGCCATGCCTGTCACATGACCACAGAAATGTCTGCAGATGCAGACAACACTGGTCCCAGCCACCACCGGACGCCACGTTCAGCTCTGCTCCCTTTGGGGAATGTATCTTGCGGCAGACTCTGGCCAGGAACGAAGGGCTCCCTTTCATATGTTAAGACGTGGTTAAATTTTGGGACTGCAGTGGCTCAGGTGGTTAAGACACTGAACTCAGTAGTTCGATTCCTGAGTACTGCATGACGGAATGAGCGCCAGTCTCTGTCCCAGCTCTTGCCAACCTAGCAGTTTGAAAGCATGGCATTGCAAGTACAGTAGATACATACATACATATCTTTATTCGACCGTCAGTCAGCACTAAATAACACACAGAGATTTAAACTAACATTTAAGCCTAACAATCTTTACCTTCAGGATATACAGTACAGTAGATAAATAGGGGCCACTTCGATGGGAAGCGAAACAGCGTTCCGCGCACTCCCGTGTTTAGTCATGCCTGCCACGTGAACACGGAAATGTCTGCAGAATCAGACAGCGCTTGTTCTTTGGCTAGAAACAGAGATGAGCAGTGAACCCTACAGTCGGACACGACTGGCTTTCGAGCAAGAGAGACCTTTACCTAAATTTTGTTGCTATCATAACATCTCAAAGGTAGCCTCATTCTTCTGCAAGGCAACTGTCACTTTGCAGAGACTTTTATGGTTTGTGGGGTGTGGGAGACCTTGCTAAACGTTAGAGGAAGAACTCCCAATGGTTTCACACTCAGTTGTGTACTGCCCCATATAAGCACTTTGTGCCCTCTCTGGGCGGTTCACAAGTTAATTAGCAATTGCCACCCAACATGCTGGGGACTCATTTTCCCAACCTGGGAAGGATAGGAAGCTGAGTCGACCTGGATCCCCATCAGGATAGAACTCACAACAATCTGGCTATAGTACAGCAGTTTAACCACTGCGCCACCAGGGTTCTTTAATGTAACTTTTACCCGAAGGCCTCCCATGTCAACCTCTGAGGCCGTGATGGTGAACCTTAGCACTCCAGCAGTTCTTGGACTTCAATTCCCAGATGCCCAAGTCACTGTGAATCCACACGAATGGGTTTACTGTTCTTAGACTTCATTTCCAAGGAGCCCAAGTTCCTGTGAATCCACACGAATGGGTTTACTGTTCTTAGACTTCAATTCCCAGAAGCCCAAGTCCCTGTGAATCCACACGAATGGGTTTACTGTTCTTGGACTCCAATTCCCAGAAGCCCAAGTCCCTGTGAATCCACACAAATGGGTTTACTGTTCTTAGACTTCTATTCCCAGAAGCCCAAGTCCCTGTGAATCCACACGAATGTAGGGTTGCCATATGTCCCGGTTTTCCAGGATCTTCCCAGATTCAAGCTGTCCCGGCCGGTTCAAGAAAAAACATGTAAAAGTCCCGGATTTTTAAATTTGAACATAGGAAGCAAGATGACCCCTCACCAAGGGATTTTTGCAAAGAGTTAATTCACTGCCTCCCTGCCTTTCTTTCAATTATCCTGCTTGAAAGCAGTGAGGGCAAAACAGCACCCTGAGAAGCCCGCCGGGGAGAGGAGACACTTGCAAGCAAGATAATTGAAAGAAAGGCATGAAGGCAGTGAAATAACTCTTTGCAATAATCCCTTGGCTCACTTTGAAGTTTGGGGGACAAGGAGTCATCCTCAGCCCTTTTCCTTGAAAGCCGGGAGGGAGCAAGAAATACCCATATCTAACAAGCCTAACCTCCACCATATACTGGGACGGAGGATTCCTTCTTCACGTGACCACAAAGGGTTAATTGCATAGGGTCAGTATTCCCTGTCTGCCCTGGACAGGGATTCTATAGGGTCTTAGAGCCGCAATCTCCCTGCATGCACAGTTTGAAGAATGCAATGGCTGTCCCGGTTTGGTGGGAGATAATTATGGCAACCCTACACGAATGGGATTACTGCGCAGACACACAGTAAACCCATTTGTGTGGATTCACAGGGACTTGGGCTTCTGGGAATTGAAGTCCAAGAACCGCTGGACTCCCAAGGTTCGCCATCACTGATCTTGGGTCACCCATAGAGCAATCTGAAATCTTCATCTTATTTCTTTGGGGAGGCCCATTTTGGGTCTGCTCTAATTCTGTTGCCATCCAAGTTTGCTTTTAACAAGGATGTGCGTGCATGTGTGTGTGCATGCGTGCGTGCGTTTGTGCAATTAGCCCAATCTCTGTGACTCCTGGTTTCTGTGCCTTTCTGCCGCAGCCTTCACATGCCACGACCACGGTGCTACCGTCCTTCAGTATGCCCCAAAGCACCAGCTGCTGATCTCTGGAGGCCGGAAGGGCCACATTTCCATCTTTGACCTCCGGCAGAGACAAGCCCTCCACACCTTCCAGGCCCACGACTCCTCCATCAAAGCCCTGGCCCTGGACTCCTCGGAGGAATGTTTTTGCACAGGCTCGGCCGAGGGTAACGTCAAGGTAAGGAGGCACTCGGCATTACACAGAACAAGACACACAACCGGGAAGACACGTAGGCAGGGCTGCAAAGGTGGCTCAGTGGTTAAAAAGCTTGCCTTGTTAGCTGGAAGGTTGGCAAATCGGCAGTTCGAGACCCGGGTACTGCATGACGGATTGAGTGCCCATCTCTGTCCCAACTTTTGGGAACATGAAAGGAGCCTCATTCGGGCGTTTCCTGAGCGGAGTTTCTTCCACAAAAATCCTTTCGACCCAGAATAATTTCTGACGTGCCCCATCACCACCTCCACTACACCAGGAAGTGCCATATGATGGAGGAAGGGCAAAATGGCCGTCCAGCCCTGGAAGCTGTCTGAGGGAGTGTGGCCTGGGCTCCAGCTTTAAAAGGTTGAGAACTCCTGAATTACACCTCCATGGTGCTTAGTGCAGAAGGATGGAAGAGGTTGAATCAACCTTGATCCCTGATCAGGATCAAACTCATAACCTTTTGGCTGCAGGACAGCAGTTTTAACCCCAGCGCCACCAGGGTGGTTCATGATGCAAGGCTTTTTTTGTCCTTCCTTTGGCTGCAGGTCTGGCGGCTGACCGGCTACGGCTTGATCCACGCCTTTCGGCACGAGCACGCCAAGCAGTCACTCTTCCGCAACCTGAGCACGGGCGTCCTGCAGATCGAACTGGGCCAAGGTAACCGGCTCTTCTCCTGCGGAGCCGACGGCACCCTGAAGATGCGAGTGCTGCCCAACGCCTTCAACATCCCGTCCAGCCTCTGCGACATCCTGTAAGCTTTGGGTTCCCTCATGGCTGGAAGGTTTCATCCGCGGAAGTGGTCGGAGATGGGATGCTCTTCACCTGTCGAATAATTTATCGCAGCGTTTCCATGCTCTAGTTGAAACTGCACAGGAAGGACCAAGCATTGACCTTCTTGACCCAAATCCCCACCCACACACACACAAAACCCGACATGTGTGTGTATGTGTTGAGCACTGCACCTGTGGTCAGTGGGGTGGGCAACGTTGAGGTCCGAGTGGCCTGAGAGCTAATGTTTGGTGCACGTTTGGAAGACAGACTCCGATTTTGACGCGTGTCCTATTGTGTTTTCCCCTTTCCGTTTCAAAAGCAATTCTCAACAACAAAGGCGTATTCCAAGTGAGTGTGGTTTTAGGTTGCTATTTACCAGTCATCGCTGTTGTTACCGTTATTATTATTATTATTATTATTATTATTATTATTATTATTATTATTATTATTATTATTATTATTATTATTATTATTATTATTATTATTATTATTATTATTATTATTATTATTATTATTATTATTATTATTATTATTATTATTATTATTATTATTATTATTATTTGGAAGCATACCACTACAACAATGTGACAACCACACAGCCGGTGGACCAATGTGCAATGAAGAATGTCCTATGGGATCAATGTGTTACCGTATTTATTTTGATGCTGAAATTTTCCCACCCACTCCCGGCACCCCACAAACTTTGTATTTAATGCAGTCGATACCTTAAATTGCACAACGGTACATCTCTCAGAAATAGTGTGTGTGGGGGGGGGGGGTGGAGTGTTTCCTTGCATTGCATTTACTTTGTGTTGTTTTTTTAAAACAATGTTTGTGTTTTGACAAAAGAAGGAACTGCTGCTTAGTGTGGAAGCCCAGCGCTGGGTCTTCGTTTCTCTTTCTTGATATAAAAATCGGTCTTACACATTTTATGTTCTCTCTCCTCCTGTTTCCATGCCATTCACTGTGCCATGGGAAGAGGCAGGGGGTGAAGAGTTTCAGAGGGGTGTTCAGTTCATACCTGTCAAGTTTTGGATTTGGAAGTAAGGGAAATATCCCAGCAAACCCGGGATACTCGACAGCGATGCTTATCCTGTGCTGCCCTCCAATGGTGGCAATAGGGCATTGCAGTCTAAATAATAAGGGATGACGGCAGGGAAGAGGGTAAAATAAGGGGTTTTCCCGGCCAATAAGGGATACTTGACAGCTATGGTCCAGTTCCAAACAGGACATGCTTTGACTCTGTTCCTTTCTCTCCCAACTCCTGCTATTGCGCGAGGAATGTATTGCGTAGAGTTGAGCCCTTTTCCAATCATCTTCGTAAGGTCTTTCATTTAATGTAATTTCCTTCCATAGCAGAACTGCACTAACGAAAAGCTCCATCAAGAAGGCCCCGCTGGGCCTATACCAGGAGTTCCCAAATTTTTCAAGCCGGGGGCCAGATGGCCATTTTTCCCTGCCTGCACAAGGGGGGTGGCCATTTTGCCCCAACAGCTTCAAAGGGGGTGGCCATTTTGTTTCTCAAATGCCCTTGGAGGGGTGGGGGCCAAATGAAATGGCACCATGGGCCAGTTCTGGCCCACGGGCCTTAGGTTGGGAACCCCTGGTTTATACGATGCCACCTTTCCAATGAATGTCAGGCTTACATGCGGCCAGCTAGTAACTAGTCCACAGACCCGGTAATCTGAAGTCTTTCCGCGGCATAATTATACTGTATAAACTATGCAGAGGTCAGTATTGTTTGCTTGTAATATACCAGCTACTGTTTGTCCTCTTTAGATGTATTTTTCTCCGTTGTAAAATAATAATAATAATAACAAGAGCCAGACGTGTGCTTGCTTTATGATAAGAAGCTGATGTCTGTGTATTTCAATGTTGGCAAGTTGTGTGTGGGGTTGTTGCTTTTTGCCTCCAACGAGAATGCTTATAATCTGTGCTGTGCTGCAAAAGAGACTGAGCGGGAGGGAAGGAGGAAACGGTCGGATCAAGGCAATTTCTGATTGCAAACTGTGAAGTATGTATATGAAAGAGAAATCCAATTGTCATTTTGTTCATTTTACCTTTGTAATTTAAATAAATTCCTTTTATTTCATGGAATGCCCTCCGCGCCCAACTGCTAGTTGCATTTCATAACAGCAGAGCTAGACATACATGTCTGGCCAGGTTATTCTGCTATGGTCATAGAGTAGATCCATGATGGCGAACCTTGGCACTCCAGATGTTCTTGGACTTCAATTCCCAGAAGCCCAAGCACCCTGTGAATGCACACGAATGGATTTACTGTGATTTATCCAGCCCACGCTGCCCTCGTCGCATCCGTAAGCGGAAGTAAAACGCGCCCTACGGAGGAAGGGTTAACCCGGAAGAGCCTTAACTGTATGGGCGCGTTTTACTTCCGCTTCTGGGAGCAACGCGGGCAGTGTGGGCCGGATGAATCGCAGTAAACCCCTTCATGTGGATTCACAGGGTGCTTGGGTTTCTGGGAATTGAAGTCCAAGAACATCTGGAGTGCCAAGGTTTGCCATCATGGGAGTAGACCCTACTGCCAGTGACTCAATGTGAGTGTCAAGCGGTGGTTAACTAACCGGACCACCCTGAGGACTAACAACTTTGAGTGGCAAAGTCCACAGGGAAGGGTGAGGGTCCTCAAGTGGATTAAATCCTACTTGGATCCATCTTGATGGAGGGCAGCAGCTTCATCCATCCTGGCCTTGGGCTGGTGGGGAGGACTTTGTGTGCCCAAAGGGTTCAGGACCAGAAAGGGACTCGTGGAACTAGATCAGTGGTACTATGGGTGTCACGCTGCAAAGTGGAAGGCAGATGAAATGCCACAGAATTATATCCACAGGAGAGTCTTCATAGCTGATTGCCACGAAGTTCACCAATATTCAGATTCGGGCATGGCAGAAGAAGAAATACTTTCCATTGGCCAGTTGTGGAACTGAGCACAGGTAAATGCAAGGTAGAGAAGCAAGGAAAACCCCGGGTCTTTATCTAATTGTAAAAACATCTTCTCTGGAAATTCATTAAGCATTTTCTAGCATGATCCTTAATCAACAGACAGTAAAATCCAAAAGTTAGTTAGATGTAGTGGCAGTCCCATTGAATCAACAGACACGGAAGGCAGATGAAAGGCCATGGGATTATATTCGCAGGACAGTCATCATGGCTAATTGCCACGAGGATCACCAATATTCGGAACCAGATATGGCACAAGAAGAGGAGGAAGAAGAAGAGCTAGACAACATGCAGCTACTGTACCTGGGGGGGTGGGGGGTGTGCTCCTTCACCTTATGCATCTCAAAGGTTACTGCCGGATTCCCATTGGAGGACCCTGGCAAGGCGTCAAGAGGTGCTGGCCAAGGAAGGTAAGAAATGTGGCTCTCACCCAGGTGGAGAACCGCTGTTGCTACCACCGCCTGGGCTCTGCTTCCTGCCTACCTATACCTTTGCCACCTTGGAAACTGAGAGAAAGGGCCACGTGGTCTCCCTTGCTTGAAAGCCAGTCGTGTCCAACTCTAGGGGTTGGGGCTTGTTATGTATGTATGCATGTTCATTATACTGTAAGGCAAGATTGTAACCACTCCAGATACAAACGATATCAGCTGTAAAGGAACGCGAGCAGACAGCCTATAGAGGGCAGCTGCGAGCGTTCACTCTCACATGGTTCACATTGCTCAATCACGGACAGCCGCGGGAAAACCTTCCCCGCATTCAGCAGCTGAAGAAAGACCTGCATTCAGCAGCTGAAGAAAGACCTGCATTCAGCAGCAGGAATGGAGGCGTGCCTGGGCGAGGCCACGCCGGTAGCAACCAATCAGCTACCGTGCTACAAGATTCAAATGTAGAGAGCTACTGTATATATTGAGATGTATCACCGCCATTACCTCATGCTTAACTGGAACCTCATGCAATAAACCTGTGTTAAACCAACCCTTCGGTTGTCCGGTCGTCTTTGGTCCCATACACTAAACTGGCGACGAAGGTGGGATAGATGGCTGCCCACGGGACCAAGACATGCGCCGGCTACGAGATCAGGAAGCCGGGAGACTTGGAGCTGTTTGAGATAGACTTCAACGCAGCGCTGGTGGAGCTCGAAGTCTCAGATGAGGCCAAAAAGAGGGCCATTTTCGTCCGCATGCTCGGACACGAGACCAAGAGGACCTTGGTGGACCTGATCGCGCCAAGGAAGGTGAGCGACCTCAAAGCCACAGAGCTCCTGGCGGCGCTGCGCGCCCATCTCCGGCCAGCGATAGCGATGTTCCCCGCTCGGAGCGCGTTCTGGAGGCGAGTCCAGGCACCCGGGGAATCGGTCGATGAGTTCGCCGCGGCCCTGCGGTTGGCCGCCGGCCCATCCAAGTGGGAGCTCCCCGACGTCACCCTCCGAGACTGCCTGCTCTGCGGTCTGAGGGACACAGAGACTCAGCGCGCGCTGATGAAAAGGGAGCCGCCTCCCACGTGGCAACAAGTCCTCGACGCGGCACAGGCCGCTGAGGCCACGTCGGCCGGGGTGCACGAACTTCAGGACTGGCGCCCGAAGACCGCCAAGGCAGAGAGTTCGGTGCGCGCGGCCCGGCGGACTTCGAACTCGTCTGCAGAGAGCAGCGACGACGAGGACGTCCGGAGGGTCCAGAGAGAGGGCCGGCGCTGCGATGGCTGCGGCGCCGCCCACGCCCGCACCAAGTGCCCATTCCGCAAGGCCGAGTGCCACAGCTGCGGCCGGCGCGGGCACATAGCCAAGGTCTGCCGGAAACGACGCGAGGCCACCCGGAGTTCTCCAGACCGCTCGGCGAGGCAGGACCGCACCACGAGGCAGGACCGCACCACGAGGCCGAAGGACGGCACCCGGACCACGAGGACGCGGGACGGAGTAGGGCGAGTCTCCGACGACAGCGAGGACGACGCGCCGGTTTGCAGCGTTTCCACGGAGCACCCCCGTTACTTCGTTGAGGTAGTAATACAAGGGGCCCCTGTTAGAATGGAGGTGGACTCGGGTTCCTCATACTCCATTATTTCCCAGGGGGAGTTCATGAAAATCGCCCCCCGCGTGCGGCCCAAGCTCAAGGCGTTGAGGGCCACGCTGAAGGACGTGCAGGGGAACCGCATCCCAGTGTTGGGGGTTGGGAAGTTCCTGGTCCAGTTCAAAAAGTACACCGCAACGCTTCCCTTAGTCGTCCTCAAGGGGGGTAAATGCAGCCTCCTCGGGACTCAATGGTTCCAGCCCCTGGGGTTGTTCATTGGGGGGGTGCACGCCGTGGGAGCACACGCCGCCGGGACTGATCCAATACAGAGCGTGTGCGACGCGCACCCCGAGGTTTTTAAAAAGGGGCTCGGAAAATTCAAGGGCCCCCCAGTGACTTTCGACCTGGACCCTGGAGTGCGTCCAATCAGACTTAAACCGCGCAGAGTGCCTTTCGCACTAAAGGACAAAATAGAGGCGGAATTGGACAAATTAGTGGGCCAGGGGATTCTTGTTCCTGTTGATTCTGCGGAGTGGGAAACTCCAATTGTAACAGCGCTCAAGGCCAACGGGGAAGTCCGAATATGCGCTGATTACAAGTGCACCATAAATAAGGCGATCCGCCCTAATGCGTATCCGGTGCCGGTAGTCAGCCACTTGTTGGCCAGGTTACACGGGGGGAGGTGTTTCGCCAAACTCGACCTGGCCCAAGCCTACCAGCAACTCCCGGTGACCCCCGCCGCAGCTGCTGCACAAACAATAGTCACCCACAAAGGGGCGTTCCAGGTTTCGCGCCTCCAATTCGGCGTGAATTCGGCGCCCGGGATTTTCCAGTCATTGGTGGAACGCCTCCTGAAGGGGTTGGAGGGGGTGTTACCCTATTTTGATGACGTATTAATTACAGGGGGGAGCCGGGCCGAATTAGCAACAAGGTTGGGAAAGGTCCTGACAATATTCGAAAAGGCGGGTTTGAGGTTGCGGAAAGACAAATGCGTCTTCTTCGCTACAGAGGTTGAGTTCCTAGGGTTCCGTGTTACTCCCGAGGGAATTAGGCCGGCCCAATCCAAGGTAGCCGCCATCAAAAAGGCCCCTCGCCCCACCTCCAAGCCCGAGTTGCAGTCGTTCCTCGGACTGCTCAACTTCTACCACTCCTTCCTCCCGCGGAAGGCAGCCGTGGCAGAACCGCTACACAAATTGTTAAAAAAGGACGAGGCATGGAAGTGGGGCGACGACCAGGAAAAGGCTTTCAATGACCTGAAGCGACTCCTGGCATCAGATGCTGTACTGACCCACTTCAATCCCAAACGCCCGGTGGTCCTGATATGCGATGCATCCCCGGTGGGGGTGGGGGCGGTGCTTTGCCACGTGCTGGAGAACGGTAGGGAGGCCCCGATAGCTTTCTACTCTAGATCCCTGTCCCAAGCGGAGAGGAATTATGCTCAGACAGACAGGGAGGCGCTAGCAATAATTGCGGGGACCAAGAAATTTCATGATTTCGTGTACGGCCGCCCCTTCACCATAGTGACTGACCACAAGCCGTTGCTGGGCATCTTCACCGCAGACAAGCCCACACCCCAGATCCTGTCCCCGAGAATGCTCAGATGGGCCATTTTTCTCAACGCGTATCAGCATGCGTTGGTATACCGGCCCGGGAGGGAGATAAGTCATGCAGACGCTCTGTCGAGGTCCCCCATTCCCCGGGATTGCTGCCACGTGGGCGGAGTAGAGAGGGACCACCAGGTCTTAATGATAGAGGTCCTAGACTCCCCCCCAGTAGTACCGGCCGAAATCGCCAAAGCGACAGGCAAGGACAAAGCGCTGGCCACAGTTTGCTCCTGGGTGCAGAAAGGGTGGCCCGTGTCTTCCCCAGCAGCGGAATTCGACACATTTTTCAAAAAGAGATTGGAGTTGTCCCTGGAGAGGGGTTGCCTCTTGTGGGGACAGCGGGTAGTGATCCCCACGTCTCTCAGGCCGAGGGTGCTTAAACTGCTGCACGTCAGCCACCCGGGGATCGTACGCTCTAAGGCACTAGCCCGCAGTTATTTTTGGTGGCCCCAGTTAGACGCCGACATCGAACACATGGTCGGCACTTGCGAGGCGTGCCAAAGCTCTAGGCCAGAAGAGGCTCGCTCGCCACCTAGGGAATGGGACGCTGCGAGGGGACCCTGGTCCCGAGTTCACGTAGACTTTGCTGGCCCATTCAGGGGAACGCTTTTCCTCCTCGTGGTGGACGCGTTCTCTAAGTGGTTGGAGGTCATTCCAGTCTCGAGCACCTCCTCGACCACAACCATTAAACAGTTAAGGAGGGTCTTTTCCACGTTCGGTTTACCCGACACCCTCGTCAGCGATAACGCTAGCTGTTTCACGTCCGCCGAGTTCAGGGCATTCATGGAACGCAACGCCATTCGGCACGTCACCTCCGCCCCCTTTCACCCGGCCACCAATGGCCAAGTAGAGCGCCTCGTGCGCACCACGAAAGACGCGCTACTGCGCATGGGTCCCGGAGACCTCGACCTGAAATTGTGCCAATTCCTGCTGAGATACAGGGTCACCCCCTTAGCGTCAGGGTACTCCCCCGCAGAGCTGTTGATGCGCAGGAAGCTGGCCACGGGAATATCCAAGCTAGACCCCACGAGAGTAGAGGACAAAGGGCGGAACATAGGGGTGGAACCCACAAAGAGTTTCAGCATAGGCGCCCCAGTACACTGCAGGAATTACGCCAGCGCGGGGCCAGCCTGGGTGCCGGGCACCGTAGTAGATCAAACCGGCCCCGTCTCATACCGCGTAGAGACCAGTACAGGTTTCCTGTGGAGGCGACACGTGGACCAACTCAGGCGTAGGGTCCCCGGAGAGCAAGACGCGGATGAGATCAGCATTGAATCAGCGTTAGGGTACTCCCCCACCCGTTTAGCCCAAGGGGGAGGAAAAGGGGAGCATGGGTCCCCACCAAGGGGGGAGGAAAGGGAATCGATCCACGGAAATCTTTTGCGGGAGTCCCCGCCAGAGAGGAGGAGCCCCGGGTTGCGGGAGTCCCCGTCTGAAAGGAGGAGCCCCAACCACACTCATACCCCGCGGAAGCCGCGGAAGTCCCCCCGAGGCTCAGAGGCCCATAGAGGTTTAGACGTTGATTTACAGTACCAGGGGGAGTTAGCGGAGTGGTCCCCCACCCGTCCTAGCGAAAAGAGGGGTTTCAGTTCAGCCCCTGGTACCTCCAGTCCCAGTAGCCCCTGTGAGTTAGAATGCAACATAGCGCCCATGTTCCGGAGACCGACACCTCCAAGACCGGAGGCATCAGCGAGTCCGCCCACCACCACAGTCTTAAGGTTCCCCGAGCAGGGATCAGAAGGTAGCCATTCCCCAAGGGCGACCTCATCGGTGCCGCGGTTCACACTAGGAGGGTCCCCGGGGTCCGAGGGCAATAGGCAGGGATTTACCTCCCAACTGTTCATCCCATTCCCTTCCCCAAGCGCAAGGCAGGCACGGACGCCCCACAGAGCCACTAACGAATCCCCGTTTCCCGTTGCAGGACAAGCTCCCGCGGAGTCAGGGATCACAGGCTCTCCAGAATTAGGGCAGGCGCAAGCACGCCCCAAGCGAACGTGCGGCAAGCCACAATGGTTGCGGGACTTCGTCCCATCCTAGGGGGGAGGGATGTTATGTATGTATGCATGTTCATTATACTGTAAGGCAAGATTGTAACCACTCCAGATACAAACGATATCAGCTGTAAAGGAACGCGAGCAGACAGCCTATAGAGGGCAGCTGCGAGCGTTCACTCTCACATGGTTCACATTGCTCAATCACGGACAGCCGCGGGAAAACCTTCCCCGCATTCAGCAGCTGAAGAAAGACCTGCATTCAGCAGCTGAAGAAAGACCTGCATTCAGCAGCAGGAATGGAGGCGTGCCTGGGCGAGGCCACGCCGGTAGCAACCAATCAGCTACCGTGCTACAAGATTCAAATGTAGAGAGCTACTGTATATATTGAGATGTATCACCGCCATTACCTCATGCTTAACTGGAACCTCATGCAATAAACCTGTGTTAAACCAACCCTTCGGTTGTCCGGTCGTCTTTGGTCCCATACACTAAAGGGCTTGTCTCCATTTACAGCCCAAGAGCCAAGAGTCTGCCTCTGCAGATGTTTCCGTGGTCATGTGGCAGGCATGACGAGACACCAAAGTACATGGAACACTGTTACCTCCCCCTCCCCTCCCCCAGCAATACCTATTTATCTACTTGCAATTTTTTCTTTTCAAACTGTTAGGTTGGCAGGAGCTGGGACAGACAACAGGAACTCACTCCGTCGCACAGCACTCAGGTCTTGAACTAATGACCTGCTAACCTTCCAGTTGTCAAGTTCAGTGTCTTAACCACTAAGCCACCGTGGCCCCACCTTGAAACATTCAACTGCAAAATACTTCCTGAAGCAGCCTGCTATTCACCAAAGTTTTTATTTGTTTTTCAGCGCCAATAGGAAATAGACCCACAGACCCACACCTGAGGACACAATTGCTACTCAGATATGTTTTTCTAAAGGGGGGAGCAGTCAGTTAGCGAGAGGAGTGGGTCCCCCACCCCCTAAGTGCACCTGAAGTCAAGTTATGCCAACCAACGGAGATATGTCCAGTGATGGAGGATCCCTTTGAAGTGGGCCGCTTCCCATAAATGCCATGCTGAGCTTTGCGGGAAAGCCAAAGTTGCGTGCCTACTGGAAGGAAGGAAGGAAGGAAGGAAGGAAAGAGAAAAGAGAAGGAAGAGATGAGAGAAGGAAGGAAGGAAGAGGAGAGAAGGAAGGAAGAAGAGAGGAAAGAAGGAAGAGATGAGATGAGAGAAGGAAGGAAGGAAAGAGAAGGAAGAGAAGAGAGAAGGAAGGAAGGAAAGAGAAGGAAGAAAAGAGGATATAAGAGAAGGAAGAGGAGAGGAGAAAAGGAAGAAAAGAGAAGGAAGGGAGGAAGGACGAACAGATGGATGGATGGACGGTGCTATGAATCCTAGCATCTCCTTCATGGCCAACAAGGAAATGTTGGCGAGCAGCCTGTTGAGCTAGTTTTTCACACCAGTCTTCTGCCACACAAGCTGGCAAACTTCCAAACTGTTGGCTACTGTGCCCAAGTTTTAGGGACTGCCCATGTAAGGCCCCAGAAGGGGAAACTACCTTGGCCTGCCTTGAAGAACGGTGTGTGGAAAGGGAGGTCTCTATTGTGCCTCTCCTGCCTCTCTAAACCCAGCCACAGAGTCTGGAGCTATGATGACCAGGTAACATCAATCCATAGACACTAGAGCGGGGATGGACAACCATCGTGCTACAGATGTTCTTGGACTTCAATTTCCAGAAGCCCTGATCAGCAGGTGTGCTGACTTGGGCTTCTGGGAATTGAAGTCCAAGAACACCTGGAGAGCCACGTTTGAGAACCTCTGGGCTCTCTAATGACAGGTTGCTTACCTGTAACTGTTCTTCTTTGTGGTCCCATCAAGAATGAGTTCCATTCATGTAAAGTCACAGAGACCACGAGAAGAACTTGATGGAACATGGGAGCTGATCTAGACCCGTGATTGCGAATCTTAGCACTCCAGGTGTTTTTCGACTATAATCCCCAGAAACCCAAGTCAGCACTCCTGCTGATCAGGGCTTCTGGGAATTGAAGTCCAAGAATGCCTGGAGTGCCAAGGTTTGCCATCACTGATCTAGACCATAGGTCTTCAAACTTGACTCTCCAGATGTTCTTGGACTTCAGTTCCCAGAAACCTTGATGAGCAGGAGTGCTGACTTGGGCTTCTGGGAATTGAAGTCCAAAAACACCTGGAGCACCAAGGGTTGGCTAACCTTGCACTAGAGAGACCAGGTCCCTATTTTGGTTCAGTCACTGCCTCAATCCACAGCCAGAGCTGATAAAAATGGACCTAGCTTAGGTTCTCCAGCCAATCCCCTTGGTGAAATCCTATCCATCAGTCTTGGGTCAAAGTGAGGACAAAAAAGCTCAAGAAGCGAAGCTAAATCCCAACCACATCGTCTCCAAGCAGCTACATGACCTCATCACTAAGGTGTTTGAAAATGCATGGCAGTTTAGAAGTGCAGTGGTACCTCGGATAAAGTCCAATCAGATAAAGTCGCGGTTTTCATGCACACGTGATGCATCGCATAAAGTCCAAAACCGCTAAAAAATGGACGTTATCCGAGGTATTTGGTATATGAACCTCAGATAAAGTCCATTTTTGGACGTTATCTGATGCATCGCCCATTTGATTCGGATAAAGTCCAAAATTGGATAAAGTCAAAACTTGTGGAACGGACTTTATCCGAGGTTCTACTGTACCTTTTTGTAGCCCACTGGTTTCTATTCTTCAATGCACATGTGCACTCAAAATGTGGCAGAAAACACAAAAGGCTCTTTGGGGTTGGCTAACGTGTTGCATCAGCCACTGTTAGTCAGGCTGTGTTCTATGGAGCCAAGAACAGCCCACAGAATCACAAAAACACAACGGACACACAAAGGACTGTAGCCCGAGTGTGTTTGTGTGTGGGTTCATTCAATGGAGCTCAGTGCCCCATGAACAATGAGATTTACAAGAATTTACCCAAGTTTGCTTGTTTCTTCATACTTGGGATAGAAAGAACTTGAAAAACAGACTGATAAATTATTCCGCCCTGGCTCAAGGCTTTGAACAATGACTCCCACACAACTGGGTTTGAATCACTGGGGATTTAAAGAGATACCAGATGGACTTGGATTACACCTTATTTTATCTAAAAGGCTTCTCATAGACAGCAGCCAGATGGTATGGAAGGTCCCCTCCATGCTAAGGACGGCAAATAGGTGAGAATTTGTTTCAAACTCCCTTCTCACTCTTTTCTGCAAATCTGGAATGGAAAGAAATTGAACAAAATGACATTATAGGTAGAAAGGGAGATTTCCGAAATGGATGAAGGCTTTACTAAAGGAGGAAATGATCTCCAGATGTGCACAGCAAAATTTGTTCAGCTGGTAAAATGGACTGGGTATTGCATCAGGAACCCATGCTCCCAGGTGCAAAGTTGCTTATCCATGTGGCTGTAAGACAGCATGGCTAGCACGGGCGCAAACGTTGAGTTGTTCTGCTTGGGCAGCGACACTTTGAGCATGAAACCTGGGTCCGTGAGGGACAGTTTCAACTCGAAGCTCGCGTCAAGCGGCATCTCTCGCGAGAGGTCGAAAGCAAACCCCACGTGGACCTGGTTCTTGTCTGTGATATAGAGCACTCCGCAAGCAATGAAGGCGTTGCCGGCTTTGGACTGTGGGTAGGTCGTGTTGATGTGTCGTAGGATGGAGAAGGTCTCCCTGTCCACCTCCACCACCACAATGTGTTCGTCAGGCCTGGAAAGATACATCACCCAGAGCCCGTTTTCATCCACAGCAACACTGAAGTAAGATTTGGAAGCGTTGAAGAGATACATGCGCTCGTAGTACCAGGCGTTCTCAATGGAGAGTGTTTGGGCGGATCCGGTTGCAAAGTCATACCTGAAGGGAACACACAAAAGAAGAAGTCAAGTGAAAACAGCTGCCCTGGACCATGTATAGCTTCCAAAAAAGAGTGAAAGTCGGTTGCTGCCCAACTCCTTTCATTCATCTTAGCAGAGGCACCCAAACTATGGCCCATGGGCCATATCCAGCCCCCAACACCAATTCATCCAGCCCACACCGCCCTCATCACTCCTAGAAGCGGAAGTAAAACATGCCCATATGGGCACATTTTACTTCCGCTTCCAGGAGCGACGAGGGAGGCGTGGACCAGATGAATTGGAATCAGGGGCCGGATACCGGCCAATAGGCCATAGTTTGGGCACCCCAGGTTTAAGCAGAGAAAATGGCAGCTTAAAACCTACCTCGTCCTGTTGCAAAACAGATGGCAAGGCACGTTTTACCTCCACTTCCAGTGGGAGGAATCACATGACCAGCCTGCTGAACCACGTGACTAGCCCGTGTCCCAAAAAGTTTGGGCACTTCTGGTCTTAGGATAAAAGGTTTTTGAAGGCATGCCAGAGTCAGAATGGTCCTTGAAAACCAACCAACCATCCAAACAACCAACCTCTATCTACCTACCTACCTACCTACCTACCTATCTAATGGCTATCTACCTTTGGACTTTACTGGGTGCTTTGAACCTCAGCCTCCAGAACCCGCGTTCTTCTTTTAGTTGAAGGTCAAAATATCTTGAAGATCAAAAGCTGGGGATAACCAAGTGGCCCAGTCCAACCCTCTGTCCACCGCAGGAGGTGCAAAGTGGTATGGAACCACAGTGTCCTTCACACACCAACCCCTGCTTTTCAATGCCCCCATCCCCGCCCCCTTTGAAGGAGAAAGCCACGTCCTTGAGGAGCTGGTTCGACCTCTGATCAACTCTATTCCTGACGTACAATTCTGCATACACTGCTAGGAGCCTTTCGTGTTTACCAATCAATTCTCTTCTCCTGGGCTTTCCATCCATGGGTTCTAGGCTGACCCTCTGGAGTCAGAAAGAACAGGTTGGGCTCAGTTTCTGCAGTGGCAGATCTTTCAAGACTCGAACCTTCATCTTCTCCAAGCTGAACTACCACAACAGTTTCTTAAGAGTCCTTGGCTTTCAGGTTCCTCCCCATTTCCATGGCCACCTTCTGAATGGGCCTCACCTCCATTTACCCCCCAAGCTGTGTGGAAACTCCCCATGTCTTACAAGCCAACCTTCTCATCGTTCTCCGGAAACCTGCAGCGGCTTCTATAACGCAGGAGGAGGTGAAGAAAAGAGCTGCCTTTGATACCCTTGTAGGCTAGGTGGTCTACTACTGGGATTCTCAATCTGCAGCCCATGGGCCAGATGTGGCCCAATGCACCTTCATGTGGGGGGCCCCCACTGCCTCCACCACACCAGGAAGTGCCGTGTGGTGGGAGAAGGGCAAAGTGGCCGTCCGGCCCCTGAAGCTGTCTGACCTGGCCCGGCACTTTAAAAGGTTGAGAACTCCTGGTGTACTAGCTAGTTGTACTGAGGATAGCCCAGTAGTTGAAGGAGAAGTTGGGAGTTCAAACCCCACTGACTCCAGCTCTGCCGTTCTAAGATCATGTATTATTATGATTAAAGAGTTAAAGAGGGAAGGAACCATATTGTTCACGAAAGCAAAAAGCTCCGGCAATTCTCTGAACCTGACCTTGTACTCGTCTTTGTAGAAGCTGGTTGAATGTTTAGTCTCTGAACTCTTGGAGAGAAAGAGAGAAAGTTCAAATCACGCTGGAGATTCTTCCAAGATGGTGTAAGAACCAACGGAGGAGGAGGAGGAGGAGATGCAGAGGGTCAGAAAATGTAGCCCAAAAGGTCTTCAGCTAGCCGCCTGTCACTGAGCCTTGCCAAAGTCAAGAAATTCCTCTGCCCAAAAGGAGGCTCTCTGGGTGGCCCCTCCCTTGGCAATGCCACACCAGCCTCCCAAGGTTGAAACATCTGCCCAGATGTCTCCCTTGCTCACAAGCCAGGTGTGTGGACTGCAGGGGTCATCTCTGTTTACAGCATCTGCAGACATTTCCGTGGTCATGTGGCAGGCATGACTAGAGGCTGGAGTGCACGAGACACTGTGACCTTCCCCGCTGAAGTGGTACCTGTCTATCTACTTTCAATGCCTTCCTTCCTTCCTTCTCTTTCAACAGAGTCCCTCTAATCCGTATCTCACCAAGTAAGCGTGGAAGGACGGAAGAGAGATTAACTGGGGTTGGCACCTAGTTTGGTTTGGATGACAACTTCCAGTGTTGAGTGAAATAAACTACTAGACAGCTCAGTAGTAGAAGGAGGAGAGGTTGGGAGTTCGATTCTCCACTGGGACTCATTGACAGTTCTAAGATCAAGTATTATTATAAACAGAATTAAATGGAGATGGTGGTACCTGTCTATCTACTTGCAATGTCTTGCTTCTGAACTGCTAGGTTGACAGGAGCTGGGACAGTGCCTGCTTTCTTTCTTTCTTCACCCCCAAGCCATGGTCTCCTTACTTACTTGACCAGGGTGTTTCGTCCCACACGCTGGTAGTAAAGAGCGTTGTCGTAGACGGCGTGGCCGCATCCGTAGTATGCCCAGGGAAGCTCCCGGACACTGTAGCTGTCATTGTGCAAGGCAGCAAGATCCTGGTATTCTTTTATGAGATGGCCTGTTTGGATGAAAAACCGGCAGGGATAGGGCTCAGTTTCTGTGGGCCAGCAAGACACCAGATGGAAGCAGAGATTTCCTGTACAGAATTCCCACTGGGGCTGAGAAAGATAAGAAGGTCCAGCCTCTGGGTGCCCGTCCCCTGAACCTGTTTCTGATTAACAAACTAACCAGGCCAGGTAGGATGTTTTCATGGGTCACCAGACCTACGTCTGTCCTTTCTTGGGAGACAGACACTGACCTAACTCCTCTCCCCTGGCACACTTAGGATACTAAGGCCCCCAAGTTAAGAGCTGCCCCCTGCCTTGTCCCCAGCATCTTCGCAACGGCCCTATAAGGTTGGATGCACGAGGTGGAGAAACTCAAGGTCACCCCATCTGTTGGTTGTGCCAAGTGGGGCTTTGGGTCTTGAACTCACCAGTAATGTGTTCAGCAATCCAGATGGTTTCACCGCTCCGGTTTCCAAGGTCCATCATCCATGCCCCGTAGCTCTGTTTTGATTTCACAATCTCAGACGGGCTTCCGATGGATTCGATGATGCATTCTAGCCAGAAGAAGAAGAAGGACCCAAGTCAACACAGCCGAGAAGTTTTGCTAAGCAGAGCACGTGCTCAGCAGAGGCCAGCTCGAAAGAGATTACCAGGTTTTCTGTTCTGGTGATGGAGAGAAGACTTCTCCTTGGCCTTTCCCATCAGAGTGTCATCATTGGGGACGGCGCAGGTCTCCCCTACATCCATGGGCACGAGGGAGAAAGGGAGGCAGGAAAAGAGAGAGAAAGCTCAATTTGCAAAGCCAGATTTAAAACAGCACACAAGAAAATGGTCATGGATTCCCTATTGCTGTCTTTTGAAGCATTTTTAACACACTAGTAAAGGTAGGAAAGTACTGTAGGACGGAATGAACTCCCCGTCTTTGTCCCAGCTGCTGCAAACCTAGCAGTTCAAAAGCAAGAAACTGCAAGTAGACAAATAGGGACCACTTCGGTAGGAAGGTAACAGCGTTCCGCACACTTCAGTGTCTAGCCATGTCTGCCACATGACCACGGAAACGTCTGCAGCAGCAGACAGCGCTGGCTCTTCGGCTTGGAAAAAGAAATGAGCACTGCACCCTAGAGTTGGATACGACTGGCTTTCAAGCAAGGGAAACCCTTAAAGGTAAAGGTTTTCCCTTGCTCGAAAGCCGGTCGTATCTGACTCTAGGATTCAGTGCTCATCTCTGTTTCAATGCCCGACGTTTCCGTGGTCACATGACTAGACACCGGAGCGCACAGAACACTGTTACCAAAGTGGTCCCTATTTATCTACTTGCCATTTCTTGCTTTCGGACTGCTAGGTTGGCAGGAGCTGGGACAAAGACGGGAGCTCATTCTGTCCTGCAGTACTTGGGAATCGAACTGCTGACCTTCTGCCTCCCAGTCAGCATCTTAGCTACTTGAGCCACTGCAGTACTTAAAATCCTTAACACAGTGTGTACAGGATTAAAATCTTTGAAGCAATTATATGAACATTTTAAAATACACAATAAAATACAAACGCAGTGAACAAAAGCAGCAGGCCAGGTAAAACGAAAGCATTGGTGGAGAACATGGGCAGAATTTGACTTGGAACCAGGATTCTCAGCCCAAGGACCAGTTTCCCAAAAAGACCATAATCCATGTGCTCTTTCATGGAATTGAAGATGCAGAGATCCACAACCCCTCGACATATGCACACAGATCTCCCAAAACTGCTGCTGCCAATGATGTATCTAATCAAAACTGGGAAATATTTGGGAGGGATATCCCCCCACCCCCAACAACCATTGGAAGTTATTCCTGATTTTGCACCTTTACTTATAAAGCGGGACTGCAGTGGCTTAGTCGTTTAAGAAGCTAGACGATGACCAGAAGGTCGGCAGGTCAGCCGTTTGAGACCCAAGTGCTGCACGACAGAGTGAGCTCTCGTCATCTGTCCCAGCTCCTGCCAACCTAGCAGTTCGCAAGTAATAAAATGCAAGTAGATAAAGAGGTACCACTTCGGTGGGAAAGGTAACAGTGTTCCGTGCACGTTGGCGTCTAGTCCTGCCTGCCACATGTCCACGGCTCTTTGGCTGTAAATGGAGTTGGACACACCCGGATTTCCAGGAAGGAAGACTTTGACCTTTACTTATAAAATAATGTAAGGAATTACAGTAAAACCACTCCTTATGGGGAAAAAAGGTCCCTTCCGTAGGCTTTTGCTTAAATTGGTTTTTTACGTAACTCGAAGCAAACCCATAGGACATCATGTTATGTAAATTGGGACGTTGACGTAAACCGGGACATGGTTTTAGCACAAAATCATTATGTAAGCCGAATGTTACGTAACTCGAGGCATACGCAAGTGTGGGTTTTACTGTATGCACCAGTCAACCTTCTCGTTTGTCCTCCTTTCAGACAAGGGGGGAAACGGGGGGCCACCCTCTTTCTCCGGTGCCCATCCTTAAGCCCACTCAAATGGCATTTTATCTTTTTGTGAGGAACAGTCAAGGCCGATGGAAGGAAGCATGGCCAACACAGCCAAGCTGCGGAGCTGTGTTTGGGAATAACCTTTCGCAAAAAGGAACAGCCAGTCTAAGAAGGCCAGCCATGTTTTCACTTGGAGTCCCACCAAGGACTAGAGATGGCTTTGCGATATTGCCATTGGTCTGAAAAATCACCCGGCTCACTCCAGACAGAGATAATATGGTTTACTACTTAGGGCTGGGGGTGGGTGAGTGGGTGGGTGGGTAAAGGGACAGTGGGGCTTCAAATGCAACCCAAACAAGGGCTGTAAAATCCGCGCCAGCATCTCTACTGCACAGACTGCCCAAGAAACTGGGGACACGTCCGCACCGAAATGGCCTCTGGTCATCACCTCTGGGCAGAAGGGCACATGGCACATGAAAGCAGCACGGCCGTATTCGAAAGAGGCTGTCCGGACAGGCTTTTGCAATTAGGAAATTAGTCGTTAGAGGAGTCCTACACTTCAGTCTGCACTTAAGATTGCAGTGGCTCAAGTAGCTAAGACGATGCTGACTGGAAGGCAGTTCGATACCCAAGTACTGCAGGACAGAATGAGCTCCCGCCTTTGTCCCGGCTCCTGCCAACCTAGCAGTTTAAAAGTAAGACATTGCAAGTAGATAAATAGGGAGCACTTCGGTGGGAAGGTAAACAGTGTTCCGTGCGCTCCAGTGTCTAGTTATGCCTGCCACATGACCATGGAAACGCCTGCAGAAGTGGGCAGCACTGGCTCTTTGGCTTTATAACGGAGATGAACACTGAACCCTAGAGTCGGATACGACTGGTTTTCGAGCAAGGGTGACCTTTACCTTTACCTACACTTAAGTCCTGAAGACCAGTCACAAAGCAAAGGAAGACGACTTGTATATTGCATTAGTTGCAGTGCACTCAGACACTTTGAGCAGTTGAAGAATTCCCTCTTCTAATGCTGGATCATCTGTAATGTCTTTTCCCATCCTCCAAACCTGTGAGCCATGTTTTTCTGAAAGGTAGGAACTTATTTTGTAACACACACACAGGATCTATACTGGTTGCCCCTTAAATCTCAAAATGCCATCACTTTTTCCAGTGCCATGAAACCAGAAAAATGTCTCCTCTCCTTGCAAAAAAAAATGTCAGAAGGAGCCACTGCAGATTTTTCTATACGATAGTCTTAGTTCTCACGATCCCATACTTTCAGAAATACACCAGCTTGCAGTAGGAGTTCTCAACCTTTTAAAGCCGGGGGCCGGGTCACGCTCTCTCCAACAGCTTCGGGGGCCAGATGGCCATTTTGCTTTTCCTCCACCACATGACACTCTTCCTGGTGTGGAGGCAGTGGGGGCCGCATGAAATGGTGCACAGGGCCGCATCTGACCTGTGGGCCACAGGTTGAGAATCCCTGGCTTACAGGAACCCAGGAAGTTGGCTTATCCTGTGTTCCTCCAGCTCAGTATGGTTGGCAACACCCTCCTTCAGCCTGATCCTTTGGACTCCAAATCCCATCATCGTCAGCCCACGTGTCAATAGGCTGAGCTGTAGGAAGGGGATGTGGTCCCCAGAAAATCACATGTGACATTTCCAGGTGTCTGGGAGCCCAAGGGTCATTCCTGGAAATGCCCAGGAAGAAATGAATGTATGGAGAAGTGGATGATGGGTTTGAGGCACCAAGATGGGGTCATGTCAGCCCAGGCTTGGCTTGCCAAGGGCTGCCCGTAGCCAGACCACCAATTATCTCAGTTTCTTCTTGGCAGATAAGACAGAAGGCTAGACACAGCCATGGTGTGGGACTAGTGGGGCGCCAGTTCCTCTGGCGAAACTCATCAAGCAGCAGCCCCCAAAATAGCACAAAGAGGAGAACGGCATCAGCCTGCCAATGTTCTCTTCGAACATCCTTGAAGAGGCACGCTCTGATCTGAGCACTGAAGGAGAGCCATGTTCCCTCTTCACATGGAGCTCATTACTCCAAAGGTGACGGTAAGGTGACACACACCCCAGAAGTAGTGGGGCAGGAGTGAAGAGTTTGTTGTGGCATCTGTTTTGGGGGCCTTTTTCCTTGACAGATGCCAGACCTGCAGAGGATGGGAAAAGGTCAAGGTCAACCTTGCTTGAAAACCAGCTGTAGCTGACTCTAGGGTTCGGTGCTCATCTCTGTTTACAGTCAAAGAGCCAACGCTGTCTGCATCTGCAGGCGTTTCCGTGGACATGTGGCAGGCATGACTAGCCACCAAAGTGCACGGAATGCTATTTACCTTTCCCACCGAAGTGGTCCCTATTTATCCACTTGCAATTTCTTGCTTTCGAACTGCTAGGTTGGCAGGAGCTGGGACAGATGACGGGAGCTCACTCTGGCATGCAGCACTCGAATCTTGAGCTGCTGACCTGCCGACCTTCTAGCCATCATGTTCAGTGTCTTAATCTCTAAGCCACTGGGTGCAGAGCTGCAATTTTTTTTGAAACAGCCACAAGTGCAAGACGGGTGCTGCAAGGGTGTGCAGCACCGCCACGTGACAGTAACTGGGAACCAGCCCTCTTCAGATGTCCATGCTCCACATAGGAAGGTCTCTGATGCTTCCATGGTTGTTCAGGGCTGGAACAAAAGCCTGAAATGGACTCCTAAGAGTCCATTAGCAGCAGCCTTTAAAAGTCCGGTGTTAGGAAGATTAGCTGGAAAGGTTGCAACCCAGGTGGGGTACACCTAACTGTATCCACAATCTTCTTGGAGGCACTTTCTGAAGGTACATTGCAAGAGCAAAACCAATTTAGAAGATGGAGGAAGGAGCTCACTGGACAAGGAAGAACATTAAAGGAGGAGGAGATGGCTGAGGAACTCCACCTCCCCAACGTCACCTGGAGGACCCTGAATAGGCTGAGGGTTGGAGTCCCTCAATGCAAGACCAACAGGCTCAAGGGGAGGCTGCTGACGAACAACACGTGGTGTAAATGTGGAGAGATTCAGAATCCATTGGCTCATTGACTGGTCTGCCGATTGCTATTGGAAATATTGCACCGATGAGGACTTAAGTTTGGCCAATGCCAAAGCCAAGAAAGTGGCTTCAGTTTGGCAGTTCAAAGTTTGATCTGGGCACAGAAGAAAAAGAAGAAGAAGAAGAAGTCTTTGAAAGTCACCAGCCTTGTTTCCCAAAAATCCATGCACAAGAAACAACAGCACAGAAAGCATTTGCTATCTAGGAGATGAGATCAAAGGCCCACCTCTGTCAGGCCAAGCTGATTTCCCTGGACCACCGAGGGAGATGTTTTTAATTTAGATGCAACCTTGGAGTATCTAGACCTCGTGCCCTCATTCCCTACAACCAATCTTCCCTTTCCTTTTGGCCAGTGCCAACATTATCTCCTCTTCCTCCTCAAGCCTATCATCTCATTCAGCTGGGCCTTTGTCTCCCCGAAATTCACACCGACCTCCTGACTCAATTCCATGCTCAAGGAGCGAAGGAGTAGATGGGGAGGAAGCCAAAGCCACTCAGTAACCTGTGTGCAAGATAATAGGGGAGAAAGGAGGGGGAGAGATGGGGAGGCAATGGGGATCTTTGAAGGCCCTACAGAAAGAACACAAACATGGATTGTGCAGCTGTTCCAGAGGACCAGGACTCGAGGTCTGAAGAGGTCAAGAGACTGGATTTCAGCTGCACGTCAGAAGAAGTGGCAGCCCATCAATCTTCCTTCTTTCCTCCTTCGTCCATCAACGGTGCCACGAAAGGGTCAGAAATGGCACCGAAGTTGACTCTTGAGTGGAGTAGAGAGAACTCCTTCCTTCCCAACATCCCAAAATTTAGCACAAAGTGTCTTCCCCGGCTCAGTCCTAAAGGACAGGGTCCTACCAATGCATCGTGTTGTTCAATGTTGCATTACATTTGGGGGCTCCGTTGTGAAGCAAAAAGGCAGAACAGGGAGATTCTAAAATAAGAAGACAATGTGAAAACTCCTAGAGCAGGGGTGCCCAAACTTTTCAGGCCATGGGTCAGTCATGTGGTTCAGGGAGCTGGTCACTATGGCCTGGGGGCCAGATCCGGGCCCCGGTGGCAATTCATCCAGCCTGTGAAGCCCTTGTCATTCCTGCCAACAGGAAAGGTTTGAAAACCTGGCTGGTGGGGCAGGTGTGGGGCCCTAATGGGAATACGGCCCCAGCCTGTTGGCTCATTTCAAGTTAGTGTCCCTCCCTCTGTGCTATATCCCTTTTATTCTTTTATGGATAAGGTGGGGATAGGAGGGTGGGTAAGTGAGTGGGTGATTTGGGGTTTTAATCTGTTTTGTATGTTTTTAATTTGCTGGAAGCCGCCCTTGAGTCGGGTTCGCCTGAGTGGGTGGCATAAAAATTTAAAAATTAAATTATTATTTTTTAAAAACATCCTCCATCCCGCAGCAAGGATTTGGGTTATTCTCTGGTAGCTTTCTTATGATGATTTGAACTATGACATACAATTGCTACTGCAACAACATCATCACAAAGTTGAGAAACTTTGCTGCAAACTTATCAAATGATATGGTTTCTAGCAACTTAACATGATGCGTTCAGCCCACATCTGCACCTTCCCCTCTTTCTCATCAATACCAAGCCTGCCATTCCAAGATGCTTATAAGGCAGTGATGGCCAACCTTGGCACTCCAGATGTTCTTGGTCTTCAATTCTCAGAAGCCCTAATCAGCAGGTGTGTTGACTTGGGCTTCTGGGAACTGAAGTCTAAGAACACCTGGAGTGCAAAGGTTGGCCATCACTGTTACAAGGTATTTGCTCTGGCTCTCTGATGACCATTATATTCACAATGACTCATGTGTAAGCCCTGGCCAAATACTGTAGGGCTAATTCCAGATCATGGACTACAGTGGCTTAGTGGTTAAGATGCTGAGCTTGATGACCAGAAGGTCAGCAGTTCAAGACCTGAGTGCTGCACAAGAGAATGAGCTACGGCCATCTGTCCCAGCTCCTGCTAACCTAGCTGTTTGAAAGCAAAAAATGCAAGTAGATAAATAGGTATTGCTTCAGCAGAAAAGGTAACAGCATTCCATGCTGTTGGTGTCTAGTCATGCCTGCCACATGACCACGGAAAGCACTGACTTTTTGGATGTAAATGGATACAACTGGCTTTCAAGCAAGGGAGACCTAATTCCAGATCAACATGAATGACCTCTATGGTACAATGGAACCATACCTGCACACTCGGCACTGTACATCTTTTCCTCAACCAGGGGTTTTGCTTTGCGCTTTCCTGGTGGGCCTGGAGGTCCCGGTGGGCCAGGGGGGCCTGGTGGTCCAGGGGGCCCTGTTGGACCAGGCTCCCCTTTCTCACCTAAGAATGTAAGAAGGGAGTTACAAATAGTTACTCTATGCCAAAATGAAAAGACGGTTCCCTAAGAATATCATTCAAAACAAGGAGATCTGCAGCTTCTTTCCAAAAGGGTCGGTCCCAGGAATGGACAAAAGACAACTCAAGATCTGGGACATCTTCAGAAGACCACCAAGGGTTTCTTCTGACTTCCAAAAGTCTGGCCATTAGCAGCAGCAACTGCTTAAAAATCTTCTTCATCCCCAGAAGGGTTGGTCCCAGGAATGGACAAAAGACAATTCAAGATCTGGGACATCTTCAGAAGACCACCAAGGGGTTCTTCTGACTCCCAAAGGTCTGGCCATTAGCAGCAACAACTGCCATTAGGTCTGACCATTTGCAGCAACTCCTTGGTGGTCTTCTGAAGATGTCCCAGATCATGAGTTGTATTCTGTCCATTCCTTGAACCAAACTTTTTGGGGGTGCAAAGGTTTTTAAACTTCTTAAAAAACATCTGCAACCCCAAGAAAAAAATTGATTCCTGAAAAAACAATACTTAGAGGCCACTAGTCTACTGGGTGGGAAGGCGATGGTGTAGATGTCCACCTGAGTGGCCGTTCCCTTCCCTCCCATGCCACATTCTGTTTCCTTCCAGTGCATTTTCATCTCACCTTCTGGGATCAGTTCGTTGTTTGGCTCTCCTTTCTCCCCCTTGGGGCCACGGGTTCCCTTCTCGCCACGGGCCCCCTCTTTCCCAGGTAAGCCAATTTCACCTGGATCTCCTTTTTCACCTGGATCTCCGGGATCTCCAGTCAGTCCTGTCAAACCAGCAGGAGAACATTAAAAAGATGTTTTATAAAAACAATCAAGCACATTAAAGAATAAACAGGCAGCTTGTAATCAGGGTGGGGATAGGGGCTTTCCCCCAAATTTTAGGGAACTGGGGATTCTGGGATTTGTAGTTTGGTTCAATGCTTAGAATTCCTGGCTCCCAGGAGACTTTTGCGCATGCAGGAAGCATGGGAGATGGGGGCATGTCAAGATGGTGTGCTGAGTGGAAGCGAAATTGTGTCTCTGACTGAAAGGTGGGCCACTTTAGGTGGATTTTTAATGCTGTGAGCCGTTTGACAGCAGTAAGATCAATCGTAGGTTATAGAGAACTAAAGCCTGATTTGTTTTAGAATCCTTTTTTGAGGAATCGAGACTTAGAAACAGCTAAAAAAGAGAAAGAGAAATTCGGGGCGACCCGTTCCTGCCTCCGCCATTGACGCGGTGGAACTGCTCATCTCGCTGCCCTTATAGAATATTGCTCCTTTCCACTTTTAATCGTGATTAAAGCATTTGTTTAGAAAGGACTGTTGTATTGAAAGACTTAGGAGATATTTTGCAGGAAAGGTAAAGGAGTGAAGAAAAGAAAGGAGTGAGAAGGGGTGAGGAAAGAGAGCTGTGTGACAGCAGGCAAACGTGTGCAGATCGTAAGCGAAAGAGGATAAAGGAAGAAAAGGCAAAGACAAAGGATTGATTACGAGAGCTCATTGAGAGAAACGGGCTGAGGAGCGGTGAGAGGCAGAAAGAAGACGGAATGTGGAAAGGGTGATTGAGAATCGTGTGTCTGTTATTGGACTTCGGGAGAGGAAAAGTGACACTTTGAAGGAGGCTTTTCTGGAAAAACTCAACTGAAATTGAGAAAAAAAAGGCAACGGAGCCTGTGGTTTGCCCGCGTTCATAAATTGGCCAAAACCTTTCCCGATGGGTTAGCTCGCTACGCACATGGCTGAGGACCACCACGGGCTTTGATGGAAAGGAAATTGGGGTGCGGGCTAGATCAATTGGAATGAATCATAAAGCCTTGGCTGGAGGTTGCATTGGAAGGAAGGGCAAAAGCTAAAAGTTGATGACTCCAGAGTAAAACTCGCTCTTCCTCTTCTGGCCAAATATTAAGTTGGGTAAACCCGCTGAGTCAACAGCTAAGGAAGTTAGTTTCCCGGAGACAATATTGGCTCCGAGATAGGGTGAGAACAATGGGTTTCACTAGCCCAGACCTAGTTAACTGCAGGTTGTCCATTATCTACAAGGCAATGTCCAGATACAGGTATTATCTTGACCACCAGAAATGCCACGTATGCAAAAGCCTTCTGTAACAAGGTCACGTGCACCTTAGGCATGTAACCCTCCAGGCAGGGTAATAAATGCACCACTCAACATAGATCGGGACTGGACTTTCACCGCACATTCGTCTCACGTGCCTTTCCTTGCAGCCAGTCACTCTGACCTCCGTGGGCCATTTCCACACCAGGTGGCCCTTTCCGTGGGCCATTGCAACAGGAGCCGAAGGGATTCAATGGGAGAAGTGGAGGCTACTCTTGATTGAGTCCTGGGGCACTGAAGCGAAGTGCAACATTGGAGCTGAGCTGTTGAGAATCGCAAAGACATTGTAGCAGCCTCTTTTTTTTTTTTGACTAACCCGTCACAGATTTACTTGGTGAATTATTTTTTCTGTCTCCATTTCTCCCATCCCGAACAGACTGGAAGTTTAGAAGGAGTATAATATCTTGCTGGCTTTTTTAAATGGAATAAGTAGTTGATAAATTGAACTTTTTTTCTTGACCTTTTTTTTCCTAATGAACTACATAATTTTTGAATTACATATCTGGCTTAAATTTTCTTAGGGGGAAGGGGATTTTGAGCTGTGTAAAAGGACTGGCAAATTGCTGCTGACACAATATTAAGTTGATGATTTGGAAATTGACCATGAGCATAATCTAGTCAACAAAGAACAGCTGCAAGTCTAGCCCTTCTGATTGCATTGAGCAAGGATAACGGACTATTTTTTCTTTCTTTTTTTACTCTACAACCTGCTCCTCCTCATATTTCATAATTTAGTTGGCAAAATACAGCTGCAGTTTTAGCCTATTTGATTGCATTGAACAGAGACAATTGACAGAAGTTCTCCTTTTTCTTTTTTAAACCTCTTTTTATTTAACAACCTGCTTTTTTTACAAAATACTGACTCATAGAACTTAGACATCATATCATTGTTTCAATTTTTCCTATTTTCTTTTTTGTTCTTTTTAGTTTTTGTATATTTTTTGCATATTTTTTCCATTTATTTTTATCTCTCTGTTTCTTTCTCTTATTAAGCTTTTCTTCTCTTCCCCCTTTTTTTCCTTTTCTTCTTTCTTTTTATATTTCTTCTTTTTTGTTAAATAGTACTTAATGGTTAGGATATAAATAAGTATACATTGAGGTTTTTTATGTAAATTACAGAGAAATTAATATTATTATTAAGTAAAAGTTAAGTAAGTAATGAAAAGTTAATTATAGGATCCTATGGTTTGTTAAGGAGTCTTAATTAATATTAAGTTATAATACAGTATTGATTTTATTGATTTGTAAAAAAAAGTCAATATTTGATGTTTGTTTGCTGTGTTTGATGTGAATGAATCGGAAAGGAAAACAAAAACAAGAGGAAGAAGATCAGAATTCTGACTTAGCCTGGACCAGGATTGGGTGACTGATTAGAACAGAGACTGGAGAAAGGAGGAAATCATTAAAGGAAGAGATAGATGACATTGAGGAACTAGAAATTCTCAGGAAAAAATAGAAGAAAGGGAAAAACAGCAAATTCTGGAGCAGCAAGAACAAATTCAAGGGCAAATACAACAAGAGTTACAGCAACAACACATGCAACAGCAGCAAGAAAACGTGGACACTACTGAAGTATTAGAAAAGGAAGAAAAAGACTTGGGGGCAAGAAAAAAGACGAAAGGAGTGAAGAAGAATAAAAAGGAAGAAGAGAAGGACATACAAAGCAAGATGGGTAATATGGAGAAAGATAAAAAGGAAGAAACACAAGTAATAAGGGAATGTGTTACAAAAACAGAAGGCAAAGTGACAGAAGATAAAGGTGGTAAAGAACAAAAGCTTGACAGGTTAGAAGAATTTTTACAGACAAAGTTCCAAATAATGGAGGAACAAAGAATGCAGGATGCCCAAGATTTCTTAAAAGTCCAACAAGAAAGCTTTGAGATTCTCCAGCAAAAATGATGATAGTGATAGGAATAGCAGAATCCAATAAAGTAGAAACAGCGAAAATCATGAAAGAAGTAACAGAAATGAAAGAAGGAATGAATTTAAACACAAAAGAAGTTGAAAAAATAACCAGAGTTCAAGAAATTAAGGAAAAAGCAAAAGAAAGTGAAATAAAAACAGACGATCATGGGGGAAAGGTTAGAAATATTGGAAGAACAACTAAGAAGACCTAACGTAGTAATTAGAAACGTAGTTGAGAAAACTCTAGATCAACTGAAAATTATATTGTTAAAATGGTTGAATGAATTAATATTAGATAGGGAGTTTACTGCCAATGATATATTAAGTGCATACAGACTAGGATCAAAAAGAAATAACAGTGGTAACAGGTTAGTGTTGGTAAAGTTTGCAAATGCTGGTTTAAAAATGAGTATAATGTCACATTAAAAGAAAGAGGGATCATCTGCACTATGTTTAGATGGGAATAACATAGAAGTATATAATGACATATCATTTGATGAACGGGTATGGAGAACTCAGATTAAGCCAATAACTAAAAAAAATGAGAGAAAAAGGAATTATCTACAAATGGAAATTTTCAAAGCAACTGAAATTCACAAAATCGGGGAAAACATTTATGATCAGGCAAAGAACATATGTTTTGGATGTATTGGTTGAGGTGAACATAATTGAACAAAATTCACAAGAATGGGAAGAATTAAAAGAAGCCTTGATAGTAGCAGGAATGTATACACACACGGCTCACAGCTCAGAAGAAAATTAGATTAAACTAAGTAGTAAAGAATGTGGAAAATAGTACATTAGTATGAAATAAGTAAGCGAGACAGATTTCGTATTACACTTGGACTACACTCTTGCCGCACCCCCCCCTCCTTGAAGTTCAGGGGTTACTTTTTGTGAAAAGGTGGGGAGGGTAATGGATTTTTGTTATTTGTTATATTTTGTTTTTTGTCTTTTATGTGGGTAATTAGATTTTTTTTATGTATACATGCTTTACAGAGAATGAGTTGGATTAAAGAGAAAATTAAATAATAAAGATGAAACATATTAAAATATTATCTTGGAATGTTAAAGGCGCTGGAAATCACATAGAAAGAAAACGATTAGAGGCTGCCATTAGAAGAGACAGACCAGATATAATTTTCCTACAGGAAACTCATCAAAAGGATAATAATACAAATAATTTATGGTTAGGGTGGATAGATCATTATGAAAAAGCATGTGGAAATTCTAAAGCCATAGGCGTTGCAATTTTAATATCTAAAAGGTTGGGATTCATAATAGAAAAATGCATCGAAGACTCAGAAGGGAGGTATATAATTGTAAAAGGTTTGATCAACAGTGAAGAAATTACCCTTGTTAATGTGTATCCTCCAAATGAAAGGCAAGAAGTCTATTTAGAACAGATTAAGAAAATTATAGAGTGAAAAAACAGCAAGATTAATAGTAGTGGGTGATTTTAATTTAATTAGGACCAATTTAGATACCACAAATCCTACAAGATACACAGGTGGCAGTAAGAAAATTATGGATGCATGGTTTAGGGCATTGGGTCTGCGAGATACATGGAGAGAAATTAAAGGTTCAGAAAAGGGATATACTTTTTATTCGCAAGTCCATAATACCTATTCCAGAATAGACAATATTCGGATGTCGGAGACTCTGATAAATAAAAATGAAGATATAAAGATAGGAATAATTAAAGAATCAGACCATGCCAAAAATAACACTAGATTTAAAATTAGATAGTATGATACAAAGGAAAAGTGGGTGGAAATATGATGTTAAATTGTTTAAGAATCAAGCAAATAAAGAAAGAATAATGAATAATTGGGAGGAATATTGGACACTTAATGATACAAATGAAGTAGGTGATGAAATACTGTGGGATACTATGAAATCAGTATTTAGAGGGGAGTGCATTAAGTTATCAGCCATTAAGAATAAGCAGTACAAGAAGGAGCAGCAACAATTGGAAAATGAAATTAAAAATTTACAGGATGAACACGCCAGAACTAAAGACAGGAGTATTATGGAGAGATTAAAAATGTTAAAATTGAAAGAGATTTAAAAAGATATTAAAAGAGTTAAAAAGAATTTAATTTACCTAAAGAGGGATTATTTTGAATTTTCCAATAAAAACTCAAAATTACTGGCAAGGGCGGCAGAGGAGAAAAAAGATAGAAGAAGCATGGGAATTCTAATAAATAAGACTGAACAGAGATGTAACAGGATAGAGGATAAATTAGAAATTGTAAAGGAGTTTTATCAAAAGTTGTATACAGACAAAAAGATAAATTGTGAAAAAGTAGATCAATATCTAGAAAAATGGTTACAGCTCAAAATAAAGCCTGAACATATAAATCAGATGGATGAAAAAATATCCAAAAATGAAATTATAGAAGTAATTGACAAATTAAAAACAGCCAAGGCATCTGGGGGAGGATGGGCTATCCACAGATTTTTATAAAGATTTTAAAGAGATGTTGGTTCCAAAGATATTGAGAATATTTAATCATATATTGGAAGGGGGTAAAATGGCACCATCTTGGTATAGAACAAGCATTATTTTAATTCCTAAACTGGATAAAATTTTAGAAAAAATAGAATCATATAGGCCAATATCACTTATGAATCAAGATGCAAAGTTATTTACTGCCATTCTTGCAAATAGACTAAATAAATTTATGAATAATTATATCATGGAAGACCAGGTCGGTTTTATGAGAGGAAGACACATATCTGATTTGATAAGAAGGGTAATAGATTTGGCTGCAAAGGGACAATATACCAAAGAAAAAATAGGCATATTATCCCTTGATATCTATAAAGCATTTGATTCGCTTCAATGGATCACAATTAAGAGAATTATACAGAAATTTGGCTTTGGAAAAAAATTAATAGGATAATAGACCAATTGTACCAGCGTGGTAGGGCTAAAATAATAGTAAATGACACAAATACAGAAGATATCATTTTAGGTGCAGGAACCAGACAAGGAGATCCGTTATCTTCAATGTTATTTGTTATGGCCATGGAGTTACTTGCAAATGCGATTAGATCAGATGAGAATGTAGAAGGGATTGTCGGCACTAAAATAAATTTATATGCTGACGACACTCTAGTTATTTTAAAGAATCCACAAGTCTCATTATCTAAAGTTCAGACACATCTTTAAATGTTTCAGGAAGCAACAGGACTGGAGGTGAACTGGGATAAGTCAGAAGCTTTAATTTTTAATTTGAACAATGAGAATAAGGAAAAAAATAGTGATAAGATCAAGATTCAAATAAAGAATAATATAAAGTATTTAGGGATCAATATTTCAAGTAATTATGAAGAGCTGCAGAAATTGAACTATGATAAATGTGAAAGAGAATTAAAAGAAAAAATACAAAGATACAAAAAATTAAATTTATCCTGGATTGGGAGAATTGCAATGTGCAAAATGAAGTTATTGCCTAAATTAAATTTTTAATTTGATGCATTACAAATACAAATTAATGAAAAAAAATAACAAATTTTCAGAGTATGATAAATAACTATTGCAACGGGGATAAGAGACCAAGAATAGTGAAATCTTTATGGTAGTTATCACAGAAATTAGGTGGATTAGGAATTCCAAATGTTAAAAATTACTATAATGCATTTAAATTGAGAAACATATGTAAAATATTAATGAAAAAAGAACACATTTGGGAAAAGGTAGAATTGCAAGATATTTCGGAAATTGGCAATGAGATCTTCTTGAATAAAATAAAAAAGAAAGGTATATTAAATAAACTATTGAAAGTATTAGTTGATACATGGAGGGTGTTAAAGAATAGTCTAGCTCCGGATAAATCACCAATAATTGAGTTAAGTGATATAAAATCATTTCCATTGAGATTAGATAATAACCTAGTAGGTGTAATTAATAGAAATTATATGTTGAGATTTAAAAAACTGGTTGAAGGTTTGCAATGATGAAGTTAAAAATGCGGACTTATTTAGGCAAATGAACTTAAACTGGCTGCAAGTTGCTCAAGTGAATAAAAGGAATAAAAAAACAACTAGAAGAGGCAAGTATTGACAGAAATAGAACACCATTTGAAGAATTGGTGCACAGCTTAAGGACAAACCAAGCACAAATTAAAGGAATAGTCAGTAAAATGTATAAGATACTAAGTAACGATGAAAAACCACAGGATACATTAAAGTTAATTTGGGAACAAGATTTGAACATTAAAATTAGTAATGTAGGTTGGAAAAGTAAATGGAAAAACAGAATTATGCGTACCCTGTCGGTTAAAGTTAAAGAGCACAACTACAAATTAATTTGGAGATGGTATTTAACACCAATTAGATTACATCAGATGGATAGCACAAAGTCAAAGTACTGTTGGAGATGTAATGATACTCCAGGGTTATACTTACATATGTGGTGGGAATGTAAAAAATTGAAGTCCTTTTGGACAAAAATTAATAGGGAAATTAATGCAATTTTAGATATTGATTTCAAATTGGATGCAAGTATGGCTATTTTATGAGGTTGACAATTTGAATTTGGACAAATATAGAAAAGATTTAATATTAATCACGTTAACTGTAGCAAGGCAATGCATTGTTAAAAATTGGAAGAGTGAAATAATAATTAGCACAGAGGATTGGTTTAAAGAAATGTGGATATTAGCAGTGAATGACAAGTTAACATGGGAATTAAACACAAGAAAAGGAATAGTAAAAGAAAACAAATTTCATGAAATTTGGAGATATTTTATTGAGTATGTACTAATTAAGAAACAAGGTTGTACTCCTGAATATCGTTCTTTTTTTGGGATGTAAAATAGCGATATAAAGTAAAGTCATCCTCCATAAGCATTGTAAATATCACTCTGTGAATGTAATGTTTTCATGAACAGTGTAAGAAATTATACTTAAGTAATAAGGATAGTGATAAGAGTAGATATTATACAGAGATTTAAAATAAAAATTAAGTTAATAGGTTGATTAGATTTCATTATTCTGTATATGTCTGTATATTTCATTTAGTTGTATTTTGTATCAAGTTTATTATGTTTTGTATTGCTTTTTATTTTTGTTTGTTTGTTATGTGATATCTTGTTTCAAAATAGTTTATTTGTTTTATGTACACTGTAATTTGATAATTTATTTATTTTTTTAAAAGGAAGCAGGAGAAAACATTGGTCGCACAAGATAAAATATACCTGTTTTCCCTCTTTTTCCAGGATCGCCCTTTTGTCCGGGGATACCAGGAAGACCATCTGATCCATTCAGACCGGGCAATCCAACAAGCCCTGGGGGACCTGGATGAGCCAAAGAAACATGAGTTAGGGACAATCACATTCCATGCTGTGGGTGAAAATGGACTCATACTTTGCACACCCTCTGCAAAAATGCCTCTTCACTCACCACCTTTCTGTGCAAATTTGGCATTCTACTAGTACCATGATGACGAACCTTGGCACTCCAGCTGTTCTTGGACTCCAATTCCCAGAAGCCCAAGTCCTTGGGAATCCACACGAATGGGTTTACTGTGCATATGCCAGTTGTTCTTGGATTTCAGTTCCCAGAGAAGCCCAAGTCCCTGTGAATCGTGTAGGTTCCCCAGGACTTGGGCTTCTGAGAATTGGTCCAAGAACAGCTGGAGTGCCAACGTTTGCCATCACTGCACTAGCAGTATCAGTGCTTGAAATATGTAAGTAACTGGGATGAATGACAGGACAAGGGAAAGTGTTAAGCATGCCCTACAACAGGGATTCCCAACCTAAGGCCCGTGGGCCATATCTGGCCCACAGCACTATTTAATGTGGCCCCCACCCCTCCAAGGGCATTCGAGAAACAAAATGGCTACTCCTTTGAAGTTGTTGGGACAAAATGGCCACCTCCATTGTGCAGGCAAGGCAAAGTGGCCATCCGGCCCTTGAAGCTGACTGAGAGAGCATGACCCGGCCCCCGGCTTGAAAAGGTTGGGAACCCCTGCCCTACAAGTTCTTTCTCCTGTAAGAAAGGGGTAAAGAAGAACCCATGGTGCAGGTACTGCTCTAGTCCTGCAGCTGAAACTCTGCTCATGGTCTGAGTTCAATCCCAATGGACTCTGGATTGATTCAGCCAAATGAGTACCCAGCTCGTTGGGAGGGAGGGTGAAATGCTAATTACACTGTGAACCACCCAGAGAGAGCACTAAGTATATATTGCTATTGCTCCTTCCTTTTAGAGCGAAGTCATATCACTGGGTTTCCTGTCTGACAGCCAGTAAGAAAGACACAAGCAAGCCATCCAGTCCTTCAAATTCTTACATAAAGCAGAACTTAAGTCATGTAACTTTGGGTGTTTTTATACACATTTTGTAGAGAGTGCCAGGAAATTCCTCACAGTTGCCACTCCTCATTCCTGTTTATAAGGATGAGCCAAGGGTAGATTGAGGTCTCAAGAAGAAAAGTGGAGGTTGGATTAAATCAGGAAACTACAATCATTTGATTTCTTCAATTGATCATGCTGCAGCAGTGATGACCAGGGGCGTGCTGTCTACACTAAAAGGGTGCTGGACAGGGAGGGAGGGGGCGGCGTCAACGGGGGGGGGGGGGGCTGCATGACGTCATGGATTGTAGCCGCCAGGTGACATACTTCTGGCCACCTCTGGGGGGCACCAGTCACTGGGGCGCACCGGGACTTGTCCCTATGTCCCAAATGGCCAGCACGGGCCTGGTGATGGCTAACCTTGGCACTCCAGCTGTTATTGGACTTCAATTCCCAGAAACCCAAGCCCCTGTGAATCCACACGAGTGGGTTTACTGCGCGTCCACGCAGTAAACCCATTCGTGTGGATTCACAGGGACTTGGGCTTCTGGGAATCGAAGTCCAAGAACAGTAAACCCATTCGTGTGGAGTTGTTGACTTTACAGTCTACTCCAGTGATGGCCAACCTTGGCACTCCAACTGTTCTTGGACTTCAATTCCCAGAAGCCCTGACCAACAGAAGTGCAGACTGGGGCTTCTGGGAATTGAAATCCAAGAACGCCTGGAGTGCCAAGGTTGGCCATCAAAGGACTAGAGTTTGAATCCCCACTTAGACATGGGCACTGTCCTAGATGCTACTGGGCAAAACCATCCCTTAAATATCTCACTTACTTTGAAAGCCCTATCAGGGTCACCATAAGTTCATTCCAACTTGAAAGCACGTAAGTCATGAGTAAGGCTTAGTTACAAATTCATTTGTGAGCAACCGTGGGAACCTAAAAGCAAAGGTTTATTACCTGGCAATCCTGGAGGTCCTAGAAAGAAAATGAACAAAGAGAATTGTTAAGTGTAACTTGATACTAAAGCGTATACAATTTTTCAAATAAGGACCAGAGTTTTGAACAAGCACTTCTTTGGACTCGAAGTCCCATCATGTCCTGACTGCACAGCCCCAGGGCATGTTGGGTGAAGGAACGTAGGAGCTATGATGACAAACAGATACCTTTTCCAAGCTCTGAGTGGTATTGGACTGGCTTCAGACTAAAAATCATAAAGACCTCAATGGCCCTTTACAAGCTGTGGGAGGGAGTGGGAAACTTACGCCTACTCAGGCATTGTTGGGCTATATACGTGGCTGCTGGGGAACCATGATGGAAACTGTAGTCAAAGGCTCTCCATCCTTGCTGTCTCTACAGACTTCAACCTGTTTCAAGGTTTAATTTGTCAGCTTTCAACCCATGAAAGTGATTTCTTTTCTCTGTCTATTTCAGGGGAGGAAAGAATTCCTGTCTTTGTACCAGAGCTCTACAGAAGCCACTGGAAATGTAATTCTTTGGGGAAATACCAACGCAGAAGGGCTCTCATTTCTCAATTCAACCTGCTTAAAGCTCACCTTTAAAAGAAAGTAACCCTGTTTTAACTCTCTAGCCCAAGGGTGGCCAAACTTTTTGGGCCATGGGACGGTCACATGGTTCAGCGGGCCGGTCACATGGTTCAGTGGGCCGGTCACATGGTTCAGCAGGCCAGTCACATGGTTCCTCCCACCAGAAGTAGAAGTAAAATGCAATAGGATGAGATAGATTTTTAGGCTGCCATTTGTCTGCTTAAACCAGGGGTGCCCAAACTACGGCCCATGGGTCAGATCCGGCCCCCAATGCCAATTCGTCCAGCCCATCCAGCCCATCCCTGGCCTATGTTCTCAGACCATGTTTTGGTTTTTGTGGGCGGGGGCCTTGCTGGAAAAAATATAAACTGAGGAGAATGGATCTAAGTCAACAGAGCAGGGGTATGAAAGGCTGGTCTCCCAAATTCTAATCTACACCATGGATTGCCTCTAGCAACATTTTGTTTTGCTGAAAAATGAATCCAGTATGTACAAACGTGATCCTATTATTCTCACGTTTTGACACACCACCAAAGTCCAAGCTGAAAACAATACGTAGCAGAAGGCAAGTGAAGAACATGGCACAATCAGATGACAGAGTCAACTAACTTACCAGTCAAACAGACTCCTTTTGTGCTGTTGCATAACTCAAGCATCACATGGACCTGGAACCACAAAGAATAGCTGTTATTCCCAGCAACAGATGGGATTCTGGATGCAAACAGCCACCTTTCGCCCTTCCCTCATTCTAGCATCAGGGGAGCTCTCAAGTTGTGACTCAGAGTGTTCCATGAGAAATGCGAATTAAATAAGACAGGATGCTTTTTTTTCCATCAACGCAGATTGTGGGTCCTTCTGGCTTCAAATAGCCAACACCAGGCAAAGGAACCCTTCCACCTCCAGATGTTGAGGGACTTCATCTCCCACCACCTCTGCTCACTGGCTGGGGGTCCAGGTGTTTTGGACTTCTAACACCCAGATGTCCCAGCCCTTATGATCAATGTTAAGGTGTTCCAGAGCTGACACTGAAACCATCTGGAGGACCAAAGGCTGAGAAGTCCCAACCTACATTGTCCTTCCTCAACCTGATGGCTTTGACCACCATGACCCCAGAATCCAGCCAGGTGTCCTTAGAGATGTAATCCTGACCCAGCTAGTAAGAAGAGAGCCAGCCTATCTCTTTGGCCTTCAACCCATCCAAATGTTGTGGTCAATGGGGCTCAAAGTCCCCAAGATATCAAAGGTAATCAATGGAGTTGCTTTCCTCCCTTCTGCCCCAAGAAAGAAGACCAAGATTGCCTCTGGTTGACTTTGAGAAGAGAACAGAGCATTAAGCAAGCTCTCTTCGATGATATAATGATGATTATGATGAGCTGATTGTGTTGATGAAGACCGTCAGAAATGGCTCATCTTCTGTACCATGGAGAGCCTTCCAACTTCAAGAAATGAGCTATTTATTACAACACGTTGGCTTTTAAAAAAATTAGTGTTCCCAAACCACCTCCATTTCTGTTTTCATTCCTGATGTTTTGTTCATGAAGAACAAAGTGGATTGATTGCTGGTGCTTTTCCAGGGCTTCACTCATCAGCACGTGTTTTGTCAACCGAGTACAGTGATGGTGGGCGCCCAGGAGGAGGAAGAAGCAGCGAAAATGAGGGTCCGACCTGTAATCCCATTTTGGCAAGAGAAATGATCCACAGAGGGAAAGAAACATTGCGAGAAATGTCAGTCTTACTCTCCCAAAACTTCTCTCTGTGCAAAACACCAAACTTTGCAGAAGATCCAGGTGGATGTCTTGGGCTATTGGTTGTTGTTAACTGATGCTGCCTCAACCCCAACCCAAATGAAAATGGAACGTGGAGCAGCCCCCCCTCCCCCACCTCTGAATTTAGCACACAGGTGTATCATTGCCTGGGAAGGAAGTGTGGGACACACCTGAGCCCATAAGGGAGGGATTGGTAGAAGACCCTTCTGGCCAAAAGGCCACCCAGGCCAGTCAACACAGAAGCACCAAGATAAAATATACCAAAATTCTGCAGGTCCATGGGCTCCTCACTATGGGGAGCTGCACCTGGCGGGCTTCTGTCTGTCAGGGAGCTCTTGGGAAGTCCAGGAGTCCTACGGCTGGCCACCTTGAAGTGGGCAACCCTACACGTTGCTCCAGGGAGAAACCAAATCAAGGAACCTGCCAAGTTGGGTGAACTCAGGCAGGTTGGGTGGATGGGGATGATGGGAACTGGAGCTCCTTAGGCCTGCCCTGCTCTCCCAGTGGGCTGGGTGGCAGCTCCTCTCCTCCTCCACCAAGCAGAGCAGATACTGGTTAGAGGGGACGATGGGTGTTGTAGTCAACAGAAGAGATGCCCGTTGGGGATGGCGGCTTTCCGCCTCTTCCACCCGTCCCTTCGAGGCGGCGTACAACAGGGCAGGAGGCCTCGCTCATCCTTGCCACGGATGCCTTGGGGCCGTTGATGCCCCTACTTTCTATGCTGCCTGAAGCCCTGGATGTCTCAGGACACGGGAGCTCCGCCACCTTTGGGCCACGGCTCTTGTCGGGACGGGCAGAGGGGGCACGACCTACCTACCTACCTACCGGCACCATGGAGTAGGTCATCAACATCAACATATCCTCCTGTTCGGCCCGGATGTGTCCCTTGGACATCCCGCGACGACGCTGTACCCGGCCGGAGCCGACCGGGGGCTTGCCCGACGGCAGGGGCTCCGAGGGGGCGCGGAGGGGGGCCGCCGCCTCTGGAGGAGGAGGAGGAGGAGAAAGAGGGGCCCCCGCCGCCGCCTTGGCCGCCTTGGCCGCCACCTCCTCCCGCAGCGCCTGGACGGCCGCGCTCAGCTCCCGCCAGCGGCCGAGCAGGAAGGCGCTCCCGGCCAGGCTCAGCATCGCCGCCAGCCCGACGGCCGCCAAGCCTAAGCCTAAGCCCAGCCTCGACGGGCCCGGTCCGGAGGAGGAAGACCGCATGCTTGCTGGCTCCGTCCGCACGGGCGGCTCCTCCGCGTCCGCGCTCTCTGCCGGCCCCGGGGGGAGGGGGCTGGGGGGGGGGGCTCGCCCTGTCCGACGGAGCGAGCGGGAGGCAGGGCGGGAGGTTGGGGGGGGGGAGAGAGAGAGGCGGGACGGAGGGACGGACCCACCACAGACCGAGGCACCGGGGCTCCCGAGCCAGCGACGAGAGGAGGTCCTGCCACCCACCCCCTCGCCCCGACAGCGAGGAAGAGGAGGAGGAGGAAGAGAGGGAGGGAGCGTCCCACCGCCAGCCCGTCCCGTCCAGCCTCGTTGCCTCCTCTCTTCAACCTGAGCCTTCTTGACTCCACGTCCACGGGTAGCCCAGAAGCAGCACCACGGACCTCCAGTCCAGCCAGCCACCCACCCAGCCACCCTTTGGGGCTTGCCTGAGCTGAGCTTTCCCACCCGCGTGGGTCGGGCGCAAGCGGGTCGAACTGGCCCCATAGAGAAAGCAGAGGCTGCTCTTGCAAGGCGCTGTGGGCTCTCTGAGGGGCAGGAGCCTTCCTAGCCCAGGTCAAAGAGGGTCTACCTGGGACCAAAGGGGTTCCATTGGCTTAGTGCAGACCTTGACCAGGACGGAGGGACCTTGCTTGCCCTGGATCTGCCCAGGGAAGGCTAGAACACAGGTGGGTGGGATACAACACACACACACACACACACCCTTCGTGCGCGCGCAAGGGCCCTGCCCCACTTAAAGAGGTTTATATCAAGCCTTGAGGACATTCCCGGGGTGACCTTGAGGGCGGCCACAGAGGTTCATTCTTGCCCTGCTGTCCCCAGCCCAGGGTCCGGTCAGCTGGCAGGGTTCAAACCACCTCTACCTCCAGGCATGCCTGAGGCCCATGATGACAAACCTTGGCACTCCAGGTGTTCTCGGATTTCAATTCCCAGAAGCCCATCTCTCTGTGAATCCACACGAATGGGTTTACTGTGCGAATGCAGGTGTTCTTGGACTTCAATGCCCAGAAGCCCAAGTCTCTGTGAATCCACACGAATGGGTTTACTGCACGGACATGCAGTAAACCCATTTTGTGTGGATTCACAGAAACTTGGGCTTCTGGGAATTGAAGTCCAAGAACACCTGGAGTGTCAAGGTTTGCCATCACATGTCTAAGGCAGAGATAAAGATGGGTGGACTCGAGTGTTCCATTTTGAAGCCCAACCACCTCCACCCCCCATGATTTCAGCAGGCTACCTACTCCTGAGCAAGCATAGTGAACCCAGTGGGCCTTCCTTCTCGCTCAAGGCAGCCAGGATAGCCGTGGGGGGCAGAGAAGCCTCATCGAAGCGGACATTTGGAAGCGTCGCAGGAGGTACGGCAGGTTCCCTTTTCACCATCTGTGCCGTTGCTGGGCTTTGGAAAGGCGCCCTTTATCTTTCAGCACTGAACATAAAGCTAATTGCAAGAGGTTGTGGCAGGGGGGGGGGGGGCAATGATCTCATAATTACAGCTAATTGCAAGAAGTGGTCACCATAGAACCAGCAATCTACCAGATTTCCTTGGCAACAGCCAGAGGTCTGGCCCTGCCTCAGGCACAAGGCGCCGGACTCTCCAAGAGAGTGGGAAAGTGCTTGTGACTCCAAAGCGTTGCAATGTTTCTGCTAGAGATCCGACCAGGCCTTCCAACGTCATTTCCCCAGAAGAAACAAAGATAAGAATACCTTCTGGCTCTCCTCCAGCCAGAGTGAAGGACATACTATCCAGGTGGGAGTCCTGGGGGTTTTGCTGTTGTGGTAGTTAAAGAACTTTTCCCAGTTCTGCCTTGAATTTTGCTCTGCAGTATACCAGGATTTCAGTCTGTGGTATAACATGCAAAGCATATTCGTTCCCACCTTATGTTACCAGCACCAAACAATGGACATGGAGAACAAAACATAAACGAATGTTGGTCACCGTGGAAATGAGAGGTCTGGGGAGTGACTAGAAGGGATGAAATCAGGAATGAGATCGTAAGGGAAAGGATTGGAATAGAATCAGTCCTAAACTACATACAGTAGAGAGTCAGAGAACCAATAAAGTGGTTTGCCCATTTGGGGAGAATGTCTTGTGATTCCATACCATACAAGGCATACATGGAAAGAGGAGAAGGACAAAGACCACGAGGCAGACTCAGAGGAAAGTAGAGAGAGATAACATCAAAGAAATATTACGAGAAAACTAAACATCGGTGGAGGCTTATAGAAGGGCTAGAACGGGGGTTCCCAACCTGCGGCCCATGGACCACATGTGGCCCATGGCACCATTTCATGTGGGGGGGCCCACCGCCTCCACCCCACCCAGAAGTGCCATGTGGTGGAGGAAGGGTGAAATGGCCATCCAGCCCCCCAAAGCTATTTGAGGGAGTGTGACCCAGGCCCCGACTTTAAAAGGTTGAGAACTCCTGGGCTAGAACAAGAACCTTGCATCTCCCTTGACACCAAAAAGGGGAAGTAAAGGTAAAGGTTTCCCTTACTCGAAAGCCAGTCATATCCAACTCTAGGGTTCAGTGCTCATCTCTGTTTCAAACCTGAAGAGCCAGCGCTGTCTGCTTCTGCAGACATTTCCATGGTCATGTGGCAGGCATGACTAGACACCGGAGCACACAGAATGCTGTTTACCTTCCCACCAAAGTGGTGCCTATTTATCTACTTGCAATGTCTTGCTTTTGAACTGCTAGGTTGGCAGGAGCCAGGACAAAGACGGGAGCTCATTCCATCCTGCAGTACTCAGGAATCGAACAGCTGACCTCCTGCCTTCCAGTAAGCGTCTTCTTAGCCACTTGAGCCACTGCAGTCCCCAAAAGAGGAGGCAAAGAAGAAGGAATATTACTGGATGACCAAAGCGATTTGTTTTTCATTCTGTTTTCACCTGTCTATGACTGTATTTATATGCAGTGGCTCATTGGATAAAGAAGCTCACCTTGTTAGCTGGAAGGCTGGCAAGTTGGCAGTTCGAGATCTGGGTACAGCACGGCGGAGTGAGTGCCTGTCTCTGTCCCAGCTCTTGGGGACATGAAAGGAGCCTCATTTGGGCATCCCCTGAGTGGAGTTTCTCCTGCAAAAATCCTTTCAACCAGAATAATTTCTGAGCCGAAATTATTATTATTATTAACTGCATGACATAATAAACAATAAGGATTACTTAATAACAGCAAAAAAAAATCCTGGTGGTTGATGTCTTCTCTCCTCCAGCCAGTCATCCCTTGGATGTGCTTCCAGAATGAGACTCATCAAATCAAGTGTCCAAAACAACAACAACAACACAAAGTCCATAGAAGACAGGGTGAAGAAAATTCCCAGAAGGTGGAAGATTTTTTTCCCCCCCCAAGTCACTTTTGTGGAGTTTCTTGGAACAATCAGATGCTTGTTTGTCAGAGAGAGATGAATCAAAGAGGTGACCCAGAGAACCAGATCAGGCTGGAGAAGATGATGCAAACGAATGAATCAGAAGAGAAAGAAAGGATGATGTGGGAGAGGGGGAGAAAAACTCTCACAAACCAAAACCAATAGATCAAAGCAATTGGTCAGGGATTCTGCACAAAAGCCATTGAAGTGGGTGGGATGCCCACCACTCCAAGCCACAGCCAAGATGTAAACAAAAAGGCACCCATTTTACAGGGCCCTTTGGTCTGCTTGAGAGTGCGGTAACTGTGGTTAAGACGCTGAACTTAATGACTGGAAGATTGGCAGGTCAGCCGTTCGAGACCCGAGCGCTGCACAACAGAGTGAGCTCCCGTCTCTGTCCCAGCTCATGCCACCCTAGCAGTCTGAAAGCAAGACATTGCAAGTAGATAAATGGATACCCCTTTAGCGGGAGAAGTAACTGCGTCCCATGCATTCTAGTCATGTCTGCTACATGTCCACGGAAACATCTGCAGACTCAGACAGCATTGGCTCTTTGGATGCAGGGCCATAGCCAGAGGGGGGCCGGGGGGGGCTTGGCCCACCCTGAGTTAGCAGTTTGCCCACCCTGACAAGGCATCGTTTCCCATAGGAACGCATTGAAAAGAAGCTTTGTTGCCCACCCTGAAAAAATATCCACCCACCCACATCTAGAATCCTGGCTTACCGCCCTGTTTGGATATAAACAGAGATGATCACCGAACCCTAGATGTCGGATACCCCTGGCTTTCAAGCAAGGGTGACCTTGACCTTGACCTAGTCAAAATATGGCTTGCAAATAAATAAATAAATAAATCTTCCTTGGGCCAAGGGGGAAAGGGGTCAAGACTCCTTCTGGCCTTTCATAATTTCCCTTTTCTCCCTGCCTGCCTTGGCCTGGGACCTCCGGGTGCCTTTTTTTCACAAAGGGGCTTTCGAGCAAGGCAGGGAGACCTTTCTCTAGCTCCTGTGGCACAAGCAAGGCGAGAGCGCCTCCTCTTCCATGGACGCCTTTATGTGACAATAAAAGGACAGCAAATGATAAGGCCAAGAGCAGAAGAACAGGATTTATAAATGAGATTAAGACCAACAGGTCAGAGAGGTTTTAAAAAAAAATTCACAGCAAAGCAGAAATCTCTTCGTCTTGGTGTTGAAACTGGTCTTCTCTGACCTGGGAAAGGAATCAGGGACTGGTTGGGTTGAGGATTTTTGAGGAAATACAGACAGGGATTGGCAGGCAAAGCCAGGGAAAGGTCTTGCCTGGAGAGCAGCTATGGACGCTGCCGGTCAGAGTTGTCTGTACTGGACTGCTGTATGTGGGCATCAACCCTCTGGCCCAGGAAGGGGGGCTTCCTAAATCAAAATGCCCAACATACGCCATTAGGGAGAGGGGGGGCTTTGACATCTGCCCTTTCCCCCCCCCCCGAGACTTTAGCCCTTGGCAAAAGGCAAATGCAGTGGCTAAGACGCTGACTGGAAGGTTGGCAGGTCAGCAGTTCGATTCCCAAGTACTGCAGGATGGAGTGAGATCCCATCTCTGACCCAGTTCCTGCCAGTTCAAAAGCAAGACATTGCAAGTCAATAAACAGGGACCACTTCAGTGGGACTAAAACAGCATTCCGTGTGCTCCGGTGTCTAGTCATGCCTGCAACATGACCACGGAAACGTCTGCAGAAGCAGACAGCTCTTCGGCTTTGAAACAGAGATGAGCACTGAACCCTAGAGTTGGATAGGACTGGCTTTCGAGCAAGAGAAACCTTTACTAAACGTCTCTCGATTGCTGCTCAACAACTTTGCAAAGGGAGGAAAGTCCAATAATTATAAAAAATTTAAAGTAAATAAACAAGGTGTTTTTCTCGTCCTTGAGTCCCATCCAAAATGTTTTGTCCAAGACAGGCAACTCACTTTTTCTAGCTGGGCAACAGATCTTAATTACCAGGCTTGATCATTTATACAAAGCGTCTCTTTATTTTCCATCCCAAAGAGGAATGTTTTTTTCTTGACAACTTATTTCCAAGGCTGTCAATTGGGCTTTTCAACAGAAATATCTACTGTTTTAGAGAGAGAGAGAAAACCCAAAGACAGCCATGGAATCCGTACATGTTTTTAAACAGACATAGCAAAAATCCTATTTGGTCTCTAGAAAGTACCATTGATGATAGTCATCACTACTTTTTGTTGTTCAGTCGCACAGTCGATTCCGACTCTTTGCAACCCCGTGGACCGTTGTCCTCCAGGCACCTCTATCCTCCACCATCCTCCTCCGCCCGCCCAGCTGGGTGTCCGCTGCGTCCACAATGCCATTCAGCCATCTCATCCTTGGTCGTCCCCTTTTCCTTTTGCCCTCCACCTTCCCCAGCATCGAGGCCTTCTCAAGTGAATCCTCCCTTCTCATTTGATGTCCAAAGAACTTCATCTTCATCTTTGTTATTTGACCTTCTAAGGAGCACTCAGGGCTAATCTCTTCTAATATTGACCTATTTGTTCTCTTTGCCGTCCAAGGGACTCTCAAAACTCTCCTCCAGCACCACATCTCAAAGGCATCTCTCTTCTGCGCTCAGGTTTCCTAATGGTCCAACTCTCACACCCAAACATTACCACTGGGAATACCATTGCTTTGACTATGCGAATTTTTGTTTTCAAGGTGATGTCTCTGCTTTTCACTATGTTCCCCAGGTTTCTCATTGCTTGTCTCCCAAGAATCAGTTGCCTTTTTATTTCATGGCTGCAATCCCCATCTGCAGAGATCTTGGATCCTAAGAAAGTAAAACCTGCCACTGCTTCTGCTTCTTCCCCATCTGTTTTCCAGGGACTGATATGGCCTGTTGCCATTATCTTGGTTTTCTTGATGTTGAGTCTCAAGCCAGCTTTTGCACTCTCCTCCTTCAGCCCAATCAAGAGGTTCTTTAGGTCTTCCTCACTTTCTGCCATTAGGGTGGTATCGTCTGCACATCTCAAATTATTGATGTTTCTCCCAGCAATTTTGATCCCATATTGTGATTCCTCCATCCCTGCATTGCGCATTATGTGCTCTGTGTATAAGTTGAATAAGCAGGGTGACGAAATGCAGCCTTGTCCTTTTCCTATTCCAAACCACTCCGTCATTCCATACTCTGTCCTAGCTGTTGCTTCTTGATTCATGTACAGATTTCTCATGAGACATATGAGGTGTTCTGGTATTCCCATTTCTTTAAGTACTTGCCACATTTTGTTGTGGTCCACACAGCCAAAGGCCTTGGTGTAGTCAATGAAGCAGAAGTAAGCTTGTTTCTGGTATTCCTTTGTTTTCTCCATGATCCAACGTATGTTGGCAATGTGGTCTCTGGTCCCCCTGCCTCTTCTGAACCCAGCCTGCACCTCTGGCAGTTCTCTCTCCACGTGCTGCTGAAGTCTATTCTGTATTATCTTGAGCATCACTTTGCTAGCTTGTGGGATGAGCGCAATTTGAACATTCTTTGGCATTGCCCTTTTTTGGGATTGGGACGTATACTGATCTTTTCCAATCCTGTGGCCACTGTTTCGTTTTCCAAATCTGCTGGCATATAACATGTAGTGGCTTGATTCCATCATCTTTTAGGGCTTTGAAGAATTCAACTGGGATACAATCATCTCCACTGGCTTTGTTTTTTGCCGTGCTTTTTAGTGCCTTTCTGACTTCACTCTCTAGGATGTCTGGTTCAAGTTCAATTTCCCCCTCATTGTTATTATCCGGGGTGTTTAGGTCTTTTTTGTAAAGTTCCTCTGTGTACTCTTTCCATCTTTTCTTTATCTCTTCTGCATCCGCTAACTCTTTGCCATCTTTGTCTTTTATCGTGGTCATTTTTGCTTTAAACGTTCCCTTGACTTCCCCAATTTTTTTAAAGAGATCTCTAGTCCTGCCTCTTGTGTTGTTTTCCTCTATTTCTTTGCACTGTTCATTTAGATAGCTTTCCTTATCTCTCCTTGCTTTTCTTTGAAATTCTTTATTTAAGTGATTGTATTTTTTCCGTTCTCCTTTGCCTTTTGCGTTCCTTCTTTCCTCTGCTATTTTAAGAGCCTCATCCGACAACCACTTTGCTTTCTTGCACTTCTTTTCTTTTGGTATAGTTTTCCTTGCTGCCTCCTGCATAATGTCTCTCATCTCTGTCCATAATTCTTCTGGTACTCTATCTATCTGGTCCAGACCATTGAATCTGTTCCTCCCCTCCACCGTGTATTCCTTGGGTATGTTGTCTAGATCATATCTGTCCGGCCTATTAGTTTTCCCTATTTTCTTCAGTCTGAGCCTGAATTTTGTGTTCAGTAGATTGTGATCTGAGCCATTGTCCGCTCCAGGTCTTGTTTTTGCTGACTGTATGGAGGTTCTCCATCTTTGGCTGCAGAGTATGTAGTCAATTTGGTTTCGATGTTGGCCATCTGGTGATGTCCATGTGTAGAGTCTCCTCTTGTGTTGCTGGGAAAGGGTGTTTGCTATGACTAGTGTGTTATCTTGGCAGAACTCTATCAGTCTTTGCCCTGCTACGTTTTGTGTTCCCAGAACAAACTTGCCTGTTATTCCGTCCACTTTTTGATTTCCTACTTTTGCATTCCAGTCTCCTAAGATAATGTGGACATCGTTTCTTGGTGTCTGTTCTATAAGATGTTGTAGGTCCTCATAGAACTGGTCTTCTGTGGCTTCATCTGCCCTAGTAGTTGGTGCATATATTTGGATTACAGTGATATTAAATGGTTTGCCTTGGATTCTGACTGACATCATTCTATCATTTTTGAGATTGTATCCCATTACTGCTTTTCTCACTCTTTTATTTACTATTATGGCCACTCAGTTTCTTCTGAGGTTTTCTTGTCCACAGTAGTAGATATGATGGTTTCCAGAGCTGAATTTGCCCATACCTGTCCATTTTAGCTCACTGATTCCCAAGATGTCAATACTTATTCTTTCCTTTTTTTACCACTTCCAGCTTTCCTTGGTTCATACATCTTACATTCCATGTCCCTATGCAATATTGTTCCTTACAACACTGTATTTCTCCTCCCCCTTTCCTGCCCATCCCTTTCTGTCCATCTAATGTGCTGAGCATCCTTCCTGTTTCCTCTGATTTGTCCCTCTGTTTTGCCTTTCCTTTGGTCAATAGGGTTCTCTTGGCAAACTCCCTGGCATGCTTTGCCGGTTTCTACGCCATTTTCCCCCCATCATACATATTATCACAGTTTAAAACAAGGTAACATCTTGCATATTATCACAGTTTAGAACACAGTATCAGTTTAGAACTAATGTCAGTCAGTTCTAAACTGACACAGTGACACAGTCACTATGTCAGTTGCTATAAGTCATCTATGTTAAGTCAACTATATTATTTCAGTTTGGTTACTGATCCCTTGCATGCATGCAGCAGCTCTTGCCTCCCTTTGGCCGTGTGGAGTTGGTCAAAGGCGCCAACTCGGGCCTCACTGTGATGGTGGTGGTTGAGGGTCTCCTGCATCTGCAGTTGGCTGCAGTGGCAGCGCGGCCCTTCTTCTTTGCCCTCCAGGGCGTTGCTACTCTAGGAGGACTCCCCCGGGCCTCTGGATGGTAACTGGGCAGTTGAGGCCTGTGTCTTTCTCTGCCTTTTTCTTCCCTGGACCCAGGATGTATTTAAACTCCCCATCCTGTTTTCCAGATTCCTGCTGTCCAGTATGAGTTGACAAATGGCTAGAAGAATTTCAGGGAGGCTTAAACCGGGGATGGCCAAACTTTTCGGACTGTGGGCCAGTCACGTGGTTCAGCAGGCTGGTCACGTGGTTCCTCCCACCGGAAGCAGAAGTAAGACGCACCTTGCAATATGTTTTGCAACAGGATGGTTAAACCAGGGGTGCCCAAACTATGGCCTGTGGGACGGATCTGACCCCCAACACCAATTCATCCGGCCCACACCACCTTCATCACTCCTGGAAGTGGAAGTAAAATGGAAGGGCAGGATTATAGGCACTCCTTCTCTTAGCTCTTCCAGCTGCTCCCCTGAATGAATCTACCCTGCAGAAATCCATCAGTTTGAATCCACTCCATGATTTGCCATGATACCATCCAATGAATCCTATGAATCCTGGATTTATAGATTGGAGAGATAAGTAGACAGACAGAGAGATGCTCTCTTCTTTCTCTGCCTTTCTGTTGCACTCACCAATGTGTTTGCAAGTATACTATATGTAAATGCCTACTATGCCTTTATATTAAAGGTATTACAGGTGCCAATTGACCGTGGACAGGAGAATAACCCCATTGGACAATTTAAGGCAGGGGTTCCGAGCCTAAGGCCTGCAGGCCATATCCGGCCCATGGCACCATTTCATGTGCCCCGCTCCACCCCTCCAAGGGCATTTGAGAAACAAAATGGTAGCCCCCTTTGAAGCTATTGGCACAAAATGGCTGCCCCCATCGTGCATGCAGGGCAAAATGGCGATCCGGCCCTCGAAGCTGACTGAGAGAGTGTGACCTGGCCCCTGGCTTGAAAAGGTTGGGAAGCCCTGATTTAAGGGGAACTCATGAGAGACACTAGCCAGTTATGTTTCTATTTGGCTAAGAAGAATGTCTGTTGCTGGAAATGAAACAATGTCCTCACTATTTAAGAATAGCTAGTCAAATATGGGACTGTGGTGGCTTAGTGGTTAAGATGCTGAACCTGATGACTGGAAGGTTAGCAGGTCAGCAGTTCGAGACCTGAGTGCTGTACAATGGAGTGAACTCCCATCATCTGTCCCAGCTCCTGCCAACCTAGCTGTTCAAAAGCAAGACATTGCAAGTAGATAAATAGGTACCACTTTGGTAGAAAAGGTAAACAGTGTTCCATGCACTCTGGTGTCTAGTTATGCATACCACATGTCAACAGAAACGTCTGCAGACTCAGACAGCACTGGCTCTTTGGCTGTAAACAGAGATGAGCACCACACCCTAGAGTTAGATACGACTGACTTTCAAGCAAGGGCGACCTTGACCTAGTCAAAATATGGATTGCAAATAAATAAATAAATCTTCCTTGGGCCAAGGGAAATGGGATCCAAACTCATTCCAGCTTTCCATAATTAGGTATATTTTCTTCTTTGCTCGCCCGTCTGCCTTGGCGTGGGGCCTGGAGCCTTTTAACAATGTCTGACTTAACCCAAGGGGGGCTGAAAATGGAAATGAATAAAATGGAAAACCAGAGGAAAGGAAATTGGACTTGACTCGTTTGTTTCTAGTGGAAAGTGTTTGGTTTGTCCCAGGATCAAACTCTCACATAAACCTGGGTTTCCAAATCCATTTCGACAAACACAAGGCTGAGGAACCAGCCGAGACATTAATTTTTCAGCTCGACAAACTAGGGGGTAGCAACCCAATTCTGCCAGCCACCCCCTGGTTCTGCTGAAACCTTAGTAGGTGGGTGGTCGAACAGACGTGCCGAAGTGTCAGAACCATCGCCTGTTCCATTGGACTTCTGTGGGATTCCTCGCAGCCCAAATCAGCCTCCTGAACCTGGCCCAACGCAAATGAATCTGAGGACAAGTAAGCCATTGTGCAGGGATGGGTAAACTTTGCAGGCAAGTCTGGCCAGGAGGCCTGTCCAAATAAAAGGGGGGGATCTGAATTCTGCACCAGAAGATCACAGCCGTCTATCGAAATGTCCTGGAGATTGTCAAGGAACCATCACTCTCAAGAACGTTGGCCAACACGCAAGGGGCCGACGTTGGCCCTTGGAAGCCCGGCAGAGAAGATATTGGTTTCTTAAGTGACACTAATTCTCAAAGGGAGCATGAGACCAGGATGAGAGTTTGGCATTCCGAGTGGATCTAGTTCTTTGCTTGGTGATGGGCTGAAAAGTTGCCCTCTCCTCCTCTCCCCTGCCCCCTTGCTGGAGCAGAGCAGGTGAGGAGATTGCTTCTGCTTGGACCATCCTGACCACTGGTCATCCTGTTGCCATGACTTCCCAGGTGGGTTTGATCGATGGATCCAGTTCAGAAATGGAAAGGATTTCCTCCCCTCCAGTTGGCTGGAAAACCCTGGTGCTCAAGGGTTGAAAGTGTGGCCGGTCCCAAAAGAGGAAGAGAACTTCTGCAAGTGGAAATGTCTGCTAAAGTGGCCTGCTAAGCCGGCTCCGTCTAGAGACGTGCAGCAAAGCGCATGGATCATTCTGGAGAACTTGACTCTTTCTGTGGGTGAGTAGGCATGGATAAATGTGCGCTCAAATGGTCCCCTTGACTTAGGTCGCCCTTGCTCGAAAGCCAGTTGTATCCGACTCTAGGGTTCAGTGCTCATCTCTGTTTATAGCCAAAGAGCCAGCGCTGTCTGCATTTGCAGACGTTTCCATGGACATGTGGCAGGCATAACTAGATGCCAGCGTGCACGGAACACTGTTTACCTTCCCACCGAAGTGGTCCCTATTTCTCTACATGCAATTTCTTGCTTTTCAACTGCTAGGGTGGCAGCCAGGAGTTAGGACAGAGACAGGAATTAAACTCTGACCTTCAAGTTGTCGAGTTCAGCTTCTTAACCACTTGAGCTACAGTAGTCCCTCCCCTTGATTTACCACATCCAAATTTGACCGCACCAGGCAATGCATGGTAAAAAGGTGTTGTACAAGGGTCATCCTCTGAATTACACCAAGACTCACCACATTAGGTAAAGATACCTGATAGAGATACCACCTATCAGGAGACATGTGGCAAAATGAATGGTGCAGTGGCTGTCCCACACTTTGCGCTACAAAGAAGTCTCCCACATCTCAGCCATGGCAAATCATGAAAAATTAGTGAGGTGATCTCCTAGTGCCCATGTAACTTAATATAAGAACAGCCTTGCTGGAACAGGCCACAGGAGCCCATGATCCAGTTCAGCCTTCTGTCTCACACAGTGGCTCACCATTTCCTTCAGGGTATTCTTCCCAAGCAGATGCCTTCACCTGCTTAGGATTCCCTGGAAATGGCATTTATTGAGAGATGTCCTGCCTATCTCTCCAACCCGGAGGTTGTCCTTAAGTATCCATAGTTATAGCCATGGATACCCTTGTCCTCCATGAACTTGTCTAATCCTTTCTTAAAGCTGTCAAGACTGACAGCTGTCACCACTTCTTCTGGCAGGGAGTTCCATAGACCAGGGATCCTCTGGGTGAAAAAGTACTTTCTCTTATTTGTTTGAGAACTAGCACCCAAAAGTTTCATGGAGTGTCCCCTAGTTCTAGTGTTATGCGATAGGGAAAACAGTTTTTCCTTATCTACTTTGTCCACACCGTGCATGATTTTATAAACTTCCATCAGGTCACCTCTTAGACGCCATCGTTCAACTTTGGCCATAGTAATCATGATTAGACTTATATGCTAGCCCATCATATTTGGCATGCTCTCTGGGCAGTTCAAAAGGTAATTAGCATTTCCCCTCAACGAGCTGGAAAGTCATTTTCCCGTTCTTGGAAAGATAGATAGCTGAGTCAACCTGGTGCCCTTTGGGATCAAACTCATATCCTGAGTAGAGTTTTTTGACTGCAACCACTGCACCACTGGAGGCTCTTAACTTTATTTGCACACCCCTCTTCTGTGTACCTCCAGCCAACCTAGCAGTTTGAAAGCAAGAAATTGCGAGTAGATAAATAGGCACCACTTCGGTGGGAAGGTAAACAGCGCTCTGGGCGCTCCAGTGTCTAGTCATGCCTGCCACATGACCATGGAAACGTCTGCAGAATCAGACAGTGCTGGCTCTTCGGCTATGAAACTGAGATGAGCACTGAACCCTAGAGTCAGATACAACTGGCTTTCGAGCATTACCTTCAGTGTACAATGTGGACCAGGGCAATGGGGCAATATAAATACTTAAGTACCTTATCATCAATAATCTCTTTCTTTAAAACACTGATGCATCATTGAAACAAAAATGCACATATTATTATTTTTAAATAAAAAAACCTCTCATCATTGATTATGTAATTATTGCCTTTTTCCCCTCCCAAGCGGTATGAATTTCCCTTCTAAGTACATTAAAGCTGCAGAAGGAAACTAAGTTCTTTGTACAAAAATCTGCATTTTTGACACACTGGAATCCTGCTGGAATATATCAAAGAGCCAAGTCTGGTATGAGTTTCTGTTGAGTTTCTGTCATCATCATCGTCATCATCACCCTGAGTGCTTACACTCCAACTGGTTGAAGGACTTCATCCTTGGCTGAGAAACTGGGCAGAGTGAGTTTGGCAGATGGAGACCATGGGTCTCCATCTATAATTATGGATACTTAAGGACATCCTCCGGGTTGGAGAGAGAGGCAGGATTGGGTTGTGTGAGGAACTTTCCTCCTTCAGTCCATTCTTGGCCATCATAGAGTGTGCTGCTTCTTCTTCCGTATCTGAATCCAAATATTGTCGATCCTCATGGCGATCAGCCATGAAGACTGTCCTGAGAATATAATGCAGTGGCCCTTCCTCTTCCTTCTGCATTACAGCCTGACACCCATAGTACCACAGATCCAGTTCACTTTCTGGTCCTGTACCCTTTTGGCATGCAAAGTCCTCCTCAGCCCCAGGAAAGGATGGATGAAGCTGCTGCCCTCCATCAAGATGGATCCAAGTGGGACCTTTTAATCCCCTTGGGGACCATGACCCTTCCTTCCCTGTGGACTTCACCACCCAAGGCTGTTAGTCCTCAGGATGGGCAGGTTAGTTCACTGCTGCCAGACAATCGGTGTTGAGTCACTGGCAGTAGGGTCTACTCTATTACCATAGCAGGATAACCTGGCCAGATTTACAGATTTCAAACCAACTCCATCAATGGGATTTTCTACTTCTAAGCATTCCAGAGATGGTTGTTGCATAGCCCCACTCCTCTTCTTGCATCACTTCTCTGGGCTCCATCTAGTAAAGATCACACACCACTTTCCGATTCTTGAAGAGGACAAAAGGACTCCAATCGCAGGCTGAGTTTTCTTGAAAAGCTAATCTGCAAACCGTAGTTACAGATTTATCAAGACTGTAATCCTTTTGGATGGGCCTTGAATTAAACTCAATGTTTTTCTTCTTCTCCGGTGTGATGCTCTCTTGTCCATTAAGTGGAGGCTCTTCATGTTTCTTGAACTGCTGCCAAGGCATGGAAGAAGCCAGGGGTGCACAAACTATGGCCCGTGGGTCAGATCCAGCCCCTGATGCCAATTCATCCGGCCCATGCCATGCTCATCACTCCCGGAAGCGGAAGTAAAACACACCCGTATGGACATGTTTTACTTCCACTTCCAGGAGCGACGAGGGTGGTGTGGGCCGGATGAATTGGTGTCGGGGGTCAGATCCGTCCCACAGGCCATAGTTTGGGCACTCCTGGTTTAAGCAGAGAAAATGGCAGCCTAAAATCTATCTCATCCTGTTGCAAAACAGATTGCAAGGTGTGTTTTACTTCTGCTTCTGGTGGGAGGAAACACGTGGCCGGCCCATGGCCCAAAAAGTTTGGGCATCTCTGCTCTAAGACATGAAAAAGGTGCTGGAGTCAAATGCAGGGGGGAACCAAGATCCCTTCCATTCATCTGGAAAAGGAGTCCAATTCTCAGACAATCAGCATGTCATTATAAGTAGAGCTCCATCAAGAACTTAAAGACTCTCCATCCTGGAGCAAGATTTCTCAGTTTACACATTACCCAAAAAGTGGTCATCAGAAGGTGAGGCCAGGCTTCATTTACCTGTCTGATTCTTCAGGCTTGTAGCTTAGAAGAGATGGTGTGGGTGTTCCCATTTCATCTCCACGTAGACCCTAAGGCAGTGATGGCCAACCCTGGTACTCCAGGTGTTCTTGGGCTTCAATTCCCAAAAGCCCATGTCAGTACACCTACTGATCAGGTCTTCTGGGAATTGAAGTCCAAGAACACCGAGTTTGGGGACCCCTGCTCTATAATGACACATTGCTTAGCTGTAACTGTTCTTCTTCATGGTCCCCTGTGAGCTCATATGAATGGGTTTAAAATGTGTGCGTGTAGTAAATCCATTCATATGGGTTCACAGAGTCCACAAAGAAGAACTTGATGGAGGTGAGGAGCTGATCTAGACCATAGGTCCTCAAATTGGGCTCTCCAGATGTTCTTGGACCTCAATTCCCAGAAGCCCTGATCAGCAGGTGTACTGACATGGGCTTCTGGGAATTGAAGCCCAAGAACACCTGGAGTGCCAAGGTTGGCCATCACTGTCCTAAAGAGTATCACAGGATCTCTGCAAAAATGAGCAGTAGAGCTGTAGTTCTCAACTCACCCCGACATTGCTTCTGGACTAAGAACTTCATTGAAACCCCTCTGCCTTTGAGCAGAGAGGACCAGCGATCCAGGAGAAATCTGCCAGCTATATCTACTTGGTCACTAGTTGCCTAAACCCAGGATGGCTTCTGTCACCCGATGAGGATAATCTGGCTCTCTTTACCACCCTAAGACTTCTCAGTGGGAACTTGAACCAGGGTCTCTCAAAGCGACTGACTATACACTGAACCTGGATGACCATCCTTTCAATTACCAGGAAGCCAGGACTTTCTTGATGGTATGCAAGAGCAAAACCAAATTAGAAGATGGAGGAAGGAGCTCAATGGGCAAGGCATAAACATTAAAGGAGGAGATGGCTGGGCACTTGACCTCTCCTATGTCATTTGGAGGACCCTGAATACAGGTAGGCTTGAGGGTTGGAGTAAGACAAACATGCTCAAGTGGGGGCTGCTGGTGGACAACAATATGCTTATGAGAATGTGGAGAGAGACAAAATCTAGTTCATTTACTGGTCTGCCCATTACTGCCATTAATGTGCACCAATTGGGGACTTGAGTTTGGCCAACGACAAAGCCAAGAAAGTGGCTTCATTTTGGCAGTCCAGGGTTTGATAGGGACAATGAAGAAGAAGAACCCGGAAGCCAACCAGCCTCAAGAGTGTTGAGAAAACAGAAACCAACTCTCAGCATTGCGGAGTCCTTCTTTCTATGACCTTTGCCTTCAGAAACATCTGGAAGAGTTTTGAAGTGTGGCTAGAACACAGGTTCTTTATGCCACCTACGCAGACTCAAGCAACGAATATCTCCTACAAGGATATGTCTCCTTTTGCATTTTTCAAAGTCCCATTTCTTGTTTCATCCGCCCACTGGGGTGAGAATTCAGACAATTCAGAGGCTCTTCTGATATCAGGTCTCAAGAGCGGTGATGTGTGTGTGGGGAGCGGGGGGGGGGGATGTGGGCCTGATGGTGTTTAGCCTTTGCTCTGAACCCAGGAAGACTCAGGTCTTCCATGTCCCAGAAGCCATGCTTGGGAAAACTGGCCTTCCAGGAGACAGGGTGAAAGAAATGGAGCAGGAGAGAGTATGGCTTATTCATTTTGAGAGGATTGGCTCCAAGCTCACATTCTTAGCAGCTTTGCCAGGAAGGTTGGATAAAGGCAAGGGGTGGACAGAGGTTTCTCCATGCATGCCAGCTGCCCTAGGAAGAGGCAGGAGATGGGCTTCAAAAAGGCCAACAGTCTTGGATGCAAAAGGGAGGTTTGGTGGCCAGGAGGGCATTCAAAGGAGCTCCAAGAGACATCAATCCTTTCAGCCCTAATCCCCAGCATGAACGTAGTACGGCTTGGACCTGAAACCAAAATGGTCGTACAGCCAGAGTGGACAGCATTGACTGAGTTACAAAAGGCAGGCATTATATATTGCTACCAGCCTGGTTTCTGTTGGCCATGGCCCAATGAAGCATCGTCACACCCCAAAAATCTGGGAAAGGTTGAGAACTGCTTCAGTAGGTGTTGAATCTGGCGCTTGAAGAAATATTCTGACCAGCAGGATAGGGTCAAACACAAGTGATTTATTATTCAGCTCATAATACCGGACTGGGGAACATGTACAAGGTGGCTGGCTTAGATACAGTGAGAATGGCAGTTACACAGGTTGATACATTTCAGCGGGCTTCCGGGGAAGTTTGTACTGACGAATCAGCTAATTCGACAGACCTTTGAAAACGGCGCCTTTGCAAAAGGTGCGCGATTCCGCCATAGACAATATGGCGCTCATAGCGGTTATAACAAATAACGCTTGGACGCAACAGTAGGGCAACTTCTGTTGCGTAGAAGGCTTTTACGCATGCGTAAAAAGCAACCTGCACAGAACCATTCTGCGCAGGTCCCGGATTTTCTGGACCCGCGGTTGACAGCTATGAATAGAGGAGCAAATGAGAATGGTGTGAAACTATGGGCACACTTGAAGTTTCAACGCAGGTCACTTTAACCTCCATCTCACTCAGCAAGTAAGAAGGCGGGTTTCAAGTAAGACGTGAGAAGACAATCACCAACAAGTGGAAGAGCCGCGCGTGCATATGGTGGAGAGGATAATTGTTTTGCCCAGATGAACGTAAACACTTAAAGGCTGAACATCCAGGAGGATTAGGTGGACTGCGGGGGCGGATGGAGGGGGGGGAGTCATATGAAGGGGGCCTCAAACAATCCTCCAACCGTTCATTGGAAGGGGAAGCAGGTGGGTTTCATGGTGCTCGGCTGAGATCTTCAAGGGATGCTCCTTGTTTTTCCACTCGTTGCCCACACAATAGGAAGAAGAAAATTGCTTCTGCAGGGTCTTTTTCTTTTCGTAGTTCAGTTTCTTTTCATTCCTGTGCTGTATCCTATGCCGAATATTGGCGATCCTCATGGCGATCGGCCATGAAGACTGTCCTGTGAATATAATGGCGTAGCCTTTCAGCTGCCTTCCGCATCGTAGCGTGACACCCATAGCACCACAGATCCAGTTCCATTGAGTCACTTTCTGGTCCTGAGCCCTTTTGGCACACAGAGTCCTCATCGTCATCTCCTGGCCAGGATGGATTTTTTTTTTAATTTCATAGTCATATTTATATAGGCCGCCCACTCAGGTAGAACCCGACTCAGGGCGGCATGAAGTTGTTTCCCTCCACCAAGTTGGAGTCAAGTGGGATTTAATCCACTTGGGGACCAACACCCTTCCATGTGGACTTCACTCAGGCTGCTAGTGCTCAGGGTTGTCATATTAGTTACCTGCCACCTGACAGTCTGCATTGAGTCACTGGCAGTAGGGTCTACTCTATTACCATAGTAGGACAGCCTGGCCAGACTGTAATATTTGGTAAAGGTAAAGGTCACCCTTGCTTGAAAGCCAGTCATATCCGACTCTAGGGTTCAGTGCTCATCTCTGTTTCATAGCCAAAGAGCCAGCACTGTCCGCTTCTGCAGATGTTTCCATGGTCATATGGCAGGCATGACTGAAGCACACTGAACGCTGTTCATCTGAGAATGGGAATCCAGGTGTCTAATGCAGCATCACTCCAGCAGTCAGCTATACATCAGTGATGGAGAACTTTGGTACTCCAGCTGTTCTTGGAGTTCAATTCCCAGGAGCCCAAGTCCCTGTGAATCCACATGAATGGGTTTACTGAAGAGTAAACCCATTTGTCTGCACAGTAAACCCATTCGTGTGGATTCACAAGGGCTTGGGCTTCTGGGAATTGAATTTCAAGAACAGCTGAGGTGCCAAGGTTCACCATTACTGCTATAGACAGTGCCTGTAGATTATTCTTACCAGCAACAAGGAGTGGATCCCACCCCAAAATAGCCTTGCAAGTGCTCGTATTGTCTCTTCTGAACTGTTAACTCAGATGGTGTCCCTTACTGCAAAATGTCAACAGTTACAGGTACTGTACTTTACTTGCAACTGGTCACTTCCAAATTTTGAGAACTCAAACGGCCTGAGGGATACCCAAGTGTGATACAGTAATATAGCTGTACAGACAAATAGGTTTTCCACTGTGATGTGAACGCGAACCTCAAAGAAAGCCTTGTGTGCAAAAGAAAGACTCTCTCCTTCCTGTTGTATCAAACATTTAACATCTTTCCACCACAAAGAAGATCTATTGCAGATTTAGACCTGCCTCGTTTCTGAATGGCATTTTTTTTTAAAAAAATGGGTGTTGTTAATTCAGCAGAAAATCTATGGAGGCTGAAGAATTTGTCATGATCAGCCCCAAGCGTTGTCATGCACAAGAGCCCCAGTGATTCTAGGTTTATGAAGCAAAGTTCCTGGGATTCTTCAGCATGAAAGGATCCTTTAGTAAATTTTCTTTTTCTGGAAATAAATTAATTAATCCAAAACCACCACCACAACAAGTTTGTACTTTGTCTAACCACTTGTGGGTTGACCTCATGAGATGCCTTCAGAGCAGTGGTGGGCTGGCCCATTGGGCTACTGTACTGTACTGAATATCACATAAACCAGTTTAAGAGCATCTGGTTACCATAGCTGTCAAGTATCCCTTATTGGCTGGGAAAACCCCTTATTTTACCCGCTTTCCCGCTGTCATCCCTTATTAATTAGACTACAATGCCTATTGCCGCCATTGGAGGGCAGCACAGGATAAGCATAGCTGTCAAGTATCCCTTATTGGCCGGGAAAACCCCTTATTTTACCCTCTTTCCCGCCGTCATCCCTTATTAATTAGACTGCAATGCCCTATTGCCGCCATTGGAGGGCAGCACAGGATAAGCATAGCTGTCAAGTATCCCTTATTGGCCGGGAAAACCCCTTATTTTACCCTCTTTCCCGCCGTCATCCCTTATTAATTAGACTGCAATGCCCTATTGCCGCCATTGGAGGGCAGCACAGGCTAGCTGTCAAGTATCCCTTATTTGCCGGGAAAATTCCCTTATTTCCAAATCCAAAACTTGACAGGTATGCTAGTTACCCTCCATCTTATTCTTCCTTGCAATCCCCTCCTCCTTCCAGAAGGTTGGTTTCTTTTCAGTTAGATTCTCTCTCTCTCTCTCCTTTGTCCCTTTATTGCTGGTTGAAGTACATTCTGATATAGAAGTTAAATAACAAAATCCTCTTTTCAGTTTCTTTTCATAATTTTTATTGATTTTCAAAGTAAAATACAAAATAACATACAAATAACACAACAAATTATGAAAATTGCAAGAAAATATATACAATACAAAACACAATTACATTACAATACAATTAAAAACATTTTCATCCTTAAAAATCAATATAGCAAAAATAATTCTTATCCTATAAATACAGTCTCTTTATCCAAATATCTATCTGGTTCTAAACTTATTAATGATTTATATATATAATAGATATAGATATATATGCGCATTCTCATTATTTGCTTATTATTTTCTATCAATACCACTAGTATAACGAGAATAAAAAAATACTATAAAATTAAGAAAAAAGAGAAAGAGACAAAAGAGGGGGGGGAAGAATTCGTAATATACACCCCTGTGATACAGTCTATACATTGCCCTGGAGGTTACGGTGTGCCACAGTAATTTCTTACTACAGTAATACCTCATACAACGTCCACTTCATACAACGTTGGATCCATACAATGTCCCCCAATTCTTGGAAAAAAGTTGCCTCATACACTGTCACCGAACGTTTTTTACATTAGAAGTACAGTGTTTTTTGTTGTTGTTCAGTCGCACAGTCGATTCCGACCCTTTGCGACCCTATAGGACCCTTTGGCCCTCACCCAGCTGTTTGTCGGGTGGGGAGGCCTGCAGTGAAGACGCCGACCATTGCCCGATGCCGGGGCTTGGAGACCCCATGGAGCTTGACTGGCAGCCGGCCGGAGGAGGCAGGGAAGAAAGAACTTGCCGCACCGTGGGACCTCCAAGCCCCGGCGTTGGTGGGGTCTGTTGGAGGCGGGGAGCCATTTCTGAGGCCATGGAGAGGTGAGCCCCAGGTGTGGCGAGTTCTTTCTTTCCCTGCCTCCTCCGGCCGGCTGCTGGTCGAGCTCCGTGGGGCCTCCAAGCCCCGGCATCGGTGGGGTCCGTTGGAGGCGGGGAAGAAAGAACTCACCGCACCTGGGGCTCACCTCTCCGCGGCCCCAAAAAGTGGCTCCCCGCCTCCGGAGATGTAAACCACATTGAGTCTCCCATTGGGCAGAGAACTGCGGTACAGTATATAAATTATTATTATTATTATTATTATTATTATTATTATTATTATTATTATTATTATTATTATTATTATTATTATTATTATTATTATTATTATTATTATTATTATTATTATTATTATTATTGCCCCTGCTGGTGGAGAAATGCACCCCTCTGGCCCCTCTTAAAGTTCTGGCAGTTTCCTGTGTTTCTTTGACTTTGCCTTGCAGTCTGTGCTGTTTCAATGTATCTCTATGGGAACAACGTTATACAAAGCATTGGTGGCAATAATTTGGACGTTATATGAGGCATCGCGGCTAGGATTTTGCATACCCCATACAAAGTCGGAATTCATACAACGTCCTAACTTGTGGAACCAAGTTTGGACGTTGTATGAGGTATTACTGTATTTCCAAAAGCTCAGCCGATCAGGTGCCGCCCTGCCACCTTGACTTTTAGTCAATGCCTATTCCACAAATGGTTGCCACGTATTCCAAAATTTGTTTCCAGTTATTATACCTTTTCTTTTATTTATCTCTCATGTTAACTTGTCATTCAAAGCAATCTCCCACATTCCCTTGTACCATTCTTCCATTTTTAATAACACATCATTTTTCCAATTTCTTGTGATACATTGTCTACCAATTGTTAACATGATAAATAATAGCTCTTTTTTACTCTTATCTATGTTCATATTTTTCCATGTCTGTCAGCAAAACGGTACTCGGCCTCATCTTAAGGTTCAAACCTATTATTCTTGAAGCTTCTTCCTCATTTTTTACCCAAAAATATTTTACCAAGTCACAACTCCATCACATATGTTCGTAGGTACTTTTACATATGTTCGTAGGTATTTTTACATCTCCAACACATCTTACTTTTACTGTTATCCATCTGATGTAACCTAACTGGGGTCAAGTACCATCTCCGTAGCATTTTATAATTGTGTTCTTTCACTCTAACAGACATGGTACTCATAATCCTTCTAGTCCAATCCCCCCCCCCAAGCTACAGCATACCTGTCAACCGCGGCTCCGGCGAATCCGGGCGAATCACGTTGTACGCATGCACGTGGAGGGCTACGCCACTTGCGTAGCCTTCTATGCAGGTGGCGTAGCCTTCTGCACATGCGTGGAAGGGAGCTACAGAAGTGTAGAGCCCTTCCACGCATGTGTGCAACGTGACCTGCGCAGATGGGCTGCGCAGTGCCTCCTTTCCCCCGCTGCAAAATTACGGGGTTTTGGGAGCGCGGGTCAGGAAATGGTGCAAATCGGTGCCGAATTACGTGGTAAACCTGGCCATATCAGGATGGTTGATAGGTATGAGCTATAGTGGTACCTCGGATAAAGTCCGATTCGGATAAAGTCTGATTCAGATAAAGTCCGATTCGGTTTTCATGCACACATGATGCATCGCATAAAGTCCATAACTGCTTAAAAAATGGACGTTATCCGAGGTATTTGGTATAGGAATCTCGAATCTCAGACGTTATCCGATGCATCGCCCATTTGATTCGGATAAAGTCCAAAATCAGATAAAATCCAAACTTGTGGAATGGAGTTTGGACTTTATCCGAGGTTCTACTGTATTTCTGTAATTTTGACATTCAAATCTTGTTCCCAATTTTTTCTTAATAATTCTTGTGGTCTACTTTCTTGATTTAAAATCTTATATATCTTACTCACCAAGCCCTTTATTCCCATTTCTCCTTTATTCCCATTTCTCCCTTTAATATCATTTCCTCAAATTCCATCCTACTCCTTTCCAAACTAGTTTCCCTCATATATCAACTATTCCACTTATTTACTAAAGCAATCTCAAACCAGTTCAACCTCATTTGCGTGTAAATCTCTTGGTTTTTAATCTGTATCATTACAAATCCGTATCCAGTCTTTTAACAGGAACACATCATTTCTGTCAAAAACCTCTTTTATCCTCTTATCTATCTTTATTGGGAAATTCCTCATATCTTCCATTTCTATGATCGGGGATATCCCTGGGGCTAATTTCTCCTTCACTTTCTTCCATACATCTATCATTATCTTTACATTTTATTCTTGATTTGTTCTTGATCTTACGCATTTGTTGTTCTAAAAACACTGCTTTACCAATTTGTGTTAGCTCTTTCATCTCAATTCCTTCCCAAATTACTACTTCCCTCATTAAAACCTTCACAATATCCTTCAGTTGAAAAGCTCTATATTAATTCTTAACACTCAGTAACCCCAATCCTCCTTCCTTCTGGGATAAATACCACAATTTTTTTGATATTCTTGGTTTACTTCCTCCATTACAATAATTATTCAACATTTTGAAATTCCATAATCTCCTTATCTTTAAATTGGATTGGCAGAGCATCAAACAAAAAATTAAGTCTAGATAACAACATCATTTTACACAATGCTACTCTGCCATACCAAGACAGTTTCAACTTTTTATATTGCTGTATTTTATCTTTAACTTCTTTTTTGTTTTTCATAATTTAATCTCTTGAATTCCTCAAATTTATTTGAAATATTTATCCCCAGATATTTTAAACTATCCCTGACCTGTATTTTATATTTCTCTTTTATTTTTTCCTGTTCTTTCTCTATATTACACAATATCTTCTCAGATTTTCCCCAGTTTATTCTTAAACCTGTCATTTCCTCAAAATCCTTCAAATGTACTTGTATCCTTTCTAATACCTTCATAGGATGTTTCATAATTTCCAAAGTATCATCTGCATATAAACTTATTTTATTGCCTTCTATTCTCTCCATATTTTTATCCTCTCTTATGGCACTCGCCAGCAATTCCATCGCCATTATAAACAATATTGATGATAAAGGACAACACTGCCTAGCTCCAGCTTCTAGCTTTATCTCCTCCATAAAAACTTTGTTTACCCTAACCTTGGCAGAAACATGTTTATATAGTTGTTCAATAGTTCTTCTAAACTTTTCCTCAAAAACAAAACATTTAATTATCTCATTAATTGTTTCCCACTGAAGTAAATCAAATGCCTTGAAAATATCTAATGATAAAAATCCAACTTTCTCTTTATTTTGTTCTGCAGTATCTATTAAATCCAATACTCTCCTTGTCAAATCTGCCATATGTCTTCCTTTTAAAAAGCCCACTTAATCTTTATTTATATAGTTGTTCATAAAGCTATTTAATCTATTTGCCAATATTGCAGTGAATATTTTGGTGTCTTGATTTATTAAAGAAATAGGTCTATATGCATCTACTTTTTCTAAATTCTTTCCAGGTTTTGGTAATAAAACAATTATAGGTTTATACCATGAAGTCGGAATCAATCCATCTAAAACATAATTAAACAGCTTCAATAATGTTGGGACCACAACATCCTTAAACTCTTTATAGAACTCCGCTGGTAATTCAGCTTCCCCTGGTGATTTATCCATCTTCAAATTTGCTATCACATCCTTAATTTCTTTCTCCGTTATCTGTTTTTCCATCCTATTTTTAAGTTCCTGTTTTATCATATTTCCAAATTGCTTTTCTAAATGTTCCTTTAATTTTTATAAATTTACTTCCTTTTTAGAATATAATTCCTGATAAAATTCCTTCACTATCCTAATCTTATCCTTAGACATTACATCTTATTTCTTGTTTATTAACCAAAAATTCCAATTTCTCTTTTACTTCTCTTTTCTTTAACTGCTCTTGCTAATAACTTTGAGTTTTTATTACTATACTCAAAGTATTCTCTCTTTAAATAAATCAAATCTCTCTTCAATTTCTCATTGTCTTTCTTCACCAATTCCATCCTTAGTCTTTTCATCTTATCAATTTTTTGTCCTTGCATTTTCTTCTTGCAGCTGTTTAATTACCTTTTCAATTTCATCTTGTTTATTCTTTTTTTAAGAGTAATTTTTATTAAAAATTCTTACAACATACATACAACAGTGTGACAGTGTGACATACATTTAAATGACAAACTTCCCACCCCCACTTCCCACCCCTGGTGCTATACAAAGGTGATGTGCCAAATAAACTTGTTATCGTTTCTATTGCTCATTTACCTTCCCAAAATTTACACTCATCCTGAGTAGGTTTGACCCCATCCTTACTTGTCAGTCCATATATAACATAAGGTTTCCATATTTCCCAAAATATGTTTTTTTTATTTCTCCCTTTTTTAGTTTCATTTCCATCGTTAAACGCCATACCTGTTTGTATCATCTTTCTTTGTTTATTACAAATTTGTTTTTACACTCTTCCTCTTGTTTATTCTTGAATTGTTTATTTTTAAAACTTGCTAATTTAATACTCTCACCCCTAACTAAATACCGACTTCATGGTATCCCAAACCACATTATAACTAACATCTTCCGTGTCATTCCAATACCAACTTTCTTCCCAGCTTTAAATTATTTTTTCCTTACTCTTTGGGTCTTTAAATAATTTAAGATTATATTTCCAATTATTTCTATTCTTCATTTCATTCTCTATCTTTAACTCCAGCAACACTTTCCCATGATCTGATTCTTTAAAAATCCGTACTTCTGTATCTTCTAAATTCTTAATTAACTGTCCATAACAAATATGTAATCTACATAACTAAAATCAAGGTCCGGTGCTGTATGTTCCTTATACAAATCGACACCCCTGCACCTATCCCGCTGAAACTCGGCACATACATACCTTGGGCTGAACAGATGGTCACTGTGGGGGTGTCAAGCCCCATGGGGAGGGGTATACCCCCTAAATCAATCCAGAAATGGGACACCCCCACCAACAAGAGAAAAAGCAAGGGGGAAAAGCCAACCAGGGGGATTGTGATGTCATCGCCACAGCTCTACCAATTCCCAGCTGACCAGATCTGGGGCTCTGTGACATCACAGGGCTCCCTCATACAAAGCGACACCCCTGCACTGATTGCGCTGGAAACTGCATGCACGCCTACCTTCAATGTCTGGGGTGGCTGGCACGGTTAACGGCAGCCCACCTTGGGGTCCTTGCCCTGACCAGGGGAGGTGACTGTGCATGCGCGAGAATCCACGCATGCGCCTAACCCTGCCTGGCATTCCAGGCTGTGGCGCATGCACAAAATTCCACGCATGTGCCAAAGTCTGCCCAGTGTTCCAGGTGGTGCACGGCCTAGCCGCCAGTATGGACAGCAGCAATTACGGTCACCCCTGCCCCAGCGACTACTGTCGGCAGGCAGCCACCGCGGCATGGCTCCTGAGGGAGAACCCACAGCTGGGGAGTGGGCGGGGGGCAGGACCGGGCTGCTGCCTTCTGTAGGCCTCTCCCCCATGGGTCCTCTGCCCACCTGCCCAAATAGAGCCTCCCTTCCACCTGACACAGCCCAGGGGAGGATGGAGGGGCCGGGCTGTGATGGCTACCCATTGACTGAAGTCGCTGGAGAGGCCAGTGGCGACGGCCAGAGTCAGGCTGAGACGGCGCCTCATGGTGGGGCTGAGAGAGCAGCCGCGAAGGCACAGACAAAAAGGTAAGGCAATTGGGGGCGGGGGTGGGCCTGGGTCTCTCCTTGGCCCGGGTAGGGTACCCCGGGGCAACACCAGGTCCTCTGCTATTCTATTCTAGAATATGAGTTGTATACCTGTGGGGGGAAAGTATAAGCCCTTTCTGATCTTTTGAGCTCCCTCCACGTATCTCTTAAGCCAAGAGATTTTATCCATTTATCAATTATTTGCATTTAGGGACCACTTCTGCTCCTAGTTATATTTGTGCAATCTATATTTGATTGTATTAGATTGAAGTCTCCTTCTCTCTCTCTCTATCTCTATCTCTATCTCTCCCCTGTCCCTTGATTGTTGGTTGAAGTACATTCTGATGTAGAAGTTAAATTACAAAATCCTCTTTTCTGTTTCATAGCCCCCCCCCCTACCACCACCACCATAAAAAAGTCTCTTAGCAACCCATATCTCTTAGCAACATGAAGTACCTTTATGGGGGGAAAGGATGCTACATAAAGACTCATCTTCCTGAAAATCTTTAAAGGACGGCATCATTAGCAAAGGCAGCTCAACTTACAAGGCAGAAACTAGAATAAGGGAGTGAGGATTGGAGAAGGTAACTTTTAAAAACTTTTCAGTTTTAACATTTCTCGTGTGTCCTGTCTAGTGAAAAAAAAACAAATGCAAGTCTTGGAATCTGTGGATGGATGGATGGATGGATGGATGAGTAGATGGGTGGGTGGATGGATGGATGGATGGATGAGTGGATGAATGGATGGATGAGTGGATGGGTGGGTGGATGGGTGGGTAGGTGGATGGATGGATGGGTGAGTTAGTGAATGGATGGGTGGGTGGATTGGTAGGTGGATGAGTGAGTGGATGGATGGGTGGGTGGGTGGGTGGATGGATGGATGGATGGATGGATGGATGGATGGATGGATGTCAGCATTCAGTGGCTCGTCCATCCAACCCATCCCAGGTCAAGGCTACCATGCTTTCTGAGTTATTATAACTCCTTGAAGATCAATGTTTGCCTCTGAACTTAATGTCAGCTCAGATTTTCTAGAGCTAAGAGCAACACCAAAAAGAAATCTTTGGTCTTTTCTGTTAATTTGATCTGTTGGGGGGGGGGGGTCTGATTTGAAATGAATGAATTGCCACCTCTCTTCTACATTAATTTTTGGGGTTTTCAAGGGTGGTGGTGGTTGGTTTATGTCTTTGTTGTTTGCATTCATCTCCACCAGCGAAACATTTTCCACGTGACTCAAGCGGAAAGCATGAGCCCAAATAAGGGAAGTTTAAAACACAGGGAGTTGATTAAATGCAAGCATGTAGACTCAACATCTCTAAGGAGCGCATAGAATTAATGAAGGTTTGATGCGGAAGGAGCATGTTATCTAGGCAAGTGAATGTGACACAAATCCAAGTGGGAAAGTGGCTGGTCCGAGGGAAGAGGGGGCAGGACAAACTTAACTGTATCTGATGCTGTTTCTGGATGGTTTTGGCGTCCTTTCTTTGATGTAACCAAATAGCCTCCGAAAGTTAAACGTGCCAAATGGAGATTTTAAGGCAAAGCTGGTGGCTGTGATTCAGGGGGGGGGTCTGTTCTTGTTTCGATGTGTGTGATCAGTTTTAGACACTAGAAACAGGTGCAAGAAGAAGTTGCAGGAATTGTTAGAGAGATGGGAAGGACTCTTTCTTGCAAAGTTTGACTCTATGTCACACTTTGTATCCTTCTCAGTGGTGGATGAAGACACTCAGTTTAGGACTTGGGTCCTGCTGGTCTTGCCTGTTTGGGAGACAGAAAGAATAGTGTGACTAGGTCTCCAGGCTGACCCTCTATGACAGCAAGCAAAAAAGGGGTGCCCAAACTTTTCAGGCCATGGGCCGGTCACATGGTTCAGTGGGCCGGTCACGTGGTACCTTCCACCGGAAGCGGAATTAAAGTGTGCCTTGCAATCTGTTTTGCAACAGGATGAGATAGATTTTAAGCTGTCATTTTCTCTGCTTAAACCAGGGCTGCCCAAACTACAACCCGTGGGTCGCTCCCAAAGGCGCAAGTAAAACACACCTGTACTTCCGCTTTTGGCAGCGACAAGGGCAGCATGGGCCAGATGAATTGGTGTCAGGGGCCAGATATGGCCCATGGGCCATAGTTTGGGCGCCCCTGCCTTAGAGATAATAAATCTCTATGCTTTGAGGGGCAAAACAAAAATCACAAAACTGCTGCTTCTGATACAGAGGTGGAATCCAAACTTAGTAGAAAAGGAGAGTGATGTGGATTGTAAATTGCTTTAAAGAAACAGCTTTCCTGTTTAGTGAACCTGCTGCGAAATATGGGCAGTAAGAAATTCCAGGAATGATGTCTCTTCTGGATCAGTTTTCCCTGGAAAGAGAGACAACCGGATCCACCAAGGAGATTTTGCAGCAACAGGGTTTGGTTTAGGGAATATATAAATCAGAAAAATAAAGGAATATATGAATGAATAAATAAACCGTGGGCTGTCCTTACATCAAGTATGGTTTAGCCATATCAGAGAATAAGCAAAACAAAAACGTCGTAGCACTTTGAGACTGTTATATTTTAATGTGAGCTTTCGTGGATCAAGTTTCGATCCACTTTGTCAGATTGGTTTAGCCAGTTCACTACAATGTAGGCTTTCTGAGGCCTCAGGAAAAGATGTCAGGATTAAACCTGGGTTATTTTGGCAGACAAAATTTGAGCACCAAATGGCACAGTGGGGCCGTCTGTAGGTACCCCATGCCTGTCTCCCCAGTTCCATCCTTGCCTAAAGGCAGAGAGGTTGGAAGGCCAGATTTGAGACTCAGGTTTGTTCTCGACTCTTGGGACTGCGGTGGCTCAAGTGGTTAAGACACTGAACTCGCTGACTGGGAGGTCAGAGTTCAATTCCCGGGTACTGTAAGATGGAGTGAGCTCCCGTCTCTGTCCTAGCTCCTGCCAACCTAGCAGTTTGAAAGTAAAAACTTGCAAGTTAGATAAATAGGGACCACTTCGGTGGGAAAGCTAACAGTGTTCCATATGCTTTTGAGATTTTGGGGAAATATGGAAACCTTATATTATGTATGGGTTAATGAGTAAGGATTGAGTTAAGCCTGAACAAGAAGCATGTACATTTTGGGAAAAGAGTAACAGTTATGATAATAAGTTAATTGGCAAACTACACCTTGTACAGCACTGGGGGTGGGAAGGGATGGAGTGATTATGGTTGTTTGTTGGAATTGTGCAAAGTTGTTTTGTGTTGATTGTGTTGTTAAGTTGTATTATATAGTAAGAATTTTAATACAAAATATACTTTTTTTAAAAAACAGTGTTCCACATGCTTTGGTGTCTAGTCATGTCTGCCACAACATGTCCATGGAAACATCGGCAGACGCAGACAACACTGGCTCTTTGGCTATAAACAGAGATGAGCACTGGATCCTAGAGTCAGATACGACTGGCTTTTGAGCAAGGGTCCGCCTAACACCAGGAGCCCCTGGTGACACAGTGGTTAATCTGCTGTGCTGCAACCCAAAGGTTGCGAGATCGATCCTGACCAGAGCTCAAGGTTGACTCAGCCTTCCATCCTTCCAAGATTGGTAAAAAACGGGTCCGCAGCATGTTGGGGGCAAAATGCTAATTAATTTGTGAGCTGCCCAGAGAGTGCACTAAGTACTATGGGTTATATAAGTGAGATTGCTTTGCTTTTATGGGATGGAGGGGCTATGGGTCCGACAGCTTCATTCAGACCCATTTCCCTCCCCAATGAGAGTGTGACTTCCCCCCGCCTGCCCGCCCTGCCATTCCTGGCTGAATCGATTCCAATTTCCATCGTGTTCCCTTCTTTAATGAATGGCAGAGCGAAGGAGACAAGAGCGATGGAAAGTACAAAGTGAAATTACAGGTACACATTGAAACTGGGTCTTCTCAGGACAGGAGTTCTTGGTTTCTCGGTGTGTTCTTTCTTCCTTGCTGAAGAGGTTACAAACCTGCAGCGACAGGGTCTACTCCGGAGGGAGTCAAGCAGGGAAGCCATTGTGATGGAGGGGAATTAACATCTCCAGATGGAACATGGTGTAAAGGCTCAATCTGCAACATTCATCTCCCTTTACAAGAAGAGAAAAGGCACACCCGATGTCCAGGCAATTGTCCACCTTATGTGCACCAGCCCCCTGAACAGGATGTCTCGTCTCTCGCTGGATAGGACTTGTATAGGCAATTAACAGCCGCTGGGCCATGACAACCAGCACTGAGAGAGAAAGAGAGAGTGTGCCAAAATTTTGCCATGGTTTAGGGCTGCCAGAGGATACGGCAAAAATTGCCGTCTTTGGGTACCCAAAAGTCTGTAAGCTGAAACGTTATTGAGAATCCATCCGTGAGCTGCTCAAAGCCTGTTACTGTTGGAGAGGCATGGTTCAGGCAGGCTTTGGGGTCTGAGAAATCAGACTTCAAAGGATTCCTGGGCTTAAGTCCCGAAGCCCAGTCTCTGAACCAGGGGTGCCCAAACTATGGGCCAGGGCCAGCCCCCTATGCCAATTCATCCAGCCCGTGCCGCCCTTGTCGCTCCTGGAAGCGGAAGTAAAATGTGCCCGTACTGGCGATTTTTACTTCCACTTCAAGGAGTGACGAAGGTGGCGTGGGCCAAATGAAGTGGCTTCGGCGGCTGGATCTGGCCCATGGGCCGTAGTTTGGGCAACCCTGCTTTAAGCAGAGAAAATGACAGCCTGAAATCTATCTCATCCTGTTGCAAAACAGATTGCAAGGCGCATTTTGCTTCCACTTTTGGTGGGAGGAACTACGTGGCCGGCCCGCAGAACCACGTGATCAGCCCACTGAACCACATGGCCGGCCCGCAGCCTGAAAAGTTTGGGCACCCCTGCTCTAAACAAAGGGGGAAAGCCTCCTGGGTGGCAAGCACATGGTTCATTTTCCAATTATGAGCTATCTATAATGTTTGTTTCTGCTTGATTAGGCAGATTTCCTATTGAAATTAATCAGGCCCCTAAATTAAGTCTGGGCTATCCATTCCTGGTTCACACTGAAATCTGTTGGGCCCACGTCATAGACTGAGTTGACTTTTTCACCTTGATCTCAAAGGAGATGAAGCACAGCTTGCTTTGGACTTCCAGTTTGATCTTTTAATTCCTCTTTGATCTTTTATTCCCCCCATCTCAATATTGTCACTTTTCCTTTTTGTTTTTCCTTAAGATTCTCCTTTTCAGTGTTTTTAGGAATTTTAAGGGTTTCTATAGATTAAAAGTTGGAGGTTTTATGTACGTCACCCAGAGTCGCATGTCGATTGGGGCAGCTATACAAATTGAATAAATAAATAAATAAATTATTTAGGGTCTGGTGTGAATGTTTTGGCTTTCATTTAAAAACAAGAAAACTTTCATGTTGGGCCACATTGTAGCCTTTTGAGTTTCAAAAACAGCTTCAGAAAATGCTTGATGCTAGCTTCTTTCAGAAGCAGTGATGGCGAACCTATGGCACACATGCCAGAGGTGGCACTCAGAGCACTCTCTGTGGGCACCCATGCAGTCACCCCAGTACAGAGTTTGCCCCGCCCAGCAACCCAATGGCAGCACTTCCCCTCTCCCCACAGTACAGAGTTCACCCCCTTCCTCCCCTGATGCTATGTTGACACTTTGCAATAAATAAGTGGGTTTTGAGTTACAGTTTGGTCACTCTCTCTCTAAAAGGTTCGCCATCACTGCACTTCATCAAGAGCACATGTATCTTCTGACCTCTTTTTGTGAGTAAATGTTACTTTTCCTTCTCTCAAGTATCTAGTCCGAGTGTGTTTATTAGCTGGGCTAAAAAAAGGTGAACTGGAAGACATTCATTCGTACATAGAATTGACTAAAAGCCTGCCCTGCTTTGCTGTGCTACTGCTGTAAATAACTTAACAAAGTGAAGGTACACCCAAAAAATCAGGCAGGAGGGTGCAAAGCCGAGGAGGTGCCCCATATGTGTTTAGAGTTAGACCCACCATGACACTGGCAGCAGCACGAACTGTGAGTAGTCAAGGCATCAATAACTTTGCTATGGTACACTAATATGAACCACCACAGAAGTCTTTTCAGCTTTTTTGGGACCTCCTTTGGGGCATGGCTAAGGGATTCGTTGTAATAATTGCCGGCACTTAAAAGAGATGAACCCTCTGCCTTGGGAACTGACACATCCTCCTCTTTGTGATGACTCACAAACTCCGGAGTGATTTGGAAACGGGGTGCTTTGATCCACCCCAAGGGCATTCTGTGGCTCTCTTCAAGAGTCAGGCCTTATCCGTTTACTCCCTCATTGGGGATGGTTTGATTTCAGTATCTTGGAACGTACTATGATGTTGAAATCCATTGAGTTCAGGAAACATTTTGGTTTGTTGCTCCCCACAAGCCCATCCCAGTTAATTTGTGCAGGCTGCAGGAACACAAGCGTAGACATGTGCGGCGTAGCTAGAGAGGGAAGAGAATGGAGGGAAACTTCAAAAGTTCCGCTCAAAAGGCCTCCAAAATGTCCCTCTGAAAATGCAGTGAGAAAGATGTTACTCACCACACACACACAAACACCAGTAGCCTTGGCTGAAGTCCCAGTTCTTGGTGTCTTTGATGTAGGCAGATTGAATGCACACGAGCCAGCAGGCGGGCTAAACACTACTTTATTGTAACATGGTCAATCTGTACATGAAGCAATGGCGGAGCCTTGCCTCCTTATATATGGTACACTGTACATTTGAATTTCGCCCGGAGGTGCACTATTGGTTACATTATAGGTGACGTCCTTCTGACGTAATGCATACCTGACATAGTTTCACCTGTGACGGAAAGGTTTCCCACGGTAGTTACCCATTGGAGGAATTGGAGTCACGTGAGCTCCGCCAGCTGTGCTACCGGCAAACAGTTGAACTGCATGTATACACAACATCCACCCCCCCTAGGATGGGATGAAGTCCCTCAACCATTGTGGGGGCCGGCGGGGTGACCCTAATGCTGATTCGTCAAAATACCCACTTTCCCCTGTGGCTTCTGTGACTCTTCTCCTAAGCTGGTTGGCGTGTCTCCGCCACAACAAACCCATTTCCGTCTTCACTTGGTACGAAACGGGTCCGGTTTGTTCCACCACCTTCCCAGGTACCCACGCTGGCCCAGAGGTTGCATAATTTCTACAGTACACCGGGTCGCCTGCCCCGAACACTTTCCTTTGTTCTACCGCCACATTCATGCCTCTGTCCTCTACCCTGGACGGATCTAAACGGTCAAACAATGTCATGGGTCTCCTCCGCATCAGAATCTCCGCGGGGGACTGCCCCGATGCAAGCAGAGTAACCCTATAACAGAGGAGGGATTTGCAGAGCTGTAGCTCCAGATCCCCCGGACCCATCCTCCATCCTCCATAGCGCATCCTTTGTAGTGCAGACCTGGTGCTCTACTTGTCCATTTGTGGCAGGGTGAAACGGGGCAGAGATTACATGCCTAATCGCATTCCGTTCGAGGAATGCCTGGAATTCGACTGACGTGAATGTAGTTGCGTTATCCGAAATTAACACGTCGGGCAGGCCAAAGCACATGAACAGCCTCCTCAGGTGATTGACTGTGGTTGTAGAAGATGTATTTTGCACTGGAATGACCTCCAGCCATTTTGAGAATGCATCAACCACTAACAAGAACATTGTATCCCGGAAGGGCCCCGCAAAATCCACATGGACCCTTGACCACGGTCTGCAGGCTGTGTCCCACTCCCTGGGGGGTAATCTGTGCTCCTCGGGCCGTGAGCATTGGCAACTCTCACATGCACCCACCAACTGCTCGATGTCCCTATCAATGTTGGGCCACCAGAAGTAGCTCCTTGCCAGAGTTTTCGACTTCACGATCCCCGGGTGGTTCACGTGTAGCAAACGGAGCACCTTGGTTTGGAAAACCTCGGGGATTACCACCCTCTGGCCCCAGAGGAGGCATCCTCTCTCAAGCGACAGCTCGAAATGTTTCCTGAGAAACAATGCAAGTTCCTCGGATGGGGACATTTCGGGCCAGCCCTTCTTAACACATGCCAATGCCTGGGACAGAACCGTGTCTTTTGCAGTTGCTCTGGCGATATCTGAAGGCACGAGGGGGGGGGAGTCGGGGGATTTGATGAGTAGCACCTGGTGACCCTGCTCGACCTCACACTCGGGTTCCCCCAGCTCTGGCAGGGGTGACCTGGAAAGCGCATCCGCATGAGCAATGTCTTTCCCTGGGCGGTGTACCAGTGGGAACTGGTATGCATTTAAGAAGATCGCCCACCGTAACATTCGTGGGGATAGAATCTGGGGAGTGGGCTTGGCCGTGACAAAGATTCCCAGGAGGGGCTTGTGGTCTGTGACAATGGCAAACTCCCTTCCATATAAGAAATCGTGGAATTTCTTCATCCCTGCAATGATTGCGAGGGCTTCCCTATCCGTCTGGGCATAGTTGCGCTCCACTTTCGAGAGGGATCTCAAGTAGAACACAATCGGTGCCTCCCCCCCATTCTTGAGCACGTGTCAGAGGACAGCCCCGATCCCCACCGGTGACCTATCACACACAAGCACTATGGGCTTCCTGGGGTCAAAATGAGTTAATATTGCCTCGGAAGAGAGGAGCCAGTTTAACTCATTGAACGCTCGCTCCTGACCCTTCCCCACCACCAGACTGCATCCTTCTTCTGCAGGCGGTGAAGTGGCTCCGCCACAGATGCCTTTCGTGGGAGGAAAGAGTGGTAGAAGTTCAGGAGCCCTAAGAAAGACTGCAGCTCTGGTTTAGCGGCTGGTCTGGGGGCGTCCTGTACTGCTGCAACCTTGGATTTCGATGGCTTTACCCCACTGGGGATGATTCGAAACCCCAGAAACTCAGCCTCGTTTGCATAGAACACACATTTGTCCCTTCTCAGGCGTAGCCCAGCCCTCTCAAACATGGATAGTACCTCGTCTAACCTCTGGGCTAGCTCTGACTCATCCCCAGCTGTTATCAACACGTCATCAAAATATGGCAGGACCCTGGGGAGACCCTTAAGCAGGCGTACTACAAGCCCTTGAAATATCCCGGGGGCTGAGTTCACGCCGAACTGGAGGCATGTCACCTTAAACGCACCCTTGTGAGTAACTATCGTCTGGGCAACTGCTGCCGCAGGTGTAACCATTAACTGTTGGTAAGCCAGTGCTAGGTCCAACTTTGCAAAGCATTTACTCCCGTATAACTTGGCCAGCAAGTGGCTAACTACTGGGTAGGCATTGGGGCAAATGGCCTTATTGATTGTACACTTGTAATCAGCACAAATTCTAACCTCCCCGTTTGATTTCAAGGCAGTCACAATCGGTGTCTCCCACTCTGCCGAGTCCACCAGAACAAAAATCCCCTGACCCACCAGTTTGTCCAGTTCCGCTTCGATTTTGTCCTTTAGTGCAAAAGGCACTCTTCACGGCTTGAGCCGTACAGGGCGAACGGAAGGGTCTAAATCAACGTCCACTGCCCCCCCCTGTACTTTCCCAGTCCTTTTTCAAAAACAGTGGGGTGTGCATTGCACACATCCTGAACGGAGTCAGCCTGGACAGTGTTGATGCCGGTCAGTGCGATGCCCAGCGGTTCGAACCACTGGGTCACTAGAAGACAACTGGACCCCCCCCCCCCCTTAAGAACCACCAGGGGCAGCTTCCTTTTGAAGTTCTTGAAATGGACGGTGAAATCTCCCACCCCCAGGATGGGACTGTAGTTACTTTGAAGTTCGTCCTGAGGGCTCTCAGTTTTGGGCGGTCCATAGGGGGTATTCACAGGAACTCTGTCTGCGAAACTATGGAGTAGGTGGTCCCTGAATCCACCTCCATCTTTACCTGAACCCCCTGCAACAGTACCTTCATAGTTTCACCTGTGACGGAAAGGTTTCCCACGGTAGTTACCCATTGGAGGAATTGGAGTCACGTGAACTCCGTCTGCTGCGCTACTGGCGAACAGCTGAACTGCATGTATACACAACAGTGTCTCTTCAAGTAGTCCCACTGGATCCATGTGTCAGCCACTGAGTCAATGGTTCTCGTCCAGTTGAGGTTAGACATTTGGCTCCCAAGTCTTGGTTCCATCTCATCCTGTGGCTTCCAGATGAAAGTGTGCCATAGAAGCACAAAGCTTCCCCTGCACAAGAAGAGAGGAGGCACCCTTGTCTTGGGCCTGGATCTTCTCCTTCCTGGCTCTACCTGGAGATCCTATGGGGATGTTCTGTCTCAGGTGGCCTCCTATCCAGGGGACAACTGGGCCTGACCCTGCTCAGGTGAAAGTCCAGGTGAGTTTAGGGGGGGGGTCTGGTGACTTAAGTGACCTTCGCTCCATGTCTTCCTACCTAGCAGACCTGCAGGAAGCCTGATGTGGGTTTGGGCTTGGTTGTCTCAATCAGCTCTTCCATGTTGGCTCAGCTTGGGTTGGCTCATCTAAACAACACACATCACATCCGGCTGCCTCGTGACTTTGTTAGATGCTGAAACAGAGGCATTTCCGAGACGGTAACAGTTGGAGAGTTTGAAAGCAGTTTGAAAGCAAGACATTGCGAGGAGATCAATAGGGATCACTTCCCTATTCAAGGTCAAGGTCCCACTTCAATGGGAAGGTAAACAGCGCTCCGTGCGCTCCGGTGTCTAGTCATGCCTGCCACATGACCACGGAAACATCTGCAGAAGCGGACAGCGCTGGCTCTTCAGCTATGAAACCAAGATGAGCACTGAACCCTAGAGTCAGATATGACTGGCATTCGAGCAAGGGTGACCTTGACCTAAGTGAACACAAAGGAAGGCAAAAGGCAAAGACGCACCTCCCACATAACCATTCAGTTTACAACAAAGATAAGCACACAGATATAAACTTACAGCATTCATATCACAATTGTTGTATAAGACCAGTATTATATACATCTTATCCTGGAGGAAACCTCATATTTATTTATTTATTTATTTATTTTTCACGCTTATATACCGCCCACTTAGGTACAACCCAACTCAGGGCGGTTTACATAGCGGACAGTAAATACATAAAAGACACATGATAAAAAAGTTAAAAGTTTTTTTAAAAACCACCCCTAAAAGGTGCGCAAGAACCGAAGGGACCTTGGGGGAAGGCACACTTCTCTATACCAACCACCCAACGGTACCCCCATCCCCACCCGCACCCCAAACTTGGCCCACCAGCCAGGTCTTTAGTTCCTTCCTAAAGGGCAACAATATCATCTTTGAATAAAAGAACTAAACCACATTAGCTTCTTTAACATTAGTTTATAGAACTAGCTGCATTTGTAGTGTGTGTTGGGAGGGAGGGGGAGAGAGTTGTGCAATACTTGTGTATGTATACAAATGTGAAACGTTAGACCAGGGAATTTCTTACAAAGAACCAAGGGGAGAGAGCAGGGGTGGGGTGGCCTAACTGGGCTGACATGATTTCTGTAGAACTTGGAACCCTAGCAGTTCAAAAGCAAGAAATTGCAAGTAGATAAACAGGTACTGCTTCGGTTGGAAAGGTGTGCTTTGGAGGCTAGCCATGCCTGCCCCATGACCACGGAAATGGGTGCAGATGCAAACAGTGCTGGCTCTTTGGCTGTAAATGGAGATGAGCACTGAGCCCTAGAGTCGGATACGACTGGCTTTCGAGCAAGGGAGAACATTTACCTTTACCTAACATGACCACAGAACCTGGGGTTATGATTTCGTGTGCCTAAACAGGCCAGATTCCTAAGGAAACAACAAAAGCTAGTTTGTACCTGAGTTCTGGTGAGTTCTCACCGATGGCAAACCACAATGATGGGAGAAGCTGGGAAGAGTCAGAAATCCTCTTCTTAAATCAATTCTGGAAAATAATATCTTTGATTCATAAGCGGTTGGGTTCACTCTATGCAAGGAGACGATGGAGATTTCAAGGCCAAATTCTCCCTCTCTCCCCCACCCACCCCCCTTCAACAAACCCATTTAACCAAATTAACCCACAGATGGATACTAGGCTACCAAGAGAAAGGGTCCCCATAAGTTGGAATCAACCTGGTGGCACACAATTATTGTTGTATTCTGACATTGAAAACCAAGAACACCATGTCCTGGAATGCGAGTTTCACGAAGGCATAACACAATCCATGCCCTCTCTGCGTGGCTCAAAGATCTGTCGGCTGGATACACATCTCACCAGAGTTGAAGGCCAAGCGGCATTTCTGAACCCCGTCAGACTTCAGGCTGCAAAAGGGGGTGGTGGTGGATGAGGATAGCCAATGGGTTCAGAATGAGACAAAATTGCCATGGAAACTCATCCATGGAAAACCAGACCTTGGATATCTCAGGTACAAACCTGGGGAGCCCTGACTACAGTGCCCAGAATCCTGCATGCCAGTGTGACCTGAAGCCAAAGGAAGAATTGCCATATTGTCTGTTTATGCACGGCACAACTAGCCCTGTTGAGACAACATGTAGACGCTATGGAAGGAGCCTATCTCTGTTGGGTTGGGGGGGTGGGGTGGGGGTGGAAGGTCTTGTATTTGGCTCTTGGGTGTATTTTGTACCCACCTTTGCTACAAGGCTCAAGTGGTTAAGACACTGACTGGGAGGCAGACGGTCAGCAGTTCGATACCCAAATACTGCACGACGGAATGAGCGCCCATCTCTGTCTCAGCTCCTGCCAACCTAGCAGTTTGAAAGCAAGAAATTGCAAGGAGATAAATAGGTGCTGCTTCGGTGGGAAAGGTTAACAGCATTCCATGCACTCTGGTGTCTAGTCAGGCCTGCCACAAGACCATTGAAACCTCTGCAGATGCCGACAGTGGTAGCTTTTTGGCTGCAAATGGAGATGAGCACCGCACCCTAGAGTTGGACTAGACTGGCTTTCGAGCAAGGGCAACATACTCCTTGAGACCCAAACCAGCCCCCTCCCCCCCCCCGAGACCCCCTGTTTGCTAGGTCTAGTGACATTTCTGGTCTCCCCCAAAAGGTTCCCCAGTGACTTCCAACCTTCCCCAACCAAGCACTGACTTTGTGTCCACTTTGTGGTGTGGACCAAAAGCTAGACCAGAATGCCACCTCTGCTCAGGCGCCTTCTCATGTGGGCAGCGTCTTCATACGAAGGCAAGGAACTTCCAACCCTCTCCAAAATCCATGGGCGGCCGATGTTGGCAGGTGAAGCATGTGAAAGCAACGGTGAGCCTTCGGCCCACGGCAAAGAGTTTAATTCTGTCTGCGTTGATTAAAACGTTGGCACCGGGTCTTGGGTCTGCATCACAATTAACATGCTCAAGGGTAACTCTGTGTGTTTGTGTGTGTGTATGTGCGTGTGTGTGTTCGTGCATCCGTGCGTGTGTGCGTGTGTGCATGTATGTGTGTGTGTGTGTGTGTGTGTAAGGGATGGGATGCAACTCCTCTGGTGTGAATGAACCTGTGCTCCAATACCAAGGCCAGTGGCGCATTGCTCTGTGGGCTGGAGAGCCATATCTTCTCTACTCTTGTTTTGACTTCTCGCTCCCGGTTGTCTAATCTAATCCTCCAGCTGGGTTATAAAACAACCAGGCTTCCCTGGGAAGGCTTGCTCACTTTGGACAGGTCTTGCAAGCAAGCATCGAGCCTGCGAGCCTGTGCTCTACCCCGCTGGGTTGTTGTTTTTCGTCCCACAGGGCGAGAGAGAGAGAGGCTGTTGGGGCAAGATGATGGCCGAAGCATTGAACCCGGGGCCTCACAATGTCAGCGGCCTGGTATCCTCAGAGTCGATCCAGATGGCGACCCTCCCTCTGCTGCTCGTCATGGGCTTCATTTTCTTGCTCTGGACCTGCGAAGAGACCTCCTCCATCCCAGGTAATTTATTTACCCCAGAGAACAGCAATTAGTAGCAATTAGCCATGGCCCTTCTATGCCTCCCTCCATGGCACTCCCGGGGCTGCTCGCCAGTTCATGAGCATTTTCGCCCCCAACAAGCTGGGTCAAAAGATAGACCTCGGAGGAAGAGGCTGAAAACAACCTTGGTCTCCTGTAAGGATCGAACTCACAATGTTCTGGCTGCAGTACAGCAGTTTTTAAAGGGTCTGCAGTGGCTCAAATGGCTAAGACGCTGACTGGAAGGCAGGAGGTCAGCAGTTCGATTCCCAAGTAGTACTGCAGGACGGAATGAGCTCCCGTCTCTGTCCCAACCTAGCAGTTCGAAAGCAAGAAATTGCAAGTAGATAAACAGGGACCACTACGGTGGGAAGGTAAGCAGCGTTTTGTGCCCTCCAGTGTCTAGTCATGCCTGCCACATGACCATGGAAACGTCTGCAGAAGCAGACAGCACTGGCTCTTTGGTTGTAAACAGAGATGAGCACTGAACCCTAGAGTCGGATACGACTGGCTTTCAAGCAAGGGAAACCTTTACCTTTTACAGCAGTTTAACCCCTGCACTGCCAGGGCTCTATAATGACAGGTTGCTTACCTGTAACTGTTATTCTTCTTCGTGCTCCTCTGTGAAGCCACACGAATGGGTTTACTGTGCATACACACAATAAACCCATCCGTGTGGCTTCACAGAGACCACAAAGAAGAACTTGATAGAGCGTAGGGGCAGAAACAGACATTGTAGATAGCACAGGATTAGAACATGGTTCTATTTAACAAAGCAGCGTTCAGTGCGCTCCAGTGTCGAGGCATGCCTGCCACGTGTCCACGGAAATATCTGCAAATGCAGACAGCGCTGGCTCTTGGGCTATAAACAGAGAGGAGCACCGAACCCTAGAGTCAGATATGACTGGCTTTCGAGCAAGGGCGACCTTTACATTTAACAAGGATTGTTATCGTTAAGAAGGCTATAGCCATAGCAATGGCACTTCTATCCCGCCCCACAGCACTTTTGTGCACTCTTTGGGTGGCTCACAGGTTGATTAGCATTTGGCCCCCAACATGCTGAGCCCTCATTGTCCCAACCTCAGAAGGGTGGAAGAGGCTGACTCAACCTTGATCCCTGGACAGGATTGAACTCCCAATGTTTTGGCTGCAGGACAGCAGTTGAACCCCTGCGCCAATACATGTGCTCTTGCCCCAGTGGATGGGAGAGGCCTCTCTCTTCTCAGGGAAGATTTGGAATTGACGGGTTAGGGTCCTCCTCACCCACAATTGACATTTGGGGGCAGTTTCTGAACTCCACAGGGACTTTTGATGCTTCTAGGTCAAGGTCAAAGTCGCCCTTGCTCGAAAGCCAGTCGTATCTGACTCTAGGCTTCAGTGCTCCTCTCTGTTTATAGCCAAACAGCCAGCGCTGTCTGCGTCTGCAGACGTTTCATGGACACGTGGCAGGCATGCCTCAACACCGGAGTGCACGGGATGCTGTTTTACCTTCCCACCAAAGTGGTACCTATTTATCTACTTGCAATTTACGACCCGCCAAAGGAACAGTGAGCCTAGTTTCTGCATTTGTGATTTTAGAAAAAGCCATCCCAGCCTTTGAGCCTTGATCCAGTTCCTTCTTTTTGACTTCCCTTTATGTTACACTGGGAGTAGGGTTCTTCTGGGTGGGTCTACTCAGGAGCAAATTATCCCCCCCCCCCCCGCTTCAACCGGGTCTTCTAGGGAAAGGTGATCCTGGCAAATGGCCTTTGCAAGCCTCCTGCTTTTATGGGAGTAAGCCCCATCAGAATCAATGAGACTGACTCCTAAGTAGACACAGGCTGAACCTTGGATCGAGTTCCTTTCCATTAGTGCTTCTTACCATTTTTCCTTATCCAAACATGAATTTGTACCTTATTCAGGGTGTCCTGGTGGCACAGGGGTTAAGCTGTCCTGCAGCCAAAAGGTTGTGAGTTCGAGACTCACCAAGGCTCAAGGTTGACTCCGCCTTCCATTCTTCTAAAGTTGGTTCAAATGAGCACCCAGAATGTTGGGGGCAAAATGCTAATTAACTTGTGCACCAGAGGGTGCGCAAAGCACTATGGGGGGGGAGGGTTAAGTCCCCAATAAGGCACATATTTCCCTGGGCCACTGAGGGCCTTCAGCTTGTTAGAGGACGGGCAAGTCATGCATTCAGGGGTTACATAGCAGGTGGCATTTAGCGAAGGCAAAAGAGAACTCCTTGGGTTTCCCATGGGAGCTGGGCATGTTACTCTGGGGGCTGCCCCTCCCAGAACCCACCCCGGTGGATGGCTTTGTGGCACCAGCCGCTCCAACATTGGGTGAACGGTTAATTCCCAGCCTTTGCTTCTCTAGTCTAGCAGAAAAAACTGAAGCTGGATGTATAAGGCAAGGGCCAATCCAAAGGAGAGTTGGAGACCTATGGATAAGGGGAGAAGTTCAGCCAGGGCTTCCAGGGATGAGTAGGGTCAATTGAGCTGCCAAGCTGGCTTGGAACCCTAAAGATCTTCTAGTCCATCCCCAGCCAAGGCAGGAATGCCCAGGTTCAGCCTCCCGGATGGATGGTTTAAAGCAGCAGTGCCCAAACTATGGCCCACGGGCCAGATCCACCCCCAATGCCAATTCATCTGGCCCACGCTGCCCGAATGGGTGCATTCTACTTCTGCTTCTGGGAGCAACGAGAGTGGTGTGGGCCAGATGAACTGGCATCAGGGGCCAGATCTGGCCCATGGCCCGTAGTTTGGGCACCTCATGTTTAAGCAGGGAAATGGCAGCTTAAAATCTATCTCATCCGGTTGCAAAACAGATTGCAAGGCATGTTTTACTTCCACTTCTGGTGGGAGGAACCATGTGACCGGCCTGCTGAATCACATGACCAGCCCGCGTCCTGAAAAGTTTGGGCACCTCATGTTTAAAGGAAGGCGAATCCACACAATAGTCCAGGAGTTCCTGCCTTAGACTTGGTGGGACTCTCTTTCCTTTGAACCAGAAGCCTTTGCTTGATGTTAATCCACCTCTGGAGTGGCAGGACCCAAGCTGGCTCAGGCACCTTCCTGGCAATCCTTGGGCTACTTGGAGATGGCCATCGCTCTCTCTCTCTCTCTCTCTCTCTCTCTCTCACACACACACACACACACACACACACACACACACGCAGCACCAACCTCAGCTGCCTGTTCCACAGAGATCCAGTTTTAATCAACCCACGGCATTTTCTCTTGCCTCCCCCACCAGGGCCAGGCTATTGCATGGGCATCGGCTCCCTCATTTCCCATGGGAGGTTCCTCTGGATGGGGGTGGGCAGCGCCTGCAATTACTACAACAAGATGTACGGCGAATTTGTGAGAGTCTGGATCAACGGAGAAGAGACCCTCATTATTAGCAAGTAAATTTCTGTTCTCTGACAATCTGGGTGGAAAATGGGGCCCGGGACTGTATTTTTCCTCTCATTAGCCTCTTCTGCCCTGCATTAATTGAATAGACCAGTCTGACTACACCTCTCAGTTTCCCCATAGCCTGTTTGGCCAGTGGTCCTGATGGCTAGAGGGAGGTGCAGTCCAGAAAAGTAACTTTTCCCAAGCACAGGGCACTTCTGGCATTGAAATCAAAAGTGATCTGAGCAGGTGCTCCAGTCAAGACTAGCTTTGGGTTGGGTTGGGTTGGGTTGGGTTGGGTTGAGTTGAGTTGAGTTGAGTTGAGTTGAGTTAGAACATAAGACCATAAGGACAGCCTTGCTGGAAGAGGCCACAGGAGCCCATGATCCAGTCGAGCATTCTGTCTCACACAGTGGCTCACCATTTGCTTCAGGGTATTCTTCCCAAGCAGATGCCTTCACCTTCTTAGGATTCCCTGGAAATGGCATTGAGAGTTATCCTGCCTATCTCTCCAACCCGGAGGTTGTTCTTATCCATAATTATAGCCATTGATACTTGTCCTCCATGCACTTGTCTAATCCTTTCTTGAAGCTGTCAAGACTGACCGCTGTCACCACTTCTTCTGGCAGGGAGTTCCATAGACCAGTGATCCTCTGGGTGAAAAAGTACTTTCTCTTATTTGTTTAAGTTGAGTTGAGTTGAGTTGAGTTGAGTTGAGTTGAGTTGAGTTGAGTTGAGTTGAGTTGAGTTGAGTTGAGTTGAGTTGAGTTGAGTTGAGTTCTGTTCTGTTCTGTTCTGTTCTGTTGGGTTGGTTGGGTTGGGTTGGGTTTGTTTGAACTGGAGCTCCCAGAATTCCAGAAATAGCCAAGAATGGCTCTGACATTCCAGGACTTATCTTTTTTTAAAAAAAAAAACAAGTGTGTCCCATTGTTGGTTTCAATTCATGCTCAGCCCAAGTCTACACTCCCCATAATTAAAGTTTTCTTACCTCTAAGTAAAGGTTGAGTACATGTTTCTGGTACTGAATCAGAGTAAATCCATTTGCTTCTCCCAGTGGCAGGCAGGTATATTCTGATCCTCTCCATCATGAGAAGAGCTACACCTGTTGAATTTATCCAGTGCAGATGTTTCAGTAAGAATTTACTCCCAGATCTACCCATGTCTTCATATTTCAATCTGAAAGAAATTGAGATTTTTTTTAGAAATGAACATGGGAGAAAGCAAATGTTCCCTTTGTTTATTCCTAGCTGTCTCCAATAGACGTTTGAGTATTTTAAAGATTTTTCAATCCACCCTGTCTTTTCTTCTGCTGACTAAACATATCCCAGGGTTATGTAACTGGAATCTCTGCCTACAAGACAGATGCCCTGTTATGGCCTCACAGGTGAGATTTAGTTCACTTGCTGATTCCTGGCATTTGCTACCTATAACCGACCTCTATAGAGTCCACTCAGGACAAGCCAGACATTCCTATCCAAGGATGCCAAGGACATAAAGGATGCATCATGTCCACATGTATGAGCTTCTGGCTCCCTCTAAAGGAACTTTGCATGCAGTTTAGCTTGGTTTTCTCACTCACCTTGAGAGAAGCATAGCAATGAGAGAAGCAAAAGTGCAAAGGAGATTCTAATTTGCCCTGTGCGATGCTGCTGTTTTTAAATCAATTCAAGGCATTTGCAAACAGCCTCTTATGAAGGTTGTTTAAGTTGGTACCCTTGTGGTTGGTTGGTTGGTTGGTTGGTTGGTTGGTTGGCGGGTGGACTGGTGGGTGGACTGGCAGGTAGACTGGCGGGTGGGCAGACTGGTTGGTTGGTTGGTTGGTTGGTTGGTTGGTTGGTTGGTTGGTTGGTTGGTTGGTTGGTTGGTTGGTTGGTTGGTTGGTTGGTTGGTTGGTTGGTTGGTTGGTTGGTTGGTTGGTTGGTTGGTTGGTTGGTTGGTTGGTTGGTTGGTTGGTTGGTTGGTTGGTTGGTTGGTTGGTTGGTTGGTTGGTTGGTTGGTTGGTTGGTTGGTTGGTTGGTTGGTTGGTTGGTTGGTTGGTTGGTTGGTTGGTTGGTTGGTTGGTTGGTTGGTTGGTTGGTTGGTTGGTTGGTTGGTTGGTTGGTTGGTTGGTTGGTTGGTTGGTTGGTTGGTTGGTTGGTTGGTTGGTTGGTTGGTTGGTTGGTTGGTTGGTTGGTTGGTTGGTTGGTTGGTTGGTTGGTTGGTTGGTTGGTTGGTTGGTTGGTTGGTTGGTTGGTTGGTTGGTTGGTTGGTTGGTTGGTTGGTTGGTTGGTTGGTTGGTTGGTTGGTTGGTTGGTTGGTTGGTTGGTTGGTTGGTTGGTTGGTTGGTTGGTTGGTTGGTTGGTTGGTTGGTTGGTTGGTTGGTTGGTTGGTTGGTTGGTTGGTTGGTTGGTTGGTTGGTTGGTTGGTTGGTTGGTTGGTTGGTTGGTTGGTTGGTTGGTTGGTTGGTTGGTTGGTTGGTTGGTTGGTTGGTTGGTTGGTTGGTTGGTTGGTTGGTTGGTTGGTTGGTTGGTTGGTTGGTTGGTTGGTTGGTTGGTTGGTTGGTTGGTTGGTTGGTTGGTTGGTTGGTTGGTTGGTTGGTTGGTTGGTTGGTTGGTTGGTTGGTTGGTTGGTTGGTTGGTTGGTTGGTTGGTTGGTTGGTTGGTTGGTTGGTTGGTTGGTTGGTTGGTTGGTTGGTTGGTTGGTTGGTTGGTTGGTTGGTTGGTTGGTTGGTTGGTTGGTTGGTTGGTTGGTTGGTTGGTTGGTTGGTTGGTTGGTTGGTTGGTTGGTTGGTTGGTTGGTTGGTTGGTTGGTTGGTTGGTTGGTTGGTTGGTTGGTTGGTTGGTTGGTTGGTTGGTTGGTTGGTTGGTTGGTTGGTTGGTTGGTTGGTTGGTTGGTTGGTTGGTTGGTTGGTTGGTTGGTTGGTTGGTTGGTTGGTTGGTTGGTTGGTTGGTTGGTTGGTTGGTTGGTTGGTTGGTTGGTTGGTTGGTTGGTTGGTTGGTTGGTTGGTTGGTTGGTTGGTTGGTTGGTTGGTTGGTTGGTTGGTTGGTTGGTTGGTTGGTTGGTTGGTTGGTTGGTTGGTTGGTTGGTTGGTTGGTTGGTTGGTTGGTTGGTTGGTTGGTTGGTTGGTTGGTTGGTTGGTTGGTTGGTTGGTTGGTTGGTTGGTTGGTTGGTTGGTTGGTTGGTTGGTTGGTTGGTTGGTTGGTTGGTTGGTTGGTTGGTTGGTTGGTTGGTTGGTTGGTTGGTTGGTTGGTTGGTTGGTTGGTTGGTTGGTTGGTTGGTTGGTTGGTTGGTTGGTTGGTTGGTTGGTTGGTTGGTTGGTTGGTTGGTTGGTTGGTTGGTTGGTTGGTTGGTTGGTTGGTTGGTTGGTTGGTTGGTTGGTTGGTTGGTTGGTTGGTTGGTTGGTTGGTTGGTTGGTTGGTTGGTTGGTTGGTTGGTTGGTTGGTTGGTTGGTTGGTTGGTTGGTTGGTTGGTTGGTTGGTTGGTTGGTTGGTTGGTTGGTTGGTTGGTTGGTTGGTTGGTTGGTTGGTTGGTTGGTTGGTTGGTTGGTTGGTTGGTTGGTTGGTTGGTTGGTTGGTTGGTTGGTTGGTTGGTTGGTTGGTTGGTTGGTTGGCAGGTGGACTGGCGGATTGGTTAACCGACTCTTTTTGTTTGCTCTTTGAGCAAAGAACCTGCCACTGGAAAAAGAAAATGGGTTTTGCAATGTATTTTTTTTAATTGAGCTTATTTATACTAGCTTTATACTTCCTCTCCAGCAAATCAGTACAATAAAGCATCCATATTCTAGCAAGAGGCAGCAAATAAAATAACTCTTCAAGAAGCAGAAAGCATTTTATGTACACTGCAAAGTTGCCTCCCTCTGATATCAGGAAACTTGGGAAGCAGACAAAATCCGCTGGTTATAATGCTTTTTTTCCCCTTCCACACACTCCAGATCATCAAGCATGTTCCATGTCATGAAACACGGGCACTACATCTCCAGGTTTGGGAGTAAGCCTGGACTGAAGTGTATCGGCATGCATGAGAATGGAATCATCTTCAACAATAACCCAGCTCTCTGGAAAGAAATCCGGCCATTTTTCGCCAAAGGTAAACTGGTGACCTTCTGTCCATCTCACTTCTAGACCATTATGGGGGTGGTGTTTTGCAGTTTCCAGGATTATGGTACAAACCCCGATGGCTGGTCCCTAGGTGTGGAAAATAGGGTCTGAGTCTACATGATTTAAGTCCCTTGGAACTTTTATTCTCACCTGGAAATCTCCTGCAATTTCAGATGCACTGAAAGGGGAGAGGAAGACTTAGCTTCTTTCTCACAGATCCATGGTGGAGGAGCATTAGAAAAGCCCTCCTGTAAGCACTGCAATTTAGTTCACGCAAACGTGACACTCAAGAACTTTAGGTGGGGTCATACAGGAGAATAGGTTGCATTCTGGACCACTTGATGGAACGATCCAGTGCAGTCTATTTCCCGGGGATCTCACATCCATGTACAAAGCAGTAGCGCTCCAGCTGTCCATGCCATTTTCAAGGGTGCACTGTTCAGCATCTTCCCTGTTCCCAAGAGAGCTGGAAATGCATAAATCTCACTGCAGAGTTAAAGTGTCACAGAATCATAGCTGTCAAGTATCCCGTACTGGCCGGGAAAACCCCTTATTTTACCCTCTTCCCTGCCATCATTCCGTATTAATTAGACTGCAATGCCCTATTGCCGCCATTGGAGCCCTATTGCCGCCATTGGAGGGCAGCACAGGATAAGCATAGCTGTCAAGTATCCCGTATTTGCCGGGAAATTTCCCTTATTTCCAAATCCAAAACTTGACAGGTATGCACAGAATCACTGGGCTGGAAGGGGACTTTGAGGCCATCTAGTCCAACCCCTCCTGCTCAATGAGGAATCTGAAACCAAAGCAGACCTGACAGATGGTTGCTTTCCAATTCCCTTTTGGATGCTTCCGCCTCTTGGGTTCTGTTGTCGTACTGCTCTAACTGTTAAGAAATCCTTCCTACTATTCAGCCTAGATCTGGCTTCCTGTAGTTTCAGTAATAACGAAAGTGTTGCCGAAAGAGTACAGAGCAAGGGGCCGGCCCCCATCTCAGCACCTTTATGCATGCACAGAATGGATCGGGGTGGGTGGGTTACTCCACATCCCAGTTGCAAATTCTGCCCCCATTTCGCCATCCATGCAAAAAGAATCTAAATCGCTCAGGGTTTTATTACCAAACATCAGAAGTCCTAACAGTCCTTGCATTGGGTTTATTTCAGCTCTTTCGGGCCCAGGTCTGGTGCGGATGATTACCATGTCCATCGAGTCCACGACGCAACACTTGGACCGGTTAGAAGAAGTGACCACTGAGCATGGCTACATCAACTGCCTGAACCTTATGAGGCGCATCATGCTGGACACTTCCAACAGACTTTTCCTCGGGATTCCTCTGGATGGTGCGTTATTATTTTCTCGAGATTGCTTACGAGCTCTGTGGTCTTTCTCTCGCTCTGTGGCACTCACAAGGAAGGGCGAATGTTTCCGTAGTTGAAGCAAAGCCCATTCTTTCATGCACAGTTGAAAGGTAGCACCAAAAAAATTGTGAATGTTGATGTTTCTAGAAGTCAAAAATAAAAAGATTGAAAAGGTTACAAACCCAAAGGAGGAGGGAACAGAGAGAAAGAAAGAAAATAGCTCTCTTTCTAAATTTTTAGAGTGCAATTTTTAGAGCTGTCCCAGCTCCTGCCAACCTAGCAGTTCAAAAGCAAGAAATTGCAAGTAGATCAATAGGGACCACTTTGGTGGGGAAAAGCTCTTGGGGACATGAAAGGAGCCTCATCCGTGTGTTCCCCTGAGTGGAATTGTTTCTCCAGCAAAAATCCTTTCAACCCAGTATAATTTCTGACATGAAATTATTATTATTATTATTATTATTATTATTATTATTATTATTATTATTATTATTATTATTATTATTATTATTATTATTATTATTATTATTATTATTATTATTATTATTATTATTATTATTATTAAGAAAAGGACATCAGATAATATATCATGGGGTTTCCTCCCTAGTTACCTTTCTTCTTCCTTCTTTCTCGTCTGCCTGCAATTTCAGAAAATGCCATTGTGCTCAAAATCCAGAATTACTTCGATGCCTGGCAGGCTCTTCTGCTGAAACCGGACATCTTCTTTAAGTTTTCTTGGCTGTACAAGAAATACGAAAAGTCAGCGTAAGTAGCAGCAGAAGCAACACGGGTTGTGTGGTTGTGAGCTAGGTCTCTTTGTGTGTGTGTGTGTGCGCAGGAAATCAGATCAATATAAGGCGCGTTTTGGGTGTGCGAGGCAGAAATTTGGACCCCGTTTGTTTGTTTGCTTGTTTGTGGATTTGTATTGCCGCCCAATTCCAAAGACTCTGGGCGGTGTACAGACATTAAAACCATCACATTTTTTTTTATAAAAAAAATCCCAATTAAAACCCCATTAAAAACTACCACCAAAAATACAAATATTAAAGCAGCCAGCAGGCCAGGGCCACAGCACTGAGAAGGCCCTCCTCCTTCTTGTGCTAGAGAGATGCGCCTCTCTAACTGATGGTATCTTCAGAGAGCCCCTCCGGCACGCTCTGGTTGGACGGACAGATGTTCTTGGGACGATGCGGTCTCTTAGGTATCCTGGCCCACTACCATGTAGGACTTTAAAGATCATCACCAGCACCTTGAATTGCACCTGGAGGCATACTGCAACCAGTGCAGCTCCCGAAGCAGTGGCAAGGCACGGGCATACCGCCCGCACCACATCACCACCCGAGCAGCCACATTCTGGACTAGTTGCAGCCTCCGAATGGTCATCAGGGGCAGCCCCGTGTAGAGAGCATTGCTATAATCTAGTCTGGAGGTGACCAGAGCGTGCATGACCATGAGCAAGGAGTCCCGGTCTAGGAGCGGACGCAACTGGCGGATCACCCGAAGTTGGGCAAAGGCCCTCCTGGCCACGACTGCCACCTGCTCTTCAAGCAGTAGTCGTGAGTCCAGGAGGAACCCCGGATTACGGGTCTGTTTGGGGCAGAGTAGCCCCATCCAGAACCAAAGATGATAACTCCCGAGATAACACAGGGGCTCAACCCATAGCCACTCAGTCTTGCCGGGAATCAGTTGTAGCCCGTTGTCCCCCATCCAGACCCCCACAGCCTCTAGACACCTGGATAGGACTTTGATAGCATCGCTTGGATCACCACGGGCCGAGATGTACAGCTGGCTATCATCAGCATACTGATGATACCTCACCCCGTGGGAACGGATGATCTCACCCAGCATACCTGTCAAGTATCCCAGATTGGCCGGGATTCCCGTATTTCCGCGCCCATTTTCGCCATTTCCCACCCGGAGCTGCCGCTACCCCGTAGTTTGCCAGCGGGGGGAAAGGAGTTACTGCGCATCCCTTCTGTGTGGGTCCTTTCTACGCATGCGTAGAAGGCTTCTGTGCAGAAGGGGATGCATAGAAGCCTTCTACCCATGTGTAGAAGTGAGCTGCTCAGAACAGTTCTGCGCAAGTCCGTTCTACGCATGCGTAAAGGCCTTCTACGCATGCGTAAAAGCCTTCTATGCATGCGTAGAAGTGAGCTGCGCAGAACGTTTCTGCGCAGGTCCGTTCTACATATGTGTAAAAGCCTTCTACATATGCGTAGAAGTGAGCTGCGCAGAAACGTTCTGCGCAGGTCCCGTAATCTCCGGAGCTGCGCTTGACAGGTATGTCACCCAGTGGCTTCATGTAGATGTTGAATAGGAGAGAGGAGAGAACCGAGCCCTGAGGCACCCCGTACTGGATTGGCCTAGGGCTGGACCTCTCATTCTCCAACCACACTGACTGGGTCCGGCCCCTCAGAAATGAGACGAACCAGGACAAAACAGTGCCCTGGATCCCCAATCCTTGGAGCCATTCCAGAAGGATACCGTGATCACATGGAATGGTGATGTGGGCCAGATCCGGCCCATGGGCCATAGGTTGAGAACTCCTGAACTAAACCCCAAACCTCATCAGCCCTTTGTTTGTGGCGAGCCCTACCTGTCCATGTATAAAAGTGTCACAAGCCCTTGGGGTTCTCTTCCAGGAAGGATTTGAAGGAAGCGATCGAAGTCTTGATAGAAGAGAAGCGGCAGCAGCTCTCGCGGCTGGAGAAGCTGGAGGAACCCGTGGATTTTGCATCCCAGCTCATTTTTGCCCAGGTACTTTTGCCAAGAGCTGTGGTGACTGGGTAGTTAAGATGCTGAGCTTGACTACCAGAAGGTTGGCAGGTCAGCAGTTCGAGACCCAACTACTGCACAATGGAGTGAGCTCCTGTCTTCTTCCCCAGTTCCTGCCAACCTAACAGTTTGAAAGCAAGACATTGCAAGTAGATAAACAGGTACTGCGTTGGTGGGAAAGGCAACAGCGTTCCATGCCTGCCATGTGACCTGAGTGCTGCACGGCAGAGTGTGCTCCCGGTTGCACGGCAGAGTGTGCTCCCGGTTGTCTCTCCCAGCTCCTGCCATCCTAGCAGTTCAAAAGCAAGAACTTGCAAGTAGATAAATAGGGACCACTTTGGTGGGAAGGTAAACAGCGCTCCGTGCGCTCCGGTGTCTAGTCATGCTTGCCACATGTCCATGGAAATATCTTCAGAAGCAGACAGCGCTGGCTCTTCGGCTATGAAACCGAGATGAGCACTGAACCCTAGAGTCGGATACAACTGGCTTTCGAGAAAAGGGTGACCTCTACTAAATAGGTACCACTTGGGCGGGAAGGTAAACAGCATTCCATGCACTCCAGTGTCTAGTCATGCCTGCCACATGACCATGGAAACATCTGCTGACGCAGACTGTGCTGAAGCTTGGGCTATAAATGGAGATGAGCACTGAACCCTAGAGTCAGATATGACTGGCTTTCGAGCAAGGGCGACCTTGACCTTGACCTAACTTTTGATGAGGGATGTGACATGGACCATAATCCGCCATCTGCTGCTCTCCAGCAAGTAGACTTGAGGAGGGGGGGGGGAGATTTTCATTGTTTAAGGAGAAACTGTTGGGGGGGGGGAGCAGTGGTGCCGGTGGGCATCAGCAGGTTCGCCCCAGTTTGCCAGAACCGGTAGCAGAAATTCCAGCTGATCCCGCCCATCCAAGTTTTGAAATAAAGTAGTCCTAATTCGGAAGCATCCGAGGGCTTTCCCCCGGCTACGCCCAACATACCACAGCCACAGTGTGGTAGCAAAAAAAATTTGGAGCCCACCACTGGGGGAGGAGGAGCGCACAACCTTTCAAAAGGCAGTTCTGATGATGGGTGTTCTTCTGGTTCCATCCGATCCCAAACGGAAGCCCTTCAGGGTCTCAGGCAGGGTCTCCTTCTTCATTTGGCTCCTTCCTGACCCTCTTCACTAAAGGAGCTGAAAGGGACTCTGAATGCCTCCACAAGCTGTGCAGGTGCTGCGCCACTCACTCTCATCTGGCCTCACCTGTACAGGTGCGCAGGACCCTCGACGGTCCCCAGCTTCCCTCCCATACAAGTCCGGGTCCTTTCCTGAACTGATGCTCTGTGCCAGAGACGCATCGCCCTGTTTGAGTTTCCTCTCCCACTTTGCGGCCGGCCGTGGCTTAGGCTGGTCCAAATCTGACCCTCTGTGCATCGGGTCCTCACTGCTTGCTTGCCTCGCTTTCCCAGAGCCGGGGGGAACTGACCGGTGAGAACGTCAACCAGTGCGTGCTGGAGATGCTGATAGCCGCCCCGGACACCCTCTCCGTGACGCTCTTCTTCATGCTGGTGCTGATCGCTGAACACCCCCAAGTGGAAGCGGCGATGGTGGAAGAAATACAGGAGGTGATAGGTCGGTATTTCCTGTGAAGATATTTGTAGAAGCCGCGCAACAAAACAGGGCAGGTTTTAGGTATCTGCTTCGATCAACTAGTCCAGTGATGGGGAATCTTTTAGAGACCGAGTCCCCAAACTGCAACCCAAAACCCACTCATTTATCACAAAGTGCCAATACAGCAACAAGGGAGGAAGGGAACGCTCCCATTGGGCTACTGGGCAAAGGGGCGGGATGAACTCTGTACTGGGGGGAAGGAGGAAGCACTCCCATTGGGCTGCTGGGCAAAGGGGCAGAGCAAACTCTGTGCTGGGGTGACTGCACAGGTGCCCACAGAGAGGGCTCCGAGCGCCACCTTTGGGGTTTGGCACGTGTGCCATAGGTTCGCCATCACTTGAACTAGTCGGCTCAGTTCAAAAGGCCTTTTTACCTCTTCCTTGGTTGGAGACTGCAGTGACTTAGTGATTAAGATGCTGAACTTGATGACCGGAAAGTTGGCAGGTCAGCAGTTCGAGACCTGAGTGCCGCACGACGGAGTGAACTCCCGTCGTCTGTACCAGCTCCTGCCAACCTAGCAGTTCGAAAGCAAGAAATCGCAAGTAGCTAAATAGGCACCATTTTGGTGGGAAGGGAAACAGCGTTCCGTGCGCTCCGGTGTCTAGTCATGCCTGCCACATGTCCATGGAAACGTCTGCAAAAGCAGATAGCATGGGCTCTTTTGCTATAAACATAGATGAGCACTGAACCCTAGAGTCAGATACAACTGGCTTTCGAGCAAGGGGAACTTTGACCTTTAGTTGGTTAGAGACAAATCCTTAATACTGTGTGAATGTCCCAAATCCATGTGAAAGAGGAGCAGGGTTTTCTCAAGAAGTGGCTGTGCACCATTGAGCAGCCCCTCTGTCCTGCTTCTTCCTTCAAGGTGACCGAGAGGTCCAAGGTGAGGACATGGCCAGGCTGAAAGTGGTGGAGAATTTCATCCTGGAGAGCATGAGGTACCAGCCAGTGGTGGACCTGGTCATGCGCAAAGCCCTACAAGACGACGTGATCGACGGCTACCTCGTAAAGAAAGGGACCAACATCATTCTGAACATTGGGCGCATGCATAGGCTGGAGTTCTTCCCGAAACCCAATGAATTCTCCCTGGAGAATTTCGAGAAGAGCGTAAGTTTTTGGGTGCCCCACAAACAATTTTTTAATGTGTCGCTATTATACAGCTTAGGCCAGGGATGAGATGGGAAGCATAGTGTTGGATTCCTTCATTTGGGCTTATTTATTTATTTTATCAATTTCTACCCGGCCCTCCTAGTGCAATGCACCACTCAGGGTTCATGTTTTGTTGCCTTGCAATGCTATCCCTCAAAGCACCTGACTTTCAGATCCACATGCCCCAGAAATCAGACAGAAAAACCAAATAAATTTAATCCTCAGCCTTGCAGTTAAGAGCAGTTCTCCAGGGTCATAAGCAAGGTTTCCCTTCCACACCTTGCCCACTACATGATCCACTGAAACTGACATTTGAATTTGTCAAACGCAGGCCAAAGCAGAACCACATTAAAATAAGCAGTCTGTTCCTTCTCGGGGAGCCCTGATTGTAACGATGTGTTAAATGTATTTCTACTTCATTTCATTTCATATATTTAGCTGTTCCCCTCCTGGGATTTTTATCTGTCATTCTCATTTAGTCCCTCTATGACTCTGCATCTGGTGTATATAAGCTCCTGCCTAGTTATTTCACTCATAGCTGTCAAGTATCCCTTATTGGCCAGGAAAACCCCTTATTTTACCCTCTTTCCTACTGTCATCCCTTATTAATTAGACTGCAATGCCCTATTGCCGCCATTGGAGGGCAGCACAGGATAAGCATAACTGTCAAGTATCCTGTATTTGCCAGGATATTTCCCTTATTTCCAAATCCAAAACTTGACAGGTATGATTTCACTCCTGTGTCTGATGAAGTGGACTTGATCCATGAAAGCTCACATTAAAAATATAGCAGTTAGTCTTTAAAGTTTTGTTTTGTTTTTTGGTTTCTGATTATTATTTATTTTATTATTTATTTAGATTTTTATGCCGCCCAATCAGGTAAACCCGACTCAGGGCGGTGTACAACAGTTAAAACATATACAAACAGATTTTAAAAGCCCATCACCCACCCACATTACCCACCCTACTACCCCTCCCTCCTATTTAAAAGAATAAAAGGTAATAAAGGGAGTCAGAGGGAAACAACCGCATAGAGGGAGGGACACTAACAGAACACCAACTGGGCACTAACTGGGGATAAGCCAAGAGGCTGGAGCCGCAACCCCATTAAGGCCCCACACCTGCCCTGCCAGCCAGGTTTTCATACCTTTCCTGAAGGGCAGCAATACTGTCTGTAATCTCAATTCTGTTGGCAGGAGGTTCCAGAGGGCTGGTGCGGACATGAACAGCAACATCACCGCCCTTCCCCTCAACCCATATTATCCTATGCCCGTCACAACCCTTATGTGGCCCCCCCGGAACCTCCCCGCCCATCCCAGACAGAATGCTGCCCCCACTATACGGCTGGCAGGGCGGCCTATCCCCTCCCCTCCCTTTCTCCCACACTGATATCATTCCCTCCCCCCTACATCTTTCACTCCTATCATCCCCTACCCATGCTCTCCACCCACCACCCTGTAATAGCTCCAAACTCAGCAGCGGTGAAGATGGGGCCGTCAAAGTGAGCCCAAGAGCCGGTAATGAAACTCTCCCCCCCCCCCCGGGAAGATGGAACTGGTCCTGGCGGTCGCGGCAGCGTGGCGGTGGTCCTTGAGGGCCGCCGAAGCAACCCAGGTGCCAGCAGTGAAACCCTCCCCTCGCCGGGAAGATGGAGCTGGTCACGGTGGTCACGGCAGCGTGGCGGTGGTTTTTGAGGGCTGACCGAGCAACCCAGGTGCCAGCAGTGAAGCCCTTCCGCTGCCGGGAAGGTGGAGCTGGTACAGTAGAACCCCATATAATTAATGCCTCTTACAGCGAGAAAATCGTACGACGACGAGGATTTGGAAAAACATTGTGCCCCATATAACAAGTACAGTATATTCGTTATGTGATGCATTGCATTGCATCTCTACGGGGGAAACCGTACAACGAATTTTTTTGCTACTGTACGATTTTTCCCATAGAGATATTCGTTGTACGATGCATCCCATAGGGATAATCGCTATACGATGCATGCATTATATAGCAATCAAATCAGAGACAGAATATAGGTGGAGATGGGGGAAAATCTCTCCCAACCTGTAATGACTTTTGTAATGAGTTGACGAGAACTTGTGCAGATTTCTTCCCTTTGACAATGTTGTTTTCTTCATTTTTATTAAATTTCCCGTTCGTTTTGTGCAGGTCCCCCATCGCTACTTCCAGCCCTTTGGCTCCGGCCCCCGAAGCTGCGTCGGGAAATTCATCGCCATGGTCATGATGAAAACCATCCTGGTGACCCTTCTGAGAAAATGCCGGGTCCATTCCCTCAAAGGCCTGAAGTGCATCCAGAAGAACAACGACCTCTCCCTGCATCCCAACGAGAGGCAGCCGCTCTTGGAGATGATTTTCACCCCAAGAGTCCAAAGGGACAAGAGTTACGACAACGACAACGACAACGAATAAATGGCCCGAAAACTGATTGGTTGGGCCCGTCCTCCTCAGCACCGCTGATAGGTTGGGCTCTTTTCATTCATCTCAGGCGCATCCATTCAATGTCTCAACATAACTGTGTGTTGCCCCATATCGGTCACTGATATGAGTGGCTCTTTGACAGGACTCACGTTTTGGACACAGAACTCTGTTTGGAGTTGTATTACTTTTTAAAGCAGCAGTTGATTGTCACTGAGTAATGATACCCAGGAGGACCTATTTGTACAAATCGTCACAATCAGGGGAAATTATGTTCAGGGTGTTTCATTCTGTGTCAAAGCCCAGAAATCTGGATGTTTTTGCAGGCCTACAGAGCTGAGTTATCGCTTCTCGTGCCAAAACTCTTTTTTTTTTCCTCCCCTCCTCCTCCTTCTTCTTCTGCAATATCTGAATCCGAATATTGGCGATCCTCATGGCGATCATCAGCCATGAAGACTGTCCTGAGAATATAATACAATGGCCTTCCATCTGCCTTCTGCATTGCAGCATGACACCCATTGTACCATTGATCCAGTTCCTTTGAGTCCCTTTCTGGTCCTGAGCCCTTTGGGCATGCAAAGTCCTCATCATCAGCCCCAGGCTAGGGTGGATGAAGCTGCTGCTTTCCATCAAGAAGGATTCAAAAGTGGGATTTTATCCACTTGGGGACCATCACCCTTCTCTGTGGAATTTGCCACCCAAGACCCTTAGTCCAGTCAGGGTTGTCAGGTTAGTTAACTGCTGCCTGACACCGGGAGGTTGCGCGCAGGGGGATTATGGTTGAGCCATGTGAAAATAGGGCTTTCCCCCAGAGTTGTGGCACTCCAGAGAATGGATTTGAAGGTTGTGCAAGGGATGGGTCTCCCAAGCAAATACGTCATTTCTTCCAGACTCAGGGTGGCAGAAAGTAGCATTGGCTTTCTTAATCTGCTAAGGCAAAAATGGGCAGGTTTTGGGCACAGTTTCCGATACCTGGAATCCTTTGGGCAGCCAAAAGGAAGGAGGGGGGGAAAACTCAAAATGAAACCAGAAGTGACTCAAATAAATTGATTGTTTTGTTTTGTTCTTTGGTGTTAAGCCGGGTGACTTATTTCAAATGGTTTCAGTCATGCTCTGAAGATACTCTAGGAAGGGTGAGTAAATACCAAGCGTTTGAAGGAATCCACATATCCTTTATTTCAGAGTGCCCGACACAGGCCGGCTGGCTTCTTTGAGATTTTACCAATGTTTGCTTGGGAAAATAGCATAATCAGCATCCCGTTAAACCCTCACAACAACCCCACAAGGTAGTTTAGGCTGATGGTGCCCTGATCAAGTTGCAATTGTAGCAATGAAACTTACACACCACCCCATAGTGCTTAGAGCAATCTCTGCGCAAGTCACAAGGCCAATAGCATTTTGACACATACACACACACACCCAATACATGCTGGGGCTCATTTTACCAACCACCAAAGAATGGAAGTGGCTGAGTCAAACAGGATTGAACTCACAACGTTTTGGCTGCAGGACAGTAGTTTAACCCCTGGGCCACCAGGGCTCCATAAGGGCAGGTTGCTTACCTGCAACTTGTTCTTCTTCGTGGTCTCCGGCGTATGTGCAGTAAACCCATTCATGTGGAGTCACAGAGACCACGAAGAAGAACTTGATAGCAGCCTAGGGGGCCGAAATAGACATTGTAGTGAGCCCATAATTATTGCATTTAACAAGAATTGTTATATTTAAAAATAGCCCCAGGGACCCTTATTCCAAATTCCCTTCATCAAATAAATCATTTCGACCCACAAAGAACAAGAAGAGTTACAGGCTGGCTGGGCAGGTGTGGGGTGCTGCTGGGAAGATGCCACCTGCCTGCTGGCTCATTTGAACTTACCTCATTGCAGGTGGGGTGGGTGGGCTTTTTAATGGTTTTTAATTGGGTCTTTTAATGGGGTTTTTAATGTTTTTAGTATGAATGTTTTCATATTATAAATTTGGTTGTGAGCCACCCAGAGTCGCCCAGGAGAGGGGGCGGCAATACAAATTGAAATAAATAAATAAACAAACAAAGAAACAGGAACAAGAACAGTTACAGGTAAGCAACCTGTCCTTATGGAGCCTGGTGGCGCAGCCAAAATGTTGTGTGAAATCAATAGAAACATTGGCCCACCTGCTTTGACGGTTTTAAGGACTATGTTGCCCCGTTCTTCGTATCCTGTTCACCCCCTTGATATTTTTTTGATTAAGACATAGGATACAAATTGAACAAAGAGACAGAAAGGTAAATTACTTCCAAAAGTGAGCTACTTATGCTAAGTCTGGTTTTTTAAATACAGGGAAAATACATACCCTTCAATTTACGGTTCCTCACCCCATAGGAAAGAGGCTTCCTCTAATACAGTGATGGCAAACCTTGACACTCAAGCTGTTCTTGGACTTCAATTCCCAGAAGCCCAAGTCCCTGTGAATCCACATGAATAGGTTTACTGGCACTCCAGCCAAGGCTAGGTCGGTGACGGCCAACCTTGGCGCTTCAGCTGTTCTTGGACTTCAATTCCCAGAAGCCCAAGTCCCTGTGAATCCACATGAATAGGTTTACTGGCACTCCAGCCATTCGTGGACTTCAATTCCCTGAAACTCAAGTCCCTGTGAATCCACATGAATGGGTTTACTGGCACTCCCGCTGTTCTTGGACTTCAATTCCCAGAAGCCCAAGTCCCTGTGAATCCACATGAATGGGTTTACTGGCACTACAGCTGTTCTTGGACTTCAATTCTCAGAAGCCCAAGTCTCTATGAATCCACACAAATGGGTTTACTGCACATATGCACAGTAAACCCATTCGTGTGGATTCACAGGGACTTGGGCTTCTGGGAATTGAAGTCCAAGAACAGCTGGAGTGCCAAGGTGCACCATCACTACTCTAATGTCATCAGGTGGCACAGGTAGAAATAGTTAGAGGGGCCAAAACTCCATTGAGTGAGACTGTTCTGTTCTCTTTGCGGACTATTTGCTTTATAACATAGAGCATGGGTTCCCCAACCTTTGGTTCTTGGACTTCAATTCCAAGAAGCCTCAGTCAGTCCATTGGCTGCTCAGTGCTTTGTGGAATTGACTGAGACTTCTGGGAAATGAAGTCCACAAACCAAAGGTTGGGGAACCCGGATGCAATGGGCTGTTTGGGGGTGATTTGAGGTTGCCTGTCACTGAGATGCCTGCAGACATCTGAAAAGTATGCCACACTTTCTGTGAACAACCAGCCAACTCTGTCGGCCGCTCTGAGCATGGACCAGCAGAGGGCACACGAAGAACAGATCAAATCCATCATCCCATCCTCCTCCTGTAGCCAAGCCCGTTCAGTTTGGAAGAGTAAAACTGGGACATCCCAAAATAAAGTGGCCTGCAGGTAAAGGACCTGGGAAGGAAGGCCTTTCTTTAGCGTGGAGAAGAAAAGGCGAAGAGGCGATACAAGAGGCATATTCAACTTTCTCAGAAGGTTCTCTCATACGGACGGACGGACGACGGAGCAAACCTGCTTCCTGCTGCTCCAAAGGGGAAATAACAGAAGGAAAGGATTCAAGCTCTGAGAAAGAGGATTTCAAAGAGCTTCCCTGGGACTGAAGCTTTTTGGCAGAGAAAGTTCGGGCGGACTTTCTTGCATAGCTGTCAAGTATCCCTAATTGGCCAGGAAAACCCCTTATTTTACCCTCTTTCCTGCCGTCATCCCTTATTAATTAGACTGCAATGCCCTATTGGCGCCATTGGAGGGCAGCACAGGATAAGCATAGCTGTCAAGTATCACTTATTGGCCGGGGAAACCCCTTATTTTACCCTTTTTCCTGCCGTCATCCCTTATTAATTAGACTGCAATGCCCTATTGCTGCCATTGGAGGGCAGCACAGGATAAGCATAGCTGTCAAGTATCCCTTATTGGCCGGGAAAACCCCTTATTTTACCCTCTTTCCTGCCGTCATCCCTTATTAATTAGACTGCAATGCCCTATTGCCACCATTGGAGGGCAGCACAGGATAAACATAGCTGTCAAGTATCCTGTATTTGCCGGGAAATTTCCCTTATTTCCAAATCCAAAACTTGACAGGTATGCTTTCTTGCTGTTCATTAACAAAGGCTAGGTTGGTGACGGCCAACCTTGGCGCTCCAGCTGTTCTTGGACTTCAATTCCCAGAAGCCCAAGTCCCTGTGAATCCACACAAATTGGTTTACTGCACATCCATGCAGTAAACCCATTCATGTGGATTCACAGGGACTTGGGCTTCTGGGAACTGAAGCCCAAGAACAGCTGGAGTGCCAGTAAACCCATTCATGTGGATTTACAGGGACCTGGGTATCTGGGAATTGAAGTCCAAGAATAGCTGGAGTGCCAAGGTTTGCCATCACTGGGCTAGGTCAAGGTCAAGGGTTCATTGCTCATCTCTATTTACAGCCAAAGAGCCAGCGCTGTCTGTATCTGCAGATGTTTTGGTGGACATGTGGCAGGCATAACTAGACACTGGAGCGAATGGAATGCTTTTTACCTTTCCCACTGAATTATAATTTTATTATTATTAATTTTAATTTGTATCCCGCCTTTCTCTGGCCGAAGCCAACTCAAGGTGGCTAACAACAAATAATATCAATACAAAGTCAACAAACCCAGTAATACAGTACTATAAAGGAAAAAATACAGCAGAATAGTAACATGATATGATTGATTAACCAAACATATCAATTATCAAAAACAGGATTAATACATATACAGAGTAGTCAAAATGATCAAAAATAATTTAGTGGCTCCGGTCGCATGGGGGCGGAGGCCCGAGTGTGTGGCAGCTCGATCCCAGCTGGAGCAGGCAGAGTCCCTTCAATGCTATTGATCTACTTGCAATTACATGCTTTTGAACTGCTAGGTTGGCAGGAACTGGGACAAAGACGGGAGCTCATTCCATCGTGCAAGTACTCAAGTCTCAAACTGCTGGCCTGCTAACCTTCCAGGCATCATGTTCAGCATCGTAACCACTAAGCCACCGCAGTCCCTTTCCCCCAAGAAGTAGGACTTTGCTTTTGCCCAGAACTAACAGCAGTACATTGACCCTCTGAATAAGGACGGCTTTTTTCCATCCCAATAACCATGATAAGTAATTGCAGAGTGGGGAGAAGATCAGATGCCCCATCCAGATGTTCTTGGACTATATCACCTGGTCAGCAGGTCTAAGGATGGGGTGCACCTGAGGCTCCAGGTCGACCACATCTGGACAGCTACATGACTGCTTTATGGCCTTGCCAATCTTCGGCCACCGTTTCTTGAGCACTGTGCAAAATCAGCATTCCAGCCCACATCTGTTCCTTGTTAACAGGCATTATTCTGACAGGGGAAGCTGTGGGATTTTATAGCAGGCATAAGGTGGAACATTTCCTTACTCCCATCCTCTGACAACTGGCAGGAGTCATTAATGACCACCCTAGTGATGCTTTCTCCATTTCTTCCCTTCTTTTTCTTTCCATGGTGAATGCAAATCTCTCTTTGCTTTGGAATGGGCTGGCCGAGCCATGTACAGGCATAATATGCATGTGCTTGTGCGCATGGGGCCCAGCCTACCCATAGGCAGCCACCTCCTCCTTTTGAGGTTTCTCCTGAGCTGCCAGTGATTTGACTGTGAGTTAATGGGTTTACTACTAGGGAGATCTCACTGCCAGGAAAAGAGGAGTGAGATGTTCTTGCCTATAGCACCCAAACAACCTGGCTGGTTTTCGGGACTTACATGTTTCCTTCTGGTTTCAGTGAGAGAAGGTTTTGCAGTCCGTACAAGGTCTCACGGAAGGTGGGGAATCGGCGCATGGACCTCTGGACTCCTATTCAGACTTCCCTGGTTCCGAGGGTCCTGGGGGGAACCAACTTAGATTGTTAAACTAGGAAGAGCTAGAATGTTATAATAATAATAATCATCATCATCATCATCATCATCATCATCATCAAAACAAAGCAAAAAGCAAAGCAATTATTTATTTATTTTTGTTTGTTTGTTTTATTCAATTTGTATAGCTGCCCCAGTCGACATGCAACTCTGGGTGGTGTACATAAAATCACCAACATTTAAACTATACGGAGTCTAGTCATGCCTGCCGCAGAAATAGACATTGTAAATAGCCCATAATTAGAACATTGTTATGTGTAACAGGGATTGCTATATTTAAAATGTATTATATTTAACAAGGATATCGCAACAGCAATTTCACTTTCATACTACTCCATAGTGCACTCTCTGGTCGGTTTACAAGTTAATGAGCATTTTTGCCGCTAACATGTTGGGGACTCATTTTACTGATCTTCGATTGATGGAAGAGCCTGAGTCAACCTTGACTCCTGGTTTGGATCGAACTCACAAGCTTCTGGTTGCTATTACAGCAGTTTAACCCCTGTGCCACCTGGGCTCTATTGTTAAACTAGGAAGACGTAGAATGTTCTTCTCCTTCTTGCCACCACCACAACCACCACCACCACCACCACCATCACTGCAACCGCAGCCATCTAACTTGTCTTCAAAACGTCAGAGGCTGAAATGCCAGCCGTTCTTCTACCTACCAAGGAGATAACTGAAAAGTTTTAAGAAATGAGGGGGGTCCCCTTTGCTGTTATCGTCTCCTGCTGTCTTGGGGGGGGGGCAGGGGAGGTCCACCATGGAGCATGGAACCCCCTCCACTCCAAAAGCACTTTTGGCTGCTGCTTACAAAGGATCAGACAGTGGGATGTGGGGGGGGGGGAGTGCTATTTTTAATTGTCATACTGAAGTGGTTGTCAATGGTTCTTTGGCACATGGCTGCTTGGGAACGGGGAATGTGGGGGTTGGCAGGGAGAGGGGGTTGCCTAAGCAACCATGGCTCTTCTTATGGGGCTCTTGTCCATCGGGAGTCTGAGTACCCAGGTCCTGAGTGCCTGGCTCTAGGAAGGCACTTGCCTCTTTCTGCCCACCTACCAGGTGGCCAAGGTAGCAGGTTGTTTGGGGGGGGGTTGCAAGCAGGTTGCTTTTCTCCACCTGGCCAGGTTATTCTGCTACAGGCGTAGAGTAGACCCGAGATTCTCAACCTTGGGCCCCCAGGTGTTCTTGGACTTCAATTCCCAGAAGCCCTGATCAGCAAGTGTGCTGATTTGGGCTTCTGGGAATTGAAGTCCAAGAACATCTGGAGAACCAAGGTTAAGAAACCCTGGAGTAGACCCTCCTGCCAGTGACTCAACGCCAATCATCAGATGGCGGTTGACTAACCTGACCACCCTGAGAACTAACAGACTTGGGCAGCGAAGTCCACAGGAAGGAAAGGTGATGGTCCCCAAGTGGATTAAATGGTCCCACTTGGATCCATCTTGATGGTGTGCAGCAGCTTCATCCATCCTGGCCTGGGGCTGAGGGGGACTAGATGCTGTAGTGCAGGGATGGCCAACCTTGGCACTCCGGGTGTTCTTGGACTTCAATTCCCAGAAGCCCAACTCAACACACCTGCTGATCAGGTCTTCAAGAACATTTGGAGTGCCAAGGTTGGCCATCAATGCTGTAGTGCATGCAACACTGTTGCCTTTCCCACCAAAATGGCACCTCTTTATCTACTTGCAATTTCTTGCTTTCCAACAGGAGCTGGTGGGAGATTACTCCATTGTGCAGCACTTGGGTCTTGAACTTCTGACCTATCAACTTTCCATTCATCATGTTCAGCACCACTAAGCCAATGAAGGTAGAGGCCCAGCCCTACTTTAGGGCCTGTAGAAAACCCTGGAAGCAGAGATGTGTGAGCTAAGAAACTGTTCCAAAGCAAAACTGAGTCACAGTTCCTTAGCAACCGACGTTCCCCTGCTTCCTGAAAAGCATCACATCACAAGCCAAGAAGGGCTTCCTTCCACCTGGCACCCCATCTGACGGTGGGTGGAGAAGAAGGGTCACCCCTTCCTTAGTCTCTCTCTGCCGGGGAGGGGGAGGGAGAACCCCTTGAATTTCAGAGCCTGACGAAACGCACATGTGTGTGTTCAGTGTCAATGCTCTATCTGCTTAAGGCAGGGGTGCCCAAACTATGGCCCGTGGGCTGGATCTGTCCCCCGATGCCAATTCATCCGGCCCATGCTGCCCTCATTGTTCCTGGAAGTAGAAGTAAAACGCGTCCAGAACAATGAGGGCAGCGTTGGCTGGATGAATTGGCATTGGGGGATAGATCCAGCCCATGGGACATAGTTTGGGCACCCCTGATTTAAGCAGAGAAAATGCCAACCTAAAATCTATCTCATCCTGTTGCAAAACATATCTGTTGCAAAGCAGATGGCGAGGCATGTTTTACTTGTGCTTCCGGTGGAACGACATGACCGGCCCATGGCTGGCCTGAAACGTTTGGGCACCCCTGGCTTAAGGGCTGGCAGTCCCTTTTAATCATCCTTCCCACCGAAGTGAGGGATCATTTTGGGGTGATGCAGTTTTTGGCCCCATGGAATGATTGAGTGGACTGGGATCGAAAGGGTCCGAAATCCACCTGGGGGGCGTGGGGGGGCGCTATATAAGGATCGGCTATCTCAATATTTCTATTTTAGTCTCTGGGCTAAAAGTTTGGAAGTAACCGGTTTGCAACCAAGGAGTTACGTTCAGGTGGAGAGGGTGAGCATAAATTGCGTTTCAAAGACATGTGCTTACAAACTTATTTTCCAGTGTAACAATTGTTTTTATTTTTAGGGTAAATATTTAGTAGCATCTTGAGAAAAAACTTTCCAAGTTTCACGCCACAATCTTATCAAGCCCCACAAGGCAAGGGAAATACAATTTTGTTTAGTCTGTGGCTGTTGGTTAGCATTTCCCAAGACCTTGGGGAGGGGGGGGGGAGATATAGGCCACTACTGGGAAACCGAGACTTTAGGATACCTTGTGATATTTTTTAAAAGCAACAACACTTTACTCTATCAAGTCTGATGAAGTGGACTTGATCCACGAAAGCTCACATTAAAATATAACAGCTAGTCTTTAAAGTGCTGCAGTGTTTTTTGTTTTGTTTATTCTCTGATATTCCTGAAACATAGACTAACATGGCTCACGGCTACTATTTCAAAAAAATAAAAAATCAACACTTTACTTCAGGGATGTCCAAACTTTTTGGGCCGTAGGGCATTTATGTGGTTCAAGTCACTACAGCCCATGAGCCTGATCTGGCCCCCGACGCTAATGCATGCAACTCCCGATGCCCTCGTTGCTCCCGGGAGCGGAAGTAAAACATGCCTGTACAGAGCATGGATGAATTGGTTTCGTGGGTCAGATCCGGCCCACAGGCCATAGTTTGGGCACCCCTGCTTTACTTGTTTTCATTATTTTGGAAGGATGATAAGAACAATGAACTGTGCTAGTCAGACACAACGAACACATTCCTTTTGGAAACGCACACTCGCACCGCCACTGCCTGTTCACGAGTCTATGGACAAGTTCCTTTTTGTGGCCCACACCTCCGACCATCGCCGTCCACTGCATGGGGCCGTGCGAGGGTCGCCAAACACATTGGGCTGCCTGAGGCACAGTTCCAAATGGTTGCTCTGTCTCCCCCCACCCCCACGTGTCATATCTATGACTCTGGATATGGGGAGGGGGGCTTAGGGTGGGCTGTGCGTTTCCTTTGCCATTCCTGACCCTTAGCCCTAAGCAGACGCCCAACAAGAAAATGGACTTCAAGCGGGGACCAAGAGTCCTGTGACACACTGCAGACGGCCGCACTTTCTCTCCCGGCTCAGAGGAACCACCTCGGCCGCCTTGGGTCTTTCGGGGGGGGGGCTCTCTGCGACAAACCAGGAAAGGTGGATGAGAGCGCGATGAAGGTGTCAACCCAGTGTGCCTCAGCAGTGAAAAAAGCAAACTCAATGCTAGGGATCCTTAGGAAGGGTATAGAAAATAAGTCAGCAAGTGTCATTTTGCCTCTTTATAAATCTATGGTGAGGCCCCATCTGGAATATTGTGTACAGTTCTGGTCGCCATACCTCCAGAAGGATATTATGGAGCTGGAAAAAGTGCAGAGGAGGGCAACCAGAAGGATGATTAGGGGTCTGGAACACCTTACTTACCATCTGAGGCTGCAACGGTTGCGCCTCTTCACTCTTGAACGACGGCGACTAAGAGGTGACCGGATTGAAGTGTATAAAATCATGCACAGTATGGACAAAGTAGATAAGGGAAAAACTGTTTTCCCTGTCGCATAACACTAGAACTAGGGTGCACTCCATGAAACTTTTGGGTACTAGTTCTCAAACCAATAAGAGAAAGTCCTTTTTCACCCAGAGGATCCCTGGTCTATGGAACTCCCTGCCAGAAGACGTGGTGACAGCTGTCAGTCTCGACAGCTTTAAGAAAGGATCAGACAAGTTCATGGAGGACAAGGGGATCCATGGCTATAATTATGGCTACCTAAGGACAACCTCCGGGTTGGAGAGAGAGGCAGGATCTCTCTCAATGCCATTTCCAGGGAATCCTAAGCAGGGGAAGGCATCTCTGCTTGGGAAGAATACCCTGAAGCCAATGGTGAGCCACTGTGTGTGAGACAGAAGGCTGGACTGGATCATGGGCTCCTGTGGCCTCTTCCAGCAAGGCTGGTCTTATGAGGGGGTGGCAGCTCCCCTGCCGTCCTTGATTCGCTGCCGCCTGAGTCCACCTCCTCTCGCCGCCGCCTTCAGCGTCCCACAGAGAGCTCCTGGCTGGCGGGGAGGGCCAGGGCGGGACGGGACGGGAGGGGAGGAAGCCCTGCCTTCAATCAGAGGATGGGGACGGAGAGGCGGTGTGTGTGTGGGGGGGGGAGGGGGGGTGGATGGGGGGGAGGAGGAGGGGGAGGGCTCTATCTCCCCCTCCCCCTCCGCGCCCCCCCAAAGCCAGCCCCGCCCGCGGAAGCGCCGCTGGAGGCGGAGGCGAGGCAGGCAAGCGCCGCGATCCTCTGCGCTGCGATCCTGTGCGCTGCGCCTGGTGGGTGGCCGGAGAGGGCTGTGGATCGCAGCCCTGAGTCCGGGCATGGATTCGGACTCCGGAGAGCTGAGCGACGGGGAACTGCTGGCTGCCCCAGGTAAGGCCACGGCTGGGCTCGAACACGGGACGGAGGAAGGGAGGGCTTCGGGCGGAGCGGGAGCGGGGGACGGCAGCCGAGGGACGCTGCCCGGCTTCCCCTGCTCCGTGGCTGGCTGGCCTGGGGCTGGCCTGGGGAGGCTTTTGCTGCGCGCGGCTGGCCGGGGTGCGTCCCTTCCTTGGAAAGCGGCCGCAAGCCGGGCCGGTGTCGGAGAGACGCGGTGCAGGCAGGCTCCCGGCGCCGCCCAAGCAGGCTCTGTGTGCGTCCGGTCCCAGAGGCGGCTGGCTCGCCTGCCGGGAAAGCGAGCCCCGGGGAAGGCGAGGCGAGGCGGGGGGAGCCTTAATTGCTATTAATTAACACCCGTCCGGATGGAGGCCTCGTAGTTCGGCCGGCCGGCCTGGAGCAGGCGCGTCTCCCGTGCCCCCCCCCCCACCATCCGTTTTCTTTGTGGGGAGGGGAAATGTCGGCCCCACCTGCTCAGGGTCCCATTGCTTGGACTGCCTGGGTTGGACTGGTGGTGCTGAGCACCCAGTCCAGGAACAGGGAGTGGGCAGAACACTGTTACCTTTCCTGTCCAAGCGGTACCTGTTTCTCTACTTGCAGTTTCTGATATTCGGGAACTGGGAGGAAGTTAAGGCACTTTCCGGGGGTTAGAGCAGGGGTGTCCAAACTATGGCCCGTAGTTCAGGGGGCCCGTAGCCCACGAAGCCCTAGTCACTCCCGGAAGCAGAAGCAAACTGAGCCTTTACGAGCGCATTTTACTTCTGCTTCCAGGAGTAACAAGGGCTTTGTGGGCCGGATGAATTGGCATCAGGGGCCAGATCCAGCCCATGGGCCATAGTGACCGGCCCCCTGAACTACGTGACCAGCCCCCGGCCCGAAAAGTTTGGGTACCCCTGGGTTAGAGACAGGGAAGAGCATCTCTTGGTGGCCGGTGGCCACCTCTTAGGCAAAACTTGGCCTGAGATACACCATGGCGGCCAAAGCTTAGATTCATGAGCAGGTGAGTGTTTAGTGTGGGCCATTGGCTGTGTGGTTCATTGGTTGGAGTGTTTGGCCTTGACCCGAAGCTTAAGGGGAAGCCACCTAGAGAGTGCTGTTTGGCTTATTGGTTAAGATGCTGAACCTGGCGACTGGAAGGTCGGCAGGTTAGCAGTTCAAGACCCGAGTGCTGTGTGACAGAGTGAACTCCTATCGTCTGTCCCAGCTCCTGACAACCTAGCTGTTCGAAAGCAAGAAATTGCAGCTAGATAAGCAGGTACAGTTCTGCTTTGGCTGAAAAGGTAACAGTGTTCTGTGCACTCCGGCGTCTAGTCATGGCTGCTACATGACCACTGGAATGTCTGTAGATGCAGACAGTGCTGGCTCTTTGGCTATAAACAGAGATGAGCACCATACCCTAGAGTCAGATATAATTGGCTTTTGAGCCAGGGCTACCTTGACTTTTACTTTCACCATCCCTGTCAGATAGCAGGCCATGCCGTTCCCATAACCCCTGGCCACGCAGGATGGGGCTGGCAAGAGTCCCAGGTGCCCCAGGTCCTTCTTGTGGCTCAGGTGCTTTCAAGGCATATGCCAGTGGCACCTTGCAGAAGCCGTCGTGCCACGGCTTGGAGACGGTGCCTTTTGGCGGCCGCAAGTCCCAGCTGCAAACCAAGACTTCTGAAGGCTGCATTTGGGGAAAAAGGGGGAACTTTTCCAAGCTTGGGAGCGCTGCTTTTATAGCCGCCGTGTGTTCCCGTCGGGAGAGTGTTGGCGCTGGAAGATCTGATCCGTGAAAGTCGAATCGATCAGTCAAATTCCGCCGTGAATATATTGATGGAAAGGTGGCGTCCAGAGACAAGCCGTAAACAAGCTGTCTGTTGGCCACTTGACTGACCGGGGCTCTCCAGGGTCATAGGTCAATGAGTTTCTCATCATCTTCTCCTTAGTTAGCACGCCTATGTCAGCCGTGACTCATTCGAGCCATTTGGCCTGCCAGGAGCCAAGCTGGAAAGTGCGCATTCCTGCATCCGGAGTCTTTCTATACAAAACTTATCATTTTTTTCCGCCTCCCACCTGTGGAAAACAGCTGGCTTAAGGGCCGGCACTACAGACTGAAAACTGCTGTCAGGATCAGTTCACCCTTGACCAAGCATAGGGTGCCGGCCCTGATCCGGCCCTTTAGCACCCGAGGAACACTTTGCTCCTTTGCAGTCGACAAGGAATCGGGGAGAAGCCCTGATAAACCCCAAGAAAGCGGAGAGGCCTTCCTCTTCTTCCTCCTTTATAAGACTGAGATGGCTTCATTGACTGGATCATCTGGGAGATGGACTCCATTTATAGTTGGGAACCCTTTGTGGGGTCTTTCTAGCCACAACAAGGGGGCTGCAGTGGCTTAGTGGTTAAGACAGGGGTGCCCAAACTATGGCCTGAGGACCGGATCTGGCCCCTGACACCAATTCATGCAGCCCATGACACCCTTGCCGCTCCTGGACGTGGAAGTAAAACGCGCCCATACGGGCACCTTTTACTTCTACTTCCAGGAGCAGCAAGGGTGGAGTGGGCCAGATGAACCGGTGTCAGGGGCCAGATCCAGCCCCAGGCCATAGTTAAGATGCTGAACTTGATGGTCGGCAGATCAGCAGTTTGAGACCTGAGTGCTTCACGACAGAGTGAGCTCCCGTCTCTGTCCCAGCTCCTGCCAACCTAGCACTTTGAAAGCAAGAAATTGCAAGTAGATAAATAGGGACCACTTTAGTGGGAACGGTAGCAGCGTTCCATGCACTCTGGTGTCCAGTCATCCCTGCCACATGACCATGGGAATGTCTGCAGACGCAGACAGCGCTGGCTCTTTGGCTATAAACAGATGAGCACTGAACCCTAGAGTCAGATACAGCTGGCTTTCAAGCAAGGGTGACCTTTACCTTTCAATACCAAGAAAGCTAAGAGGCTTTCCCCTCCTCTTCTTCTTCTTCCTCCTTTATAAGACTGTGATGGGTTCATTGACTGGATTTGTCGGGAAATGGACTCCGTTTACAGATGGACACCCTTTCTAATAGTTGGGGGTCTAGCCACAAAAAAACATCTTGAAACATTAGGAGCCATGGCGGTCCCACAGTCTTCTTCAGGGACTGATGCAAGTGTCGCCCATTTGCACCTCAAAGAGCGACGTATGGTTGGTTTCCTATGGTTGGACTGGAGTGTGAGGGAAGGCCAAGGGCTCAGGGGAGGAAGCTTTGGTCCAGTAGAGACCAAAGCTCGGTGGGACTGATGGGCTCTGGAGTCCACAAAGGCATACTGAGGGCCTCCGGTTGAGGAAGCCCACCAGAGAAGTGAATGGCAGGTCAATCAGGCCAGTTCGATCCCCAGGGACCCTTTCGTCCCTTCCTTTCTCTCTGTTGTGTGACTTGCACACTTGCACACTGAAAATTCGCCATGCTTCTTTGGCTCAGAATGGGGCAGGTCAGTGTTTCTTTACATCAGGAGTCCTCAACCTTTTAAAGCCATTGGGGGCCATTGGGTCATGCTCCCTCAGACAGCTTCAGGGACCGGATGGCCATTTTGCCCTTCCTCCACCACATGTCACTTTCTGGTGGTGGGGGGGAGGCACATGAGTGGGAGCCATGGGCCGCATCCGGCCACAGGCTGCAGGTTGAGAATCCCTGCCCTAGAGAGTCACTGGGCCCAGTCAGGATGAGGGCTCAATTAGAAAGACATTTCAGCAAGAGAATAAAGGATGCCATTAACTTCTAGAAATGAGCTACCGTGGGACTCCCTCAGAGTGTGTGTGTGTGTGAAGAACCCTGGCCAGCATGCAAACAAAACAAGGCAGTGGGTGAAACATTTTCTTCCACCACCACCACCGCCGCCTCTCGCGGTTCCTTGCTTCTTCCATCACACCCTTTCCCCCATGCCGGGAGGGTAAGGCAAGATGAGCCTATGGTGAGCGCATGGTCTTCCATCGCCGGGGTCTCCCCTCCCCCACATTTCCTGGACTTTGCAAACTAAGGCCAAACCCTTTCCCCAGCCCCTCCCCACCCATCCCATAATTTCCAGCTTCTGAGCTGGCTGCTGTCATTTTGCTGTAAGTGATGGTATTAGTGGTAGTAGTGATGATTGATGATTGGTGGTGGTGGTGATATTGTTGTCCTTTACTGGATTTGAAAAACAGATGCCTTTGTTCCTTCCTTGCGTTTCATTGCTAGCATAGCAGCACTGCGGTGGCTTTGTGGTGAAGACGCTGAGCTTGGAAATGGGAAGGGAGGGTTTTGACACCCAATTGGGGGGGGGCTGCACTTGGGGACATGAAAGGAGCCTCCTCCGGGCATCGTCCTCTGAGTGATGTTTCTCCAGCCAAAAAAAATCCTTTCAACCCAGTGCCATTTCTGACATGACATTTGTTATTATTTCTGTAGGAAAGGTCGACATCTCCCTTGCTCAAAAGCCAGTCATGTCCAACTTTAGGGTGCGGTGCTCATCTCCGTTTACAGCCAAAGAGCCAGCACTTTCTGAGGAGTCTGCAGATGTTTCTGTGGTCATGTGGCAGGCATGACTAGATGCCAGAGTGCACGGAACGCCGTTACATTTCCTTCCAAAGCAGTACCGATTTATCTGCTTGCCATTTCTTGCTGTCAAACAGCTCACTCCGTCACGCAGCACTCAGGTCTCGAACTGCTGACCTGCCGACTTCCAGTTGTAAAGTTCAGCGCTGTTTCTGTACCTGCCATTATTAATAAAAATAATAATCCTGCCTGTGGAATGCAAAGATGCTGTTCATGTTGCCTGGGTGGTTCTGCACTTTATAGATTCTTTCGTTTCTAGATGGCAGGGAGGGAAAAATCAGTTCCTTGCTCCCGGCTGAGCCATTCTGTGACTCCCTCATCATCATCATCATCACCACCATCATCATCATCATCATCATCTTAAAACTTTACTCACCACTCATTATTTGTTTGGCCCCACAGAGTCTGTTTTCCCTCTGCACCTTCCTCCCACCCCATGCGCTCTTTACGCCCACCTCCCCATGCCACACAAGCGCCGTACGCATAGGCTTCCAGTGGGCGTTGAGCATTTACCTTGTCAGTCAGCGGGCGCAGGCAAAACTTTCGAGAAAACCCAGTCCAAACCCTCAGGGCTTCACAGAGAAAACATCAGGCTTGGCGTTCAGCCGTGGCAGGCTGTGTTTGGTGCCTATCTTTAGCGTTGCTTTATGCTGCTTCCAAAGAGTCAGACCTAAGCAATTTTGGGGTTAGGGACTGTGGCAGCTTAGTGGTGAAGATGCTGAAGTTGATGACTGGAAGGTTAGCAGGCCAGCAGTTTGAGACCTGAGTACTGCAAGACGGAGAGAGCTCCTGTCTCCTGTCCCAGCTCCTGCCAACCTAGCAGTTTGAAAGCAAGAAATTACAAGGAGATAAATAGGGACCGCTTTTGACAGGAAAGGTAACAGCATTCCTTGCTCCGGTGTCTAATCATGCCTGCCACGTGGCCATGGAAATGTCTATAAATGCAGACAGTGCCGGCTCTGTAGCTGTAGATGAGCACCAACCCCTAGAGTTGGAGTAAGGGAGACCTTGACCATGACCTAAGAATCCATGGAGAACGAATGCCCTTTCCAACTGTTGGCCGGCAATAAACGAGTACCTGGGCCGTTTCCATCCTGCTTTTAAAACCATGCCTTAAATGCACATGGGGTGGGAGCATGTCGATAATTTTGTACAGTTGTATTTTGTTAGGTTTTGTAAAGTTGATAAGTAGATTTTCAATCTCGTTGTTCTGTACAGGACAATGACTATAAAGCTGTATCGTATCGTATTGTATCGTAGACAGGCAGGCTTGCCTGGGGGACTGGTTCAATGCCACCTTAGAACATGTGCCCACCTCTCTCTCAATCTCTCTCTCTCTATCTCTCTATCCATCCATCTATCTCTCTACTGTATCTATCTCTGTGCCTTAGGTTGCCTGACTTCTGTTTTAAACTTGCCCTGCCTTGTTTGGGATGCCCCAAAATCAGTTTGCAGAAATTGGGAAGGGTTCGGTTCCCCCAAATGCCTCATCGCTGGCCAGGGTGTCCGGGAGTAGAGTTCAACCACAGCTGGGTGCCCGAATTTGGGAAGCACTGCATTAAACGTGTGCGTGCGTGGTGTGTTGTATGTGTGTTGCGCCTGCCATCTCCTATCCATAAAAAGAGCCCGTGTACGTTTGTGTGTGAAGGAGAATGGGAAGGGAATGTTGCCATGCTTTCTTCAAGTAACCTTCTGTTACTCAATGTACAGAGTTGCTGTGCAAATTGAGGAGGAAAGAGAAAGCCGGCTTGCGTTGCATTAGCTTCCCGCTGCAGCCTCATGAGGAGCCGGCGGTGGCTGATCTCGGTGGACGGCCTCTTGGAGAGCAACCTTGGCCAAAGTCAAGGCCAGGGAGGAGAAGGCTGGGACCCGAACTGGAGCCTCCATGTGGTAATGGAGTTGTCTAAGCCAGGAGTTCTCAACCTTTCTAAGCCGGCCGGGGGCTGGGTCACACTCCCTCGGCCAGCTTTGAGGGCCGGATGGCCATTTTGCCCTTCCTCCACATCACATGGCACTTCCTGGTATGGTGGAGGTGGTGATGGGGGACCACATGAAATGGTGCAGTGGGCCACATCTGGCTCATGGGCCGCAGGTTGAGATTCCCTGTTCTAAGACAATCACACTCCCGGCCCGGGGTTCTGTCCACTACTAGCCTTCCGAGAGAACTTCATAACTTTCCTTTCTGATGGTCATTAAATTATATCCTGCATCATTTTGTCCTGATCATGGAAAGCAAAATGCTTCCAGTAAACACAGCATTGGATCTGAACTTTATTTATGACAGCAATTCACAGGCTCCCACGCCATGGCTCCAATTTATTGGCTTCCTCCAGGACCGTTTATGGTCGAATGTGTAGTAATGCCTTGCAAATCATTCCCCACACCCGGTTACGCAGGCTGTTGTTCTTTGAAGACCTGGATGCTCAACATCTTCTCAGGGATGCCAGCTTGGGGAAAATTAAATTGGAGCAGTGGTCCCCAACATGGGGCCCACGCCCCACAGGGAAACTTCAATGCCAAGAAGCCTCAGACAGTACATTGGCTGACCGATGCTTTGGGGAATTGTCTTAAGCTATTGCACATTGAAGTCCAAGAACCAAAGGTTGGGAAACACTGCTCTGTGAATCCACACAAATGGGTTTACTGCACATACGTGCAGGAAATCAATCCTTTTGTGTGGATTAACAGAGCCGGGCTTCCCAACTTTTGGTTCTTGGACGTCAATTCTCCAGAAGCCTCAGTCAGTCCATGGGCTGATTGGAGCTTTGGGGAATTAATTTAGGCTTCTGGGCATTGAAGTCCAGGCACCAAAGGCTGGGAAACACTGGGTTAGAGTGAGTTTCTGAATCCTGGGAAACAGGAGACCTGCATTTTAAAATCCCTCTTTGGCCATGAGGCCCACTAGATGGCCTTAGATTAGTCACTGACTCTTAGCTTGGTCTACTTGACCAGGTTGTTGTGATGACCAAGGTGGGAAGATGTCCACCTACACCAGTGATGGTGAACCTATGGTACGTGTGCCAGAGGTGGCACTCAGAGCCCTCTCTGTGGGCACCCGTGCAGTCACCCCAGCACAGAGTTCGCCCCGCCCCTCTGCCAACCAGCCCAATGGGAGTGCTTCCTCCTTCCCCCCCAGCATAGAGTTAGATCGATTGATTGATTGATTTGATTGATTGATTTGATTTGTATGCCGCCCACTCAGCATACACCGACTCAGGGCTGCTCACAACAAATCAAACATTGCAATACAATAAAATATAACAATGCAAAAAATAACAATACAATAAAAATGACAATACAATAAGATTATACAATATTCAGTCCAGACAATATATCAATAGAAACAATACCACATCACAATACTGCAGCGGCCTCTCTGCCCCAGCTGCAAGTAAGTCGGGGGGCAGCAAAGTCCTACGCCCAGCACAGCTTGCTCTCCTCCTCCTCCTCTCGAAGCTGGCCTGGCCGAGTTGAGGGTCCGGTGGTCCTCCTCTCTGCCCACCAGCCCAATGGGAGCATTTCCTTCCAACCATGTTGCTATGTTGGCCCTTTGTGATAAATAAGTAGTAGAACATAAGAACAGCCTTGCTGGAAGAGGCCACTCTCTCTCCAACCCGGAGGTTTTGGGTTGCAGTTTGGGCATTTGGTCTCTAAAAGGTTCGCCATCACTGCAGGACAGGTGGGATTGAAAACTACCGTGATCAATAACAGTAATATTAGCAATGTGAGTGTCTTCCTCCAGAAAGGAGCGGCCATATAAAAATCCAAAGTTGCTCTCCACACAGTTGACATATTTTGCCGTCTGCAATAATTAGGCAGCACTTTTGCTTCGGTTGCTAAGCGGTTTTGGTAAGGTTTGGTGTTATCCTTCTATGGTCATAGAGTAGACCCTACTGCCAGCAACTCGGCACCGAGTGTCAGGCGTTGTTTCACTAACCTGACCACCCTGAGGACTAATGGCTTGGGTGCCAAAGTCTGCAGGGAAGGGTGGGGGTCCCCAACAGGATTGAATCCCTCTTGATGGAGGGCAGCGGCTTCATCCATCCTGTCCTGGGGATGAGGATGAAGAGGAAGGAGGACTTGGCGTGTCAAAAGGGCTCAGAACCGGAAAGTGGCTCACGGAACTGGCACTATGGGTGTCGCACAGGGATGCGGAAGGCAGATAAAAGGCCACCACGTTATATTCACAGGAGAGTCTTCATGGCGATTGCCTACATTCGGATTCAGATACGGCAGAAGAAGCAGCATTATAGCTGCAAAGTCCAGCAGGGCAAATGCAGCTAAGAGCGAGAGACGGAGGGATTCCTGCTTCCTCTTCAAGCAACTCCTGGAGATGGGGATGAGGAATAGTTTCCCGTCCTCCCGTTTGGCTCCTTGGCAGTCAGTGGGTCTTCCGAATAAAAATAGAAACCATCATTTGAAACTTCAGTTTATTTTCTTCCTCTTTGACAGAGAGAGAGAGAGAGAGAGAGAGAGAAGGAATCACTGCTTTGTGCATCAGAAACAGCGTTTTCTCCACCCTGAGCTCTCTAGAAAGAGATGTCAAAGAATTGGAGTCATTAGGTAAAGGGAAAGGTCGCACTTCTTGCTCGAAAGCCGGTCGTATCCGACTCTAGGGTTCAGTGCTCATCGCTGTTTCAAAGCCAAAGAGCCAGCGCTGTCTCCTTCTGCAGACGTTTCCGTGGTCATGTGGCAGGCATGACTAGACACCGGAGCGCATAGAACGCTCTTACCTTCCCACCCAAGTGGTCATTAGGATGCCAAAAGAACTGTGGTGGCTTAGTGGTTAAGATTTGGACGGTCAGCAGTTCAAGACCCAAGTGCTGCAAGACCGAGGGATCTCTCGTCTCTCTGTCCCAGCTCCTGCCAACCTAGCCGTTCGAAAGCAAGAAATTGCAAGCAGATAAATAGGGACCACTTCGGTGGGAAGGTAAACAGTGTTCTGTGCGCACTGGTATGTAATCATGCCTGCCACATGACCACGGAAACGTCCGCAACAGCAGACAACGCTGGCTCTTTGGCTATAAACAAAGATGAGCACCGAACCCTGGAGTCGGATACGACTGGCTTTCAAGAAAGGGTGACCTTTACCATAAGGATGTGGAAGAATCCCTTTGTTGGCCTCTTTAATCTTCCCGGGGCTTTGCTTTCATCTCTGAGAGGTGGTGATAAAGGTCACACTTGCTGGAAGGAAAGCCACTCGTATCCGACTCTAGGGTTCAGTGCTCATCTCTGTTTCATAGCCAAAGAGCCAGAACTGTCTGTGTTTGCAGACGTTTCTGTGGAGGCATGGCAGGCATGCCTCAACACCGGAGCGCATGGAACGCTGTTTACCTTTCCCACCGAAGTCCCTATTTATCTGCTTGCAATGTCTTGCTTTCGAACTGCTAGGTTGGCAGGAACTAGGACAGAGACAGTAGCTCACTCTGCCATGCAGTACTTGGGTATCAAACTCCGACCTTCCAGTCTTCAAGTTCAGTGTCTTAGCCACTTGAGCCACTGCAGTCCTGAGGTGGTGTTAGAAATGTGTAAATAATTTGCCATGTAATCTCACCCTTAATGTCGAAGGAGCTGGACTCGGTTCATCAAAGCCCTGGTGGTGCAGTGGTTAAATTGCTGTACTGTAGCCAAAAAGTCATGAGCTTAATCCTGACCAGGGCTCAAGGTTGACTCAGCATTCCGTCCTTTCAAAGTCAGCCAAACGAGTACCTAGCATGTTGGGGGCAAAATGCAACTTAACTTGCAAACTGCCCAGAGCATGGGTGCTCAAACTACGGCCCTTAGGCCGGATCTGGCCTCCGATGCCAATTCATCCACCCTCATCACCCACGGAAGCGGAAGTAAAACACGCCTGTACGGGTGCATTTTACTTCCACTTCCGGGAGTGACGAGGGTGGCGCAGGGCGGATGAATCGGCATCGGAGGCCGGATCCAGCCTAAGGGCCGTAGTTTGGCCACCCCTGGTTCAAGCAGAGAAAATGGCAGCTTAAAATCTATCTCATCCTGTTGCAAAAGAGATTGCAAGGCGCGTTTTACTTCCGCTTCCGGTGGAATCAGCAATCCAAGGACGTTCCCAGCCCTGAGATGCCTCCGTTCCCTCCATCCTGGGCTTCCCACCCCCTCCCCAGGTCTTAGGATCCCATCCTGCCCATCAGCTAGTGTCCTGCCATCCTATTCCGGCACACTCTTCCATCGGGATGGCCATGCGCTTTGACAACTTCCAAAAGTGCATTTACAAAATGCCTAAAAGCCTCCCTGACATTGCCATGGGGCATAAAAGGAAATAGTCATTGATTTCTTTCCCCAACTCCAGCGCATTCATTGGCTTTTGACATTGTTAAAGCCAGGACGGAAAAGTGGCCAGAGGGACGGCGGGCGGCGGGGGGGGGGGCGGGGGGGGCAGATCTGAGTCGTCACAGGGAAGCCAATTAATACCCATTCAATAACAGTCATGTTCTTTCTCTCCTGTCTCCTTAGATGTCATTTGCTCACCACTTGTTAGCCAAGGGGCTCAGGTTGTAGCAGATGATTATTTGGCAAATCGAAGCTGATTTCCTAATTCCTTCGGGGGGGGGGGGGGAGAGAGAGAGCGCTGTTCACACAGTTCATTAGATAGCTGGTGAAATTCACTGTTATTGTGATGGCAGTGAGCTTTAGGTGGCCCTGAATCCACTTAAAGGTCATGGTCTCCCTTGCTCCAAAGCCAACCGTGTCCATCTCCATTCACAGCGGCCTTCATCTGCAGATGTTTCCATGGTCATGTTGTAGGCATGACTAGACATCATAGCGCAGTGATGGCGAAGCTATGGCACGCATGCCAGAGGTGGCACTCAGAGCCATCTCTGTGGGCACCCGTGCAGTCACCCCAGCACAGGGTTTGCTCTGCCCAGCAGCCCAATGGGAGTGTTTCCTCCCTCCCCCAGCCCAGAGTTAACCCCGCCCCTCTTCCCAGAAGCCCAATGGGAGCATTTCCTCCCTCCCTCCAGCCCAGCGTTCGCCCTGCCCCTCTGCCCAGAAGCCCAATGGGAGCGTTTCCTTCCTTCCTTCCCTGTTGCCATGTTGGCACTTCGCGAAAAATAAGTGGGTTTTGAGTTGCAGTTTGGGCACTCGGTCTCTAAAAGGTTCACCGTCACTGCCATAGTGCACGACATGCTGTTCACCTTCCCACCAAAGTGGTACCTATTTATCTAGTTGCAATTCCTTGCTTTCAAACTGCTAGGTTGGCAGGAGCAGAGACACAGATGGGAGCTCACTCTGTTGTGCAGTACTCGCGTTTCAAACTGCTGACTTTCCAGTCGTCAAGTTCAGCCTCTTAACCACTAAGCCACCACAGTCCCTATGGGGCCAGAGATGAGTATAATTGCTTATTGCTTTTGCTACCAATCTCAATTTAATGAGATTGGCGATGGCTGAGTGAGCCAAGATTACTCCCTTTTCCCTCTCTACTGTCAGTATCGTGCCGGGGTTAAACTGCGCATGACGGACAACATGATGGTCTTAGCCTTGAAGAAGCCAATGACCAGCCTTGTATTTCAGGGAAGAGGGAGGTTTTGTGCCTGAGCAATTAGCTTTGGCCGCCCAAGCGCACGAGTGCCTCTTGGTGACCCATCGCACAAGGGAGCCAAGCCATTGGCAAGCAAAGCGGGTCTCATCCGCCCATAGCCCTTGGCCCTATTAGTGAGTCAGGTTATTTACCACCACCCAACACTCAGCGTTGAGTAGCTGGCTGTACAGTATACTCCAGTGATGGCCAACCTTGGCACTCCAGATGTTCCTGAACTTCAATTCCCAGAAGCCCTGATCAGCAGGAGTGCTGCCTTGGTCTTCTGGGAATTGAAGTCCAAGAACAGCTGGCATGCCAAGGTTCACCATCACTGGTCTACTCCATTACCGTAGCAAGATGTCTGGCCTGAAAAATATATTTCGGGACTTTTGGAAAACCAGCTGTGTGCTTGCCTTGACTCTGGTTTCTCTTCCGATTGCATCCCTCGTTGGCATGCTTGCCAACCTTGGGCCCTGGGAAGGGAGAGTCCCTCTTGTCTTTGGGTCATCTCAAATACTGTGAGGGAGAGGATGACTTAATGCAGGGATGGCCAAACTATGGCCCACAGGCCAGATCTGGGCCCCCAATGCCAATGCATCCGGCCCTCGTCACCCTCGGAAGTGGAAGTAAAACATGCCCTTTACTTCCGCTTCTGGGAGTGATGAGGGCTTCGTGGGCTGGATGAATGGGCACCGGGGGCCGGATCTGGCCTGTGAGCCATAGTGACTGGCCCCCTGAACCACGTGACCGGCCCACATCTGGAAATGTTTGGGCACCCTTGATTTAATGGGTACTTCTGGTTAGAGGAGGAAAAAGGAAAGCAACGACCCAACGGCCAGTTCTGCTTAGGCAGCGGCCAACCTCCTTTCTCTTCTCTCTTACGTGGGTCTCTCCCTCCGGCCAACTCTTCCGAATGGCAGGCCAAGCATATGAATGAAGCAAGACAGAGCCCTTCCTTTCTTCCCACGTCAACCCCTTCTCCCTGCCTCTCCCTGCCTCCCTCCACCTCCCTCCTCCTGGCACTCTGCTGGGACCGCTTGGCAAGTCCGAGGTCTCCTGGCTGCCAGTTCTAGCCCTCCGTTGGGTCTTTCCTAACCCACATCAATGTTTGTTTGTTTCCTGCTCCTGCATCGAGAGGAGCTCATCAGATGCCATTTGTGCCACCACCCGGGAGCCTTTGCGGAAGGTTTTGGGGGTGGGCAGGGGACTGCGGTGGCTCAAGTGGTTAAGACGCTGAGCTCAATGACTAAAAGGTCAGAGTTTGATTCCAGGAGTGAGCCTCCGTCTCTGTCCCAGATCCTGCCAACCTAGCAGTTTGAAAGCAAGAAATTGCAAGTAGATAAATAGGGTGCCACTTCGGTGGGAAGGTAAACAGTGTTCTGTGCACTCAGGTGTGGAAGCATGCCTGCCACGTGTCCATGGAAATGTCTGCAGCACTGGCTCTTTGGCTATAAACAGAGATGAGCACTGAACCCTAGAGTCGGATACGACTGGCTTTCAGGAAATGTGTGTGGGGTTTATATTTCTTTCATGTCTAGATCAAACCCTGGACTGCCAAAATGAAGCCACTTTCTTGACTTTGTCATTAAATCTTTGTCATTAAATCATTAAATCTTTCTGGTAGTAGTCGGCAGATTAACAAGTGACCCGGACTCTGTCTCTCTCCACATTCACACAGGGTGTTGTAGTCCGCCAGGAGCCGTCTCCCACCACCACCACCACCACCACCACCACCACCACCACCACTTGAGCCTGTGGGTCTTGCATTGAGGGACTCCATCCCTCAGCCTATTCAGGGTCCTCCGAATGATGTAGGGGAGGTTGAGTTCCTCAACCAGTGATTCAGCAGCTAAAGTCAGGGCCTTCTCGGTGGCGGCCCCAATGATGTGCCATGCCATCCCACTGGAGCTGGGCCAGGCCTCTTCGCTCCAGTCCTTTAGAACCCAACTGAAGACATGGCTTTTTGAGGAGGCCTTTGCAAACGTCTTGCCCATCCCTGGCTTTTCGATGGGGACCGGTGCATATTCCTTCCAATGTGGCTGCCTGGTCAGGTCTCTTGACCGCGGGAGGTACTTTGGCCCATTCTAATGGTCGGCTTAGATTGTAACTTATTATTGCAAGTTTCATGGGGTGCAATTGTTTTTAATAAGTTTTGTTTGTTGTATGACGTGTTTTATGATGTTAGCCACCTCCTTTAGGGATGAACATACATAAGAACATAAGAACAGCCTTGCTGGAACAGGCCACAGCCCATCCAGTCCAGCATTCTGTCTCACACAGTGGCTCACCATTTCCTTCAGGGTATTATTCCCAAGCAGATGCCTTCACCTGCTTAGGATTCCCTGGAAATGGCATGGAGAGATATCCTGCCTATCTCTCCAACCCAGAGGTTGTCCTTAGGTAGCCATAATTATAGCCATTGATAGCCTTGTCCTCCATGAACTTGTCTAATCCTTTCTTAAAGCTGTCAAGACTGACAGCTGTCACCACTTCTTCTGGCAGGGAGTTCCATAGACCAGTAATCCTCTGGGTGAAAAAGTACTTTCTCTTATTTGTTTGAGAACTAGTACCCAAAAGTTTCATCGAGTGTCCCCTAGTTCTAGTGTTGTGCGATAGGGAAAACAGTTTTTCCTTATCTACTTTGTCCACACCGTGCATGATTTTATAAACTTCAATCAGGTCACCTCTTAGACGCCGTCGTTCAAGAGTGAAAAGGCCCAACCGTTGCAGCCTCAGATGGTAAGGAAGGTGTTCCAGTCCCCTCATCATTCTGGTTGCCCTCCTCTGTACTTTCTCCAACTCCATAATATCCTTCTGGAGGTATGGCGACCAGAACTGTACACAGTATTCCAGATGGGGCCTCACCATAGATTTATAAAGAGGCAAAATGACACTTGCTGACTTATTTTCTATACCCTTCCTAATGATCCCTAGCATTGAGTTTGCTTTTTTCACTGCTGAGGCACACTGGGTTGACACCTTCATTGAGTTGTCCACCAGGACACCAAGGTCCCTTTCCTGGTTTGTCGCAGAGAGTTCAGACCCCATCAGTTTATAAATGTAATTGGGGTTTTTTGCCCCAACATGCATCACTCTGCACTTACTGATGTTGAAGCTCATTTGCCACTGTTTTGCCCACTCCCCCAGTGTCAAGAGATCCCTCTGGAGCTCCTCACAATCTCTCACAGTTTTCACTACCCTGTATAATTTAGTGTCGTCAGCAAATTTGGCTACCTTGCTTTTTACTCCTACCTCTAGATCATTTATGAAGAGGTTGAAAAGCAGGGGTCCCAGTACTGAACCTTGGGGGACCCCACTCTTTACTTCCCTCCACTTGGAGAAGTGTCCATTTAGTGCTACCCTCTGTTTCCTGTCCCTTAGCCAGTTGCTGATCCAGGACAAGACCTGTCCCTTTATTCCATGACTGGTAAGTTTATTCAAGAGCCTTTGGTGTGGGACCTTGTCAAAAGCCTTCTGAAAGTCCAGATAAACAATGTCAACTGGATCCCCCTTATCCACATGCTTGTTGACACTCTGAAAAAATTCCAACAGATGAGTGAGGCATGATTTGCCCTTGCAAAAGCCATGTTGGCTCTCCTTTAGCAGCGCCTCCTCTTCTATGTACCTATTAATTCTATCTTTTAGGATGGTTTCCATCACTTTACCTGGGACACATGTCAAACTGACAGGCCGGTAATTTCCTGGATCACCCCTGGATCCTTTTTTGAAAATTGGTGTTACATTCGCTACCTTCCAGTCATCAGGCACAAACCCTGATTTGAGGGAAATATTATATATTTTGGCTAGGAGATCAGCAATTTCATCTTTAAGTTCCCTGAGAACTCGTGGATGGATGCCATCTGGTCCTGGTGATTTGTTAGTGTTTAGTTTAACAAGGCATGCAAGGACCTCCTCCCTGGTTATTTCTATCTGGCTTAATTCTTCGGTTTCCCTCCCTACGAAGATAGGCTCTGTTTTGGGCATGTGGTCTCTGTCTTCTTCAGTGAATACTGAAGCAAAGAATTCATTGAGTCTCTCTGCAATCTCTGTTTCCTCTTTAATAACCCCTTGCCTTCCATTGTCATCTAATGGTCCAATGGCCTTCCTAGTTGGGTTCTTACTTCTAATGTACTTAAAGAAGTCTTTGTTATTTCTCTGAGTATTTTTAGCTATACGCTCCTCAAAGTCTTGCTTTGCTTTCCTGATTGTTACCTTGCATTTGTTCTGCCAGAATGTATGTTTCTGCCTGCCGTCCTCATTCGGACAAGCCTTCCATCTTCTAAATGAGCTTTTCTTGCTCTTGATCACTTCCCGAACAGCTCCTGTAAGCCACATTGGAGTCCTCTTGGACCTGGCAGTGCCCTTTTTCCTTTTGGGTATGCATTCCAATTGGGCCTCTGTTATTGTTTTTATAAACAACCTCCATGCCTCTTGGAGTGTTTGGACTCTCTCAATTTTCCCTTTCAGTTTCTTTTTTACTAGTTTCCTCATCTTTGGGAAATTTCCTTTTTGAAAATTTAAGGTCTCTGTGTTAGATTTTATCAGTGACTTGCGGTCTATGATCAAGTTAAACATAATTGAGTTGTGGTCACTGTTCCCTATTGGATCAGTCACATTAACATCTTGCACCAGATCCTGAGTATTACTCAGGATCAAGTCAAGGATTCTTGTACCTCTAGTTTGATGGATTGTTCTCTAGTAGGGCAGGATACAAATGTAAAATTCAATTCAATTCAAAGCCAAAACCAAAATCCAGTCCATTTTCCTACTAGAACCATCAGCCACTCGATCAGATTGGGGGGGGGGGGTGTTCTCCAAAATGGAAGGCTGGCCTGCCCTTGGTCTTAAGGAGGTTTGCTAACCCTTTGGAAAGAAAAGGCTAAGGTATTTTTTGGGGGTGCTGCTACAAAATCCCAACAAGCCCATGAAGGGAAAGGAGACTCCCAGAAACATCTGGAACTGAAGTATACTGGCTGAAATCCTAGGGTAAGGGTGCCCAAACATTGGCCTGTGGGACAGATCTGGGCCCCCACTGCCAATTCATCCGGCCTGTGCCGCCACTGTCACTCCCAAAAGCGGAAGTAAAACGCGCCCAGATGGGCACGTTTTACTTCCGCTTCCAGGAGCGGCAAGGATGGCTTGGGCCGGATGAATTGGCGTAAGAGCCTGGATCATACCTGTCAAGTTTTGGATTTGGAAATAAGGGAAATTTCCCGGCCAATACGGGATACTTGACAGCTATGCTTATCCTTTGCTGCCCTCCAATGGCGACAATGGGGCATTGCAGGCTAATTAATAAGGGATGACGGTGGGAAAGAGGGTAAAATAAGGAGTTTTCCCGGCCAATAAGGGATACTTGACAGCTATGGCCGTAGCTTGGGCACCCCTGGTTCAAGCAGAGAAAATGGCAGCTTAAAATCTATCTCATCGTGTTGCAAAATAGATTGCAAGGTGTGTGTGGTTGTTTTTTTTTTACTTCTGCTTCTGGTGGGAGGAACCCCATGACTGGCCCGTGGCCCGAAAAGTTTGGGCACCCCTGTCCTAGGCCTTTGGAGAGCATTTAGCCCATCCATACATCTTCCTCTCTTGCAAAGCTGGATGTCACCCACATGTCAAGTCTACAAATTTATGAGGCAGAGGATGCTTAGGCTCTCTTGAGTTACGGCTTCACATCCCCCAAGGAGGGCAAATTCTGCATCTACAGCTCAGCCTGACCCTGCTGCAAAATCCTTTGTGTGGTGATTTATCTCTCCCAAGAAAAGTCGACCGTGTTATTCCAGGCTGCAGTTGTAGACGTCTGTTTCTCCCGGGGCAATGATGACCCCTGAAACTCAGATCCACACCCCAGCCACGCTGTAGATAGCCCATATAACAAACAGGAATGTCACCAAGGACTGAAAACATTGGGTGGAAGCTTCTCACACTTTCCGTGGTTTGCAAATTAACATTCTTTGTTTAATGGACTTCCGGGTTATGGACGGTACCGTCTGGCCCTCGGTGGGGCTTCCTTGATGGGACAGTGAAAGTTGTTGTTGTGGGTGACACCGTGGCACCCAGCAAGCGTATCCTTCCAGGCTTCTTTGCACAGAGGAGACTGGCATCTCACATGAAGGACAGAGGTGAAGATCTCTCAGGGAATCTTGACCTATGTTTTCGGTCAAGGAACATCACAGATCCCTAGAGGTTCTCCCACCCCCCATCAGATGAAAGACACCACACCAAGCTTAAGTTTGATAGAAGTTAGGGGAGAGGCGGGGAAGCCCAGGTAGAAGTCATGCAAATCCATATTTCATATCCCAATGTCAACCTCTGACCTTCTAAGCCAGTGATGGTGATCCTTGGCACTCCAGATGTTCTTGAACTTCACTTCCCAGAAGCCCTGATCAGCAAGAGTGCCGACTTGGGTTTCTAGGAATAGATGTCCAAGAACACCTGGAGTGTCAAGGTTGGCCATCACTGTCCTAAGCTGACCGGGTGATGTCTCCTCTACCAACCTTCATCTTGCAAAGTCCACAGCTGGTGCTGGGGAGAAGATGTGGCCTCCAGTTGCACATCCCAACTCAATAAGGTTTGGAGACTACAGCTGTGGATTAATCCCAAGCACCCATTGACTAATTTATCTCTCTCCCATCTCCGCTTGACCTCTTGGCAAAGGAAACAAGCCATAGGTTGACACGACTGAGAGTGGGTGTCCTTTTGGGAGAAAGATGCCCTAATAAGGACTGGCATGCGGGGAACTAAAGCAGGACTATTTTGTCAAGCATGTGTAATTATTCTTGGAACTAATACTTTAAAATGGAGAGTCAGGGGCAAGATGAAAAATGCCTGGAAGTGCGCAGTTAAGGTGGTGTTTGGGGGGGGGGGTGAGAAAGAAAGACATTCTTCAAGGTCACCCATCACTCCCCTTTTCCTCTTTCTTTTTCCAGTGGTTCTTTCTCTTCAAATTAGCCTTGGACAGGGCTGCCTCTCAGCCAGAGAGTTTCTCCCTCTCCAAAAGAGCGCATGGCCCCATCTTATGGCTAGTGCCTGCAGTGGCTCAAGTGGCTAAGGCACTGACTGGAAGGCAGGAGGTCAGCAGTTTGATTCCCAAGTACTGCAGGACGGAATGAGCTCCCGTCTTTGTCCCAGCTCCTGCCAACCTAGCAGTTCGAAAGCAAGACATTGCAAGTAGATCAATAGGGACCACTTTGGTGGGAAGGTAAACTAGCCGTGCCTGCCACGTGAGCACGGTAGACATCGCTGGCTCTTTGGCTTGGAAACAGAGATGAGCACTGGACCCTAGAGTTGGATACGGCTGGCTTTCGAGAAAGGGAAACCTTTACCTTGACTGCCAGGTGGCCTTCCCCTTCCTTCCCTTTCCACAGAAAGCCACCCACCCACTCTCTAAGCACTAGCCCTGTTTTTGCAGACGGGAAGCGTTCCATGTTTGCTCCCTGCCCCCTGCCTAGCCGCTATGGGGTTCTTTGCCCTCTCCTCTGCCCCGCTGGGCATCCTGCCTGGAGTAACACTTGAAACGCTGGCCGGGAAAGGTGAAGAGCGGGTGGCACGTTCTCCTCTGAAGAGGGAGGCTTGTGGTGTAGCTGCCCTGCCCTCTTTTCTTTCTTCATTGGGGTTGGGTTGGGGGTTTGCTACCCATGGCTGGCACATTCTCCTGAGGCGTGTCGTTGGCAGCATTGGGGTGGACCTATGGAGGACACCTAACCAGCGAGTGTTTCTAGTTGTCCTCCCTGGCGCAGGAGAGAAAACGTTGGCTCTATGCCAGGGGTGCCCAAACTTTGGGGGCCGTGGTTCAGTGGGCCGGTCATGTGGTTCCTCCCACCAGAAGCGCAAGAAAAATGTGCCTTGCCATCTGTTATGCAGCAGGAAGAGGTAGATTTTAAGCTGTTATTCTCTCTGCTTAAAGCAGGGGTGCCCAAACTATGGCCTGCAGGCCGGATCCAGCCCCCAATGTCAGTTCATCCACCCCACACCACCCTTGTTGCTCCCAGAAGCGGAAGTACTTCCGCTTTCGGGAGCGACGAGGGTGGCGTGGGCCAGATGGATCCGGTCTGTGGATCTGGTCTGTGGGCCATACTTGGGGGGGGGGGGGTGCTGCTCTAGACTGTCACCCCACCCTATGAAAACCAATCCCTTCCAAAACGGATTCCAATGTGAGATTCATGCTGCAAGATGTTATTTCCTTTCCTGGGAAGAGGCTGAACCCTTGGGCTGCCACCGCAGAAGGCCCTCCCTGGTCACTCCGTCTACTCCTTTCAAAGTTTGTGTTGGCTGCAACTCAAAGGCCATCATCTCCATCCCTTTGGAGGAGGACAATGGAGGTTCACACTCTGGACCCAAGAGACTAGAGACTTTGCAGGGACTTCACAGTCTGTTCCTGCAGCTCTTTCCCTTCAGAGGAGGAACCTGGGGAAACTTAATCATCAGTGACGGAAGCTCAGGAAAGTCTGGCAGGTGGACCAAAAAAGACATCTTGCCAAGCTCTAGGCCAGGAGTTCTCAACCTTTTAAGGGGGCCATTGGGTCATGCTTCCTCAGAAAGCTTCAGTGGGTGGATGGCCATTTTGCCCTTCCTCCACCATACGGCACTTCCTGGTGTGGTGGAGGTGGTGATGGGGGACCACATGAAATGGCACCGTGAGCCGCATCTGGCCCACCGGCTGCAGGTTGAGAATCCCTGCTCTAGGCAGTAGGCTAGGGCCTTCTCTAGGGCTCTGACCTTCTCGGTCACCATCTGGCTCCAGACATTCCTCCAGTTCTCACTTTGCAACATAGACTTTTGCGGGTGGCATGTTGAGTCTGTTGCAAGTCATCGGCTTTCCTCCTCCATGGAGACGCAAAGAAGAGAGATTCATCCAAGTGTCATCTCTCTTTTCTATCACTGTATTTGCTGCTTCCAATAAGTTGGTTGAGGGGGAAACAGGTCAAGAGGAATGCAAGAAGGTCAAAAGACGCTACTAAGTATGCCAGAAGTTTGTGGATAGGCACTTTGTTTGTAGGTGAGGGTTAGCAGGAGAAGGTGGGGATGGAGGGAGATGGTTTTGAAAACCCTACAGTCCACCTATGGGATTGCAGTGGCTCAAGTGGCTAAGACGCTGACTGGGAGGCGGAAGGTCAGCAGTTCGATTCCCGAGTACTGCAGGACGGAATGAGCTCCCGTCTTTGTCCCAGCTGCTGCCAACCTAGCAGTTCGAAAGCAAGACATTGCAAGTAGATAAATAGGGATCACTTAGGTGGGAAGGTAACAGTGTTCTGTGTGGCATACAATCTTAAAACCCTTAAAACAGACAGATGTTCTTGGGGCAATGCGGTCTCTTAGGTATCCTGGCCCACTACCATGTAGGGCTTTAAAGGTAATGACCAGCACCTTGAATTGCACCTGGCTTCTGGGAATTGAAGTCCAAGAACACATGGAGTGCCAAGGTTCACCATCACTGCCATAGACCATAGGTCCTCAAACTTGGCTCTCCAGATGTTCTTGGGCTTCAATTCCCTGAAGTTCTGATCACCAGGTGTGTTGACTTGGGCTTCTGGGAGCTGAGGTCCAAGAACACTTGGAGAACTGAGTTTGAGGAACCCTGGCCTAGATGTTTCATCACCTGGACTTTAAGGGATGATTAGGCATTCCATGCGCTCCGGTGTCTAGCCACGCCTGCCACATGACCACAGAAACATCTGCAGAAGCAGACAGCGCTGGCTCTTCAGCTTTGAAACAGAGATGAGCACTGAACCCTAGAGTCGGATGCGGCTGGCTTTTGAGCAAGGGAAACCTAGGCAAATGATTGGGTGTGGTTAGCCCAATTCCCTCCCATTTAATCTCAGCCCTACTAGGTGGGTCAGGTTGACAGAAATTGTTGTGTCGTTCATGGTTGTCCAATGAGTTTTTTTGGGCCAGTAAGGACAAGAACCTATCTTTGAATCCAGTGGTCTAGTTTCTGCACCACACTGATTTTCACACACACGCCGCCGTCAAAAGCAGAGGTGTGCACCCCATAAGGGAAGGGGCAGGTCTTGCTTCTTGTGAAGCCACACCGCTGACTGAGCATGATCTTAATTAGGATTGCCTTATTTGGCAGGGGTGGGGGGAGACGAAACCCAACAGTAGCTCATTTGGAAAGACACACTTCCAAGAGACCACCAGCTTCCAAACACTTCCTTCTGGAGCCTGGACTCCAAATGATGAATCACACCCTTGACTGTGTCTTCTTTATAAAGTCAACTCAACCCCACTTGGCCCTCCCAAAAAAAAACAACCCTCTTTTCCATGCCATAAAAGGCTGGAGACAAGGCCCTGGGGGGAGAAAACACTACGAATTCTTGCCACAATCCAGAACAGAGCAATGGGTTTTCTGGAAATCAGTTAAAGAGTCAGCCACGTTCGGCCCTAGAAAGAGAAACATCCCCAGTCCCGACTCGGGCAAGGCTTTTATTCAGACCGAGGAAAAAGCTTCAAAATCATAAGTGAGTCTTGGAGTCCCTCTGGAAACAAAGCAAACAAAGAGAGGACATCTTAGGGCAGGGGTGCCCAAACGTTTTGCGCCATGGACTGGTCATGTTCAGCAGGCCGGTCACGTGGAAGCGGAAGCATCACGTGGAAGCGGAAGTAAAACACGCCTTGCAATCTGTTTTGCAACAGGATGAGGTATATTTTAGGCTGCCATTTTTCTCTGCTTAAACCAGGGGTGCCCAAACTACAGCCTGTAGGCCAGATCTGGCCCCCGATGCCAATTGATCCAGCCCACGCCACCCTCACTGCTTCTGGAAGCAGAAGTAAAACGTGCCCGTACGGGCACGTTTTACTTCTGCTTCCAGGAGCAATGAGGGTGGTATGGGTCGGATGAATTGGCATTGAGAGCAGGATCAGGCCCATGGGCTGTAGACTGGGCACCCCGGTCTTAGGGCAAAGGGTTACTGTATTTTCTGGCGTATAAGACTACTTTTTAACCCCGAAAAATCTGTGCCAAAGTCGGGGGTCATCTTATAGGACAGGTACTTAACTGCAGCTGACAAGTATATTCCAAACTCTATATTTTAACTGGAAAAGTTGGAGGTCGTCTTATACGCCGGAAAATATGGTACTTTAAAAAAGGGAGAGACCTTTTGTGGGGTGACGTTGGGCCACAAAATCGTGAACACAAGGGCAGTATATATCAATTTAATAAATAATAATAATAACCTTGACGTTGAGAGTATTCAGCCTGTTTCACCCCTGGTTATTTTCACAGCTGACCACCACCACCCCTTCCGCAGGCCAGATTATCTCTCCAAAATAACCTTTTCACCTTCTGGTTTACTGAGCATTGTATTGATCTTAATGGGATGCTGATGATAACCCTCCATGGTTTCATTACTCAATTTGCTTAAGTAGTTGGGTGTTTCTTTTAAAAATTCTGCACCGATGGTCAGCCATAGTTCATGAATGCCCTACTTGAGTTGTATTGGGGGGGTGGGGGGGAATGGAACAGAAGACCACTGCCCCAAGATCCCTCCCACCTTATATTCATTAGAAACATTGGGAGTTTGCACATTCCCAACCACATGAGCATCATGTGAGCGGACTTGACTTGTTCTCAGGTGTTGTGTTTAGTCTCTATGGCAATCCACCCCTCCGTCCTCTAAGAAGAGGCGTCCATCAGACTAGTATTTATTCTAGCAAGAATTATTAAGCCCAGCTCTTTCTCGAAGCGTATTTCTTCCCGACGTTTGTGTATGCTCAAAGTCAACACGAAGCCGCAGCAATGTTAAAAGTATTTAAATATTTTTGCAACACACGGGGTGCGGCTTATTAATATTGTTTATTTAACGCTCCGGATGGACGGATCGTTCCAGTCAAGGAAGAGGCTAGGCTGTAAAATAGTCATTTGTGCCTCTGGTGATAATGGCAGGGCTATTTCCAGCCAAGGCGGAGGAGATGAGGATGCGGTTACCTAATTGTGCAACCACAAAAGGAAGCATTATCCATGCAAGTCCTTTGTGGCTGCAGAAAATCCCCTTTGCGTTTTAATTTCAAAGAGGATGAAGCCTAACCAGCAAATGTTTGGAGTTCGGCGCAACAATCTCTTGTTAATGTCAAGCATTTTATGAGCACTTTTTCATCTCATGACTGGTTGGTTCAAAAGAATTCATCGGCCGATCCCACTAGATCTGTCCAGTGCTGTGGGGAATTTCACTCTCCCCCCCCCACTCCCAAAATGGCCAGCCATTCAGGCCCATAGCCAGGTAGGCTAGGGCAGGGGTGCCCAAACGTTTTGGGCCACGGGCCAGTCATGTGGTTCAGACGTGGAAGTAAAACATGCCTTGCAATCTGTTTTGCAACAGATATGTTATAGATTTTAGGCTGCCATTTTCTCTGCTTCAACCAGGGTGTCCAAACTACGGCCCATGGACTGGATCCGGACTCCGAGGCCAATTCATCCAGCCTGTGCCACCCTCGTCGCTCCCAGAAGCGTTTTATGGGTGCATTTTACTTCTGCTTCCAGGAGCGACGAGGGCAGCGAAGGCTGGATGAGGGTCCGGATTTGGCCCACGGGCCATAGTTTGGACATCCCTGGGTTAGAGCATCCTAGGAGCAACAATCCCAGAAAAGTAACTTTTCCAGATGTGGGATTTGAAAGATCCTCTTCAATTGTTTACTTGCACTCCAGTTGCCTATTCCAAGTCCAGTTGCAAAATAGCAGAATGATGCCGTGAATTGCAGCAAGACTGCAGAAGGAAACCTTTGTTAAAGGGTTCCGGTGTTGGGCGTGGGTCTTTCTCCCTCCACTACAACCACCATCACTCTGGACTGGAAGTTTTGTCACTGGGTTCTTGGGTGGATAGACCAGGAAACATCTTGAGGCTGGCCACCCATCCTGAGATATACCCATGACAACTGACACCCGTCAACTCAAGAGCCAGGGTGAAATCTGTGCTGGGGGAGGGAGGAAGTGCTCCCATTGGGCTGTTGGGCAGAGGGCAAACTCTATGCTGGAGTGATGGCATGCATGCCCACAGAGAGAGCTCTGAGTGTCCCCTCTGGCACACGTGCCATAGGTTCGCCACCACTGGTCGTCTTGTGGTGGTGGGGATGATATTGAGCAATAGATACACTGCACTCTGGTTCTTGGAGTTGGGTTTCTGTGCACACATACCAACTTCAAGCCGGTAATAGAACAGAATGCCCCACTCCTCAATCCGGCAGCACTGCGTCGCTTTCGTCCCACCATCTGGAGGGAGAATATTTTGAGAATCCCAAGCAGATGCTTGTGTAGCTTGCATTTACTCTGCCGGGTGGGTGGGAAGGAACCAATTTAAGAACATCCCATTCTAGGAAGCTTCTAATCCATTGCCCGGGAGGATGCAGGATGCTTCTCATCCATTTTGGTCCTCGCTGAAAATCGGCAGGCGTAGCCTGTATCGCATCGTAACGGCCAACCCTCTGGCCTTTTTGGTCTAAAACGTCACCTCTGGGAGAGAGAGGGGGCTGGCCCAGATCATGCAGTCACAGCATAAAAGAGTGGGAAGGGTCTAATAAAGCCCATTAGGTCCAACCCCCTGTTCAATGCAGGAACTCAAATCAAAGCAAATCTAACCGATGGGTGTGCAGAGGGTTTCTCTTGAGGCCACCAGCGCTAGAGTGCTTACCACCTCCTAGGGCAGTGGTGGTGAACCTTGGCACTCCAGCTGTTCTTGGACTTCAATTCCCAGAAGCCCAAGTCCCTGTGAATCCACACGAATGGGTTTATTCATGTGGATTCACAGAGACTTGGGCTTCTGGGAATTGAAGTCCAAGAACAGCTGGAGTGCCAAGGTTCGCCATCACGGCCCTAAGGTCATCATGGGTCCCATTGTCCTACTACTCTAACAGTTAAGATGTCCTTCCTGATACTCAGCCTATATCTGGTTTCCCTGTAGTTTAAGCCTTTTATTAGGCATTCTGCACTCTGGGGTGATCAAGAATAGATTCTGTCCCTTCTGTTTACAGCTCTCTTTCAATTACATGAAGAATACTATCTCATACGTGTTAGGGGATGTAAGTCTTTGCCTCACACCCTAACTGGTTGCAAGGCACATTGTGTCTGTGATGATGATGCCTTGAAGACCCTACTACTGCAGGGGCACACAGGAGGTGCTGTGGCTTTTCCCTGGTGTGCTCCATGGGCCAGTGCATTGAGGTCAGAGCAGGATTGCAGACTTCCAGCTACAATGCTCAACTTGCCTGAGCTTTAATGCTCACCTTCCTCTGCTGACAGTCTGGACAAAGATTCCTGCATCTTCCAGAACCTGCTACGAGGACTGAACCTTTGCCACTGTTCCTGCTGATGGCTTTTGCCATATGGGCACATTTTACTTCCACTTCCAGGAGCGACGGGGGCGGCGTGGGCTGGATGAATTGCAGCAAACCCATTCGTGTGGATTCATGGGGGCTTGGGCCTCAGGGAGTTGAAGTCCATGAACATCTGAAGTGCCAAGGTGTGCCATCACGGGCTAGATGGCCTCTGCCCAGTATTGGGCCACTTCAGCAGTATTTCCTCTTGCCAACATCGGGTCCCCCCCTCAGTGCACGTTGAGGGGCATTGTGTGCATTGTATCCTATGGGAGAGAGTTTGTACTTCTCCACATTCACACAGGCTGTGCTGCTTGATGGGTAGCACATTTCTGCTTGACAACTCCACTTGTTTACCCGCCAGGAACAGAACGTTGCAGACCTTTGTAGCGATCAACCGTGCACAAGAAAATTCATCCTTGTCAGACCAGTTCGGGAACAGTCGTTACTATTATTTTGTACTAACCTGCCAGTAACAAAAAATGCAAGATATTAATAATGCACAATGCACTTAACGGCTTTTCCAGATCACGCAACATTAATGCGTCTCAAGTTCGGAGCCTCATCTTCCGCCCCGGCTTGCTTTGCTGGTTGTTGAATACCACAATAGCATTATTGCTCATCGGCAAGCATGTGGGGTTCCCCCCGCATCAGCAGAACTGCCCCTCCCCCTCCTTTTAAGATGATGCTTTTGTCGCCAAGCAGGTGCTGAGCATGGGAAGAAACATTGTGAGGAGATGTTATGAGACCGAGAGCTGTGACCCGTGCCTAGATGAAAGAGATCGGCATTTACAGCAGTAACAGCACATTGTTCCAAACTTTTTTTTGTCCTGAAATTTAATTTCCCTAATTATTTAGCTCATTAAAAATGTACTGAAGAAGTAGCAATGTATAGCTGTAACTGCCCTCTACACATGCACGCACGCACGCACGCCCCCCCCAGCCCTATGCAAATAGATATGGCACCATTTCAGCATTCACAAGTCTTCAACGGCAAACCTTTGAAATGGGCTTATTTGAATTCTTACTGGGAAACGTTGCAGCTGTGTTTGGGAACTCAAGCATGATCAAGATCTGAAACGTGTCGACTTTAAAAATAAAAATAAAAAGAACAGAGCAAGAAATTGCAGGCTGAGTTTCCAAGTTATTTATAGAAGACAATGGCTTCATATATGCTCAGAACACCAGCTGTGGTTGTTGGGCAAGGATGACCGTGAAAAGTAACTTTCCCAAGATGTGACCTCAGTAATCCGTCTTGCCAATATCGTCATCAAGAGAGAAACAGGCCTTACTTGTCATTAGAGAAAGAAAAACCCTTAACTTTTGACGACGTTAGACTGTCGTCTCAAAGTTTGCTAATTCTCTCACTTTGTTTTCTGATTAGACTTCAGGTTTCCTCGCCTGTTCCCCAAATGCTGCCTCAATCCCTTCTCTCCAACACAAACATTTGATTTGCTCCAACCATTCATCTCTTAATATACCACAATGCGGTGGCTCAGTGGTTAAGAAGCTTGCCTTGTTAGCTGGAAGGCTGGCATGTCAGCAGTCCTGTTCGAGACCTGGGTGCTGCATGACGGATTGAGCGCCTGTCTATGTCCCAGCTCTTGGGGACACAAAAGGAGCCTCATTTGGGGGTGTATATAATATTTATGTGATGGTGCGCCGCCCTGAGTTGCCCTAGGGCAAGTGGGCAGGATATAAATCCAAATAAATAAATAAATAAATAAATAAATCTCTTGAGCAGAGTTTCACCCACAGAAATCCTTTCAACCCAGAATAATAATTTCTAACACAAAAGTATTATTCTCATCTCTTACTTGCTGTATTTCTGCATTCAGACTCAACTACCAGTGAGCTTCTGGATGTGGAAAAGCAAGGTGGGATGGCCTGTGTTTGCCACTCGTCTCAGGCGGAAGAATGTCTTAGGTCGGCTGCCATTCTTGTGAGCTATAAAACCCAAAGTTCCTTGGTTATTTTCTCCAGCTTTTATTGGGACGCGGATGGTTTTTCTTCCAAGGAGGGAACGGAAACATAACCCGGTAGCTTTTATATTCACCCTGATGTACCTCCTTAAGTTGACATGCAACTGGGCTGCTTGCCTCGTACCTGGGAACACTTGTCTCTCACCCTCTACACCAGTGGTTCCCCACATGGGGCCCACACCCCACAGGGTGGCTTCATTGCCCAGAAGCCTCAGTCAGTCCATTGGCTGATCAGCGCTTTGGGGAATTGACTGAGGCTTATGGGAATTGAAGTCCAAGAACCATAGGTTGGGAAAACACTGCTCTGTGAATCCACATGAATGGGTTTACTGCATGCGTGCGCAGTAAACCCATTCATGTGGATTTGCAGAGCAGTGTTTCCCAACCATATGCGCCCGTATGGAGGAAGGGTTAACCCAGAAGAGTCTTAACCATACGGGTGCGTTTTACTTCCGCTTCCGGGAGCGACGAGGGCGGCGCTGGTCGGATGAATCGCAGTAAACCCCTTCGTGTGGATTCACGGGGACTTGGGCTTCTGGGAATTGAAGTCTAAGAGCATCTGGAGTGCCAAGGTTCTCCATCACGGACCTATCCTAATAATGCTGTTGCCTCCACTTGATGAACTTTTACTGACAAAGAGTTCTCCATATGATTCAGAAGACACCATGCATCAACATTGGACGGGTGGGCGACTGGGCATTGCTCATGGCTGATGGGGAGGTTCGGTCTGCAACCCATGGACAGGGACAGGTTTGGCTCCAAAAGGACCAGTGTGTAAGTCAGAAGCAACACTGACTCCCACTGACCCAACCAAGTTTCTATTTTGAGCAAACCTTGGTGTAGCAAAAGCATCCGTGGACGACTCCGTTTCAGTTCTGGCTCTCCTTTGCCAGTTCTCACCACCTACGGAAGCGTTTTTATTTTTAATTCCTCCTCAGTTTTCTTTCGGCCCAGTTTTGAAGAGGGGGGGGGGATAAAGCCATATGATTTGAAGAGCCGGCAATGCACTTCCCCCACATCGCTGGGCAAGCTTAACATAGCGTAGCTGAGCTGTTGTCGTTGGACTCTTGGCAACTTGACAGCTCGTGTTCCTCTTCCACCGAAGCCAAGTGTTGGCTTGGTCTTGTCTTCTTCTCGAAGTTCACCGCAGAGAGGAGGCCTCTCACACCGACATCCTGAGTTACACAACATGACCCCCCTTGGCAGATCCGATCCTTCATTGGCAGGGAGGCTTTGGAGTTGCCTAGAAAGTGAGTGGGTGGACCTTGCTTGTTCAACCACATCTTTCTGCACCACCACAAGTGACAGAAGAAAGGAGTCAGGACTTCCACCCAGACTAGGGTGAGGAAATCTACACAGATGTAGGTGTCCCTTCATGGATCCTTATCCCAGAGAGTTCAGGCCCTGTTTGGAAACTCAAGGCCATAACCCAGTGATGGGCAGTCTTGGCCCTCCAGCTGTTCTTGGACTTCAATTCCCAGAAGCCCAAATCAGCACTCCTGCTGATCAGGACCTCTGGGAATTGAAGTTCAAGAACAGCTGGAGGGCCAAGACTGCCCATCGCTGCCATAACCAATGCTGATGGACCACAACTCAAACCAACTTCACCCAGCATAGCCCTTGGTGAGCTGAAATCCCACAACATCTGGAAAGCCAGGGGGTCCTGATCCCTATAAACCAGGGTTTTTCAACCTTTTCATGGTGAGGGCCAGGTCACGGTCCCTCAGGCAGCTTCGGGAACCAGAAGGCCATTTTGCCCTGTATGACACACATGGCACTTCCGGGTGAGGTAGAAGTAGTGGGGAGGGGGGGCACATGAAATGGTGTTGCTGGCTGCATCCGGCCCCTGGGCCATAGGTTGAGAACCACTGCTTTAAACAGAGGCTACTCTTTACATGAAAGGTGAGGAGTAGGAGTGCGCATCAATCTATCCTCCACTTAAATAAGGGCTTGTCAGTATTACTTGCCACGTAGCTTGTGCCATTTGCTGAATGTTCTTCAGGACTTGGATTCCTTTCAAGTCTGTCTTCTTGTTGTGTTTTGAAACTGACATAGTCTTGAGAAAAGGTGCCAAGTTTGAATGGCTGTCAACCGGTTACTTCCCTGTAACTAGTTTCACCATGGTTTCCCTCCAATGAGCATCTGTATATTTCTGATCCATGTTTTAAGCAACCGGTTCTAAGCCCGCCATGACCATCGTCAGCTTCTACGAGGTATGCCTCACTTGTATAAATATGTCCTTGTTTCTGTCCTGAACCAAGTTGTGTTGTGCAAGCAATAATAAAGCTGAATCACTTGTGTTTGACCCAACTAATGCTGGCCTCTGTCGTCCTTGCAGCGAACGCAACACTTCTTGAACCCAAAAAAGGCTGGCCTCAGTCACTGTGGGTTAATCTTTCTCACACTAGGTCAGGCGAAACACAAACTGTAGAATGAACTCACCCAAAGGTGCCTTCCTTTTGGCAGTTTCATGTCTGGCCTAGATAAGGAAGAAGTCATAGCTCTCCAATACTAAGAAGGCTTTCTACTCTAATATCTGTAGTACTTCTGGTCGATGGAGATATTCATTGAAAGTGATTTGAGATTAATTTTTCCCCATTTCCCTCCCCTCTTTTCCCTCCCCTCTTTCCCTCCCTTGCTCCATCCTGCTATTTCCCCCCTTAGGTCCAGAACATTTCAGCTCCAAGAGTCTCGCTCTCCAGGCCCAGAAGAAGATCTTAAGCAAAATGGCCTCGAGGACCATGGCCAACATGCTGATCGACGACACCAGCAGTGAAATCTTTGACGAGTTATACAAAGTGACCATCGAGCACACGAAGAACAAGAAAGAAGCCCACAAAATCATGAAGGACCTGATCAAAATCGCCGTCAAAGTCGGCCTCTTGTACCGGAACAACCAGTTCAATGCGGAGGAACTGGAGACTGTGGAGAAGTTCCGCAAGAAGCTCAACCAGGCCGCCATGACCATCGTCAGCTTCTACGAGGTGGAGTACACCTTCGACAAGCAGGTGTTGTCGGAAATCCTCCTCCAGGGCAAAGACCTTATGCACGAACTGGTCGAGCGGCACCTGACGGCCAGGTCTCACGCCCGGATCAACCATGTCTTCGACCATTTTGCCAATCCGGAGTTCCTCACCGTCCTTTATGGCCTCAAAAGCGAATGCCGGCCACACCTCAAAAAAATCTGCGACGGAATCAACAAATTACTTGACGAGAAAATCCTTTGAAGCTTGCCTCCAAAATAAAATAAAACCAAGGGACTTCACTGGGGCAAAGAGAGAGTTTGGACAAAAATACATGACCGGGCTACACACAGAGATACACAAACCTTAGATGCCATGATTTTACTCACTGTTGCCGTGTGTTGTGCTTATCAGTTGATGTTGCAAAATGAAGAGTCAAGGCCATTTCCAACCTATACACCCACACTCGCATGGCGGGATAGAAAGGGGGTACGTTGTAGGCTGCAGAGAGCTTGAACAAAGTTGGGAGTTTGGGGGGTGGGAAACAGACCCGTTCCCTTTTTTTTTGACACATGATCTCAATCGGAACAAAAGATGTCCTATTTCATATCCCAGAAAGAAGAGCAAAGCACAAAAGCCAGCGTTTCCTTTGAGGTTCTCTGTTTCCCACTAGGATCACAGGCAGAGTATTTATGGCCACTCTGGCGTCGGTGAACCAACTGGAGGACTCTTGAAAAGTGGGTGCAGAAGAAAACGGGGTCAGAGGGAAGGGGCGGCCAAGTCCAGGCTGGGGAGAATGGTTCTGCACAGATCCCACGTCCAGTCCAGATAGGGCAAGAATGCCGTTCCCATCAGCCCCACACAGTAGAGCCAGTCATAAGGAATGATGGGATTTATAGCCTGTGGCAGTGGTGGCGAACCTATGGCAAACGTGCCAGAGGGGACACTCGGAGCCATCACCCCAGTACAGTTTGCCCTGCCTCTCTGCCCAGCAGCCCAATGGGAACACTTCCTCCACCCCACCCCTCTGTGGCATGAATGGCAGCCTATTGAGTTTGGGCACCCGGTCCCTAAAAGGTTCGCCATCACTATGGAAATCAGGAGGGGTGGCGTCCTGTTTGACCCAGTCTCCTAAGTCTGTGCAGGACAAGACAACAGAAGGTGGGCAGCTCAGATTCCCAGCTTATTTCAAGAGCTGATATTGATACTGATATTTCAAACTGATGTTGATTGGTCTTGCGACGATATCAATAAAAGTCCGACTGTAGCTCAGACTAAGGACACGGGCTGTGAAGCCAATGCCTACCCAACAAGGTGTCCGTGCACCCCACCCCACCCACCCACTCACCCACCCACCTCCAATGGCTGTTTTGCCTTCCTAGTGGCTCCATGGGCTGCAAATGGCCCACCCAGATTCTAGACAAGGGTCCACCGCCCCATTCTCCGGAGAGACAGGGAGCTTGATCCTGGGATGCCAAAGCCAGATTTCAGCTTGATAATGCCTCGTTGTTCTCCAGTCCATTTTCTCTGCTTAAACGAGGGGTTCCCAATGATGACAAGGGCGGGGTGGGCCGGATGAATTGGTGTTGGGGCTGTATCCGGCCTGCGGTCCATAGTTTGAGCACCTCTGACCTAAATGATGGTTGATGACTAGGAAACACCAGGAGGGGCTGCTTTAAAAATTTGCACCTCTTGGGTCTACAAACTGGATTTATTTCTTAAGCAAAAATATGTTCAAGTATCTCGCCCTTCATGACAGATACGGGAGCCTAAAAAAGTGGAAGGGAAGGAGCATTTCTCGTGGCTTGTCTGTGCTGTATATTCCGTGGTTTATTTTTATATCGGTGGGTCAACGTGTAAAGCCATCATGTTCAACGTATTGGTAGCATCGGAGTCAGATGCAAAGTGTGCTGTGTTGCCATAAATACGCATTAAAGGATCCATGGATTCAGCAGCACCTTGTTCTGGAGTTTGATTTGCTCTCGTTATAACTTCTATCCCATTACTAGGTGTGTGCGTTTTAATTTAAAACAACACATAGGGACAATTAAAAGGCTGTTTCCGCACGTCTCAGACAAGAACTAACCTCTCGCTTTCTCTTCCGACGAGTCTTCCACGATTCCAGTTGTGCCTGTTGTTGCTTGTATAGGTAAAGGTCACCCTTGCTCGAAAGCCAGTCATATCCGACTCTAGGGGTCAGTGCTCATCTGTTTCATAGCCGAAAAGCCAGCGCTGTCTGCTTCTGCAGACGTTTCTGTGGTCATGTGGCAGGCATGACGACACCGGAGCGCACGGAACACTGTTTACCTTTCCACCAAAGTGGTCCCTATTTATCTACTTGCAATTTCTTGCTTTTGAACCGCTAGGTTGGCAGGAGCTGGGACATATGATGGGCGCTCACTCCACCATGCAGCACTCAAGTTTCGAACTGCTGACCTCCCGCCTTCCAGTCAGCGTCTTCTTAGCCACTTGAGCCATTGCAGTCCCTGTTGCTCGTATGCATCCCCACTGTTAACAAAGAGTGTAGTGTAGACCTGAAACGCGCCCATTCTTCCTACACAAATGCCACATTATCTCCACAGTTCTCCATTCAGTTGGACAAACACCTGCTTCTCCAAATGCTACAGGGCAGAACTCTCTCACCCCACCTTGTAGCAGAGGTTTCCCAACCTCGGGCCCCCAGATGTTCTTAGACTGCCAATTCCCAGTAGCCCTGATCAGCAGAAAGGCAAGCAGAATGGATTAATTTGTTTTAATTGGTACCTTAAGTGGCTGAGAGCCACAGAGAAGGGATAAATGCACTGAAATAAATAAATACATAAAAGCACCACCATTCCCAAACAAGTAGGGTGTGGCCAACAGGTTCAGTGCAAATCTCTCATTGACACAAACACACGTGTGCACGTGCAAGCATTTCATTGGCATAGAAACAAAAATGCCCCAGATGCTTTCAGAGCAGGGGTGCTCAAACTTTTCAGGCCACGGGCCAGTCATGTGGTTCAGAGGGGGGCGGTCACTATGGCCCGGGGGCCAGATCTGGCTCCCTGATGCCAATTCATCCAGCCCGCAAAGCCCTTGTCACTCCTGGAAGCGGAAGTAAAATGCCTCCGGGGGCGGTGAGGGCTTTGCGGGCCAGATGAATTGGCATCAGGGGCCGGATCTGGCCCCCGGACTGTACTTGTTTAGGCACCCCTGTTTTAGAGGGATCTTTTCTTGTCTTTATGGCTGAAATGGAAATACAGTCAAACCTCTACATGTGAATTTAATTAATTCCTTGAAGTTGGTTGTATCTCAAAAAAATCTTATCTTGAATTTCCCATAGGAATGCACTGAATGGAATTTTCCACATTGAATTGCTTATCTCAAAAATAAATCCTATTAAAAATTGTTATCTCGAACCTGATTTTCCCCCTGAGATTTCCAGATGTATCTTGAGTTTTTCTTAAGTCGAGCCGTTCTTATCTTGAGGTTTGACTGTATTGGTTTCATCTGCCCAAGGACGCCGTATCCAGTGGGAACAATGGCAACAACATGGAACAGGGGAAATGTGCAGAAACTAAAGCAGCACAAAAATATGCTTTTGAAAATAATAGTTCAAGGGTCAAGGTCTCTCTTGCTCGAAAACCAGTCGTAGGGTTCGGTGCTCATCTCCGTTTACAGCCAAAAAGCCAGCGCTGTCTTGCGTCTGCAGACGTTTCCGTGGACATGTAGCAGCCATGACTAGACACCAGAGTGCATGGAACACTGTTACCTTTCACACCAAAGCAGTACCTATTTATCTACTTGCAATTTCTTGCTTTCAAACTGTTAGGTTGGCAGGAGCTGGGATAGATGACAGGCGCTCACTCCATTGTGCAGCACTCTGGTCTCGAACTGCTGACCTTCCGGCCGTCAAGCTCAGCGTCTTAACCACTAAGTCACCCAAATCCCTCTTGGAAATAATACAGGCCCCCAAATACCCTTGACAAGTGCTGCAGTTCCTCCAAATTCAGGTTTATCACAATGCAGGACTCGTTTATCTATACATTGCTTTAATCCGATTGTGTTTTCTCAGCAAGTTAATGCAATTCAGGGCACAGAGAGATGCCGGTGTGTGTGTGTGTGTGTGTGGGGGGAGGCTGTTTGACTCATGTTCTATACCAGGGGTGCCCAAACTTTACATGGAGCCGGCCGGTCAGGTGGTTTAGTGGGCCGGTCAGGTGGTTCCTTCCACTGGAAGTAAAACGAGCCTTGCAATCTGTTCTGTAACAGGATGAGATAGATTTAAAGCTGCCATTTTCTCTGCTTAAACCAGGGGTGCCTGAACTACGGCCCATGGGCTGGATCCAGGCCCTGATGCCAATTCATCCGGCCCACGCCACCCTTCCCGCTCCTGGAAGTGGGAAGGGTGGCATGGGCCAGATGAATTGGCGTCAGGGCCAGGATCCAGCCCGCGGGCTGTAGCTTGGACACCTCCAGTCTACACATGCTCTTGCAAAGGTCTTAGACCCACCTGGAGAAGCTTCCGGGATGGTAGCCTTGGCGGTTTTAAACTCTTTTGGCAGCTCAAATGCTCGACACTCTAGAGGGTAGCAGTGGGGTCTTGGAAACGGAAATGACAGCCAAGCGGCAAATTAAAATCATGGTCATGGCCTCACGCGACACTTGTAAGAAACTGCTTCTCCAACAATTCATTTTTTGAAAAATGGCTATTCTACGAGAGGCCATTCTCTGGCTCGAGGTGAACGACACAAAGGGAGCCGCCCCAGGGCCAAACGGGATCCACAGCTTGACGGCCACAAGGTTTTTATTTTTAGAGTAAGCCACACACTCATAACCTCGCGCCTCACTCAATGCCTCCAAGACGGGCAAGATGGAGGGCAGGGGTCTCTCAGGACAGAAGGTCAGCAATGCGGAAGGGGCTTTAGAGGCCACAAGAATAGCTGCCAAATCAAAGGAGTGAAAAAGAAAGCTCAAGCGGTTCCCTTGAATCCTAAGCTGAGCCAACAAAATTGCTCTGGTAGTCCTATGGATAAATGAGCCGTCACTTGCGCGGGGAGCGGATCCGTTCGTCTCACATAATGCATCTCAGGGAACATGTGGATCCCTTTGAGTTCTTCGTCTGTGACCGACTGATCCTGAGCTATGGAGGTGTCTGAGTGCGGCAGTGTTGGAAACTCAAAGCAGAACACACACACAACCCTTGAGCACACCGTGCCCACCTTGTGCGATCCCCGCTCTCAACTGACCAGGGCAAGAGGTGGCTTGGGTAAACTCTGGCAAGCCCAACAAGGAGATGTTCCACCTGCCCTTTGTGCCGGGAACAGAAAGATGAAGCGGCACCACCAGACTCAGGACTCTTCCATGGCTTTCTGGCACTGATACAGTAGACAGTCCGGAAGGGCAGAAGAGGCCGACCGGAGCCACAAGGCCAGTGTCCCGGCGTGGAGACGACAGTGCAGCAAGCAGGGGACGGACGGAAGCAGCCGGCAGGACGCCAGTCCCTCGTTTCCTGTGGGAAGGAAGAGAAGCCTGTCACTGGCCTGGAAGATCTCAAGGCACTTTGGATATATATACTTCCTCTTTGGGCACTGAATAGGAGATTGCAGTGGCTTAGTGGTTAAGACACTGAGCTTGATGACTGGAAGGCTGGCAGGTCGTCAGTTCGAGACCCAAGTGCTGTACGACAGAGTGAGCTCACAGCTCCTGCCAACCTAGCAGTTCGAAAGCAAGAAATTGCAAGTAGATAACTAGGGACCACTTTGGTGGAAAAGGTAAGCAGCGTTCCGTGCATCTAGTCATGCCTGCCACATGTCCATGGAAACATCTGCAGACAGAGACAGCACTGGCTCTTTGGCTATAGGCTATAAATCGAGATGAGCACTGAATCCTAGAGTTAGATATGACTGGCTTTCAAGCATGGGCGACCTTGACCTGGCCAAAGCCTGTATTCACACATTTCCTTGGTAAGCCCTCAGTGCCAAAGTCCACCTGTTCCCAATCCTGGCCTTTGGTTTCTTCCACCCCCTTCCCCAAAGCGTCACGACTAATTTAGTAAACCCAATGAGAGAGTGTTTGTGAAGCGATTCCCCTGGTGCAAAACTGGGCATCTCAGGCGGAAACCTTGCCTGCCACTTCCCGGGTACTGAGAGAGAGAGCGGGTGGGGAAAGGCGCATGGGATTCCCAGGCCTTTGTGATCTCCGGGTCTCTCAAGCAGTTCCAGAGCTTCAGAAGGGGCTCATTTAGTTTAGGAGACCCAGGCTGGGTTTCAGGATGTCTCCACTGCACAACGTTCTCCACATGCACAGCATCCTTCCAACAATGTCTCTGGCTCTTCGTGTCACCAGCCTGAGGTGGTTCTGGGCCACATGAGAGACAGCTGGACTCTTACCAATGATGTCGACAATGTGTAGCTTCAGCTTCTGCTGCAGGGTGTTGAGAACAGTCGGCAGAGATCCCTGAGAGGAGGCCAACTTCAGGTTTTGCTTCACGTCGTTCGAAACAGCCAGCCACAGCTTCCCAAATTCGTCTGTCGTCATTTCCATGGGTCTGAAAAAGGACGGCGCCAATAAAACAGAGGGTTACATTTGAAGGCGCTCCAAGCAAATAGCTGTTCTGACCGCTGCTGTTGCCCGAGTTGCTTGGAAGGGCAGCCAAGGTACGGAGCATTACAGCAGGAGTGCCCAAACTTTTCGGGCCGTGGGCCGGTCACGTGGTTCCTCCCACCAGAAGCAGAAGTAAAACGTGCCTTGCTATCTGTTTTGCAACAGGATGAGACAGATTTCAAGTTGCCATTTTCTCTGCTTAAACCAGGGGGGCTCAAACTACGGCCCATGGGCCAGACCTAACCCCGACACCAATTCATCTGGTAGAGATGTAAAATTTCCGGAAATTTTGAAGCTAGAGGAAAAAAACAGTTTGTTTGTGTGGTGTGTTGTTGTTGTTGTTGTTTTGGGGGGGACGGAAATTTTCGGAAACACTGAAAATAATCTGATACTATACATATATTTTTTTATAAATGATTTATAAAATATTTGAACCCGGCCTTATCTTAAAATATTTTATTCATCATGTTAAAATAAAACATTTTATTCCTGAGTGGTGTTCGCACCAATAGGGCAGGATATAAATATAATAAATACATGGGCAAAGTAAAATTCTCAGTAGCCAAAAGACTGTAAGGGTCAAGGAAAGCAACAGCCTTTTAACAATGAAAACTGAGCTATTCATTACCAGTTATGCCAACCTGATCCATAGACAGCGCAAGCATGGAATGTGGTAAGTTATTTCTTGCAATAAAAGACCACTTAAGAGGCCAATTGTGTTTTATCAATAAAGCACACCAAGGTTTTAGATGATATAAAGCTTGGATAGAGAAGCGTTCAGACTAGGCTGCATACACAGTTACAAGTAAGATAAAAGAAGCAAATGAATTCAAATTCAGCTATTCATTCCAGCTAGACTAGGTCAATCAAATCAGTGGAAATTGCCTAAGGGATGACTTACTAAATTCCTATTGATTTAATGGGTCTACCCTGGTTGGCGCCAAGAATTCAATTTAGGCCACTGAATCAATTCGACTTACATAAGCACTGATTTATTGAAGTCCCACTGACTGGATGGAGCTAGTCTAAACCAGGGGTGTCCAAACTACGGCCTGCGGACCAGATCTGGTTCCCGACACAATTCGACCCAACGTCATCCTTGCCGCTCCTGGAAGCGGAAGTGAAATGCGCCCGTACGGGCGCATTTCACTTCCGCTTCCAGGAGCGGCAAGGATGACGTTGGGCCGGGTGAATTGTGTCAGGGGCCAGATCTGACCTGCAAGCCATAGTTTGGGCACTCCTAGTTTAAGCAGAGAAAATGGCAGCCTAAAAATCTATCTCATCCTGTGGCAAAACAGATTACAAGGCACATTTTACTTCCCTGTCTGGTGGGAGGAGCCACATGACCGGCCCACTGAACCACATGACTGGCCCACAGCCCAAAACGTTTGGGCACCCCTGGTCTAAACACTAGATTTAGCCAGATCCATTGTTTGCCCGAGTACTCTTCACAACTACTTTCTACACAAGCTGTTTTATCTTTATCATTACCTGATAAAATCCAAGAATCCTAAAGTTACAGAGAATTGAAGGCGCATGTTCAACTCGAGGTGGTAAGTGACGGAACCGGAGATCTCTCCCACGGTGGAAAGTTCCTCCATCTCTACAGGAGTCTGGAAACTTTCGACGCTTCGGGACTCTATCGCCTCAAAGTGGCAGCCTTGACTTTCAAAGATCTAAAAAAAAGAGAAGGGGGGGGAGAGAAATATTTTACCAATTTTATGAAAGCAAAAGTAAAGGTTTCCCTTGCTCGAAAGTCAGTCGTATCCAACTCTAGGGTTCAGTGCTCATCTGTTTCAAAGCCAAAGAGCCACCGCTGTCCGCTTCTGCAGACGTTTCCATAGTCATGTAGCAGACATGACTAGACACAGAACGCTGACACTGACTGGGAGGCGGAAGGTCAAGTAGTTTTATTCCCGAGTACTGCAGGACGGAATGAGCTCCTGTCTTTGTCCCAGCTCCTGCCAACCTAGCAGTTCGAAAGCAAGAAATTGCAAGCAGATAAATAGGGACCACTTCAGTGGGAAGGTAAACAGCATTCTGTGTGCTCCAGTGTCTAGTCATACCTGCCACAAGACCATGGAAATGTCTGCAGAAGTGGACAGTGCTGGCTCTTCGGCTTGGAAACAGATGAGCACTGGACCTTAGAGTTGGATACGACTGGTTTTCGAGCAAGGGAAACCTTTACCTTTACTAATGTCTTGCTTTCGATCGGCTAGCTTGGCAGGACCTGGGACAAAGACGGGAGCTCATTCCGTCCTGCAGTACTGGGGAATCGAACTGCTGACCTCCCGCCTTCCAGTCGGCGTCTTAGCCACTTGGAGCAAGTGCCGCCCCATTTTATGAAAAGAAGAAAGAAAAAAAATAAGATCTGCCGATAAAGGGAAAGGTTTCCCTTGCTCGAAAGCCAGCCATATCCGACTCTACGACTGTAATATTCCGCCCCCCGCCCGGCCCTCGGCCCGCCCGGCCCGCTTCTTACCCTCAGGTGCTGTGCCTGTTCGAATGCCACGTCCACCTCTTCCAATAAGGAAGTGCTTTGATTGGCGAGGAAGAGGAAGAGCAGGAGGGCGTCCTCTTTCCAGACCTTGCAAGAGGAGACCGTCAGGATTTCGTCTCCACAGAGCTCTAGGATTTCCGAATGAGGGTGCCTCGCAGCCTCTTCGGCCAAGAGAGGCCTCAAAGCACGTGGCTGGGCGATCAAAACGTGAGCCCCGGTAGAGCAAGGGAAGACCCTCATGTCCTCATCGGCAAACAAAGAGGCGGGTGGAAACGTGGGCCCCAGAAGCCGCAGGTTCAGTCCCGCCTCTGGCAACGAGAGAGACCGGTCCAGCCCCATTTTGGCTTCCAAAACCTCGGGAGATCCCAGGGAAGCTTTCCTGATGTGCAAATGCCTGTTGTTTCGCAAGGACTCCTCTTTCGCAGGCCCTGGATTGTGGCCCATGGCGGGAGGGCCGGCAGCGCTTTCGGTACCCGTCGATTCCTCATTGGCTTTGGTTTCGTACGCTTTTGATCTCCTGGTGAACTTCTGAGGGTTAGGGTCGCCTTTCCCCATCTGAAAGGCCAAAGAGAGAGAGAGAGAGAAAAGGTCAACACAGTGTTGGAAAGGCAATTGTGCAAGATGTGCTAAAGTGGCAAGCGTTTGAGAACCAGGTGAAAATGAGGGCCAGTTTCATTTTTTATGACCAGTTCACCTTCTCTCGCTCTCAGGTGCTTTCCTTCCCTGCTCCACTCTGGGTTTAAACTTCCCAGCTTATTCACGAACGAGGAAAGCGGGGAGTAGTTCTTGGATGACGTTTGCTTGGTTGTTCCCAAAGGTTCGAGCCTTTTAGCAGTTCAGGATTTAATGTAATTTTAACTTTCACATTTGCATGCCGCCCAATCAGGAGCGGCAAGGGCATCGTGGGCCAGATGAATGGGTGCCAGGGGCCGGATCTGGCCTGCAGGCCGTAGTTTCGGCACCCCTAGTTTAAGCAGAGAAAACGGCAGCCTAAAAATCTATCCCATCCTGCCGCAAAACAGATTGCAAGGTGTGTTTTACTTCCCCTTCTGGTGGGAGGAACCACATGACCGACCCACTGAACCATGTGACTGGCCCACGGCCCAAAGGTTTGAGCCCCCACCCCACAATGAAAGTTACTGGCACGGAGCTACCGTCTTCGATGGAAGTTTCTTACCAAGCTGATACTTCCGTGTGCGCTCAGGCCCATGAAGAGTGCAGAAGACAGCCACTGCTTCTCTGTCTCTCCTGCCGAGAGGCCGGCCGCCTCTTGCTCAGCCTGCAACGGGGCGTCCCCAACCATGGGCTCCACCGAGGTGTTGTTGTCTGGCAGGACAGGTTTGAAGCTCTCTTCCTTTTCACCGTGGCTTCCCTTTTTGGGGAGGTAGCCTTCTTTCCCCCATAACTTCTTCACTCCATCAAGCTTCAAACTGTTGTTCCTAGCAAATTTAAAACCGAGGTCAGCCAAGCCTCTTAAGGTCAGTTGGCAAACGGACACTTCAAGAGCCAAGGAAGGGACATTTTGACCAAAGAAAGGCTTTCCGAAGCAAAATCTGCTGAACCCGCCTTGGATGGAACCAATTCAGCCATCAAGGGCAGTGGACCAAGAAATCCATGCAGGCCACTAAGCCAGTACCTGAACAGGTGAGGAGGAAGAGGAGGAGGAAGGGGAGATGACTGTCCCGTTACCCTCTCCCTACCTTCCTCTGCTAAGCTATGTGGGCAAAAGATTGTTTTGAACTCTAGGTTCCTGAGGGGTCTCCATCCTGCACTGCCCCAATGGCTGTATCAGCAGCACCCCACATTTCTGTGCTAGCTCAGGTTTGCAACCAGATCAAAAATTTAAAAAAATGTACTGTATCTAGATAAAGAGTCAGCAAACTTGGCTCTCCAGATGTTCTTGGACTTCGATTCCCAGATCTGCAGGTGTGCTGACTTGGGCTTCTGGGAATTGAAGTCCAAGAACACCTGTAGAGTCAGGTTGGCTGACCCCTGGACTATAATGACAGGTTGCTTACCTGTAACTGTTCTTGTTCTTCATGGTCCCCTGTGAATCCAAATGAATGGGTTTACTGTGCGTATGCAGTAAACCCATTCATGTGGATTCACAGAAGCCATGAAGAAGAACTTCATAGAGTGTAGGGGCTGATCTATCTAGACCTGTGAAGGTGAACCATCTGGAGTGCCAAGGAACTCAAACTTGATTTTCCAGATGTTCTTGGAATTCAATTCCCAGAAGCCCTGATCAGCAGGTGTGCTGACTTGGGCTTCTGGGAACTGAAGTCCAAGAACACACGGAGAGCCAGGTTGGAGAGAGCCTGATCTAGATTATTAGAAAGGAAAAGGCTAGTAAGTTTTGTGCTCACCTGTAATGACAAGCCCCCCAAATGTGACCTTTCTGGGACATTCATGTAGTGCTCAAATGGGCAAAAACCTCCTATAGTCGTTGGCTAGGAAAATGCCAGGGTGGAGACGCAACTCATCCTTCTAACTCAGCACAGATCATGTGGCTGCATAGTGTAGCTAAGGCATGAATATCTTCCTGCACTGCCAACACCACACCAGCAAGTTAAGAAGAGGCAAGGCTGTTCTCAACGTTTTGTTCCATTGTCACTTTGCACACCTTAATTATCAGTCCAGGGAAGGAGGAATTGCTAAAAACACACAGCATGTTAACCCATGGATTGCATACTCACTCCTTCTGCCCACTTTCAGGGCTGTCCCCAGACATGTCAGACCCCAGGGAAAGTCCAGTCGGAGACTGTCGGCCAGTCGAACCAGAGGCAGAGAAGCTGTGAGAAAAGGCCGGCCCGTAGGGTTCAAAATTCAGCGCCGCTGCAAAGGAAAGAGACGATTCCTCCTCAGAACAGAGTTCTCAGGCTCCCAGGGAACGACACGGCAGATCACAAGAAAGGCAAGCAGTGGGCCACATTCCCACCTGGTATAGTTTACACCCGACATCAGCTACCAATAATAATTTAGGCTCCTTTACTTTCAGAACTTTGTTGTTCAGTCGATTTTGACCCTTTGCGACCCTATGGACCATCGTCCTCCAGGCACCTCTGTCCTCCACCCTCCTCCTCAGCCCGCCCAGCAATGTGCCCATTGTGTCCACAATACCATCTAGCCATCTCATCTTTGGACGCCCCCTTCTTCTCTTGCCCTCCACTTTCCCGGCATCAAGGCCTTCTCAAGTGAGTCCTCCCTTCAATCAATTCTAGAAAAGGCTCACAAAAGCATCCGCCGGTCTAGAATACAGGCCATGTAGATCCACCCCACCGCAATATCTTCATCATCATAATATAATAATAATTTCATGTCAGAAATTATTCTGGATTGGAAGGATTTCTGCGGAAGAAACTCAGCTCAGGGGACGCCCAAATGAGGCTCTTTTCATGTCCCCAAGATCTTTTCCAACTGAAATGGTCCCTATTTATCTACTTGCAATTGTTTGCTTTTGAACTGCTAGGTTGGCAGGTGCTGGGACAGACGACAGGCGCTCAATCCGTTATGCAGTACCCAGGTCTCGAACTGCCAACTTACCGGCCTTCCAGCTAACAAGGCGGGCTTCTTGACAACTGAGCCACCACAGTCCCCGTCATTATTATCATTACTGTTTGAGCAAAACATGGCTTTCCCTCCGACCCTAGCAGCACTGGGGGGGGGGGAGTGATGGGAGAGGTCAGCTTTCAGTGGGTCGTGGTCCTCCCCGAGGGTTACCCCAAAACACATTGCCGTGAAGCATCCATAAGGAGTCGCACCTTTTTCCTCTGACAGCTTCTCTGCTTGCCTCTGATGAGGAGGCTTATAGGGAGCGGCACCCCGTGCCAGGCCTTCGGCTACAAACCCATCCAGGAAAGACAAGGAGGCGTCCACCTGCGTTGAAGGGGAGGGACGGTTAGGGCCAGAAGGCTTGCCACCTGGTTAGGAGCCTCTTCCAAGAAAATGACGCTCTGTCTTGCCCAATTCACCCTCTTGACCGTGGAGCACCTTATGCTCTTAGGGCACTGAGGGTGAACCTCAGCACTCCAGGTGTTCTTGGACTTCAATTCTGAGAAGTCCAAGTCTCTGTGAATCCACACAAAAGGGGTTTACTGAGTGTATGCTGGAGTGCCAGTAAACCCATTCACGTGGATTCACAGAGACTTGGGCTTCTGAGAACTGAAGTCCAAGAACAACTGGATTGCCAAGGTTCACCATCACGGTCCTAGCCTGTTTCAAGCTCCAAATCTATATATAGAGAGCAAAGAAGTACGTTAGTATGTCCTGGATACGTCCCCCCCCCCCCGGTGACCCACCCCCCTGAAAATGCACCTGGCCCTACCTTGCACATCCCATCATCCAAAGAGGGGGGTACGGATGCCGCGGGTGGGGCACCAGCCCCACCAGGAAGGACCGCCGCAGTGCCAATGGTGTGGCAGCGTGCGGCAGCGCGCTGACGTCACAACCAGGCGCCTGGAAAGCATCAATTGCGCTGGCGCGCATGCGCGCCCAGCACAAGGCAGTCACAAATGGTTACCCACAGCTGGCACGCCCGTATCACCAGCAGTGCGCCTGCGTCAACAGTGGCCGCCGTTGGCTGGCACACACACACCGACTGACGACGGCCCCAATGGGAATGTGCGCTTGCGCGCGCAAGCATCACCCCAATGTGCCCAACCACCCACCCACATCTGGAATCCTATCGCTGCCAGAGAAGAAACAGCCGGAGGTCGGGGGCTCGGAGCAACAAAAAGGTGAGCAAAAAACCCACAAACCCCGCCCGGCCGAAGGCGGGCACCTCCGCTAGTATATACATCAGAGTCTGACCATCAATGTCGGACACAGAAGACTTCAAGGGCCTCGGCTTAAAATCTACGCAGAGGTCCCTGTCAGATGTAAGCAGCCATAGGCTTCAATGGGGAGTGGGAGGTTGACCTGTTAAATCTGGAAGACTTTCCCACCCACCCCCAATATGATGACGAGAGAAGGAGAAAACAGATGCTTCTGTCTTGTGGGGATGAATCACCTCCTAGGCCCATGATGGGCAACCTTGGGCACTCCAGGTGTTCTTGGACTTCAATTCCCAGAAGCCCAAGTCAACATATCTGCTGATCAGGCTTCTGGAAATCGAAGTTCCAGAACACCTGGAGTGCCAAGGATGGCCATCAGTGGCCCAAGCACTGATGGTGAGTGGAACAACCCAAAGCTTAAGCCTGTATGTAGGATGTGGATGCAACCGAATCCCCAATATAAATTCAAGAAATAAATAATAAATAAAACCCCAGCCCATACAGGAAGGGGGGGATTAAGCAGGAAGCCTTTCCTGCCCTGACCTTCTGCCACAAGAGGAAGTTGGGCCAACGTTCCTCCACTACTGATCAACTGGGTAAAGCAAAGCAAAAAGCACAGCCGTCACACTTCTATGCATCGCCCCATAGAAGCCCTTACTGCACTCTCTGGGTGGCTCACGAGTCAATTGGCATTTGGCCCGCAACATACTGGGTACTCATTTTACCAACGTCAGAAGGATGGAAGAGGTTGAGTCAACCTTGATCCCTGGTTGGGATCGAACTCACAACCCTTTTGGTTGCAGGATAGCAGTTTAACGCCTGTGCCACTGGCTGGCAACAAAGACATGGACAGGCAGCCCATGGTCCAGTGCAAGGCTAGACCTGGGCTTTCCCCATCCCAGGTTAAACACGGCCCTCTTCCTTGGGAGCGTCTTTTGAAAGAAGGCAAGAACAAGGCAAGGTTCCCCAACTCACCACTTGGCCTTCACAACTGACGTCGGCCGGGAACAACCGCTCCATCAGCTCTTTGTCTTGGCACAGGTGCTTCAGTTCGAAGGCCGACTGTCTCAGGCAGGTGTCCAGGGAGGTCGTGCATTCGAGGACCAGTTCGTCCACGGTCTTCGAAGACGGGAGGCGAGACGCTATTTTGGTGACAGCAGCCATCCCCCAGGCCTTCGTTTCCGAAGTGGCGTTGCTCTTCAGAATCCTATGCAAGCTCCGCAAGGTGATCTCGCAATCCGCAGGGGACATCAGGTAACTGCACTCGCCAAGCACCTGTCAAGTAACACAACAGAACGATCCGGAAAGACCTCAGAATCGGCAGGCTTAGGAAAATGCTTTTCTATGTCTAGGCACTTTTGGGTGGGTTCATTCTGCAGTTTCTTTCGCTTGACCTAGCGTGAGAAAGATTAGCCGGCAACACAAGGTTACCGTTACCAGGGTATTATGCCCGACTGTGGTTCAAAAATACCACAATCTTCGAGGAGGCTCTTGAAAATAAAACATACGCACACTTCCGAATCCACAGTTCTGCAAGAGAAGAGATTATTCACGGGGAAAATCCAAACTAACAGTCATCTCAACTGCCGAAACAAAAAAGCCTGCAAGCTACAATTAGAAATGCCATTATTTACTTTTGTTGATGTGATTTCAGATGGTTTTAAAAATTGTTTCAGAGTAAACAAAACAAATGTTTATCTTTTTGTTTTGTTTACTCTCTGACATGCTAGCACAGACTAACATGACTAGCACTTCAAAAATTTCAAATTGTTTTTGATCAAATGCTTGCTTTTAATAGAACTTTGTTTTCAGAGACAAGTGTTTTTATTTCTGACACAAAATTATTATTATTATTATTATTATTATTATTATTATTATTATTATTATTATTATTATTATTATTATTATTATTATTATTATTATTATTATTATTATTATTATGCAGTATGAGACCATCTTGGGTCCAGCAAATGGGGGAACGGGGGAGAGAAATAATTAAGTAAGCAAAACAAAATAAATATTGAAAAACCTTAACTCAGGCTTGGTAACAAAATGTTAGCCCATAACATTTGTTAAGTTACTTTCTGCACCGAACTTTCAGCATCTTCTAATTAACTAATTTACTTCCACTTCCAAGAGCAATGAGGGCGCCGTGGGCCAGATGAATTGGCGTCAGGGGCTGGATCTGGCCCACAGGCCGTAGTTTGGGGGACCTGGTTTAAGCAGAGAAAATGGCAGCTTAAAATCTATCTCATCCTGCTGCAAAACAGATTGCAAGGTGAGTTTTACTTCCGATTTCGGTGGGAGGAACCACGTGACCAGCCTGCTGAACCACATGACCGGCGGCCCACTGAACCAAGTGACCAGCCCACAGCCCAAAAAGTTTGGGTACCCCTGCCTTAAAGGACAATCATGTTCAACCTTCAATCCTGTGGACTGTTGCCAGAGTCTGGACTTTATTTATTTTAAAGGTGTTTTTCTTACCCAGCTCATAACCTGAAGAAACTTCTGGGGATAGACGACATTTTCTTTCCCTAACAGCCTGAGGTAAGACTGGACAGCGCGGAGGCGAAGTTGCGTATCTTCCTTTGCATCTTCGAAACCTTGGAAGAATTAGAAGAGTTTGCTTTTGGTCATTCGTGGCCTGATGTTTTCCTCTGTAAGCAAGAGTGCCTTGTCTTTTTGCTCACCTTCGGCCAGGAGTCGTAAGAAACCATTTGGGATGTCAGGGTGCATTTTATCCCCTCCTATGGAAAATACAGCATTCATGGTCTGGATGAACCACTCGTTGTCTGGAGCATATGTGCCAAGAACATTATTAAGGGAGACGTGTGTGTGGTTGTGCAAATCAGCCCAGTATAAGCCATTGATGGCGAACCTTAATGGCATTCCAGCTGTTCTGGAACTTCACATCCCAGAAGCCCAAGTCCCTGTTTACTTGCAGTAAACCCATCCATGTGGACACACAGGGACTTGGGCTTCTGGGAACTGAAGTTCCAGAACAGCTGGCGTGCCATTAAGGTACGCCATCACAGCATACCTGTCAACCATCCCGATTTGGCCGGGATTACTCCGTAATTTGACGCCGATTGACGTCATAACCTGCCCCGCGCTGCCAAAACCCCGTAATTTGGCAGTGGGGGGAAATGCTTTCCACGCATGCGTGGAAGTGCTACGCCGCTTGTGCAGCCCCTACGCAAGCGGCGGAGCGCTTCCACGCATGCGTGGAAGGGTTCTACACAAGTGTAAAACCTTTCCACGCATGCGTGGAAAGTGATCTGCGCAGGTCCCATTTTTTTCCGGAGCCGCTGGTTGACAGGTATGCATCACAGGTATAAGATGTTCTCCCTTGCAAGTTCAAAGTCATTGATCTAATATTCCAAAGGTTAACAAACTAATCAGGGAAGTGATTACTGAAATTGTCTCTAGGCAACAGAAATGAAGACAGGAACAACTTTAAGGTCCCCTGCAGTTTCTGACATTTTCTGTTCTCAAGGAGATGAAGTCAAAGACATTTCAGAGTTGACATTAAGGAGCTTTTAGCCTCACTAGTTTGACTGCAGGAAAAGCAAAAATAAAACTGGAAGTGTTCTCTCCCTTCCCTTTCTTCCAGGCACAACTTGCAGCATTGACAATAGGGCGGAGGAAAAACATTTGGTTTTCCAGATGTTTTGGACTACATCTCCCAGAATCCTTATCCCTGCTGGATAAGAAAGGATGGGAGTTGTAGGCCAAGCCACCTGGAGAGCCAAAGCTTCCTCTTTCCTGATCTCCCAGTGCAAAGCAGGGGTTTATTTATCCCATAATCTTCATAAAGCCACCCAAACCAGATGCTACTGTTAGCACATCATTAGGAGCAGAGCCCCCTGATGTGATAAACCCCATTCAATTGTCCTAGAATTCCTTGGTCTCACTCCACATTCTGGAAATCAGTTTGGATTCGTTTTGCGGCTTCATTTTTGAAGATTCATTGTGATATGGAATAGCAGGAAATATTCATTTCTCTTAATGCAACGGAACTTTAAAAACATGAATGTGGAACTTAAGGCATTTTCCACACAGTTCTATCCCCTAAACCAGTGATGGAGAACCTTTTAGAAACTGAGTGCCCAAACTGCAACCCAAAACCCACTTATTTATCACAAAGTGCCAACACAGCAACAGGGGAGGGAGGAAACGCTCCCATTGGGCTACTGGGCAGAGCAAACTCTGTGCTGGGAGGAGGGAGGAAGTGTTCCCATTGGGCTGCTGGGCAGAGCGAACTCTGTGCTGGGGTCACTGCACAAGTGCCCACAGAGAGGGCTCCAAGTGCCACCTCTGGCACGCGTGCCATAGGTTCGCCATCACTGCCCTAAACCAGGAGTTCTCAACCTTTTTAAGCTAGGGGCCAGGCCACACTCCCTCAGATAAGCTTCAGGGGCCGGACAGCCATTTTGCCCTGCCTCCACCACATGGCACTTCCAGGTGTGGTGGAGGCAATGGGGGGGGGCACATGAAATGACACTGTGGGCCACATCTAGCCCACAGGCCACAGGTTAAGAATACCTGCCCTAAACCCAAGAGAAATCTGGGATATTTCCTTTAGGATCTGCTCCCTTTTTCCTGTAACCTATTAAGTGAGCTAAAATTCAGACCAAACCATCAATTTTTCTGCTGCTTATTCAAAACTTAGCAAACTAAGAAACCCGAAGCGCTCTGAAATCAGGGTAAAATCAGTTGCTAAGAGATGAGACGGGGCAATTATCTCACCCCAAGCCCTTTCCGAGCCAGGAAAAAGAGTAGAGGGTTCCAATTGCATCACAGAATTCAAACTAGGGAATGAGAAGCTGCCAGAAAAAATAAAGGGACTTCTAAAATGCACGGCCTAAAAGTCAGCAAAATAACAGCCCATCATTATATATGGCAAGGGTTCCCAAACTTTTTGGGCCATGGGCCGGCCATGTGGTTTAGTGGGCCAGTCACGTGGTTCCTCCCACCGGAAGCGGAAGTAAAACGCGCCTTGCAATCTGTTTTGCAACAGATATGTTTTGCAGCAGGATGAGATGATTTGTTAGACTGCCATTTTCTCTGCTTAAAACAGGGCTGCCCAGGCTACGGCCTGTGGACCAGATCCGGCCCCCAATGCCAATTCATCCGCCCCACGGCACCCTCATTGCTCCCGGAAGTGGAAGTAAAGCATGCCCGTTTTCAGGAACAACTAGGGCGTTGCGGGCCAGATGAATTGGTATCGGGAGCCGGAGCCAGCCCTGGTTTGGGGACCCCTGATATATGGACTGGCATGATCCATCTTGCTGAGGCATGAGAAGAAAAAAACAGCCTAATCGCAAAGTTGCCCTTTGGAGCAAAAAGCCACCAAACTCTTTTCCTACAAGACAAGGGAAGAGTAGAACTTTTAAGAAGAAAAAAACCAAACTTCCCAAGATCTGTAGAAAATGTTCTTGCAAATGTATCCTTCAAGACTACCATCAGGAACCATGTTATATGCAGTGACACACACACAAACACACACATATCTCCCCCCACCCCCCCACGTAGAACCATTATGGAAGGATATTTTTCAGCTAATTCTGCTATCTTGCCCACGATGTTGATGACAGTGTATTCTTCCTGGCTTTGTGTCAGGTAACCCAGCATCTTCTGAACGATGACGGTGACGTTCTGCCCGTTAGTGATTCTGTACAGAAGTTCCAATGTCTGGAAGGACAAGACAAAGCGAATGAGGGTGCTCTCTCTCTCTCTCTCTCTCTCTGTGTGTGTGTGGCCCGAATCATCTTGCCGACCCCACTCACCCACCTCCACCCACCTCTTCCACTGAATAGAAAACACCAATTCTATGGACTTGCCTCCCTTGTAACCCAGCTTACCTCTCTTTTAATCATATGGTCAGGATGATCAAGGCACTCAATGATGGTCATTTGATGTTGCAGGGCAAGGGTGGGGTCCTGCTGGACAACATATGTTAGGGCCTTTAATCCTAGAACGAAGGGTTATTTCAACGTTCATAATCTAACACTACAGGCATTTCCGTATCCAGCACACACTTTGTGTTGTGGACGATGAGGGAACTTACCTAAGTATTTCAAATTAATTTTAGGGGACAAGACGAATTTCCCAATGCATTTGGCTGCCTTCTCGAGCAAGTCAGCTTTAGGGTGAATGGAATAGATGGTCTGGACACATTCAAACAAGATCGCTGCAGAAAGACAAAGGAAACCACTGAGACCGCATTCCTAACGCAAGTCTCATTGCAGGAAAAGGACTTTGTATATTAATAATTAGGGATGGCGCTTGGTATCTACTTGCTTGGGATCAGTTTAGGATTAGGAGTTTACATACCTGTCAACCCGCGGCTCTGGAAAAACGGGACCTGCGCACATCGCTTGTGCGCAGGTCACTTTCCACGCATGCGTGGAAGGGTTTTACCCCTTTCACGCATGCGCGGAAGCGCTACGCCGCTTGCGCAGCCCCTACGCAAGCAGCGTAGCGCTTCCGTACCCTTCTGCGCATGCGCGGAAAGCGTTTCCCCCCGCTGCCAAATTATGGGGTTTTGGCAGCGCGGGGCGGGTTATGACGTCAATCGGCGTCAAATTACGGGGTTTTCCCGGCCAAATCGGGATGGTTGACAGGTATGGGAGTTTATGCCTGGAATCCCGTGGTAAATCAAATCAAGGGGAGGCCCATTGAATCAGTGGGACAGATTCAAATCCCCACTGATTAGGCAGGTCTACCCAAGTGGCAATTTACTGCTGGCCTTCAGCCTATAAATCAGGGGTTCCCAACCTTGTCAAGCCCAGGGTCCGGGTCAAGCTCTCTCAGTCAGCTTCGAGGGCCAGATGGTCATTTTCTCCCAACAGCTTCAAAGGGGGTGGCCATTTTGTTTTTCAAATGCCTTTGGAGGGGTGGGGGCCACATGAAATGGCACTGCAGGCCACATCTGACCCATGGGACGTGCTTTACTTCTGCTTCCGGGAATGACGAGGTGGTGTGGGCCGGATGAATTGGCATCAGGGGCCAGATCTGGCCCATGGGCCATAGCTTGGGCACCCCTGGTTTAACCAGAGAAAATGGCAGTTTAAAATCTATCTCATCCTATTGCAAAAACAGATTGCAAGGCACGTTTTACTTCCACTTCTAGTGGGAGGAACCACTTGACTGGCCTGCTGAACCACATGACCGACCCATGACCCGAAAAGTTTGGACACCCCGATCTATAGTTTAAAGCATCTACCCATCTTAGGTTTATTACCATATGTAATGTTGTGGTTGATCTCTGCTCTCCTTAACGATTCATCCAAAACATCATACATTAGTTCGCTGGTCCTGTTAGGAAGTGGTAGAAGAATTCAAGACTATTCATTAGGAACAGAGAAAGCTCTCGTTTTTAGACATCAAAGTTTCAGTACATCTTACATCCAGTCTTTGCGTTGCTGCAGTTCTCCATCAGGCTAAGCAGTCCCACTAAATCAGGAGTTGTCAACCTTTTTAAGCCAGGGGCCATTGGGTCACACTCCCTCAGACGGCTTCAGGAGCCAGATGTCCATTTGGTCCTTCCTCTATCACATGGCACTTCCTGGTGTGGCGGAGGCAATGGGGGGGCCACATGAAATGGTGCCACAGGCTGCATCTGGCCCTCAGGTTGAGGATCCCGGCACTAAACATACCAACCAGCACTGTCACCACCATATACAATATTCCTTGACTTGTGTGGGGAAAATTCCTCCCTAAAAGACCTAAAATTTAAGTAATACATCCTCAATAGGTAAGGTCAAGGGTCGCCCTTGCTCAAAAGCCAGTCATATCTGACTGTAGGGTTCAGTGCTCATCTCTGTTTAAAGCCAAAGTGTCAGTGCTGTCTGCATGTGGCAGTCATGACTCAACCCCGGGGTGCACGGAACACTGTTACATTTCCCGTCAAAGAGGTACCTATCTATCTCCTTGCAATGTCTTGCTTTCAAACGGCTAGGTTGATAGGACAGAGACGGGCACTCACTCTGTCATGAAGTACCTGGGAACCGAACTCCGACCTTACAGTCAACAAGTTCAGCGTCTTAACCACTTGAGCCACTGCAGTCCACATGCTCAATAAACTCTCCCCAAATCTCTTTTATAATCATCTCATTTTTGGGTAATTCTTTTCTTTAATTTTAATCCAAATGTCAGCCTTTTATTGTCCTATTCCATAATTCTTTAGACCTTGGGTACCTTGGGAGTCGTTATTCAGTGAGGAATCTGTGCACTGGCCGACGTCTACGCTACGATATTCTGCATATCCAAATGGACTTGAGAAATCAAGTCCATCTGTATGCAGGTTTTTAGCCATTTGGATATCACGTCTCCCCCTGGCTAGGCCAGTGGTGGCCAACCTTGGCACTCCAGGGGTTCTTGGACTCCAATCCCCAGAAGCCCAAGTCAGTAACCTGCTGATAAGGGCTTCTGGGATCTGAAGTTCAAGAACATCTGCAGTGCCAAGGTTCACCATCACTGGGCTAGGCAGACCATGATGTTTGCACTCTGCTTTCACCTTGCACAAGGGATACGACGGAGGACACTTTGGTGAGTTTAGCCTAACATTATTGACAAGAGATTCTTTATACCAGGAGTTCTCAACCTTTTAAAACTGGGGGCCGGGTCATCCTCCCTCAGACAGCTTTTGGGGCCAGACGGCCATTTTGCCCTTCCTCTACCACATGGCACTTCCTGGTGTGATGAAGGCGATGAGGGGGGGAGTACATGAAATGGTGCTGTGTGCCACATCTGGCCCATAGGTTGAGAATCCCTGCTTTATACTAATCATCCACAAAATACCACTATAGGGCAGTATATAAGTGTAATTGCTTTGCTTTGAAGGAAAGGGGGAGAATAGGTCCTATGCATATCCTTCTCTCTCTCTCTACACACACACACACACACACACACACACACACACACACACATTTTCAGACAGATAAAACATGTGAACAAACCACAAAGTTGTAGATATTTTGTTGAGTTCAAGGGAAGAAGAGAAATCTTACCTGGCATCATCTTTTCCCAACAGACCCAATATTCTTAAAAGCTGGATCTGTAACCAAGGTGCCGGAACGCTGTGATAGTTGAAGTCTCCAGGGAGTTTCCCTCCCACCACCTGCCTCAAAATAGCAACAAAACTGCCTGCCAAATCTCTGTAGTCGGCAGAGTTTTCCTAGACAAAAGACAAAACATGCAATTCAGACATTTTGTGACATAGGCCTGGAGAGAAACACAAGGATCCAATGTTTAAAATTGACACTTGCAAAAATCGTCACTCCGTGTTTAGGCATGAAATTGCTCTCCTTCATTTTCAACCACCCAACTAAATACAACTGATGTAGCTGAAAACATAAATAATATTTAAATTATAAATATTATAAATATACAAAGGACTCTCAAGACATGTACTAACACCTTAGAACAGTGTTTCCCAAGCTTTGGTTTTTGGACTTCAATTCCCAGAAACCAAAGTCAATTCCCCAAAGCACTAATCAATCAATATACTGACTCAGGCTTCTGGGAATTAAAGTCCCCTTGTGGGGCCTGGAGCCCACATTGGGAAACACTACCTTAGAATGACACATTTTGTGTGAAATCAGAAAATAAATATATATACTGTGCTGATAATAATTTCATGTCAAAAATTATTCCGGGTTGAAAGGATATTTGCGAAAGAAACTCCACTCAGGGGACGCCCAAATGAGGCTCCTTTCATATCCCCAAGAGCTGGGACAGAGATGGGCGCTCAATCCGTCATGCAGGACCCAGGTCTCGAACTGCTGACTTGTCAGCCTTCTAGCTGACAACATGAGCTTCTTAACCACTATACACAGTGAAGCGGCAAGTCTCATCAAGAATTAGTCATTCGACAAGAAATCTTCGAGGTCCTCCTTTAGACACAAGGATTCCAGGCCACAGGATCATGCTGTTTTTTATGCATCTCACCTTTACCATTTGGAGATAAATGTGCAACGAAGCAGCCATCACGCCGACATCCCGGTCGCAAAGTGCCTTGTGGAACTTGTCGTGGATGTGCTGGACTTGGTTGGGGGACACAAGGCGGAACTTGTACAGCGCCTGGACTGCTTTTCGTCTAACAATTTCCCTAAAAAAAGAGACCATTTCACTGATCTAAACTTCATGTTTGCAACAACTTTTAAAAAATCAGTTTTCCAGGGTTTAATAAGCAAAAACAGTACTTGGGATGTTGAAGTTTGTCTTCAATTAGTGGAAGGACAGCTGGAATCATTTCCCGTGGAAAGATCTGGCTTGCCACCGTCAGGGCCATGCACACTTCCATAAGGTTCGTGCTCTGCAAATCCTGCCAGAGGCATGAAAACAAGGCTAATGATTCTCCTCATTCAAGAGCTCCATCTATCTATCTAATCTATCTACCCATCCACCAGTCTATCTATATATCTGTCTTTCTAGCTAACCAGCCAGCCAACCATTGATTGATTCATTGATTCATACCTCACCCTTATGGTGCACACACCAATCGTGGCGGCTTACAAACATATTAAAACATCAAAATAACAACAAAATAGCAACCTAATTACATTTCACAAGGATTGTTCATATTCTTCCAAAACGTCACTTTTTAAAAAATAGGACAAAACCATGTTAGGGCCTTCAAACACTGACAGATACTTCTGCATGGCTGGCTGCCTTTTGCAATCAAAGCATAAACCAGAAACCTTCAACGGAAAAAGCTAGCAGCAAAGACAGTAACTGGTATTTTGGTAACACACATTTCTCCTTTTTAGTGAAGGTAAAGGTTTCCCTTGCTCGAAAGCCAGTCGTATCCGACTCTAGGGTTCAGTGCTCATCTCTGTTTCAAAGCCGAAGAGCTAGCATTGTCTGCTTCTGCAGATGTTTCCGTGGTCATGTGGCAGGCATGACTAGACACCGGAGCGCACAGAACACTGTTACCTTCCCACCAAAGTGATCCCTATTTATCTACTTGCAATGTCTTGCTTTCGAACTGCTAGGTTAGCAGGAGCTGGGACAAAGACGGGAGCTCATTCCATCCTGCAGCACTCGGGAATCGAACTGCTAACCTTCCACCTCTCAGTCAGCGTCTTAGCCACTTGAGTCCCTTTCTCCATTTTAACTCATTACCACCTGTCAAAATTTCTCTCTGTAATATGATCGCACTAAGGAATAACTAAGATCCTCTCAAGCTTGACTAAATATAGACACACATAAGTTATGTTGATTAAAAGAAAAGAATGGTACCGTGTAAGTTAACAATGCCTCACAAATGGCATTTCAGCCTTTTAAATGGGGATAGGTAAAGGTAAAGGTTTCCCTTGCTCGAAAGCCAGTCGTATCCGACTCTAGGGTGCAGTGCTCATCTCTGTTTCTAAGCCGAAGAGCCAGCGCTGTCTGCTTCTGCAAACGTTTCCGTGGGAAACTGACAGGCAATGGCCTCAGATAGGTATCGTATATACTCAACTATAAGTCAAAGTACTGTACCTAATTTGGACCAATAAAACTAGGGAAATAGACCCAAGTATAAGTTGGGGGTGAAAAATGCAGCAGCTGCTAGTGAGTTTCAATAATTAAAATACATGAAAATACAGTAAAATTAATTAATTTAGACATTTGAGTGTTTACGTTGACCCAAGTATAAGTTGAGTCCCATTTTTGGACCTCATTTTGGGGGCTAAAAAAAACCCGACTTACACTCGAGTATATAAGGTAAGGGGAGAGGGCTTCATGGGACTACTTGGGAGGGCTGCCTTCAACCCGAGCCTACCCTGGCTTGCTACTATCAGATTGGTGATCCTATCATTCCCAATCGCTGCCTATGGTAGTGGGAGATAAGTGGCCAAAACATCTGGAGGAAGCAGAATGGGAAAAGCTCCACGGAGCCACAGCTAAGGAAACAACTTACAGAGATATCAATAAAATGAGCAGGTTCCAGAATGAAGCAAGGGGAAGGGGCATCCATTTTGTCAAGTATCAGCAGACCATCATCTCACAATAGGATGATGGACTAGAGACTTCCAGGAAATGGGTTTTCACCATCTGGCCTTCTCCTTCTCCCCCAGGAAAGGAAGACTCAAAGGCCTATGTATGAGCAGTAGCTGCCTTTCAATTTTCCATCTCCAGAACCTCATGCTTTTGTTAGGATGCTATCGGCGAAGCAATATTTCCTTAATAAGTGGATGCTTAAAACTTTGATCAACACTAGCATTTCTCAAACTATGTTCCGCAGAACACTAGTGGACTTTAATTCCCAGAAGTCTCAGTCAATTCCCCAAAGTAGTAATCAGCCAATGTACTACTGACTGAGGCCTCTGGGCATTGTAGTCCAAGACCCAAAGGTTGGGAAACACAATTCTGTGAATCCATGTGAATGGGTTTGTGTACATGCAGTAAACCCATCTATGTGGATTTACAGAGCCGTGTTTCCCAACCTTTGGGTCTTGGACTTCAATTCTCCAGAAGCTTAAGTCAATTCCCAAAAGCACTGATCACCCTGTGTACTACTGACTGAGGCCTCTGGGAATTGAAGTCCAGAAGTGTTCTGTAGAACATAGTTTGGGCAACGCTGATCTACACGTTAAAAAACAGGAAGGACAACTCATGCCTGAGGTCAGTGCAATGTAGACCTCCACACCTCCCACAGAACTGTACCTTCACAACTGTGTTCACTAGAAGAAGAAGAAGCTCGTGATTTTCATGGAGAAATATGGAAACTGCCAAGTAACCTAAAACAGAAGAAAGGGGAGGAAATGGTTCTATTGCACATTTTAAATTCCTGAGACTCAGTTGACATGGAGTCCCATCTTGAGCCATTCCAGGGAAACTAAGGGGATTTGCTACTGATTGTTAACGATTCTGCTCCAACTAGATGTAGCCTTTGTGTATTTTATTCTATTCGAGTCTGCCCTACAGACTTGGGGGAGGCTTAGAGAAGTCTTGTCAAAGAAAAAAAGACTTCCTGACAAGGGGCTCACAATTGAAAGAGATTCGGAAGGAGGAGGCTTTAACAATTTTAAAATGAGACTATATAGGGTAAACCAAAAAACATGCTATTGGGCATACATAATAACAAGCCCAAACTACAGGAAGCCAAAGAAGGGGTGAATATCAGGAAAAGCTTCCTAACTGTTGAAGCAGTGGGTCAACGGAGCCCACGCCCTCGAGAGGTGGCAAGCGCTCCAATGCTGGAGGCATTCAAGAGAGAACTGGAAAGCAACCTTCTGTCAGGTCTGCTTTGATTTAAGATTCCTGCATCAAGCAGAGGGTTGGACTAGATAGTCTCACTGACACACACACACCTCGGCTATTCTATCATTATTCTAAGACATAGGGCTGTACAGAAAACCCTATAACAGTATTTTTTAGATTTATATCCCATCCTTACTTTGATGAGCAAAAAATGGGGGTGCCTGGTTCTCCTCTTTCCCAATCCAGAGGCACAACCATCTTGTTAAGCTGGCAAAACTAAAAGGGGGCTGAGTAGCCTACAGCCACCTGGTGATTATCATGGCTCAGTGGGGACCCACTGAAGTGGTCCACTTCAATGCTCTACCTGCTGGGCCACATTGGCTCAATGGGTGCCACACAATCTAGAGGCATGCATTATTCTTATGGGCTTCTTGGAAACATTTCATCAGCCATGGCTGTGAGGTTCACAGAGAGAGCCTCCTCCTCGAGAACAGCAAACAAACAAACAAAAAAGACCAAAAATGTTGTGGCACCACAACATTTTTTTTTTGGTGTTCTGTCTTGTTTACTCTCAGATATGCTTGCACAGACTAACACAGCTACCACTTCATTCATTACAACTCAAAGATTGTGGTATTTCTGCACCACAATCGGGTGTACAGCCTGGTAATGGCCACCTTGTGTTGCTGGCTAATCTTTCTCACACAAGGTCAGGTGAAAGGAACTACAGAATGAACTCAACTAAAAGGTGCCTTCATTTTGGCAGTTTCACTTCTGGCCTAGACACGGGATGAGAAGAAGAAGCCATGGCAGGCCATTACTTCTCCAAGATAGTGCCGTGCTACAAAGACAACCCAAACTCTCTCTGGGTTTGCGTGGAAAATACCCACCGACTCTTTTCTCAAAAAGGTTTCCTTGTTGTGCTAACTTGATGGCGTGAATGTAGCCAAAGGAGGCCTCGTAACCCAGCATCTCGCAGTAGACCAACCTCACCATACACTCCTTCATCATCCTCTAAAAATGAAAGGAAATATTACAGATATTTATACAAAACAGGCAAGGAGAAGGAGAAAAACAAGACTGCTTTGTAACAATAGACCTGCTCTTAGTGAATGAGTTCACACACCCCAACATCCAAAGTGGGGTTCCCAAACTTTTCACGCCATGGACCAGACCACGCCCCCAGACAGCTGAGCGGGCCAGTCACGTGGCTCCTCCTGCCATAAACGCTGCCATAAAACACGTCTGCGGCTGTCATAAACGCATTTGTAACACTCCCATTTCCGGGAGTGGCAAGGGTGGCGGTGCGCCACATGAAAAGGTGTCACAAGCTGGGGCCAATTTGCATTGTGTTCCCACAACCCCCTAAACTGTAGTTTCATTTATTACATACCAGTGATGTGGTGGGCGCAGAAACTGTGGATTTTAGATTATTTAATTCCTGTTGAATTAATTTTTCTTCCTCCTAACAAAATAAAAAGATAATGTTAAAATAATACGTGTCGAGTCAGCCAAAAATTATTGCTAGGTAAATCTCTCCACAACATGATGTTTTAAGCTACAGGTATATGTAGAGATTACATATTACATAGTATTACAAAATTACACAGCATTTTCATGAAATCCTATGTGAACTTTTGCAATGTTTACAAGACATGTGAACCACATATGCAACACAATAACAGGTTAATGCTTTTATTTTAAAAAAACCACCGATATATTGTTGCATAAATAGACTGGTCCTGCCAAAGTTGTGGGAATTTACTTTTAACCCTTAGCTAGGTTTCCCTTGCTTGAAAGCCAATCGTATCCGACTCTAGGGTGCAGTGCTCATCTGTTTCTAAGCCGAAGAGCCAGCGCTGTCTGCTTCTGCAGACGTTTCCGTGGTCATGTGGCAGGCATGACTAGACGCACGGAACGCTGTTTACCTTTCCCACCGAAGTGGTCCCTATTTATCTACTTGCAATTTCTTGCTTTCGAACTGCTAGGTTGGCAGGAGCTGGGACAAAGACGGGAGCTCATTCTGTTAGCTAAGATTGTGATTTTACAGCAGAGGTGTTTTGAGAGCAAATTAAATGAGGCTGCCCCCACAGACTCTGCCAGGGCCCCATGTTTCCATTCCCCACCACCACCGCCACTACTTCCCCGGGTGTGTTTTGGGCAGCTTTCGGGCGGGCCCCTCCGGGTCTGCCCCACACACACCCGGGTAAAGGGAAGAGACGTGGGGTCTCCCCTCCTGAGTAGTAGGCCTGGAGGGAGAACTCTGTGCATGCTCAGAGCCCCCCACCCCCCACCCCTCGGCGCAAGCTAGATCTCCCCTTCCTTCCCGTCCCGTCCCGGTCCCCGTACATGTTTGGAGGCGAGGGCGGTGATGCTCCGGATGAGGCCTCCCAGCCGCGAAGGCCCCGATCCCCGGCCTCCGGTGCCTCCGGCGCCGCCCCGGGGCCCCTGCTGCTGCTGCTGCTGCCCCAGCAGGCCGGGCAAGGCGCTCAGCGTCCGCTCCACCACGTCGCTCATGCCGGGCCCGCGGAGGAGGGAGGAGGTGGTGGTGGCCGAGGAGGCTCCCGCCGACGCCGCATGGCTGGGTTGGGCAGGCAAGGCCGAGGGAGGCTGGGCAAGAAGAGCAAGCAAGGCCCAGGCCGGGCCCGCCCGGGCGGCTCCTCCTGCCCCAGAGCAGTCCTAATTTCTTCCTTGCTCGCCTGGCGCTGGCGCCTCACCAGCCTCCCGCTGGCTGGCCTCTCCCCTCCTCCTCCTCCTCCTCCTCCCTTCGGCGCGGCTGCTTCTTCTGAGGCGGACCATGGGCCTAGCCGCTCTGGAGGAGCCTCGGCCTCGAGTAGGAGCTGCAGCAGCGCCCAGGGAGGGAGAGGGAGAGGGGTGCAGGGCGGACCGCTCCACTCCGCCTCATCAAAGCCAAGCCTCTTTGGGCAGACAAAAGAGTATCTTTAGTCCCGTATGGCTTGTAACGCTTAAAAGAAAGCGCTTTCATTCATTTATTTATTTTTACTGACTTACACTTAGTGGTCACTGTCCCTCAATAAGTTTTGATTTATTAAGTTTTGAATGGAAAGAAAACCAAGAGAATGGCCACAGGCCCCATCAGTCCCTGGGAAATAGATGGGGAAGAAGCAGAAGCAGGGACAGATTTTACTTTCCTGGGATCAAAGATCACTGCAGATGGCGACTGCAGCCATGAAATAAAAAGACGACTGATTCTATGAAAAACCTGGAGAACATGGTCAAAAGTAGAGACATCTCACTGCAAACAAAGGTCCGCATAGTCAAAGCAATGGTATTCCCGGTGGTAAGGTAGGGTTGTGAGAGCTGGACCATTAGGCTGAGCGCAGAAGAATAGACGCCTTTGAAATGGGGTGTTGGAGGAGAGTTTTGAGAGTCCCCTGGACAGCAAAAAGAACAAATAAGTCAATATTAGAAGAGATTAGCCCTGAGTGCGCCTTAGAAGGTCAAATAGCGAAGATGAAGCTAAAGTACTTTGGACATCAAATGAGAAGGGAGGACTCACTTGAGAAGGCCTTGATGCTGGGAAAGGTGGAGGGCAAGAGAAGAAGGGGGCGTCCAAAGATGAGATGGATAGATGGTATTGTGGTCGCAATGGGCACAGAGCTTGGTGGGCTGAGGAGAATGGTGGAGGATAGAGGTGCCTGGAGGAAAATGGTCCATGGGGTCACAAAGGGTCAAAATCAACTTTGCGACTGAACAACAACAAAAATGGAAAGGAAAGATAAGCCAGCTTTCTCTTTTGTTCCTCACAACGACCCTTTGAGGTAGGTCATGGTGACTCAGAACAGGGGACTGTGGTTCTTCCAAGTCTAATTCTTAATGTGCATGTTGGTTTTAACTTTATAAGCATAAAGCTTTTTAAAATAACTCTAAAGCATTGATGTACACAAACATAATGGCTCCATAACCATTTTAAACATCTTTGCAAATCTTCATTGAGTTTCCAAACTTGCATGGATTCGTGTCAAGGTATAAACCCGTTTCCCTTCAATAAAACATCATCTATATATAAATTCTCTCCAGATAGCTTTAAGATTTTAATTGTAGTTCATTTCTGTGCCACCTTTCTTCCATAATGGAAAGCAAGGCAGTTCACATGAATTACAATACAAGTAAAGCTGAAAAAACAATAAATATACAGTTAAAATAGAATAATATATTTTTTTTAAAAAAATGAGTGTAAAAACAGTAAAACAACCTTTAAGAGCGTGCTTAACAAATACACCACACTGTTAGGCTTTTACTAGTCAGTACATTGCTGTTCAACCTAATACTGACTTTAATTACACTCTCTTTAAGCAATCTTTAAAATAGCTGACAATGAAACCCAAAATATATGCAATGATAACCCAATTGCACTTGATAAAACAAATTGTAGTCTGTGAAAGCTTATGCTAGTATGTGGGTTGCCCGTGTTCATAATTGGCCAAAACCTGTCCCGATAGGGTCGCTCGCCAGCACACGGCTGAGAACCACCACGGGCTTTGATGGAAGGGAAATTGAGGTACGGGCTATTGATATGGGGTGATTCATATTGCCTTGGCTGGTAGCTCGGAGAGAAGTAGGGCAAATGTCATAAAGTGATGAACCCAAGTTAATGCACAGATACCTAACCCAGGTAATGCACAATATCTAACTCACGTCCGCGGACTTAGTTGGGCAAACAAGCCGCCTTGGACAAGTTAATTAAGTTTAGTTTCCTGGAGTCAATATAACCAAGACCCCAAGATTAGGGCAAGAACAATTGATTTCGCCAACCCGGTTAATTAGTTCCTCAGCGGAGGTCCAGGGTACTCTGTAACTCCCGAGTAACTTCCAAGAGCTGACAAATGTAACTTGGTCAGCAAAATGCCACGTATGCAAGCCTTCTGTGACAGGGTCACGCGCCACTTAGGCACGTAACATCCTGAGACTGGGTAATAAATACAGACCACCCGACCCAATCGAGACTGGACTTTCACCGCACATTCGTCTCATGTGCCTTCCCTTGCGGCCAGTCATTCCGATCCTCTAAGGGCCATTGCAACACTGGTAAAAATGTAAGATGCCCCAAACCATTTTGTTGGTTTTGGTGGAATAGGCTAACTTCCTCTAGAAAGTATTGCAAAATATTAAAAGTAAGCACACAGGAGACTTTACTTTCTCGTGATGCAAAAGACCCAGATGCAATTAATTCCAAACCAGCTATTTGTTCTAAATGCCAAATGCAAACAGAGCCACCGTTGCATCAAAAAGAAACCCACATAACCTGTGGCTTTGTGCTTTCAAACATGGAATTAAGATTGATGGGGAATCACTTTTGTGCTACTATTATTAAAATAATAAGTCTGAAATCCCTTGCTAACTCTGGTATAATAAATTACTGTTCAGATACAACTGATCCCACGAGTCCTGCATCAGAAAGACGCTGGACTGAATGACTCTTGAAATCGAAAACCCAACATTTCTATGACTCTTTGAATCTGCATCCTTGTGAGAATTCGGCCTTTTCCTCAGCAATATAGGTACGGTTTTTAAAAATCTAATAGAAGCCTGCTTTGTGGTTTTGTGATGATTGTTGAAGACAGAAAATAGCGAAAGTATTGAGCTTTGTGGTTAATATTTTTAAGAAAGCAGAGTTTGCTGATCTATTTTCAAGACCCATGGGTGGATAACACTTTTGGTTAGCCCCATCGAAAATAATGCAGATTGTTGTGCAACTGTTGTGTCAAGGCATTTAATAATTATTGAAGAAATATGAACACACTCTGAAAAACCAGAAGATGGTGCCAAAATACAACTTTCTAAAATAAGGGTAGCGAGAGAGGGTGGGATTTAGAGGCTTCTTGGGAATCCACAATACTGTACTGTACCTCAAAAGCTTATCCAGTTTCTCAGGTGGGGAAACCAATGAGTTCTTCAAAGGCGGAGCAAAGTGAAATATCTGAATATCTATTCTAGAACAGCAAAATGGATTGCTGAATTTCACCCCACAGATTTACCCCTATCCGGTCGCCTGGAGCCCTCTTCCATGCAGAATGCTTGTTTGCAAATCTGCCATCTGCAGATGCTGACTTAGCCAAAGCCTGTGATTCCTTTCAGCAATTCTATAGCACAAGTGAAGCACTATTATAGGGAGTATTTACTTGCTTGGGGAGAAAGTTAAGGTAGAGTAAGGGTACTTACTGTAGGTGCCTCTGTATTTTGAGGGACATTCTTAATTCTGTTTAATTCTTTTAAAATATTGTAATAATTTGTTGGTGTTTTAGCTTTTAGTATTGTTTGTTTTTAATAGTGTAAATAGCCTTGGGTCCTTTTCAGGAGAAAGGTGACAGGTAAATATTTTGATTAATTGATTAATTAATTATCAGGTAAATAAAAGGGACTTGATCTGCCATCTTTACTTTGGATGTATATACCTGCCGCTTTAACATATGCTGCCTTAAGCTCACGTACTGTCCCACCCAATTTTCTGAATGTTCTTGGGCTCAGTCGTGGGTTTTGAAAAGAGCAGATAGTGTTAGGGCTGAGTTTGCCTTTTACGTAAGTCTCCATTGAAGTGTTTGTTGTTTTTTATTGCTGTACTTTTAAAAATGTTGTTTCTCTTAATATTGTACACTGCCCAGAGGGGCTAGACCACCCAGAGGGGCAATGTGTGTGCGTGTACACACCCCAGTGTAACTGATGCAAGACAAACTGCAGCATACATTGATGCTTGGGGTTTTGCTTTATTTTTAATGATTGTCGCAGACTGAAAAGATCGAAAGTATTGAACTGTGTGGTTAATATTTTTTAAAGAGAGCAGAGCTTGCTGATCTATTTCCAGTAGACTCAACAAAGGACGCAAAGATTCAATTGTTAATTCATGGCCATTTGCTGCTATGATTTCTGTGCCTGCCAGGATAAATAACTTCTGCAGAGAGGCGTTGACCACCATGTAGCAGCATTGTGTATGCTGGAGTGTGTGGGTGTATGTGAGAGATCATAGAATCATTGAACAATTGAGTTGGAAGGGGGGCCGTCGAGGCCATCCCCTTCTCGATACAGGAATCCGAATCAAAGCATATCTGACAGATGATTGTCCAATTTTCTCTTGAAGATTTTGACCGCTCCATAAAAGGGAAAAGCTTTTGTTTGCAGCCCCATGCTTGCATGGGAAGTGAAAGCCATGGTCCTGTCACCTTCTTCAAGTGCCATATCTGATTCCGAATACTGTATTGGCTCTCATCCTGGCAATCAGCCATGAAGGTTGCCTTGGGAGCAATAGAACGCAATGCAGTGGCCTTTTATCTGCCTTCCTCATCGCAGCAGGGACACTCATAGTACCACTGATCCAGTTCTGTGAGTCACTTTCTGGCCCTGAGCCCTTTTGGCACACAAAGTCCTCCTCAGTCCCAGGCCAGGAAGCATGATGGATGCCCTCCATCAAGAGGGATCCAAGTGGGATTTAACCCACTTGGGGACCATCATCCTTCATTCCCTGTTAGGTTAAAGGTAATGATCACCCTTGCTTGAAAGCCATTCATATCTGACTGTAGGGTTCAGTGCTCATCTCTGTTTCATAGCCAAAGAGACAGCGCTGTCTGCGTCTGCAGACGTTTCCGTGGACATGTGGCAGGCATGCCTAGACGCACGGAATGCTGTTTACCTTCCCACCAAAGTGGTCCCTATTTTTCTACTTGCAAGTTCTTGCTTTCAAACTGCTAGGTGGGCAGGAGCTGGGACAGACGACAGCAGCTCAATCTGTCATGCAGTACCCAGGTATCAAACTACCAACCTGCCGCCTTCCAGTCAGCGTCTTACCCACTTGAGCCTTAACCACCAGTCTGCTGAGACCAACCCTTTCTGAATACCTGGGGGGCGGGGGGTGGGGAGGACTGGGGAGTGATGGTGACTCTCTACTCTAAGGTGGTGCTCTTGCTGCTCATTTTTCTGGCTCAGCAAAGGCAGTGGTGGCGGTGGTTTCAGTGGTGGGCATCAGCAGGTTCGCACCAGTTCGCCAGAACCGGGAGCAGAAATTCTGGCTGGCCACGCCGATCCAAGTTTTGAAATAAAGTAGTCCTAATTGGGGTGCAACGCAGGGCTTTCCCCCTGGCCGCACACACCAGGCCATGCCCACAGTGTGGAAGTAAAAAAAATTGGAGCCCACCACTGGGTGGTTTCCCTATAAGTGAGGATTTCCTCTGCTGGGGGTGGGTGGGTGGGTAGGGGGGCTCAGAAAAGCTTCATCGCCCGCCTTTGTAAAAGTAGGGAGGAAGGGGGGGAGTGGGCAGGGGCGGGGACGGGGACGGGACGGGCCACTCACTCCACCTAGGGCTGGCTTCCAGAGAGAGCCAGGAAGAAGGCGAGGCTGGGAAGGAAGGAGGGAGGGAGGGAGGGGTGGGGGGGAGCGCGCAAAGGAGAGGGTGCGCGCGCGCGCGCAGAGGCAGGTGGCGCGTGCCCGCGCGCCGCCCCATTCCGCAGCCCCCTGTCCTCGTGCCCGCGCACCGGGCGCTCCTGTCTTGCCTGCCTGCCTACCAGCCGGGTCGGACGCCAAGGAAAGGAAGCCGCCGGTTCGCCCCCGATCGATCGAGGCCAAGCCAAGCGGGGGCGGCCAGGGGGGGCGGCGGCGGGGGCGGGGGCGGGCGGGCGGGCGGCGGAGGAGGCGGAGGCGGCGGAGACGCCCCGGGCCCCTTCTTCAGCACCCAAGGCGCCGGACAGCTCCCGGGTCCGCAAAGGCATCGGCGGCGCCCCAGGAGGAGGAGGGGGCGGGGCGGGGCGGGGCGGGGCGACCCCCCGGGAGGACTGGGACCACCCCCGACCTAGGGACTGCCGAGAGGAGGAGCGAGGAGGAAGAGGAGACCCCCAGGCGAGGAAGATGCTTCTCCAGCTGGCCCTGCTGGTCCCCGCCTTGCTCCTGGGCCAGGTCCAGGGCTTCCCCAAGCCCGAAGGGGCCCGAGGAGGAGGAGGAGGAGGAGGAGGAGGTAGGTCTGGTCTGGTCTGGTCTGGTCTGGTCTGGCCCGCATGGGGTGGGGTGGGGTGGTCTGCGCCAACTTCTCATGGTGCTGGAAGGGGGGCACCCTTCTTCAGAGCCTCTGGGGGGAGGTTGATGGGAGCCCCGATACCTTTGGGAGAAGAAGAAGGGATGGGGAAGGGGAGGAGGAGGAAGAAGAGGGAGAAGAATCCAAGCATCAAGTCCATCTAGCTCTTGGTCTGCCCAGGACACACCCTTCTGAAATAATGGGTTTCCATAGACTCCAGCCCAGGGATGGCCAACCTTGGCACTCCAGGTGTTGTTGGAACTTCAATTCCCAGAAGCCCTGATCAGCAGGAGTGCTGACTGGGGCTTCTGGGAATTGAAGTCCAAGAACGCCTGGAGGGCCAAGGTTGGCCAACACTACTCTAGCCTGTCCAAGCTGGCCACTAAACCAAGTTGGGAAAGGAAACATTGCAGCTCGTGTTCTCTCGCATTTCTGGGCCATTGGAGGCATTCCCTTGGTTTCCCTTTCTTCTTCTCCTTCTCCTTCTTCTTCTGGGGCTCCTTCATGGCGGCGTGCCCTGAGGAGTGGGGCAATTCCACCACCACCCCATGTCTCTCTTGCACTTAATGTCAGAAGATCGTTTAATCTCTTGATTATTCAAATCCGATTAGGCGAGTGCTATTTTGGTCCAGCTCTTCTTGGATGAGGTTTTATAAAATGTGTGTGTGCGCGTCGGCTTTTCGATAGAGAAAACAACAGCTCAGCAAGAAGGAAGTAATATTCAAGGCTAGTTTTTGTCTCTGTTTGGTTTTATAATTAGGGGGGAACCTGCCAAACTACTTCATTCTTCCCTGATTTAAATTCTTCTTTGTGGCTTTGTTTCAGCAGCTTCAGACACGTTGAAGGTATAAATGGAAAGACCTTTTATGCCAGGGTTGCCCAATCTATGGCCCACAGGCCAGATCCGGTACCTGACACCAATTCATTCAGCCCTCACCACCCTTGCTGCTCCTGGAAGGAGTGGCAAGGGTTACATGGGCCAGATGAATTGGTGTTGGGGGCCAGATCCAGCCCATGGGCCGTAGTTTGGACATCCCAGGTTTAAGTAGAGAAAATAGCAGCCTAAAAAACTATCTTATCTTCTTGCAAAACAGATTGCAAGGCACGTTTTACTTCCACCTCCGGTGGGAGGAAGCACGTGAACGGCCCACCAAACCACGTCTCTGGCCCACGGCCTGAAAAGTTTGGGCAACCCTGTTTTATGCTGAGATTAATATATTGTTAAGTGTGTGGGAGAAAAAGGTTAGAGGAGGAGGAGGAACTCTGTGTGTGTGTGTGTGTGTGTGTGTGTGTGTGTGTTAGAGAGAGACTACATTACCATCAATGTATGCATATGTGTCTCCCTTTTCTAGATAAATCAGTACACAACAGAGAACTAAGTGTAGAGCGGCCGCTAGAAGAACAGGTAAGTGAAACTCATGGCTACACAGTCCATTGTTATTGTGGGCAGCTTCATAGATAACCCTCTGCCTATAACTGGCAGGAAACCCCAAATGTTTTGAAGATAATGGCTCTCTGACAGCTAGAAGAACTGTCTATTTTTTTTAAAAAAAAGTTCTGCTGGACTACCCCCCAAAATTAGCATTTATTCTAACTGAATATGTGTGCATTTTTTAGAATATTAACCTTGTGAGGTGCAGTGAGGTTTACAAGAAGTCCGTACGCAATGGCAGCTTGAGGGTGATGTGAGCTTTTAGCAGGCAAAGACTTCCTTTCATAAAATGCATAAAGCTCAGATGCATTCATCCGAGAAAAGCCATTTACCAGAAGCGCAGAAGACCATCTGTTAAGAGCAAACAAATGGAAATCAATGAAACTTGAGTGGGTCAGGAGGAACGTCAGTACCATTGATTCCATAGGTCAGCTGTACGTATGAGTAAGTCTAGAGCCAATCTTTAGTCTCCAGAGAATTCAAAGGTTCTCAAATAATTTGAACAACTCTTACATGTTCCCTGGGTTTCCCTGCAGCTCTGTAGTATCACTTCCTATCTTAAATGCATATGAATTAATAAGTAATATTAACTCTGAGCATGTTCTAAGTGCCTGATTTTCCACTATGCTGATCAGATGATACACCCTGCTGCTTCTCTTTTAACTGTGTGTGTGTGTGTGTGTACATATACTCAAATTAGAAAACACTCAGCTATTTAAATTATGTATACATATCCCCACATTTCTAGTCTTTCATTCAAAGCATCTATGTTTAAAAATAGCAGCAGCAACAAAACAGATTATGACTTTAAAATTGTCATACGCGACAACGGATTAAGAATTGTGGTCCAGCGGCTGCTCAAAACCAGGCAACCAAAAATTTAAAAAGGACCCAATTGGAGCAACCAAGGGAGAAATCGTAGAGGAGCAGAAGGTCTTTCATAAAGCAAATGCCTGAGAAGAATGAAAGAGACATTGCAATGTAATCTCTGAACTAGGGGTACGCAAACTACGGTCCGTGGGCCGGATCCACCTCTGATGCCAATTCATCCGGCCCACACCGCCCTCATCGCTCCCGTATGGGTGCATTTTACTTCCGCTTCTGGGAGCAATGAGGGTGGCATGGGTCGGATGAATTAGCATTGGGGGCTGGATACGGCCCATGGGCCATAGTTTGAGCACCCCTGATAGATGCAGAGGAAGCCTCTGTTTACCAGATGGCATTGATCTCTCCAGCATTAGGTCCTCTTACCAGAAGCAGCTTTCAGTCAAAGATCTTTCAGTCACCTACTTTAGCTGATGCTTTCAACTGGAGATCCCAGGGGTGGGGAAGCAAATGCCTCCACCCGCCCCACTCTCAGGACTGAAGAACCTCTAACCCACCAGTGGTGGTGGTTGTGGTCGTGGACTCCAGTGTTTATGGGTTCTAGCCAGCATGCTAGGAACAGCAGTAGTCTTAGATCACGACCCACATTGCTACAGATTCCTCTGCCCAAATGAACTAGTAAGCTTGTATGGAAGAAGAGGGTCATTTCAGATATTTAACACAGGACTGCAGTGGCTTAGTGGTTAGGACACTGAACTTGACAACTGGAAGGTCGGCAGGTCGAGACCCAAGTGTTGCATGATGGAGTGAGCTCCTGTCGTCTGTCCCAGCTCCTGCCAACCTAGCAGTTCAAAAGCAAGACATTGCAAGTAGATAAATAGGTACCCCTTCGGTAGGAAAGGTAACAGCATTCTGTGTGCTCTGGCGCCTAGTTGCACCTGCCACGTGACCAAGAGAACGTCTGCAGATGCAGACAGCGATGGCTCTTTGGCTATAAACAGAGATGAGCACTGAACCCTAGAGTCGGATACGAGTGGCTTTTGAGCAAGGGTGACATTTCCCTGACCTATGCATGGCAAAAATCCGAATCAGGCTGGGGTGAGGCAGAAATGTGCATGTTTTGTCCCAGGGAGCAAGAGTGAGGTGACTCATGTTCAGCCTTTTCTCCCCAAAACAGATTGCAGAAGCCGAGGCAGACAAAATGAAAAAACCAGTGCCTACAGGTAAATCTTCTTTTACCTACTTAAAAAAACAGCCTCTCAACTGATATTACTGATTGCATATAGATAGAAGGACAAGCTGCCAAGTGACGTGCTGGCATTGCAAATCTTCCAGGAAAGAAGCCAGAATTCAGGAATTTCTCATACGTAGATGACTTGAACCTCCTCAAATCAGCGGTGGAAAAAGAGAGGCAGGAAAAAGAACAGGCCTCGATCCGAAGCGCTTTGTATGACCAGCCGCTCGCCCTGGATGACACAGACTCCACCAAGCGCCGCCGGCTGGTGGATGATTATGACTCCACTAAAAGTGGTCTGGAGTATAAATATCAAGGTACGTGGCCAGCCTTCGTACCCCAGACTGGGGCTTTGGGTGCATATTGCATACAGCCAAACAGGTCATCTCAGTGACAGGCATAATCACATGCAGATCAATCATCTACGCCAGTGGTTCCCAATGTGGGGCCCAGGCCACATGGGGGGACATCAGTTCCCAGAAGCCTAAGTCAATACATTGGCTGATCAGTGCTTTGGGGAATAGACTTAGTCTTCTAGGAATTGGGTGCCCAAAAACCAAAGGTTGGGAAACACTGCTCTGTGAATCCACACAAATGGGTTTTATGTGCGTTTCCCAACCTTTGGTTCTTGGACTTCAATGCCCAGAAGCCTCAGTCAGTTTATTGGCTGATCTGTGCTATGGGGAATTGACTTACCATATATACTCGAGTATAAGCTGAGTTTTTTAGCCCCAAAATTGAGCCCCCAAAAGGGAACACATCTTATACTCGGGTCAACGACCGCAATGGTCCCAAGACTGTGCTGGATTGAGGTGTGCTGACAATTAAATTAAATTTACCTTATTTTCATGTATTTTGATTATTAAAACTCTCTAGAAGCTGCTGCATTTCCCACCCTCAGCTTATACTTGGATCAATCTATTTTCCTGGGTTTTCAGGTCAAAATTAGGTACCTTAGCTTATATTCGTGTTGGCTTATACTCGAGTATATATGGTAGGCCCCCATTTCTGTCCCAGCTCCTGTCAAGCGAGCAGTTCAAAAGCAAGACAGGTCCTGTCTCACTGAGAAAGGCAGCAGCATTCCATGTGCTCTGGCCTCTAGTCATGCCTTGCCTGCCACATGACCATGGAAACATCTGCAGATGCAAACAGCGCTGGCTCTTTGACTGTAAACGGAGATGGGAGCCGGACCCTGGAGTTGGATACGACTGGCTTTTGAGCAAGGGAGACCTCGACCTTTACCTAGAAGTGGTTAGAACCATGATGGCGAACCTTGGCACTCCAGATGTTCTTGGACTTCAATTCCCAGAAACCCAAGCCCCCTGTGAATCCGCACGAATGGGTTTACTGCGATTCACCCGGCGCCCCACACTGCCCTCATCACCCCTGGAAGCAGAAGTAAAATGCATCCATACAGTTAAGGCTCTTCTGGGTTAGCCCTTCCTCCATATGGGCATGTTTTACTTTTGCTTCCGGGAGCGACGAGGGCAGCGCAGGCTGGATTAATCACAGTAAACCCATTCGAGTGGATCCACAGGGTGCTTGAGCTTCTTGGAATTGAAATCCAAGAACATCTGGAGTGCCAAGCTTCACCATCACGGGGTTAGAATAATAGCCAGGGAGAGCCTTGTTCTGATTTGGACCATCCCCAGCCTTGTAGTGTAGCTACCTGGAATTGTCAATCTTAGACGTCTGGAGAAGGTGGCTTCTTGAGGAAGGGAGGGAGGGAGGAAGGAGGCTCTCCACGGTGGCCTGCAGAGCTGCTTCTCACAGCAGTCATCAGGCCAGGCCAGGCCAAGCTACAAAACTCAATTTGGTGCAGGAAAAAGCTCTCTCTCATTGCCAGATTCCAGCCTGTTGTTAATTCACGGCTGTGTGCCAAAAGGCAGCGTCATCTCCATATGCTATTTGAGAAACAAGGATGGCAGAAAGAGTCTTTTTAAAAATTATAGATCTCACAAACACACTTCTATAGGCCCTTTCCTGGCAGAGGGTGACTCTGACTCTCTGTTGTCTCAACATATTGAGACTATTTTGACATTTTTTAAAAAAGACAAGAAACTGAAGACGTGGGAGAAACCATATATGGTTTATCATCCATTGAATAGTTTCCTTGGCTCTTCTGCTCAGCTGCTCAGCCAGGAAGGAACAAGTTACAAGCCATGCTGCTTACCTGCAATGAGTTACTATTTTAAGGTAAAGAGCATGTAACGACGTTCCATCTTTTTAAAAAAAAAACTACTACAAGAAAGAACAATAACAAAATTGCTGTGTTGGTGAAACAAGTAATTTCATAATTACTTTTTAAAAAAGGTGTCTTTGGAGATGGTTTATGCTCAAGAAAAGGTAACAGGGAAGTAACAAGCAATTGGACAAATAGTGCAATGCCTTTTTAATTGAAACACTTTGTAGTAATGTCTTATATTTGGGATACCCAATCCCCCTTCCGTTTGTTTCTAGTACCACAATGAGATTTTTAAATGTGTTTTAAAATAGGTTTTTAAAATCTATGTTTAATATATGTTTAAAATATTGAATACGGTATTTTAACACTGTTGAGTGTTGTATAGTTTTAACTCTTGTGAGCCACCTCGGATCCCCGGGGGGAGGGGGAATCAGGATAGGAATAAAATATTATAAATAAAAACAGAATAGTTCAACAGTAGAGGAGTAATGGCCAACCTTGACGCTCCAGGTGTTCTTGGACTTCAGTTCCCAGAAGCCCTGATCAGCAGGAGTACTGACTTGGGCTTCTGGGAACTGAAGTCCAAGAACACCTGGAGAGCCACATTTGCAGACCCCTACTCTATAATGACAGATTGCTTATCTGAAACTGTTCTTCTTTGTGGTCCTCTGTGAACCCACATGAATGGGTTTACTGTGCATACACACAGTAAACCCATTCACGTGGATTCACTGAGACCATGAAGAAGAACTTGATGGAGCATAGGGGCTGATCTAGACCATAGCAGGTTCCCAAACCTGGCTTTCCAGATGTTCTTGGGCTTCAATTCCCAGAAGACCTGATCAGCAGAAGTGCTGACTTGAGCTTCTGGGACTTGAAGTCCAAGAACACCTGGCGTGCCAAGGTTGGTCATCACTGCAGAAGAGGGTCCAGCATTGACCCAGGTGAGGTTGAAGCCCCATGGAGAAGAGGAGAATTAGAATAGACACCTCTGAGTGTTTTAAAAAAGGTGCCGACTCAACGGAATCAGAAACGTACGCCATTTGAAGGGCCATCAGAAAATGCAAACGGACAGGATATCACCGTATTGTTACCCTCTGATTCTTTCAGATGACCCCGATGGACTTCATCAGCTTGATGGAACACCCCTGACCGCTGAAGACATCGTCCAGAAGATTGCCACGAGAATATACGAGGAGAATGACCGGGGCGTCTTTGACAAAATCGTTTCCAAGCTTCTAAATCTGGGGCTGGTAAGTCAGAGGTCCTCCTTTGGCTTTCATTTTCCCCCTTTCAGCTCTCAGCCTTCTTCTCCCAGGAGGATACATAGAGAAGGAAAAGCAAACAAGTCTTACCATCCCATTTTGTATTTGGGACAAGCATCTACATATATGATTTAAACATCTTCTTTAAAAGTATTTAAACATTACTGGAACATGGTAAACGTAGTGATTAAGATGCTGAACTTAACAACTGGAAGGTTGGCAGGTCAGCAGTTAGAGACCCGAGTGCTGCATGACAGAGTGAGCGCCTGTTGTCTGTCCGAACGCCTGCCAACCTAGCAGTTTGAAAGCAAGAAAATTGCAAGTAGATAAAAAGGTATCACTTAGGTGGGAAAGATAACAGTGTTCAGTGCACTCCGGTGTCTAGTCATGCCTGCCACATGACCACAGAAACATCTGCAGACTCAGAAAGCACTGGCTCTTTGGCTGTAAACAGAGATGAGCACTGAACCCTAGAGTTGGATACGACTGGCTTTCAAGCACTTTACCTAACAACTGATGGTATCTAAGGAAAGCAATAATCCAAGTCTACACTTGCAGTGGCTCAAGTGGTTAAGATGCTGACTGGGAGGTAGAAGGTCAGCAATTCGAGACCTGAGTACTGCATGACAGAATGAGCTCCCGTTGTCTGTCCCAGTTCCAGCCAACCTAGCAGATTGAAAGCAAGAAAATTGCAAGTAGATAAAAAGGTATCACTTAGGTGGGAAAGGTAACAGTGTTCAGTGCGCTATGGTGTCTAGTCATGCCTGGACCACAGAAACATCTGCAGACTCAGAAAGCACTGGCTCTTTGGCTGTAAACAGAGATGAGCACTGAACCCTAGAGTTGGATACGACTGGCTTTCAAGCACTTTACCTAACAACTGATGGTATCCAAGGGAAGCAATAATCCAAGTCTACACTTGCAGTGGCTCAAGTGGTTAAGATGCTGGCTGGGAGGTAGAAGGTCAGCAATTCGAGACCTGAGTACTGCATGACAGAATGAGCTCCCGTTGTCTGTCCCAGTTCCAGCCAACCTAGCAATTTGAAAGCAAGGAAGTGCAAGTAGATAAATAGGGACCACTTCGGTGGGAAGGTAAACAGCATTCTGTGCACTCTGGTGTCTAGGCATGCCTGCCTCTTGTCCACAGAAACGTCTGCTGGCTTTCGAGCAAGGGAAACCTTTACCTTTACCTTTACCTTTACCTTTACGCTTATTCATTGGCTATAAGAACGTTCTTATTAAAAGCCTTTTTAAAGAGTTTAGTTTGCAGATGTTTCTATAAGTATATAGATACATACACACACACTGCAGGGTACTGCAGTGGCTCAAGTCGCTAAGACGCTGACTGGGAAGCGGAAGGTCAGCAGTTCGATTCCCGAGTACTGCAGGACGGAAATGAGCTCCCGTCTTCATCCCAGCTCCTGCCAACCTAGCAGTTCGAAAGCAAGAAATTGCAAGTAGATAAATAGGGACCACTTCGGTGGGAAGGTAACAGCGTTCCGTGCGCTCCGGTGTCTAGTCATGCTTGCCACATGACCACGGAAACGTCTGCAGAAGCAGACAGTGCTGGCTCTTCGGCTTAGAAACAGAGATGAGCACTGCACCCTAGAGTCGGATACGACTGGCTTTCGAGCAAGGGAAACCTTTACCTTTACCTTTACACACACACAGTATATATAAAGTGTATGTCTATACATTTTATGAGTCCCCATTGCTTGAAAGCCAGTTGTATCTGACTCTAGGGTTCAGTGCTCATCTCTGTTTATAGCCAAAGGAAACGTCTGCAGATGCAGACGGTGTGGCTCTTTGGTTGTAAATGGAGATGAGCACTGCACCTTAGAGTCAGATACGACTGGTTTTCCAGCAAAGGAGACTTTATTACTGAAACATGTTGAGCATTTTAAAGTTGGAATAAAGTGTGTCTTTTATTTTGCTATATCCTAGGACTGTGATGGTGAACCTTGGCACTCCAGATGTTATTGGACTTCAAATCCCAGAAGCCCAAGCCCCCTGTGAATCCACATGAATGGGTTTACTGCGATTCATCTGGCCCACACTGCCCTCGTCACTCCTGGAAGCGGAAGTAAAACGTGCCCATACAGTTAAGACTCTTCCGGGTTAACCCTTCCTCCGTACGGTCGCTTTTTACTTCCAGGAGTGACTAGGGCAGCGTGGGCTGGATGAATCATAGTAAACCTATCTGTGTGGATTCACAGGGAGCTTGGGCTTCTGGGAATTGAAGTCCAAGAACATCTGGAGTGCCAAGGTTCGCCGTCATGGTCCTAGGACTTAGTCTCTCACTTTGTTTATCTGCTTTGCTGGAGGTAACCAGTTCCTTTTGCTATTGTCCTCATTTCCAGCCTGCTTTCCTCCTGCCCTTTGTTTTTGGCTCAGTTGTTCTCTCTCTCTTTTTGCAAATAGCACTTTTAAATGCAATTTTGATCCTAAAATGAATGGACGCAATTTTAAACCAGAGCACAGGGTTTAAATGCTGGTTTCAGCTCCCATCCTCTCAGCCAGCAGCTAGACCTGCTATTTGTGGCTGGCCTTTGCTGTGTGCCATGCCATCATCTCAAATAGCTTTCCACTGATGGGAAAATCAACCCAGGGGGAATGAGGCAGGGGGGTCGGGGGGGTCGGGGGGGCCGGAGGGATAGAGAGCCAGCTCAATTAAGGCGCTCTGTTTCCCACAAGGCTTTGGGGGGTTAGAGAGCGACTCGTGAAATTCAAGTGAAAGATCATCTCCCTTACAAGCCAAAGGAATGATGGAGAGAAATGACTGGATTACATAAACCCAGATTAATATCGGTGGAGGGCTTGGTCCGAATCACTGTCTACATATTTTCTGATCGCTGTTGAAATTGACCAGTTCTCTTGCCTGCCACTTTTAATTATATGTTTATAGCACTGGTAACCTACAGTAATGGGTAATGGAGTAGACCGTACTGCCAGGGACTCAACGCCGAGTATTGGGTGGCAGGGTATGACCTGACTCCCTAAAAGGGCCAAGGGCTACGGGCGGATGAGCCCCTTTAGGTGAGGTGGTGGCAGTGGAAGAAATGCCACTGGGAACTATCCTATTGGGCCCAGTGGCAAAACGAGCAGAGGAGGAACTCTGATTCCCAGTGGTCATGGAGGCGGAAGAAGCCATACAAGATGGACTGGCTGTGAAGGCCACGGCAGTCCATTGCATTCCTGGTGTCAAATCCTGCATGCCTCATTTCACGTGTGCCACAGGAGATGGTTCCGTGATCATGGTGCGTGGGCCACTTCATGGCAAGCTGAGATCCACCTTAAACAAATTCACGCCAATGGCATTCCCCCTGCTTCAGGGAGAAAAATGCATTCTTGGATATGAGTTGCGGCCAACGATGAGCACTGATACGTTGCTTAATCTAGCCTGTGTTCTCCGTCTGTGCAATTTATCAGTTAAGCACAGGCTGAACTCTCAGCCCGCCTATCGCTGCCCTGACTCGCTTCCAAATTGCCACCACTGCCAAAACTATTAAATGACAAAACAATAAACCTCCGATTTTTCTTGTATAACTCTATCCCAGTTCATGGATTTATTTATTTTATTTATTTTGCACCACTCCCTGAAGCAAGCAAGTGCTCAATGGACGTTTGCAATTTCGCTGTTGAGAAAAGCCATCCAATGGAGCGGATATGGCTGGAATGAGGTCTGGGAGCAGGCAGGGCCATAGCCAGGATTCTAGATGTGGGTGGGCAAATGTTTTTCCAGGATGGGCAACAATGATACAGTATGTGTATGTTTGTGTATGTGTGTGGCCTAGATCAGTGATGGCGAACATTTTAGAGACTGAGTGCCCAAACTGCAAGCAAAAAAACCACTTATTTATCGCCAAGTGCCAACATGGCAACAGGGGAAGGAGGAAATTCTCCTGTTGGGCTGCTGGGCAGAGGGGCTTACCAAGATCTGCAAGCCAGATCTGGCCTACAGTGCCATTTCGTGTGCCCCCCCCAACTCTCTGAGGGCATATGAGAAACAAAATGGCCATGCCTTTAAAGCTTTTGGGACAAAATGGCCGGCCGGCCCTCAAAGCTGACTGAGTGAGTTTGGCCTGGCCCCCGGCTTGAAAAGGTTGGGAACCCCAGGTCTACACTCTCCTGTGGATGAAGTGGTTGTGATGCTCAGAGAATTGATGTGGTGAAGAGGGGAGGCCTCAGCACCCCAGGAATCCCCATCCGCTGGGGAACCGTCGTGGGCTTGCTTTCCTTACTTACCTGCTCTTACCCGGGTAGGAGGAAAAACATCATCTCCTTATCCGCCCCCCCCCTCCCCCAGATCACAGAAAGCCAGGCTTACACGCTGGAGGACGAGGTGGCCCAAGAACTGCAGCAGCTGATTGCCAACGAAGCGAAGGGTCAAGAGAACGGGCCGGATGATCTGGGTTACGCTCCGAGCCCAACAGACGTCAACGTCGGAGAGAAACCCGAGGAGGAGGAGGAAAAGGTCGGCCTCTTCCGTCCCTTTCTCTTTTCTGAATAATAGATAAACTGCAGGATCACATCATCGGCTGGAATGAACTAATTAAAAGAGGCCAGGGTGGCCGTGTGCCCTCTTGTCTAGAGAACAGTCCCCTCTTTGAAGATTGGTCAGATGAATGTCCTCTAGACTAGAGGGAGAGGTTTCCCCTGCAAGCCCGGTTAAGAGACAAGTGACTCGCTCAGTGGTTAAGAAGCTTGCTTTGTTAGCTTGAAGGCTGGCATGTCGGCAGTTCGAGACCCAGGCACTGCGTGGTGGGGGACATGAAAGGAACCTCATTTGGGTATAGATAATAAGTCAGCAAGTATCATTTTGCCTCTTTCTAAATCTATGGTGAGGCCCCATCCATCTGGCATACTGTGTACAGTTCTGGTCGCCATCCCTCCAGAAGGATATTATGGAGTTGGAAAAAGTGCAGAGGAGGGCAACCAGAATGATGAGGGGACTGGAACACCTTCCTTATCATCTGAGGTTGCAACGGTTGGGCCTCTTCACTCTTGAACGACGGATGGCGTCTAAGAGGTGACCTGGTTGAGGTTTATCAAATCATGCACGGTGTGGACAAAGTAGATAAGGAAAAACTGTTTTCCCTATTGCACAACACTAGAACTAGGGGACACTCCATGAAACTTTTGGGTCCTAGTTCTCAAACAACTAAGAGAAAGTCCTTTTTCACCCAGAGGATCACTGGTCTATGGAACTCCCTGCCAGAAGAAGTGGTGACAGCTGTCAGTCTTGACAGCTTTAAGAAAGGATTAGACAAGTTCATGGAGGATAAGGGGATCAATGGCTATAATTATGGATACCTAAAGACAACCTCTGGGTTGGAGAGATAGGCAGGATCTCTCTCAATGCCATGTCCAGGGAATCCTAAGCAGGCGAAGGCATCTGCTTGGGAAGAATACCCTGAAGCCAATGGTGAGCCACTGTGGGAGACAGAATGCTGGACTGGATCATGGGCTCCTGTGGCCTCTTCCAGCAAGGCTGTTCTCATGTTCTTATTGGCATCCTGAGTGGAGTTTCTCCCGCAAAAATCCTTTCAACCCAGAATAATTTCTGACACAAAATTGTTGTTGTTGTTGTTGTTGTTGTTGTTGTTATTATTATTATTATTATTATTATTATTATTATTATTATTATTATTATTATTATTATTATTATTATTATTATTATTATTATTATTATTATTATTATTATTATTATTATTATTATTATTATTATTATTATTATTATTATTATTATTATTATTATTATTAACAACACAATTCTCACGTCCTCTCTTAAGGCACCAACATACCCAGAGCAAGACGATACTCTGGATAGCACATGGCCTTCCTCCAACACCTTGGAAAGAAGAAACGAGCTGCCTCCAGAAGACACTTTTGAGGATCTCCAATATTTCCCTAACTTCTATGAACTGCTGAAAAGCCTTAATTCTGGTGAGTCTCAGTGCAGTTTTGCCAGTCATAGGTCATCTTAGGGCAGATCTTAGGGTGCCTTTAGGTTAGGAGCACACCACTAAAACTGCATTTACCTTGGGCAGGTGTTACACAAAGCAGGAAAAAAATGGACTCAAAAGTACTTTCCACTGTCTGTCTACATACAACATGGGTGCTCAAACTTTTGGGGCCGCAGGCCAATTACGTGGTTCCTCTCACTGGAAGCGGAAGTAAACTGTGTCTTCCAATCTGCTTTGCAAGAGGATGAGATAGATTTTAGGCTACCATTTTCTCTGCTTAAACCAAGGGTGCCCAAACCATGGCCCATGGGCCAGATCCGGCCCCTGATGCCAATTCATCTGGCCTGTGCTGCCCTCATCTCCCTGTAAGAGGAAGTAAAATGTGCTCGCACATGTTTTACTTCCATTTTCGGGAGTGATGGGGGCGGTGTGGGCCGGATGAATTGGCGTCTGGAGCCGGAGCTGGCCCACAAGCCATAGTTTGGGCACACCTGATCTACAGAGCCTCTGGTTCCTGGCCAGTAGGGTGTCCACGTTAAGTGGGGGGTTCTGGAAAAGTTAGTCTCCAAAAGGAAGCCTCCCAGGCTAAGCATGCATTCAGCTGCTGATAACTACCAGTGCTTTGTTCTTCCATGCAGAGAAGGAAGCTGAAGAGAAGGAAACACTGATTACAGTCATGAAGACCCTGATTGACTTTGTGAAGATGATGGTAAAGTACGGCACCATTTCCCCAGAGGAAGGTGTGTCGTATCTCGGTGAGTAAAGCTAGGCAGAGAACTTGGTATACGTTCTCTGATGGAACGAATACCAGGTGACTAGGTTGTCATTTGCTCATGTCAAAACTATGGCTTTGCGCAATAACTTGTTTCAAACAGTATTGAAGCGCAGAGTATTTTTCTGTGCTTGATTTTAATATGAACCCATTTTCGGTGAGATGACCCAAGATATGTCCTCAGCAAACTTGTTTACGCCCATAAAAGTGAAGTATTTCCCAACCTCAAGCAGCTCTGAAAATCTGTTTTTCAGAACTGCTTGTTCGGCTGTGGCTTTGAACCATTTATATTGTTTCATTCAGCAACAGCCCTCAAAGCTTTGGGTCGCTAGAATGCTTTTCCAGTCACTTGACTTTTAGAAACCCAACAGTTGAGTGGAGTCTGGTCCAAGAAGGACTGTAGATGTAGAAAGTGTTGACTGCACAACTGTACGTGTGACGAATAGACAACACAGGGACGGCCACTGGGACATTAACGTACTGTTAGCAGCAATTAAGTTTGGATCCAAGTAACGTTGTGGAATAAAGAGGGGGTCAGAAAGCTAAAGAGATGCCTGTGGGGTAAAACTGAAGATTTGCTTTTGGAAATACAGGTGAACGAGCATCTTAGCCATCCTGTTACGAAGTGCTTTTATGTGTTGTCTTTTCTCTTTACGAACTGGCCAGCAGAATGGCCAACCTTCGCCAGTGCCTAGTTATTGCAAAATCACAATTGCAAGGAAAATTAACTGGATAAAAAGGGCATGGATTCTTACACCAGTTCCCAAACTGGGATCCCCAGAGTTTGGTGGACTGTTACAGCTTCAAGACTCTCTCAAGATAGACTCAGCATTTGAGGATCTGAGATTGGAAACTGCTGGCTTCGTTAGGAAGAAGGAACATCTATATGGATACCTATGGATTTAATGGATACCTATGGATTTAATCCATTTGGGGACCATCACCCTCCCATGTAGTTTTTGCCATCCAAGCCGTTCATCCTCTGGGTTGTCAGGTTAATTATACACTTCCTGACACTGGGTGTTGAGTCGTAGCAGGAGGGTTTGCTCTATTACCATAGCAGGATCTTCTACTGGGAATTATATGTTCTTGAGGCATAATGTACTCAGCAGGGATGAGGTGACATTGTTGATCATCAATAAGCAATGAAGATTTTTGAGTCTATCACGGTCCACTCCTTCGCTTCTGGGCTGTGGACGTCTTTCTCCATCTCCCTCCACTTTGGGGGGGGGCATTTTGCAGTCATGCACCCTTCCTTAGTCACCAGGATCACACCTTCCTCCTTCGCTCCTGACTCAGCAACCCTACTCCCTCGCCTTCTGGCCACCGAGGAGGGACTTGTTTTGATTGGAAGTGGACACATCCAGATGCCTCTACTTCCCACATGTTTTGCTTTTCTTCATCAAGTTGGGCAAGTCCCAGGGCCTGCTGAGAAAGGGCTCACGGGGGAGAAGAAGATAGCACTAAGAGAAACATATGTTCTCTCCAAGCCGTTGCGTCATCAATGCTCATGATGAGGCAGGATTTCAGAGCTCACACGCTTATTTTTCTCCTCGAAGTTTATGATCCTAAGCGACTTTTCTTGCGATCCAGCCCACAAGCCAAATCACAGCTAGCAGCTGTGTTGTGTTTCCAGCTTACAATCGTGGAAATATTTGCATTTTCCACAGCAAGAGCTGTTTTGACAAAAGAGCCCTGTAAAGTTCTGAGTAAAACCCGGAACAGGTCAGCTGCCCAACTGGTACAGGAGCCAACAGTTTTTAGGGGTCTGACTCTGTGGGCAAAAGAGGACTCTTGATGCCTTCAGCTTTTTACCATGTTTTTACAAGTCGCCATGGTGTCAAGGGAACTGGCCCAGCCTGATGCCCAGTAGAGACAGGAGATCTCATTAAAGCCCCCATGAGAATGCCCTGTTGCTTAGCTACTGCCCATGCAGCTAGCATCACCCACCCACCCACCCCGGCTGACTCATCCCAGTAAGGATCACTCAAAGCACCTCTTCCAACCACATGGCTGGGGGCTGGCTATGCACGTGTGGCGTCTCTCGACTGCCTCATGACTGGCTGCCTTTTTAACATTTTGATTAAGCAATCCTGCTGAGCAGAGCTGAGTTCTTGAGACTCTATCCTGCCTTCATAGACAGTTCAAGTGGTTGGGTGTGAAAAGGAATAGGATGGCATGTGGAAAGCCTCATAAAAACTACTGAAGTATTATAGCTTTAGACCAGTGATGGCGAACCTTGGCACGCCAGGTGTTCTTGGACTTCAGTTCCCAGAAGCCCTGACTGGCAGGTGTATGCTGACTTGGGCTTCTGGGAATTGAAATCCAAGACACCTGGAGAGCCACATTTGCAGACCCCTACTCTATAATGACAGGTTGCTTACCTGCAACTCTTCTTCTTCTTTGTGGTCTCCGGTCAACCCACATGAATGGGTTTACTGCATGGAATCACAGAGACCACAAAGAAGAACTTGATGGAGCATAAGGACCGATCTAGACCATAGGTCCTCAAACAGGTGTTCTTGGCCTTTGATTCCCAGAAGCCCTGATCAGCAGGTGTGTGCTGGACTTAAGCTTCTGGGAATTGAAGTCCAAGAACAACTGGAGTGCCAAGGTTGGCCATCATGGCCCTAGATGTTTTGAGGATTGCAATTGCAGAAACAATTAGCCCAGCCTGCAAGTGATCATCAAACACGAGAGCAAATTAGAGTTGTTCGAAGTGGCATTGTTAGACTTATAGTTGCTAACCACAGGCCGGAGGATTGTAAGAGAAGTCCCAGAAAGTCATTTTTCCAAACGATGAAGGAAATCCCATCCCCACAAAAAAAAAAACTATTCCCTTCAGATTCTGGGTCATCTCCTCCTCCTTTTTCTGCCTGGGATGTGGGTTTGGAGACAGCAATGACAGACTCTGGCTAGGCAATGCATAACTTGGACCATTTCTGCTTTCCAGAAAACCTGGATGCAACGATAGCGCTACAGACGAGAAAGAAACTGGAAAAGCCAAGTACCAAAAATAAGCTACTCTCAGGTACTTGTCACACGACTGTATCATTAAAAGTTTTTTTTTTTAGTGGCTTTTAAAGAAAATTCACTTGGCTTTACGTTGTTTTAACAAACTGCAGTAAAACCCCTACTTACGAAAAAAAAGTCCCTTCCGTAGGCTTTTGCTTAAATTGTTTTTTTATGTACATTGAAGCAAACCCATAGGAAAAGTTATTTTTTACATAACTCTAAGCAAACCCATAGGAAAAAGAATCTTTATGTAACTTGAAGCAAACCCATAGGAAAGCATGTAAATCGGGACATGGTTTTAGCACAAAATCATTATGTAAGTTGAATTTTATGTAACTCGAGGCATATGTAAGTCGGGGTTTTACTGTAGTTAAAAATGTGTCAGAGATTGCTCTGGGTTGAAAGGATTTTAGGGGACACCCGAATGTGGCTCCTTTCGTGTCCCCAAGTGCAGCTCTCGGGCATCGAACCCTGTCCTTCCAGCCTCCAGCTCAGTACCTTAACCACTAAGCCACCAGAAGAGCTGCTAGATAATCAATGCCTGTTGCTCAGTGGCTCCCCAATTGTCTGGTTGAGGTTTGTTGTAAACGGTAGAGCCTATTTTCTCCCTCATTTCTGACTGTTTCAGCCTGTAAAAGGTGACTGAACATTGGACTTGGTGCTCTACTGGGGGGGGGGGTGGACACGGGGCTTTCCTCTGCTAGGGAACTTTGGTGAGGCTGTAGTTGAGTGACAGGACAGTGGCCTTGCTTGTGTCCAGCTCTGGATGGGCAGCTTTGGCCCCAGGGACCCATGTTGATTCTCCCGTTGGACCTGCCCTGAGCCACATGCTCCAGGAGGGAGAGGGGCTTCCACTGTGGAAAACACACACAGTACTTTCAGCTCTGAAGGAATTCCCTCTTCCTCCTTCTCCTTCTCTTTCTTGTGCCATATCCAATCTGAATATTGGCTGTCATCATGGCAAGCAGCCATTAAGGTTATCCTGGGGACAACGTAATAATGTAGTGGCCTTCATTCACCTTCTGCATTGCAGCATGACACCCGTAGTACCACTGAGCCAGTCATTTTCTGGTCCTGAGCCCTTTTGGCACACAAAGTCCATCATCATCTCCAGGTCCTCATTGCTTCCTCGTTGCTCCTGTATGGGCACATTTTACTTCCGCTTCCGGGAGCAACGAGGACTTCACAGGCTGGATGAATTGGCATCAGGGGCCAGATCCAGCCCACAGGCCGAGTTTGGGCACCCCTGGGTTAGTTAGTTCCCAGTGAGGGTTTATCTGTAATGCATAATTGGGCCCTAAGGCAGCCAGCTATAGTTTATGGAACCCTACACTTCAGAGGACAGAGAACTGAAGAGCGATTCTTCCTGCAACTTCTCTAGACAAGAGCACGGAGGAAACTGATAGTACGAAAGCAGCGGCAGCGAAAATGGAGAAAGAATATGAAACCCTGAAAGATTCCACCAAAGATGCAGAACAGAACACAGAGAACAACGAAGAGCCCAAAGGTAAGAAGGGCTCCTGGTCTTCTTTGCCCTGTCAATGTGAAACCTTAACATTGGAAAGTTACTCTTAAGGGGAAGGAAACATGTGGTGACATTCTGAAGCCATCCATGGCTGAATCATGGAAGGTTGAGAGTCTGCACATTTCAAACCTGCCCGGCAAGGCCGGGCACAATAGCTAGTATATAATAAATTCCACTGCTCCCAGCCCGCAGACATCTCCACCACCACCCCTCCTTTCTCCTCACTCCATCTGGATGTTATGAGAACTGGTTGAAGAAGAGGGACCCACAGGAGGGGGGAAGGGAAGGGCGACCGGCTTCTGCTCTTACACAGACATCTCTGATCTATGCATGTGTGTGCGCACAGAGAGACAGCTATGCACAATGGAAGTGTTAGTCGTTGGGTTTTGTTCCTCAGATGACCAGCTTTCCATGGGACAAGACAGCCTCAGAAAACAGAACACTCGTGGCTGTTATCTTTTCTGCAAATGAGAGCATATTATATCAGTGAGGCTCTGGCAAATTTAAGCGTTCACAATCCATTAAACCATTATATTCCCCCAGAGACTCAATTAGGTTAGCTTGGAACTAATTTTATCCTGGTTGTCCTGCTGGCAAAATGACTCAGTGTTGTTTGGAACTGGCAATGCATCACATAACAGGGACAAGAGATTTATTATTAATCACCATCCAAGGTATAATTTTATTCCTGCGGACATTTCCGCAGGCTGGTCTCTTTCCTTCCTTCCTCCCTACTTTCCTTCCGTCCATCAATGACACATTCTCCAATGACCGAGCCTCACAATTCAAAACTCAGCTCCCAGAAGGGAGAGAGATTCGTCCATGGAAGCTTTAAATATAAATCTAGAGAAGGCATTGATTGTGACCTGCTCTTGCACGTTGTCCATTTAAAAGTCTAACCCAGGGGTGCCCAAACTACAGCCTGGGACTGGATCCGGCCCCTGACACCAATTCATCTGGCCCATGCCACCCTCATTGCTCCCAGAAGCGGGAGTACTTCCGCTTCTGGGAGCGACAAGGGTGGTGCAGGCCGGATTAATTGTTGTCAGGAGCTGGATCCGGACCCCAGGCCGTAGTTTGGGCACTCCTGAAGAATGTGACCGGCCCGTGCCCCGAAAAGTTTGGGCACCCCTTGTCTAACCTGACAACCCTGAGGGCTAACGGCTTGGGTGCCGAAGTCCTCAGGGAAGGGTGATGGTCCCCAAGTGGATTAAATGGTCTCACATGAATCCCTCTTGAGGGAGGGAGGGCAGCAGCTTCATCCATCCTGGCCTGAGGATGATGATGAGGACTTTGTGTGCCAAAAGGGCTCAGGACCAGAATGTGACTCATAGAACTGGGTCCGTGGTACTATGGGTGTCACACTGCGATGCGGAAGGTAAATGGAAGGCCAATGCATTATGTTCGCAGGACAGTCTTCATGGGTGATTGCCATGAGGATCGCCAATATTCGGATTCAGATATGGCAGAAGAAGACTATTTGAAACTAAGTGCTTCCTGTACAAACTCCTGCTCTCTGATCTCATCCCCTTCCCAGCTTTGCTGAATAAGCACTTCCATTTTTCTTTCCCTTTTGCCTTTGAAGGGAAAACGGAGGCCTATTTGGAAGCCATTCGGAAAAACATCGAATGGCTGAAGAAACACAAGACGCAGGGAAAGAAGGAAGGTAGGTTGTTACGTTTGTGTTGCTAGGACGTGGTTCTGGGGGCTGGTTACTACTGCCTGTGGGCTGAATCTGGCACCCGACACCAATTCATCCGGCCCACGAAGCCCTCGTTGCTCCCGGAAGTGGAAGTAAAATGTGCCAGTACGGGCGCATTTTACTTCTGCTTCCGGGAGCAATGAGGGCTTTGCGGGCCAGATGAATTGGCGTTGTGGGCCAGATCCTGAGAAGAGATGGGCTCTGAGCCTATATTTAAAATCAGCAAAGAAGGCTCCCCTGGGGAACGCAAATGTGTCTTTGCCCTAGCTCTGCTTCCCCATCTTGTATTCCAGGGTGGGAGATTTAATCTCATTTCCCAGCCCATGTTTTAAAGATGTTGGGGAACCTGCCTAAGCCTTCGGCAAGTTAGGCTCCCTGGGAGGGTTTAAAACATAAATTCCTTCTGATGTTCCAGATTATGACCTTTCGAAGCTGAAGGACTTCATCGATCAACAAGCAGATGCTTACGTGGACAAAGGCATCCTGGATAAAGAAGAGGCGGATGTGATTAAACGGATCTATGGCAGCCTGTAAGGAATAGAAAAGATGTCATGTCTTGATGTTAGATGGCTGTGATGGTGAACCTTGGCACTCCAGCTGTTCATGGGCTTCAATTCCCAGAAGCCTAAGTCCCTGTGAATCCACACAAATGGGTTTACTGCGCAGACGTGCAGTAAACCCATTCATGTGGATTCACAGGGACTTGAGCTTCTGGGAATTGAAGCCCATGAACAGCTGGAGTGCCAAGGTTTGCCATCACTGCTATAAGGAATGTTAGTCTAGCTTCTTCCACATCTGTTCTAAGTCTGACAATATTTCCTCCCACCAACCCACTCATGATTATTAGCAGGTATTCTGTCTATATTGTACTAAACCTTTTCCAGGTTTAAGGTGGGGGGAAAAATCATCAACTATTCACGATGCGTATTTGTTCTTTCCCCTGTACGTTAGTCATCACACAGAAAGCAGAATCTGTCAGCCCAATTTATAGTTAACAGGGTGAAATGCTAATAAAATATTTCCCTTTCGCATACTTTTTGACTTTAAGAAGCTATTCTGGCAAAGAAAAATGTTTCAAGAGCATTTCCCCCAATCAACCAATGTATTCAATGGCTTTTTAGAGGGGCCATCCTAGAAATTTATAATGAATAATTATGAGGATCAGAAGAAAATATTCATTTCAACAACAACAACAAAATCTCATTCATGTTGTTAGTATGATTTCCTGTCCCAAGTAGTCTGGTTAGTGTATCACAAATGGTTTCCTGTTTGTATACTTTGTATAGTGTCTCAGTCTGTGTGCCATTTAAGTAGTTGCTCCATGTTAAATACTTCATCAGCCTTTAAAGTGGATTGTACAGGGAGAACGAACAGTAGGGTCCCATGTATGGCTACGGTCAGGTACGTTAACAGGACTGTCATTAACTTACCCCATTGCTCTTGGATACGCCTCATTTCGTTGTGCATGTCTGACAAATGGATCTCTCAATATGAGTAACCTAACATCACCTGTAAATAGCCCTTCACTTCTAAACCAAAACATGTAAAGGCAAACTGTTTGAGAAGATTAGAACTAGAGGTATGCTTAGGATCTGTAATCAGAGATCACTCAACACTTTGCCAAACAGAAGCATTTAGGTTTTGGAGCTGATGGCTTCCCGGAAAGAAAACTGATGACATTTCTAACCTTGTTGGGAAGAATGAACCATGAGTGAAGGGCTGGCCCTTTTGATATGGGATGGCAAATCCCATCATCCATCGCCACTGGAAAGGCTGGCCATCTGGTTGGGGCTAATAAGAGTTGCTCCCTTCTTTCCTCCCAGCGCTGACGTCCCCAACACAACAGATACAACTGTATAAATCAATTTATATTAATTTATAAACAGATTCAACTAAAACACAGTAATATGGAGATACAAACAAGCTCCCAGAATTGAAATAATAATTGTGTGCTGTCCAAGTACATTCTGATTTATAGAAACCCTTTCCATGGTTTTCTAGGTAGAGAACACACAGAGAAGTGGTTTCCCATTTCCTTCTTCTGGGAGCATCTCTTGGGACTATGCAGCTTACCAAAGGCTACACAGGGTGGCTCTTCTTCCAAGAACCACAGTGGGAATTCAGGGTGTCTGATGAAAAATGTTATCGAATATACTCGACTATAAGTCGTCCCAAATATAAGTCGGGGTACCTAATTTGGACCTCTAAAACTAGGAAAATAGATTTACCCGAGTATAATTCAAGAATGGAAAATACAGCAGCTGCTAGTGAGTTTCAATAATTAAAACACATGAAAATATGGTAAGATTAATTAATTTAGACATTTGTGTGGGTATGTTTTTGAGTGCTTACACTGACCCAAGTATAAGTTGAGTCCCATTTTGGGGGGCTTAAAAACCCGACTTATACTCGAGTATATACAGTAAGTGGGATAAGGTGGGAGTGGGGAAGGTGGGTGAAAAACAGTATCGTGAAGAATGTTAAGTAGCATGAATAATGTTATGCAGACATAATTAGGTTAGCTGCTGCCAGCTGCAAAAAAAAAAAAAAACTTTGCTGCCCCAAAGGCTGCTGAGAGAAAGGAATAATAGCTGAATTCCCTTTGGAACTAAAGTCATTGTTTTGTTACACTTCTAACACTAATTGGAACACATGATGCCCTGAGAAAGCAAAGAGCAGAAGAAAAATGGAATCCTCCTTATCTTAACACATCTTTTAGTCTTTTTAAAACTTTGCCTACCTTGCAGCATTTCAACCAAGTTATGTCTTTTTCAATAGCTGAGCAACACAAGAAAAATAATAGGTGCTTCTCCCTGAATGTTTCTAACACCTGACTCTGTTGTCATGTTGGGTTGCATCAAACACAACTCTTGAGTAGCATTGAAATGACACTGTGAACAGGAGGGAAGGTGACCCATCATCCTACACTGCATGAAGGCTATGTTTTATATAAAATGAAAGTCACCTCAGCTCCCAAAATTAGCACTGCAGAAAAGCCCAGTGTAGTACTTGGTGTGTTGTGGATTGAATGTTTTTCCTCCATTTAGTCACAACTGGAAGGCCACATTTGTCAATATTATTGTTGTAGTTTTGAGGGGTGGGATGCTCATTTCTCTATGCATCGTGCTTTTCAACAGTAGCAATACGTAGATGTGGGTCTCAGTGGGTTCTGGGGAAGGCATTTGCTACCCAGGAAGTCCCACAGTCCTACTGCAATGAAACAATAAAAGTACCCTGCACATCTCTATTTCTAATCTCACAAAACCCATTTCCTTGGGGTTTTTTTTTAATGCTAATAATGTTTTTAGATACTTTAAAGTACCTACACTATTTAAAAAAGGCTACTAAGGAGAAATGTAGTACAGCATTTATTTACCAAGTATATGACACTCACAACACACTTTTCTAATAGAACCCCATTTCTGTTACTGTACTTGATTGAACGCTTTGCTACAAGACAGCCATGGAGATTTCTGTTGCACATGGGTCTCTTTGGGCCATTTCAATCAAAACCTCACCGCGCCATTTATGATCGTTCTTTCAAGTCTGAAAAACACTTTATGGTATGAAACATGATTGCTTTAATCATAGCTGGATCAGAGTGGCATTAGTATCAGTTGGCAGAGATTAAACAGATTTAAAACAGACTACCATCCATTTAACACCCTGGGCAGAAAAACAGTTGGTTGTTTCAGAATCCAAACTTGTGGCAAAAGCAAACAACTCCCTGCGGGGTTCTCATTCAAGGTAAGTGTAGGGCAGTGGATAGTAAATCTGTGTGAGACCTTGGAGTTAGATTCATTTTGTAAAGAGAGAATAAATAAGAGTAGAAATAACAGAAATATAAATTATTGCATTTTGCAAATAATGTCCCAACACTTGCTTTTTAAAGTAGGCTTCAGAGAGAGAGAGATTGTGTGGTTTGCTACTTTAGAAATGATAGCATAAAATGTTTGTTATGTGTAATTCACTGTTGGAACTAAAAAGGTTGCATGGTTCAAAAATGGTTCAGAAAGGCTCCCTGCCCAGTTACTATGTCTTAGCATTTCATTTTACAAAGTAAGGCTTAAGTAATGATTTTAACTGTTAACTCTTCAATCAAGGTATATTCATACCCTGATTCTGAGCATAAAAAAAGAAATCAAAACATGTTTTCAAAGAGTTTCAATTTATTCACAGTCTTAATTAAAACTGCAATAATTTGGGAAACAAGGCATAGACACTTAACTGCTCAGGAAATGTAATACATCCAGGTGGAACAGAAATCATGTTGAAATGTATTTGCAAAGGAACAGACACTTGTGCTTTCTGTATTGGAGAGGTTGAACAAAGTTGCTTTCTTAAAGTGCATCTTGTATTTATTACATGAAAACTATGTATGTCACACACACAAGAAGCTGTGCTTCAAACTTCACTGGAAAAGTACTAATCACTTTTGGTTTTTTACAAACAAAATATTGCCAACACGCATTAAAATGCCAATATTTCTTCTCTTGAACCCATTGGCTACACACTAGTCCTTTATAAAAAAAACAATTGTTTTTATATATCTATTTTTATATATGTAAAAACATATCTGCACACACATAAATTCAGGGCCGTAGCAACCAGGTTTATTTTCACACAATTTGCATAATAAACGTCTCGGCCACAAGGCTCCATATGGCCATGATTTTTATAATAAATATTTAATCCCTCTTTCAATTCATCATGTAAAAATTTACAGCCATTTCCTAAAGATTTTCCATCAGACATCTCAGGAATATACTGTTGCTTCTGTGCTATATTTTCACAGCAGAAATACAAAGGCAATTACAGTAAACCCCCGCTTAGCGACGTTTCTTGGTTCCCAACGTCGCATTGCTAACCGGAAAACGTCGTTAACTGGGAAGCAGAAACCTGCAGCAGATGTAGCGGTTTCTGCTTGGAGCAGCGTCGGAAAAGGTCAGCGGGGGTCGGAAACAGTTTGGATCGCCTCCCCTGAGCCTCCCAAAGGTGGCAAAAATGGTGGCTGCAACTATTATCAGCTGTTGTGTGGCACAGGGAGCACCTAGGAAGGCAGGAATAGTGCAGAATAGGTCCTCCAAGCCTCCCACACATTGCTGGGGAGACAGAGAACCGGAAACAGGGACACCCCCCCAACGGAGATTTTCCAGCTTGGAAGGTAGGAGATGAAACACGGTGTCTCGTATAACGCTGCCAGATCGTTAACTGAGAGATAACTTTTCACAAAAAGTCACGTCATAAACCGAAAACGACGTTGACCGAACGCATCGTAAACCGGGGGTTTACTGTACTGTACTAGTTTTGGAAAGCTCACTTCCATTATTAATATATTGTCAAATAACACTTGCCTGCAGAAGACAGGGTTTACATAACTTCAGTGCAAGTCGTCAGTCGATTTACCTACCCACGACTTGTAACAAGTACACATAATAAAATCAATCCAAAAGATTTGCTTTTAAATCTTCAACTATTTAGTTCTTTAAGAACTGCTTTCACTTTAGCTCTTCGCTCATCTTCTACTGCTGATAGGAAGAAGTTGCATAGGAATCTTTCTCACTGTCCTCCCTGTTGAAAAGAAATATACTTCATTGTACATTTATAAACTGATGGGTTCTGAATTCTCTGCGACAAACCAGGAAAGGGACCTTGGTGTCCTGGTGGACGAGAGCTCAATGAAGGTGTCAACCCAGTGTGCCTCAGCAGTGAAAAAAGCAAACTCAATGCTAGGGATCATTAGGAAGGGTATAGAAAATAAGTCAGCAAGTGTCATTTTGCCTCTTTATAAATCTATGGTGAGGCCCCATCTGGAATACTGTGTACAGTTCTGGTCGCCATACCTCCAGAAGGATATTATGGAGCTGGAAAAAGTGCAGAGGAGGGCAACCAGAAGGATTAGGGGACTGGAACACCTTACTTACCATCTGAGGCTGCAACAGTTGGGCCTTTTCACTCTTGAATGACGGCGTCTAAGAGGTGACCGGATTGAAGTTTATAAACTCATGCACGGTGTGGACAAAGTAGATAAGGAAAAACTGTTTTCCCTAGCACACAACACTAGAACTAGGGGGAACTCCATGAAACTAGTTCTGGGTGCTAGTTCTCAAATAAGAGAAAGTACTTTTTCCCCCAGAGGATCCCTGGTCTATGGAACTCCCTGCCAGAAGTGGTGTCTTGACAGCTTTAAGAAAGGATTAGACAAGTTCATGGAGGACAAGGGTATCAATGGCTATATTATGGACACCTAAGGACAACCTCCGGGTTGGAGAGATAGGCAGGATCTCTCTCCATGCCATTTCCAGGGAATCCTAAGCAGGTGAAGGCATCTCTGCTTGGGAAGAATACCCTGAAGCACATGGTGAGCCACTGTGTGTGAGACAGAATGCTGGACTGGATCATGGGCTCCTGTGCCCTCTTCCAGCAAGGCTGCTCTTATGTTCTTATGACTCTTGCTGAGTGAAAAAGGAAGGAATTATTTAGTAGGGAAATATACTTCAAATTAAGAATTTCAGAGATGAATAAACAAGTGAATAAAACTTTACCTGTGATCTTCCGGTTTCAGTTTCTTTGCTGCTTGTTTAGACATCTTAATCTGCAAATCCAGTCTGTGTAAAAAATCTTTGGCAGATAATTCTTCAGGTGGAGGAAATGGATTGTCGGATTCTGGAGGACTTGGTGAAAAATTATCTTCTTGAACTGTTGCTCGTCCTTCTTCACCAGAGGGAAAGTCAGGCTCGGTCTCAGGAGATTCCAGTGTATTGAGTCCATTAAACATCAAGGGCTTCTCAGACATAATTGGAATATTCAGTGTTTTCTTCAGAAATATACAGTCATTTGTGAACAGTTTATTTGCCCTTTTTATTTGTTCCATCTGAAAGAGACCAGAAATACTTTATTGAATCAATTCAAGCAAATATCACAGAATCCACTAGTTTTCCATAATTGTCTTCATGACTTGTGTTTTTCAATTTAATATATCAGCTCAATTATTTTTCTATTTCTTCTTTCAAAACAAATACCGGGGCAAGGCCCCTAGGCAGGAATTGGTCCTCTTGTACCTACTTGACAGATCCTTGTCAATAATACCACTACCGCATTCATGTTACTTATATTACAGTAGCCAAGATCGGGGGGGGGGGAGTGCCTGTCCCCAAATGCTTCAACTCAGGTGAATAAAGGAAATATTGGAAGTATAAACCACTTTTCTAAAAAGATACTGTGCTCACTTTAAGACAGTGGAAGAGATGACTATTTATTTGTGTCATAGCACTGCAAGATTAAAAAAAGGAGTGTATTATAATTCACTACGGGTAATGTAAAGCAACATTTAAAAAATTTAATGAGGATACATATAAAACAACGTATGATAAATTATATATGAAAATAAATAATTTTGGTCCAAAATCATGCTTGTAAGAACAATAGCTATGACCAAATTCATTCTTATTTTGGAGACTGGGTTTCATCAATCACATGAATGAAACCATATCACCTCCTATAGTAAGTTCACACATGCTTCTGTACACTATTTTTAGTTTCATAGGCAACCCATTAAAAAGGGGCAGCGTAGAACTTTCAAAAAATGAAATGATTTTTGCTGCTTGTTTTTTAAACACAGACTGTCACGTGCTACCTATAACAGGAAAGTACCATATAAAGCAGGGGTTCCCAACCTACGGGCCAGACCTGGCCTGCGGCACCATTTCATCCAGCCCATCACTGCCGCACCCAGAAGTGGAAGCGGACACGTTTACGTCAGCCGTAAAATGCACATGTGTAAACACACCCACAGCTGTTGTAAACGTGGAAGAGGGCCCATTTACGACAGCCGTAAATGTGCCTGCTGCCGCTTCCGGGGTGTGTGGTCAGGCCTGTGGCGTAAAAAGGTTGGGAACCCCTGATATAAAGCAATCCTAAGACTCTGGATCCTAAGAATCCTGGGACAATCCACCCACTTCAACTTGGTCTTCACTATTTCAGTTCCCTGCCAAATACTGTTTCCCATAAATCTCCCCCGCAAGGAAATGGGCAGGTGGAAGAGAAGAAACGATAACCATCAGAAACAGGGTGCCCAGTCTGGGGGTACAGAGGGAAATCCTCCTGTTGGCAAGGCCGTTGTGATGCACAAAGGATCTGTCACAATATTACCCAAACAGAATCCTACCCACAGAACTGGAGCCCCGGGCTATGCACCGCAGATTGCATACGACTCTGCTGAGCACTGCTTCCAAAATGCATCACCAACCTACGTCAGATTGTCTACCCATTGGGACACGGCTTTAAATAATTCACGTGCATGCAAGGCGGTGCAGTGCATGGTGAAATGAAGCGCGCACACACACACGCGCACCCTTCTACTTCCCAGGACTGCAGCCTTTCAACTCACCTTCAACCCTATTCTGCCATCCTACAGTTAAGAGGGCAGCTATACTTAATGAAGAAGTACTGCATGATATTAATTTATATATTTATTAAATTAAATTTCTGTTCTGTACTGCACATCTGGGATATCTTCCCACTCTGGGCAGCATACAATAATTAAGTACAGCGGAACCCTGGACAACAACAAAACTTGGTTCCACAAGTCGTGTCATTGTCCAGTTTTTGTCGTTGTCCGGGACGCAGAAAAATGCTCACTCTCTGGAGGGAGAACCTGCCTAGCACATCACCATGGAATTTTTTTCCACCCATTTCGGCTTCTCCGCCACCTCTGGAAGGCTCAAGGGACCCTGTTCATGGAGGACAATGGTATCCATGGCTATAATTATGGATACCTAAGGACAACCTCCAGGTTGGAGAGATTGGCAGGATATCTCTCAATGCCATGTCCAGGGAATGAATCCTAAGCAGGTGAAGACATCTGCTTGGGAATAATACCCTGAAGCCAATGGTGAGCCACTGTGTGAGACAGAATGCTCGACTGGATCATGGGCTCCTGTGGCCTCTTCCAGCAAGGCTGTTCTTATGTTCTTATCTGCCCTGTTTCCGACACCCCTGCGATGCTGCAAGCCAAAATGCATGGACAGCTCACTCTGTCATGCAGCACTTGGGTCTCGAACTGCTGACCTTCTTCCAGTCGTCGGGCTCAGTGTCTTAACCACTTGAGCCACTGCAGGCTACATACATTTTACGCATACGTATAAGACAGGTACTGCAGGACGGAAATGAGCTCCCGTCTTCATCCCAGCTCCTGCCAACCTAGCAGTTCGAAAGCAAGAAATTGCAAGTAGATAAATAGGGACCACTTCGGTGGGAAGGTAACAGTGTTCTATGCGCTCCGGTGTCTAGTCATGCCTGCCACATGGCCATGGAAATGTCTGCAGAAGCAGACAGCGCTGGCTCTTCGGCTTAGAAACAGAGATGAGCACTGCACCCTAGAGTCGGATACGACTGGCTTTCGAGCAAGGGAAACCTTTACCTTTACCTTATAAGACAGGTAAACTATATTTGCTCCTGAAGGGCAAATCTCAAGCTTCTTCACATCCTACCCTTTTCCCACGTGCCTTAAGCGAGTTATTTCAGGGTGGGGTTGCGGGTTTCCAATCTGCCTAAGGCAGGAGTTCTCAAGCCGATGGCCATTGGGCCATGTTCCTTCAAACAGTTTTGGGGGCCAGACAGCCATTTCTGCCCTGTCTGCCACACATGGCACTTCCGGGTGGTGACAAAGGTGGTGGTGGGCCACATGGAATGGTGTCACGGGCAGCATCCGGCCGGCCCCCGGGCTGAGAACCCTTGGCCTAAGGCTTAGTAGATCCTAAGCTCAGTGAAGAAAGTCAACTACAGGAGGCTTTCTGCACACGCTCAGAGGACCGACACCATCCTCCGACCAGTCACAGGTGACTCATAAGACCACAAGAACAGCCTTGCTGGAACAGGCCACAGGAGCCCATTGAGTCCAGCCTTCTGTCTCCCACAGTGGCTCACCATTCAGGGTATTCCTTCCCAAGGAGATGCCTTCACCTGTTTAGGATTCCCTAGAGGTGGCATTGAGAGATGTCCTGCCTATCTCTCCAAACAGGAGGTCGTCCTTAGGTATCCATTATAATTATAGCCATGGATCCCCTTGTCCTCCATGAACTTGTCAAAGGAAGGCGCTCTCTCCACAAACCACAGGTGTGTGGACGGGGAACTCTGCACGCGCTCAGAGGGCGCGCCCTCCTCCTCCTGTGGTGGGCCGGACTCGCACACTCTGCACATGCTCCTGCGCACTCTCTCTCTCTCTCTCCCCGGACTCACCGTCACGCCGTACTTGAGGGCGATGCCCTGGAGAGTGTCCCCGGGGCTGACGGGGTGCTCCACCACGTAGCGCTCCGCCAAAGGGGCGGCCACGGTGGCCGTGCTGCCGTACGAGCGGGCCTTGGCCCGGGCCAGGCCGAAGGAGAGCAGCTCGGCGGCCTCCTCCTCCTCCGCCGCCGCCGCCGCCGCCGCTTTCGAGGAGGAGAAGAAGGCAAGCGGCGGCTCCTCGTCCTCCTCCTCCTCCCGGACTAGGGAAAGCGCCCCCGGCAGCAGGGACTCCTCCGCCATGGTGGCTTCCTTCCCCGACCTCGCTTTCTCAAGGGCCGCCGCCGGGCCCACTCCTCCTCGCCCTCCTCCTTCCCCGCCCGGCCTTGCTCTGCTGAGGTAAACCTTGGGCGGCCATCTTGGCCCAAGCCCAGCCCAGCCCAGCGCTTCTTCCCGGTTTTCCCTCAGAGAGGGGCGGAGAGGAGGCGCCACGTTTCCAAAGCCTTCCTTAGGCTCCAGCTCTCACCCCCGTACATTATTACCACTGGGAATACTATGTGGACTTTTCTTTGCAAGGTGGTGTCTCCACTTTTAACGATGTTCCCCAGGTTTCTCATGGCTTGCCTCCCCAGAATCATTCTTATTTCAGGGCGATCAACCCTGACCGCTCCTTGGAAGGACAAATGCTGAAAATGAAGTTAAAGTACTTTGGGCACCAAATGAGAAGAGAGGACTCACTCGAGAAAGCACTGATGTTGGGAAAGATGGAAGGCAAAAGCAGAAGGGGGCGGCAGAGGGTGAGATGGCTAGATGGTATTGTTGATGCAGTGGGCATGGATAGAGCTGAGCGCGGCAAGCCACCTCTTGTACACACCATAGGCGGTTTTGCCACTGCCCTGCATGTATGTCAGCCTGCATGTATTGACTCAGCTGTGGGCTTACCTTCTGCAATAAGATATTTTTCTCCTTATAGGGCTGTTGTGTGCCTCCCAGAGTACTGTAGATCATACCTGTCAAGTTGCTGCGCACTGAAAAAGCGGGAAGCAACGCTTCATCTGATGGGCGCGCATGCGTGAAGGGGTTACTGTAGTGGTAAACATGTGCAAAGGGGTTATCACGCACATGCAGTGCCCATTTCGCACATGCGCTCCGCTGCAGTAACTCCTTCATGCGTGCGCACTGCTTCTTCTGACGGGCACGTATGCGCAGTAACCTCTTTTCTGGCCATTCAAATACGGGAAAGAGGGGTGAAATATGGGATTTCCCGGCCAATACGGGATACGTGACAGGTATGCTGTAGATTCATCTGTTTTAAATGCTAACCATAGATATTATTTACTTAGATAAAAAAAGGGGGGTATCACTGACTAAAAGTATCACTATTATCCCCTCCAAACCAACCATCCTATTGCAGATAATAAAATCCCCTAGAGTGAAACTGGTTGTTAAATCAGTTTATATCTATTTAGTGCATGTTCCTCTAAATTGTCTCATAAAGAATATACAGTGTATACCCAAGTTTAACCATCGTTTCGAAAAAAGAAAGAAAGACTGAGATGTCTTATAATGAATAGTTATAACAATATTAGGATTGAGGAAATGGAGCAAAGAGAACCCAAGACTTTAAGTGCTCTGGTATCTGAATAATGCAGAGTAAAATTCGCCGTTGTCATGACAACATCATCTCTCGATGCTCTGGGGTGCATCTTTCTGTGCTGCTGCCCCAAAGCTTCTTCTGGCCTATAGAGAGCTGGTGAACTAATTTCACATCTGGTCGGTAAACATGGAGCAGGTGTTCTTGAGAAGTCCTTAGAACAACAACAGCAGCAACAACAACAAAGGTAGCTAAAAGTAGAAGGGAAAACCACAGTGATATGCAGAATTATGATCACTCTCTGTCAGAAGGCGAATCAATGCTTTCAAGAGTCAAAAGCATTTCACATGCTCTGTCTTGTGTCATCTGTAAGATTCACCATTATTTTCCCAGTCCGGCAGAAGAGAAATGAGAATACAATGGCTTTTTCTAAGGATATTTAAGGACTTTATAGCAGAGGGATTTCCTAACTTCTAGTTCAGCCTCTTAGCCACCAGGTTCTGGCGACTAGATTATATCAGTTCATTATTTAGCAGAAAGAGAAGTTTTATGTTGAGGAAAGAATTAGTTATCATTGGGATTTCTAGCCCAGTCTGGCCAGGTTATCCTGCTATGGTAATAAGAGTAGACCAAACTGCCAGCAACTCAATGCCGAGCATCAGCCGGTGGTTAACTAACCTGACAACCCTGACTGGATTAGTGGCCTTGGAGAAGTCCACAAGGAAGGATGATGGTCCCCAAGTGGATTAAATCCCACTTGAATCCATCTTGATGGAGGACAGCAGCTCCATCCATCCTGGCCTGGGGCTGAGGAGGAGGACTTTGCATGCCAAAAGGGCTCAGGACCAGAAAGTGACTTGCAGAACTAGATCAGTGGTACTATGGGTGTCACACTGCCATGCGGAAGGCAGATGGAAGGCCACTGCATTATATTCACAGGACAGTCGTCATGGCTGATCGCCATGAGGATTGCCAATATATGGAATCGGATACCGGAGGAGGAGAGTTTTTTAGATCAGAAGTACAAATTAGAATAGTTTGTGTCTGTGGATTAATTAATCTGCCTGAACTGGTATCAGACCTCAGTTCTCAAATAAAACAAAACCCACAACCCAATATAAACACCCTAATGACTGGTAATGATATGGCAGAGGTGATTCATCAAAGAAAATCATGACTGTCAATGGCACGTGTTTGAGACTTGGTTCACTACTCTGTATATTTACTGTGTTAGCAATACTGGCAGGGAAGATGGATGGATGGATGGATTGATGGACTGACAGTGATGTGCTCAATCGTGGTGTTTGCATCAAAAGCGTGGGGGTATAAATGTGAATAAATAAATATTTTGTGATTGAAGTTGAGAAGAGTGTAATTGTTGATCTGGATTTCCGTCCTTTTGCTGTACATTCACATAAAGTTTAACCTTAAAAGTCCTCTGGTCTACAGAGATAGCTGTCTAAAGTCTGACCCAACAATGTTTTTCAGAATGTTTTGCCTATTTTTTTTTAAAAAAAATGAACTTGGTATTTATGTTAGAATTGCAATCTTTCTCACCTGTAAAATCAGTGTTTACTGTAACGGAGGACTCTGTTTCCGAGTACAGTTCTTGATATTCAGATAGAAATTCTTCCTAAGAAATTAAATAGGCTTTCCTTAGAGAAATGCTGAAAGTGGCAACATGAAATCAGTCTATTCTGAAAGTAGACTTTTAGCTAGATACTGGAAATAGATACCATTAGCTGGCATGATCCATTGGGTACTTCCAGTGAATTCTTCTGCTTTTGCTAGAATCAACTACCATCCTTTGTTTTGGAAATCTGGTGTAATATTAAATACTGTATATTGGATGTTAAAGTATTGTTACTCCCCCTAGTGGGGCAATGATTATGTCAACTGAACACACTAGAACACTTTTATTTAACTTATCTAGCAGTTCGAAAGCAAGAAATTGCAAGTAGATAAATAGGGACCACTTCGGTGGGAAGGTAACAGCGTTCCGTGCGCTCCGGTGTCTAGTCATGCCTGCCACATGACCACGGAAACGTCTGCAGGAGCAGACAGCGCTGGCTCTTCGGCTTAGAAACAGAGATGAGCACTGCACCCTAGAGTCGGATACGACTGGCTTTCGAGCAAGGGAAACCTATACCTATACGAATGGGGTTGGGCCGCGCGTGTCCGGAATGCATGTCCGCACCCATCCAACCCATCCCGTAATGCGCTGGCCACACTTACCTTTTGTCCTTGACACCATCGCCGCAAGGGTCCGGAAGTCGAGAGTGGGGCCAACGCCCCACGAACACACAAAAACAAAAAAACTACGCTTCCCAGCATCCTCCACGCCACGGCACACCTCAGCCAATCAGGCATGAGGACACGAGCACGGAGGAGGTGGGGCAGCCAGCGCATGCAAGGGAAAAAAGCGGCCGATGTGAGCGCCTACCACGGGGGCGGGCGCCGAAAGCATGCCTGCCTTCGGCCCCCGCCTACCGAGGGAAGCGAGCCACTTCCCCGAGAGGCGAAGGCAGAGAACGGTGCTCCGTTCCACCTTCGCCTTCTGCAGGGATGTGAGCGCCTACCGCAGGGGGCGGGGGGTGAAAGCATGGCTGCCTTCGGCCCCCACCTACTGAGGGAAGCGAGCCACTTCCCTGGGAGGCAAAGGCAGAGAACGGCGCTCCGTTCCACCTTTGCCTTCTGGAGGGAAGTGAGTGCCTACCACGGGGGGGGGGGGGGCAAAAGCATGGCTGTCTTCTGGCCCCACCAAACAAGGGAAGCGAGCCAATTCCCTGGGAGACGAAGGCAGAGAACGGCGCTCTGTTCTGCCTTTGCCTCCTGGATGGAAGGGAGCACCTTCCACAGGGGCCGGGGGCTGAAAGCACAGCTGCCTTTGGCCCCTGCCTACTGAGGGAAGCGAGCCACTTCCCAGGAGGAGGTGCCAGGCAGGGATCCGCCAGGGTAGGCTCCTCCCCTGACAGATTCTTGCCTCTCGCCCTGCAATTTCCCCTCTGCTGTTTTGAAGACAGCCCTCGAAACAGCGTAAGGGAAAATGCAAAGGCACCAGGTAGGGATCCGCAAGGGTAGGCACCTCTCCTGATGGATTCCTGCCTCTCGCCCTTGCCATTTCCCCTCCGCTGTTTCGAGGGCTGTCCTCGAAATAGTGGAGGGAGAATGGAAAGGATGAGAGGCAGGAATCCATCAGGAGAGGTGCCTTCCCTGGCGGATCCCTGCCTCTCGCCCTTGCCGTGTCTTTGGCCGTCCCCTTCTTCCTTTGCCGCCGCCCCCCAAAAACACTCCAACACACACACAAAATTCAATACCTGCCCGGCAAGGCCGGGCAAAATAGCTAGTAAACTATTTATTATTAATTTTATTTATAATTCAAATTTCTATGCCACCCAATCAGGCAAACCCGACTCAGGGCGGCTATATTAAAAACTATATTCGCTGTGGGTGATATTGTAAATGGGAAGGAATATTGGCAAGAAGGGATTAAAGAGAAAGCATTATGTAGACATAAAAATCACAATCAGAAACCTCTGGTAAAGGTAAAGGTCACCCTTGCTCGAAAGCCAGTAGTATCCGACTCTAGGGTTCAGTGCTCATCTCTGTTTCATAGCCGAAGAGTCAGCACTCTCTGCCTCTGCAGGCATTTCCATGGTCATGACTTGACACAGGAGTGCACGGAATGCTGTTTACCTTGTTATTGTAGTTCAAAGTATTACTCTGAAAATTCCCAATGCAGTAGGTAGGTGAGTGACTGTAATAGTGAATGTAGATATAATATATACTGGGCATTGTGTTACAGGTTAAACTGCTGTACTGCAACCAAAATTGGCTGATGATGTGAGTTCGATCCTGACGGGGATCCAGATTGACTCAGCCTTCCATCCTTTTCAGGTCAGTAAAATGAGTACAGTACTTGGCATGTTAGGGAAAAAATAATAATTATGTTCGGAACTGCCCAGAGAGTGCACAAGAGCGATGGGGCAGGATAGAAGTGTAATTGCTATTGCTAGTTGGTTGATCCCACTAGAGGAGACCCACAGAATCAAAATTTACATATGTGTAGACTCTCCCATTTCGTATTTGATCCAGAGGGGTTTACTCTGACAGTGACTACCAGATGGATTTAGGTAGACTCACTGCCTCGAGAGGTGGTGAGCGCTCCACCCCTGGAAACATTCACGAGAGAATTTGACAACCATCTGTCAAATATGCTTTGTTTCAAGTGGTGTGCGCATGTGTGTGCGCGCGCACGTGTGTGTGTATGTGTGTGTGTGCATTGTGTGTGTGCATTCAATGGCCTAAAAGGCCCCTTCCCACTCTGTGATTCTATGATCCTATGAATATTAACAGAATTTGCCTTGGCATGTGAATATTTGAAATAGCAGCAGCATTTCCCCTATGCCTTAGGCTACTTACTCCATCGATCTGAAAAAGCATAATTACAGTACAATGCTGTCATATTAACCTATGGCTTTAAAATATCATAGCATGACAGTATATTTTAAAATTTGTGCATGCTTTTCCTCCACGTAGCTTGGGTGTATTATGTGCTGTCAAGTTGCACCCAACATGTAGGTATTCTAATAGGGTTGTCAAAGCAAGCAAAAGATTTAGGTCAAGGTCTCCTGAGTTCTAGTCTGTCATTCTAGCCCAGGAGTTCTCAACATTTTAAAGCCGGGGGCCATTGGGTCACACTCCCTCAGACAGCTTTGGGGGTCGGATGGCTATTTTGCCCTTCCTCCACCCCATAGCACTTCCTGGTGTGGTGGAGGTGGGCCACATGAAATGGTGCTGTGGCCTGCATCCACGGGCTGCAGGTTGAGAATCCCTGCTCTAGCTATTGCATTTAAAGCATTTTTAAAAAAATAATTTAAAAATACAGGGTTTCTTAAAATGCAAATGAACATATCTATCACAGAGGCGTACTGTAACAAGAGGAAATGTCATATGCATCTATTATGTCTTAGAAACACTGCTGTGTGTTCTTTTTGTCTATTATTATTACTGTTTGTATCACTAGGTCAGGAGTTCTCGACCTTTTTAAGCCGGGGCCCAAGTCACGCTCCCTCAGACAGCTTTGGGGGTCAGACGGCCATTTTGCCCTTCCTCCATCACATGGCACTTCCTGGTGTGGTGGAGGCAGTGGAGGGGCACATGAAATGGTGCCAGGGGCCGCATCTGGCCCACAGGCCACAGGTTGAGAATCCCAGCACTAGGTGCTGTGTGGAAATTAAAAAGAAAACAATATCACCTGCTACTGGTTTACAATATTTTTTAAAAAAAGATTTAACACCTAAGTACTGTAGATCTCGTCACATCATCAGACCCAACAGCTTGAAGGTATGGAGGAGGCAGCAGACAGACCTTATTAAGACCAGCGGCTGTTGTTTTCTTTGTATTTATGAGGTGAATAAGAATAGGAATGTGAGGGGATTCTGTTTTAATCTGCTCCATTTAATTAGTAGCTGGCCCAGCATCACAAACAACCCAGACAGTTGCTTGGATTCAGAAGCACAGCAGGGGAGGGAGTGGAATTGAGGACAGAGACTGAATCACAGCCAGCTGGTGATCAAACACATTTACTCTGCTTGCAAGAGGCTCGCTCTGCGCTTAGATTTGGTCTTTTGTACACCTAAACTTGAGATCCTCTTAATTGAAAATCAAAGCTAGGGACCGAAGGTAAAGCTAAAGGTTTCCCTTGCTCGGAAGCTAGTCGTATCCGACTCTAGGGTTCAGTGCTCATCTGTTTCAAAGCTGAAGAGGCTCGCTCTGCGCTTAGATTTGGTCTTTTGTACACCTAAACTTGAGATCCTCTTAATTGAAAATCAAAGCTAGGGACCTAAGGTAAAGCTAAAGGTTTCCCTTGCTCGGAAGCTAGTCGTATCCGACTCTAGGGTTCAGTGCTCATCTCTGTTTCAAAGCTGAAGACGTTTTCGTGGTCGTGTGGCAGGCATGATTAGACACCGGAGCGCACGGTACGCTGTTGACCTTCCCATTGAAGTGGTCCCTATATATCTACTTGCAATTTCTTGCTTTCAAACTGCTAGGTTGGCAGGAGCTGGGACAGATGACGGGCGCTCACTCCACCGTGCAGTGCCTGGGAATCAAACTTCTGACCTCCCACCTTCCAGTCAGCGTCTTAGCCACTTGCACCATTGCATCCAGGGACCTAAAGGATGCAACACATAACCCCACAAATGGTAGTCCTGGAGTGACATAGTACTAAATAGCCACAGGAAACTGAACTGTTATGAAAGTTTATTTACAAAAGCATGAACAGGTGATCAGAAACCAGTGTTACATTTTCCAAGCAATTCCTTCTCTTGCAAAGTTGTGAACATGCAATGTTATTTAGTATCCGGTTTTTAAACTGATATCTTCAAGCATTTAGCATGTACTTAGTCATGTAACCAGTCTAAAATGTATACTTTGATATACAGGGGCCAACACAATTCATGGGGAAACTTCATTTAAAAAACAAACAAATCCCTATCTTTAAAAAAATTACATAACAATAGTGTGCGAACAAAATCCCCAAGTAGCTGCTCCGTAAACCTTAATCTAATATTTTTAGTTAGGGACATTCTACTTTATGCCCCAGGGTAACATGTCACATTATTCTTCTAAATATTATTTTCATCTTCCTGGAAGCTGAGTTTAGGAGACTGTTATTAAATCTTACATACTAGAGCTAGATCAACTAAGATTGTGTTTCGTTTAATGTGTTTCCCCCAGAACTCACTTGTGTAAATGGGGATAGATAGCATTGGCCTCTTTCTATGAAGCATGTATTCCCCTGTGTTAGCCACCATTGTGTTTTCCTTGAAAGGCTTAAGGCAAACAGTTACCAGACACGTAAGCTACAGATCTTAGAGAGCCTTCTCCACCCTCAAAGACATTTTGGGCATTTCTACACAACCCTTATTTGTTGGGGTCCCCTCTTACAATTATTTTATTAAATATAAATTATGCAATCACTGCTTTGGTTTTTTAAAAGAATCTTCACAGGTGCATTATACTGTGCTGAAGTTGGCACACAAAGCTTTTTAATTTTATTTAAATATTTATTTATTTATTTATTTGATTTATATCCCGCCTTACTCAACACAAGTACTGGCCTTATGAATTCTTTGCCACATAGCAAAACATTAACAACACTGTTTTGGATGTTGTAGTGAGCCATATGGCTCTATGTCATTACCATGACAAGTCTGGCACATAGAATATGAGTTAAATTCCCATCAGGATAACTTTCTGAAAATCAATAGGTGTTGATAATCTGTAGAACCATGGTGAGAATCATTTATAACCCTCCAGAGATCTGGATTTTCCAAGGAGTTATATGCTACTGTGGTAATCAATCAACCAACCCACAATGTAGTCCAAGCATGTGCAAACTATAGCCAGCATGGAGGCTCCTGGGGATCAAATTGAGGTGGTGATGGGCATGGGTCGATACAGCGGGTGCCGAGGGGCAGGCCGCACCTAGGAAATGCGGGACTGATGTTTAATATCTGTCCCCCGTTCCAGCCCCTCAGCTACATCTCTGGGCCCTGAACAACCTGTCCAGAGCGCTTCTGTCCTCAGGCTGCTGCTGATGAATGCCAGGTCGGTTTGTAACAAAGCTTTAATTCAAGATTCCATTCTGGAGGAGCAATCTGACCTGGCTTGCATCACCAAGACCTGGCTGGCACCAGAAGACGGTGTACCATTGTCAGAATTGTGCCTAGACGGGTACGGTATTTGGCACCAGCTTAGAGGGGAAGGGAGGGGCGGTGGTGTCGCCATCATAGCCAGAGAGTGTCTAGGAGTTGCCAGGGCCACTGCTCCACATGTTCCGGGTGGTGAGGCCCTGCTCCTGCAGTTGGGCCCTAAGGGTCAGTTGGGGGTCTTACTGCTGTACCTGCCCCCTTGCAAGGTAAAGGACGCCCTGCCTGAGCTCCTCGAGTCCATCTCAGGGTTGGCATTGGAGTTCCTCAGGCTGATGGTTCTGGAGGACTTCAATTTGCCTTCTCTGGGAACAAGCTCTGAGGTTGCACGGGAGTTCATGGCTCCCATGGCAGCCATGGGCCTGACTCAGGTAATTCAGAGTCCTACCAGGGGCAGTGGCCATACACCGGATTTAGTCTTCTTGTCAGAATGGTGGCATAGTGATCTGAAATTACAGAAATCTTTACCAATAAGAAGGTGGACCAGTCGTGCGTGTCTGGCATACACGCCCACACCTGGCCCAACTATCCCAAACCGAGCCGCCTACACTTACCTTAACATCCTGTGAGGGTCGCCACAAGGGTCCGCCAGTTGCAAGTGGGGCAACCGCCCCATGAACGTGACCAGAAAAAGAACTACCGTTCCCAGCGTCCTCCGCGCCACACCACCCCTCAGCCAATCAGGCTGAGGGATGCGAGCGCAAAGGAGGCCGGGAAAGCGCTGCACACGAAAAATAAAAATAAAAATAACACCTGCCTCACGCAGCAGGAGCGCAAGGCCACCGAAGGTGGATGCAGCGCTTAGCCGGCCTTGCATCCCCAGCCCCACCAAAGCCATGGAGAGGCCACCGCCGGCCTTCTTACCCGGAGCAACGGGGAGAAGAGGGACTCCCCCTCCTCCACGCTACCCCGACGAAGACATGACAAAGACGCTGCCGCACTCAAGGTAAGTTGATGGCAGGGGTGGGGAGCAGCAGGCAACGCTTCGTCAGGGGAGGCGCTCTCCCTGGGAGAGCGCCTCTGCTCACAAACAGCTGCCTACTGCCTTTGTTTCCCCCCCCCCCCCAATTAACTGTTTCGAAGGTTCTTCGAAACAGTTAATGGGGGGAAAAAGGCCTCCCACCTCCCACAGCAGGGAAAGGGGAATATGGAAAAATTCCAAATCCCACCTTCCCTGCTTTCCCCCCAAAAAACACCCCAGGAAGGGAAAGGGGGAGTGAACCTCACTCTTCCCCCCTTCTCATCCGGACACAGCCTCCTCTCTCTGCTTTCGTGCAGCGGCTTTTTTCTGAGGCCCGTTTTGTATTGGGCGCGGCGGCTTTTCCAACGTTCTCCTTGCTCTCGCCTGTCAGCCTGATTGGCTGAGAGGTGGCGCGGCGCGGAGGACGTTGGGACTTGAAGTTGTTTTGTTTGCGTTCGTGGGGCGGTTGCCTCACTGGCGACTGCCGGACCCTTGCAGCGATGGTCGGGCCGGGTAAAGGCAAGTACGGGCGGCTCGGTACGGGATAGCATGGACGGGTGCGGGTGTGTATGCCAGAGTCCAACAGTTAATGTCCCTCCTTATAGGTAAAGATGTGTAAGTGTGCCGCCCTGAGTTGCCCTAGGGCAAGAGGGTGGGATATAAATCCAAATAAATAAATAAATAAAATAGTGAGCTGAATTCCCTATGCCAGGACAGCTCCTCGCGCTGGTTGGTTTCAGTTCTGCCAACACAACTATTGTGCCAGCTACAATCAGGAAGGGGAAGAGCCCCAAAAAGGGGACGGTAAAGTGTAGGAGCTGAGTTTCACCACATCCAAATCCAGCTCAGCATAAAGCTGGATCAAGTGATTTCCAACATCTTAAGTGATCTACAACATCCCTAAACTGGAAGAACCTGGAATTCAATCCCACCACGGATAGCTAACTGTTAATATTGTCTGCCATCACTGCTAATTAGGATTTTTTTCCCTTCCATAATGATGTCATCCGAGAAGTGAAATTATTATATGAATTAGAGTTGAGTAATTCCATTGGCATGTGACAAAACACATTGCATTCCCTTTGTTTTTGTAAACAACACAGGTATATTACGACAGGTGTTATTCTTGAAGAAAGCATTTCCCCCTTTTTTTCTGACGACACAGGAAGGATTCCTCTTCTGGATGAGAACCATCATCTAGTGCAGGGGTGCCCAAAATTTTTGGGCTGCGGGCTGGTCATGTGGTTCAGGGGGCCAGTCGCTGTTGCCCATGGGCCGGATCTAGCCCGATGTCCTCGTCACTCCTGGAAGTGGAAGTAAAACATGCCCATATGGGCGCAGTTTACTTTCACTTCCAGGAGCGACGAGGCCGCCAGAGGCAGATGGATTGGTGTCAGAGGCCAGATCTGGCCCATGGGCAGTAGTGTGGTACTCTTGATCTAGTGTTTCAAATATTTTAAAATAATTTAGTTTTCTAATGACCAATCAATTGAGCATGCCTATTAATTGGTCTGAATATTTTAACTGATTAATCCAATTCATTAAACAATTATGTGTGGCGGTCTCTAGTTTATGCTCCCACGACTGAACCAGGTAGAGCCAGGTGAAATGAAAAGAAGAAGAAGGATTAGCAGGGATGCTGTGATGCTGGGCTAGGCCACCAAGCAGAGTCTGTTATATAATGTTCACATGTGCTTATTAATATACCCATTAAATGACTTGGGTCCAAAGACATAGACAACAATGACAAGCTGCCAAACAGCAAAAGGCAGCTAGAATCCAGTCACAACAGAATTACCACGTGCAAATACAGCATCCTATATATACAGAAGTTACAGTTATAATTACAACCTCCTTGGCATTTGAAGGAACTTACTAAAGTTCCAGGGGTTCTCAACCTTTTCAAGTCAAGGGCCGGGTCACACTGCCTCAGACAGCTTTGGGGGCCGGACGGCCATTTTGGCCTGCCTACCACACATGGCACTTCCGGATGTGGTGGAGACAGTGGGGGGCACATGAAATGGTGTCATGGGCCGCATCCGGCCCCCAGGCCATAGGCTGAGAACCTCTGTACTATACAGAAACAAATGCGATTTCTTTAAGAATACCATCCTCAGAGCAGCACAGTTGCTGCAAATGTGTGGGAGGCAACATGTGACCCAGGGTAGCCGCATCAAAAGCCTGGCTATATACTAGTGGCCATGTATCCTCTTTTAGGGAGAACATTCCTCCATTTGAAAGATGGCTCAGTCAAACTCAATTTCCAAGAGAAAGAATCACAACCATTCCCAGAAGCCTGAATGACAGCTTCAGTCGCAGGGCACGCACATAAGTTACCTGGGCAATGTTTTCCTCATTCAAATGGGAGACATTGTTTAAACATTATTATTATTATTTTTTAAAAAAACTGCTTTTCCCATCTTATCTCTCCCTACAAACTGAAATGTGTAATTTTATGTTTTCTTTGACTTGTGGTTATCCACATTAAACAGCTGCTGCTTACTAAGAGAATAAGCAGGAAACTCCTGCAGTGCTAGTGGGAGATGGCAGGGATTGAGTTTGGGACTTTTTAATCTGCAAAATGTGTGCAATGGCCTCTCCCCCTCCTCTGCATCCCCTTTTTAAAGAGAAAGCAAAATCCTATCAGTGGAGCTTCCCAATGACAGCAGATCCACCTGGGTGCTGCAGCGCACATGTTAGTTCACTGCATAAAATGCAAAGCCACTCCATATGTGGGGTTTTGATTCATATAAATCAAGCTGGTGTTAAAAGTCAAGCAAGTTTAAACTACCGGTATGCTATTTTCATTCTCTTCAGGATAAAGGACAGGCACATGGGTGAGCAATCAGTAGAAATAAATATATGTGAGTGTGAACTATGTGTGTGCATGCATGGAATTTGTTAGGAAACAAAACTACTCCCTTGATGATATTAAACTCCCTTTTTACACCAATTGGGCATCCATCAATTAAAAAAACACACAGGTAGGGATCAAATTCTTGCATAGGAAGGCAAAAGAGCGGCTAGTTGCAAATTTGAATAAAGAGTGAATAAGAAGGCATGCCAACTGTATGGCCACCACATTAAATAGAAAATAGTTGCAAACATATAAACCAGGGGTGCCCAAATGATGACCCATGGGCCAGATCTGGCCCCAACACCAATTCATGTGACCCATGCCGCTCTCATCGCTCCCTGAAGCAGAAGCAAAATGCGACCATGTGGGCACGTTTTGCTTCTGCTTCCGGGAGTGACAAGGGTGGTGTGGGCCGGATGAATTGGTGTTGGGGGCCAGATCATGGGTCGTAGTTTGGGCACCCCTGTTTTAAGCAGAGAAAATGGCAGCCTAAAACTTATCTCATCCTGTTGCAAAACAGATTGCAAGGTGCATTTTACTTCCGCTTCTTGTGGGAGGAACCACGTGGCCGGCCCACTGAACCATGTGACCGGCCCACAGGCCAAAAGGTTTGGGCACTTTTGATATAAACAAACTATTTTCTAAAGTACTATTGATGGTATGGCAGCACAGTAGTTATGTTCCCTCAGTGGTACGAATTCTAATATACATATTTGGATCAGTCAATCTCAAAACTAATTCTGATATAGGAAGTGACCGCCTGGCAATGGCAAAATAATGTTGAGCAGCACATGTTAGCTCATGCTTCATTCAGCATTTCACTTACAACTGTACTGGGGAGGTTTGAAGTAGATTAGCCCCTTTCATGTCACCAAGAAGGTGGAGATACATCACTGAAAAGGAGTACCAAATAGACACCGATTAGCACAAAACTGAATTGTCACTTTATATGTACAGAGGTAGAAATAGCAATTACTTGTATAACTCAAGTTAGGAAGTCAGTGCCCAAGTGACCCATGTGCCTCTACTGTGCAAGTGTTACTAACAGTGGATGTGGAATATCCCTCCTTCTGATACTTAATCTTTAAATCAGGCTGGGACTGTACAGCTTTTCAAACAGAGGACACTTTCAAATGGAGGATTCTGCTTCGGCATCCCTTTAAAAGAGGGGTACCCAAACTACCGCCCCACTTCCGCTTCCGGTGGGAGGAACCACAAGACCGGCCTGCTGAACCACATGACTGGGCTGCAGAACCATAGGACTGGCCCGTGGCCCGAAAAGTTTGGGCACCCCTCTTTAAATGTTAGGCTGCCCTTCCTAAAAGAGGACACACGTCTACTCTACCTTAAAACCAGGTGCCGGCACTGCCATAAGCAGCCTGGACTTAAGTAAATCTGCTACTTGGCTAGTGTTAAAATCAACTTTGCCAGGATGATTAAGGTCCTCCCTGAAGCCCATAGCTTGACATGTACAGTGTACAGACTACACTGAACTATGTATGGGTTACAGCTGGAGTTTGAATCTGTGGGTTGCAACTGGTTAGCAAACCAGAATCAGAAGCTGTGACCGGAAATAAGTTTCTGCAGTGGATAATATGCAACTAACCATGCTTTGCTTTTCCTGTCTGAGGAAGCCACTCTATGATTTTTGTCTCAAGCACTTTGCTCAATAAGTTACTGAGTTTCTTTTCCGCTGTTTATGGCACACTGAAGTATTTATTTCAAAACCTGATCTCTTTTATTGGAGGACGTGCTGGTGAAAGAATTGTCCTCCTCTTTGCTACTGAAGAATGACCTCTTAGTCTTGTTCAACTCTCCAGTTTGCTCAACAGTCACTTGTGATCTGTAGGACGCAGAGTGAATCTAGCCTATTTACCATGAGGCAAGATGAAGTGGTAGGTTTTAAGAGAGACAGATACACCATCCATTAGAGAGTTGCTGTTTGTTTCAATTTGGAGTTTTGTAAGAATATCTCCTAATACCGTATATACTCGGCTTTAAGTCATCCGAAATGTAAGTCAAGGTACCTATTTTGGACCTCTAAAACTGGGAAAATAGATTGACTCGAGTATAAGTCGGGGGTGGAAAATGCAGCAGCTGCTAGTGAGTTTCAGTAATTAAAATACATGGAAATATGGTAAAATTAATTAATTTTATCATTTGTGTGGGTATGTTTTTGAGTGTTTATGTTGACCTGAGTATAAGTTGAGTCCCATTTTTGGACCTCATCTTGGGGGCTAAAAAAACCCAACTTACACTCAAGTATATACGGTAGATTGTGTTCCTCATTAATTAGAGGCAGGCAGGAATACCATTTGGTTTTGCTAATCAGATACCATATGGTTGGTATATGTTACCTCAGAGTCCTAAGGATCCTACATTTGTAATTGCTGGAATGAGAACTAAGTTTGTTGCATTGGACTGCATACCTCTTTTTTCAATGGGCTATTCCCTATTTTAGGTAGGTAAGACTTAGCAAAGCAGGGAAAGGCCAGATCTCACTAGCAAATCCTGACAGCAAAAGGATCCTATTCTTCCGCATCTTAATTATTTTTACTGTATATACTCAAGTATAAGCCGGGTTTTTAGCCCCAAAAATGAGCCCCAAAAAGGGGACATGGCTTATACTCAGGTCAACAATGTAATTAATTTTACCCTATGTCATGTATTTTGATTATTGAAACTCACTAAGAGCTGCTGCATTTCCCACCCTCGGCTTATACTTGGGTCAATCTATTTTCTTGGGTTTTCAGGTCAAAATTAGGTACCTTGGCTTATATTTGGGTTGGCTTATATTCGAGTATGAACGAGTAAGGGAGTGTTTCAAAGGAAAACTCATAGTGGTTTTCACATGCAAGTCATTTGATACCTATGTTACTGCCTATGTACTAGCTTTACATAATGGTATGAAACATTATTTTCTTTTTAAACAAAAAAACCCATCAGGCTGAATTATTTTGTTTAAGAAGTAGAGAAAGGCAGAAGAAGAAGAAAAAAGAGTTAGGGTAATGGAACATGAGTCATCTCATGCTAGACTTTCCAGTGGCTTCCCTTACAACCAGTGGTTGATGGTGTAACAGTTTTCTTTCACAGCATCATCATCCTCCGAGGCAAGGTTAGTGGTGTTCTCCTTCCACTCGTTTCTGACGAACTAGAAAAAGAGAGCGAGAAAGAGAGAGAGGGATGAGAGAGAGGAAGAACCCAGACAGCTCTGCATCAAGATGTGGTTTCCTAATTTTGTATCATTTCAAGGGTAGTTAATAAATGGTTGCCTCCCTGGCATTGTTTTAAAAAGATCCCTTTTGTCCACTAGAGATTATGGGGAGCAATATTGACTGACTGGTTTAAAGCACTTACAACCCCACCCCAGTATCACAGGATCTCAGGATAAATTGCTCGAAACAATTTAAAATAAAACAGTTTAAAACACAAAATTAAATCTTAGTAAAGATAAAGGTCTCATTTGCTCAAAAGCACTGAACTCTAGGGTTCAGTCCTCATCTCTGGTTATAGCCGAAGAGCCAGCGCTGTCTGGGTTTGCAGACGTTTCTGTGGTCATGTGGCAGGCATGCCTAGACACTGGAGTGCACGGAATGCTGTTTACCTTCCCACCAAAGTGGTCCCTATTTATCTACTTGCAATGTCTTGCTTCTGAACTGCTAGGCTGGCAACTTTCCTCCCTGTTTCTGTGTAATTCACTGTTCTTAATGGTACAACACAGAAGAGAGTCTGCCCAGCAGAGCTTACTGATCAGGCAGATGTATATAAAAGGCTATATAATTTATATATTGCCCAGCTCCGTGTTGAGGCATCTGTCTGCACAGCCAGATGTTGGGAGTTCAATATCCCATTTTGCCACCTCTGAGAAGAGCCAGCTTGCGTTGTCATGGGCAAACTGGCAGCCCCCAGAAGAAGGGAAGGGCAAACCAATGTTGCATATTCCTGATGGCATGCAAAAAAAAAAATGCCTGGGGAGGGCACCCTACAGTGGAGGCATTGCTTCAAAAGTATAAGTGAAGTGACCAGAAGAGGGGGCCATTCTAAAGCTAGGATAGGATACAGCAGGGGTGCCCAAACTATGGCCTGTGGGCCGGATCCAGCCCCTGATGCCAATTCATCCAGCCCACACTGCCCTTGTCACTCCAGGAAGTGGGCATGTTTTACTTCCACTTCTGGGAGCGATGAGGGCAGCGTGGGCTGTATGAATTGATGTTGGAGGCTGGATCCGGCCCACAGGCCATAGTTTGGGCACCCCTGGTTTAAGCAGAGAAAATGGCAGCCTGAAAATCTATCTCATCCTGTTGCAAAACAGATTGCAAGGCACATTTTATTTCCGCTTCTGGTGGGAGAAATCACGTGGCCGGCCCACTGAACCACATGACTGGCCCTCAGCCCAAAAAAGTTTGGGCAACCCTGGGATACCGAGTGTGGTGTTTCTATGGGACATACTAGATGTCTGCATACAGTCTGCACTTCTGTAGCTAACCTGAGGGCCAAAAGCAATGCCTCAAACTCCTCATGGAACTGTAATTCCCTTTCAGTTTAGAATTTATATGCCTTGCAAGTTGCAGAAAATGAAATCTGGCCCTCGATGCAGGATTCCTGTAACTGCCGAGAGTGCCAAATGTATCGCAAGAGTTTCTCTCCCTTCATGCAATTTGTAAATTAGCGGGCTTTGTTTGGCAGCTGGTCTTCAGCACTTAAGCAGGATCAGTTTGAAATCCGGTTTTTCAACATGAAGCACTGCAGAAGAAACATCATACTTTCAACTTTCATCTCCAGTAGAGCCGTCAGTACAGTCTACATCTTCCCAAGAAAGGAGGCTTCTTCCAGCTCCTACTTTATCTTTCAAACTTTGGCACCGTGTCATCAAAACGTTGAGGCACATTAGACACAAATGCTTCTCACAGTTAGAGAGAAGGTTATTCATCTCACACATGCAACTCCAGACACCTCTTTCTGGGCTGTCTCTTTGGGCTGTACACGTTGGCCATCATTACAGATGCCAAACAAAGTAGACAAAGTACCTCTCCATAATGGTGCTTCTCTTGTCTGAAATGCAGCTGCAGAATGGGAGTTTTTCACAATTACAAAAAAAAAAAAAGGTGATTCATTGGATCAAAACCTGGCACTGTTCTGTTCATCCTAATAGTAAAAATGTTGCTCTCACTGAGGAATACATTAGACCAGGGGTTTTCAACCTATGGCCCGGGGACCAGATGCGGCCCACTGACACCATTTCATGTGGCCCCACACCGCCTCCACCACACCCGGAAGTGCCATGTGTGGCAGGCAGGGCAAAATGGCCATCCAGCCCCTGAAGCTGTCTGAGGGAGCGTAACCCGGCCCTCGTCTTGAAAAGGTTGAGAACCCCTGAGTTAGACACGAACTTTGTAATAAATAAATGGTGTTAAAACATTATCCCTTTAGAAAATAATTCATTCACAGCTGCTCAGTCAACTTCCAAATGCAGCTTGTGCTTACTCACACACACACACACACACACACACACACACACACACACACACACAAAGTAACCTGTGTGAAGGTGAGAATCCTTCCACCAGAATAAACACATACAGAAAAGAGGGCATTTTAAGTGAGCTCTGCTTCTAATGACGGGCTCGGCATGAGCTCTATTTTGATCCTGTGACTAGTGAAGCCCTGGGAACCCATTTACCCTGGATAGTTTGACAGAGTCCATACCTACCTAGGTCATTGTTTTTTGTGATGGCTGCCGCGACCCTGGTCCTCGGGCCTTGTTTTGTAAATTGGTACCCAAATTTGAGGATCCTTGGGTTCTCCTCCAACATTTGAGCAATCTCCATCTCGACGGCTGTGCCAAGCTGTTGCCTCTAGAAGAAGAATTGAGATGGGGAGGAAATGTTACTTCCAAAAGAAAGGGGATGTGGAGGGCAAACCTGGTTGATAACCTGCAGCATCAGTAACTGTCACATTAGTAGAGAAAACCTAATAAAATATCAAACAGTACGGTATTGAATAAAGGAAGTAAGCGTAAACTAACCTCCTGAGCTAGAGAGGAGAGGATGCAAAACCTAAGACAGACAGAAAGATAGACTAGACTAGACCCCATTCCATGAAAAGGACATTTGAGGTTCTTGGCAATTAGCTATCATTTGTTCAGGTCAAATCCCAGAAAACACTGCAGCACCTCTCCGGGCTATTTCTCTCCCACATCATTTCCTTGAGAAATCCACATGGCCAGTCTGCCTTTAAGATCCAAATAGGCTCATAGAATTTAGTCCAGAGTTCTCAACCTTTTTAAGCTGGGGGCCGGGTCATGCTCCCTCAGACAGCTTTGGGGTCCAGGCAGCCATTTTTCCCATCCTCCACCCTATGACCCTTCTGGGTGTGGTGGAGGTGATGGGGGAGCACATGAAATGCCACTGTGGGCCACATCTGGCCTGCAGGCCACAGGTTGAGAATCCCTGAGTTGTCCCTGACCCTTGGTTTGTCTCTCTCTAAGAGAGGGCATGGAGCAGGGCAAATGCCCCTTGATACAGCCTCTCCATTGGTCTCCTCATTTATGACTTTACCACAAGAGAGCAGATGCTCCAGGACAGAGCTTTCCTATTGCTTATCTCTCTGGTTGGCTCATTTGGGAGACCAGCTGGGATGATTGTCTCATCCACTAACACAGTTATGAGCATGAAATATATATAATAACCAAAGAATATTGTTTCTTTACATATTCCCAGTAAGAGGCTGTTATGTGTGTGTGTGTGTCTTGTCTTACTAGTCAACGTCTGCTTCATAACCAGACTCCACACATCTCTGTCCAGAGAATTTTATGACCAAGTGTTGATCCCACCTTTTCGATTCCAGCCCGTCTTCTAGCCCCCTTACCTGATTGTCAATTTTGATCTCTGTCAGTGTTTCATTCCCTTTCAGAGCCTCAACCAAGGCAAGGATGCCAGCCCCAGTAATGAAGTTGGTTTCTACATTTAGACTTGTTAGTGTCTTATTCACTTTTAACATATCTGCAAAAGCCTAAGAAAAGATGAGAAGAGTTGTGGGCGTGAGATAATCCTGTGAGATGTACATCAGTTTATTTAACATGGAGTATCACTCCACCCAAATGGAATCTCCTTCTGTGGGCTCCATACCTATGAAGCCCCTAGGACTGTGCATCTTACTATTCCTACTTACAATGCCTTGAGTATTTCATAATTTTCTTTAATATAGAACCACAGTTACATATGATTGCATACATCTCATGATTACAGACGTAGATATATTTCACAGAATTAAAAACAGGCAGGGGTGCAGCAGCTATGTATATTGTTTTTATTAATCCTATGACTTTTTATTTCTTGTTGGTACAGTAGAACCACGTATAACAAATGCCTCGTACAGCGGGGGGAAACATACAATGAAGAGGATTCGAAAAACCATTGTGCCCAGTATAACAAAAATTATCGTTATGCGATGCAGTGCATCTCTATGGGAAAAATCGTACAACGAAAATCTCTATGGGGAAAATCGTGTAACGAAAATTTTCATTGTACAATTTTTCCCATAGAGATTTTTGTTGTACGATTTTTCCTATAGGGATTTTCATTGTACGATGCATGTATCGTATAACGGGGAAAAATCGTATAATGAAGTGCCTCGTAGAGTGAATTATTTTTGTTATACGGGGTTCTAATTTATTATATCCTTGGTTTATGTTGTACATTGCCATTATATTTTTATGCTGCAGTATGTGCATTTACGTAATACTTTTTTAAAAACTAAGATAAAAGCTGAAATGCGTGAGACGCATACCTGTCAAGCGCAACTCCGGAGATTACGGGACCTGCGCAAAACGTTTCTGCGCAGGTCCATTCTACCCATGAGTAAAAGCCTTCTACACATTCTGCGCAGGTCGCTTCTATGCATGTGTAGAAGGCTTTTACGCATGCGTAGAACAGACCTGCGCAGAACACAGGTCATTTCTACGCATGTGTAGAAGGCTTCGACACATCCCCTTCTGCACAGAAGCCTTCTACGCATGCGTAGAAGGGTTCTACGCATGCGTAGAAGGGTTCTGCGCATGCATAGAAAGGACCTGAGCAGAAGGGATGCGCAGTAACTCCTTTCCCCCGCTGCCAAATTACGGGGTAGCGGCAGCTCTGGGCGGGAAATGGAGAAAATTGACGCGGAATTACGGGGTAATCCCGGCCAATACGGGGTGCTTGACAGGTATGGTGAGACGTTGATGCAACTAAAGGATTTAGAGGTTATCTGGGGGTGGGGTGGGGTGGGGAATCAAAGAAGATGCATATGCATGTGACTCCAGACACTTGGTTCCGCATTCTTACACAGTGGGAAACAGGTGTTTTCTCCCCCTAGAAACAGTCTGTTCAAACTTACAATTGCAACAGGATCATTGCTCCGAGTAGCTGCCAGGGTGAATTTCTTCACATATGTATTGGTTTCCAAAGCTTTTGCAAACTCTTTCAGTGTTGGAATTGGGATATTCTGTATTATTAAAAAAAAATTGCACTCACTAATTAAAACTTAACTTAGTCAATATCCGTGATGGCGAACCTTGGCACTCCAGATATTATTGGACTTCAATTCCCAGAAGCGCCCATGAATCCACACAAATGGGTTTACTGCGACTCATCCGGCCCGTGCTGCCTTTGTCGCTCCTGGAAGCAGAAGTAAAACACACCTATATGGTTAAGGCTCTTCTGGGTTAACCCTTCCTCCATACAAGCATGTTTTACTTCTGCTTCCAGGAGTGACAAGGGCAGCGTGAGCCTGATGAGTCGCAGTAAACCCATTTGTGTGGATTCACAGGCGCTTCTGGGAATTGAAATCCAAGAACATCTGGAGTGCCAAGGTTCACCATCACAGGCCTATACAGAAAAGGAATACTGGAAATTTATCACATGACACCCCTGTTTTATTTTCAATCTGAAAACTCCATCTTCCTCTCCCGTTTTTGGACGTTTCAGTTTATATTGCTAATGACGACACACTTAAGATGCGGTTATACCATAAACCTACTGATGGACAGGCATATTTACAATACCAATCATATCATCCACATTATCTTAAAAACAACATACCATAAGTCTTCTACTAAGAGCCAAACGTAACTCGACTGAAGACCAGGATTTTATGAAGGCAGCTTGCAATGTACGACATTCCCTCTTATGCAGGGGTTATCCACAAAACACCATCAATAGCGCTTTAACTAAAGTATGGACACATTCTAGATCTTCTTTATTTCAACGACAGAACACTGCCAATGCTTCAAACATTTTCTGGTCCATAGACTTTACCCCTTTCGCCATTAAAATTAAGAAAACCATCCTGAACCATTGGCACATACTGGATTCCATTCCAGGATGTTCGAACCCGCCCACTATTGGCTTCCACAGAACTAAGAGCATAGCCAACATTGTTACGAGAACTGATACAATTTCGAGACATTTACCACCTTCCAGTCTACCTAAGGGCCATTACACCTGCGGTCATTATAAATGTTGTAAATATATGTGGACCACCGACAAGGTCGAAGATCGTGGATCCAACTTTACATTAGAACTTAAGGAGTTCACTAACTGTAATAGCTCCAATTGTGTTTACTTAATTCTTTGCGATTGCAATATGGCTTACATCGGACAATCTAGTCGTCCCCTCAAAATGAGACTGGGGGAACACCAATCACGCATTCGACATGCCAATTTACAAGCCCCCATGGTCGCACACTTTCTCGACAAACATCACCGATGCACAGATATGCGAGTAGTAGTCCTTGAAAGCTACAAGCCCAAATCCCATCTAGTGTCGAACAGTTTCTTTTAAAAAGAGGGGCTTTTTATATACATCGTTTCTCTACTCTCATCCCCAGAGCTTAAACATAGACATAGATTATTTGGCATTTTTATAATAACACCGCTGTGATTCATATCGATTCTAGTGACCTGCATTGTATCGGTCCCTTTTAGATCTAATTCTTTCGTTTGGACCAACAATGGTGATGGCATTCAAATATACAGCAAAATGACAAAGAAGTGCAACAAGTAAGAGCAACACAAAGTCTTGGAAGTTACAGTATTAATAATGCTACTAAACTTGAACAAAGCTTTGTTACTTTTTGCTATTGTTTTCTGTAGCAGACAGAAACTGTTGTTAGTTGTTGCAGAGCAATTAAAAGCAGAATAAAAACAATAGGGAAGCTTTGTTGCTAACATGTTAACTTCACCCTTATTAGACAATTTTACGTATAGGAACATTCAGGAATCCAGTCCCCATGTGCTGATATGTTCTGTTGAACATTGAAATCAGGGGAGCCCAAACTTTTTGGGCTGTGGGCCAGTCATGTGGTTCAGCAGGCCGGTCACATGGTTCCTCCCACCGAAAGCAGAAACAAAACATGCCTTGCAATCTGTTTTGCAACAGGATGAGATAGATTTTAAGCTGCCATTTTCTCTGCTTAAACCAGGGGTGTAAAAACTACGGCCCGTGGGCCAGATCTGCACCCAATGCCAATTCATCTGGCCCACGCTGCCCTTGTCGCCCCAGAAGCGGAAGTAAAACCTATTTTACTTCCGCTTCTGGGAGCAAAAAGGACGGCATGGGCCCGATGAATTGGCATCAGGCCCGGATCTGGCCCGCAGGCCATAGTTTGGCCATCCCTGATTTAAATTGTTTCTTTACTGTATCTATTCTCCCTTCCATCAAGGAAATGCTTTAGAAAAAACTATAATTATCTAGAAATATTTTTTTCAAATATGTTGCAATGGGCAAATGAAATGAGCAGCATTGACAGAAATACCTTGAGGTTATTCAGATTGACTTCCAGAAGCGTAGGGTCATTCGCTTTAATCTTCTGCAAGGTGGCTTCAGCATTTGTCATGTTAGGTGGGTCCTCAAAAACTGGCTTGACTTTTTCACCTTTTACTACATCTGTGCGGGGAGAAGAAGCATTGTGCGCATAGTAAATGCTGCAGTAAAAACCCAGGAGGTGCCTTTTTGCAGATGTTTTAACTTTAAGGATGCTAAATGGGTGAATTTTCTAGAGCAGTTAGCCAGAGAAATATGATGAATGTGTCCAACTTGTGAAAATGAGATCAAGGAAAAATATCCCAAGAGGATGCGGCACCCAGTACATCCAGGGCTTAACTGACATCATCAAACCTCTGCTGGATAGATAACAGGCACTCTACAACAGGGGTGGCCAAACATTTTGGGCTGTGGGCCAGTCATTTGGTTTAGCGGGCCTGTGGATCAGATCTGGCCCCCGATGCCAATTCATCCGGCCCGTGAAACCCTTGTTGCTCCCGGAGGTGGAAATAAAACGTGCCATTTTGCTTCCACTTCTGAGAGCAACGAGGGCTTTGGGGCTGGATGAATTGGCATCAGGGACCAGATCTGGCCCATAGTTTGGGCACCCCTGCTCTACAACCAGGATCCTTTCCAGGAAGATACTGTTGAAGCTGGGGAAGAACTGATGCAGGCTCTAGCTGAAAATTGGAAACCACAACGGTGCACATTAGTCGAGGACCTGACTATGAAGCAGAACAATAGACCGGCAAGGAAACTCCTTAAAATCTAGATGGAGATTTAACTCAGCCACAGCAGAACTTTACCTGAGTAACAGCAGACCAAGTAGCTAGTCACTTTGCTGAAGGATGGAAAAACAAGGCAAAAGGTCTTGGGAACAAGCCGTCAGACCAGAGGAACAAAAAGGGGGGGATGACTTAATACTATTAAGTATAACTACAAAGAGCCTGAAACTGAATAAAGCAGCAGGTATTGATGACCTCCCTCTCCCCCCCCCCCCCCAAGGATCGTTGCCTTGCCATGACAAGGGGGCTTGTGTGATTCAATGTGGCGATGATGGGCTATGCCATGCAAGGCCATCCAAGGTGGACAGGCCATAGCAGAGAACAAAGACTAAATGCAATCCACTTGGGAGGGACAGAACCCCATGGACAGTATCAACAGGCTAAAAGAGATGGTGCCGGAAGATGAGCTCCTAAGGTTGGAAGGTGTCCAAAATGCTACGAGGGAAGAGCGGAGGGCAAGTACAAGTGGCCCCAGAAAGATTGAAGCGGATGAGCCAAAGCCAAAAGGACACTTGGAGGACCTTGAATAGGCTGAGGGGTCGTCCCTAAATCAGGGGTTCTCAACCTACGGCCCATGGCACCATTTCATGTGGCCTGCGTCGCCCCTGCCACCGGAAGCAGACACATTTACAGCAGCATTTACGGCGGGGGAACCACCAGTCGGGCACGCCCAGCTGTCTTCAAAAGGTTGAGAATCCCTACCCTAAATGCAAGACCAACATGCTCAAGTGGAGGCTGCTGGCGGGCAACAACACACTGCATGAATGTGGGGAGATACAAAACCAGTTTGTTTGCTGCTCTACCGCTTACTACTGGAAGCTTGTACTGATGAGGATTTAATTCTGGTCAACAACAATTAAGCCAAGAAAGTGGCATCCTCTTGCCAGTTTAAAGTTTGACCTGGGATCAAAGTAGGGGTTTGACAAGAGTAGGCAGCTATCTTTTTGTGTTCCAGTTTCTTTAAGACATTAGAGCACGGGTGCCCAAACTTTTTGGGCCATGGGCCAGTCACGTGGTTCGGGGGGCTGGTCACTATGGCCCTGGGAACATGTGTACAAAATACAAATAAGATTAGCCAAGTCTGATGTCAATTTGTTTTAAGGTTATGCCAGCTTGAAATATTTTTTCAATTATGTCCCATAACATCTGTTGCTCTCTGTTTTTGGCAGGACATTAAAAATTATTTCTTAAATTAAAAAAAATCTTGACTCTCCCACCCCTCTTCCAAGTTACACAATTCTCCTTCCCTTTCCCAATGAAAGTATCCTGTAATTAAGCTAGAAGAAAACTCACTTACTGTGAGTTGGGGTCACAACTGAAACACACCCCTGGTTCTTCTCAGTTTTCCTCTTGTGTCGCCTGCTATGTCTTAAATCACTGATTCTCAACCTTTTCAAGCCAAGGGCCAGGTCTCGCTCCCTCAGACCGCTTTGGGGTCCGGACAGCAATTTTGCCCTTCCTCCACCACATGACACTTCCTGGTGTGGTGGAGGCGGTGGGGGGGCCCACTTGAAATGGTGCCGTGGGCCGCATCTGGCCCATAGGCCGCAGATTGAGAATCCCTGTCTTAAAACTTATTTTTATATCCCCAAGACTGGAATACATTCCTCCCCACCTCAATTGATTGTAATTAAACAAACAAACTGTGCTACTGGCTTGGAGAAGATATTGTTTTTGGAACAAAGTGGTCTGACAGAGCAAATTCCTAGTGGCTGATTCATGACAAGCGTGTAGCTCAGCACATCCACCATGCTGAAATGATGGAGTTTGGCAAAATAATAAAACTAATCACAGACAGAGATGAATTAACCAACTATGCAGTTTGATAAATGCAAAATATCTAATTCATTGTCCACCTCGCATACGGGAAAGCGTTTATGGTACTGCAGTGGCTCAAGTGGTTAAGATGCTAAAGTTGCTGACTGGAAAGTCAGAGTTCGATTTCCGGGTACTGCACGACGGTGTGAGCACCCGTCTCTGTCCCAGCTCCTGTCAATCTAGCAGTTTGAAGGCAAGAAGTTGCAAGTAGATAAATAGTGACCACTTTGGTGGGAAGGTAAACAGCATTCCATGCGCTCCGGTGTCTAGTCATGCCTGCCACATGACCACAGAAACGTTTGCAGAAACAGACAGTGCTGGCACTTCGGCTTTGAAGTAGAGATGAACACTGAACCCTAGAGTCGGATACGACTGGCCTTCAAGCAAGGGTTACCTTTACCATCTCATTTTTTTCCTTCCCCTCTCCTTTGGTGGTGGTTGTACGTGTGGTTGTACGTGTAATTTTTAAATACTGTACTGTACACCACCCAGAGTAGGAAAAACACCCAGATAGGGAATATATAAATGAAAATAAATAAATAAATAAATAAAATACTTTTTTCTAGTTGGGAGGGATATAATCCAACCTCAAGATAGGATTAAAACTATAATTTTTCTTTCTCATGGATATTTTGCATCGTAAGTGTAGCGAGACAAGTAGAATAGAAGTTATTCTTATACAGAGCATGTGCTAATACACCCAGATCCCGATCCAAAGAGATCTGGAGTCAAGTTAGTGAGACGTACAGCAATCCTATGCATTTTATGCAACAGTAAGGCCTGCTCAAAAATGTTATGCTGAAGGCAGAATTAGAGTAGGAGGGCAGTAAAAAGGGCTTATACCCATGATGGCGAACCTTGGCACTCCAGATGTTTTTGGACTTTAATTCCCAGGAGCCCCCATGAATCCGCACGAATGGGTTTACTGCAATTCATCTGGCCTGGCCCAGCCTCGTCACTCCCAGAAGTGGAAATAAAATGTGCCCGTACGGTTAAGGCTCTCCCGGGTTAACGCTTCCTCCGTACGGGCGCGTTTTACTTCCGCTTCCGGGAACGACAAGGGCAGCGTGGGCCGGACGAATCGCAGTAAACCTATTCGTGCGGATTCATGGGGGCTTGGGCTTCTGGGAATTGAAGTCCAAGAACACCTGGAGTGCCACGGTTCGCCATCATGGGCTTATACCAATTAAGATTACTGATGGGAGAAATGTTACTCTCCCCCCCTTGCTCCCCTCACTGGAAATTAAAAGAAAATGCAGCCTAACATACTCCAGAGTAGGCTGGGCTAAAATATATATTTCCCCAGTGCATACATTTAGATTTTATTTGCATTACAGACAATATTGTTCCTATAGCAAATGTCTGAAACTTCTTACCAAGTCTGGGTTCTGTCTTCTCATTCTAATACACGAGTCGTCCGGGTCAAAGTCAGACCAAGGGCAAAACCACCTCCCCAAATACTTTCTTTAGAACAAACAATAATGTAATATCTTAAAAGCAGCCTGGAGGGAAGTTTGATCCACCAATACTGGTATCCTTTCAAGACTGCTCTGAGGGCCTATTGCTGTGCAAACATTAAATCTTAAAATTATCCAGAATTACAGTGTTTTGAAATGTAGTTTTGCAAACTAGAGCAAATATATTAATAAACTGATAATTTGTATGATTTTTACTATTGTTATGACTCGTATTACTAGGCTACAAAGAGATATTGCAATGCCGTTCTTTGCTTTTTTTTTTTTTACATAGCTGTTTGCTTTACATGACATGAGGTTGATGGGCTAACCTAACCTGTCCTCTGCTACCCACTCTTAAGGGAGCTAACTGCACAGATTATTTGACTAAGGGGCTGTGATGGCTCAGAGGTTAAGAAGCTTGCCTTGTTAGCTGGAAGGCTGGCAAGTCAGTAGTTCGAGACCCGAGTACTGCATGACAAATTGAGCGCCGTCTCTGTCCCAGCTCTTGGCAACATAAAATGAGCCTCATTTGGGCATTCCCTGAGCGGAGTCTCATCTGCAAACTTCCTTTCAACCCTCAATAATTTCTGGCACAAAATTATTATTACCAGTAAAATCCCGAGTTACGATAGAGGACCGTTCCAACAGCCTCCATTGTAACAAAAAAAAAAATGCATCCGTGGGGATGCATTGAATTTTTTTTTTAAAATGGTCCTGAATTGATCATGGTAAACTGGGGGAAAATACATTAAAAAATTGTAAACCAGGATGGCATTTCCATAGGGTTTGCCATTGTAAATTGCAGCAAACTTAAACTGAGGTGGTTGTAACCCAGGGTTTTACTGTATAGTGGTAGACTGCATGCCTTGCACATATGATGTTTGATCTCTAATGAAAAAAAATCACAGGCAGTGATTTGGGACAGGATCCTCACATCCAAGAGAGCCATCGGCTATAGAAATGGTGGTACTGGACTAGTGTACAGTTGCCATAATTCTCTCCCACAAAACCAGGACAGGTATTCTTTGACAAAAAATGGGCGAGTTATCTTCAAAATAGCCTTTTTAAAAAACAAACATAATGACAGCTATAAAACACTTTCACATTAGATATATCAATACATAAATGAATTTATTTACAACAGTTAATTCTTATTGTAAGACGATCTGTTGTACTTCTGAGAAGTTGCATTACGGTTAACTCTTAACGTCCTCAGTTCCAGGAAACACACTGGTCACACTTACTGGGCGGTGGTATGAGGCGAGGGCATTAAGATTTGTCTCCAGGTATGTGGCAGGAAATCGACCGTTTGATAGCAAGAGTTCAAATTTATTTTAATGGTGTGTTATAATACACAATCAATAAGTTTTTAAAATCCAAGACTTTAACATGATTAATGTTAAATTAATTCAATTTAAATTAAATTAAAGTTAAATTAAGAGCCCTCATTGCTCTTGGAAACGGAAGTAAAACGCGCCCGTCTGGGCACGTTTACTTCCGCTTCCGGGTGCAATGAGGGTGGCATAGGCTGGATGAATTGGCATCAGGGGCTGGATCCAGCCCACAGGCTGTAGTTTGGACACCCCTGAGCTAGGTTCATCATGGATGCTAGTAAATCAGGTGAGTAGAAAGGGACAGTTTCAGACCACCATGTCCTTCAGTAATTTACTCTGATAAAGGACAGCAGTCTCAGTGGAAACAGACGCATCCGTACATATGCCTATTCTTACTAAATAACTCTGGGCGCATTCAAGCCAACAGGGTTTCCGTCTACTGTACTTACTTTTCACAACTTCTTTGCCGTCTTTACCAGTGATTCCCTCGTCAAATTTTGGATTATTGACCAAGTTGTGGACGCCAAGGACAGCTAGCAGGACCAAAAAGAAAAGAAATGAGAAGGGTGTGTGTGTGCGAGAGAAAGTATATTAAAACACTCTTGTCACTTGTCTCCAGTAAAACAAGTTATTAAAATAGAAATGGAGAAAACTGGCCCATTTTAAAGAGCAACAAACCTGCCAGATCATAGAGCTCAGTATCCGAGGCACTGGCCAAGGCTTCTTCCAGTTCTGGATCCAAAGTCACTTTTTCCTCTCGGTGCGATTCTGTTGGTCGCTCTTTCGGGACAAATACTTTTCCTTTAAAAGAGTGGGGGAGAGCTAATTAAATAGGATGGTGGCCGTAAGACCATCACTGAGACGAGGTGAATTTGTCTGTTTTTACAGATAAAAGCTTTAGGTCCTCCTCATAAAGTCATGCCTGCCACATGACCACGGAAACGTCTGCAGAAGCAGACAGTGCTGGCTCTTCGGCTTTGAAACAGAGATGAGTACTGAACCCTAGAGTCGGATACAACTGGCTTTCGAGCAAGGGAAACCTTTACCTTTACCTAAAGATATTGCTGTAAAACAGGGTGGAGAACCCTTCCAGATGTTGGATTCAACATCCACTTCAAACAGGAGTGATAGAAACCATGATCTGGAGGATTACAGAACCCCCACCTGTTGTGTCCGAGCCAAAAATTAACGTATATTGCTTAGAGCAATTACGATCCAACTGTTGCCGCATTGCACCCTCTTTGGTGCAAGGCGCCTTGTTTCTATATTGTTATCATTCTGGTTGGTTCTGCACAGGTTTTCCCACCCTTATTTGGTCCTGTAGTTATATAAGTCAACAACAACAAGAAGGTTTGCGGGCCTCATATACTCCAATGATAAGCTTGGAAAAACTTGTACCCTCTGTGAAAAATTGTTACCCAGAAATGCCCCCTGGAAATGAGGAGTTATTTAGTAAGACTAGGCATATGTGCGGATGGATGCCTCTGTTTCCACTGAGACCAGTGTAAATTACTGGAGGACATGGTGGTCTGAAACTGTCCCTTTCTACTTGCCTGATTTACTAGCATCCGTGGTGAACCTAGCTCAGGGGTGCCCAAATTACAGCCCGTGGGCTAGATCTGGCCCCACTGCCAATTCATTCGGCCCACTTCCACTTCCAGAAGCAATGATGGTGGCATGGGCCGGATGAATTGGCATCAGGGGCTGGATCCGGCCCCTGGGCTGTAGTTTGGGCGCCCTGGTTTAAGCAGAGAAAATGGCAGCTTAAAATCTATCTCATCTTGTTGTAAAACAGATTGCAAGGTGTGTTTTACTTCCGCTCCCGGTGGGACGAACCATGTGACCGGCCCACTGAACCTCCTGACCAGCCCATGGCTTGAAAAGTTTGGGCACCCCTGACCTAGCTGGTGGTTGCTACTCAAAATGGTTTCCTTTTCTTACACTCTGGTCCCCATTTCTTAAAAGGCTTCATTTCAGTGGGTGGAAAATGCCACTGCCTCCACCAGTCAGTTCACTTTCAAGGCAAACCGGGCCGTTCATCTTTCCAAATAATCATCTCCAAAGCATTTATGCAGTGGGGGGTCTGCCAAAATAAAGACTGTGGTCAGGAGGATGGCTACACAGCTTGGAGCTCCCGCCAGCAAAGCTCATGCCTGATCCTTATGCAATGATTGCAACTTCTTTTGCCAGCTATGAACTAAAAGAGTTCATCTTGTGTAACTCCTTGGAGAGTTTCCCACCACTGGGCTGGATTTGTGTGGCAGAGCTTTGAATGGCTGCTAAGATTCCCTTTGGCTGTGTGTGCAGAAGAAGTCCTGAGACCCACAGAAGATCATCAGAGCTACAGATCTCTCATAGCAAGAGTCCTTTCCTTTCTTATGAACGGGCACTCGGAGTCTCAATAACTCACACGTGTAGGAGAAAGGGAGACGTTTCAGATGTCTACCTGCTGCTTTCTTTTCTGCATACATGCTAGCAACCAGTTGAGTAGATTAAAAGACAGAAACAACCAACACCAACTAACAAAGCGAGGGGAAGAACACAGACCAGACAAGCTTCCTTTGAATCTATTCACTGGAAGGAACAATTGGCTAGTACTAGATAGATCAGGGGTGCTCAAACTATGGCCTGTGGGCCAGATCCAGCCCCTGTGGCCAATTTATCCAGACCACGTCGCCCTCATCACTCCTGAAAGCAGAAGTAAAACACGCCCACACAGTGCATTTTGCTTCCACTTCCTGGAGTGATGAGGGCGGCGTGGGCTGCATGAATTGGTATCAGGGCCAGATCTGGCCCATGGGCCATAGTTTGGGCTCCCCTGTTTTAAGCAGCAGAAATGGCAGCCTAAAAATCGATCTCATCCTGTTGCAAAACAGATTGCAAGGAGAGTTTTACTTCCACTTCCGGAGGGAGGAACCACGTGACTGGCCTGCTGAACCACGTGACCAGCCCATGGCCTGAAAAGTTTGGGCACCCCTGATATGGATGGACAGTCACCCCAACCCAGAAAGGTCCCAGTCACGCCAGCTACAGGTAGTATGTAATGCTACAAAATCCCAACAATTTGTGGAGCCAAAAGTTGTCACAATCATAGCTGCAATATAAAGTTTGCTGGAGACTCACAGATGAGGAAATGGAGCAAGCCTTACAGTCATAGAAAGCCCAAAAAAGGAAAGCTTTTCCAGTTTGACCAGGAATGCTGTGGTGGCAGGAGCAAACTCACTTTTACTGTCTTCACAGAGTTTGTTTGGGGCATACTACTGATTGGAGATAGCCTCAGTAGGTGGCCAAACTTTTCGGGACGCAGGCCGGTCACATGGCTGAGTGGGCCAGTCACATGGTTCAGCGAGCTGGTCACGTGGTTCCTACTTCCGGAAGAGGAAGTGAAATGTTCCTTGCAATCTGTTTTGCAACAGGATGAGATAGATTTTAGGCTGCCATTTTCTCTGCTTAAACCAGGGCTGCCCAAACTACGCCTGTGGGCTGGGTCAGCCCCCAATGCCAATGGGGCCCATGCCGCCCTTGTCACTCCTCGTCATTCCGGAGGCTTCTTGCATTTGCATACAAGCATATATAAATGCTTGTATGCAAATGCCAGAAGCCTCCGGAACAAAATAGGGGAGCTGGAATACTTAGCAATAGATAAAAATATTGAGAAAGTACTTTTTTCACCCAGAGGATCACTGGTCTACTCTATGGAACTCCCTGCCAGAAGAAGTGGTGACAGCTGTCCATCTTGACAGCTTTAAGAAAGGATTAGACAAGTTCATGGAGGACAAGGGTATCCATGGCTATAATTATAATGGATACCTAAGGACAACCTCCGGGTTGGAGAGATAGGCAGGATATCTCTCAATATCATTTCCAGGGAATCCTAAGCAGGTGAAGGCATCTCCTTGGGACTAATACCCTGAAGCAAATGGTGAACCACTGTGTGAGACAGAAGGCTGGACTGGATCATGGGCTCCTGTGGCCTCTTCCAGCAAGGCTGTTCTTATGTTCTTATGAAAGCGGAAGTAAAAGACAAGACGGAGATAAAACCATGGGGAAGAACTAGTAGTTCTCCCAGATGGGCAAATATGCAAATCATATTTTAAAATGCTGCCAATTGGCATTGATATTTCTGTGCCCAATTGATGGCATCAAGAAGCCAGTGCTTATACTCAATCTATCCTTTATCCCAGGGGTGCCCAAACTACAGGCCAGATCTGGCTACCGATGCCAATTCACCCAGCCTGCACCATCCCTGTCGCTCCAGGAAGTGGAAGTAAAATGTGCCTGTATGGATGTGTTTTACTTCCACTTCCGGGAGCGATGAGGATGGTGTGAGGTGGGTAAATTGGCATTGGGGCCCGGATCTGGCCCATGGATTGCAAGGTGCATTTTACTTCTGCGTCCGTTGGGAAGAACCATGTGACCAGCCCACTGAACCATGTGACCGGCCTACGACCCAAAAAGTTTGGGTACCCCTGCTTTACCCCCTTATTTCTGTTACTCTTGATTGATTGACTGACTGACTTTTCTGATTTATATTGCCGCCCAACTCCGAAGACTCTGGGCGGCTCACAGGAAGAAAAAAAAACAATCACATTTTAAATACCAATAAAAACCCCATTATAATTGCTACCAAAAACTACTCCGACCCCTACAGATGAAAAGAGGGAGGAGAGAGGGTGTCCTTTTAAGAGAAAAGAGTTACCTTTCTTTTCTCCTGTGAAGGGCACGTAGTCTTCTATGTCCTTGTGCTCCAGTGCTTGTTTCTCTAGGTAGGACAACAGCCGTTCTCTGTCAAAGGTCCCTGTGTCGGGTTTGCTGGTGTGATCCTTTTGCCGGAAGCCTGCGGGCAGAAGAGCATTCTGCAAAACAGGAGCCATGAGAGATGGAAAGGGTAGAAGAAAGAATAAGGAGAGAGGAGATTCACATCGGACGGAAGACATTTAGGCCAGCTCTGTGGCTCAACATAAACTCTTCTTGAGGGACACCATGCAAGTCAAGGTATATACCAGGAGTTCTCAACCTTTTTAAGCCGGGGGCCAGGCCATGCTCCCTCAGACAGCTTTGGGGGCCAGACAGCCAGTTTGCTCTTCCTCCACCATATGGCACTTCCAGGTGTGGTGGAGGCAGTGGGGGCTCCACATGAAATGGTGCTGTGGGCCACACCTGACCCACGGGCCACAGGTTGAGAATCCCTGGTATTATACAGTCAGTTAAAAACACTTGTCTAGAGTCAATGGCTTGCATGTAGTTTCTTAGATGACATGCACTTATTTTTTTTAAAATGTTAATTCGATTTGATGGGTCTTTTGATAAAGTTTCCTCAAGTGGGTTACCTCTTTCCACCCATTACAGACTGCAGTGAATGGTTTTAACCCAGTCAATATCAGCTGGCTAACCTGAGGAGACAACTTTGGATCTGATGTTATGTTTTTCTTTAGGCCAACCTAGGGATGGCCAACCTTGGCACTCCAGGTGTTCTTGGAATTCAATCCCCAGAAGTCCAAGTCAGCACTCCTGCTGATTGTTTTCTCCCAGAATCCACTGGGACAAAGCTACATCTAGCTTACTCAAATGGTAAGGGTATGGTAGACATTAGACTGCAACTGAAGAGGAATTTAGTTTCCATTGACCCAGAGCATGTCCCCTGCAAAGCACTAAGCAGGCCATTGAATCTGCAGGCTTTATGTAAGTGTTGAGTTAGCGAGTCCCATTTATTCAATGGGTATATTCTAGTTAGAACTGATAACTGCATTGAGCTCAAAGTCATGGGACGAAGTCTTTCATTACTGAAATTCTGCTCCTGGTAGTAATATCACCCAATAGCAATGAGTTATGATAATCAAGGACTTCCTCCTCCTGTCTTCATCGTTCCCACAGTTCCCACACAATGAAATTGATTATTCACAAGTCAAGCAAGCCATGGGGGAGAAGACAGAGATTTTTAATTATTGAATATTCCTCTGCTGGGTGACATTATCACCCTTCCTCTGGTGTTCTTGCACCAACAGCATTTTAGTGTCCATGTTTATTTTATATGCTTAAGTTTGAGTTTCATGAAAAAGTCAGTGTATAATGTGGTAGGTTAGACATCTAGGTTGGTTTTATATCACACACCTCTGGATCCAGGTCATCCAGAACACTTTCCAGTTGTTTCAGTTCATCCTCAGAAAGTTTGCTGAGAATTTCATCTTCATTGATGTTCTTGTATTTCTCTAACTCTTTTTTGAATGGCACTGACATGGCTGCTGCTTGACCCTTCGCGTTTGCCTGTCAACCATTCAACAATCACGTCTTTGAAGTCCCTGGAAGAAAAGACACATTTTCATTCAATTTTTTCCCCATACATTAATTTAAGGTTATGAAAAGGGCTTGCTATCAGTGAGCTTGGCAGGTCTTTAACATCTTTGTAGCCTTTAAAGCACTTTACACACATTATCTAGTTGCAATCCTTGCGACAACAACCCAATAAGACAGGACTAGAGAACTTTAACTGAAGAAAGATGGAAAGAGTAATTTCTTATAAGGCAACCTAAGTTCATTGTAGAGGCAAGATTGAAACTGGGTCTGATTGGTTTCATAGCTCAGCTACATAGTCGCTATATGATAGCGGCCCTGAATGCCCTCATTAACAGCTAAAGTAAGAATAATTCCAGAACTCGAGGTGCCATTGAACTCAGCTTTGAAAGAAAGCATAGAGCAGGGATTCCCAACCTGTGGGCCAGATGTGGCCCATTGAGCCATTTCATTTGGGCCCCCATTGCCTCCACCACACCAGGAAGTGTCATGTGGTGGAGGAAGGGCAAAATGGCCATCCGGCCCCTGAAGCTGTCTGAGGGAGTGAGACCCAATGGCCCCCGGTTTAAAAAGGTTGAGAACTCCTGTCATAGAACAAGACTAACAGGGATTAAGCAGTGGCTCAAGTGGCTAAGAAGACGCTGACTGGGAGGTGGAAGGTCAGCAATTCGATTCCCGAGTACTGCAGGACTCCCATCATGTCCCACCCAGCTCCTGCCAACCTAGCAGTGTGAAAGCAAGGAATTGCAAGTAGATAAATAGGGACCACTTTGGTAGGAAGGTAAACAGCGTTTATGCCTGCCACTGGACCATGGAAATGTCTGCAGATGCAGACAGCGCTGGCTCTTCGGAGATGAGCACTGAACCCTAGAGTCGGATATGACTGGCTTTTGAGCAAGGGAACCCTGGAGCTGCCTAAGGCATGCCACACCTTTGCTAGCACTATCTGAGCATGGGTCAAGATTTATATACTGTCCGGGATTTAAGTCACCACAGACATAAAAACGAGGCTGGTCTCTTCTTCAGTGCAATTCACCTAGAAACTTGGGGAAAGCTAAAGGCTGGATTGCGCTCCTTTTTGTTCTGCCATGAAAGTCCCACCCTCACCCCACAGCTGTTTTTTGCCCCAGTAGGAAAACATTCCTTCTATGCTCTGCACACTCCTCCCGGCCATCTTCCTTGGACTTCACTGGGAATTCCTGAACAGAAGGCATGCCCTCTTCTCTCTCTCTGTCGTTTTGTTGCACGGATCTCCCCCAATCCTGGCCGGGTGGCAACCCATGGGAATCTCACTAGATGGACAGGGCTCTTCCACAAAGCCAGGCAGCCAAAAAGAATTAGTATAATCCTTTGCCATTTTCTGCGGCTAAATACCAGCATTAGTTTTAACAAAAGCTGATTTGAGCCACATTAAAGCTAACACACTCTCCCTTTGAATACTTAAACAATTTGTTTTTAAAGATACTGTCAGAAATCCTATAGGATAACTGTTAACAGATACAGTTGAGAAAGAAAGGAAAAAAACCCTAGATGGATCAAAATATCCAGGAAAACAAATGAAGATAATTGTAAATAAATACCAAACTTCCGGTACTTTAGCCAGCTGTCATTTGCAGGGCTGGTGAAAAAGTACAGTACTTTGGGAAGATTAGTTCTTTTCAGAACTGTATTATAAGATTTGCAAGTTTTCATTACATTTTAATAATGGCTCTAAATAAACCATTAGTAAACCAAACACAAAGGTTATATAGAGCCAAGCAAGTTGCATACATTCGTCTGTGTTTAGACTTGGATTAAACTTTGGTTGAGGTTTACACGAACTAGGAGGTTTCTGGTCTGAGAGGGGAAAGGGTCATCTCCAAAATGTGAGGTAAAGGTTTCCCTTGCTCAAAAGCCAATTGTATCCGACTCCAGGGTTCAGTGCTCATCTGTTTCAAAGCCAAAGAGCCAGTGCTGTCTGCTTCTGCAGATGTTTCCGTGGTCATGAGGCAGGCATGACTAGACACGGAACGCTGTTTACCTTTCCCACTAAAGTGGTCCCTATTTATCTACTTGCAATTTCTTGCCTTCAAACTGCTAGGTTGGCAGGAGCTGGGACAGAGACGGGTGCTCACTCCATCCTGCAGTACTCGGGAATCGAACTGCTGACCTGCCACCTTCCAGCCAGCGTCTTCTTAGCCACTTGAGCCACTGCAGTCCAATATTACAGCTAAAGAACCAAAATCCTGGTACATTGCTTGGGTTGCCAGGACAGAAGCGTATCCCAAACCTCTTGAGCTCGTAGTGCTCACATGCCGCTCAATCTCCATCCTCCCTTTTGCCTGATAGAGCCAAATGTCTTGAGCTGAGCCTGCAGAGACACTTCTTCACTTCCACTCCAGTAGTAATAATATACAGCAAATATTCCGCTGACATGGCAAATAGTTTGAGCTTGTTTATTCAAGTTAGTAAAAGCAAATGTTGAATGGCTTTGATTTATTGCAATCCACAGACAGACAAACTACTACTAAAGATAGTTGAGCAATCACTTGTAAATCCCAATGATGTGACAGCAGTGCGGTCTGTTTTATGTTATGCACAACAAGAAACAACGATTCCTGATTTTCTGCTCTGATGGATGAGGTACTGAAATTTCTATAAAGCTCCCATCACAAAAACATGTGAGTGGAATTTCTGGACTAGCTTCTTCAGTGGATCTAAGATATTCTCATTTTACAGGACATACCTGTAATCAAAAATAAGCAAAAGAACTTGTGGGCTTACTTTTAAAATCTAGTTATAATTTCAAGCTGCAGCCTCCAAGATAATTAATGTTATATTTACATTGCTTGTGAAAATAACTCTACCTCCCCAATTTTTCTCTTCCATTATTGAGTGAACCAAAAATGTCACAAATATAAAAGTACAGTAACTACATTTTAAAAGCATAGCTGTAATGCAAGAGGAAAGACATTAACTCTTGTAAGAATTATAATGTAAGCAAACCGTTATTCTTGAGAAAGGAAGTTAAGTACAAGAACTTAGTTACTTGATGTTATTTCCTTTAGAGTAGGGGTGCCCAAACTATACCCGGGGGGCCAGATCTGGCCCGACACCAATTCATTCAGCCAGTGGTGGGCATTAGCAGGTTCGCCCCAGTTCACCAGAACCGGTAGCAGAAATTCTGGCTGGCTCTGCCCATCCAAGTTTTGAAATAAAATAGTCATAATTTGGGTGCAACGCAGGGGGGCTTTCCCCCTGGCCACGCCCATCATACCACGGCCACAGTGTGGTAGTAATTTTTTTTGGAGCCCACCACTGCATCCGGCCCATGAAGCCCTCATCGCTCCTGGATGCGGAAGTAAAACGCACCCGGATGGGCATGTTTTACTTCTGCTTTCAGGAGCGACGAGGGCTTCGCAGGCCGGATGAATTGGTGATCCGGCTCCTGGGCCATAGTGACCAGCTCCATGAACCACGTGACCGGCCTGCAACCCTAAAAGTTTGGGCACTCCTGCTTTAGAGCTCAGACGATGGAAGAAGAATAACTTAATTTTTATGGAAAAGAGAACGCTATTCTCCCTCCATTATCAGATATTTGAAGGACAGAATTTCTAATAACTAAATTCTTGTCACTCCCTTTCTGAAGAATAAAGGCTTAGCTCACAGTTCTTACAAGAGTTATCCCTCGCAGCCCCAAAATAAAGGGCACCTGGTTCCAGTCCGTCACTAATGTGGCTACTCAATTAGTGCTTTTACTGTCCATTTGCAAAGACAGCCAGGTATCTAGGGAGTTATTTATGAACATCATGCTCACTTGCTTCCTTTGATCCAAGAAAAGATAAAAGAGTTTAATGGTGGAGAGAAAAGGCAAAAGAAAAATGGGGGGACGACACCACAGGCTCCTTTTTTGATGTGTGGGACAACCTTACATAGAACTGTACAAAAAAAAATCATTTCTGGGTTTTTCAAGTTAACACATCTAACATCTGAGTATTCCCCTAAGAATCCTACAAAATTTTATGGATCTCTAGGAAAAGGTTAGACACCTATGTTCATCACAGCTTGGCTTTTATCCAATTTAGGGCTAATTTAATTTAATTTAATTTTCCAATTTATATAGCCGCCCAATTCGGAATGACTCTGAGTGGCTTACAACATTAAAATCAGTACACTCCAGTCTCTAGGCATGCCTAACACATGTCCATGGGAACGTCTGCAGACGCAGACAGCGCTGGCACTTTGGCTTTGAAACAGAGATGAGCACTGAACCCTAGAGTTGGATACAATTGGCTTTCAAGCAAGGATGGCCTTGACTTTTAACCAATGAGTTTAGTGGCCATTGCCTCTGAGCAACCGTGCAGAGCTCCCCAAGGATCTCTGCCTTGCCATGGTGAGGGGACTTGTGTGGTTGGATGAGGCTTTGAGCAATGCTGTGTAGAGCCACCCAAGTCGGACAGGCCATAGCAGACAACTCCGACTCAACACATTCCCCTGGGGAAGGAGGAACCGCTGGCTACCCACTCCAGTATCCTTGCCAAGAAAACCCCATGGAGCGTATCCATAGCTGGAAGATGAGCCCCTCAGGTTGGAAGATGTCCAACATGCTACTGGGGAAGAGCGAAGGACAAGTACAAATAGCCCCCAAAAGAGTGAAGCAGCTGGGCCAAAGCTGAAAGGATGCTCAGCTGTGGATGTGTCTGACAGTGGAAGGAAAGTCTGATGCTGTATAGATCACTATTGCATAGATGAGACGGAAAGACTGAGCATCGTCATCTTGGGAATCGGTAAACTAAAGTGAACAAGAATGGACAGATTTAACTCTGGGGAACAGATCTACTCGTGTTGGCAAGAATCCCTTAGAAACGAAGTTGTCCTTATAGTCAATAAAAGAGTGAGGAAAGCAGTAATGGGATACAATCTCAAAAATGACAGAATGGTCTCAGTCTGACTCCAAGGCAAACCATTCAACATCACAGTAATCCAAGACTTGGCTGATAGAGTAAGTAATATTCTTCCTCTTCAGCTGCTGTATCTGTTCCGGATATTGGCTATCATCATGGCAATAGTCTTCCTGTTCTTAACTTCTCAAAACAATTCTTCCGTGGACATGCCACACCAGTAATATTTAGGATGTTCTATTCCAAATGATGATGTTTTAAAAATGCCCCACGCATAGACGATTAGTACCTACAATGGCCTTCTTTTAGCCTATTCTCTACGCACAGAGAGATGACTTCCCAAAGACCAGCCACAAAGCTGCAATCCACAGACCTCTCCTAGGGTTTGACTAGGTCCGTGATGGCCAACCTTGGCACTCCAGATGTTCTTGGACTTCAATTCCCAGAAGCCCAAGCCCCCATGAATCTGTAGAAATGGGTTTACTGTGATTCATTTGGCCTGCACCGCCCTTGTCGCTCCTGGAAGCGGAAGTAAAACACGCCTGTACGGTTAAGACTCTTCCAGGTTAACCCTTCCTCCATGCGGGCGTGTTTTACTTCCGCTTCCAGGAGCGATGAGGGCGGCGTAGGCCAGATGTGCAGACAGCATGCATTGCTGTAAACCGCTTTGGGTCGCCTTTGGGCTGAATAAAGCAGTATACAAAATAGAAGTGAAATGAAATGAAATGAAAGATCAGAAGATGCAGGGAAAGACCTGGTTAGAGCCTGGAGGCCCATCCCTTGAGGCAGGCAGACCCACCTGTCACAGGAAAGGGGAGGAGCGGCAGCCTGAGCATGATCAACCCTCCCCACCATTGCTAAACAATACCTTTTGCTGGACCTGAGTGGGTGGAAGAGAAGGCACCACAGGTAGAGAAAGGAGGGTCTCTACTCCCTGCAGCCTCCCAGACCTGGTAGTGAGAGGCTGGCTAGGAAAGCCCCAAGGAGATGGGAAGGAGCTGCTGTGCATGATGCTGGGTGTAGGCAAGGCGTCAGGATGATCTCCATGCTGCCGCTCCCTCCTCCCCTTTCCTGTGACAGGTGGGTCTGCCTGCCTCAAGGGATGGGCCTCCAGGCTCTAACCAGGTCTTTCCCTGCATCTTCTGATCTTTCATTTCATTTCATTTCACTTCTATTTTGTATACTGCTTTATTCAGCCCAAAGGCGACCCAAAGCGGTTTACAGCAATGCATGCTGTCTGCACATCTGGCCTACGCCGCCCTCATCGCTCCTGGAAGCGGAAGTAAAACACGCCCGCATGGAGGAAGGGTTAACCTGGAAGAGTCTTAACCGTACGGGCGTATGTTGATGTTTTTCTGCTTCAGCCAGGCTGCCGAGGGTACTGTGCATGGAAAGCGAACGGGAAGGGTGGATGAGAGCAGGGGTGCCCAAACTTTTTGTAGTTCGGTGGGCGAGTCATTTGGTTCAGGGGGCCGGTCACGTGGTTCGTCCCAGCAGAAGTGGAAGTAAAACACGCCTTGCCATCTGTTTTGCAACAGGATGCGGCAGATTTTCAGGCTGCCATTTTCTCTCCTTAAACCAGGGGTGGCCAAACTCCGGCTCATGGGCTGGATACGGTCCGCAACCCCAATTCATCCGGCCCACGCCGCCCTCGTCGCTCTTGGAAGCGGACGTAAAACGCGCTCAGATGGGGCACATTTTACTTCCGCTTCCGGGAGCGACGAGGGCGGCGTGGGCCGGATGAATTGGCATTGGGGCCGGGGCCGGTCTATGAGCAGGAGTTTGGCCACCCCTGTGCTAGAGGAGAGCAGGGATCGTTTTGGCCAGTCTTCTTTTGGCCAAAAAAGCCGAGCGGGCCCCGCCAAGGACACGTCCATTATTCTCTCACCCCCACCCCCACCCCCCGGCCCACCCTCCCTGGCCATCTTTCCCTCCCCCCCCCCTCCGCCGCCGACGCCCGCTTCGCTGGCTGCAAGGACTCCTAGGCGGCGCAGCATCCTCCTCCTCCTCCTCCTCCTCCTCCTCCTCGGAGAACCAGGACCAGGAGGAGGAGGAGGAGGAGGAGGAGGAGGAGGCGGGCGGTGGCCGGGCAGGCGGAGGAGGAGGAAGCGATGGTGCTCGCTCGCCCCTGCCCGCAGCAAAGCCGGGCGCAGCAGCAAGAGGAGAGGCGGCGATGGATGGATGGGGGGCTGCGTGAATGAACCTCGGGCCCTGGGCTGGGGGGCTGCTTCCGAGCCTCCTCCAGAGCCCAGGGAGAGGGGAGAGGAGAGGAGAGGAGAGGAGAGGATGGATCCTCCGGGCGGGCGGAGAAGCAGCAGGCGGGAACCCCCCCTCCCCGCCCCCCCTGGCTCGCCTCCGCCTCCTGCCCTGGGGGGGGGGGGGCGATCGTGGGCGCAGCAGACTTACCTGGCCACAGGCACCGCCGTCCTAGCTGCGGGGGGGGGGGCACGGATTCCACCTGCCTGCCTCTCTCCGCTTGTGCGCATCCAGCCTGGCTTTGCCCCTCCCCTCCCCTCCCTCTCTTCTCCCCCCCCCCCCCCCCCCGAAGCAAGCCCAAGGCAGGCTGTCAACAGGCAGGGCAGGCTGGGGCTGGGCTCTCTCGTTCTCTTTCTCTCCCCTCCTCCTTCCTTCCTTCCTTCCTTCCTTCCTTCCAACTCGACGCCGCCTGTCAGCCCGAGCGGTTGCGCAGGTTGAAGCCCAGCAGGGCGGAGGAGCAATCTGGGACTCGTAGGAGGGGGGGGGGGGGGCAAGTTGAGTGACGGCCAACCTTGGCCCTCCAGGCGTTCTTGGACTGCCATTCCCAGAAGCCCAAGTCACCACTCCTGCTAATCACGGCTTCTGGGAATCAAAGTTCTAGAACGCCTAGAAGGCCAAGGTTGGCCATCGCTGGTCTACAACTTTGATCCTTTAACATCTGCTGGTGGTGATGTCCCAGGAGGAACGTAGGCCCTCTTTAGGTGATCGCCTAGCCCTGGCTCCATCATTCAACAGGACATGACCAGTGATCCAAAAGCCTAGATCCATGATGACCAACCTCTTGGCTCTCCAGATGTTCTTGGACTTCAATTCCCAGAAGCCCAAGTTACCACTCCTGCTAATCAGGGCTTCAGGGAATCGAAGTTCTAGAACGCCTAGAAGGCCAAGGTTGGCCATCACTGGTCTACAACTTTGATCCTTTAACATCAGCTGGTGGTGACGTCCCAGGAGGAACGTAGGCCCTCTTTAGGTGATCGCCTAGCCCTGGCTCCATCATTCAACAGGACATGACCAGTGATCCAAAAGCCTAGATCCATGATGGCCAACCATGGCTCTCCAGACGTTCTTGGACTTCAATTCCTAGAAGCCCAAGTCACTACTCCTGCTAATCAGGGCTTCAGGGAATCGAAGTTCCAGAATGCCCGGAGGGCCAAGGTATGCCATCACTGCGGTGGGCCCCTTCTCGGCCCAGCGGAGTTCTCTTTCGACTTCAGGAGCAGCTGCCCCTGTCCAAACCAGATTAAATCCGCAGCAGGAGCAGGAGGAGGAGGGAGAATTGGGCAGCACCAGCACCCAGACTGCAGTGGCTCAAGTGGATAACAGGCTGACTGGAAGGCGGCAGGTCAGCAGTTTGATGCCCAAATACTGCAGGATGGAATGAGCTCCCATCTCAGTCCCAGCTCCTGCCAACCTAGCAGTTCAAAAGCAAGAAATTGCAAGGAGATAAATAGGGACCGCTTTCCATCCATAGAAGTACAGCTTTTTCGAAAGGCAGCCTGGAAATATCTCGTAAGACAGCTTCCTCTCTCGACTGTAGAGCTGGAGTTCTCAACCTTTTTAAGCTGGGGGCCAGGTCACACTCCCGCAGACAGTTTCGGGGGCCGGATGGCCATTTCACTCCCAAGTGTGGTGGTGGGCCACATGAAATGGTGCCCCAGGCCACTTCTGGCCCCTGGGCCACAGGTTGAGAACCCCTGCTGGAGAGTGAACCGTGCAGTCATTTAATTAAACAGTCTGCCTGTTTATAGTGGCACAGTATAAATGACTTAATTATGAGAAAGACATTCAAACACATCATTTCGGTCTTTTCCCATGGCGAGATTCATTCATCAGCTTGAACATATGCACAAAATCCCCACACCACACAGCCATGGATATTGAAATGTGGTGATTCACTTCACAACGTTCAGTTATTGGCCAACTGTTAGCAGAGATGCTGCATTTGTCTATGAAACAAAACCCTGGAGGTTACCTCCAATTCTACCATCCAGTGACTGTATGCAGCAGGGGTGCCCAACCCTTTTGGTCTATGGGCCGGTCATGTGGTTCAGCAGGCTGGTTGCATAGTTCCTCCCACCGGAAGCGGAAGTAAAATGTGCCTTGCAATCTGTTTTGCAGCAGGATGAGATAGATTTTAGGCTGCCATTTTCTCTGCTTAAACCAGGGATGCCCAAACTACGGCCCACAGGACGGATCCATCCCCCAACACCAATTCATCCAGCCTGTGTCGCGCTTGTCGTGGGCACATTTTACTTCAGCTTCCTGAAGAGATGAGGCCCGGATGAATTGGCATTGGGGTCGGGATCTGGCCCACAGGCCATAGTTTGGGCACCCCAGGTATACAGCCATCAGATTTTAAAAGCCCTGTGTACAGATCCCCCACTGATTTCTCATGTCATGTTTCCTTCTGCCCTTTATTCTTGATATTTCAGAGGAATGTTCTGGATGCAGAAAAGGCATGGTAAATGCCAATGTTAGTGACACATCTTCCCTCTTCCATGTGTTTAAAACACATTGCTTCCCAACAATCGCTTCCTTTCCAATTGCTGTCTTCAGTTCCATGACAGATTTCATGGATATTTCCTTAAAGAGGGAAATATCCTGCCTGCTTCGCCCCTTGTAAGTTAGGGGGAGAGCCTGGCTTTGTAAGAAGCAGAGGGGTAGAGTATTATACCGTAGTAGAGCAGCCCTGCACCACAGCAGTCATCCTGAGACATACAAAAGCCCCAGGCAGGGTGCCAAGAGTGCTACCCAGTCTTGCCCAGTGGTGGGGGCAACATTCACTCCTCTCAAGTGAAACTCTCTCACAGCCCTTTTGATACAACCCCGGGCAGATCAGTAGCAGAAAACTCCTGTTGTAGCCTACTACAGAGGGTACTTCATGGGCAGAACAATGGGCTCTCAGTTAGCAGGCACCCTCCTTTGTGCCAGCATCTCATTCTGAGCACACAGAGAAGAAAGAGGCGGAGGAGCAGCAGCAGCAAGAAGACTCTCTTCTCTCTCTCTCTCTCTCTCTCTCTCTCTCTGTGTTATAGAGCAGCAGATTTAGGGCAAAAAGGAAGTGACTCAAGTTAATGAGAGTTAGTACCACACTCTTTAGTAAAGGTAAAGGTTTCCCTTGCTCGAAAGCCAGTCGTATCCGACTCTAGGGTGCAGTGCTCATCTCTGTTTCATAGCCGAAGAGCCATGTACCTAAAAAAATTCTTATCTTGACTTTCGCATAGGAATGCATTGAATGCAATTTCCCATAGGAATGCATTGAATTTCATATCTTGAAAAAATTCCTATTAAAAGTTTGTATCTTGAACCTGATTCCCCCCTTTGAGATTTCCAGATGTACTTTGAGTTTTTCTTAAGTCGAGCCGTTCTTATCTCAAGGTTTGACTGTATTTGAAATGTGCTAGAGCAGGGATGGTGAATCTTTTAGAGACCGAGTGCCCAAACTGCAACCCATTGCCCACTTATTTATTTCAAAGTGCCAACACAGCAACAGGGGAGGAAGGAAGGAAATGCTCCCATTGGGCTGCTGGGCAGAGGGAGTGGAGTGAACTCTGTGCTGGGGTGACAGTACGGGCGCCCACAGAGAGGGCTCCGAGTGCCACCTCTGGCACGTGTGCCATAGGTTCGCTACCACTGTGCTAGAGAAAGGCTTTGTGGGAACCTGGACTGCCAAAAAGACAGACAAATGCATCCAACATCAAGTCAAAATAATAGAGCTGAGGTTGGTCTTACTTGGGACACAACTTGAGTTGTTGGAAAACTCAATACATATTGGGGGAACTGGAAAGCAGCAGGAAAAGAGGAAGGACAGATATGAAATGGATTGACACCTTTGGTTTCTGAACTTCAATTCCCAGGAACCTAAGTCGACCCCCCCAAAGCCAATGTACTGACTTAGGCTTCTGAGAACTGAAGTCCAAAACCCCAAGGTTGGGATCCCTGCTCTAAAGGACCACAGGCTTGAGTTAACAACAGGAGGGCTTTGCAAGGACAGGACATTCTGGAAATCATTCAATCATAGAGTCGCCATAAGTCAGAGGGCAATTTGACAGCATGTAACAACAATAACATAAACCCGTGATGGCGAACCTTGGCACTCCAGATGTTCTTGGACTTCAATTCTCAGAAGCTCAAGCCCCCATGAATCTACACGAATGGGTTTAATGTGATTCATCCGGCCCGCGCTGCCCTTGTCACTCCTGGAAGCGGAAGCAAAACGCGTCCGTACAAACGAAGGGTTCACCCGGAAGAGTCTTAACTGTACGGGCATGTTTTACTTCCGCTTCCAGGAGCGACAAGGGCAGCGCAGGCCAGATGAATCACAGTAAACCCATTCGTGTGGATTCATGGGGGTTTGGACTTCTGGGAATTGCAGTCCAAGAACATCTGGAGTGCCAAGGTTCACCATCACTGACATAAACATAGAAAGTAAAATTAACCTCATTCAGGTGTCCCCTGAGTGGAGTTTCTCCAGCAAACCCAGAGTAATATCTGACACATTATTATTATTATTATTATTATTATTATTATTATTATTATTATTATTATTATTATTATTATTATTATTATTATTATTATTATTATTATTATTATTACAACATATCACAACATACTATGGCTTGACCTATTACTGATTCCAATGTGTGTATTGCTCGGGTTTTTTCCCCTTTAGCTTTGGAAATCTACCGGCTTAATCAGGGGTTCTCAACCTGTGGCCTGTGGGCCAGATGTGGCCTGCAGCGCCCTTTCATGCGGGGCCCCCACCACCTCCACCACCCCAGGAAGTACCATGTGGTGGAGGAAGGGCCAACTGGCCCTGAGGCTGTCCGAGGGAGCCTGGCCCAATGGCCCCCCAGCCCCGCCCCAGCCTTCCTCCCGCAATGCCGTAAATGCCTTCTTCGCCTCCGTCTATTGCGGCTGGGAAGAAGCGAACTACAGCTGAAATCAATGAGGGACTCCAATTCCCACAATGCCTCGGGAGACGCGACTCCAGGGAAGCGGCTGCGCAGGCGCAGTCTTGGGGCGGGGACCAGCGGTAGGTTTTGCTAATTGCTGCGCTCGGCGGTTGCTGGGCGGTGAGGCGACGGGAAGCTTCCCTTTGGGTCCGGTAAGTTTGCGGCGCCCCCCCCCCGGCCCGGCCCGGCCCGGCCCGGCCCGGGAGTGTGGGTTGGGGAAGGCTTAGGAAGAGCTGGAGGGTGACCCCAAGTCGGGACCCTGTTGCTCTCGAGGAGAACCGAACCAGGAGGAGGGAGGAGGGAGGGAGGGGGTTCGTGAGAGAATGACCTTGGGTTAGCGAAAGCAGGGGTGGCCAAACTTTTCAGGCTGTGCGAGCCGGTGGGTGACATGGTTCAGGAGGAGGCCCGTGGGCTGGATCCGGACACCCCCGCACCAGTTCATCTGGCCCACAACGCCCTCCTCCCTCCTGTTTTACTTCTGCTTCCGGGAGCGACGAGGGCATCATGGGCCGGATGGATTGGCGTCAGGGCCCGGATCCGGCCCACAAGCCGGAGTTTGGGCACCCCTAATTTAAAGACATGAAGGAGAGAGGAGGAAGCATGTTGCGCTTTGGAAACTCCCAATTTTAATTCTACTCGAGCGCTGTTACTACTGTATGGGCCGCGTCCACTTCCTGAGGTGCAAGGACTGTGCAGTATGGTTCCAGGCATAGTGATGGATGGGTTACATTGGAAGTGGTGGTGGTGGTGGTGGTGGTGGTGGTGGGGATATCCATGGTTGCAGCACCCCCACCCCCCACCCCCACCCCCTGTGAGTCGGCTCCATTGAACCTATTTGGGAATCAGTGCAGCTCCTTTTTCTCCTCTTTTGGTGGACTGCCTTTCATGTTCTCTTTTGGCCAGACTGGGCTGAGGGGAGATGATGAGACTTGGGGTCCGTCTGTTGCATCGGGAGGGGATGACGGAGCTTATTTTAGATCCACAAAAGTACATACAGTATTCCCAATAAACATTCTGGACAGAGGTTTAGGCAGCTCTTCCTTTGGGCATCACATGGACCTCGGATGCCTCGGAGCCAATGTGCAAGTTGGGTAAGGAATTACAACAACACTTCTAATGTAGGTTTCAGAAATCACCCAGCGTACGTCAGCTTTCCCCCACCATTGTGCAAACTCTCAAACTGATATCAGGGTGTTTCCCATACATTCACTGAAAAGCATAAATCTAATCAATATACAGTAATGCAATGCGATGTATATGTAGCTTTCCTGTTTTGCTTCTTACACAATGATCTAATCTAGATGTCTGTAGCATATAAATAGTGAATAGTATGTTTTTCTCAGGGTTAAAGGACGCTGCCTCATTACTTTCTACATGAGGTGAAAAGTCAGTGCATTAGTTTAATTGGATCTGGATTAATTCATATTAATCGAAATCAAAATACAGTATTCCATAGAGTTCAGTGCTATACGGTTTTTAGCGCTATGCGGTTCAAATGGACGGTTCAAATGTTCGTTATCCAAATACCAAATACCCCGCATAACGAACATTTTTTTACATTAAGCAGGGTATCATGTGTGCATAGCAAATGCATCTTTATGTGATTCTAGCGGTATGCGATGCATTCGTTATGCGGGGTATTACTGTACAGTGGTACCTCATACAACAAGTTTAATCTGTTCCATAGTACGAAACAATTGCTATACAGTAAGATGCATGCATCGTATAGCGATTTTCCCTATGGGATGCATTGCACAACATTGTTGTTGTTTTTTGCCAAGTGGTTTTTCCCATTGAAAAATTGTATGACTTTTTTCCAAAGGGAAAATTGTTATGTGGGGTGCCATTCCCCCCCCCCCCCCAAACCTAATTGTTATACGATTTCATTGCTATACGGGGCGATTGTTGTCTGCGGTTCCACTGTAATTGGTTTCTACAGGGATCTAGGTGGGGGGAAACAACTGAGGAGGAGTAACCCAGTTGCCTGCCAGGAGTGTTTGGCTGCAAAGAGTAGGACCCGAGGTTGCATTTGTGATTTGGAAAAGAGGAGAAATGGCTATAAGCCGAGTCCTGCCTGAACTTTGGTGGGAACAAGAGTCTTATCACTTCTTTCTTTCTTTTCTTTTCTTTCTTTTTTCTTTTCTTTCTTTTCTTTTCTTTCTTTTTTCTTTCTTTCTTTCTTTCTTTGTTTGCCGCTCCCTCTCTCCTGAAGCTCTTGCTCTAAAAATCAGATTATAAGGAGCCCACACCCAGGAAACTCACTCCTCCGCTTGCTTCTTCATGTCACAGGGGACAGACTTCATTATTTTCCCCACCCTTGCCTGCCGGGTTTCCTCCCTCTTCTATGACTTGTTGCCACTGGTCAAGCACAGCTTTGTGCCTCTCCCTCTTTCTCTCTCTGGGGAGACAGACAGACTTCCTTCCTCTCTGCAAACCTTTGTTGACTTTGGAATGTGTTGGCAGTTTTATTAGAATTCTATTTAGTTTTTTTGTCAGCGTGATTGAGCGTCTGACCTTTCGCATAAATCATTTCAGGCAATGTGTATGCATAAGTATGTCTATGAATCAGGGGTGACCAAACTTTTTGAGCCGGACCGGTCACGTGGTTCAGTGGGCCGGTCACGTGGTTCCTCCCATCGAAAGCGGGAGTAAAATGCTCCTTGCAATCTCTTTTGCAAAAGGATGAGATAGATTTCTAGGCTGCCATTTTCTCTGCTCAAACCAGGGGTGCTCAAACTACAGCCCATGAGCCAGATCCGGCCCCTGACACCAATTCATCTGGGAGCGGAAGTAAAACACACCTGTACAGCCATTGGCTTTGGAAAATTGACTTTGGCTTCTGGGAATTGGAAGTCCAAAAACCAAAGGTTGGGAAACTCTGGCCTAGAGTTTAATGCGTACGATGTGCTTTTCCCATGCCTAATGCTTTGCCATTGCCTTTCTTTGCCTTCCAGAGGGGTTTGCTCTTGCTCTTGACTGCACAGTCGGCTGTTGAGTAGAACTGGTTCTTTTCTTTCCTCCTTGGAAGTTGCCACCTCCTCTCGGACTAAACAGCAATTATAATTGTTCTCTGGCATTTTTAGGTCATGCTGGGAAGCCTTGCGGGTTGCAGCTGATAATAGGCCCGACTTCTACAGACTGGAGTCCTCTAGAGAGACATTGGCTGGAGTGGGGGCTGACAGCCAGGACATGCCGAGGGCCCCACTTTGGGGGTGGGGGTGGGGGGTTGGAGGAGGCTGGTGTCGAGGGCTGGACCACGCTGGCTAGACTAGTGTGGAAGGCAGGTAGCCTCCCTGCATGCAGGCTCTTTAGTATTTCCAAGCCTTCTTCAGGTGCCCACTGTCAGGAGACAAATGGAAACATGACAGGGTTGTCATTTCAGATCTTAAACACCAGCTATACGGTGTGCAGACATGCTAGCACATGAGTTCTCCACCTTTTTAAGCCGGGGGCCATTGGGTCACGCTCCCTCAGATAGCTTCAGGGCCCGGACGGCCATTTTGCCCTGCCTCCACCACATACATGGCACTTCCAGAGGTGGTGGCGGGCCACATGAAATGGCACTGTGTGCCATATCCAGCCCATGTGCCACAGGTTGAGAATCCTTGTGTTAGTGTAAGCTCACCAACCTGCAAACATTTGTAGTCAGTGGGGGGGGTAGTTTGGGAAGGATGCTTTCTGTGGGCCTCCTTTATGGGTCATTTCTTTTCTGCTGTCACAGCTTCACATTTCTCCCCTGATCCCTTGGGCCAAAATTATTGTGTTGTCCAGAATGAAATGACCATGGTGAGTAGAGGGAGCATTTCTTTCACTTTGGGAGGACAAGAGAACAACTGCAGCTGCAAAGAGGTACAGGATTTATAAAGGGGAAAGGGAGGGTCATTACAGAGCCCACACCTAAGGTATAAGCAGGGGTGCCCAAACTACAGCCCGTGGGCCGGATCCAGCCACCGATGCCAATTCATCCAGCCCGCGCCACACGTCGCTCCCGGAAGTGGAAGTAAAACACGCTCATATGGGCGCACCTGTACAGGCACATTTTACTTCCGCTTCCGGGAGCGACGAGTGTGGTGCGGGCTGGATGAATTGGCATCAGTGGTTGGATACAGCCCACGGGCTGAAGCTTGGGCACCCCCGGAACATGTCTGTTGCAAAACAGACTGCAAGGCACGTTTTACTTCCGTTTCTGGTGGGATGAACCACATGACCAGCCCACGGCCCAAAAAAATTTGGGCACCCCTGGTATAAGCCTTTTCTGGATCCCACCCATCTCAGTCCTTGAATCTGGCCTTACCTCTGGCTCTAGTGCTGTGAGGACAATCTGGATCCACTTTGGGACTTTCTACGTTCAGATTTCTTTCTGGGTTTGGGGCACATTTGTGCTGCTGATGCTCTTTCTTGCACATCCGTATTGATCTGTGGGGTCCTTCTGAGCACATATCTTGGCTTTACAAACCCCTCTAAATCCATTAAGCACCAAAGTCATCCCTCCAAGGGCCTAATGGTTTTGTCGATGTTGGGGGTTGTTACCTGCCATCGTGTTGAATGGAATTTATGATAACCCTAATGGAATTTCAGGAGTATGTAAAATATTTGCTGAATGGTTTTCTATTCTCGTACAAGTGCCTCTGAGTTTCCATGGCTGAGCATGGATTTGAATCCCAGTCCCAAACGTATACTTTTTATCCAATTACACTCTGCAGGACCTGTCCTCCATCATCCCAGAGTGCAGGATGCGTAATAAAGGGCTGACACTACAGGAAGCCCGAGATAGGCTGAGTATCCGGGAAAGCCTCTTAACAGTTAGAGCAGTACGACAACAGGACCCACTAGCTCAAGGGGTGTTGAGTGCTCCAACACTGGAAGCGTTCAAGAGGGATCATCTGGTTTGAATCCAATGCCTACCTTGGGCAGGGGTGTGTGTGGACCTGATGGCGTAAAAGGCTCCCTCCCACTCAGTGATTCTATGTGCAAGAGTTTTCTAATACATGCCCTTGCAACAACCTTTCAAGGGAGCTCTTTGCAGTTTCTGTTTACCAGATACAGAAAAAAAGGACGTGACTTGCGCAGGGTCATCCTCTGTGTTCTCTCATTGCAGCAGCGCCAGCATGGTGTTGCTGGGTGGGATAGATAGATCAATCTTTATTCTCATTGTCCTGCACAGAACAACGTGATTGATTGAAAAACCACTTATCGACCCAACAAAACCTAAACAAAATACAACTATACAAAATTATCAACATACTCCCACCCCACATACAGCATACACATTTAACCCCTAAAAAGCTCTAAAACTCTAAGACTCTAAAAACTCTATAGAGAAGCTCCCTCATAGACTGCATTTCACTACATTCAAAGCCAGAACCGCTTTTGGGTAGAAACTATTTCTCAAGTGGCTGGTCCTGGTCTTTATGACCTTATTATACCTTCTTCTAGAAGGTAGAAGCTGAAAGAGATCATTTCCGGGGTGCGCACTATCCTGCGCAATCTCCACAGCTTTCTTATAACACCTGGTGGCATAGATTTGATCTAGAGTGGGAAGAGTACGCCCAATTATCCCCTCCGCAGTCTTTATGACCCTGGACAGCATTGTTCTTTCCCTAGCTGTACAAATCCCAAACCATACACACAGACCATAGGTTAACACACTCCCTATGGTACAGTGGTAGAAGAATGCCAACAGCAGGTCCTTTGAAAGATTGTTCTTCTTCCTGAGGATTGTCAAGAAGTCTAACCTCTGCTGTGCGCTCTTCATCAGATCTTTGGTGTTTGCTCCCCATGTTAGATCATCCCTCAGCTCCATTCCCAGAAATTGAAACACCGAGACCTGTTCCACACAATTCCCTTCAATAATAAGTGGCTGGATGTTCAATTTGCATTTTCTAAAGTCCACAATGATCTCTTTTGTCTTTTTTACATTGAGGAATAAATTGTTTTCCCTACACCACTCCAACAGCATCTCAACCTCTTTCCTGTAAGCCGACTCCCCCTCCCCAGCAGTCATCAGACCCACCACCGTTGTGTCATCAGCAAACTTGGTGATCTTATTGCTGGGGTAACTGGGAACACAATCATATGTGTAAAGCATGTACAGAAGCGGGCTCAGCACACACCCCTGCGGCGTCCCTGTACTTATACTGAGATCCGCAGAGACGTGAGAGCCCATCCTGACCCGTTGGGAACGATCTGATAAAAATTCTAGTATCCACCTACATAAGCAGACCATCTAGAGTAGTGATTCTCATCCTGCAGCCCGCAGCACCATTTCATGTCCCCCCCCCCCCGGCTCCACCACACCAATTTAACTGGCCCATGCCATCCGTGCTGCTCCCGGAAGCAGAAGTAAAACACGCCCCGCACATGTGCAGAATGCTGCTAGAATGTGTTCTGCACATGCACCCGGTGCATTTTACTTCCGCTTTCATGCGAGGAACCACGTGACCGGACCAATCAGCTGTCCAGGAAGTGTGGTCTGGCCTGCAACCTGAAAATTTAATTTAATTTAATTCTCACATTTGTATGCCGCCCAATCAGGAAACCTGACGCAGTAAACACAATAATACAATATAGACAATAATTATGCCATATTCATCCTACAAAAGCACATATCATAATATAAAATAATACAATAGTACAACGGCCTCTCCACTCCGGCCGTAGGCAAGTCCGAGGACGTTGAGAAATGTTGAGGTTTTTTCACAGTAGCATTTAGGGCATATCCATTCCTTTAATCTCTCAGCAGCTGTCTGTAAGGTTAAAAAATGTCCAAGTATACCTTTTTGTCAAAATATTCCTAAATTTTCAGCCAGGGGTTTGATTGAGTAGTATGAGGAGGTAGCAAAGCAAATCAGACCTTCCTATTTGGATTTGCTTATAGGTTTGATTTAATGACAACTTCCCTGAATAGATTTATACCTGCTCAGGCGTGTAATTTCTTAAATATACAGAATGTCAAAGCAATGCCTGTCTAAAACAACATGGTTAATTAAAAGGTTGATAAATTCAGTGCAAATGAATTTCCAGCACTGAAAACAGCAGCTGAGTGCAAACAGGAAATAAAAGCATGTGGGAGCTTTATTTGCACTCAAACAACGAGTTCCCTGGAGTCTTTAGGCTTTGTTTGCTATGTAATGTGTACATACAGTACTTGAAATGTTTCCATAGGGTTGAAGACGTCCACTGGGCAGGCATGTTTATTTTGGCCTCCACATTATAGAGCAGGGGTGCCCAAACCTTTTGGGCCACGGGCCGGTCACATGGTTTTAATTTTAATTTAATTTTTAAATTTCTATGCCGCCCACTCAGGCGAACCCGACTCAGGGCAGCTTACAAAAGATTAAAAACATATAACACAAATTAAAAACCCCAAGTCACCCACCCACCCTCCTAAACCCACCCTATTCATAAGAAGAATAAAAAGGGGTGCAAGCAATACAGAGGGAGGGATTCTCTAGATTTAGCTAGGAATGAGCCAACAGGCTGGGGCCGTATTCCCATTAGGGCCCCACACCTGCCCCACCAGCCAGGTTTTCAAACCTTTCCTGAAGGGCAGCAATTCTGTCTGTAACCTTAATTCTGTTGGCAGGAGGTTCCAGAGGGCTGGAGCAGACACGGATCCTTCGGGTGCTGGATCGATGTGCACCCCTAGTTGATGGCACCATTAGAGAGCCCCTCCGGTCTGCTCTGGTTGGACGGGCAGACACCCTTGGGACGATGCGGTCTCTCAGGTATCCTGGCCCACCTCCATATAGGGCTTTAAAGGTCAAAACCAGCACCTTGAATTGCACCCGGAGGCAGACTGGTAACCAATGCAGCTCCCGAAGTAGTGGCGAGGCACAGGCATAACGCCCGCATCCCATCACCATCCGGGCAGTCGCATTCTGGACCTGCTGCAGCCTCCGAATAGTCATCAAGGGCAGTCCCATGTAGAGCGCATTACAGTAATCTAGTCTGTGTGTACACACACACACACACACACACACACACACACACACACACACACACACACACACACACACACACACACACACACACACACACAGCCCTGCCTTGTCGGGCCATTATTCTCTGTGTGTTGGTGATTGGGGAGGTGTGGGGTGTGTGTGTGTGCACACACACACCAAACCACCCATTTTCACATAATAACTGCCCGGCAGGGCCAGGCAAAAAAAAATGCTAGTCTATCTATAAAGGAGAGATGTCCCGGTGTGGGTCCTGAATACAAATCAACACCTCGGTAGAGTCCACGGGACCACAACCAAACTGCGCACACACTTACCTGGCACATCAGAGAAAGTCAATGTCAGGGTCCGGACCGCAATGGGGGCCCCTGCACCCCACAAAAACTACACGTTCCAGCGGCCCCTGCGGCATGCCACAGCCAATAGGGGCAGCCAGCGCGAGGGGCGGGGCAACGGCCATGCGGATGCCACATCAACGGCCACCATGGATGCTGGCACACACACCCACACACACCAACCAGTCACACACACCCCCGCTGCCCTCTTTTACCTTTCTTCCCTGGTGTGGTGTGCCCTGGCCAGGCCATCTTCTTCAGTGCGTCGTCTATGCGGCCCCAGACAGTGTGGTCTCATCTGTCCCACGCCCTGCTCCCAGTCGCCACCCCAGGTTCTCCACCCGGTATCCGGGCCTCACTCGCCTCTCCCCCCCCCCTGCTAGCCGCAACTACCTTTCCTGGCCTTCCACAGCTTTCCCCGGCCTCCTTCTCCGTCTCCTCGCCCAGGTGGCTCCCGCAAAGGGTAGTGGTGGGTAGGAGGCATAACTGGCCTCCTCCTCCTCAGGCACACAATGTGCTGTGACCTCGAGTAGCAGTCACAGCTTCCTGCAACATTGTAGTCTTCGGAAAGGAGCATAAGGACACGCGAGTTCTGCCACCTACACATCACCACCCTTATGGGACCCGCCTGAGCAAAGAGACGGAGAAGGAGGCCGGGTCCAGCCATGGAGGGGCTGGACATGGTAAAAGAGGCCAGCAGGGGTGGAGAGGCAAGCAAGGCCCGGATACTGGACGGAAGACGCGGGGAGAAAAACAGAAACAGGGTGCCGGGCGGCTGGGATCACCCTTGCGGGGCCCGAAGGACCGACGCACTGAAGAGGATGGTTGGGGCATGCCACAGCGTGGATGAAAGGTGAAAGAGGTCAGCGGGGTGGGGGGGAACTGGCAAGGCCCGGAGACAGGCCCGGGAACCACTGGGAACGCCTCTGGTTGACCACCAAGCACCGGGAGGGTAGCCTTCCAGCCCTTGGGGTGAAGCTGAGAAGCTTCAGCCACTGGGCACACACACACCCACCCACACACCCACCCACCCACACACACACACACACACACACACACACACCACGGACACCGAGAGGTTGGGCAGAACACCCCAAAAACCACCCAGGTGGAGCCGGGCACTCAAGCTAGTTTACTAATATGTAATATCTAGAGGTGAGATGTGAACTTTTGATCAGTTTAAAGATTCCACATACCGTCTCCAAGCTCAGAAAACATATTGTTCTATGGCGACGACATGCCAAGTGTGAGTAATTAGGCACTTCCTTTAATGTAAACACTAGAGTTCAAAGTGTTCTCCAAGTGGAGCTGAGTGAGCAACAGCTTCAGACTTGGCAGCTAGGAATGTAGTAAGAACAACTGCATGGCTTTTAGGTCAAAGAGGAGTGAAGAGATAACACATGTATTGCGCTTCAAGCCGTTGAAATGGTTTGTTTTTGTGGTTGCATCATTATTTATTTATTTATTTATGATAATTATCTACATTGACGTTTCTAGAACAACAAGCACAAATTGACTGTCTCAAGTTCCTAGACATCCAAGTTTGAAAGCCATTGAAAGGCTTCATCTGTGACGCTACTCAAGTCCTCCAGTGTGCCTCCAAACGTGCGCAAAGGACACCTAGATATAATATGTGGTCCACGTTATGGTCTTCTTCTCCACAGTCACATTGGGGAGAGAGAGAGGACTTCCATCCCCATGTGAACGGAGTGGCTTCGCATCTGCCACAGCCAGTCCTGACTCTGCTCAACCTCCGCCACTGCCGTCTTGGAAGTAGCATAATGGGGGGAAGGAGATTATGGACATTTGATTCAAAAGGACGGTGTAGTTGAGGTGAGTGTAGGCCTGGGACCTGGAAGGTCAACTGGGCAAGGGAGCTTATGGGTTGACTCATGTTGTGAGACCTCCCAGAGAGACCCTCCTTTTAAGAATTCAAAATATCTTACCCTCTTATGAACAGCACACATGTTGCTGTCATCTAACACACTTGCAGCCTTTCCTTGAAACTAATGCTCAAAGTCATTTACACTAAAGTCATTTACACTTGGGGACATGAAAGGAGCCTCATTCAGGCGTCCCCTGAGCGGTGTTTCTCCCGCAAAAATCCTTTCAACCCAGAGTAGTCTCTGACACAAAATTATTATTATTATTTACACAAATGTAGGACCAAATGTGACAGAAGTAAAAAATAATAATACAGACCCAACATAAAAATGATTAAGCAAACGCCTGTATTTTTACTTGTATAACAGTTTAAAGCAGGGATTCTCAACCTGCAGCCCATGGGCCAGATGTGGCCCATGGCACCATTTCATGTGGCCACCCACCACATCAGGAGGTACTATGTGGTGGAGCAAGGGCAAAATCGCCATCCATCCCCTGAAGCTGTCTGAGGGAGCATGACCCGGCCCCCGGCATAAAAAAGCTGAGAACGCCTGGTTTAAATCATGTGGCGTAGAAATCACCAGACATTTGAGAATTTATTTTCTTGGACAACCACGCCTAGAATACAAGTAGGATTCAGACTCATGTGTTTCAGCAACCTAGTTGCTTCAAAGTGTGAATTGGAAAAATGAGATTTAATTTAAATCCAACATGTTAGGAATCGGTTTCAGTGAAATGTCAGTAGAGGTGAGTAATTTTTTAAATAATTTCCTCTGCAGGAAATACAGAGAAGGGAATTACCTGGCGGCACATTTTGGCACACCACCTGCCTTCCACCTGCTGGGGTTATTATGGCGCTCCCTTTCCGGAAAGACTTGGACAAATACAAGGATCTTGACGAAGATGAAATATTGGGGAAATTAACAGAAGAAGAGTTGAAGCAACTGGAGACGGTGCTGGATGACCTGGACCCAGAGGTAGGGAGTGCTCCTCCCCGGGGGACATGAAAGGAGCCTCGTCCCCTGAGCGGAGTTTCTCCAGCAAAAATCCTTTCAACCCAGAATAATTTCTGACGCGAATTTTTTATTATTATTATTATTATTATTATTATTATTATTATTATTATTATTATTATTATTATTATTATTATTATTATTATTATTATTATTATTATTATTATTATTATTATTATTATTATTATTATTATTATTATTATTATTATTATTATTAGGGCAGCTTCCTCAGTTTTGCAAAGCTTACAGCCTGCCTTTATGTTAGCTCAACCTTGGAAGACGATTGGCCATAGAACCAGCATACACAGTGGGTTTTCCTGACAGAATTAAGAGAAGTGTAGTTAAACTACACTGTAGCTTCCATTAAAATGCTTTTAACTTATTGTGATTTCATAAAGATTTTAGATTGTCAGTGGGTCGTGTTTTGACTGGGACTTGGAGTCATCAAACATCCTGGGGTGACTCTAGACCAGCCACACAAACTCAGCCTGACTTACCCTTTAGAACTGTGATGAGGGTAAGGTTGTGGGGGGAAGAGACATGTGTGCCTCATTGAGCTTCCTAGAGGGAAAGTGAGGCATGTGGGTAATAAATAACCACTTACTAGTCCAAAAACATTGGGCTGAGTCTGAAGAAGCTTGAAGGAAATAGGCTCCAGGGCAATGATGGCGAACCTTGGCACTCCACGTGTTCTTGGACTTAAGTTCCCAGGAGCCCAAGTCTCTGTGAATCCACACAAATGGGTTTACTGTATGCGCAGTAAATTGAATTGAAGTGCAAGAACACGTGGAGTGCCAGGGTTCACCATCATGGCTCTTGGGAAAGTTTCTGTAATGGTTGAGGCAGAAAGGGTTTTTTCTTTCTTTCAGAAGCATCTCCTAAAGGTAGGTTACATGAAACTATGTACCCCAGTGAGGAGACGCCGAGAGCGCCGCTGGGGGAAGACTCGGACTGAGTCTGACTGGACACTGGTTAAAACCGCTATTAGGGCCTACCTGGTGGCGATAAGGGTGGTGAAGCGGCAATATTTTACCACCCTTATTGCATCCGCAGATAATCGCCCAGCCACCCTGTTCCGGGTGACCAGGTCTCTCCTCGGTAGAGGGGGGCCGGAGCCTGGTTGGCAGGGTTCGGCTGAGGTTTTCGCTGATTACCTGATGGATAAAATCACTCAGATTCGCTCGGGACTGAACCTCGGCGTGGATGGGGAGAGTCAGGAGGGGGCCGGACCAAAGTCTTGCCATGTCATCTGGGAACGGTTTGATCCAGTTGTCCCTGATGAAGTGGGCAGGCTCCTTGCTGCTGTTCGCACTACTACCTGCCCTTTAGATCCCTGTCCTGCCGGCTTGGTGAAAGCATCTAAGGCAGTGACAGGTGGCTGGGTCAGGGCGATAATTAATTCATCTTTACGGGAGGGGGTATTCCCTGCACCTTTAAAACATGCTTTGGTGCGCCCCATCCTAAAAAAACCTGGTCTCGACCCAGCAATTCCAGCTAATTATAGACCGGTCTCCAACCTTCCCTTTTTGGGGAAGGTATCGGAGAAGGAGGTGGTGCGGCAGTTGCGGGGGGTTCTGGATGAAGCGGATTATCTGGACCCCTTTCAGCCAGGTTTCAGGCCCGGACATGGTACGGAGATGGCATTGGTGGCACTGATGGATGATCTCTGGCGAGAAAGGGATGGAGGCCATTTAAGCATCCTTGCTCTCCTTGACCTCTCAGCAGCTTTTGATACCGTCGACCATGGTATCCTTCTGGAACGGCTCCAAGGATTGGGGATCCAGGGCACTGTGTTGTCCTGGTTTTTCCTCATTCCTGAAGGGCTGTACCCAGTCGGTGTGGTTGGAGAGTGAGACGTCCAGCCCTAGGCCACTCCAATATGGGGTGCCTCAGGGCTCGGTGCTGTCTCCTCTCCATTTTAATATCTACATGAAACCCCTGGGTGAGATCATCTGTTGCCATGGGACGCGGTACCATCAGTACGCGGATGACACCCAAGTGTACATCTCGTCTCATGGTGATCCCAGTAATGCTGTCAAAGTCCTGTCCGAGTGCCTGGCGGCTGTTGGGGTCTGGATGGGGGACAACGGATTACAACCGAACCCTGGCAAGACTGAGTGGCTATGGATTAGGGGCCCGGTGTTATCTCAGGAGCTACCATCGTTGGTTTTGGATGGGGCTAATCTGCCCCAGACAGATCCGGTGCGCAACTTGGAGGTCCTCCTGGACTCACGACTGCTGCTTGAAGATCAGGTAGCAGCCGTGACCAGGAGGGCTTTTGCCCAACTTCGGGTGATTCGCAGGTTGTGCCAGCTCCTAGACTCATGGTCACTCATGCTCTGGTCACCTCTAGACTAGATTATTGCAATGTGCTCTACATGGGACTGCCCTTGTCAACCATCCAGATGCTGCTCGAGTGGTGATGGGGTGTGGGCATTATGCTCGCGCCTCACCACTGCTTCGGGAGCTGCACTGGCTTCCAATTTGCCTCCAGGTGCAATTCAAGGTGCTGGTCATTACCTTTAAAGCCCTACATGGTAGTGGGCCAGGATAGCTAAGAGACCGCATCGCCCCAAGAACGTCTGTCCATCCAACCAGAGCGGACCGGAGGTGCTCTCTGCTTGTACCACCTGCTAGAGGGGCCCGTCTCTCTAGCGCAAGAAGGAGGAGGGCCTTTTCTGTGTCCTCTCCGGCCCTCTGGAGCCTCCTGCCAGTGGAACTAAGGCTGCAGACGGAATTGCTGCCCTTCAGGGAAGATCTGAAAACATGGCTGGCGGGGCAGGTGGGGGTCCTGAAGATGTCGTGACCCCTACCTGCTGGTTGGTTTAATATCAAAGCAATCTTCCACTTTTTAATGTGTGGGGTTTTAGTGCGGTAATCTGTTTTAATGGGGTTGTTCTTGTTTTAAGGTTTTTAAGATTGCATGCTGCCCAGAGTCTTTGTGAGTTGGGCGGCTATATAAATATGAATATAAAATAATAAATAAATTTACACATGTGTGAGGGATTTGAGCTACACACCACTAAAGGGTCTAAATCAGGGATGCTCAAACTACAGCCTGTGGGCCGGATCCAGCTCCCAATGCCAATTCATCCAGCCCGCAAAGATACGGGTGGGTTTTACTTCCACTTCCAGGAGCAATGAGGGCTCCGCGGGCTGGATGAATTGGCATCAGGAGCTGGATCCGGCCCACAGACCAAAGTGACCAGCCCACACCCCTGGTCTAAATGCCTTAGAAGGGGCCCATAGCAGACCTCCTGCAGTTCTGTTTAACCAGCAGATTCTGCTAAAAGACAGACAGCTTGGGGTTTTCAGTTCATTTCCCCCCCCCCCTTGTGTAGTAGCCCTATTGCACTATGTGGGAAATCACCTTTCCCTGACATGTTTTCCATTTGCAGAATTGGTCAAGGCTCGCAAAAATAATCCATAACAATACAGGAATTCAGCTTCACAAGTAAAGGCAGAACCAGATTTGTTTGCATACAAGTCCAAATACTACAGCAGCAGCAGCAGCAGCGCTCAATCCATCATGCAGTGCCCGGCTCTCGAACTGCCGATTTGCCAGCCTTCCAGCCAACAAGGCGAGCTTCTTAACCACTGAGCCACTGCAGCCCCTAAGGGCTCTGTTGACAGGAGCCAATGGAAGCGATTGGGCAGAGTAGACTGCTCTCATGGCATTTCCTTCATCAAACTCACCCTCTCTGTTGAGCCCACGGACCTTTGCAGGGACAGACGACGGGGCAGCCGCTATCCAACTGTGTTAAGTAGGTTAAAAGAGCCGAGAATAATTTCATGTATGAAATGATTCTGGGTTGAAAGGAGTTTTCCTGGAGAAACTCCGCTCAAGGAACGCCCAAATGAGGCTCCTTTCATGTCCCCAAGAGCTGAGACAGACGACGGGCACTCAACCCATCATGCAGTACCCGGGTCATGAAATGCTGACTTGCCAGCCTTCCAGCTAACAAGGCGAGCTTCTTAACCACTGAGCCACGTGGCAGCCCCAATTTTGAGAGCCCCCCCTTCCCCTTTTGTTTCCCCAGAATGCCTTGTTGCCAGCAGGATTCCGGCAAAAGGACCAGACTGCCAAAAAACCGTCCGGGTCTTTTAATAGAGAGAAACTCCTTTCCTTTTTGGAGAAGCAAGCGCTGGAACTGAAGGATGTGGAAGACTCTGTCCCGTACACTGGCGAAAAGAAAGGTGAGAGCTTTGCCTGAACCCAGATCCTTTGTGCTGGTGTGTCTCAAGCTGCTCAGCCCAGGAGATTTTTGCACGGTCTTATGTTTTGAGAAACAGAATGTTTCCAGATCACCAGCTTGTGTGCAGACAGGTTCCTTTACACTGGTGGTGCCCAAACTTTTTGGGCCGTGGACCAGTCACATGGTTCAGGAAGCCGGTCGCTATGGCCCAGGGGCCAGATTCGGTCCCCAATGCCAATTCATCTGGCCATTTTACTTCCACTTCCAGGAGCGATGAGGGCTTCGTGGGCTGGATGAATTGGCATCAGGGTCCAGATCCGGGGCCGTAGTTTGGGCACCCCTGCTTTAGACAATGCTTGTGTGTGTGTGTGTGTGTTGAAGAAGGATCTCACTGGTTAAGTCACTGTTTCCAAAGTCTGTGGAGATACTTATTATGTCTTGTTTTCTGCATTTGGGATGACAGAAGAACAAGAAGCTTCACCTTTAAAAGCGCAGGATGTTCTCAAAAAGTCTCCCATCTGTAAGAAAATGGGAAATTGTAGCTAAATGTACCTTTATGATGTACAAAACAATCATCTCATATTTTTTTTACAAAATATTCTCTACATGTTAGACACCTCTTTCTACACACACACAAAGTCTTCTCCAATCCTTGTGGCGAACACCTTCCAAGATATCTGTTACGAAATTTGGCCTATAATGGCGACTTTTGGGACGCTGTGTTTGCTTATTACCTAGAAATGGATTCTCTAGGTTAGTGGTGGCCACCCTTGGCACTCCAGGTGCTCTTGGACTTCAATTCCCAGCATCCCTACTCAGCTGGTGTGCTGTCTTGAGCTTCTGGGAATTGAAGTCCAAGAACACCTGGAGTGCCAAGGTTGGCCACCGCTGCAGTCTAGGTCTTTTCCAAACACAAGTGAGGCTCTATCTAGATCAGGGGTGCCCAAACTTTTCAGTTTGCGGGCCGGCCAAGTGGTTCAGGGGGCTGGTCACTATGGCCTCTGATGCCAGTTCATCTAGCTGTGAAGCCCTCGTCGCTCACGGAAGGGGAAGTAAAATGCGCCCGGATGAGCACATTTTACTTCTGCTTCCGGGAGCAATGAGGGCTTCATGGACTGGATGAATTGGTGTTGGGGACCGGATTTGGGCCACAGTTTGGGCACCCCTGATCTAAACACACAGAGGTTTGCCATTAGCTCTTGCACATTGAGCTTGTGTTTTATGGGTGGGTGGGTGTTGCGGGGGGGGGACATTCAAGCATTGTCCCCATTTCACAGCATGATGGTTTCAAGATGATGTGTGGTCTCTGGTAAGTTTTTTAAAGCTCAAGACAGATAAGATCCTTAAAAATTTTCATCTTTTGTTCTTTGGAACAGGGAAAATGTTTGTGCCCAAACAGAAGCCAGTGCAGACCTACTTGGAAGAAAAAGTGACTCTGGATCCAGAACTGGAGGAAGCGTTGACAAGTGCAACAGACAGTGAACTCTGTGACCTTGCAGGTGGGTGGTCTAATTGCTCTATTTTTACTGTGAGCTTTCGTGGATCAAGTCCACTTCTTCAGACAAAGGAGTAAAACTTCCAGGCATGGTTTCTATACACCAGATGAAGGGGTAAAGGAGTCACAAGGCAAATGGATCACAAAGCAATGAGGTAAAGAGTAATCAAGCAGAATGACAGACAAGCATGCATATCAACACAGCTTCTGGCTAAAGAGCATCACATGAAACCCAAGGCCATTTTTAAAGCAACTTTATATTTTATTCATAATTTTTCATTTTGTCTTCTACCTGCATTATTGTTGGGAAGTAGCCTATACATTTAGTGCATAATTTTTTAAAATAGAAATTGATATTCTTTTTATCATGACAAACAAATTTATTATTTATCAAGAATTATTCATCTATATGTAGGGATTGGGGCCGCTCGCAGGGATGAAATAACACGCACACACGGTTCAGGGTGCAAGTGAGGCGACACCCAAGGGTACTGAGTGGTCTCATTTATTGACAGCCTAGCATGCCTTGGATCGCGCGATTCTAAGAACCACCGTGCATCCATTACAGGCTAAAGGAAACGGGTGGAACAATGGGTTACACGTATGTTGGTCATAGAGTAGGGATCCTATGTGTCAGAGGGCAATCGGGAAATTGGGTCGAGCAAGGGGTCGAGTGGGGTGACGAAGATGGTCTGGTGGAAAAGATAGGGAGTTTGTGACTAGGAAAGCAGCCCTGCAGATCTTAATAAGAGGCTTGCGCTTGGGGTGCGCTTATCAGCTTGGTCCAGGAGATATCTGGAGGCTTGTGGTCATGCTCCCAGGTTGCACGGCCCACGCGACCTGGCCTTCTCCTGGTGGCTTATGGGCTAGGGGCAATTCTTGGGGTGAGCTAGGAATACTTTGGGGGTGAAAGCTAAGCCATCCCTACATCTATATTGTGTCTTTTGCCCAAAACATGGACTTACGGCAGCTTATGACAGGATTAACAAATGCATATAAACAAGAACACTAATATGTGGGCTGGTCACATGGTTCAGTGGACTGGTCATGTCATTCCTACCACTGGAAGCGGAAGTAAAACGCGCCTTGCAATCTGTTTTGCAACAGGATGAGATAGATTTTAAGCTACCATTTTCTCTTGTTAAACCAGGGATGCCCAAACTATGGCCTGTGGGCCAGATGTGGCCCCCGATGCCCTTGTCACTACCGCAAGCAGAAGTAAAACGTGCCCATGAATTGGTGTTGGGGGCTGGATCTGGCCCACGGGACGTAGTTTGGGCGCCCTTGCTTTTTTGCCATCACATACAAGCCCATTGGAAGGACTTTTATGAATACATTTCTTTAAACATCACCTGTTCATATCTGGGAAGCCCAGATTTAAGCCAGGCTCTCCTGTCATGTCTCTGCAGGTCTTGCAAGGACTTGTATAATCTGTACTTATTGCTTCAACTGTGTATTTCCCTTACGAACTGTTCAGTCAAAAATCTAGCATGACTGTGATAAGAGAGTTGGGCTTGGAAAGTCCAGTTTTCCGTCTCCATTGAGTTGGTACGCTCACTTGGTGACAAGAGGCTGGTCTTTTTTCTCTCAGCCTGGTGCAAGTCATCAATCCACACGAATGGGTTTACAGTACTGCGATTCATCTGGCCCACGCCTTGTTACTCCTGGAAGCGGAAGTAAAACGCGCCCATGCGGAGGAAGGGTTAACCAGGAAGAGTCTTAACTGTCTGGGCGCGTTTCACTTCCGCTTCCAGGAGCGACGAGGGCGGTGCGGGCCGGATGAATCACAGTAAACCCATTTGTGTGGATTCGCGGGGGCTTCTGGGAATTGAAGTCCAAGAACATCTGCAGTGCCAAGGTTCGCCATCACGGTACTAAGCCATACATGCCATCCTAAGATTAGTGGGTGAAAAGCAGGATGTAAATGTCACAACATGATGGTGGTGGTGGTTTTCATTTTTGGTGAAGGCCTATTGCAAATGTATGTCTTATGCAAGTTAAGAAATGTATTTGAGACAAACGACTTCAGGGTTGTTGTTTTCCTTCCTCTCTCCTGCTAGCTATCCTTGGAATGCACAACTTGATCAGTAGCTCTCAGCTACGGGATATTGTGGGAAGCAGCAATGGTGTCAGCAGCGCCGGTTTCTCAAGTAAGTGTCCGTGCAGCCCTTGAGACGGAAGTGCAGGAGGGCGAGGAAAGACAGGAGCATTTCAGTGCAAGCCTGTATTTTGTTCCTTGGCCATGATTGTAAAATGCGGGTAGCACCAAGGCCCGTGATAGCGAACCTTGGCACCCCAGGTGTTGCAGGAAACCCATTCGTGTGGATTCACACAGACTTGGGCTTCTGGGAATTGAAGTCCAAGAACACCTGGAGTGCCAAGGTTCGCCATCACGGATCAAGACCAGTTTCATCTGACTAGCTCAGGTGTTCTCAACCTTTTCAAACCGTGGGCCGGACCACGCCTCCTCAGAGAGCTGAGCGTGCTGGACTGGTGGTTCCCCTGTCGTAAACATGTTTACGACAGCCACATGTGCATTTATGACTGTTGTAAATGCATCCGCTTCTGGTGGTGGCGGTGGCGACCATGCAGGCCACATGAAATGGTGCCGCAGGCTGGGTCCGGCTTACGGGCCATAGGTTGAGAACCCCTGGACTAGCTAGTCTCTCTGGCAAGATGGAACTTAATTCAGTCTTCAGTATACGTCTTACCATTCTTTCAATGATTTCCTCCCTTAAAGAACACACACTGATCCAAGCGTGTCAAATTTTAGAAACAGATTATTATTAGCTGTGTTGGCAAACAAACAGAAAATTAAAACTGTTCGAAAGCAAGAAATAGCAAGTAAATCAATAGGGACCACTTCGGTGGGAAGGTCAAGTGCTCCGTGCATTCTGGTGTCTAGTCATGCCTGCCAGATGACCACGGAAATGTCTGCAGAAGCGGACAGCGCTGGCTCTTCGGCTTTGAAACAGATGAGCACTGAACCCTAGAGTCGGATACGACTGGCTTTCGAGCAAGGAAAACCATTACCTTTAGACATGAATGTGACTTCTAGTTTAACACACGCACGCACACTGGCTTGAATTCTGACCATGGTTGACAATATCCGTACCTGGTGCAGTTCATGGAACGACTCTAAAGGATGCAGAGTTAGCCTTTGGCTCCATAGACTTGCCCACCCCTCGATTTAGGGGTCACCCCGAGACCCTTCAGCCCTTTTGGGGGGAAATATCTTTGTTGAGGGAAGCCTGCTCGCTTCCAACGTTAGTTTAAAACCCGGCACTGTCTCTGTGTCCAATTTTCAGTGCAGAATAATGTATGTGAGTTGACGTGACCTTTCTTGTTTAATTCAGACATTGTTAAAGGGGAAAAGATGGTCCCCGTCTTTGACGAGCCTCCAAACCCAACAGACGTGGAAGAGACTTTGCAGAGAATTAAGGAGAATGACCCTCGTCTTGTTGCCGTTAACCTGAACAACATAAAGGTAATAAAGGTCAACAGAAGAGGCTTTCTGGCTACCTGTGGCACTGTGGCCCGGCCAAAGGAGGCGAAGGAGGTGGCCGCTTCTCTTGCCCTCCTCCCGGCTGGCAAAGACTATTTCATTAAAGGCCATTTTTTGCCAACTGATCGTCTGCTCAGGAAAGGGGGAGCCTTTACCATCTGGGTGCTGTAATTTCCTTCACAATGTGTTTCAAAATCATATTTTTAACGCTTGAAAATTGTGCGTTCAGTTCTATTTTTATTCTTTGACCTTGTTTTGTGTTCTAATAACAACTTTGTGACAGAGATGTTTAGGGGACGCCTGAATGAGGCTCCTTTCATGTCCCCAAGTGCAGCTCCCGGGTATCGAAACCCAGCCTTCCCGTCTCCAGCTCAGCGCCTTAACCGCTAAGCCACCGCAGGAGTTGATGTGTTTATTATTATGTATTCCAATGATAGTCTTTAACTAAACGATGAGAGCCAGGATAATGCAGGCCTATAGCATTCGAGAGCTCTTTTGAGTCATCCTTTCACCAACACAATCGTAACTGTCTATTGCAGGGGTGCCTAAACTATGGCCCGGGGCATGTTTTACTTCCGCTTTCAAGAACGACGAGGGCTTCGCAGGCCGGATGAATTGGCATCGATGGCTGGATCCGGCCACCAAGCCATAATAACCAGACCCCTGAACCATGTGACCGGCACACAGACCAAAAAGTTTGGGCACCCCTGGTCTATTGAGATAAGGGAGATCCCATTTAGCCCTTCCTTCCTTGCCCCATCTCTGCTGCTCTGACGTTGGCAGTCTTCTCTTGGCATCCCATGAAATTTTGGGCCTGTATTTCCTCTCTTAGAGCAGCTGGGTAAGAACCAAGAATTGTCCAACTGTTGCTGGCCTGCAATTCCCATTAGCCCTTGCCAGAATAACCAGCCATTGGGGATGACGGGACTTGTAATCCACAGGCCACCTGTTCTCCAGTTCTGCTGTAATAAGCAGGTACATGAACAGGTAGAGGAGTCCAAGAGAGTCCAGTCTAACACAGTTTGCAGCCATTATGCATGACTTTTTAAAAACCTTTTAAAGTCTGTTTTAACCTTCTTTCAAGAACATTCCTATCCCGATGTTGAAAGAATTTGCCAAGGCCCTGGAAACCAACAGCTCCGTGAAGAGCTTCAGCCTCGCAGCGACTCGCAGCAATGACCCTGTGGCTGTCGTAAGTAACCTGTGAGATTTTTGGGCCATCTTTTATGCCTTTCTTTGTACTGGGAGGAGTGGGGACCCATTGAATGGGCAACTGTTTGGAACAGCTGAGTTCAGGTAGAAGCAGCACAAGGGGTTTCAGGTGGTCCTCCTCTTCCTCCTCCTCCTCGCGCCTGCCAGCCAGTCTTTCTCCAAGCTCAGAAACAGACCAGATCTTTGCGGGGTGGGGGGCAATATTGTCCCCAGGAAAGCCAGGACACGTGATTTTGGGGCATGATCAAGGAGCCTCGTTCGCTTCCAGGACCAAATTCAGTTTCATGGAATATTTCAGTGGCTACAGCGACTTTTAATTGCTGTTAGTTGCTCAGCGTCATTGTCGTGTTGGGCTGCAATAGAAATTTGAATAATAAATAAATAAAATAAAATACATGCCAGTCATAGATCTCGGGTCAACGGGGACAAAGTGGCCTCGAAAAGACTGCCAGGAACGAATCGTCCGCAGAAGAGTTTGGACTTTCTCGAAGCACTGGAGCTGGGGGCAGGAGGAAGATGAAAGACACGAAAGCAGCACGGGATGGGACTTTGGAACGAAGGGTTGGATTGGGACTCAAGGAGGTCTGGATTTGGCCCCAGGACTGGATGCTCTTCACCCTCAGTGTGTGGAGTGAGAGAGGCAGGTGGCCTGGTTTCCCCTGAAAGATGGCTCAGGCCGAGTTTCATTTCATTTTTTCATTTCAGGTTTAATTTCTATGCCGCTTTACTCAACCCAGCAGCGGGTGACTCAAAGCGGTGTATACAGTCACAATAAAATAATACAGTAACCTTTTAATACCGTTCCTTTTATCAGGGCTGGGTTGGCCCTGACAGGAGCAGGAAGGTATGACAAAACAAAAGCAGGTCTTGTTGGAAGCCCACGTCCCGTTTTCTTCCCATGGAGTTAGTTGCACTGGGATTGGTTTTGCTGCCATGGCTTTTTAGGAGCAGAAACTTTGTCTTTTGAAGAGCTCTTTGCTACTGGGAGGCATCCAGGCTCACAGAAATAGAGTTGGGGATGATGATGATGGTGTTATGTCGAGAGCCCTGAGGAGACCACACTTTGCCCTAAGAAAGCAGGCGCCCAACACTGTGGGAAGAGGCAGGGAACGGATGTGCCGTTATGGCCGCACCATGTGAAACCTCATTGGCCATCCTTGCGCTTCAAGGCTTTTGCAGAGATGCTGAGGACCAATCGGACGCTGAAGAGCCTCAACTTTGAGTCTAACTTCATCACCGGGGTTGGCATCTTGGCGCTGGTCGATGCCCTTAAAGAGAATGAGACCGTGAACGAGATCAAGATTGATAACCAGGTAACTCTTGAGTGCTTTTATTTTTGTTTGGCTCTCTTCATGTGAGCGATCTGAACATAGGCTGGCCAGAGGGTTCAGTCATTAACACAGGAGTGCCCAAACTACGGGCCGTGGTCCGGATATGGCCCCGACACCAATTCATCCGGGCCACACCGCCCTCGTCGCTCCCAGAAGTGGAAGTAAAACACACATTTTATTTCTGCTTCCAAGAGTGATGAGGACAGTGTGGCCTGGATGAATTGGCATCGGGGCCCGGATCCGGACTGTGGGCTGTAGTTTGGGCACCCTTGGTTTATGCAGAGAAAATGGCCACTTAAAATCTATCACATCCTGTTGCAAAACAGATTGCAAGTCACGTTTTACTTCCGCTTCCGGTGGGAGGAACCATGTGACCGGCCCACTGAAACACGTGACCGTCCCATGGCCCAAAAAGTTTGGGCATCCCTGCCTTAACATCTAGCTCTGTGAGCTAAAGAAGGGAGATGGAGTACCAGGGAGTTCTTGTGACATCTCAAAGGACAGCCCCACATCCTTTCCCCACTACGTAGAGATTGGCAGAGTTAATTTTTTGGATTTCACCTCCCCATAATATTTTCAGCTGGTGGACTTTGAGCGCTCTGGGTCAAAACAGTCACTCCGATCTGTCAGCTACTAATCTCCGATCTCTAGGCTGTGTCAGAGTTTGCCTTCCTTTTTTAAATGTCTTTTTTCTATTTTATTTTGATTTTCCTTTTTCATTGTATATGTAAATTTTTTAGAAAAAATCAAAAGAAATATTTTTTTTAAAAAAAAAGTTTAAAAAAACTATGTTTTTCTCATTTGACATTTGCTGGCATCTAATTTTTGCTGATTTTAACAGAGGCAGCAGTTGGGCACGCCGGTGGAAATGGAGATTGCAAAGATGCTCGAGGGAAACACAAAGATTCTGAAGTTTGGATATCACTTCACACAACAGGGACCACGAGCCAGAGCAGCAGCTGCCATTACGAAAAACAATGATTTAGGTGAGTAAATAAAAATAAAATAAAAGTAGCTATTTGATATAGGAGTAAAGTTAGAATTCAGAGTTTCCTAATATCTTCTACTAAGACCAGGAGAACAAGACAAAAGAGGGGAGCTTTCACAGATGATTCACAGATCTTCATTAGGCTACAAAAGTTGAGATGAGGGATAAACGGCGCAGTTCAGAAACATGCCCGGGTTTTGTGGTCATTGGGTCTCTAGATAAACTTGGGTTCCAAGGTGGACATTTGGGCAAGGTGGGGTACCCAAACTTTTCGGGCCGTGGGCCGGTCATGTGGTTCAGCGGGCTAGTCACATGGTTCCTCCCACTGGAAGTGGAAGTAAAAAAACACGCCTTGCAATCTGTTTTGCAACAGGATGAGATAGATTTTAAGCTGCCATTTTCTCTGCTTAAACCAGAGGTGCCCAAACTATGGCCTGTGGGGCAGATCCGCCCCACGACACCAGTTCATCCACCCGTGCCACCCTCGCTCGCTCCCAGAAGCAGAAGTAAAACACGCCCGTATGGGCGTGTTTTCCTTCCGCTTCCAGGAGCAACAAGGGTGGCGTGGGCCAGATGAATTGGCGTCGGGGGCCAGATCCTGCCCATAGGCCATATTTTGTTCCCAGGACATCCCTGGGGTAAGGTGTGAAGCTGAACTGGTTTTTTTTTTTTTTTTGTTATTTTGCTTTCTAATACGACAAGAGCCCCTAACAGTGAACTGAAAGTCCAGTTGTCTAAAAGATCCACTTCTCTTTTGGGAGGCTGTGTTGTCTTGCTTCTTGGGGCGGTTGCCATCCTAATGCAGGGCTAGGAGAAGGTTCCTGCTGGAGGTAAATCTAGTCTTGTGCCCAGGCACATGGCTCTGTAGAAACCAGCTCAGAGGGCAGGAATTTGAGAAATATTTCCACGGGGGTTGGCAATGGCAGAGAGAGCCTATCTTAGGAGCTGTGGTTGCAATCTCCTTTCATAAATGTACCTCTTCTGATTTAAGTTGGTGACCCAGATGTTGCAAGAGAAAACATTCTCTATTTTGACTATGCGCCCTTGCACTGCAGAGTATGTGTGTCCCACTTAGGATTTCATTGTGACTCCTGGCAAAGCAAGGTGAATTTGTGTCAGGGGCTGGATCCAGCCCATGGGCCATAGTTTGGGCGCCTCTGATCTAGAGTCCCATTCTTCAGGACAGCAGAGAAATGTTTATTTAAAATTGCACACCGATTGGAACCCAAGTGAGTTGCCCATATAGGCCAAACAGCCATGCCACTTCTCGGCTTGACCCCTGCTGGCCATGCCCACTGTTAGTAGATCATGAGCATGAAAAGTACCTTCACTGTTGTCAAGTAGACAGAATAACTCAGCCGCTTTCCTGATCAAATGCTTCTCTGTTCTCTATGAAACTTCACCCACCCATTATTCCAATGGTCACATTTCATTGCTGAAAGGGAATCTGTTTTTTTTTTTTTGGTTGGCTGTTGATCTCCTTTTCTCTTTTTCTTGCTTTCTTCGTCTGGCATGTAGGAGTCAAACTTTCTGCACCTGTCCTTCCATCTCTTCAGCCCTGAAACCTTTGAGGCAGGCTGTTGCCAAAGCCCACCTGTGTGCTCAGCACTGGGAGAGAAAGCTTTTCTTTTAAACACCTGGCATCCATGCACCTGTATGTGTTCTCTATCAGATTGATGTGTGTATGTGTGTGTCTTTGTTCCATGGTTTTCTCCTCCTGTTCTTAAGCATGCTTGTTTCATTTACCATCATCATCAAACCTTTATTACAGTCATAGACCAATACAGTGTAAGTTACATATATGGCCATGATGGCGAACCTTGGCACTCCAGATGTTCTTGGACTTTAATTCCCAGAAGCCCCTGTAAATCCACACAAATGGGTTTACTGCGATTCATCCAGCCCACGCCGCCCTCGTCACTCCTGGAAGTGGAAGTAAAACATGCCCATATGGTTAAGGCTCTTCCGGGTTAACCCTTCCTCCACACTGGAGCGATGAGGGTGGCGTGGGTTGGATGAATCGCAGTAAATCCATTCATGTTGATTCACAGGGGCTTCTGGGAATTGAAGTCCAAGAACATCTGGAATGCCAAGGTTCGCCATCACGGATATATGATCATGGCTTTTACACAAAATATAAGGCTTAAGCCTCTGTCTAAGAGAGTGACAGTCTATAGTTGTAATTGGTAACTAATAAATTTATGCAGATAGCGCAGTAGGGTTTATAAAAGTTTTAAATTCAGTCTATCTAGTTTAATCTAGGAGACGGCATATATCATACAATGATTTTATAGAATATGACAGTAAATATGTCGTCAAAAGTTTGTTAAGGATTTGCTTTAAAGTGCCTGCGAATCGTTAGCACTGAGGTGCAGAATCTGGCCCCCTGAGCAGAAACTGAAGACAATCTTTATCGGAGCAACCATGGAACCCCTTGGGTTTCATTTCCTAATTACTTTGAGTTTCATTATTATCTGCCATCTGCCACAAACAATCTTAAGCAAAAGTCTGTGTAGTTTTATTCATAAGCCACTTCAGGTTTAGTGGTAGAATGCATTGCTAAGCATTGCAGCAGTGGTCAATGCAGCTGGGGATGATAAAATCTAGAGCAAGGGTGCACAAACCTTTCAGGCTGTGGGCTGGTCACATAGTTCAGGGGGATGGTTACTATGGCATGTGGGCTGTATCCAGCCCCTGATGCCAATTCATCCGGCCCACAATTCCCTCGTTGCTCCCGGAAGTGGAAATAAAACATGCCCATACGCGTACGTGCAGTAAACCCATTCGTGTGGATTCACAGGACTTGGGCTTCTGGGAATTGAAGTCCAAGAACACCTGGAGTGCCAAGGTTTGCCATCACAGGCTTAGGTTGAAAACATAACAGGTACCAGGTCCAGGGATTGTCATGGCAAACTGGGGATTCGAACCAGCCCTTCTGGGTATTAGATTATTGCTCTGAAACCACCACATTTTCCATGATCTGTTTTTTAAAAAAATTACGATTATCACTGCAGTTATTAGTTCCAGATGTTGAATAAGATGTAATTTCACTAACTGAAACAGGACAAAACTCACATTTATTTATTTATTTGTGTTCTTGTTGTCTTTTCCACCTGGGTGCAGTTCGCAAGAGGAGAGTTGAAGGCGACCACCAGTAAATCTTCCTACGGCCAGACGTGGTGTGGAGAATTTGGAAAAGTCCTCCAAGTGCCTTTGCTGTGTTTGGGCCTCAGAGACTCTGAGATTTCCTCTGACCTGGGTAGAAGGGAAAAGGCTGGAATTTTTGTTCCTCCTGTCTGTCTGTCTGTCTGTCTATGTAAAAGTTAAGCCAATCTACGCAGTATCCAACATACATAAGCTGAAAAACTTTATAACCCCATCACTCACACACACACACACACACACACACACACCTCAGAGTGGCTGCTGAAACCCCCCGTTTCTTTCCAAATGTGTGGCATACGTCTTCGGGAAAGAGAAATGCTGGATCTAAAGTGTACGTGGAATAGCAAGCGCTGCAGAGCGCCCAGCCCCACTCATTAAAAGGCAAATGAGTTAAACTGTTTCTTGTAAGCTTCAAAGCAGAAAAGCTCGAGGTCCTTCTCAGGCTATCGAGGCTTTTATATAGAGTAAAACCCCGTATAACGACTTTAATTCGTTCCACGGGGCTAGTCATTGTACGATTTAATCGCTTTACGATGCATGCGTTGTACATTTTTCCCCATAGAGATTTTTTTTTTCAAATCCTCATCGTTGTACGATTTAATCGTTGTAAGAGGCATTCTACTGTATTTTGAATACAGTCTAATAATGTTGTGGGGGAGGGGGGAATCCTCCCCCCCTCCCCAAAAAAAAAATGAAAATTGGACTTGGACTGCTCATTTTGTCCCTTTTGTCTGTAAAGGCAATGATACGAACTCTCTGCTAGAAGTGAGGCTCCTTTTTTACACCAACTCAGTGGGCAGCCCTAAGAAAAGCAGATCCATAGCATCCATAGCCTCTGCAGAAATGTTCCATAGCCATTGGACAGTCCGTGAGTCATGTTCAGGGTGGGAATGACCCCTTGACCCTTTGCTACAGAGGTTAAATCTGAAACTTCTTTCTGTAAGAGGGAGAGGTTCTGCTTCTATGCCGTCCCCTCTTGCGCTACATCTTGGAGGTCAGCACTTTCCAAAAGGAAGGGAAGCTGTAAGTGTTTGTGTGCTGTTTGGCTGCCTCATTTCCCCACCACCAATGAACAAGCCCATGATGACATTTCAGCACTTTGTCCGGTTCTTTCTGAACTAGATATATTTATGGAGTTCATTCATTTCCTGGTTTATCAGGACAGATGGGATTGCATCGCATACTGCCGTCTGGCCTGGGGCAGTCAGGAAACCCAGTTGCTATGCTGGCTGGGGAATGGCAGGGGCTGTAGTCCAAGAAAGTAACTTCTCTCTATCAAATCACACCTGGTTTGAGTACATTGTTTTTCACGGAGTAAGGGTGGTGATTGTTGCCGTCCACTTTTGCTGAAAAGGAATCCCCTGATGTCACTTGAAGACTGGAGTAGAAGATGTTTTATCACCCGGAAGCAGCCTTTCCCCAAGCAGGAACCTCCCAGAGGTGCTGGACCTTCACATCCAGCAGGCCCTTATGCTGTCTAGGGCAAGGGTGCCCAAACTATGGTCCATGGGCTAGATCTGGCCCTCGACAACAAATCATCTGGCCCATGCCACCCTTACCGCTCCTGGAAGTGGAAGTAAAACATGCCCATATTGGCGCATTTTACATCCGCTTCCAAGAGTGGCAAGGGTGTCGTGGGCCGGGTAAATTGGTGTCAAGGGCCGGATCCAGCCCATGGGCCATAGTTTGGGCACCCCTAGTTTAAGCAGAGAAAATGACAGCCTAAAAATCTATCTCATCCTGTTGCAAAACACAGATTGCAAGGCACATTTTACTTCTGCATCTGGTGGAAGGAACCACGTGACCAGCCCGCTGAACCATGTGATCAGCCCATGGCCTGAAAAGCTTGGGCACCCTGGTCTAGGGTGATGGTTGAAGTGCAGCACAGCTGGAGCAAATCATTTGAGGGACAGGGGCCCCAGAACAAAGGGGAAGAGATGACCTGTGCATTTGCGCTGTATCTCAGTGTAGGCACAACCAGCTGTTCTTGGGTCACATTGGCAACAAAGTGGGGGAGGGAGATATCAAAAGTCCCAGTCTATCAATCCAATGTAAATCTTGAGCGCATTGATCTAACTTGTTCTGCAACACCAAAAGGTTACATCATCTTTTCCTCTCTCCAAAATAAAATATAAACACACAAATTAGATGTACATGAAACGACACTATTGGCCGGAAAAAGTAAACCGATATAGAAAACCCAAAAGGGATCGTTTCTCTGCTATTGCTTCAGTTTGAATGAAATGAGTTCAGCAAGGAAATTTAAAAAATCAAAGAAGACACATCCTGCTCCTTTATCTGAACTGTTGTTGTTGGGGGTGGAATTAAAGCCTCTGAGTTAGGAATTGTGGTCCAATGTTATTTTCTGGCTTGGAATATTTGAGAAATGCACTAGACGTACACTTGAGGGCGCACATGTTGTCACCCTGCAAAGGGTGATGGTGGTTCAAAACTAGGTCTAAAACTAGGCCAGGTTCACAGAAGTGGTGTCTCTGTGCATTTGTGGCGGTTCTTTGTCCAAGCAGGGGATTTGACTTTGGTTTAAAAAATAGTACTTCTCCCCATAATTAATCTCATATTCTGTGCATTGCCTTTTAAAATTCTAACTAAGATCTAAGTAGAATGTTTTTTCCGTATTATGCTACAAAATAATGTGCTTATACTGCATTCTGTTTACAGGCGTTATATTCTCTTTATTATTTTTGATACAAATAATGCTGTATGTGTGTGTAGGCTGCAAACCTATGGAGTCAGTTCTGTGCAAAGTTTCCGTTGAAGAGGCAGGGATGGTAATGTATTAGATTTCCAGCACTATATGCTGCCATTATTGTAATAAAATATCAAAAGGGCATTTTCCCTATTGCCTTTGTTATAATAATAATTTTGTGTCAGAAATTATTCTGGGTGGAAAGGATTTGGGTTGAAATCTTCACTCGACCCAGCAGTTCTAACTAATTATGGGCCTGTCTCCAACCTTCCCTTTTTTCAGAAGGCAGTGGCGCAGCAGTTGCAGGGGGTACTGGATGAAGCGGATTATCTGGACCCTTTTCAGTCAGGATTCAGGCTCGGATATGGTACAGAGACGGCATTGGTCGCACTGTTGGATGACCTCTGTCCGTCCTTGCATTTCTTGACCTCTCAGCGCCCTTTGATATTGTCGGCCACAGTATCCTTCTGGAACGGCTCAAAAGATTGGTGATCCAGGGCTCTGTGTGGTCCTGGTTCTCCTCATTCCTGGAAGGCTGGACCCAGCCGGTGTGGCTGGAGAGTGACAGGTCCAGCCCTAGGCCCCTCCAATACAGGGTACCACAGGGCTCGGTGCTCTCTTGTCTCCTATTTAACATCTGCACGAAATCGCTGTGAGAGGTACTCCGTTCCCTCGGGGTTAGGTACCACCAGTATGCTGATGATACTCAGTTGTACATCTCGGCCTGTGGTGATCCAAGGGATGCTGTCAAAGTCCTATCCAGGTGCCTGGAGGCTGTTGGGGTCTGGATGGGGGACGATGGGCTACAACTGAATCTTGGCAAGGCTGAGTGGCTATGGATTAGGGGCCTGGCATTGTCTCAGGAGCTACCATCTTTGGTTCTGGATGGGGCTATTTTGCCCCAGACAGACCCGGTGTGCCACTTGGGGGTCCTCCTGGACTCACGACTACTGCTCGAAGAGCAGGTGGCAGTCATGGCCAGGAGGGCTTTTGCACAACTTTGTGTGATTTGCCGGTTGCGCCCGCTCCTGGACCGGGACTCCTTGCTCATGGTCATTCATGCTCTGGTCACCTCCAGACTAGATTATTGTAATGCGCTCTACATGGGGCTGCCCTTGATGACTATTCGGAGGCTGTAGCAGGTCCAGAATGCGACTGCCCGGGTGGTGATGGGATGCAGGCATTATGCTTGTGCCTCGCCGCTGCTCTGGGAGCTGCACTGGTTGCCAGTTTGCCTCCGGGTGCAATTCAAGGTGCTGGTGATGACTTTTAAAGCCCTACATGGTAGTGGGCCAGGATACCTAAGAGACCGCATCGTCCCAAGAACATCTGTCCGTCCAACCAGAGCGGACCGGAGGGGCTCTCTACTCGTACCATCAGTTAGAGGGTCTCGCGTCTCTAGCACAAGCAGGAGGGCCTTGTCTGTGTCCGCACCGGCCCTCTGGAGCCTCCTGCTGATGGAGCTACGGCTGCAGATGGAATTGCTGCCCTTTAGGAAAGAGCTGAAAACCTGGCTGGCGGGGCAGGTGTGGGGCGCCAATGGAAGGGTGACCCTCCTGTCTGCTGGCTGGTTTAAACAATCGAGATTCTCTCTTTTTATGAAGGTGGGTGGGGTGGGGAAATTATCTTTAACTTTTAGTGTGGTTTTGTGTGTTTTTAGTTAGTTTTTAACGTTGTCTATTGCTGTGATTTGCTAAATTAAATTTCTGCTAATGCAAAAGGTTTTCCTCTTCCGAGGTGGTTTTTGTCATTTGACATTGAGTCACAGGCTGCATCTAACAAGAAAGCTCTTCCATGCTTTCATGGCTTTGTTTTTAATGCTTGAAGGACATTTGTGCCTGAAAACATTGTTCTCCTGTGAGAAGCACAATTTACTGTAATCCCAACCTCATCCATTGTGTATCAGTGAGCCTCTGGAGCATTTGTGTGCCTTGTTATTTTGCTAATCTCACAGAGGACCCTCGGTGGGGTGGAAGGCATTCGATCCAGGGATTAACAAGAACACAGCATTCAGCCTCCAGATGTTCTGTAGAACGGGGGTGCTCAAACCACGACCTGTGGGCCAGATCCGACCCCTGACACTAATTTGTTCAGCCCGCACCACCATCATCGCTCCTGGAAACGGAAGTAAAATGCACCTGTATGGGTGCATTTTACTTCCGCTTCCGGGAGCAACGAAGGTGGCGCGAGTCAGGCTATTGGTGTCAGGAGCCGGATCTGGCCCACAGGCTGTAGTTTGGCCACCCCTGGTTTAGGCAGTTTAAAAATCCTGTTGCAAGACAGATTGCAAGGTGCACTTTACTTCTGCTTCCGGTGGGAGGGACCACGTGACCAGCCCACGGCCCGAAAGGTTTGGGCACCCCTGCTGTAGAATATTGCTTTGGAGGCAAGCTTCGCCGCCTCCCCCCTCTCTCTCTCTCTCTCTCTCTCGACCTCTGGGCAGCGGGGGTGGGTGGCCGCGGCCGCCTCTGCGTTCCACGGAAGCCGCCCCCGTTGGGTGGGCGCCGGCTGCTTTTTCTCCAGAGAGCCTTAAAGGGTTAACAAGGTCACCCTTGCTCGAAAGCCAGTCGTATCCGACTCTAGGGTGCAGTGCTCATCTCTGTTTCATAGCCGAAGAGCCACCCCCGAGGAGGAGGAGGGACTGAAGGAGCCCAGCACGTGGCCACACCTCCTACTATAGAGGCACTCTACGCTTTTTGAGCAACTGCAGTGGCTCAAGTGGCTAAGAAGACGCTGACTGGGAAGCGGAAGGTCAGCAGTTCGATTCCCGAGTCCTGCAGGACGGAAATGAGCTCCCGTCTTCGTCCCAGCTCCTGCCAACCTAGCAGTTCGAAAGCAAGAAATTGCAAGTAGATAAATAGGGACCACTTCGGTGGGAAAGGTAAACAGCGTTCCGTGCGCTCCGGTGTCTAGTCATGCCTGCCACATGACCACGGAAACGTCTGCAGAAGCAGACAGCGCTGGCTCTTCGGCTTAGAAACAGAGATGAGCACTGCACCCTAGAGTCGGATACGACTGGCTTTCGAGCAAGGGAAACCTTTACCTTTACCTTAAGCTTCCGTAGCTCTATGGCTAAGACGCTTCCGCCATGGAGATGTGAAGAGCTAGAGCGTCGTTTCTCTGCCCCTCATTCCCCCCCCCAAAAAAAACCATAGAGAGGACCTGAGGTCAAGGGCGCGTCTTCTGTCTCCGCCTCTTTAAAAAAACAGCGGCCACGCCCTCTCCTCCGTGGGTCGCGGCTTGATTGCGTCACTCTGGCGGCGCCCTGCTTCCTTCCTTGGCCGCTGCTGCTGCTGCTGCCGTTGCCAGGGTGGGTGAGTGGGTGGCGGCGGCGGCAGTTGTTCGCCCGGCCTGGCCTGCCCTGCCTTGCCGCCGGGGCCGGGTGCTCGGGCGCGGAGCCTGCCTGTGTTTGGGTGAGAGAGAGAAAGCCTCGCCTCGCCTCGCCTCGCCATGGCGGACATGGAGGAGCTCTTCGGCACCGACGTCGACACCGACCCGGAGCAAAAAGGTGCCCTGGGGAGGACGGGAAGAGCAGAGCTCCTCTGAGCGCGTGCAGAGTGCCCGAGTCCTCCCTCACATCCCTCACCCGGAAGCCCTCCTTCTTCCCCTTCCCTAGTTTTTCTCCCCTCACGACAAGGGTCTTCCCCCTCCCCGGTGGGGCTGCGTGGCTTAGGGTGGGGGGTGGGGGAGTCTAGCCCAGGGGTGGCCAAACTGTCCGGGCCACGGGCCGCTCACGTGGTTCCTAACCCACCCACCCCCCAATGCAGAAGTAAAACGCGCATTGCAATCTCTTTTGCAACAGGATGGGATAGATTTTAAGCCGCCATGTTCTCTGCTTAAACCAAGGTGGGCCCAAACTACAGCCCATGGGCCAGATCCGGCCCCCAATGCCAATTCGTCCAGCCTGCGCCACCCTCCTCCCTCCCGGAAGTGGAAGTAACGTGTGCGTTTTGCTTCCGTTTCTGGGAGTGACAAGGGCAGCACAGGTGGGCCGGATGAGTTGGTATCAGTGGGACGGATCGGTCTCCCCGGCCATAGTTTGGGACCCTCTGTTGTAGTCTGTGGCTTCCGTCCAAGGTACATGATGTTGTTAAGGGCGCTTGAAACTCACGTCGGGCCTGGCATCTCTCTCCAAGGGTGGCCAAGAAGGTCAGAGACTTCGCCTCCTAGTCCCTGCTTTCCTCTTTTCCAAGGGGGGGAAAAGCACCCTCTGTCTCAATAAAGTCACGCTTTCACTCTCGTGCCCGTTTCCCATCATCACATTTTGTTTCCTTTTTCATTTCATTCTGTTGCAACCGGCTGTTCCATCGATGCTAGCAGTTCAGATAAGGGAGCAGGATGCGTTATCTTTGATTTTTTAAATCTCCTTGCTGAACTCATTTCATTCAAACTGAAGCAACAGCAGAGAAACGATCCCTTTTGGGTTTTCTATATCGGCTTACTTTTTCCGGCCAATAGCGTCGTTTCATGTACATCTAATTGGTGTGTTTATATTTTATTTTTACAGATTCTGACTCTGGATCAGAGTCTGATTCTGATCAAGAGAACGCAGGATCGATCAGTAACATTTCTGGTAGCGAGAGTGACAGAGAAGATGACCGTGAGGCCTTGAAACCAAGCAACAAAGAATTGTTTGGTGAGGATAGTGAGGATGATGTCGCCTCTCACCACAGTGGCAGCGACCATCGGTCTGAGCGGTCTTACAATCCCTCTGAAGTCTCTGGACCCTCTGAACATGAAGGGCGTGACCAGTCAGACGTTGACCAGCACAGCAGTTCAGAAGCCGGTCACGAGGAGGAGGAGGAGGAGGAAGAGGAGGAGGACCGCCACTCCGATGAAGGCAGCCACCGCTCTGAGGCAGAAGGGTCGGAGAAGCTCCCCTCGGAGGACGGGAAATGGGGGCACGAAGACAAGAGCGATCAGTCGGATGAGGAGGAGGAGAAGCTGCAGAACTCGGACGATGAAGAACAGCTGCAACATTCGGAGGAGGAGGAAGAGGAGGAGGAGAAGAACTCAGAGGAGGAAGAGGAGGAGGAGGGAGAGACCCTTCCTGGCTCCAAGGAGAGGCTGCTGCAGAACTCGGATGAGGAGAAAACGCACAACTCGGACGACGAAGAGAAGCCACTGGTGTCGGATGAGGAAAGGCTGCCCCATTCGGATGAAGACGAAAGGCCTCGGCATTCGGACGACGAGAATGGACTGAATTCAGAGGAGGATGAGGATGAAAGGCCGCCGCACTCTGACGAAGAGAAGATGCAGCACTCGGAAGACGAAAAGCCGCCCCACTCGGACGAAGAGGAGGAGGAGGAGCAGCGCAGGCTGTCAGAAGATGAGGAAGAGCAGGGGCATAAATCTGGTGAGGCAGGCTGGGTTGGGGGAGGAAACGTGGCCTGGCCTTCACCCACTACTGGGGGAGAGGGACACAAGCCTTCTGAATGGGTTGGAGGGGCTCCCGGTGGGGGGTGGGGAATGGGAGGGGCTTTTCCTGAGGCCCCATGTTAGGGAAGACTGAGCTTAGCAGTAAGCGTGGAAGGAAGGTTTGTGGATTGGGTGCACACACACTCACACATACACACACAAAAGATGGCCGGGTGAATCCTCAGAGGAGGCCTGCGGTTCCTTGCTTCTTTTGAACAGGGCTGTTTCCTTCCAGACTCTGCCCCGGGCAGTGACAGCGATGACGAAATGCCCCACATGAAGCGTAAGAAACAAATCCAGTCTGATTCGGAAATGGAAAGTGATGCGGAAGGGAGGAAAGGTAAGCAAGGGCACTTCCTGTCTTCCCCGGAAGCAGAGGTGAGATTGCTGGTGGTTCTGAGCCAGGAATTGGGCACATTGTTCAAGCCCTGAATGTCCAGTGGCGCTTTTCCCCAGTCCTTCAGAGGCCTCTCGTCTGTCATCTGTTCTCCTCCACAAGAGGAACAGCTTTTGTGGAGGAGGCCAGAGGAGGATCAACATCATCTAAGGGCTGCGTTTCGAAAGATAAGAATGGCTCCTCTGCCCTGCCTCCAATAAGGTGGTTGCTTATCTTGCAGCCTTCTTGGCCCCATCGAGTTGTGGGAGATCTAAACATTGGGGAGGGGGGAGGGGGGGAGAGAGACCCACGTCCCCTCCGCCTCCCTTGAGCTACTGGAAGGGAAAGCCAGGATATCGGCATAATAGCTGAGAAACACCTTTTCTTTCTTTCTTTCTTTCTTTCTTTCTTTCTTTCTTTCTTTCTTTCTTTCTTTCTTTCCTTCTTTCTTTCCTTCTTTCTTTCTTTCTTTCTTAAGAAGTGAGATGAAGCTGAGACAAAGAAGCAGGGCTAGCCTTGCCCAGTAAACCTTTTGCCTGGAGGGGGATTCAAGTCTGGTGTTTCACCTCTGGCATCAATTTCCTCCCCGATTAGCTCTTTGGGTTTGTTTTAATGTGATCCTCCTCTTTGTGTTGGCACATGTGATAACATGGATCAGGGGTGATCAAACTTTTCTGGCCACAGGCTGGTCACGTGGTTCCTTCCACCAGAAGCGGAAGTAAAAGGTGCCTTGCAACCTGTGTTTTGCAACAGGATGAGATAGATTTTTAGGCTGCCATTTTCTCTGCTTAAACCACAGGTGCCCAAGCTATGGTCCATGGGCCGGATCCTGTCCCCAACACCAATTCATGCCCATTTGGCCATGTTTTACTTCCGCTTCCAGGAGCGGCAAAGGCCGGATGAATTGATGTTGGGGACAGAATCTGGCCCACGGACCGTAGCTTGGGCACCCCTGACGTAGATAGCCATAGTGAATTTTGTACATTGTACAACACTGATCTCTAGGGTCATTTTAAAACTATCCAGTTGCAGCCTTTTCTCCCGCCTTGCTTGATGCAATTGGAAGAGGTGAGGTGGTGACCTTTATTTATCTTATTCTCTGGGCAAGATAACAGGGATGCCATGGATCTCTTTGGAGGAGCAGACGACATCTCTTCCGGAAGCGATGGGGAAGACAAACCCCCGACTCCAGGGCAACCAATTGTGAGTCCCTTGGTCTTCTAGAGAGAGAGAGAGGAGGAAAAGCAGGGCCGGATGGAGCCAAAGTTTCAACAGGGTTGATGAAATGACCCTCTACCCCACCCCCACCCCACCCCATCGCTCTCTGTGGCAGTGGGTTGGTTTTTCAGGGCTTTGGGTTAAAGATGATGAAAGCTTAGTGGATCTGCAGTGCCTGGCAGAAGAAATGGTGCATATTTTACTTGATGGCGTTTTATTCCTAGCCCCATCTGCAATGCGCCTCAAACATTATACTGTATGCAAATAATCCCTAGTGCCTTGCCCAAAGTTAAAGATAAATGGCTATTCTGTAGAGTTTACCAGCCTAAATTTGGGCTAATAATCTTGAGTGAGGTGTTGCAGTCGCACCTTTTATCCAGAGAACCCCTTTCTTTCATGATTCAACCTTATTCATGAAAGAACTTCGAGAATTTGTTTTGGGTGTGTGTGGAGAGTACATAATTCATAACAATTTTGAAAGCAGTTTTACTCCACACACTCTACCCGAAGAGGCAAAACAAAACCAGACAGTCCAAGAATTGTGGTAGCAAAAACACAAGAAAAATGGAAAGTGGAAGGAGGTAAAACAAACAAGTTTAAGAACAGCTCTTTGTATAGTAAGTTATGTATGTTAGGATTCCAATCTAGGTATTAAATGTAGTTTTTAAAAATGTCTTTATCCTTCCCCTTTATTAGGATGAGAATGGGTTGAATGAGGACCAGCAGGAGGAGGAGCCGGTTCCAGAGACACGCATAGAAGTGGAAATCCCAAAAGTAAACACGGATTTAGGGAATGACTTGTACTTTGTGAAGCTTCCCAACTTCCTCAGTGTGGAGCCCAGGTAAACAAAGAAGAAATCCATCCCAGGGGATCCACCCACCCCCAGAACAAGCAGGCTTGGTTGATTTGAGGTGTGTGTGGGGGGGGGGGATTGTAGCAGTTCCCTCAACCTCCACCCTGATGTTTTGGCTCGCTCAGGCCATCCCTGAGCATTGCTCATTCTGGCCAGAGATCCTGAGCATTTCAATCCAACCTAGCTGGAAGACGTTGTTCTGTGGAGGTCTGGTGTGTCCTAGAGCTATGATGGCGAACCTTGTCACAGAGGTTCACGGAGACTTGGGCTTCTGAGAATTGAAGTCCAAGAATACCTGGAGTGCCAAGGTTCACCATGGCTGTTTTAGCTGCTTCATTGAGTTGGGGAGACTTCATGGCTTTGGCCCGGTGCAACAATTAGCAAGGCTGGTTTGATCTTCCTGCATTTTTAATTCTCCGCAGGCCTTTTGATCCTCAGTATTATGAGGATGAATTTGAAGACGAGGAGATGCTGGATGAAGAAGGTAGAACGAGATTGAAACTGAAGGTATGGGCTCTATACGTTTCCACCTCTCTCCTCATCCCCCACCCCATCAGTAACCTGTGTACACAAACATACACACTCTTTGTTTACCCCTGAAGACTATGTGCCCCTGCCTTGAGACTTGTGCTTTAGAGTTTGTTATACTGCAAGGGGTTCATGCATTCTCTCTCTCTCTCTCTCTCTCTCTCTCTCTCTCTCTCTCTCTCTCTCTCTCTCTCTCTCTCTCTCTCTCTCTCTCTCTCTCTCTCTCTCTCTCTCTCTCTCTCTCTCTCTCTCTCTCTCTCTCACACACACACACACACACACACACACACACACACAAACACAAACACACATACACACACCAGTGCACTTGGCTCTCTGCTCTCTCATGGACCCCATTCATCATGAAAACTGTGAGAGATTGTGAGGCGCTCCAGAGGGATCTCTTGACACTGGGGGAGTGGGCAAACCAGTGGCAAATGAGCTTCAACACTAGTAATTGCAGAGTGATGCACGTTGGGGCAAAAAAAACCCCATTTATAAACTGATGGGGTCTGAACTCTCTGCGACAAACCAGGAAAGGGACCTTGGTGTCCTGGTGGACGAGAACGCAATGAAGGTGTCAACCCAGGGTGCCTCAGCAGTGAAAAAAGCAAACTCAATGCTAGGGATCATTAGGAAGGGTATAGAAAATAAGTCAGCAAGTGTCATTTTGCCTCTTTATAAATAATCTATGGTGAGGCCCCATCAGGAATATTGTGTACAGTTCTGGTCGCCATACCTCCAGAAGGAGATTATGGAGCTGGAAAAAGTGCAGAGGAGGGCAACCAGAATGATGAGGGGATTGGAACACCTTCCTTACCATCTGAGGCTGCAACGGTTGGGCCTCTTCACTCTTGAACTATGGACGGCGTCTAAGAGGTGACCTGATTGAGGTTTATAAGATCATGCACGGTGTGGACAAAGTAGATAAGGAAAAACTGTTTTCCCTGTCGCACAACACTAGAACTAGGGGACACTCCAAGAAACTTTTGGGTACTAGTTCTCAAACAAATAAGAGAAAGTACTTTTTCACCAGAGGATCATTGGTCTATGGAACTCCCTGCCAGAAGAAGTGGTGATAGTGGTCAGTCTTGACAGCTTTAAGAAAGGATTAGACAAGTTCATGGAGGACAAGGGTATCCATGGCTATAATTATGGCTACCTAAGGACAACCTCCAGGTTGGAGAGATTGGCAGGATATCTCTCAATGCCATGTCCAGGGAATGAATCCTAAGCAGGTGAAGGCATCTCTGCTTGGGAAGAATACCCTAAAGCAAAGGGTGAGCCACTGTGTGAGACAGAATGATGGACTGGATCATGGGCTCCTGTGGCCTCTTCTGGCAAGGCTGTTCTTATGAACTGCCACTGAATCGTGCTATTAATATAATCTCGTAGCCATAAATTCAGCTCCTTGTCAGAGCAACAATTGCAGATGTTCCTGTAGCTCTCTTTCCCTTGATTTTCTGGCAAGCCGCTTGTTCAAGGAATACCTTCTGCAAATGGCCATCTTTGTGTCCTGACAGGTAGAGAACACAATACGCTGGCGGACTCGGCGAGATGAAGAAGGAAGTGAGGTTCGAGAAAGCAACGCACGGATAGTAAAATGGTCTGATGGGAGGTGAGTTTGTGCTGGTTGGGTTTTGTTTGGGCTCAGAAAACTAGAATGATGCGCTACCCAATGTATAAAGGGGTATACCCAATGTATAATGGGGGTACCGTTGGGTGGTTGGTATAGAGAAGTGTGCCTTCCCCCAAGGTCCCTTCGGTTCTTGCGCACCTTTTAGGGGTAGTTTTTTTTACTTTTAACTTTATTTTATCATGTGTCTTTTATGTATTTACTGTCCGCTATGTAAACCGCCCTGAGTTGGGTTGTACCTGAGTGGGCGGTATATAAGCGTGAAAAATAAATAAATAAATAAAGGCTAAACCAGAGCTTGGCGGGGTTGAGACTACAGCACCCAGAATCCCCCAGCTAACATGGTTGCTGGCCTTGATGAATGACCCATCGCTGGCCATGTGAATAGAGAAAGGAATGTATGGCAAGGCAAGCAGGGAATGTAATTCTTCCAACCTTTGTCTTAGGTCTGGGTTCAGCCTTCTTTGGTCCCAGTTAGCCCAGTCGCCATAGGTCCAAAATGGGGGTGGTGGTGTACCTTGCAAAAACTCCCAAGTTAATGAAACTTTGGGATGTTGTGTATGAGTACCCAGTGGGGCTACACTCAATTTATCCAGCAACATTCCCTTGTGGAACTTTTTTTTTTTGGGGGGGGGGGGGGGGGGCAAAAATTGCAAAATTTTTACACTCTTCTCAGTTTTTCGATTATATCTTCTAAACCATGTGGTTTTTGTGTACTACTTGTAATTAGAAAGTTGTAGAGCATTAAAATTCCTTCAGTTATCATTGGTCAAACCTATTTTTAACCCCATAGGTACTGAGATACAAGGCTTTGAAAAAGTGCTAAATTTCTCAAATTTGTAAAAAAAACTGCTAAAAAGGCTGGGTTTTGCTATGTATCTTCCATTTTGCAACATATTTAATGGAATTTTGGATTCTACTTCAATTTCCAAATGTTCAACTACATCTCCCCTCCCTCCTCATCCCCCTCCCACTACCCGGTACCGGAGGTTGTCCAACGTGTTGGTCTCCATGTTTCCCCCCCCATACAGCGCTACCAAAAAACTTCTCCCCTGCCTTGGAAATCTGGGAGGGGGTGGCTTCTGAGTCTTTAAAAGCAGCAGCCAAAAAGTGTAAGGAACTGTTCTTCTCACACAGCTTGTACACTTTCTTCTTGAAGTGGTATCTCAACCGCTGACTGTGTGAAGAAAAAGGATGTCTTTTGGGTCGATCTTGCATGAAGCTGCTGAATATAAGGTTGATGGGACATTGCCTCTCCCACTCTTCTGAAAATAGATGTTTTTGTGAGTAGTGGAGGCAAAGGCTGTCAGTATCACGAGGAGATCAACATCACCTGTGATTACAACACTGTCATATGCAGCAGCCTTCGATATTGCTGTTCTCACAATCATAACATCTGCATCTTCAGTAAGTAGCCTGTTGCACTTCAATCCTCTCGGTTTTCATGCTCTTTGAACCTTAGATGTACACTGTAAGTATGAACATCCTACAGAGGAGTGGGGAGGGGGAGGGGGAGGGGGAGGGATGTAGTTGAACGTTTGGAAATTGAAGTAGAATCCAAAATTCCATTAAATATGTTGCGAAATGGAAGATACATAGCAAAACCCAGCCTTTTTAGCAGTTTTTTTTTTTTACAAATTTGAGAAATTTAGCACTTTTTCAAAGCTCTGTATCTCGGGAACCTATGGGGTTAAAAAATAAGTTTGACCATGGTAATTGAAGGAATTTTAATGCTGTACAACTTTCTAATTACACGTAGTACACAAAAAACGCATGGTTTAGAAGATATAATCGAAAAACTGAGAAGAGTGCTAACATTTTGCAGTTTCCTCCCCCCCCTCCGCCCCCCCCCCCCAAGGCTCCACAAGGAAATTCTGTTGGATAAATTGGGTGTAGCTCCACTAGGCACCCATGCACAACATCCCAGAGTTTCGTTAACTTGGGAATTTTTGCAACTTCTAAAGTACATCTCGACTGGGCTAAGTCTGATTGGCTTTGGCGGATCAGCTTAAAGAGGGGGTTTTTAAGTTGCCCTTCAGTAAATGGAGTAGAAATATTTCCCTTTTCCCGTGAGATTTCTGCCCTCTTGCGCTCGTAGAGGGTTTGACAGTGCTTTGTGGAGCAAATCTGAATTAGTCAGATGGTAAGCTTGTATTTCTATATCACATGTGTTTACTAGGTAACAGTAAAGGTCACCCTTGCTCGAAAGCCAGTCGTATCTGGCTCTAGGGTTCAGTGCTCATCTCTGATTCATAGCCGAAGAGCCAGCGCTGTCTTCTTCTGCAGACGTTTCCGTGGTCCTGTGCAGGCATGACTAGACACCGGAGCACAAGGAACGCTGTTTCCCTTCCCACCGAAGTGGTCCCTATTTATCTTCTTGCAATTTCTTGTTTCCGAACTGCTAGGTTGGCAGGAGCTGGGACAAAGACGGGAGCTCACTCCGTCCTGCCGTACTCGGGAATAATCGAACTGCTGACTTGCCGCCTCCTAGTCAGGGTCTTAGCTACTCGAGTGGTATTGGGAACAAAGAGTATTGCAAACTCCTGTCACATTAACTGCCTAAAAACAGCTAAGATACAAAGAGAATGTAAGGGGTGGCTAGTAAGTGTGTTGTGAGTGTAATTGGGCATTTGCAGGGTGAGTTGACTTGGTGGGGTGGCGCTTTTTCCTCGTGCCTTGTGCCATAACCCACCCCCTTTTTTTTCTTCTCTCTCTCTCTCTCTGTGCAGCATGTCATTGCACCTGGGGAATGAGGTGTTTGACGTGTACAAAGCCCCACTGCAGGGGGATCACAACCATCTCTTCATCCGGCAAGGGACGGGTCTGCAGGGGCAAGCGGTATTCAAGACCAAGCTCACTTTCCGGTAAATCCCGGTTGATTATCCTTTAATCCCGCATGGTCCATTTACCATGGGAGTTCCCTGAAAAGTGCCTCTTCAGTGGGTCTCTCTTTCCCCACCAGGCCCCACTCCACAGACAGCGCCACCCACAGGAAGATGACCCTCTCACTCGCAGACAGATGTTCGAAGACGCAGAAAATCCGCATTTTGCCCATGGCTGGCCGCGATCCAGAGTCCCAGCGCACAGAAATGATTAAGGTATCAATTCAAGGATGCAGAGGGGTCTGTGTGCCACGATTGGCTTTCTTCGTAGTGAGAAGGGTCTTTTCTGGAAAGCAGCCATCGTGTGGTTTAGACCCCCACCCCCCCACCCTCCTGCCTCTCGTTTTCCCCTGCCATGTGGGATTCCCATAAGATGAGGCCCAAGAGCCTTTCCTACCCCAAGAAAGAGGCAGGGCAAAATCCCCAAGTGTTGTGGTGTTACGTACCCAGAGTCCCCCAGCCTAGGTTGGGATGGATAATCCCAAAGAGCCACTCTCCTCCCCCCCTCCAATTCCTCTGGGGCACTGATGGCGAACTTTGGCACTCCAGCTGTTGTTAGACTTTAGTTCCCAGAAGCCCAAGTCTCTGTGAATCCACACGAATGGGTTTACTGTGAACGCACAGTCTAACAACTGAACTGAACTGAAGTCTAACAACAGCTGGAGTGCCAAAGTTCACATGACTTGGGATTCTGGGAATTGACATCCAAGAACAGCTGGAGTGCCAAGGTTTGCCATCATGGCTCTGGGATGTCCCTTCCTTGCCCAAGTGTTGAGCTTCACCTCTCTTGCTGCCCTCCTCACCTCCGACAGAAAGAAGAGGAGAGGCTGAGGGCCTCGATCCGCAGAGAGTCCCAGCAGAGGCGGATGCGGGAGAAGCAGCACCAGCGGGGGCTAAGCGCCAACTACCTGGAGCCAGACCGCTACGAGGAGGAAGAGGAAGGGGAGGAGGCCATCAGCCTGGCGGCCATCAAGAGCAGATACAAAGGAGGGATCCGAGGTAAGTCATAAGGATGCCGCCGGACTCTTCCGTTGGCCGGCCCCGGCCTTGAGGGAAAGAAGGAACAGCATGGGCAAGTGAAAAGTGTGGTCAGTAAAGAATACACTCAAAGGGTCAGAAAAGTTCTGAAAAGCAAACTGAATGGAGGCAATACCATCAAAACCATTAACATCTGGGCCGTACCTGTTATCAGGTATACTGCTGGCATTATAAATTGGACTTGGGCAGAGCTAGATAGTTTGGCTAGGAAAACAAGAAAACTTATGACCATCCATTATGCATTACACCCACGCAGTGATGTGGATAGGCTGTACTTACCTAGAAAATCAAGAGGTAGAGGTCTCTTGCAAGTGAAACAGACAGTTGAGGAACAGAAGCATGCGCTAGCAGATTATGTAAAAAAACAGTATAAAGCCAGCTTTAATGGAGGTCAAGAACAAGGAGTTGCTTAAAGTGAAGCAAACAAAGAGTCAATATAGGAAAGCAACGATGCAAACACGGGCTGACAGTTGGCACAACAAGGCATTGCACGGGCAGTTCCTTGAAAAGATCGACGGAAAAGTAGATGAGGAAAAGACCTGGCCATGGCTTACTAACAGAACACTAAAAAAGGAGACAAGGCCTGATCCTGGCAGCTCAAGGACAAGCCATCAGAACAAGTGCAATTAAGGCTAGAATAGACAAATCAGGTGATGACCCCAAATGCAGACTCTGTAGAGAAGCGGATGAAACTATAGGCCATATACTGAGCTGCTGCAAGAAAATTGCTCAGACTGATTATAAACAGCGCCACAATACAGTTACTGCTCAAATGATCCATTGGAATTTGTGTCACAAATACCATTTGCCCGTAGCAAAGAACTGGTGGGATCATCAGCCCGAAAAGGTGATTGAGAATGAACATGCAAAAGTACTCTGGGATTTTAAAATACAGACTGACAGAGTTTTGGAGCATAATACCCCCGATATTACGATTGTGGAGGGGGAAAAGTATGGATCATCGACATTGCCATACCTGGTGACAGCAGAATCAGAGAGAAACAGCTTGAAAAAATTACTCGATATCAGGATCTGAAAATTGAGCTGCAGAGACTCTGGCAAAAACCGGCACAGGTGGTCCCAGTGGTCATTGGCACACTGGGTGCGGTGCCTAAAGACCTAGGCAGGCACTTAGAAACAACTGGAGTTGACAAAATCGCCATCAGTCAGCTGCAAAAGGCCACCCTGCTGGGATCGGCCCGCATAATTCGCCAATACATCACCCAGTCCTAAACGCTTGGGAAGTGTTCGACTAGTGGTTTATGATACAAAATCCAGCATTGTTATCTTCTTAGCTGTGTGTTTGAGGATAATAATAATAACAATAATAATAATAAAGTCGCACACCCCACCTCAATGGCATTGCCCCCTGCGTGGGGGTGTTTAAAACGGTCAGAGGGTCAATGCCAAAATGCTCTGACCTGAGCCTTCTGAGAAGACCCTTTGTTGGTTGGCCAGAAGGGCTTCCTGTGCTAATGACCCCGTGGCGTTTTCTTTAAGCACCCTTTGACTGGTCCGTTTGGTGAGTCTCAGGCGGCTGTGGCCACCGCGGCTCGAATGCTGCACCCGGGTGACGCCTCTTCTGTTCCCTTTCAGAGGAACGTGCCCGGATTTACTCTTCCGACAGCGACGAGGGCTCGGAGGAAGATAAAACGCACCGGTTGCTGAAGGCAAAGAAGCTCAACAGTGACGAGGTGAGGAGTTCGGTCTGGCTGCTTTTCTCATGGCAAGGTGGACCTTTGGCTGAAATGTTGGAGTCTGGCTTGTAACCTGATTGGCCAAAGACACTCCTCTCCCCCCTCTGGCACATGGGTGGATAGGGCTGTTCAGGGAGGGAGGGAGGAGGACTCCTGCAGAGACCCAGGCCAGTGGCGTGCCTTCAAACAGGTCTGAGGTACCTCTGGGTTACAGGGATGAGCTCTAGTGGATGAGCATTTTGCCTGCCTGCCTGCCTGCCTGCCTGGAGTAAATGAGAATCCTTCTCCGTCAACTCCAGAAAGCAAGTGGGGAAGCCCTGGAAGGGGGTGGGGGTGGGACATGCAGGGGGTCCCACGTGACTCAGGCAAGGGAGGGCTTGCAAAGCCTGATGACTTCCTCTTGGCGACAGCTCCAGGCGGCCCAACGTGAGTTTCCTCCTGCCCTCTTGGTGGCCATAACTGTTAGAGTGGTTTGCAGCAGGAAAGTGGGGCAGATTTACAAGTACAGTAAAACCCCGGATAACGACTGATAATGCTAAAATTGGATAATGATGCAACATGTTGAAAAATTGTTACATTGGATTACACCATTTTAGTGTTATCCGATTCATCCATGGTTGGCCCTCCGGGAAGGGAATCGGCCAAGCGCCTGGCTGCTTCCCTTCCCAGAGGGCCGGAGGGTGAAAGGCAGCCGGCGTACAGGCACTCCGTTCGGCCACTGCCTTCCGGAGAAGGCAAGGCAAAAGGCCCGCCAGTTTGTTTTGGATCCGAACACGCCGCGCGGTGCGTTCTAACCCAAAACAAACCCCTGGTCCGCCACTCATATTGCTGGTTTGTTTTGGGTGAGGAAGCGCTGCGTGGCGCGTCCTCACCCCAAACAAACCGGCAGTCTGATCTCCAGCTGCCTTTCAGGGAAGGTGAGGTGCGCAGCCCGCCTCGCCTTCCACGAAAGGAAGCCAGTGATCAGGCACCAGTGGTTCCCTCGCTGTCTCGAGCCAAGCCTCCAAATAGCGAGGGCACCTCAGAGGTCTCTGCCCCAAAGCCGGCAGGGCTGCTCTCTCCGCCTTGGAAGGCGCTTCCTAGGTAGAAACCAGTCCTGCCGACTTTGGGGCTTGGCTCGATTTGCCTGCCTCTTTGGAAAGGGCAGCGGGGATTCCACACATGGACCCCCTGTTTTTTTTTTAGCGTTATCCAATGCCTGCGTCGGATAATGCTAAAAATCGGATAACGCTAAGACTTGTGGAACCAAGTTTTAGCGTTATTCCAGGTATTACTGTAGCTTGTGTTTGAGTTGCAAGTTCTCCCAGCTTTTTACTCCCCACTCCAGTCCAATAATTAGACACACTCCACACAACATGTTAGAAACCAAACAGAATTTTTTACTTACAGTTGTTTCAGAGAGATAAACACGTGGCCTGCTTTGTAAAAGTTCTTTTCACAAAGGAATGCCACGTGCCCAAACAAAAATGGTTGATATTAAGCATACGTGCTGTTGCTTATAAGGTAAGAATATCAAGAAGCAGGAGAAGAGTTGAGAGTAGAACAAGGAAGAGACCTGGACAACAAGTCTTAATATATATTTTTAAAAAAACATGCCCTAGAGGTGGGAAGACAGAAGACTTTTCTATTGGTGAACCAGGGTTAAAATTAACATTAATAAGCCATTGTGTGCTGGGGTTGCTCTACAATACTCAACACTAACGCCCTTGTGACCTCGGTCTTTTCTACTGAGTGGCTGATCCCAAGGGTACCCAGTTGGGTTTTGTGGCTGGTGGCCCAGTGGTTTAGGTCTCTGGCTTTAGAACCAGAGGTTGACCGGGGACCGCTGAAAGCCCAGGAAAGGGTCGCCCCAAATCAGAATCGGCTTTAATGACATGCAGCAGTTACTATTTGCGACGCCAAGCTGGATCCCTGCTGCCAGTGCTGAGCCACGGCAACCCGGTGGCTTGAATTAGTCCTTGTTGCACAACGGTTGAGTCGTCGTCTTTCAGCAACTGGTTCACTGGGGCAGCAGCTATTTGGGATTACTAACTGGACTTAGGCTATAGATTTAAAACAACAAGAAGGCTTTAACTCCTAAAGATAGCAAATCCCCGTTTTGATATTCTGGGGGGGGTGGGGGTGGGGGGTAGGCATACCCACAGCTATTCCCTGATGCAACAGAGATTCAGAAGTAGACCCTTAAATGGTGCAGTTTTTAAATGTGTGTTTGAAGATTTTTTTAAAAATAAAGCTAGCCATCTCTCACCCAAGCCCCTCATTCTTTCCCCACCTATTCCTTCAGTTGCAACCGTGATGGCAAACCTTGGCACTCCAGGGGTCCTTGGACTTCAATTGCCAGAAGCCCCCATGAATCCACACGAATGGGTTTGCTGCGACGGGCGCGTTTTACTTCCGCTTCCAGGAGTGACGGGGGCGGCGTGGGCTGGATGAATTGCAGCAAACCCATTCGTGTGGATTCATGGGGGCTTGGGCTTCTAATAACATCTGGAGTGCCAAGGTTTGCCATCACGGACCTAGGTGTTCTTGGAGTTCAATTCCCGGAAGCCCAAATCTCTGTGAATCCACACGAATGGGTTTACTCTGCGCAATAAACCCATTTGTGTGTATTCAGCAGAGAGTTGGGCTTCTGAGAGTTGAAGTCCAAGAACACCTGCAGTGCCAAGGTTCGCCATGACTGAGTTACAACCTCTGTCCCATTCAGAAGTATTGGGGTTTATTCCTGCTTACAGCCCTATCAGAGTAGATGAGATAAAACTCGGGGCAAAAAAGGGTCACAAGGCAGTATTGGGGGGGGGGATGAAGGGCCCTGAAGCTTGTCCCCTTCCATCTGGGGCAGTTGGGGCCTGAGGGGTTTCACGAGGACTTGGCTAAGCCTGGCCTTCCCCCGCTTTTGTCTGTCCTTTAGGAAGGGGAGCCTTCTGGGAAGAGGAAGGCAGAGGATGACGACAAGGCCAGCAAGAAACCGAGGAAGTACGTGGTCAGCGACGAGGAAGACGAGGAGGAGGAGGAGCAGGGGGAAGAGGAGGAGGTGGAAGCCTAGGGCCGCCCAGCCCACTACACGGACTCTTGACTTTAAGGTTTCTTGATTGATTCAACAGCCAAGAAGTAAGTAGAAGCCCTGGCAGGTTGGTTTCGTGCATTTTTTTAAAAAATAAATAAAGGCAACCTGCATTAAGATCTGTAATGTTAAAACAAATAAAACTACACACACACACACACAACCAGCCCCCTAGAAGGTCTTGCCTTGTTTCCCTCAAATGCCCTGGTACCATTTCTAGGTTTGAACCTGGTTGGGAATCTTGTGAGTCCCTGTCGGCTTGTGGAGGTTTCGGAGGCCGGAATGAAACCTCGACCATTGACAGACAGCAATGGGTGCAAAAACTTTTCGGGTCATGGGCCAGTCATGTGGTTCCTCCCACCAGAAGCGGAAGTAAAGCGACCTTGCATTCTGTTTTGCAACAGGATGAGATAGATTTTAAGGTGCCACTTTCTCTGCTTAAACCAGGGATGCCCAAACTACGGCCTGTGGGCCGGATCCAGTCCCCAACACCAATTAATCCAGCCCACACCACCCTCGTTGCTCCCGGAAGTGGAAGTAAAATGGGCGCGTTTTACTTCTGTTTCTGGGAGCAACGAGGGTGGTGTGGGCCGAATGAATTGCCATTGGGGGCCAGATGTGGCGCAAGGGCCATAGTTTAGGCACCCCTGTGCTAGAATCTCTTGGTTTCAATCTCTCTGAGTCAGGAAAAGGCTCCAGTTGAGCTTGGCAAACTGCACTGTGAATCCTCTCTCCACCTCCCCGCTGGATTTGGTCGGAGGAGGAGGAGGAGGAGGAGGAAATACTTTATGTAACAGAGGCTATTTGGGAATTAGGATGTAAACCTTTGTGAAAGACGGCGCTAATCCTTTGGCTGATAGAGACACAATTTGCTTATTCATTCTGGATTTTCTCTGGCTGCCTTTATGTAACCGTCAAAACGCTTTGAATGGAAACAAAAAGGGATACAGAAGCCTCCTGCCTGCCCAGAAGGGATGGAGTCAGCCTGGCAAATCAAAAAAATATATTAAGCAGCCTTTGTAATATTAATATATTAAAAAATATATTAAGCAGCCTCCTACTGGAGGTCAGCAGTTTGAAAGCAAAAAATTGCAAGTAGATAAATAAGTACCCCTTTGGTGGGAAAGGTAAACAGTGCCCCCGTGTACTCTGGTGTCTAGTCATGCCTGCCATGTGTCCTTGGAAACGTCTGCAGATGCAGACAGTGCTTTCTCTTTGGCTATAAAACAGATGAGCACTGAACCCTAGAGTCAGATATGACTGGCTTTCAAGCAAAGGTGAGCTTTATTTGTTTGTTTGTTTGTTGTTAAATTTTTATACTGCCCACTCAGCCAAAGCCGACTCCGGGCGGTTCACAACAGTAGGTAAAAACAGATAAAAACAAATAAAACATAAAAACCAGCAATAAGAACCCACCCCTAAAAAGCGAGGGGTGCAGGAACTGAAGAAACTGTGGGGCAGGCATCCTCCCCTATATTAACCACCCAACAGAAGCCACCCCTCCACCTGCACCCCAAACTTGGCCCGCCAGCCAGGTTTTTAGTTCTTTTTAAAAGGGCAACAACTCCGTCTGGAGACGCAGTTCCACAGGCAGGAGGTTCCAAAGGGCCGGTGTGGACACGGAGAAGGCCCTCCTCCTTGTGCCAGAGAGGTGAGCCCCCCTGGCTGATGGCACTATTAGAGAGCCCCTCCGGTCCGCTCTGGTTGGACGGACAGATGTCCTTAGGGCGATGCGGTCTCTAAGGTACCCTGGCCCAACTACCATATAGGGCTTAAAGGTCAAAACCAGCACCTTGAATTGCACGCGGAGGCAAACGGGTAACCAGTACAGCTCCCGCAGCAGTGGTGAGGCATGGGCATAACGTCCACACCCCATCACCACCCGGGCTGCCACATTCTGGACCAGCTGCAGCCTCCGAATGGTCATCAAGGGCAGCCCCATGTAGAGCGCATTACAATAATCTAGTCTGAAGGTCACCAGAGCATGAATGACCATGAGCAAAGAGTCCCGGTCCAGGAGCGTGCGCAACTGGAAAATCACCCGAAGTTGGGCGAAGGCCCTCCTGGCCACAGCCGCCGCCTGTTCTTCTAGCAGCAGCCGCGAATCCAGGAGGACCCCCAAGTTGCGCACCGGGTCGGTCAGGGGCTAAATAGCCCCATCCAAAACCAAAGATGGCAGTTCCTGGGATAGCACAGGACCCCCCATCCACAGCCACTCAGTCTTACTAGGATTCAGCTGTAACCCATTCGCCCCCATCCAGACCCCAACGGGGTCCCATAAAATGCTCCCATACGGGCATGTTTTACTTCCGTTTTTAGGAGCGACGAGGGCGGCTTGGGCCGGATGAATTGGTATTGGGGCAGATCTGGCCCACAGGCATAGTTTGGGCACCCCTGATGTTGAGAGACACAGAATCCATTGGTTCATGATCTACTGGTCTGCCAATGACTGCCAGAAACATGCACTGATGCGGACTTGAGTTTGGCCAACGACAAAGTCAGGAAAGTGGCTTCATTTGGGCCGTCCAGGGTTTGCTGGGGACACGGAAGGCAGCGCACAACCTGCTGCAGGTTGGCTATCTCTGCAGTTCCCAAGAACCCCAAGGGGTCCCGGCAGATGTCCCAACCAACCTTTCCTCTCCAAAGAGTCCCTTTGAGCCTCTGCGAAGAAAGATGTCCCTAGAAGGTCGATGTCGTGGATGCGTCAAGAAGCCTCTCGAAGCAGAAACGTAGGCTGCAGGCGGCAGCTGGTTCTCCTCCTCTTGTGTTGCTCTCAAGGAGCAGGGATGGATTTCTGCCTGCGCCTTGAGAAAGGCACATGTTGCTTTTAGCTTCCAAAGAAGCCCCGCCAAGCTGCGACATGTCAGGCGGGGGATGAAACGTGAGGTTTGCCTCGCGCACTGGGGTGTGTCGGGCAAGGAAAGGATGTCTTCTTGGAACCAAGCAAACAGGAGCCTGTGAGCCGCCATGATCCGAGGGATCGTTCCCTTGGCCCACTTCCCGGCCTAGGATTGATTGATTGATTCCGTTGGCAAGCTGATCCGGAGCAAGGAGATGCCTCTCTGCCTTCCTGAAGGCTTGAAGCTTCCCAGACCTACGCTGGTCTTTCTGCTAGAACAGGGGTGCCCAAGCTTTTTGGGCCATGGGCCGGCGACGGAGTTCAGCAGGCCGGTCACATGGTTCCACCCACCGGAAGTGGAAGTAAACCTTGCCGTGCAATTTCTTTTGCAACAGGATGAGATAGATTTACAAGCTGCCATTTTCTCTGCTTAAACCAGAGGTGTGCAAACTACGGCCTGTGGGCCAGATCCAGCCCCCGACACAAATTCATGCTGCCCTTGCCGCTCCTGGAAGCGGAAGTAAAACATGCCTATCCGGGCATGTTTTACTTCCACTTTCAGGAGCGGCAAGGGCAGCATGGGCCATATGAATTTGTGTTAGGGGCTGGATCCGGCCCGCAGGCCATAGTTTGGGGAACCCTGTGCTAGAACCAGTTTCTCACCATATCCTCTTGCATCCAACCAATGGGTGACCCAAGGATGTGTTCTAGCTGTCAGTGAGTAGGAAAGCCGGGCTGAGACGGATCAAAGATCTCTCACCCAAGCAGACCTCTTCCCAGTGTGGCCAGTTTCCAGGCAGGACAGGAGGGCCACAGCCACTGGGGGCCTAGGAAACAGTCGTTCTCGATAGTTTTAAGAAGCTCGTCTTGTTAGCTGGAAGGCCGGCAAGTTAGCAGTTCGAGACCCAGGTACTGCATGATGGAATGTGCACTTGTCTCTGTCACAGCTCCTGCCAACCTAGCAGGTCAAAAGCAAGAAATTGCAAGTAGATAAATAGGGACCACTTTGGTAGGGAAAGCTCTTGGGGAACGTGAAAGGAGCATCATCCCTGAGTGGAGTTTCTCCAGCAAAAAGTCCTTTCAACTCAGAATAATTTCTGACATGAAATTAGCATTATGAACTGGTGTTTCTGGCTCAAAGCTGATTTGGGGGCTATTGAGCAGATTCCTCATAAAAATGGGCACAGGGATGCAAATGCCAGGTTTGGGAGAAGGTTTGCATTTCAGCTCTGCCTGTGGTGCTGGGCCTCGAATCGGGAACAATATGGAGTTTTTTTATTTGCCAGCTAACAAGGGACTGCAGTGGCTCAAGTGGCTAAGAAGACGCTGACTGGAAGGCAGCAGGTCGGCAGTTCGATACCCGAATAGTGCAGTCCCAGCACCTGCCAACCTAGCAGTTCGAAAGCAAGAAATTGCAAGTAGATAAATAGGGACAACTTCAGTGGGAAAGTAAACAATGTTCCGTGCACTCTGGTGTCTAGCCATGCCTGCCACATGATCACAGAAACATCTGCAGAAGCAGACAGCACTGGCTCTTTGTCTATAAACAGAGATGAGCACTGAACCCTAGAATTGGATACGACTGGCTTTCGAGCAAGGGTGACCTTTACCTTTAGGTGCACCCAGGGTGTTTTCTTGATGGGGCCATTTTCTGAGTTGGCCACTAGAGGGATCCAGAGAGTCAATCTTCCGTTGGCCAACCCAACGCAAGTCAAGAACACGAACACACACACACACACACACACACACAGGAGTCAACTGTGTCATGAGTAGAGCCAAGGGTGGTTGTTGCAAACGGTTTCCTTCTTAAATGGCCAATGCTCGAAAGGCCATGGGTGGCCCTCACTTTCATGGTAGAATGGTGGGCTTTTAAGAGCGAGAGGGAACCCTTCCTGACGCTTCTGTGGCAGATGGACACGTGATTTCTCTCTCTCTCTCTCAAACCTACTGTGAAGGAGATGAGTAGCTTCCTGTCCAACAGCTATTACCACTAGGAATGTTTACTCAGAACGTCCTGTTTCGTAACCTGAATGAGAACCCACTGGTTCAGGTTTTACCCTCCAGAGTAGTGGTTCTTAACCTTGTTGGAGGAACTGAACCCCGCAGGTTTCATACATGCATTACTGAACCCTTCGTAGAATTTGCCATAAATACCCTGGTGAATGGAACGGACCAACACACAAACCTCTCCACTGAACCCCTGAGACTGACTCACTGAACCCCTGGGGCTCGGTCGAACCCAGGTTAAGAACTTTCCTCCACCTGATATCTGGATGGTCTGAAGAAGACAACAATCATGGCCACCCCTCAGCCTTCTCTTCCCCAAGGTGAAAGCACCCAACGCCTTCCTTCACACCTGCCAGCTTGGCTTCTGGGCCCTTTGCCCTCTGCGCCAGGGATGGACAATGTGTGACCTCCAGCTCTTCAGCCTTTGGCCGGCATAGCCAGAGAGGGGCGAGGAAGGAAGGGTGGGAGTTGAAATAGAGCACCTTCCTGAGGACAAGGATAAAAACGAAGCACCCCCCAGGAAAGTGAAGAAGAGGGTGAGGGATAACGGAGCCTGTGCCTGGAGGAGGGCAGAGGCCAAGCTGTGGGGGGCATGCGGCAGGGGGGTGGGGGTCAGCTGTCTTACATTCCTTTTCATGCGCTGCTGACGCTTTGGTCCCCAAAGGTGAGCCTACAGTTTGTTTAGCATGGGTGGGGACTGGTCAACCAAGTGCCTTTGTTGTGTGGCTTGGTTCGCTGTAGCGAATGATGTGCCAGACAAACTGATTTGCCCGTTAACTCTTTTTCAGCCTCCATAACCATAGCTTAAAGCAAGGGTGCCCAAACCTTTTGGGCCGTGGGCTGGTCACATGGTTCAGGGGGATGGTCACTATGGCCCAGGGGCTGGGGCTGGCCCACGATGCCGATTCATCCAGCCCCCGATGCCCTCGTCACTCCGGGCACGTTTTATTTCCACTTCCATGAGCGACAAGGGCATCGGGGGCCGGATCCAGTCCCCAGGCTGTAGTTTGGGCACCCCTGGCTTAAAGTCACACAAGACAATAGGCTTAGCCCATAATTTAGAAGTGGTGCTCTGTGGTTACCCATGACAATTGGATTCCCTGATGGCTCTTCAAATCAGATTTGCAGGCTAAACCCATGTTTACATCCTGTGGACCAACTGCAAAGCCAGGCATGCTGGAGGAGTGCAAGATGTGGAGGTGCAGAGGAACACGTGGCCAGGGCAAATAGACCCCTTTCACCTACTAGGAGAGCACCCTCCCTCGTTGCATTGAAACCATTGCCAGAGAGAGAGAGAGAGAGAGAGAGAGAGAGAGAGAGAGAGAAGGAGGGCAGCGAAGAGAAGCATTTGGATGCCTGGGGTTGCTCTCCTCCTCCTCCTCCTCCTCTTCTTCCTCCTCTGTTGCCCCAGAGCTCTGAGAAAGCACCAGTCCAGGAAAGAAACGCCGACCCTTTGAGGCTGCTAATGAGCCAAAGGCCTTGTTGAGCACTTTGGCCAAAACGAATGACCCACATTCAACCTCTGCCACACACCACTTCTTAATGGGAGTTATATAACCCTTGTTCACCTCCACGGGGGAGGGAGGGAGGGAGGGAGGGAGGGGTGGGCTTTTTATGGCCACTGGCCTTTCTGAAGTACTAAAGGTCACCCTTGTTCAAAAGCCAGTCATACCCGACTCTAGGGTTTGGTGCTCATCTCTGTTTACAGCCGAAGAGCCGTGGTCATGTGGCAGGCACGACTAGACACCAGAGTGCACGGAAGGCTGTTGACCTTCCCACCAAAGTGGTCCCTATTTTTCTCCATGCAATTTCTTGCTTTCGAACTGGGACAGAGACGGGAGCTCATTCTGTCCTGCAGTACTCAGGTTTTGAGCTGCTGACCTCCCGCCGCCCAGTCCGCGTCGTAACTAGGGGTCAGGAGCCCTGGTGGATCGGCCGGAAGTGAACCAGTGGCGCCTGAGCAGAGTCTCCTTCATTTGCCGCCACCACCACCACCACCACCACCACCTCAGGGCCCTTAAGCCTCCCAGTGTAACGGTTGCAAGGGAGGCAGGAGTGCAGAACAGAGCAGAGCATTCTCCCTTGGGTTGGAAGCTGGCCCTGTTGAATTTCTGCCTCTGGAGCACCTGTTACCAGTGCAGAGCTTTGGGAGAGAGAAGGGCAGGAAGGAGCACCACCTTCAGGAGGGCAACCCAGTGGCCAATCTGCGGTCCAAAGCGAGAGAGGCCAAGAAAAGGTCAAGGAAGGTCAACTGGGTTCCAAGCCGGGACTTCTGGAAGTCCTCCCCTGGCAGTCTTCTGCCTCCTGCAGAGAGCGCTGTGGCCTGTGAAGTAGGTGTGGTGGAGACAGAGCAGAGGAAGGCCCAGGTAACCCAGGAGACCTTTCCATCCCACCTGATTCCCTCTTGAAGCTCTCCAAAAAGAGAAGTAGTAGGACATAAAACCTGGGCCAGAGAAGGAGGCTCCATCTGCCCACGGAGCCAGGAAACTGGATTCTAAGAGAGGCCCTAGTAGGGCCGTGATGGCGAACCTTGGCACTCCAGCTGTTCTTGGACTTCAGTTCCCAGAAGCCCAAGTCCTCCGTGAATCCACACGAATGGGTGTACTCTGTGTGGATTCACAGAGACTTGGGCTTCTGGGAATTGAAGTCCAAGAACACCTGGAGTGCCAAGGTTCACCATCACGGCCCTAGGAATCGCTAAGTTTGTAGCAGAACCTGGAGTCTCAGAGTCAACACACTGGGACTTGGGAGGTTGTCATGAATGATGACCAAGATCTCTCATTGCTGTTCAAACAAGCCATGGCTCCACCTCACACCTATTGGAAAGGGAGCGAGCCTTAAAGGGGCTGCTTTTGTGCAGGTGTTTCGCCAAGAGGGTCTTTCTCCTCCCAAAGTTGGCAGGCGCGCGCACTTGCTTTGAGGGCGGCTGGTCTTCTGGATTAGAGCCTGTGGTTCCTTGGGCCTTCTGACTTGTCAAGGCCAAAACAGAGCGCCAAGGCAGTTTTGCAACCGGAGGAGTGCGCGAGCGAGCCTGAAAACCCATCTTCAAAGCAGCTGTGTTTGCGAAACCGAGCGTATTGTTTCCTCCAACTGCCAAACAAACACAAGCTCATTTGCAAAGATGCCAGGTGAGGCTGCCGTGCTGGGGAAGGCAGGGTTGGACCCCCACTGGGAATACCTGCTCCTATCCTATGCTTAGCAGCAGTCTTGGGAGGGAAGGACTTCCTTCCCCTGCTCCAAAGACCCTCAGGCTCAAGCTGGCTTGGGGATGCTGGCAGTGGGAGACCTCATCAGTCATGTGAAGGACGTAAAGATCAGCAGCCCAAAGGCTGGGAAGGACAACAGCAACAACAGAAGGCTTTTTGCCTACAGGGTTTACTTCAGGGGGTGCCCAAACTACGTCCTGTGGGCCGGAGCTGGCCCCTGACACCAATTCATCCAGCCCACCCACCCACACCCTTGCCGCTCCTGGAAACGGAAGTAAAATGTGCCTGTGTGGGTGTGTTTTACTTCCATTTCCAGGAGCGGCAAGGGTGGCGCGGGCTGGATGAACTGGTGTCGGGGTGGATCCAGCCCACAGGCACTAGTTTGGGCACCCCTGGTTTACATGATCAACTATGATTCAATCACATGCCTTTGTGGGGTATTTTTTTCCACCCCACACCATTATATAACTCCATCTCCATCTTATTGGCTTTCTTCCCCCATTACTAAGCGCTCTCGTGTTCTGAGTAGGCAGGTAGGAGTCGATGCAGAATAGCTGAGGTCAAGAACAGGCACAGTCAGCTTTAGCAACCAGAACAACAAATGAGTGACAACTCTATTGTGCCTGCATGGTTAGAAAGTGTGTGCGCGCGCGTGTGTGTGTTTTGTGGGAATCATTGTGTGTAACCTGTGTGCATGGAGGAAGGGCATGTAAGGGCTGTTTTCTGGCCACCTTTCCCTCTACTGGTTCCTGCACTCACCCAGGATTGTGTCCAAAACTGGGGCGTGCCTCTATGGGCACATTTTACTTCTGCTTTCAGGAGCGACAAGGGCAGCATGGGCTGGGTGAATCGGCATCAGGGGCCAGATCTGGCCTTTGGGCCGTAGTTTGGGCACCCCTGTTCTAACCATTAAACCCTACACATTAAGGCTATAAGAAAGGGGATTCCAAGTCAACATAAGGAATTATTTCCTGATGGAGAAGAGACGGTTGAAGAAGGCAAGAGAGTTTTTTAAGCAGCGGACCCTCAACTGGGGATTCTGGTACAAAAGAGTAACTTTTCCATATCTACACTATGCTTGATCTTAGCCCCAAGGCTGAGAAGTGATATGGGCCCCTGTGGACGGTTCAAGGCCAACCATTCCCAAGTGGAAATCACTGCTACTGAAGTGGCCAACACTGATGGGCTTCTTCCAATCTTCTTGGCCATGGGTCAGTCAGTGGTGGAAGCGCAAGACCACAGGGACAGCCTTCCTTTGGCAGAGGGATCAAGCTTTATAATAAAAGGTGGCTTGTGTAGTGATGATATATTAGTTTGACCCCCATGATCACCCTAATATATATACACATTGTTATTTAGTATAGCGAGTTCCGAAAGGGTGAGGCAGTGATATTGGCCCGATATTGCTGGAAAGCATGGCACACCGTGATCTTTCATAACAATGCTACGGAACACAACCTGGCTGAACCCGCTATTAATTAATTTGGACAAACAGTCCTTTGGCCTCCGGAAAACCAGTATTTCAACTTTTGACATGGGATTTTATTAATCTAATTCACCCCCCAGGTCCTTCTACCCTAAACATTGACTATCTCTTGACATTCCCTGAGTCATAGGAGCCAGGGGAAAGCCTATCTGTCAATAAGAGTGGTTGGGCATTGTCACGTAGCTAGATTCTTTGTTAGACTAGCAATGTGTACTCTAAAAATAGCACCAAGCTTTAAGGTGTATATAGACTAACTGCTAACTAAAGCATGTCGTTGTCTCACTTTGACCCTCCAAGAAACGCCTGCGTGTCGTGACTTTTACACCGCTGCAGTAGGCAGGCAGATCGCAACAGGCTTGCAGGACTCAGGTCTCTCTCCCTTGGGCGTAGGGCTGGGTTTGTCCTGAGACAAGCGGAGAAATGTTTGTTCCAGGATGTTCTGATTCTTATCTGCGATTGGGAAAGAATCCCAGCGAGAATTTTCCCCTCTTGCTTTGATCCAGATCATGGTTTCCTTGTTTTCACCCGGAAGTATTATTCCATTTCTCTCTCTCTCTCTTTCTCTTCACTGTTCAAGTCATGGTCCCTCAGTCTAGAACAGGAGCGCACAAACTATGGCCCATGGGCTGGATCCGGCTTCTGATGACAATTCATCCAGCCAGCGTGCGCTGCCCACGTTGCTCCCGTACAGGCGCATTTTACTTCCACTTTCGGGAGCGACGAGGGCGGCGCGTGTTGGAGGAATTGTCATCAGAGGCCAGATTCTCCCCTCGGGCCATAGTTTGGGCACCCCTGGTTGAAGCAGAGAAAATGGCAGCTTAAAATCTATCTCATCCTGTTGCAAAACCAATTTCAATGTGCATTTTATTTCTGCTTCCTGTGCATACCTGTCAAGTTTTGGATTTGGAAATAAGGGAAATTTCCTGGCAAATACGGGATACTTGACAGCGATGCTTATCCTGTGCTGCCCTCCAATGGTGGCAATAGGGCATTGCAGCCTAATTAATAAGGGATGACAGCGGGAAAGAGGGTAAAATAAGGGGTTTTCCTGGCCAATAAGGGATACTTGACAGCTATGTTCCTGTGGGAGGAACCACGTGACCGGCCCATGGCCCAAAACGTTTTGGCACTCCTGGTCTAGAAGTAGATAGAAAGGGAGGTGCACAAAGGCCTTCTCTGCCCTCGGGGAGGTAGTTTTGCTTTTCCCAAAGGGAAAAAGGGAACCCATGTCTTATCAATCTGGCAGTTCTACTGGAAGCCAGAAGGCCAAGATCCGGCTTGGCCACTTTCTGCTTGCCTAGTGTTGCCTGACCATTGCTTTCCAGGCAAGGGCTCTTCCTGCAGCCGATGCTAAGTTTGGCAAGGACTGCCATTTAAGGGTGGCCTACCATTGATGCAGGGACTGCAGTGGCTTAGTGGTTAAGACGATGAAGTTTAGCAGGTCAGCAGTTCAAGACCCGAGTGCTGCACCACGGAATGAGTTCCCATCTCTATCCCAGCTCCTGTCAACCTATCAGATCGAAAGCATGGCATTGCAAGTAGATAAATAGGGACCACTTCATTGGGAAAGGTAACAGTGTTCCATGCACTCCAGTGTCTAGTCATGCCTGCCGCATGTCCAGAGAAATGTCTGCAGATGCAGACAGCCCTGGCTCTTTGGGTATAAACAGAGATGAGCACTGATCCCTAGAGTCTGATATGACTGGTTTTCCAGCAAGGGCGACCTTGACTTTGACCTTACCATTGGTGCAGCATATCAGATTGGTGCATGCCATCCAAGTAAATAGTATCTGCCTTTTATGCATTAATGTGCTTTTGTGCTATTAATGCTATTATGCATCAATGTGCTATTATGGGAACAGGCAAGGGGTTTCTAATGGAAGACTTCCAGAACATAGACAGCACCCAGATTCTACGAGAAAGAAAGAAAGAAAGAAAGAAGAGGAGGTTGGGATCTTGAAAATGCCACTCTGCACCCATCCCAACCACCCCGATCTTTCCACTTGAAGTGGCACTTTACAGACGCACCATAAATGTCTTGAAGCATGCGATTTTCCTGGAAAGATTCCCTTTGGGTCTCACGTGTTCTGTTGAACATTAAGCTTGTATCGGTTCAGATCTCAAGAGGGGAGGAAAAGAGGTGTCGATGATGCTGAACTTAATGCAGGGAAGAAATGAGTTAAAGAGCACCAAAAAAGCCCCACATATAGATTAACTAAGATTGCAGTGCAACTGAGCAATAAAATGAAGAAATCAAGCCTTGGGTCGAGGGCTGGTCCTGAGAAGGGTCAAATTTCAGGCCAAATGTTTGCTCTCCTCCCGAAGGAATTCAGGGCAAAGTCATATTATCTGCAAGCTGAGAATGCAAGCAAGCCAAGAGGAAGGGTGGCATGGCATGACCTCTCCTTAGTACACTTTCAGAAGAAGAAGAAGAAGAAGGTGGGTGGGTGGGTGGACCACAACACTCATGTCATGTGAGCCCCGTCCGTCCCCTGGTCAGTCATCCAGGGCTCAAGTCAGAGCATGGGGGAAAGGGACTTCTGGGGAGTGACATCTCCCAGTGTGGCCTGGCGAGAGCCCGAGAAGAGCCTCTTTCCAACCTCCAGGACGACCTACTTCAAGGACAGCGGTGGCTTAGGATTAAGATGCAGAACTGGATGACTGGAAGGTCGGCAGGTCAGCAGTTCAAGACACGAGCGCTGCAGGACACAGTGAGCGCCCGTCTCTGTCCCTGCTCCTGCCGACCTAGCAGTTCGAAAGCAAGACATTGCAATTCGATAAATAGGGGCCACTTCAGTGGGAAGGTAAACAGCGTTCTGTGCCCTCTGGTGTCTAGTCATGCCTGCCACATGACCACGGAAACGTCTGCAGACGCAGACAGTGCTGGCTCTTTGGCTATAAACAGAAATGAGCACTGAAACCTAGAGTTGGATATGACTGGCTTTTGAGCAATGACCTACTTCAGAGAGGACAGCACTCCATTGGAAAGGCAGTACATTTTATTCTTTAAATTTATTATTATTATTATTATTATTATTATTATTATTATTATTATTATTATTATTATTATTATTATTATTATTATTATTATTATTATTATTATTATTATTATTGGCAGGATTTGAGGGGGTGGGAGGTTGTTTCCGGGGGGTTTGTGCCTCTGGAAGAGCTGCTATTTTATCCCTGCAAGAGTTGTGGTGACATATTACATTTCAGTTTTTCATTCTGCCCATAGTGGCTGCGAAGGTGGCTCAGGGGTTAAGAAGCTCACCTTGTTATCTGGAAGGCTGGCAAGTCGGCCGTTCGAGACCCGGGTACTGCATGACAGAGTGAGCGCCTGTCTCAATCCCAGGTCTTGGGGACATGAAAGGAGCCTCATCCGGGCGTCCCCTGAGCGGAGTTTCTCCCGCAAAAATCCTTTCAACCCAGAATAATTTCTGATACAAAGTTATTATTATTCTGTCCATGCTTGTTCTTACTTTAAATTGTAACTGTCTATATCAGGGGTTCCCAACCTAAGGCCTGTGGGCCGGATCTGCCCTGCAGCACCATTTCATGTGCCCCTCCAAGGGCATTCGAGAAACAAAATAGCCCTCCCCCCTTTGAAGCTGTTGGAACAAAACCACCCCCATCATACAGGCAGGGGGAAATGGCTGTCTGGCCTTGGAAGCTGACTGAGAGAGCCTGACCCGGACCCTGGCTTGAAAAGGTTGGGGACCCCCAGGCTACATATAGTTTTCTGAATGAAAACGAATCAAAGGGAAGTGATGATTTTGAGATAGTGATGTCTTGGGTGGGGAAAAGCTATGAAGACCGTCCTGTGTGAATGAGAGGTGATCGCCCACTCATCCTGCTCCTGGCATGGAGTGATGGACAAAGCCCGCCGCCGCCGCCACCACCACCACCCAAGACATTGGGCTGCCTGAGGCGAACCATCAACTTCCACCACAAAACCCCCAGGATGCTCATGGATGCCATGGGAAAGCCAGCGAAGAGGCAGAGAGCAAGGAGCGCTGCGGGCAAGGCTTGTGGCCACATGAGGAGGAGGAGGAGGAGGAGGAGGAGGAGGAGGAGGAGGAGGAAGAAACTGGGCGGTGGACATTCTTTCCTCTTTGTGTTCCTAAATGAGAGCTGAACAGTGGTTTTCCAAGTGAATTATTTTGACCCAACTGCTGGTGAACAAAATGACCCATTGATTTTGCCACAGGGCACTTTGTTGCCAATGCTGTGAATGGGTACGCATGCACGCAGAGTATAGGATGGCTTCCTGTGCCACTGACCTAGATCTCTCTTGGCAATCTCTTTCCGCCTCACTTGATGAGTTGGGTGGAATGGTTTCATCCAACAGGAAAGGGATCGGGAAGGAGAGGCAGCCAAGGCAATGGACATCCTTGCAAAAGGGCGCGGGACGGGGCAAGGGGAGGTCTCAGAAAAAAGTCAGAGTGTGTACAAAACATTTCCCCACCTGGGCAGCAAAGGTGGGCTTTTGGAGCCCAGTGGTGAATTGGGGCTAATTTTAAGCCTTTCCTTTGTGTGTGTGTGCGTGCGTGCGTGCGTGCGTGCGTGCATGCGTGCATGTGTGCGTGCATGTGTGTGTGATACAGGTCATGTGACTTTACCTGTAGAGCAGGAACTGGTTTACTGACCCTGGTATCCTCTGGGGCTCTGGATTAAATGCTGCAAAAAGACCCTAAGTAAAGGTCAAAGGTCTCTCTTGCTCATAAGCCAGTTGTATTTATCGACTTGCCTGAGTGAGTCTCAAACTGCTGACCTGCCAACCTTCCAGTCATCGAGTTCAGCATCTTAACCACTCTACACACCACTTAAAATGTAGATCTCTGGTTGTCGGGAAGAGCCCCTGGCTTTGCCTTTCCTGAGTCAGCCATTGAGGGGTGGCTGGTCACTCAGTCTGGTGAGACCAGGTCCTCTACAAATGACCCTCGGTGGTCACTGCCGCCCTTGATCTATATTTAACCACACCTGACTTCACACCTTTGAAGTCGAGAGGGATGACTGAGCAAGATTCTGGCATCATAAACTGTAATAGGACGCCAGAGACTGTAATCCAACCCACCAACTGATTCAATGGTCACGATGAGCTCCAAAAGTTCTATGCCCAATGGCCCCATAAGGGTTTATGGTTTAATGGCACGGCCATTGCATGCTACTGTCCTCCTTCAGGCCTGCAATAATTCAGCCTCAGCATATTCCTGTGAAGCAGGGGGTGCCCAAACTATGGCCCATGGGCCAGATCTGGCCCCTGATGCAAATTCATCTGGCCCGCACTGCCCTCGAAGTAAAACACGCCCGTACAGTTTAAGCAGATAAAATGGCAGCCTAAAATTTATCTCGCCCCATTGCAAAACATCTGGGCAGCACCGGCCCCATAAGGCGATGAGCCCATGTTTCCTAATGCCAACGCTGGTACCAGAAGCGGTTGCCTTCTGCTGTAGGGCCTGCTTAGGATATCTTGGAGCCAGGCCCTTCTTGCTACAGGCACCACATAGGTAAGGTGCCTGTATTCGTTTCAGAAGCTCCTATTCTGCTACACCCGTGATGGCGATCCTTGGCACTCCAGATGTTCTTGGACTTCAATTCCCAGAAGCCCAAGCACCCTGTGAATCCACACAAATGGGTTTACTGCTATTCATCTGGCCTGCGCTGCTTTCGTCGCTCCTGTATGCTTAAGGCTCTTCTGGGTTAACCCTTCCTCTGTACGGGTGCATTTTACTTCCGCTTCCGGGAGCAATGAGGGCAGCGCAGGCCGGATGAATCGCAGTAAACTCATTCATGTGGATTCACAGGGTGCTTGGGCTTCCAGGAATTAAAGTCCAAGAACATCTGGAGTGCCAAGGTTCGCCATCATGGTGCTGCACCGTCATGGAGGGTTGCCTTTCCCTGAGCAGAAATGGGCCACGTGGTGTGCCTGGCTGAATTCTGCAGGGGGGGGGGGGCTTCTTCTTGCTGTGACTCAGGTCTCCTTCCCAGAAGGGTGGCACCCGTATGTGCCGTGTTGTATCCCAGCCATTCCTCCTCCTACGAGGATCAGCAACAGATTGTTCTGTTAAATAGCTGACGTTCAAAATGTTACCAAAGGGGAAACATTATGTGCAATTTCAAAATATTATTCCGACTGATTCCAACCTTAGAAAAAGAATCTAATTTGGCATCCAGTTATCTGACAGGAATTCAGTGGCTCCAGGGGTTATGAAGCTGACTGGGAGGCGGAAGTTCAAAACCCGAGTACTGCACGACAGAGTGAGCACCCATCTCTACCTCAGCTCCTGCCCAACCTAGCAGTTCGAAAGCAAGAAATTGCAAATAGATAAATTGCGACCACTTCGGTGGGAAGGTAAACGGTGTTCGGTGCACTTCAGTGTCGAGGCATGCCTGCCACATGTCCATGGAAATGTCTGCAAACGCAGACAGCACTGGCTCTTTGGCTTATAAACAGAGATGAGCACTGAACCCTAGTCGGATACGGCTGGCTTTCGAGCAAGGGTGACCTCTCTGAAAGGATGGGTCTGTTCCCTTGGTTTTACACCTCCCTCCATCATCCGGGATGATTATTAGAGTTCTTCAATAGCTTGTCTCAGGGCCTGGCTTTGGGGCAGATAATCCAGGTCTGAGGCACTGGAGTGGTGCCTCCGGTTGAGTCCCTTGGGGGGTAAGAGCCGAGGATCTCTCATTCCACACTCCAGCGGCAGAATCAGTCCTCTTTCCCCGCAATGAAGCCTTCCTTGTCCAGTCTAGACAGAACAGGAAAAGTTACTTTTTTTGACCTCAATACCCTGAATTGTCTGGTCCAATGATGGCGAACCTTGGCACTCCAGCTGTTCCTTCAACTTCAATTCTCGGAAGCCCAAATCAGCACTCCTGTTAATCAGGGCTTCTGGGAATTGAAGCCCCAAAACATCAGGAGTGCCATGGTTCGCCATTGCTGGTCTAATCTCTGCTCGCTGGGACTGGCAACTGGTGTACGCACAGTAAACCCATTTGTGTGGATTCACAGAGCAGTGCTACACAAACTTTGGTCCTTGGACTTCAATTCCCCAAAGCGCTGATCAGTCAATGGACTGGCTTAGGCTCCTGGGAATTGAAGTCCAAAAGCCAAAGGTTGCAGACCACTGCCTTAGATCAGTGATGGGCAGTCTTGGCCCTCCAGCTGTTCTTGGACTTCAATTCCCAGAAGCCCAAGCCAACACTCCTGCTGATCAGGGCCTCTGGGAATTGAAGTTCAAGAACAGCTGGAGGGCCAAGACTGCCCATCACTGGCCTACAATGATGCTGAACCAAGAGCATAACAGCCAAAAGGGAAACTCCAACATGTTGGCTCTGATGCTTATCCTAAACTACCGTGACTTTGCTTGGAAGGGGGGAGAGAGAGAAGTTCCTATGCTACGCCTAACCACAGGCGTAACCACAGGCGTCTGGTCGCTGCAATGAAAACTTTCTGTCTATTTTTAAAAGAGGGTCATTTGTGGGTTGGAGATGCAATGCGGAGGGAATACAGCAAGTCATGCGATCCTTTTTAACATGTGAGGAGAACATGCCTCCAGCCGGCTTCTGCCTGCTGATCCCTGCCCATCCCCATGGCGTACAGGTTCAGGATTGTGCCTTGGGCACTGCAGCTGTTCTTGGACTTCGATTCCCAGTAAACCCATTCCTGTGGATTCTCAGGGACTTGGGCTTCTGGGAATTGAAGTCCAAGAACAGCTGGAGTGTCAAGGTTCGCCATCACTGGCCTAGATCAAGCAGAAGGCTAAGTGGAAATGCACGGGAATTGATCGGTCTTGGGTGGATTTGGTTGTCAGGGGCACCTTTCTACAAATGGAAGCTAAAGGGATACACTTAAACAGCATAGGTTGATATAGTGGTACAGAAAGAGCATGATGGTATGGCATTTCTGAAATGCTGTTTGTTACTTGAGAGGAGAAGACGGCCCACAGTGGATGGTGGCCAACTTCAATGCCTCCGATCGCCTTTCGTTTGGTTCTTCGCCTTTGAATCAGAACCAGAATAGCCAAGCCTTCACATGGGAAGTGTGGGGGTGGGGGGAATTGTGCCATGCTGTTTTGAAGAGACATTGTCCACTACCGTGTGGCATAAAAGAAGCCAAGTGGGGGTGGAATGAGATGGGCTTCCCAGAAGGCTTGTTATGGAGACCTTTGAGGTCATCTTTGCTTTGTGTGTGCCCAGCTTTTCTCAGGGCTGCCTTGTTGGCGTGGCTGAGCATTGTGCACAATGCCTTAATTGCTCATTACAAAAACTCATTTGTGAGGACTGGTCAGGAGGGGACGGTGCCTTGCGTGCGACTGACCGCGCGGGTGTTCTGACTGGACAGGAGGCCTTCGCAGATCCCTGTCAACCTGAGCGAGTCCCTCTTGCTCTGATGCGCAGGAGGCGATAAGCATAGAGAAGGCGCTTGGCTGGGATTCTCTTCTGGCAGGGTCAGAGAGAGAGGTTCGATCTTTGCAGCCTGTGGCGTCTTTAGGTAAAAGCCGAAAAGGAATCAGTTGCAGGGAAGGCGGCCCTTTCACGTGCACTTGGTGTGATTCTCACAGCGCTTGCAGGAGGAGGAGTCGTTTCTTTGACACGCTGGCTGGGAATGAAAACCGATTTAAGCAAAAGCCTATGTGGAACGGACTTTTTTTCATAAATAGGGGTTTTACTGTATTATTTATTTGACTTGTTTAGCCACCCCTCACCAAAGCGCCCTCTCGCCTATAGCAGTGATGGCCAACCGTGGCACTTCAACTGTTCTTGGATTTCAATTCCCAGAAGCCCAAGTCTCCCTGAATCCACACGAATGGGTTTACTGGACGCATTTGTGTGGATTCACAGAGACTTGGGCTTCTGGGAATTGAAATCCAAGAACAGCTGGAGTGCCAAGGTTGGTGATGAGCAACCTTGGCACTCCAGGTGCTCTTGGACTTCAATTCCCAGAAGCCCAAGTCAACACTCCTGCTGCTCAGGGCTTCTGGCAATTGAAGTTCCAGAACAACTGGAGTGCTAGGGTTGGCCATCACTGCTCTGTAGCCACGAATGATTTAGAGTGGCTCACCCTGCATCAATGGCTCTTTCTAAATCTGCAGTTTTTTACATGCTCAGTTCCCAGTAGCTTTTGGGGTCTGGTGAGTTTACTTTGTTGAAGAGACTTGGCAGGAGGGAGGGGCCTTTGGGGAAAGCCATGCCTCTTCCTCCTCCTCCTCCTCCTCTCCTTTAAATATCAAGATGAAGTGCTGGTGGTGGAACAGCTGTTGTAGTGGAGCCAAGGCTCAGGTCAGAGGAGCCCTTGGACTCTCTCCTCTGCAGCGTGCTTCTATTTTTGACCAGCCATCTTCGGCTTGACCTTTTTGGTCTGCTCCGGGTGATGGTTTAAAGGTTTAGCCAGAAAGTTCTCCTTCCGACGATTCCTCTTTTAGCCCCTTAGGAACCCAACCTGAGACCCAAGGGGCAACTGGAGGGGAACTGCAGCCATGGTAAGTAGGATGATCCGCCTGCTCAACTTCCAGCCTAATTTAGCAAACTGTTGGGTTAAAGAAAAAGAATGGTGGGCTGGGAGGGGGTTTTTGTTATGGATTCCACTTGTGCATCGCCAAAGAAAGAGGGGGAAAGAGGAGAGCACACTGCATAACATTATATTGTGCTCATCTGTGGGTGTGCAGGCAAAAGTAGGTGCAATGACTAGCATTCAAATAAAAACTCAATGCAACGAAGCAGAAGGGGGAAACTGAGGCCGTGTGATGTGGGTCCCCGCTCACGCAACAACTGTCTAGTTGCTAATGAATGGTGATGAGCAAAATTCAGGTCATTCCTCTCTTGGCTTTTAATCTTTGAACTCACCTTGGCCTGAACAGGTGTCAAATAGTAATCATAATAATTTTGTGTCAGAAATTATTCTGGGTTGAAAGGGTTTTTGCGGAAGAAACCCAACTCAGAGAACACCCAAATGAGGCTCTTTTCGTGTCCTCAAGAGCTGGGACAGAGATGGGTGCTCAGTCCACCATGCAGTACCTGGGTCTCGAACTGCTGACTTGCCAGCCTTCCAACCACCGTAGCCTCAGGTTTCAAATAGGCACCCTGCTTTTAAAGTTATAATAAACCAAATTAGATTAAACTAGAAAATAGCTCCAAGCCCCCCGTATATTTGCAAATCAGGATGATGGTGAATCTGCCAGCATCTCTTTAATCGTGTCATGTTAGTAGGGCAGGTACTGAGAAAAGGAAGCTACCCGTTAACCTCTGATGACTAGAAGCCTTTTGTTTATGAAACCTAATGAGAGGGAGGAATTGAGCAGGTATTTCCTTGCTAGGACCTATATACTGTATGTACATTCAAGGGTGGGTGGATACATCTGGAAGGTATTAGAATGACTATACAAAGTGGTGTATATATAATGCAATGTTATGTAAGACTATTCCTACCATCAATACTAAAGAACATCCTGGCCAGCGCGACTCAACTATATATACTTGTGCCTCTTTAAAATGGCTCCTTAATTCCCACCACCACCCATTAAGTTCATCACGTTCCACGACTAAGGAGAGAGCTGGGGGATGTCTCTGCCATTTAAACAGGGCCTTCAAGATCAGGACTTAAGAGCTGGACCCATGTCGTCATTGTGATGGACCTTCTGTTGCAGAAGGATCTTGAGAACATGCCTCTAGGACAGTGATGGCCAACCTTGGCACGCCAGGTGTTCTTGAACTTCATTTCCCAGAATCTCAAGTCCCTGTGAATCCACACGGATGGGTTTACTGCGTGGACGCACAGTAAACCCATCCTTGTGGATTCACAGGGACTTGGGCTTCTGGGAACTGAAGTTCAAGAACACCTGGCGTGCCAAGGTTGGTCATCATGGCTCTCGGATCTTTCTGCAACAAAGACAGGCAAGCTCTAAAGGCAAAAACAAACACAATGATGGCCCCTGGGTCTGGATTGCATAAACCTGAGGAGCCAAACCAAACAACCTAAAGAAAAAGAGTCCTTCAAGAGGTATGACGGGCTTTCTTACCACCTTCGGGAATACCAGCAGAGCATCCTGAATGTAACACCCAGTCTCTTCTGCCTTGGGCAGTGAGGCTGGGTTAGGCCTGGGGGGTCCTTGGATGGGGGGAAATGCCCAGCATCTCCAGGCCGGCCTGAGAAAGAATCCTGTTGGAGAGCCAGAGCTGCCTGCCTGAGCTGAAACTTTGGGGAGGGGGTTATAAGGGTCACAAGTGGAACCAGCAGCATAATATTGCAAGATATGCCCTCCTCCCCCTGAAAAGCTGGGGCTGCGGTGGCTCAGTGGTTAAGAAGCTCACCTTGTTAACTGGAAGCTTGGCAAATTGACAGTTCAAGACCTGGGTACTGCAAGATGGATTGAGCGCATGTCAATGTCACAGTTCTTGGGGACATGAAAGGAGCTCCATTCGGGCATTCCTTGCATGGAGTTTCTCCTGCAAAAATCCTTTCAACCTATAATAATTTCTGACACAGAATTATTATCATCCTACTCCAGGTCTCTTTAAGAAAGTTGATGTGGCAGGGGCAAGTGCGGGGAATACTTCTGCCACCCTTGAGTTCTTTGGGTGGCTGTGCTTAGCTTTCCTATATGGGCCCCACTTGGTCTTGTTTCTGCTAGCTCTCACAATTTAAAGGGAAGGACCGCATGAAGAAGCATGTGAGTGCCTGGAAACCACAGCTGGTGCAAAGAAGATGCACAAGCTATTCGTATGTTGCTAGAACAACTGGTGGCGTTGGAGCAAGGAAAGCAAAATGGACCCCCTGGGCAATCGTCACACATAGTTGAGGCCAGGCTCCTTGGACCTTTAACAACATCTTTGTGTTCCAGCGAAGTTGCATCATAAGGCAGAGAAGGTTTCTGCAGGTGTCGCTTGCACAACTATCGACACCTCCTCCTCAAGCAGCATCTTCTGGACAACCATGAAAAGCACAAGAACCCTGGGCTCTCTTTCATAGAGTCACCCCACCTGCTGCAATTTGTCCCCCCCCCCCCCCCGCTCGTCCGCCCCCCACCTATAAAAATACCAGAGCATGGAAGTTACTTTTTTGAACTACCAACTCTCATAGTCACCTAGCAGCTAATCATGCTAGTTGGGGATTCGGAGATTTGAACTTGAAAACATGTAAGCATAAGAACTTTGCTGTTCCTTACTTCAAACTCCTGGAGAGTTTTACCTGCAGCAGTGCAGACGGGAGGGAAGGTCTTCCCTCAACTTTACTCCCCAAGACCCGGGCCTGGACCTTAGATTTCAGATGTTTTTTAGCCTACCTATCAGGTCAGGGGATGGCAAATCAACCTTGTCCCAAAAGCTCACAACATCTATCGGTCCTTGTGGGCTCCAGAAGAGAGATGTTTGCTCTCAGAACTACAAATGAAATTATGTAACCCTGTTTAAAGCTTTTCACGAAATGTTCTGGTGCTAAGAGGATTGTTCTACTTAACGTGTGAGATGGAAATCCTCCCAGCTCCCACCCTCGCCACCGTCAAGGTCAGGAACAGCAAAGGGACGGAGCAGCAGCTCTGCAAAAGGCAAAATTCCTGCTTTGAAGAAAAAGGGGGCTGTTGGGGTGTCTTTGGCTGGGGTGGGGGGGTGGGGGGGCACGGGGAGAGAAGGACACGCTTGCATCTTTCCCTTCAGAGACTCTGCTTGCTAGGCAGGAAGGAGGAGAAAAAGAAGGAGGAGAAAAAGAAGGAGGAGAGGAAGGAGGAGAAAAAGAAGGAGGAGAAAAAAGGAGCAGAAAAAGAAGGAGAAGAAAAAGAAGGGGGAGAAAAAGGTGAAGAAAAAGAAGACTCGCATCTAAGCAAGATAAATGATTTTTATTTTATTTTTTGTTGTGGTGGTGGGGACTTCGATACTATCTGAAAGAAAGACAACAGGAAAGGGAGGGCCACATAGCTGACCCAAGACATTCTGCAGCCTGAGACCCCAATGACTGGAGGCAAACAACCCCTTTCTTTTCCTCACATTAGCCCAGGGGGGCCTCTGAGACACAAAAGTTCTCATTAGCTTCAGGAAAACCCTGAAGTGGGGGGGGGTGTGTCTAGTTTTCTCTTGCTTCTGCCTAGGACTGTGATGGTGAACCTTGGCACTCCAGATGTCCTTGAACTTCAGTTCCCAGAAGCCCAAGCCCCCGTGAATCCACACAAATGGGTTTGCTGTGATTTATCCAGCCTGCGCCGTGTCACCCTCGTCGCTCATGAAAGTGGAAGTAAAACACGCCTGTACAGAGGAAGGGTTAACCTGGAAGAGCCTTAATTATATGGATGTGTTTTACTTCCGCTTCCAGGAGCGACAAGGGTGGCGCGGCGTGGGCTGGATGAATAGCAGCAAGCCCAATTGTGTGGATTAACGGGGGCTTGGCCTTCTGGGAATTGAAGTCCAAGGACATCTGGAGTGCTAAGGTTTGCCATCATGGCCCTAGGAAATGGTGCTCAGTGATATAGTGCCACTGCACACAGAGGTGCTAATATCCTAGTCCAGTGATGGCAAACCTTGGCACTCCAGCTGTTCTTGGACTTCAATTCCCAGAAGCCCAAATCTCTGTGGATCCACATGAATGGGTTTACTGCTTGTCCATGCAATAGACCCATTTGTGTGGCTCCACAGAGATCTCGGCTTCTGGGAATGGAAGTCCAAGAGCAGCTGGAGTGCCAAGGTTCGCCATCACAGTTTAACCCCCAAATCATGGACAGACCCTGTATCCATTTCTTTAAGCGGCCCCTGCCATGTTTTCTTTAAACATGATCACAGGTGGGAGTCCACCGTCCCAAAGGCTTTCCCAGGGCCTCTCTTACATCACCATTGATGACTCATCCCATGTTTTGGATCTAGTTTCTCTTGTGCTGTTGTAAACTGTGAGTAAAATAATAATCCCCTTGCTCATGTATTTTGAGAGGGGCTGAATTTCCATTCCCCCTTCACTACCATATTGTATTACAGCACTTGCTACACCAACTTCATAGGAGCTACACTGCGCTGACAAGTCACTGATTCACAGGTCAGTGCTCCGGTTATATGGCCCTAACAAAAGTCGTATTAACCCTGGAAGAAGCAAACTGTGGATTTTGACCTGAAACAGGTTAAGTGTCTATTCCGGGAATTATTGGACACTAAGAAAAGTACAGCTAAATTGTTTTATTTGCAGGCTTTTAAAAGTATTGTTTTGGTATAGCTGGGCAGAGGTTAACTTTTAACAGTTTCCACGGGCAGAAAAGTACCAAGGGCTGGGAATGGGCTCAGCCCAACGAAGGATTGTCTGTCTGAATGCTTTTTCTGGGTAAATGGAGAGAAGATGAGGCTGTCAGGCTCTTAAAGTGTGATTTACCAGACTGTAAGCGAACACGGCTGAAACAATGCGCTGATGCTACTTTGAAGTGCTGCTCTCGGCCGGCCTGACCTGGACGATTCTGGACATAGTCTTCCAAGAAGAGAAAAACGACAATGCTTTCCAAGTGCTGCAAGAGGAGACAAATGCCAGGGACTGCAGGCTTGCCTAAGACAAAGCAGCCGTCATAGCCAGCCTCTCTCTCTCTCTCTCTCTTTAAAAACTACAGTCATACCTCATACAAAGCCCGCTTCATACAACATCGCCTAATTCCTTGGGAAAAGTTGCCTCATACAAAGCCGTGCAACTTTGTATGAGGCATTGGGGTTTTCCCAGGTTGCATTGTGCCTGGGCAGTATAAAAGGCAGGACACATGTGTGCATTGCTCTTGTGGGTTTTGCATGAGGCGAAGAGTGGTTAGGAGTGATTTTGAGCGCGATTTTGGATTTTTTGGATTTTTTTCGTCATAATTTTTAGAAGCATTCCTGGGATTTTTGCAGCATTCTTCAGGTTCTTGAACAATCATGTTTTTGTAATGTTTTTAGCCTTTAGACAATGATTTCTTAAAGTTCTGTCAGTTTCCTTGACTTTGCCCTGAAGTCTGTGCTGTTGCAGTGCAATGTATCTCTATGGAAACGATGTTGTACGAGGCATCGCAGCAAGGATTTGGACGTTGTATGAGGCATCTTAGCTAGGATTTTGCATGCCTCATACAAAGTCCAAATCCGTACAAAGTCCAAACTTGTGGAACAAAGTTTGGACGTTGTTATGAAGTATCACTGTACTTTAATTCTGTGGCCATCTCTTTCACTCTCAGACAGATTTTAGTGATAGAAAGTTGTCCTTCCTGTTTAGTCAGAATGATTTTCTTCTTAGGGAATGTTTGGCTAGGACTTGGAATTGAGAGATCAGGCTTCAACTCTTCTTTTGACGCTGGCTTTTCTTTTGGTCTGGATTGTCTTCTGCTAAGGACTCTTGCCTCTATCTTTTCCAAAGAGGCTGCAGTGGCCTATCCTACAACTGTCCATCTGGTTTGTTTGCGTCTAAATGTAGAACTTTACATTGACAGTATTTGCACGAGACCTTTGAGTTCTTGGGTGGCTTAGGGTCGGTTGGTCTCAAACCTCCCTATCTATCTTCCAGAGTTTGTGTGTGGACAATGTTTGGAGAAGAAACCCCTTTTGCAGAGGGTTCAGTTCTCCTTCGTATAGTTTGTGAATCCACACTCATGGGGTTATGCACCTGCGCAGAACAGCCGATCGGAGGCTTGAAAAGCTATTGGTCAAAAGTTTTGGCGGTAAGACCGCCCACCGTACCGCCCACCCTGAGGCGCCCGCGCGCCATTTTACCTCAGTTCTCTTCTTTCCGCCGTAGCAGCAGGACGATCGTTGAGAGCTTCCTCAATTTTTTCGCCCTTCTGAGGGAAAGTCTTTTTGGCAAATCTTAAAAATTTTTCTCGGTGATCTTGTCCTCCGGGCAGGATCGCCACCCCGGCTCTGTCTCTTCTCTTGAGTGGATTCAGTAGCCAATTTTTCGCATCGATCACCGTCTCCCCCCTCAAGGGGGTGGCGGCTGGTCGGCCCTTCGGGGTACTCGTCTCCAGAAACTTCCACTGGAAGAATTTTTTTCCGCGGTTGATGGCTGCAGCGTTTAAACAGTGCACGGCTTGCCTTAAGAAATTTCCGGCTTCCGACGGACACAGCCTGTGCCTTTTTTGTTTGGGAGAGTCGCATCAGAGCCAGTCTTGCCCGCATTGCAAAAAGTTTACGCGCCTCGCGGTGCAGAACCGAAGCAATCGCCTCAAGGCTCACCTGATGGAGCTCGCTCTGGCTCCCGCCGCGTCCGCCTCCACGGCCGCCGCTGCCGCTCAACCACCGCCGGCCTCTTCCTCCGTCCTTCCGATGAGGAAGAAGAAGAAGAAGGACAAGAACGGTGAGAAGAAGCGCAAGCGTGGGTCGGAGAAGAGACGGTCGCTTCCCCCCACTCCGCGCACACCCGCCTCTCCCGGGCCTTCGCCGCCGTTCTCGACTGCCCGATGTCCTTCTCCGGGATCCTCCATCTGGGGAGGACGGTCGTCTTCCGGGTCACCTGAGAAAGGACGCAGGGCTGGGGCTCCAGCTCGCCCACCTCAGGTGCTCTCCTCTCCTCCTCGGGGCAGAAATTCCTCGCCGAGGCAGGCCTCCGTCTCTCCACGGCCCAGGACGCCGACGGACGAGGCGGTCGTCACCATTCCGATGACCGTTTCGCCGACACCGACGCCGGCCACCGTTTCGGCTCCCACCGTTTCGTGGGCCACCATCCCGCCGGCCACCGGAGCTCCACCGCCAGCGGACTCGGACGCGTCTCAGATGGCCCTCGTCCGAGAGATGTTCCAGGTCATGGCGTCGTTCGCGACCAGGTTCCAGACCTCCACGCCTGCGGCCTCTGCGGCTCCGGTTCCGACCACCGCAAGCCCCGGGCATCCCGGCCCTGCCGCGGCCCCACCGACCTCCCGTGGGTCGAGTACCCGCTCCGCCGGCCCACCCAACCCGTCATGGTGTGGTCCGGACGTTGATGCGGTGGACGCCCATCCCGCCGGCCCGCCCAGGCCGTACTGGCGCGGTCCGGACGTGGACGAAAGACTGCCTCCCTCGTCCTCCGATGAGTCCAGCTCGTCGTCGGAGGAGGACGAGGGAGACGTCGACGCCGAGCGCACGCCGGAACAGGCCATCGGCTCAGTGGACCCACCGCGTGGTGAGGACCAGCGCTCACTGACCGCCATGCTCACGAGGCTCGGCACCGCCCTCAACCTGAAGGTCGACCAACCGCCGTTGGAGGGTGAGGATCAGATGACCGCGAAGCTCGACAGGCGTGCTGTGCGGCCGGTCCACATAACCATGCTCCCCTCCATGATGACCACGGCGAGGGCGACGTGGAAGAAACCTTTGGCGGCACACTCCGTTTCGTCCAGGCTCGACAGCATGTACCGGGTCCTGGACGAGAACGTCGAGTTCTTGCAGGCGCACCCCCTGCCTAATTCCCTGGTGGTCAAGGCCTTCCAGCATAGGACGGCCACCAGCGGATTCCCGGTCCCGTCGACGCCGGAGGGAAAGAAACTGGACGCGGTGGGGCGTAAGTTTTACGCCACCGGCTCCCTATTCTTTCGGGCCGCAAACTATTCGGCCGCCATGGGCCTGTACCAATCTCACCTCTGGGAGCAGGTGAAGGTTGAGACGGCTAAACTGCCCGCCGATGCCCAGAAGAGGATTGACGCGCTGGCCACCGAGGGGGACTTCGTCGCCGAGCAGCTGATGCGCACTGCTCGGCACATCAACGATTATGCGGCAAAAGACATGGCCTCCGCAATCTACCTCCGTCGCCATGCTTGGCTCAGGGACACCTCCCTCGATGACGCTATGAAAAAGCTCATCGAGGAGTTTCCCTTCGACGGGCAGGGCCTCTTCGGTCAGGACACCGATAAGGTCCTGAATGAGATGCGCCAGACCAGTTCCACGGCGAAGTTCCTGGGGCTCACCACGCCGGCAACTTCCACCAGGCCGAGGTTCCAGCCCTTCACACGGCGGTTCCAGGGCAACCCACAGCAGCAGGGACCGACGGAGCAGCCTAGATCCAGCTCCTATAAACAGCGGCGACAACACAAACCCCGCTACCGGCCCTACGGACAGGACAAGCGTTCGACCGCGAGGCCCAAGCCCCGCGTTTGAAGCTGCGACGGCCGAGTCTCTCTCGCTCCACATCCCGTACCTCCCCCTCCGGAACTTCCTCCAGGCATGGTCGGGCATCACGGACGACCAGTGGGTCTTAAAGATCTTGTCCTCTGGCTACGCCATCGAGTTCGTGCGGGTGCCTCGAGTAGGAAAACATCGTCTCACCACCTCGTCCCCCCATTTGGAGGAAGAAATAGCAACCCTTCTCTCCAAGGGAGCCATCGAGCGGGTAGCACCGTCCGACTGGGACAACGGCTTCTACTCGAGGTACTTCGTGGTCCAGAAGAAGGACGGAGGCCTTCGCCCTATCCTGGACCTACGCCGCCTGAACAAATGCATCCACACCAGGAAGTTCCGGATGGTGACCCTACAGACCATCCTCCCCCTCATCAACAAAGGGGACTGGTTCACAGTCATAGACCTCAAGGATGCCTACTTCCACGTTTCCATCCTCGAGGAACACAGACGGTTTCTCCGCTTCCGTATCGACCATTCCGTGTACCAGTACCGATGCCTACCGTTCGGTCTGGCCACGGCACCGCGGGTCTTCACCAAATGCATGGCTCCGGTGGCTGCATTCCTCCGCCAACGGGGCATCAGGGTCTTCCCGTACATCGACGATTGGTTGATCGTCTCCCCCACCAAATCGTCGGCCGTTCGGGACACACAATACACGGTTCACCTCATGGAGAGTCTCGGCCTCAGGATCAACTTCACCAAGTCGAAGTTGACTCCCTCCCAGCGCGTCGAGTACATCGGAGCGGTACTCGACTCGCTCACTACGAGAGCCTACGCCCCCCAGAAACGCTTACGGGACATTGCGCAGGGGGTGAGCGAACTGCGCACGAAGCCGTGCATCCTGGCGAAGAAGGCTCAGAGACTTCTAGGCCTGATGGCCTCAACGATGGCAGTGATCCCCCATGCCAAGTTGAAATTCAGGTCCCTGCAATCGTGGCTCCTTCACGAGTTCGACGCACTTCGGGAGAGCCAATCCAAACGGTTGACCCCATCTCCAGAACTGAGGGACCAACTGCTCTGGTGGTCTACACCACTCAACGTGGCCACGGGGAAGAGTTTCTACCCCCCGCAACCTTCGCTGCAGATACTGACCGACGCGAGCAACCTCGGCTGGGGCGCTGCTTGCGGGACTCTCACGGTCAACGACACCTGGACACCGCACGAAACGGTGCACCACATAAATTACTTGGAGCTGCTGGCCATTTGGAAGGCCCTGCGCTCCTTCGAGACTCTGCTCACCGGCAAGGCGGTTCAAGTGGCCTCGGACAATACCACGGCGGTGGCGTACCTCAACAAGCAGGGAGGAACACGGTCCACCACCCTCTTGTACCTTGCAGTGCAGTTGTGGGAATGGTGCCTGGAGAGGCACATTTTCCCAATTGGAGTGCACATTCAGGGCACACTGAATGTCTTGGCAGACCACCTGAGCCGTCTCACCTCGACGACCCACGAATGGGAGCTGGACGACGGAGTGTTCCAGTCCCTGTGCGAGGTCTGGGGGACGCCGAGCATCGACCTCTTTGCATCGGAGTCCAACAAGAAACTCAGCAGGTACTGCTCCAGAGCAGGCATCGGACCGAACTCCGAGGGCGATGCCTTCATGAAACGGTGGGATCAGGACTATCTCTACGCCTTTCCTCCGTTTCCTCTGGTCCAGAAGGTACTCACCAGGATGCACCAACACAGAGCCAATGCAATTCTGGTGGCACCGGCGTGGCCGCGCCAACCCTGGTTTCCGCTACTGTTGCGCATGTCGTCACAGTATCGCACACTGCCGGAATCACCGACACTCCTCCAAATGGAGCAGGGCCAGCTGCACCATTCGGACCTGCCCAGCCTCCACCTCACCGCGTGGAGGATAACCCCAGACTGGCCAGGATCCTTGAACTAGCGCGGCGCCCTTCCACAAGGAAGTCCTACGCTTCCAAATACAGGCGTTTTTGTGCTTTCCTGGCCGCCCGGCAAACGCCCCCCACGCAGGTGGGACTGCAGGACATTTTAACCTACCTCCTCCAGCTGGCGGAGTCTGGCCTCAGCATCACCTCCATCCGAGTGCATCTCGCAGCAGTGGTAGCGCACTCTCCTGCTGGCTCGCCCGCTTCCGGGGCTTTCCGCGACCAAACGGTAAAGCGCTTCCTCAAGGGACTAAAGAACGCTTTTCCGCCGGCCCGGACACCGACGGCTCAATGGTCACTGTCCACCGTTCTTAATGCGCTCACCAGGACCCCCTTCGAGCCCATGGCTACCGCCGATGTTCGTCTCCTCACATGGAAGACAGCATTCCTGGTGGCCATCACGTCTGCACGACGAGCTGGTGAGCTGGTTGCCCTGCGAGCAGACGCACCTTTTCTCCAGTTCTTCAACGACCGCGTCGTCCTCCAAGCGGACATCACCTTCCTACCCAAGGTGGTCTCCAAGTTTCACATGGCACAAACTATCTCCTTGCCAACCTTCTTCCAGAACCCCACTAACGCCCAAGAAAGGACTTGGCACACGCTGGATGTGAAACGAGCTTTATTGTTTTACACCAGCAGGACTAGAGAGTTCAGGAAGTCACAACGCCTCTTTGTGGCTTATGGGGGAAAGTCCAAGGGTGAACCCATCTCTGCTCAAAGGTTCTCCAAATGGATCACCTCTACCATCTACCTGGCCTACGAGTCAGCTTCACTGCCACCTCCACCGCATGTCAGGGCGCATTCCACCAGGGCGGTTGCCACATCCACTGCCTTTCTGGAGGGCACACCGCTTGAGGACATATGTAAGGCTGCCACCTGGTCCAGACCTTCCACATTTGTCCAGCACTACAGGGTGGACACCAGAGCCACTGCGGACGCCAGGCTTGGCCGTGTCGTCCTCACCAGGGGGCTCCGGACTCAACGCCCCTGACGGGTCCACCTACGGGTTCTTCAGCTCATCGTGGGATCATCTCATCCGACTGCCCACCGACCAAGTAAGTGTGAGCTTGCTAATCTCCCATGAGTGTGGATTCACAAACTATACGAAGGAGAAAGTTCGGTTTCACTTACCAGTGATAACTTTCGTTCTTCGAGTATATAGTTTGTGAATACACACTACCCACCCTGCCTCCCCTCTTGAGCTGCACGGATGAGATCAGTTGGTTTATCCTGTGCTTGGCTTAAGTATGGAACTGAGGTAAAATGGCGCGCGGGCGCCTCAGGGTGGGCGGTACGGTGGGCGGTCTTACCGCCAAAACTTTTGACCAATAGCTTTTCAAGCCTCCGATCGGCTGTTCTGCGCAGGCGCATAACCCCATGAGTGTGTATTCACAAACTATATACTCGAAGAACGAAAGTTATCACTGGTAAGTGAAACCGAACTTTCTGGTGCTTGGGTTGAGTTGCCTTTCTTTTTCCGGCGTGTTTCCTTACTGGGTTGGCATGGCTCCCTATCTCTACTTCATACTGGAGAGAGCCATGCCAGCCCTTTCCCTTGCCCCTTAACTTACTAGCTTGGGGGATTGAGCAGGGAAGATGATCATAGACATGAGAACTGCCCACAGTGTAAAGTTCTGGGAAGAGGCATTCTTGAAACCTTGTCCTGCAGCAGACCAGATCTGACCTGTAGGCCAGAAGTTCCCCTTCAGTGATGTATGCTGATTTCAGTTCCACCCCTATGAGGATAAATTTTCTTAGAACATAATAATCCTAATAACCATACCTGTCAAGTTTTGGATTTGGAAATAAGGGAAATTTCCTGGCAAATACGGGATACTTGACAGCTATGCGTATCCTTTGCTGCCCTCCAATGGTGGAATAGGGCATTGCAGTCTAATTAATAAGAGATGACGGCGGGAAAGGGGATAAAATAAGGGGTTTCCTGGCCAATAAGGGATACTTGACAGCTATGCTTACCCTGTGCTGCCCTCCAATGGTGGCAATAGGGCATTGCAGTCTAATTAATAAGGGATGATGGCAGGAAAGAGGGTAAAATGAGGGGTTTTCCCAGCCAATAAGGGGTACTTGACAGCTATGCCTAATAACGCCTTCAGCTCAGTTGAAGTGGAGTGGCAGCAAAACACCCGTCTTTCTTGGCAAACTTTACAATTTAAATATTTTCATTAGTCCTGAGTTAGCAAATAATGGAAAAAAATTCTGTTTCAATGGGTGGGGTACATCTGTCTTGCACGGAGATACACTTTCAAGGTCAAGTCGTAGTCAAATCAATACAGTACTTCATTCCTGTTTCTATAGGTCACAGAGCTGTGGATCAAGTTACAATATGTAAGGTAAAGGTAATGGTTGCCCTTGCTTGAAAGCCAGTCGTATCCGACTCTAAGGTTCGGTGCTCATCTCTGTTTATAGCCAAAGAACCGGTGCTATCTGCGTCTGCAGTTCCGCAGACATGTGGCAGACATGCCTAGACATGGAGTGCATGGAACGCTGTTTACCTTCCCACCAAGGTGGTACTTATTTATCTACTTGCAATTTCTTGCTTTAAAACTGCTAGGTTAGCAGAAGCTGGGACAGAGACGGGAGCTCACTCTGTCATGCAGTACAGTACTTGGGTCTCGAACTGCTGACCTCCCAATCGTCAAATTCAGCATCTTAACCACTAAGCCCCCGCAGTCCCTTTACAATATGTAGGAACCAGAAAACCTCTAAAGTTCTCAGATGCTTAAGCAGATCCAATGCTAACCCGTCAAAGGTATTTAGCTAAGAAGGAAACATGAGGTCCAGCTTCAGGATCCAGGTGCAACAGGAGGCAGCTCAATAACCAACCAAAATGTTTAAGCTGAGTGAGCTTCCACACGCTTCTGAATAGATCCAGCTTCTTGGGCTTTGGTACATGGCTTCCCACTGCCACGATTCCAAACTGCATATTAAATTTGGCAGCAAGTGTGGGAGGTCTCTGAGATCTTGCTGCATGATCATGTGGTGCTTCTAGCCACATTGACAGCATGGCTTGCAGTGGTGTGGCTGAATTGGCAAAGCAAGGAGAGACATGGGGGCAGGCTGCATGTCTTGGCTATGGCACAGAGCATGAATAAGATGCTGCTCTGTGGTTCTAAAAGACTAGGGGAGTGATGGCGAACCTTGGCACTCCAGGTGTTCTTGGACTTCAGTTCCCAGAAACCCAAAGTCCCCTGTGAATCCACATGAAGGGGTTTACTGGAGTGCCAAGGTTTGCCATCACAGGACTAAGGTGAGGTATGGAGGGATGGCACACCTGTGTACACCACCCAATTAGCTTGGCTTTGAGCATCTGAAAAGGGCTCCCTTTCGATACAAGTCTTCACTTTCCTGCCTTTACAGAATTTGCTGTGCCTTTTTCTATATTGCCTCTTTAAAATGCCTGCGTTTTATTAATGCGTGCTTTCGCCCTATCAGTCAAAATGTGTCCTTAAGCATTTTCCAAACCTGTGCAGTGCTTCAGCAAGTCTGGAAAACATCCAGATGTGCCTTATCTTCTTGCTTATAGTCTTGGGAGACATGAAAGGGGTTGTGTGAGTAAGAAGCCAAGCTTGAACCCAACAAACCTCTTTTCCATCGCTGGTTGGTGGCAAGTCTAGTCTGCAGTCCTGGGCGAGGGGGGCTAACTTTTGAAGTAAATGCCAACCAAAATACAGATACCAGAGCATTCTTCTTGAGGATTGGGCCCCAAGGGAATCGTTTATTGTTAGTGGGTGGTAAAAAATCGATCTACTGTACGGTATATATGTGCTGTGGTGAACAGAAGGGAGAGAGAATGCAGAAGGAGGTACCGGTAGTAGTAGTCCTGGCCGACTGACAGAGGCAGGAAGTCACAGGAGTGAAAGCAACGCCAGGGTCAGCAGACACACAAACAATGCGCCTCATGGGAGAAATGGAAAACCTGAGTCACCTGGGGGGGGAAAAACTGCACTTGAAGAAGCAACCTGTTGCTGCACAAGAAAAGCCGGTCCACAATGTGTCCGTTCCCATTCTAACTGCCTTTTAAATGCCTGGATCTTTGCCAAACTATCCTCTCTACAACATCAACAGAGGAGTTGGGCTAACTTTGTTGTCTAGAAGCAGAAGCAGTGGCAGGTTTTACTTTCTTAGGATCCAAGATCATTGCAGATGGGGATTGCAGCCATGAAATAAAAAGGCGACTAATTCTCTGGAGACAGGCTATGAGAAACCTGGGGAACATAGTGAAAAGTAGAGACATCACCTTGCAAACAAAGGTCCGCATAGTCAAAGCAATGGTATTCCCGGTGGTAATGTATGGTTGCGAGAGCTGGACCATTAGAAAGGCTGAACGCAGAAGAATAGATGCCTTTGAGATGTGGTGCTGGAGGAGAGTTTTGAGAGTCCCCTGGACAGCGAGAACAAATAGGTCAATATTAGAAGAGATTAGCCCTGAGTGCGCCTTAGAAGGACAAATAGTAAAGATGAAGATGTCATTTGGACACCAAATGAGAAGAGAGGATTCACTTGAGAAAGCCTTGATGCTAGGGAAGGTGGACGGCAAAAGAAAAAGGGGATGGCCAAGGATGAGATGGATGGATGGCATTGTGGACGCAGTAGGCAGTAGGGCTGGGTGGGATGAGGAGGATGTTGGAGCATAGAGGTGCCTGGAGAGCAATGGTCCATAGGGTCGCAAAGAGTCGGAATCGACTGTGCGACTGAACAACAACAACAACCACATGGCACTTCCTGGTGTGGTGGAGGTGGTAGGGGGGCCACATGAAATGACACTATGGACTGCATCTGGCCCACAGACTGCAGGTTGAGAATCCCTGGTGTAGTGATGGATCCAGTGGTGATGGTGGCCCTAGATGTGCCCCTTGCATATTCTGCTTTTGTAGAAGACATTATCTGGCTGATTGAAGCGAATTCTCTACCCTGGTTGTTCCTGGGGTGGCTGTTGGAGCAGGGGTGGGGAACTCTGGCTGCTCCAGATGTTGCTTGACTATAACTCCCATCTTTTGCTACCGACCATGCTGACTGGCCAAGGATTATCCCATGTTGCTTCTCTTCAACATCTGTCCTCGGGTATTTATTGTAGTGTAGAGGTCTGGTCCCACCTGGGTCTTTTGGTAATTTTGAGGCACTCCATGACATCTGTCCTACCCCAAAAGCTTCTGTTTGTGTGTTTATTTGACATTGTTCCACTTTCCCAGCAAAAAATAATAATCAAAGTAAGTAACAACATATTTTTTACAACGTATCTCTATATTAAAAGCACAGGAAGAGGAAAGGGGGGGGGGGTTAGTCATGGAACTGCGCTGCTACCTAAACAGACATTTCCCACCTCTTCTCTCTGCTCTTCTGTCTAGTGCCAGTGATGGCGATCCTTGGCACTCCAGCTGTTCTTGAACTTCAATTCCCAGAAACCCAAGTCTGTGAATCCACACAAATGGGTTTACTGCGCGTGGCTTAGCAGTTAGGGACTGCGGTGGCTTAGTGGTTAAGACACTGAACTTGATGGCTAGAAGGTGGGCAGGTCAACAGTTCGAGACCCGAGTGCTGCACAATAGAGTGAGCTTCTGTCTTCTGTCCCAGCTCCCGCCAACCTAGCAGTTCTAAAGCAAGAAATTGCAAGTAGATAAACAGGTACCACTTTGACAGGAAAGGTAACAGCATCCCATGCACTCTGGCATCTAGTCCTGCCTGCCACATGACTGACCACAGAAATGTCTGTAGTCTCAGACAGCGCTGGCTCTTGGCTGCAAACAGAAATGAGCACCGAACACCAGCGCAATGGACAAGGCTGGTTTCTGTGCAAGGGAGACCGTGACTTAAGCCCCTTTCTTATGGAACGACACCACCTTTCCCTCCAAAGCAGTACCTATTTATCTACTGTACTTGCAATTATGGTTTGCACCCAGGGCGCCCCCCAGGACTTGCCCAGCATGGGACGGTGGCTTTTGGGACGGCTGCCACAATGCCACCCTTGATGGTCACCCTGAGGGACCCTTTTTGTGTATGTTGGGGCCGGCCCTATCCTTGGCCAGAGGAGAGCAAGGAAGGCTTCCTGCTGTGGGGAAATTCCTTCCCCACAAAAGGAACATGAGGAGAGTTACTTTCTTTGAAAGCAAGACATTGCAAGTAGGTCGGGGTGCCCAAACTTTATGGGCCGTGGGCCACTCACAGGGTTCAGAGGGCTGGTCACTATGGCCCCGGATGTGGGCCCTGACGCCAATTCATCCGGCCAGTGAAGCCTTCGTCACTCCCAGAAGCGGAAGTAAAACATGCCTGTATGGGCGTTTTACTTCGGCTTTCAGGAGCGACGAGGGTTTCACAGGCCGGATGAATTGGCGTCGGGGGCCACATCCGGGCCCCGGGCCATAGTTTGGGCACCCCTGAATTAGATAAAACAGGTACTTTTTAAAATGAATGACTCCTCCTAAACTGGAGCCTGGATGTGGGTCAATTCTGTGGTGTGTTTCCCCACGGCCAGGCCAGGCCAGGCTAGGCAGGGGGTTCTGTGAGGGGCGGGGGGGGGGCGAGGCGGCCATTTTGTGAGGGGAGGGGAGGCGTCGATGTTTCCTCCTCCTCCTCCCCACCACCCACAAAAAAAGCACCATAATTTCCATGGAGGCCCATGACAATTTCCCCTCAGAGAAGAAACAAACGCGTCGTAGCACTGACGAGCGGGTCTGTTGTAACGTCACTTTCCGTGGTGGGCCAAGTCCCCCCCGTCCCCCCCGCTTCGTCAGAGTCAGACAGACATGGTGGGAGGTGTTTTGTGTTTTTTTTTACCTCAGAGAAACAAAAAAGGGGGGGGGTTAAATACGAGAGGCGGGCCCCTTTTCCCCTCGCCGCCGCCGCCGCCGCCGCCACGTTTCTTTCCCGCCCGCCGGGCCCTCCTCCTCCTCCTCCTCCTCCCCAGTCAGAGGCGGAGCCGTAGGCCGCCCTCTCTTTCCTTTCCTTTCTGTTCCTTCCCGGCCGGGCGGCGGGCGGCCCGCCCTCCTCCTAATAAAGGCTTCTTAAGTTACCACCTGGCAGTGGCGGCGGCCTGGTTGCCCTCTCCGTCCCCGTCCTCGTGGTCGTGGGCCGAGGCCTGGGCGGGCTTGGGTTTGGGCCTAGTCGGGGCTGAGAGAGGAGGAGGAGGAGGAGGCGCCGCTGCCGCCGCCGCTGCTTCTTCCCTGGCCCGGCGGGCTCCTCGGAGGCCTCCGCGTTTCTCCCTCATGAGCCTCGGCAGCCCCGTGAGTTACAGGCGGGGGAAGGGTGAAAGGAAGGCGGGTGGAGGCCGGGCCGGAGCCCCGAAGGCCGGCGCCGTCGCTAGGCCGCACAAAGGGCGCTTTGTTCTCTCCTCGGTGGTCCCTCCTGTCTTGGCCTTCCGCAGTGCGGCGACGGCGAAGGGTCGGGGCCAGGCCGGGGCTCCGGGGACGGAAGGAGGAAAGAAGGCCGGCCGGTGGGTGGGTGGGCTGTGGGGGGAAAAGGAGGCCTCTTTACATTTAATGTAGTTTATTAGGTTTTTAAACCGCCCCTCTGGGATGTTATTATAAACGGATGGGATCGAAGGGAGGCAGTTGTAATGATTCCCCAATTCTACATCGGCTTTATAGGGAGAAGGGCTTCGAAGCCTCTTTAAGCCAGGGGTGCCCAAACTACAGCCCGGGGGCAGGATCAGGCCCCCCCCATGCCAATTCATCCGGCCCACGAAGCCCTCGTCGCTCCTGGAAGCGGAAGTAAAACGCACCTGTAGGGTGGTGGGGGGGGTGCCATAGGGTCTGTGTCTTTCTCTGGGCACTCAGAAATGTAAAAAGTGAGGAAGGTATTGGAGAGTAAGGAAAGAAGAGATGGCCGTGATGGCGAACCTTGGCACTCCAGATGTTCTTGGACTCCAATTCCCAGAAGCCCAAGCACCCTGTGAATCCACACGAAGGGGTTTACTGCGATTCATCCGGCCCTCGTTGCTCCTGGGAGCGGGAGTAAAACGTGCCCGTACTGAGGAAGGGTTAACCCAGAAGAGCCTCAACTGTGCAGGTGTGTTTTACTTCCACTTCCAGGAGCGACGAGGGCAGCATGGGATGGATGAATCGCAGTAAACCCCTCCGTGTGGATTCACAGGGTGCTTGGGCTTCTGGGAATTGAATTCCAAGAACATCTGGCATGCCAAGGTTCGCCATCACAGAGATAGGGTCTTCTTTTTCTTCTTCTGTGTCTAGGCCAGACGCGAAACTGCCAAAATGAAGGCACCTTTGGCAGTTCCGTTCACCTGACCTAGTGTGAGAAAGATTAGCCGACAAGGTTGCCATTTGCCCAGGATGGTTCAAAAATGCCACCCTCTTTGAGGAGGAGGAGGAGGAGGAGGAGGAGGCTCTTTCTCCCTACCCCAGGGTAGTAGGGTCTGATGTGGGTGTAGTTGCTGAGAAATCAACACCCACCCCTCCTGTGTGTCTGGGAGGGGAGGAATCCCAAGAAGGCAATGCAAAGCTCCCTTGGCTTGCTGTGAGGTCTTTCTTCATGCATTTCCCTCCCACCCACCCCTTTTGCCCCTCCTGTTGTGCTCCTCTTAGAAGCAGAAGCAGCTGCTGTGTTTGCCTTACAGAAGGAGCGGATGGAGGGAAGACTTGCCTTCTCTTTCTCGCCCCCCCCCCCTTCTCCCAATGCTTCTTAATCCAAAGGAACAAGAGAAGCCCAGCACCTCTTCCATTTAAAGTTATTATGAGAGCTGGCCTCTCCTCTCCACTCTTATTTAAGAGCAGCCCCAGGGAGGAAAAGTGCTAATTGTGGTGAGGAAAGCAATTGCAGTTCTACTAATGGCAGAAGTTTAGAGGCCCCTCTGGTTAAAAGAAACCCATGATTCTGAAAGGCCTCTCCTCTGTTCTTCCCCCTCATGTTGGCTAGAAGGCATCTGGTTCTGTAATATTTTTGCAACGTTTTGGCTGCCGCTTCCTTGCTGCACCCAAGTCCTTATTAAAATATCCGGCTCTGCAAGTGTAGAGGTTGGCAATACTCTACTATCACAATGGGGAACAGCGTGGAGAAAATCCCATTGAGGCAGGGAGCAAACAGGTTGTGCCTGATGTATTGGAAGGAGGTTTCGGAGGAATGAAACACTTTTCCTGCCTGATTTGAGCCCTGGCTTCCCTCTTACACGTGTTGGTATCTTGCTTGGTTTAGGGTTGGGAAGCAGATTCCTTCCCTGGCTCTGTAATTCAGTCAGAGAGAGCCTCATATGTCTTGTCCAGAAGGCTGTAGACTGACTGGGGAACCAGGTGGATTCCTCTGAGTTCCTGAATCTCCTCTTGAAGGGAGTGTTATTCATCTGCAGGTAGTTTGAGTCTGATATGTTATAAGAACCGCCTTGCTGGAACAGGCCACAGGAGCCCATCCAGTCCAGCACTCTATCTCACACAGTGGCTCACCATTTGCTTCAGGGTATTATTCCCAAGCAGATGCCTTCAGCTGTTTAGGATTCCCTGGAAATGGCATGGAGAGAGATCCTGCCTATCTCTCCAACCCGGAGGTTGTCCTTAGGTATCCATTATAATTATAGCCATGGATACCCTTGTCCTCCATGAACTTGTCTAATCCTTTCTTAAAGCTGTCAAGACTGACAGTTGTCACCACATCTTCTGGCAGGGAGTTCCATAGACCAGGGATCCTCTGGGTGAAAAAGTACTTTCTCTTATTTGTTTGAGAACTAGTAACCAAAGGTTTCATGGAGTGCCCCCTAGTTCTAGTGTTGTGCGATAGGGAAAACAGTTTTTCCTTATCAACTTTGTCCACACCGTGCATGATTTTATAAACCTCAATCAGGTCACCTCTTAGACGCCGTCGTTCAAGAGTGAAGAGGCCCAACCGTTGCAGCCTCAGATGGTAAGGAAGGTGTTCCAGTCCCCTAATCATTCTGGTTGCCCTGCTCTGCACTTTTTCCAGCTCCATAATATCCTTCTGGAGGTATGGCGACCAGAACTGTACACAGTATTCCAGGTGGGGCCTCACCATAGATTTATAAAGAGGCAAACTGACACTTACTGACTTATTTTCTACACCCTTCCTAATGATCCCTAGCATTGAGTTTGCTTTTTTCACTGCTGAAGCACCCTGGGTTGACACCTTCATTGAGGGGGGTCCACCAGGACACCAAGGTCCCTTTCCTGGTTTGTCACAGAGAGTTCAGACCCCATCAGTTTATAAATGTAATTGGTTTTTTTTGCCCCAACAAGCATCACTCTGCACTTAATAATGTTGAAGCTCATTTGCCACTGTTTTGCCCACTCCCCCAGTGTCAAGAGATCCCTCTGGAGCTCCTCACAATCTCTCACAGTTTTCACTACCCTGTATAATTTAGTGTCGTCAGCAAATTTGGCTACCTTGCTATTGACTCCTACTTCTAGATCATTTATGAAGAGGATGAAAAGCAGGGGTCCCAGTACTGAACCTTGGGGGACCCCACTCTTTTCTTCCCTCCACTTGGAGAAGTGTCCATTGAGTGCTACCCTCTGTTTCCTGTCACTTAGCCAGTTGCTGATCCAGGACAAGACCTGTCCCTTTATTCCATGACTGGCAAGTTTATTCAAGAGCCTTTGGTGCAGGACCTTGTCAAAAGCCTTTTGAAAGTCCAGATAAACAACGTCACCTGGATCCCCCTTATCCACATGCTTGTTGACACTCTCAAATTCCAACAGATTAGTGAGGCATGATTTGCCCTTGCAAAAGCCATGTTGGCTCTCCTTTAGCAGCGCCTTCTCTTCTATGTGCCTATTATTTCTATCTTTTAGGATGGTTTCCATCACTTTACCTGGGACACATGTCAAACTGACATGTCGGTAATTTCCTGGATCACCCCTGGATCTTTTTTTGAAAATTGGTGTTACATTCGCTACCTTCCAGTCATCAGGCACAAAGCCTGATTTGAGGGAAATATTATATATTTTGGCTAGGAGATCAGCAATTTCAAGTTCCCTGAGCACTCGTGGATGGATGCCATCTGGTCCTGGTGATTTGTTAGCATTTAGTTTAACAAGACATGCAAGGACCTCCTCCCTGGTTATTTCTATCTGGCTTAATTCTTCGGTTTCTTTTGGGCATGTGGCCTCTGTCTTCTTCAGTGAATAATACTGAAGCAAAGAATTCATTGAGTCTCTCTGCAATCTCTGTTTCCTCTTTAATAACCCCTTGCCTTCCATTGTCATCTAATGGTCCAATGGCCTTCCTACTTGGGTTCTTACTTCTAATGTACTTAAAGAAGTCTTTGTTGTTTCTCTGAGTGTTTTTAGCTTATACGCTCCTCAAAGTCTTGCTTTGCTTTCCTGATTGTTGCCTTGCATTTGTTCTGCCAGAATTTATGTTTATGTTTTTCACTCATAAGCTGATCCTATATGACAGTAGAAGTTAACTCGCATTTTGATCTTAAACTGGTTACTCTGGGTGGTCCTTTATCTGTTTGGGAAGATAGGTGAAGTTAAGTGGCAAAGCTTAATGGTGATGGTGAAGACAGCTTGTGATGACTGAAATCACTTGTCCTCAGTGTGGGTTCACCTACTGGGAAAAGTAGATTTGCTGTCATGCATGTAAAAATCTCATGAATAGGTTAAAAAAGCAGTGGCTTGTCAAAGTCGTGGTCTTACTGCACCAAACATGCTAGTAAATTTAGCTTGTTGGTAGTTTGGGTTATATTGGTGGCGGTGGTGGAAGCGGCTGCTACTCATATTTGTGCACACATTTTTTCTGCAAGTCACTTTCTCAGTTGATGGATATTCTCTGGTGTCTCAACAAATCAAACCTGGCATGAAACATGGGGCCACAACACAGTACACTGAATAGATGGTGGAGGGTGTGGTTGAGTTTGACGAAGCTTTCATGTTTGTCGCTTAGCCTCTTCACGTCTGTGGCGTTCTCCTTCGAAGTGATCGGTAGCAGCAGTGATGGTTTGGCGCCAAAGTGGGCTACCTATGGCCGTTGCTTCCCAAGTTTGTGGGTCTGAGTTATATGTAGCTATCTGAACTGGGGTGCGGGCAGGGAAGGGGGTTGTGAAGCCTTTCTTCAAGTTGTTTGTTCTTGTGAAAGCAGTGAGTTTGCAGAGCACTTCTGGTGAAGAGCTTAAATTTCTTCTGGGAATAGAGGCTTTGATCTTGGCAGAATGTTTAAGTTCTCATTTATAGTGGGGGGGAGTGATGTGGCTTTACATTTTGTCTTTTAATCAGGTTTATCTCATTTATAGATTAACAATACCTTGGCCTTCAGCATGTGTGTGTGTGTGTGTGTGTGTGTGTGTGTGTGTGTGTGTGTGTGTGTGTGTGTGTGTGTGTGTGTGTGTGTGTGTGTGTGTGTAAGAGGTGGGAGGCATGAGAAAAAGCTGCAGTTCTCAGAGTTGTGATGACTCACTGCCTACTGCTTGCGTGGCCGGTTTAATAAAAAACCCCACATAAGCAGTCTTACAGTTACACAGATGGGCCTTCAGTTTCTGTCAACTTACGCACCAGCTTTCTTTTAACTCTTACCCAGTCTTGCTTAAAGGTGGAATTACCTGATTACCTAGAGTTATTATAAGTTCTTATCTTGAAGTTGCCTAGGGCTGCCTAACTCATGGATAGGTAAGAAGGGTTCTGCTCCTTCCTGTAAGAGGTAGATCGGATTGCCGGTTGAAAAGACTCTGTAGGAGTTGGAAGACTTCCTCAATGCATTGCTACTAAAAGGAAAACTTGTGGATAGCCGAAATAAACTCTTGTCTTCTATGAAACTGGTAGCTTTGTAATGTAATAGGAACAGTTTTATGGGGTTGATACTTAGAATTATGCATTATGTAACGGTGGCACTTATAAATAGCTAAAGTACAAATGAAAGGCTGTTCATAAAGTTAAATAAGGTGACAAAATGAGCTGGTCATTTCTGATGCTGTACACCAATGAGTATTATGTTGTTTTTTGTTTTTATTGTGCTGCTTGTGGGACTGCAGTGGCTCAAGTACCTAAGACATTGACTGGGAGGCGGAAGGTTAGTGGTTCGATTCCCGAGTACTGCAGGACGGAATGAGCTTTGTCCCAGCTCTTGCCAACCTAGCAGTTCGAAAGCAAGAAATTGCAAATAGATAAATAGGGACCACTTTGGTGGGAAGGTAACAGTGCTCCGTGCGCTTCGGTGTCTAGTCATGCCTGCCACATGACCACGGAAACGTCTGCAGCAGCAGACAGCGCTGGCTCTTTGGCTGTAAACGGAGATGAGCACTGCACCCTAGAGTCGCATACGACTGGCTTTCGAGCAAGGGGAACCTTTACCTTTACTATTGTGCTGCTTTCCTGCCAAGTGAAAAAACCTGGAGGCTAGGAAGGAATAAAAGAAGCCAAGTAGCATACTGTATTATTCTCAGGACTCTACAAGGCTTCAGGCTAACCTCTTGCTCGTATTCCCTGGCCCGTCTTCCCATCAAAGACTGAGTGAGTGTGTTCGGGGGGGGGGGGGGCGGGCTCTTGCATTGACTGACAATAATACAAAATTAAAAGCAATTCTGATCAAGTGGCTTTTACGTTATGTTTTAATTTGTAGCACAAGAGGTAATAAAAATCCAGACACTTAAATGCCTTTCAACAACAGGCCGATGTGGAAGTCAGGTGTGAGTGAAAGTGTCAGAAATGTACCCTTGGATCTTTGTTTACTTAAGGATGTTTTGCTAAGGGCTGCCCAAACACAGGCCAACTTCCAGTTTCCACCTGGCTATTAATCTTTCTGGGCCACCTCAGCAGACATTTTCCTGGAAGTGAAAAAACGAGCAAGAGCCACAAAGGTGATTCATTCTCATTCTTTCCGGAGGATTTGAGCAGCCACTTGTAAAGTTGGTCAAGTCTGGTCATACATAATACTTAGGGTCTGTTTTGACACTCTGACTCACAGTGACACAGAACTGACTATCAGGGAAGAAGCACTTGGCAAGTTTGAACATGGCTAGCGGCCTGTGATTGGGCAGAAAGATGAAAAGTGAGCGACATTTTAAATACAGTAGAACCCCGCATAACGAAAAAACTGTTCCACAGAGCTCTTTGCTATGCGGGTTTTTCCCCCGTTATGTAAAGCTAATGGGAGATGCCCCAGCAAACAAAAAATGTTTGTTATCCTGGTTTCCCATTGACCAGGTATACCCCGGTTACCAAAAAAACACGCATAATGGGGGAAAATTCGTTATGCGGGATATCGCCATTGCCTAACAAATGCTTCGTTATGCGATTTTTTTCATTATACGAAGTGTTTGTTATGCGAGGTATTACTGTATTATACAAGCAAGCTGTAGTGACTGAGAAATGCAGTTCCAGTTTCATGTCCTGTGGTTTTCTGGCATAGCATCATTCTGTGCTTAGTAGTTTGAACCAGGAGCATACCTGTCAAGTTTTGGATTTGGAAATAAGGGAAATTTCCTGGCAAATAAAGGATACTTGACAGCCATGCTTATTCTGTGCTACCCTCCAATGGAAGCAATAGGGCTTTGCAGTCTAATTAATAAGGGATGACGGCAGGAAAGAGGGTAAAATAAGGTGTTTTCCCGGCCAATAAGGGATACTTGACAGCTATGACCAGGGGTGCCCAAACGTTTCAGGCCGTGGGCCGGTCACATGGTTCAGTGGGCCAGTCATGTGGTTCCTCCCACCAGAAGTGAAAGTAAAATGTGCCTTGCAATCTCTTTTGCAACAGGATAAGATATATTTCAAGCTGCCCTTTTCTCTGCTTAAACCAGGGATGCTCAAACTCCGGCCCAAAGTGTACTTCGCCCCCGATGCTAATTCATCCGGCCTGCACCACCCTCATCACTCCTGTATCGGCATGTTTTACTTCTGCTTCTGGGAGCGGCGTGGGCCAGATGAATTGGCATCAGGGCAGACACTTGAAAATAAATCATAATGCAGCATTTCTCCCATTCTGCTAAGTCTGATGTATTTGTGGTGGACTTCAGAGAGACATCAGTGAAGCCATGCGGGGTAGTTAGGACCATGGCTCAACCTATAATGTAATTTAGGATTTTTTTTCAAAATAAGGCTCTCTTCTTGGGAAAGTGACTTTATCAGTTGAAATCATAATCTATTGAGCATGTCTGGGGGAAGGAGTGCCTTTGAAAACCTAACAATGTGTTGAGATCTATCTCATGCCGATGGAAAAAACCATGAGAATTTTTCTTTTTTAAGCTGGAGCCTTTCTTAAGAGCTTCTCCTAGTTTTGCGTGTAGTGGCAAGTGCAGCATCGTTCACCAGAGTTAACTTGTTCAGAAACAAATTCCACCTTGCGTTTCCTGCAGATCAAAAGCTTCCCCTTTGCCTAATTTTGTCCATGCTTTTCATTTTGGTTGGCACTGGAGTGTGCTAAGGTTGCAGGTTTAAGGAGCGCCATTGCTTTTTAGAGCATTTAAGACTTTTGGAAAGCTGACACGAGGTTTTCTTTCTTTCCCTTCAGGTATTTGCCAGTTAAGATGGATGGCAGCTTCGATTGTGATTGTGGTGAGCTAGAGCCACCTGATCATTAACTAACAGCATCTTTTGTAGTAGACCAAGAGCTGCCTGTTCCTTAGTAAACTAGACCATAATAAGCAAAAGGAGAGAGAAGAAGAGGAGGAGAAAAACAAGGGCTTTTTACCAACATCACAGAATGAAGCTGCTCAAAACCAGTCCAACACTGAATGTATCCGCACTGTGAGGAGGAGGAGGATGTTAAGAGAAGCCTTTTATGTGCATATTTATTCACCTTTTTGTTAAATGTTAAGCAGTTGAGCACAGTAGAGCAGAGTGCATAATATAATGTCACTTCATTCCGTTTGATTTACACGTGTTTCCTTTTAATGTCTGCGGATATGCTGCACCTTTCTTGAACTATGAATGCTGCAACCTCTCTATCTTCGCTCAGATTGGTTTGTAGAGTGTGCAAGTTCTGTATCTAAAGGGGGAACACATCAGGCCTGGTTGGCTGGCTGGCCGGTGAAGAAGAAGAAGATGATGATGATAATGCAATGAAAGAGTTAGGAAACCATCCTGCAATCAACTTGGCATTTTTCTTCTCCTTTTCTGCAAGATCCATCGTATACAAGTGGAAGCATCTTTTTTTAGAGGCTCAGTAGTCTTGAGAGGGGAAACTATCAGAAGGCACCAAATTTCAAGATGGCAGAAAAGTTTGAAAGTCTCATGAACATACATGGATTCGATGTAGGTTCTCGCTATATGGACCTAAAACCTTTGGGCTGTGGTGGCAATGGCTTAGTTTTTTCTGCAGTCGATAACGATTGTGACAAAAGGGTAGCGGTCAAGAAAATTGTCCTTACCAATCCTCAGAGTGTGAAACATGCTCTCCGTGAGATCAAAATCATTAGAAGGCTCGACCACGACAACATTGTCAAAGTGTTTGAGATCCTTGGTCCCAACGGGAGTCAACTGACAGATGATGCGGCCTCTCTGACAGAACTGAACTGTGTTTACATTGTCCAAGAGTACATGGAGACTGACCTCGCCAACCTGGTGGAGCAGGGGCCCTTGCCAGAGGAGCACGCCAGACTCTTCATGTACCAGCTGCTTCGTGGGCTCAAGTACATCCACTCAGCCAATGTTCTGCACAGAGATCTCAAGCCAGCTAATCTGTTCTTGAATACCGAAGACTTGGTGCTGAAAATTGGAGACTTCGGCCTCGCCCGGATCATGGACCCTCATTATTCCCACAAGGTATGAAAATGAAGGGGCATTTTCTTTCTTTCTTTCTGCCCGTTGTATGTAGAAGCAGACTTACCCGTATATACTCGACTATAAGCCGTCCTGAATATAAGTCGAGGTACCTAATTTGGACCTCTAAAACTAGGAAAATAGTTTGACCTGAGTATAAGTCGGGGGTGGAAAATTCCGCAGCTGCTAGTGAGTTTCAATAATTAAAATACATGAAAATATGGAAAAATTAATTAATTTAGACATTTGTGTGGGTATATTTTTGAGTGTTTATGGAAGTGTTTCTCCATGCCAGTTTGAGATGCGCCCAGTTCCCCATTTTGTTGTTGGTTGGCACGTCTCAATCCAGTGCGGTTTTGGGACCCTTGGGGTCGTTGACCCAAGTATAAGTTGAGTCTCCTTTTTGGATCTCATTTTGGGGGCTAAAAACTAGACTTATACTCAAGTATATACAGTATCCCCAATTGCTGCTTCCTGGCTTGACTGTTACGAAACATTTTTGTCACATTCACACCTTGAGTATGGCTGTGCTAAACATGGGTGGCAAGGGAAGGAAAGTAATGACATTTTAAAGGTTTTTTGGCAAAGTTTATTTTGGATCTTAGTAGAACTATACAAGTGTGATAAACGGAATGGCAATAACATTTCTCTCTGCCTCTCTCTCTCTCTCTCTCTCTCTCTCTCTCTCTCTCTCCCCCCCCGTAGGGCCATCTTTCTGAAGGATTGGTCACTAAATGGTACAGATCACCTCGCCTCTTGCTTTCGCCCAACAACTATACTAAAGCCATTGATATGTGGGCTGCTGGCTGCATCTTTGCTGAAATGCTAACAGGGAAAACACTATTTGCCGGTGAGTTTGAGAACAAGGGTTACAAACCTCGTTTTAAGCACCAAGTGCTTTCCTGGTGCCACTGAAAGCTCAGCTTCTGCCTTTTCGGGTAGCTTGCTGTGAAATAAAAATAATGGACACAATCCATTTGCAGATGTTAGAAGCACCTGGTGGGAAGGAGATAGTAGCTGTTTTAAAACTCAAAGCAACTCTGATTGCAACGTATTGATACTAACGTGACTATATCTCAGAGTATAGAGCAGAGGTTCCCAACTTAAAGCCTTTGGGCTGCATCCAGCCCACAGCACCATTTCATGTGCTCCCCCCACCCCTCCAATGGCATTTGAGAAACAAAATGGCCACCCCTTTGAAGCTCGGGGGGGGGGCTGACTGCCCCCATCATGCAGGCAGGGCAAAATGGCCATCCGGCCATCATAGCTGAATGAGAGAGCGTGACCCGGCCGACAGCTTGAAAAGGTTGGGAGCCCCTGGTATAGAGAGAGGCCAGCTGATGCCAGACTCGGATAACAGGTTGCAAAAGGCGGGATTAAAGTATAGATCTTTATCATGACAAGACAATCTTACGGATGGAGAAGTCAGTCGTGAGGATAGGTTGAAAAGCAATATGGCTGTAAAAATGTATATCCTGTGAAACCATTTCTTGTACCTTTATTGCTTCTGAATTCACTGAATTATAAGCATTTGCCATTAAGCTATTGTATGTGTAGGGGAACTTAAGGCAAGTGTTGATCTTAATTATTATCCTTTCCGATCTTGGTAACTAGTAAATGGCAGGAATAAGTAACTTTTGCATAACGCAGGCCTGCAACTAAATGTTGCAGTGCTGTAGTTCAGAATTCTAGCTGCTCTATTCTGTCTTTTTGGCGCCTGGGTTTGTTTGGTCCCAAAGAGCATATTTTTGAAGGGTCCCCCTCCTTAGGTTTCTCTGTTTGTTTGGTTGTTGTTATTGTTTTTAAAGCATTGTTCTGCTGATAAAATAAATTTTTGTGTCAGAAATTACTCTGGGTTGAAAGGATTTTTGCTGGAGAAACTCCGCTCAGGGCGCGCCCAAATAAGGCTCCTTTCATGTCCCTAAGATCCGTCGTGCAGCACTTGGGTATCAAACACCGACCTTCTGGTGGTAATGCCTCGTGAGTGAAGGATGCTGTTTGGCCTAATATGGTCGGGCATGTTAGTAGTTCTGGTGATGGTAGCCTTATAGGAAACTTGTTTGTAGCACTGATGAAGCGGCAGATAATTATTGGACCACCCCTGACGTGGACTTTCTCACTCCTACATTTTAGGCGCCCATGAACTTGAACAGATGCAGCTGATTTTAGAATCGATTCCTGTTGTGCATGAAGAAGACCGGCAGGAACTTTTCGGCATAATTCCACGTTACATTGACAATGATATGACTGAGCCACACAGACCTTTAGCTCAGCTCCTTCCAGACATTAGCCCTGAAGGTAATTTGCCTGCATTTGAGAATGAATGTGTTGGTTTGTTTTATATTTATGTTACTGATAACGCCACCTTTTCTCCCCCCATGGAACTGACTGGATAGCTCAGTGCTTTCGGTCTCTGGCTGAGGAGCCAGAGGTTGAGAGTTTGTGTCCCCACTGAGCTTCCTGGGAGAACCACTGCCTACCTGTGTATCCTTGGGCAAACGGTACAACCCCAGAAGAAAGGAATGGGAAACCCACTTCCTAGTGAACCCGAAGCCAGAGAACTCTTGGCTGCAGCAGGCAATGGTTATTTATTTCTCCTCATGGCTCTTTGGTATGTGCTGTTGATGTCCAGAGGTTTTGCCTCTTTCCCCCTAAAGCAGTAATGGCAAACCTTGGCACTCCAGCTGCTTCTGGACTTCAATTCCCAGAAGCCCAAGTCATTGTGAATCCACACAAATGGGTTTACTGGTACTCCAGCTGTTCGTGGACTTCAATTCCCAGAAGCCCAAGTCTCTGTGAATCCACACAAATGGGTTTACTGTGCATAGCGCAGGAACAGCTGTCCAGGAACAGATTCGACATTACTGCCCTAAATAAAGTAAGCTCTGGCCTTGCCTTTTATGTTCTCCTCCCGCGTTAGGCGCATGGGGTTTTCCAACCTTTGGCGGCTCTGGTTTTGTCTCTTTAGCACTGGACTTCCTGGAACAGATCCTGACCTTTAGTCCGATGGACCGATTGACGGCAGCAGAAGCGTTGTCCCATCCCTATATGAGCATTTACTCCTACCCAACGGATGAGCCCATTTCAAGCCACCCTTTCCACATTGAAGATGAGGTGGACGACATTCTGTTGATGGATGAAAGCCACAGCCAAACCTCTAACTGGGAAAGGTAAAAGCGTGTACTGTGCCTGCGTTCCAGATAGCAATGGGTATCTTTGTTTAATGTTTATGGTGGGAGACACATTCCCATAGGACAGTGATGGCCAACCTTGGCACTACAGGTATTCTGGAACTTCAGTTCCCAGAAGCCCTGATCAGCAGGAGTGTTGACTTGGACTTCTGGGAATTGAAGTCCAAGAACACACCTGGAGAGCCAAGTTTTGTAGACCCCCTGCTCTATAATGACAGGTTGCTTACCTGTAACTGTTCTTCTTCATGGGTCCCCTGTGAACCCACATGAATGGGTTTAATGTGTGTATGCGCAGTAAACCTATTCATGTGGATTCACATAGACCACGAAGCAGAACTTGATGGAGTGTAGGGGCTGATCTAAACCATAGGAAGAGAAAGGCGGGATATTTAACACAGTGACCCGTAATGACTCCTCGTTTATATTAAGATGGATTCTCTTAGAATGTTGCCTATTCTAATTAATCTGTGTACAATGCTCACTTTTTTTTAATATCTCGTTGCTGCATATTCATCACAAGTACTGTAATGTGCTGAACCACTTCCATTATCTTCTGTTAATCTTCTTGGCCCTCCCTTGTGGAGTTGGCCATGGTACATCACCCCTTGAATGTCTTGTGTATCTTGAAACCCTTGTTAAGATCATCATCGCTCAGAAGTGACATGACAGTACATAAAAGCAGCAGTCCAATATCTTGAATTTTGTAGTTGGAAGGGCATGAATATGCTGGTGGGTGAAGGTAATTAAAGGAAGAAGCAAAGTAGTGGATGTAGTAACAATAGTCCACAAAACTATTTTTAAAAAGAGTCATTCTAAAAGTCCACATTTAATGTAAAGCATGACAGCAATAGGCACAAGTGGAATGTTGTGATAAAGCTGGGTGTGGAAATAGAAAATTTAGTTTTATGGGTTTAAGCTGAACTCAGCTGTGTTCAGAAGCCAGCCTGTGTTAGACTGTTTTCTCTTAATACTCTTGGTGAGCGGTAAGAGTCCATTCCTTTCTTTGCTACTGCAAAAATAAAATCTAATTCAAGAGTTTCCAGGTCATCTGAAAGATCGAGTGCTTAAATCAGGAGTACCCAAACTATGGCTCGGGGTCCGGATCCGGCCCAGACACCAATTCATCTGGCCCAAGCCACCCTTGTCGCTCGCAGAAGTAAAACACACCTGTATGGCCATAGATGACACCTGCCCGCTGGCTTATTTGAACTTCCCTCGTTGCCGATGGGGCGGGCGGGCTTTTTAATGGTTTTTAATTGGGTCTTTTAATGGGGTTTTAGAATGAATGTTTCTATATTGTAAATTTAGTTGTGAGCCGCCCAGAGTCGCTCAGGTGAGGGAGCGGCAATACAAATTGAAATAAATAATAATAAATAGTTTGGGCACCCCTGATTTAAGCAGAGAAATGACAGCCTAAAAATCTTATCTATCACAAAACAGATTGCAAGGCGTGTTTTCGATTCGAATTCGATTCGAAGTTTAATTTATATACCACTTTTTTACCCTCAAGGGTGACTCAAAGCGGTGTATGGCAATAGATGGCTTCTGTTTCTGGTAGGAGGAACCACATGACCAGCCCATGGCCTGAACTTTTTGGGCACCCCTGACTTAAGTTGTGCCCAAAAGGCTGTGCCTGAAAATTAAAGGTATTGTAAGGAATGCGCAAAGCTGACGGTTAAGTAGTGGGTGTTCTTCAGCTCCAAAGCCTGTGGTGATGGATTGAGAATTTTCTTGCTGGCCTTGCCCATTTGCAGCGAGACCAAGGTAGTGCTTGTAATTGACTAACAGAGGCCATTGATCCTTGCAGATACCATGACAGTCAGCTTTCAGACCACGAGTGGCCTGCTCACAACAACTTTGACTCCGACGAAGTCCAGCGTGACCCCAGGGCTCTTTCAGACGGGACGGACGAGGAGGAGGTGCAGGTGGACCCTCGCAAGTACCTGGATGGCGATCGTGAGAAATACCGGGAGGATCCCGCCTTTGACACCCACTTTTCCACTGAGCCTGGCTGGCAGTACCCAGACCACCATGAAAACAAGTACTGTGACCTGGAATGCAGCCACACCTGCAATTACAAAAGGCGGTCCTCGTCCTACCTGGATAGCTTAGTCTGGAGGGAGAGTGAGGTGAATCATTACTATGAGCCCAAGTTGATCATCAACCTTTCTAACTGGAAGGAGCAGAGTAAGGAGAAGTCAGACAGGAAGGGCAAGACCAAATGTGAGCGGAACGGGTGGGTGAAGGCGCAGATTGCCTTTGAGGAAGCCTCACAGCAGCTGGCAGAGAAGGAGAAGAAGAAGAATCAGGGCTTTGACTTTGATTCCTTCATCGCAGGGACCATCCAGCTGAGTTTGCAGCCCGAGGCCACCGAGGTGGACAAATTGAATGGCCTGAATAGCTCTGTCTCCCAGCTAGAGCCCAAAGGCATTGCCAAGTCAGTCAGCCAGGAGAAGCAGGAGAAAGGCATGGCGAACCTGGCCCAGCTAGAAGCTCAGCAGCAGCAAAACCCCGTGGAGGGCCAGCCGGTCGGCGGTAGCGGTAGCGGTGGAGGGGAGGAGTCCTTTGTGATAGGGCAGTTCTGTTGTGACGTCAGGAAGGATGAGCAGGTAGAGAAGGAGAATCCATACACTAGTTACCTGGACAGGTTTTTGAGCAAGAAGGAAGAGGCAGAAGTGGCAGAATCTGAGCCAGCGGAAGGGGGTGGTGGTGGTGGTGGTAAAGCTGGGGAGAAAGAGCAGGGGGAGGGGGGAGGAGGGAGCCGCCTTTTAAGCCAGAGCGGGGAATTCCTCATCCACAAGCACCTGGAAGCGATCGGGATCTCCCAGCTGCACAGCCCCAGCAGCGGCTCCCCCCTGAAATCCATACAGGCCACGCTGGCCCCTTCTTCGGCTCTCAAGGCCTCCCCTCAAATTCCCCACAAAGCCTATAGCAGCATTCTGAAACACCTAAACTAAAACGGCAGACCTTTTCTTTTTCCTACTCATGCGATATGTGTGTGTGTGTGTTCTTTTTTATTGTAAGTAATTTTTTACTTGAAATCAAAGGATGTAACTTGGTATGGATACTCTCTTAGTTACCTGTTTACCATCGCTTTTACAATCCAGACTTAACTTTTCTTTACACAAGAGTTCTTCTTTTTCTTTAAAACTGGCATGTTGTTTGCACACAGAGGTAAAGAACAGAGCAGGGCAATGCAGGTTGCAGGAGAAGACGGAAGGAATATGCACTAAACCAACTAGAAAACACTCTCAGTTTAAACCGTTCATGCTTTGCAGAGCTGAAGTAAGAATCTTGCCTTGAATATTCATTCACACAGTGAGACTATACATAGTTGCATGAAAATATCTATTTTTCCCTGAAACATTTTTTCATTCATAAGTATTTTAGAAATTTTTCATACTGTACACATTTCTTAGACACATGATACCAGCAGCAACTGTAAATGAATGCAGAATTTGGTACGCATGTGTGTTATCTACCTCAAGGTAACAGCAGTATGTGGCGAAGCATTAACCACCTTTAGTGCTTTTCATAACGCACTTCTATATAGCCAGCATCATTGTAGTAGGTGGTATTACAGAGAAGAAGAAAAATCATTCAATATTTATAAATATTCTGGTATGCATTCTTTATAGTGGAAATGTTAATATGCAGCGTTTTTATTTATTTTGGCAAATTATATTTTCTGTAAGGATAGAAAGTCAAAAAAACAATTCTTGGGACTTGCTTTACAGATAAAGTTCTCGTTAGTCCTCTGGTTTAATTGCCTGCGTCGCTGAAAGAGATGAACTTCCCTCCCCTTCTTCTGAGGGGATCCAGGCAGGTTTTTAAAAAGGAGTTTTCACTTCAAGTAAGGCACTCACTGTGGGTAGGAATTTGCAGTTTGGAGATGCTTGGATCTCTCTCTCTCTCTCTCTCTCTCTACAAAGAAATTAGGAATCGTTTTATGATAAGATGCTCCTAGAAGTCTTAATTGTGTTAAATTTTTTAAACACGGTTTTTGTAACGTTAGCTGTGTGCATGGAAGCAATTAAGGTACAACATGACTCTAGGTTCAGAGTTCTATAGTGTCAGGCATTTTGATTTTACTGTCTGTTTTTATTGAATTGTCTCATTCCCAGAGCAAGCATGATGAGTGTGATTAGGTTAAATGTAGCATGTAGCCAAGTCGGTCTTTTGAAAGTTTGTTTTGCCCTCGGAGTTCTGTTTTTGTTTTTTTTTTTAACCTTGTTTGGGAAACGGACATATCATTGACTCCCCTGTTTTAAAGAAAGCAATCAATAAAAACATGGCCAGCGAAACAGATTCTGTTGTGTCTCGACGCCCCTCCGACCTGTTTGACTCCTTGGGAGCCTCTTTCTGAGACGTTGAAGGGAAACGCCGGCCGTGGCCGAGGAGTTCGCTGATTTTTGATTTCTTTTTTAAAAAAATAATGTTTAAATTAATTTTTCAAAAAATACAAACAAAGCAACAAAAAGAAAATACAAATACAATCTTAGCCAGTTTTGATTTCTGTTTGAAGCAGGAAATGGTGACCAGAAAATCTAGTCCACCGATTGTTTCAGTTAATCCCAAAGTGCTTGGCCTGCCCTGTGAGAACACATGTGACGTTTGAGGTGCTTTGCTGCACGCCCTGTGTCATGCTCATGCTCTTGGCCATGAGCTTTAATAGGAAACCACTGCAGCCCATATCCCAAAAGCTCCTTGGCATTGAGCCAAAAGCTTAACATTAATAATTTGAGCATGTGGAGAATGAACAGAATTTAGGCTGCTTAGTCTTTCTGCTACTCTCTGCAGGGCGTCTCCTGAGGATGGCTGAACCATTTGAAGCGGGCCGTTTCGTGTGTCCCACCTAAGACAACACCAGCCCTTGGCTTACAACCTGGATTTGGCAGAAATGTCCTGAGAGCCCCAAACCAGGTCCCAAAGTTTGAAATCCACCACTAAAATGTACATTATCAGCATTGCTAACAGGCTCATCATTTCTGCCTTTCTTCTGCAATTCAGGCTGCACTCAGAGGATAGAATAGGCTGGAATTTCCACCGGCCACCCTCATTTTCTAGTGTGTTTGGTGTGTGTTTTTTTTGGGGGGGACCTTATTTTATTCAATAGATTGGGATGCCCAAACTTTTTTGGCCGATCACATGGTTCCTCCCACCACAAGCGAAAGTAAAACGTGCCTGCAATATGTTTTGCAACAGAATGAGATATATATTTTTCGGCTGACATTTTCTCTGCTTAGGCCGGGGTGCCTGTGGGCCAGATCTGGCCCCTGATGCTAATTCATCCGGCCCTCGCTCCCGGGAGCAAAAGTAAAATGTGCCTGTATGGGCGTGTTTTACTTCGGCTTCCAGGAGCGGTGAGGGCCAGATCCGGCCCACGGGCCATAGTTTGGACACCACTGCAATAGACTGTAAGCCTCTTTTCCATCCATGCAAACCAGAACACTGAGGTTTTCCATGTTCATCAGTTCTGAACTCTGGCTGCCGAATTGTACTCCCTTGAGTAAAATCTTCCCAGGGGAGTTGACAAAGCCAGATTGTCTAAACAGGACTGCTAGTAGAAATTGTGTAGCACGTCGTATCTATTGCAAAATACAGCGTAGCCATTCTTTTTGATACTTGGCAATCTGCAGACAGCAGAGCTCGATAAGGCGAAGTAACTTGTATCACTGAAGACACAAACCTGAAATATGTACAGTAGCATGAAAAAAATGTTACTGTTATTCTATGCACCTTATGAAACATCCCTGTATGATTCTCTTTTGCTTTATACCAGTGCAAGGTGAATCCAGAATTTGGCACTCCAGCTGTTCTTGGACTTCAATTCCCAGAAGCCCAGGTCCCTGTGAATCCACACGTACGTGCAGTAAACCCATTTGTGTGGATTCACAGGGACTTGGGCTTCTGGGAATTGAAGTCCAAGAGCACCTGGAGTGCCTGCCCTATGCAAAGTGGTTGGCATTTCTAGACCGTTTCTGCCTCTTTTCCCTCCAGTCTCATGTTTTGGCTTGCATCTTTCTTGAACCAGTTCCTTTGGGTAACTGGGCTGCACCCTTTAATCCAGGGGTGCCCAAACTATGGGCCAGATACGGGCCCCGACGCCAATTCATCCAGCCCACACTACCCTCGTCACTCCTGGAAGCAGAAGTAAAATGTGCCCATATGGGCGCATTTTACTTCTGCTTCCAGGAGTGACGAGGACGGCATGGGCTGGACTAATTGGTGTCAGGGCCCGGATCTGGCCCATGGGCCGTAGTTTGGGCAGCCCTGCTGTAATCTTTATATCTGCTGTGCCCAGTTTAACCAAATTCTGGGTTCACCTTGCATTTTAAGTCCCATGCATGCTGAGCACAAGAAGAATACCATTCAAAATGCTTTATAGCATCTGTTCAGCATTTCCGTACACAATTACCTAGTTCTGGCACTGAAGATCCCATTTCCAAGTGAGTGGCGCAAGGGTGTCTGTCTGCTCTGTTAATTGACTCCGGCAGTGAAGATGTGGGGCCGCCAGCCAGATACTTTCAAAAGAAAGGGGGGAAAGGGCTCAGCAAGTATTTCTGGGGAAAGCCCGAATTTTCAAACAGTAAAGGTGTGTGTGTGTGTTTGTTTGTTTGTTTGTTTGTTTGTGCTATTTCTATACCTCCTTCCTTGCTTTAAAAAGTGACCCAAAGTGGTTTACAAAGATAGTAAAACATCACACAAAAATAATTACATAAAAACATCAAATAAAATCTATATAACTAAAACTACCATATTAAAATCACATAAAATCATCTGGTTAAAACTATCCTCACCCTCCCTGCACCCACATTCAAGAGCTGACATGGCCTGAACCTCCCTAAATGGGCTAGACAAGCCAGTGAGAATGGGAGGTCGTACCATTCACACCCGCTGACATCGCCATGTCTTTAGTGCTCTTCTAAAGGGGAGCATCTCTGCCTGGAGGCGTAACTAATGGCAGTAGGTTCCAAAGGGCCGGGGCAGACACCGAGAACGCTCTCCTCCTGGTCCCAGATAGATGTACTTCTTTCACTGGTGAGACCACCACAGAGCCTGGTCTGCCCTCATATGATGGGCTGAAAACCTTGGGGTGACACAGTCAAATAACATCTATCCTGGGCCATTGCCATGAAGGGCTTTAAAGGTCAAAACCAGCACCTTGAATTGCACCCAGAGGCACACTGGCAACCAGTGCAGCTCCTGAAGCAGCGGCCAGTCATGGGCATAACGCCTGCACCCCATCACCACCCGGGCAGCCGCATTCTGGACCAGCTGCAGCCTCCGGATGGTCATCAAGGGCAGCCCCATGTAGAGCACATTACAGTAATCCAATCTGGAGGTGACCAGAGCATGAGTGACCATGAACAAGGCATCCCGGTCCATGAGCGGGCATAACTGGTAGATGACATGAAGTTGTGCAAAGGCCCTCCTGGCCACGACTGCCACCTGCTCTTCGAGCAGTAATCATGAGTCCAGGAGGACCCCCAAGTTACGCACCAGATCTGTCTGGGGGCAGCAATGCCCCATCCAGAACCAAAGGTGGTAGCTTCCGGGTTAACGTGGGCCCCCGAACCCACAGCCACTCAGTCGCCAGGATTCAGCTGAAGCCCATTGTCCCCCATCCAGACCCTAACAGCCTCCAGGCACCTGGTTAGGACTTCGACCCCATCACTCGTGTCCCCACAGGCAGCGATATACAATTGAGTATCATCAGCATACTGATGATACCTCACCCATGGGAACAAATGATCTCACCCAGCGGTTTCATGTAGATGTTAAATAACAGAGGCGAGCATACCGAGCCCTGTGGCACCCCGTACTGGAGAGGCCTAGAGGCCTGGACAACTCATCCTCCAGTGACACCGACTGAGTCCGGCCCCTCAGAAATGAGGAAAACCAGGACAACACCGTGCCCTGGGCACCCAATCCTCGGAGCCATCCCAGAAGGATACCGTGGTTGTAACAGCAGGAGTCGGTAACTACTACTCCCCCGCCCCCCACCACTCCCCAAAAAAAAGTTCCACAAGAGAATGTTGTTGGATAAATTGAGTGTAGCCCCACTGGGTACTCATACACAACATCCCAAAGTTTGATTCACTTGGGAATTTTTCGCAAGGTACACCCCCACCCCCATTTTGGACATGAAAGGGCCGGATCTGGCCTGCAGGACATAGTTTGGGCACCTCTGGTTTAAGAAGAGAAAATGGCAGCCTAAAAATCTATCTCATCCTCTTGCCAAACACATCGCAAGGCACGCTTTACTTCCGCTTCCGGTGGGAGGAACCGCATGACCGTCCCACTGAACCACGTGACTGGCCCACGGCCCAAAAAGTTTGGGCACCCCTGTTTTAGAAGCTGACCTTTTTCCCAGTCTGTTCTTGTGGTCAGGGAAGCCACAAGTTTGACTCATCCCTGATGCTGTTGCTAAAGGCATTTATTTCCTTTGTTAGAACCAGCTTTTCCATTTTCTTGTGAAGTCATTGTCTAAGCAATGGGCGGACACACTGGGCTGCGCTGCGGTGGGTGGGTGGGTGGGGGAAATGTACAAGACATCCGGACATTTGGAAGAGGAGCGGGGTGGACAGGTGGTGTCAGAGGCGCGTTCGGGAAAAGTAACTTGTTTGGACCAGAATGTCCATAGTAATTGTGGTGGATGGAGAACTGGAGACGTGGTAGCTCTGGAAACAGAGGTAACTGAGGCCATGCGTCACCCTCCACAGATATCCAGGTGGTCTTGGGATTAAGGCGAAACCACCCCTGCCCTGCCCGTGACCTCCGAAGGCAGCAGGGGGGGGGGAGAGGTCTTGGCTTTGGGACCCATAGCCAATTAACTGAGTACCTTCCCCAAGAGGTCATGGAGGTGGGAGAAGGCTGTGCTTAACTCTGGAGTAGTTATCCCAGTGTATGTATCAAAATAGATCCCCCTCCTTTGTTGTTCAGTCGCACAGTCGATTCCGACCTGTCCTCCACCCTCCTCCTCAGCCCGCCCAGCTCTGTGCCCATTGCATCTACTATACCATCTAGCCATCTCATTTTGGGCTGCCCCCTTCTTCTTTTGCCCTCCACCTTTCTCAGCATCAAGGCCTTCTCAAGTGAGTCCTCTCTTCTCATTTGGTGTCCAAAGTACTTCATCTTCAATGGAGCAGTTGGGGTTGATTTCTTCTAAGATTGACCTATTTGTTCTCTTTGCTGTCCAAGGGACTCTCAGGACTCTCCTCCAACACCACGTCTCAAAGGCATCTATTCTTCTGCGCTCAGCCTTCCTAATGGTCCAGCTCTCACAACCCTACATTACCACTGGGAATACTATTGCTTTGACTATATGAATTTTTGTTTGCAATGTGATGTCTCTGCTTTTCACTATGTTCCCCAGGTTTCTCATAGCTTGTCTCCCAAGCATCAGTCGCCTTTTTATTTCGTGGCTGCAATCTCCATCTGCAGTGATCTTGGATCCTAAGGAAGTAAAACCTGTCACTGCTTCTCCTTCTCCTTCCCCATCTCTTTCCCAGGTCCTGATGGGTCCTGTGGCCATGATCTTGGTTTTCTTGGTGTTGAGTCTCAGGCCAGCTTTTGCACTCTCTTCTTTCAACCTAAGCAGGACCCAAAATAGAACAAAACGACACGCAATCCTTGAAGAAGATGAACCTTGGTTAGGGGCAAGCCATGATCGGGTTAAATCTGGGTGAAATCTCAGAACCAGGCCAAAGAACGGGGTTCCTTGAAGGGTACTTAAACCCGGGATGGTGAACCTTGGCACTCCAGATGTTCTTGGACTTCAATTCCCAGAAGCTCAAGCCCCCGTGAATCCACATGAAGGGATTTACTGCGATACAGTTAAGGTTCTTCTGGGTTAACCCTTTCTCTGTACAGGAGTGATGAGGGTGGCGCAGGTCAGATGAATCACAGTAAACCCCTTCATGTGGATTCGTGGGGGGGGGGCTTGGGCCTCTGGGAATTGAAGTCCAAGAACATCTGGAGTGCCAAGGTTCACCATCACGGACTTAAACCGTGTGAGATATCCATGGCCATTTGAATGCAGGCTCCACCACCCACAGCCCTGCCCTGTTCCTTGCACATGCATACACTCATGCATACCCCATGTGATCAGTTATTCTTGGGAACAATTCATCATGAATATTCTTTCCCCGAGCAGCTCCTGGTCTGTCCCTCTGGAGCTGATGGTATAAAGCAGACAAAACGAATCTATTTATAACTGCAAATATATACCCTTGTTGCTAAATCAGTCAAGAGGTCTGCTCCTCTCCCTGCCAAAAGGATGGCTATCCAAGACAGGAGGTGTTGGGGTTGAAACTGACCAGAGGTGGGCTGCTCTCTCAAAGGGAAAAGGATCGACCCTTTCCCAGAAGCAGCTTCTAAGCAGCTCAGACCAGCATTTATACCCTCTTGATTGGAGCCAGTATGTGCAACAGCAGCAGCAGTTAGAGCAGGGGTGCCCAAACTATGGCCCACAGGCCAGATCTGGCCCCCGGTGCCAATTCATCTGGCCCGTGCTGCCCTCATCACTCCTGGAAGGGGAATTAAAATGTGCCCATGTTTTATTTTATTTTATTTTATTTTATTTTATTTTATTTTATTTTATTTTATTTTATTTTATTTTATTTTATTTTATTTTGTTTTGTTTTGTTTCCACTTCCAGGAGTGACAAGGGCAGCGTGGGCTGGATGAATTGGTGTCATGGGCCAGATCCAGTCCACGGGCCAAACTTTGGGCACCCCTGGTTTAAGCAGAGAAAATGGCAGCCTAAAATCTATCCATTCTGTTGCAAAACAGATTGCAAGGCGCGTTTTACTTCTGCTTCCAGTGGGAGGAACCACACGCCTGGCCCACTGAACCACATGACCAGCCCATGGTCCAAAAGGTTTGGGCATCCCTGAGCTAGAGTCTTGCCCTGGGTAGGATTCAAGCCCGCGCTCGGCTATGGAATCCACTGGATGGCTGTTGGACAGCCAACCTTTCTCAGCCTGGTTCTCTGCAGGTTCCTTTCCCGCACTACAGTTCCCAGAATGCCCCAGCCAGAGTCAGTACAGGTGCCATCTTTGCTTGAGCTTGACCGTGGAGACCTTCCAGGCTGCTTTGCCCATGCCATGCACAAAGCAGGTGGACCTCTTTCTCTCTCTCACACACACACATGTGATGTTTATGAGACCCCCCATGGGTGGCTTTGGCCATTCCATCCGCAGGGAATGCTATTCTGGCCTGGGAAGACTCAGCCTGACAGAATTGGCATGCTTTCTTGGCACCTTAACTGGATTTCTATCTTGCTCATTTAGTATCGGAGGGCAGGACTTGGGCTTCTCATGCCAGCATAAGCTCATAACTAGTTTCCTTCTGCTCAAAGTGTGTTCGTGTTGACCCGGGAGCAAGAGCGGAGGATAAATGTCGGCTGGATCTCCCCAAGCTCTAAAACCCTTTCTGTCTCCTGCACACCTTGTTACTGCTGCTGTTGTTGTTGTTGTTTGAAATCAGAGGGTGTAGAAAACAGCTGGTTCTTCAAAGGCGGCTTTGATTTCCCCAAGGCACAACCGTCCTGTGTCAAATATTCACAGCTGCGAACTGACGTACTGCAAGGTGGTGAGATGAATGGGCATTTGTCATAAATGCACAAAACAAGAAAAGGCACCCGAAGGAAGGGAGGGTTGCAGACAGCCAGATCAGCAGATCCAAGAGTCAGACCACACCATGGACCAGAGCTTATTGGAAAGATCTGGTGTTTGGGTCACAGTTCCCAGAAGTTAATGGAGGTGAAATTTGAAGAGGACGTCCAGCCCCACAGACTGTGCCTGCCCTGCAGATAGAGGGATAGACGAACTGCAACGCCATGTCCTCTGATAAGAGACTGGAGTCAGACTAAATGTTCTGCAGGAATATTATCTCCAGGAAGCAACAAACAGGATTAACAGACAATTTGATCCCGTTTCCTCCAGAAACACCGGATAATTGTCTTTTGCTCTGCCCACTAGAGAGCCACCCAGAAAGCAGGAAGAGGGGACACCAAGCACATAGTCAGAACTTCAGAGGAGCCCTAAAAGTTGAGTCCCCCCCACCCCCAAAGTCTATCTCAGTGACGGCGAACCATGGCACTCCAGCTGTTCTTGGACTGCAGATCCCAGAAGCCCAAGTCTCTGAATCCACACAAATGGGTTTACTTGGGTTTCTGGAAACTGAAGTCCAAGAACAGCTGGAGTGCCAAGGTTCGCCATCATGGGTCTATCCCTTTCAAGGGCCAACCAGGACCCTTTTGAGCTAGTAATAATAATTTTGTGTCAGAAATTATTCTGAGTTGAAAGGGTTTTTGAGGAAGAAACTCAGCTCAGGGAGCACCCAAATGAGGCTTCTTTCATGTCCCCAAGAACTGGGACAGAGACAGGTGCTCAATCTGTCATGCAGTACCCGGGTCTCGAACTGCTGACTTGTCAGCCCTACAGCTAACAAGGTAAGCTTCTTAACCCCTGAGCCACTGCGGCCCCCTATAATAATTTCATGTCAGAAATTATTCTGGGTTGAGAGGATTTTTGCGGAAATAAACTACGCTGATGGAATGCCCAAATGAGGCTCCTTTCATGTCCCCAAGAGACGGGACAGAGATGGGCACTCAATCCATCATGCAGTACCCTGGTTTTGAACTGACAACTTGCCAGCCTTCCAGCAAACAAGACAAGCTTCTTAACCAGTGAGACACCACAGCCCCTCCCTTTGAGATGAAACCAGAACTCTACTTGGGAGTCAGCAAAGTTGATACAAGACAGGAACGATGTGCTGCTTGTTCCACTCTAACCCTGGCAGATGCAACATGAAGGACGAGATTCAGCGCCTGGGTGTATTTTGTATATCCAGTGTGCTGTGTATCTAATCTGGATAAGACCAATCCTTAATCAGGGAATAAAAACAACTGGTGTCACACACAAGAATGGGATGTTTTTGCCCACTGGCATTACTGGAAGGGGTGGAGATATTTCTTTCCTGAAGGCTACAAGGTCAGCAGAGATGGAGGAAGGAAGGAAACCGAAGTCCAGGTGAGGAGAATCCATGTGTGAGCTCTGGGGAGGAGAAGCAGAAAAACACAGATTTTCCCCAAAGCGGAGAAGGCAAGCCCCATGCCCAGAATGTATCCCAAGTCAGGAGGACATTTGGATCCTCTTGCTTCTTCTGGTGGCTTAAATGTCCATCTCCTCTCCTCCCCTCCTCCAGTTCAGCTCTGGGGACCCCCATTCTTGACCAGAACAAAAGCAGTAGACATCAGTAGAATGACAGGTTATCCCAGTGATGGGCAGTCTTGGCCCTCCAGCTGTTCTGGAACTTCAATTCCCAGAAGCCCTGATCAGCAGGAGTGTTGACTTAGGCTTCTGGGAATTGAAGTCCAAGAACAGCTGGAGGGTCAAGACTGCCCATCACTGGGTTATCCATAAACCATCATCTGCCTTTAAGTCAATTCTGACTGTAGGTCCACCCTTCCCAGGGTTTTCTAGGTAAAGAATACTCAGAAACGTTTCACCATGCCCATCCTACTGCACTTAGCCCAGGTCTACCAAGGCCGGCTCCTGCCAACCTAGCAGAACTTCAAAAGCAAGAAATTGCAAGTAGATAAATAGGGACCACTTGGGTGGGAAAGGTAAACAGTGTTCCATGTGCTTCGGTGTCTAGTCATGCCTGCCACATGATCACGGAAACATCTGCAGAAGCAGACGGCACTGACTCTTTGGCGTTGAAACAGAGATGAGCACTGAACCCTACAGTCAGATAGGACTGGCTTTCGAGCAAGGGAAACGTTTTACTAAATAGGTACCGCTTCAGTGGGAATAGTAACTGCAGTCCATGTGCTCCGTCATCCAGTCATGCCTAGCCCATGACCACAGGAATGTCTGCAGATGCAGACAGCGCTGGCTCTTTGGCTGTGAACAGAGAAGAGCACTGAACCCTAGAGTTGGACACAACTGGCTTTTGACAAGGGTGACCTTGACCTTGGCCGAGGTTGGCTCTTCCTAACTTCTGGCTCTTAAACCACCAAACTCTCCACCTGGCTAAGAGAACAACACACCCAAATGATAAAAAAACAACAACCAGGATTCCCAAACCTTCCAGTGGGAAGGGCAGGATCCAAAATACATTGCCAAGCATGTTTGGTCAAGCATCATCTAGTACCGTGATGGCGACCCTTGGCACTCCAGATGTTCTTGGACTTCTATTCCCAGAAGCCCCCATGAATCCACACCAATGGGTTTACTGTGATTCATCTGGCCCACACCACCCTCATCACTCCTGGAAGCGGAAGTAAAACGTGCCCGGATGGAGGAAGGGTTAACCCGGAGGAGTCTTAACCGTACGGGCGCATTTTACTTCCGCTTCCAGGAGCAATGAGGGTGGTGTGGGCCGGATGAATCGCAGTAAACCCATTCATGTGGATTCACGGGGGCTTCTGGGAATTGAAGTCCAAGAACATCTGGAGTGCCAAGGTTCGCCATCACAGATCTAGTAGCTTCATCTCCTCCCTCCCTCCCTCTTTTCCTCTCTCTTTTGCTGTAAAGCCCTTTCCTTGAAACTCCAAAGGTGCTCCAGCGGCCTCTGCTGTAGGATTACAGAAGAAGACTTCCTTCCAACAAAAGACAGGGAAGGGGAAGACACCCAATAATAATAATAATAATAATGATGATGATGATGATGATGATGATTTCATGTCAGAAATTATTCTGGGTTGAAAGGATTTTTGCTGGAGAAACTCTGCTCAGGGGACGATGCCCGAATGAGGCTCCTTTCATGTCCCCGAGATCTTTTCCCACCCAAGTGGTCCCCGATTTATCTACAGTTGCAATTTCTTGCTTTCGCACTGCTAGGTTGGCAGGAGCTGGGACCGAGACAGGCGCTCATGCCGTCATGCAGTACCCAGGTCTCGAACTGCCAACTTGCAGACATTCCACCACACAAGGCGAGCTTCTTAACCGCTGGGCCGCCACAGCCCTTTTGACCACCCACTACATGGCCAACCTTCAAATTATTTTTGCCTTAAGCAAATCTGTCCACTAAAACTGCACGGCAGCTCCGGAGTGGGAAGTGATAGGAGGAGATCAGATCAAAGGTTTTGCTGAAAACCTGGATTTTTGAGGTGTGGGCTAAAGCAGAAGTGCCCAATCCATGGCCCAAAGGCCAGATCTGGCCCCTGACACCAATTCAACTGGCCCGTGCCACCTTTGTCACTCATGGAAGTGGAAGTAAAACATGCCCATATGGCTTAGGGTTAGCTGTACGGGTGCATTTTATTTTCGCTTCCAGGAGCGGCAAGGGTGACATGGGCCAGATGAATTGGTATCGGGGGCCAGATCTGGCCCATGGGCCGTAGTTTGGGCACCCCTGAGCCAAAGGAAAGACTGAGGGCATGATGGACCTTCTCTCTGAAGGACAACATTCTGCTTGATAAACAGTAACAAGCTGAGGCTGGGAAGGCAAATTCCCAGGCAAGGTGCCTTTGTGGCTCAGATCAGAGTCTACCTGTCCTACCAAAGTTCACATCTAGACAAAGGCTTTAATCCATTTATAAAGGGTAAAGCAGAGTCCAGAGTAGACCCATTGAGTCAGCCCCAAGCTAGTAGCAAAGGTAAAGGTCACCCTTGCTCGAAAGCCAGTCATATCTGATTCTAGGGTTCAGTGCTCATGTCTGTTTACAGCCAAAGAGCCAGCGCTGTCTGCATCTGCAGACGTTTCCGTGGTCACGTGGCAGGCATGGAATGCTGTTTCCCTTCCCACCAGAGTGGTCCCTATTTATCTACTTGCACTTTCTTGCTTTCGAACTGCTAGGTTGGCAGGAGCTGGGACAGATGACAGAAGTTCATTCTCTCATACAGCACCCGGGAATTGAACTCTGACCTTCCAGTCATCAAGTTCAACATCTTAGCCAACATTTATCTGTAAGATTTTCTGATTCAATGGGTTGTGTTTTGTTTGGGCAAACTATTTGTTTTAGGTCAAAGGATGCCACAAAGGAAGGGCAGGGACCCTCTTGTTGGCATGTGGGAAGCAGACTCCCATCAGGCACAGAGATTCCCCAACCCATAAGCCTCTCCTTTTATGGGGAGATGGCCTGGGATGATGATTAATCCAAAAGGGGACTCAGCCTCAGCCTTTGATCTTCTATGGGCAGCAAAAGCTCCATCACAGATTTCCTTGCATCCCATCCAGCCTGGCCTTGAACTGCAACGCTGGTGTGTTGTTGGATGTGGAAGTCAAGCAAAATCAAACACACGGCAACTGTTTGTGAAAGAGAAAGGACAGAAAAGAAGGAATACTCATCCCACTATTTTGACGAGGGGTGCCCAAACTTTTCGGGCATGGGCCAGTCATGTGGTTCAGTGGGCCGGTCACATGGTTCCGCCTACCAGAAGCGGAAGTAAAACGCCATCTGTTACATTTTGTAACAGGATAAGATAGATTTTTAGGCTGCCATTTTCTCTGCTTAAACCAGGGGTACCCAAAGTATGGCCTGTGGGCCAGATCCAGCCCCCGATGGCAATTCATCCAGCCCATGCCACCCTTGTTGCTCCCGGAAGCGGAAGTAAAACGCACCCGTACAGACGTGTTTTCCTTCCGCTTCTATGAGCGGCGAGGGTGGCATGGGCAAGATGAATTGGCGTCGGGGGCCAGATCCAGCCCACAGACCATAGTTTGGGCACCTCTGATTTAGCCACAGGTGGGTCCTCAGAGCAATCATTAGGCCCCATATTTCTGCTCGCTTAAATTGCTCTTTTTTCCCACCTTAAGAAGCTCTGGGTTATTCTTCTGTCTCTTCCCACAAGAGGGCAAACTTGGGTTGGCAAAGGTGGCTTGTCGCAAGACAGTGACTGGGTTTGGGTGTGGGAGGGGAGGGGGCAACAAACTGGCTAGTCCTCCACTTGGTAAACAAAACAAAACATATATCCACAGGTTTTTAATGCAATTCGTTTGCCTTTGGTTTGCAAGCCTGCATTCATTTTGTCCGTATGGGGTCCGTTCGTCCCCAATGCAGGGCCTTGTTGCAAAATCTGGAGGAGTGATTTCGGAGGACACCATATCGAGTCAATGATTTGAAACCAGGCAACTTCCCACGGAAAAGCAAAACCAAAAAGGAACCTTTCCCTGACTTCTAATCCTAAATTCAAAAACTTAAGTTGAAATGCATTGGGGTGACTTTGTTTGAGTGTGATCTGTGACCTAATGATTTATATTTATATTTATATTTATATTTATATTTATATTTATATTTATATTTATATTTATATTTATATTTATATTTATATTTATATTTATATTCTTCTTTGGTGTCTAGGTCAGACTTTAAACTGACAAAACGGAGCCACCTTTTGGTAGTTTTTCAGTGTTTTTAGGAATTTCAAGGGTTTCTATAATTTAAACATTGGGGATTTTATGTACGCCACCCAGAGTCGCATGTCAATTGGGGTGGCTAAACAAATTGAATAAACAAACAAACAAATAAATAATCCCTTCTCTACCTCCAGCACCTCGAGTTGGTCAGCCGGTGCTTCTCCGCTCTTAATTATGTCCTCCCCACCCGGAAGCCAGAACGGGAGGAAATTAGCCCCCCACCCCCCCACCCACCCCAATGGCTTTCTCAGAAAACGCAGGTGCGGCCCCTCTGTGAAACTGCTGGGCAGGAGGTGGTTGGGTGGACCTACCTCTGGGGGTGTCGCCACCCAGCCATGAAGGACACACCTCAGACATGGGGAAATGGCAAGGTGGAGAGGTGTGGGCTGTTTTCAGGGGTGCCCAAACTTTTCGGTCCACCTGGTTCAGTGGGCCCGTCATGTGGTTCCTCCCACTGAAGTGGAAGTAAAATGCGCCTTGCAATCTGTTTTGCAACAGGATGAGATAGATTCCAGGCTGCCATTTTCTCTGCTGGAACCAGAGGTGCCCAAACTATGCCGTCCTCGTCGCTCCTGGAAGTGGAAGTAAAATGTGCCCGTACAGGTGCATTTCACTTCTGCTTCCAGGAGCAACGAGGGAGGCATGGGCCTTGATGAATTGGCATCGTGGGCCGCATATGGCCTGTGAACCGTAGTTTGGCCACCCCTGGTTTAAGCTCAGGAGCTGGGAAATGAGGCATGAGCTGCTCACAGCACTGCAGTAAGAGAAGCGGTGGTGGAGGGTGGAAACACAACCCATCTAACCTTATCAGTTTTGAGGGACAAAGCCATCCCATCCATGCTCTTAGTTACCATTTTAATGTCAGGGGGTTGGAAGGGTATTTTTAGTGGTTTTTATGGTATTTAATGTTTGTTTGTTTTGTAATTCTGTGCTGTGTAAGTTTTATATTTGTGAGCTGCCCAGAGCCACCTTTGCCTTTACTGATTAGAACCGGAAACATGTACTGATGAAGACTTAATTTTGGCCAACCACAAAGCCATGGAAGTGGCTTCATTTTAAAGTTTGTCCTGGACACAAAAGAAGAAGAAGAACCATCATCATTCAAACAGTGAGCCCTCCACCTCCCAGAGGCCTTAGGAGCTAAAAGTGGCCATGGAGGGGTTTGGGTCATCAACGTGTCCAAACCTGATCCACTGTTTGGAAGACCCCCTTCCTTTTCCCAGCATCATCATGGAAGGACTAAAGTGTCCCCGTATAAAAGCCAGAGGCCATAATAAGACAATGCCGGCCCTTTCCCCTTTCGAGTGGCATGTCTGTCATTTCCTCTTCACCTGTTGAGATCCAGGGAAATTGGGAAACCAGGAGATGTGCGTGCCAGGGTCCCCGGTCAAAGGGCCGGAGCATGACTGCCCTGACACCCTTTGGCCGTCTCAGAGGGTTTGGCACATGTTGTCGGCGCCTTGCGTCAGACAATAAAGCCCTCGTCCAAGGTTGGTCCCTGAGCAGGGCTGAAGGCCACGTTTGTGTCTGTTTTTAGCCTTGCTTAATCCCTCCAGTTGTCTGCCTTCCCACCCAGGTCTCCCCTGGGGATTCCTGCCAGCCTCGGAGATGGAGATGGACAAATCCTGTGTCAAACGGCACGGCGGCTGTTCCGGGACTCAAAGAAGGTGGAAGAGGTCTCCAGAACCCCCCAGCCTGGAACCCTGTTTGAGGCTCACCAAAGCTGTTGAACCAAAGGTGCTCCTCCCTGACTGATTGTTCCAAAAGGGGGTCTTCTAAACCCATCCTCGCATGCCGCTGGTCCTCCACAGCCCTTAGCACAGGAGTTCTCAACCTTTTTAAAGTCATTGGGGGCCATTGGGTCACGCTGCCTCAGACAGCTTCAGGGGCCGGATGGCCATTTTGCCCTTCCTCTACCACATGGCACTTCCTGGTGTGGTGGAGGCGGTGGGGGGAGGCACATGAAATGGTGCCACGGGCCTCACCCGGCCCACGGGTCACAGGTTGAGAACCCCAGCCTTAGCAGAAGTGTAGTGGCTTAGTTGTTAAGGCGCTGAGCTTGGAGAATGGAAAGGTCAGGGTTCAATACCCGACTGCTGCACGACGGATCTTGGGGAAATAAATGAAAAGAGCCTCATCCGGGCATCGTCCCCTGAGTAGAGTTTCTCCAGCACAAATCCTTTCAACCCAGAGTAATTTCTGACATTAAATTTATTTATAGGTAGAATGGAAGCAGCATTTTGGAGTCCTTTCCGTGATCTGGCTTAATTTGTACAAATAAATTATCCTTCTCATCCTCCTCTCGCTGTGGGTGTCACATGACCCTCAGTGGCTTTGGCCGGGCCGACATCAGAAATTTCTGGGCCCGATACTGCCCCCCCCCATTTGGCCACGCCTCCCATGGTTTCTGCGCATGCGTGGTCTGTTTGCGCATGCATACATTGGTGGTTTCCCGGCGCCGTCATGCCCCTGTGGTTTTCTGCGTATGCATGGTCTGTTTGCACATGCACACATCATTTGATTCCCGGCGCCAACGGGCCCCCGTCATCTCCGGGCCCGGGACGGGAGTCCTACTTGTCCTCCCCCCCCCGATTGCAGCACTGGGCTTTGGGCGGAGGATGATGATTTTCTGGACATTTTCTTGCGCAGGAGATGAAGGTGAACAAAGGAGGCTTGCCTCTTGTCCAGGACTGAACTGGAAGGGACCTTCCATATCAATGTGAGGTTCTGGGCTGGGCTGAGAAGCCATTTCACAGCAAGGGGCAAGCATGAAATACATGTGGGCTGAGTTCATGTGCAACTGTGAGAACCACATCCTCAGGGTTGCAACGTTTTGGCAGGAATGGTCCTCCTTCTGAGATGAGCCTAGCTAGACCCCCATTTCTATGGGATTTGAAAAACAGACAATGAAAACGAATTCAGCTGAGTATTTCAGAAGATCATAAAACTCACATCCTGGGTCTTCAAAAGGCCTTTGGCCCAGGCGTGCTTCCCTCATGTGTGTGTGTGTGTGAGGGGGGGCACATGATCCTGCCATGGGGCTTATGACCCTTGACTTCAGCACAGAGAGCTCTGTCAATACAACAAAGGGAGCCCAGAGAAGACATTTCCTTCCTTCGCTCGAGTGTTTGAACAGGAGGGCAGCAGATGGGGCAGAAAGGCCAGCTTCTTCGTTGACTGCCGTTGATGTGGGCAAGTGGCTTCCAGCGCTCTCGGGAGGATATGAATAAGAACATTGATCAGAGATGGGGAGGAAGGAGGTAAATCAGCAAGATAAGGAAGGTTCTGTTTTTATAGGAACCGTTTCTATTTTGGGGACTACGGTGGCTTAGTGGTTAAGATGCTGAACTTGACACCTGGAAGGTTAGCAAGTCAGCAGTTTGAGACCTGAGTACTGCATGACGGAATGAGCTCCCGTCTCTGTCCCAGTTTCTGCCAACCTATCAGTTCAAAAGCAAGCAATTTCAAGTAGATAAATAGGTCCTTCTTCGGCAGGAAGGGTAACAGTGTTAGGTAAAGGTAAAGGTTTCCCTTGCTCTAAAGTCACTCATATCCGACTCTAGGGTGCAGTGCTCATCTCTGTTTCAAAGCTGAAGAGCCAGCGCTGTCTGCTTCTGCAGACATTTCCATGGTCATGTGGCAGGCTTGACTAGACAACGGAGCACATGGAATGCTGTTTAGCTTCCCATCCAAGTGGTCCCTATTTATCTACTTGCAATTTCATGCTTTCAAACTGCTAGGTTGGCAGGAGCTGGGACAGAGACAGGAGCTCATTCCATCCTGCAGTACTTGGGAATCGAACTGCTAACCTCCCGCCTTCCAGTCAGCATCTTAGCCGCTTGAGCCACCGCAGTCCCTGGGATGTGGGTAGTCAAAGTGGACTCTCTTCCCTGTAGTTTTGCTCCTGGAAGTGGAAGTAAAACACACCTGAATGGTTAAGGCTCTTCCGGATTAACCCTTCCTCTGTCCAGGCGCGTTTTACTTCCGCTTCCAGGAGGGACGAGGGCGGCATGGGCCAGATGAATCACAGTAAACCCATTCGTGTGGATTAACGGGGGCTTCTGGGAATTGGAGTCCAAGAACATCTGGAGTGCCAAGGTTCACCATCACAGACTTACATCTTGGAAGGATTTTCTGTTTCACCAAGTCTTTCTTCTCCAAAAACCTGGCCTGCACTCAGCAAAAGAAGAAAAATCTTGACGCTAGCAAAATCACATCACATATTTAGTCAGAGTCACAAGACCAGAACAAAAACCTCCGACCCAAAGCGATGGGAAGAAGCCAAAATTCCTTTAAAGGGAGAAAATTGGGCAGGGCTCCTTTATTATTCCGATCTGAAACAATTGTTCAAAGTGTAGTTTTCTTCCTAAAAAATAAATTGCTTTAAAAAACAAAAAAAACAGTCCCCTCTTGCAACTGTTAGGCTATTTTATTCCATCCCAGAGAAAGATGTTTTGTGACAATTATGTGTTATCTTTCAAAGTCCCGATTGCCACCTGATTGTAGAAATTGGCATTGATTAAGGAAAAATTAAGGGGAAAATGGGACTGCAGTGGCTTAGTGGTCAAGATGTTGAACTTGACGACTGGAAGGTCAGCTGGTCAGCAGTTCGGAAGCCGAGTGCTGCAGGATGGAGTGAGCTCCTGTCATCTTCCCCAATTCCTGCCAACCTAGCACTTCGAAAGCAAGGCATTGTAAATATGTAGATAAATAGTTACCACTTTAGCAGAAACGGGTAACAGTGTTCCATGGGTGTCTATCATGCCTGTTACATGACCACAGAAACGACTGCAAATACAGACAGCGCTGGCTCTTTGGCTGCAAACAGAGATGAGCACTGAACCCTAGAGTCAGATACAACTTTTATTTATGTGTGTGTGTGTATCTATATATAAATATATATAAATATATATATAAATATATATATATTTGGGGGCCCTTTGAGCAGGCTCTGCCTCTTACCTGTTTCTGCATCAGGGTTTTATTGCCAAATATTTGGGACCCACCCTTTGCTGCATGCTGAGAGCCAAGTAGGGCACCCTCACCCTGGACTGCTTTACCCTAAAAACCCGTGATGGCGAACCTGGCACTCCAGCTGTTTGTGGGCTTCAATTCCCAGAAGCCCAGTCTTTGTAAATCCACACAAATGGGTTTACTGCATCTACCCATTCATGTGGATTCACAGGGACTTGGGCTTCTGGGAATTGAAGTCCAAGAACACGCGCAGTAAACCCATTTGTGTGGATTCAAACGGACTTGGGCTTATGGGAACTGAAGTTCAAGAACAGCCGGAGTGCCAAGGTTCATCATCATGGGTTAGTGGAGAAGTGGTCAAGGTTGCCATAAACCAGGAGTTTTAAAGCCGGGGCCATTGGGTCACGCTCCCTCAGACAGCTTTGGAGGCCCGATGGCCATTTTGCCCTTCCTCCACCACATGGCACTTCCTGGTGTGATGGAGGCGGGGGGGGGGCACATGAAATGGTGTCGTGGGCTACATCAGGCCTGCAGGCTGCATTTTCAGAATCCCTGCCATAAACCAACCCAGTGTGCTATAAACTTTCCATCCTGGCCAGAGCCCTTAGGAAGCCTGCCTCTCCCTCCCAGGAGTCAACCCACTGAAGAAAGGGGGCGCATTCGAAACGGGTCCACCTGAGTTGTGCATGATGGTGGGCTGCTAACAAGCATCAGGTAGGTAGGTAGGTAGGTCATGTCAAGACTTCATGGAGGAACATGAATGGTACAGGTGGAGATGCTTAGACAGCTCACAGGTGGCCCCGAGGGGTGGCTTCCCACAGCAGGTCCCTGTGTGGCCAAGGGCTTGCTTTCCTAGCCTCGGGAAGAGGGGGAAACCACAGTCCTCACTATGGAGGGTCAGGAATTGCCCCATGCCGTCCTAGCAACTGGGCCCAGAAAGGCCCTGCCTCGAAACCTGGCAGATGTTTGCAAAGGGCGATAATTGAAGGGTATGTGAAGTAGGATTTTCTTACTCATCTCCTCTTCCTCAAGGAAGGCAAACCCACATTTACTGTATTTTTAAGCGAACCTCACACTTGTGTGCTTCGTGCAACCGAGAGCACATTTATTTTTATTGCTTAATTACAAAGCAGGGGCAGGGTTTGTAGCACCTGTCCCAGAGTCAGCTGGGATCCAATTCTGCACTCTGGGCCAGCTGGGAGGGGGTTCTCCAGGACTGCCTGGGATCGGTTAGGCCCATGATGGCAAACCTTGGCACTCCAGCTGTTCTTGGACTTCAGTTCCCAGACGCCCAAGTCCCTGTGAATCCACACAAATGGGTTTACTGCGCAGACACGCAGTAAACCCATTCGTGTGAATTCACAGAGACTTGGGCTTCTGGGAATTGAAGTCCAATAATACCTGGAGTGCCAAGGTTCACCATCTCTGGTTTAGGCTCCATTCGTTTGGAAGCCGCTGTGACAGGGTAGCCTTCCCCAAATGAGCGGTTCTTGCTCCCGGCCACGTCTGAGGCTGCTTGACAGCCTTTTGCTGTGGATCTTTGCATGATGTCCCTTTCAGAGCCCAGATGTGGAGGAAACCCTCTCTCGGGGTGCTTTGAGCTGTGGGTTCCTGCACTGGCAGAATGGGGTGGGGCTAGATGACCTTTGGGTTCCCTTCCAGTGCTATGATGTTGTGGGCAGGAGGGATCCATCCACAGCTCCTCTTTGTGGCCAATCCATCTGCCACATCCAACGGAGCACCAGAGGAAGAGCTTGGCCTTCTTTCTCTAAAGAACCAGGAGCCAGGTGGGTTGTGGAAGAAAGGAGTGATTTCATGAGTGGTCCCAGACTGGTCCTGATTAGAGAAAGGGGCGCGCATGGAGGAGATTCCCCACTCCAAATTGGACAGAAAGTAGAGCACGGAAAGAAATAAGGGAATTAATGGTCACAGGTTAACAGCATTCCATGCACTCTGGTGTTTAGCCATGCCTGCCATATGGCCACCGAAATGTCTGCAGACATTGGCTGTAAACAGAGATGAGCACTGAACCCTAGAGTCAGATATGACTGGCATTCAAGCAAGGGCAGCCTCATGGTCACAGGATGGATGAAGCTGCTGCCTTCCATCAAAATGGACTCAAGTGGGATTTAATCCACTTAGGGACCATCGCTCTTGCCTACGGACTTCGCCACATCCAAGGTCGTTAGTCCTCATGATTGTTGTCAGGTTAGTTAACCACTGCCTGACGATCGACATCCAGTCACTGGCAGTAGGGTCTACTCTATGACCATAGCAGGTTGACCTGGCCAGACTAGGCTAGGATTCAAGCCCTTGGACCAAGAGGGCTCGATGGCCCATCATCCCTCTCCTTTGGCTCCATTAAGCCCAATTTAGCTGTGGATGTTCTGGTTTGTGCATCAGGGCGTGACAGACGGATGGGACTTAGCCCTGACCGTTCACTCCTGGGAGTCCAGATTCAGGCCAAGGGGCTGCAGAGGACAAGCCGAGGTGGTCCTGAAGAGGCAATTCTGTCCGGCCGGGTGTCCGTTGGCCTCCTGCCTCTCTGGCTCATGGTTTTGGGAGGGCAGGAAGCTGAGCTCAGTGCTAAGAAGCCCCTTTCTGCCTCTGGCTTCCTTGGGCTCCTGCATAGCTCCACTTTCTCCCCACCCCACCCCCATCACCTCCGGCTCCACTTCCCACTCCTGTATCCCGATGCCCCTCTGCAGCTGTTGGCAGTGCTTAGCAGAAGACGGATCGGTTTCAGTGCCGCACGCCACGATCCTTCCTCGTCCCTTCCCAATCCGGCAGTCCCCCAGTTGTTGAAAGGCTGGGTTATTTTAGGGCCACGGGGGGTTCTGCCATGGGAGATGCCACCAGAGGACATCAGGGGGTGGCCAGGAGCTCACTTGGGGGGAGGCACCTCCTTTGCCACCAAACCCAGCCTTCTCTTTACTTGGGTACAGGCAAAGCAAGCCAGCAAAGGAATCCCACTTCTATGCCACCCCATAGTACTTGGGGCACTTTCTGAGCAGTTTGCAAGGTAAAGAGCTGCCCTTGCCTTCCACACACAGTTGGACTAAATTTCATACAGGGAGCTCAGAAGACTTCTGAGGAAGGATCAAGTGGTTAAGATGCTGAACTCGACAACTGGAAGGTTACAGTTCGATTCCCGAGTACTGCATGATGGAGTGAGCTCCCATCTCTGTCCCAGCTCATGCCAACCTAGCAAGAAATTGCAAGTAAATAAATAGGTACTACTTCATCAGGGAAGGTAAACAGCATTCCATGCACTTCGGTGTCTAGGCATGCCTGCAAGATGTCCACGGAAACGTCTGCAGAGGCAGACAGCACTGGCTCTTTGGCTGTAAACAGAGATGAGCACTGAACTCTAGCGTCGGATACGACTGACTTTTGAGCAAGGGCAACCTAGCTCAGAAGTCATTCTTATGGCTTGATTTCTTAGCCAAACTGTGTGATGTCTCAGAAGCTCAATCAATAGGAGCAACCCAAAGGAAGGTCACTGGTCTCTCATGGGGGTGGGTGAGTTGGGGTTAGGGTCTCTTCAAGCCCCAGACCTGAGAAGCCATGAGAGCAGGTGGGATTTTAGGGTGCCATTTTCTCTGCTTAAATCAGGAGTGCCCAATCTAAGGCATGTGGGCCAGATCTAGGCACTGACACCAATTCATCCGGCCCACACCACCTCCATTGCTACGGGAACAGGGAAGTAAAACGTGCCCGTATGGTCACGTTTTACTTCTGCTTCCGGAAGCGACGAGGGTGGCAGGGGCCAGATGAATGGGCATCAGAGCCCGGATCTGGCCCATGGGCCTTAGTTTGGGCACCCCTTGTCTGAACTCTGTTTTGCAAGAGATTTCTCTTTCCAAAGTTGTTTACAGTCCCGGTGAGGTGAAAGCTCTTTTTTTACAGACAAATTAAGGGAGATATTTTTAGCCAGCCTGTATTTTTATAATGCCACTTTTCCTCCCCCAGAAGGCAGGCAGACCACGACATTATTCAGTTTCCTGCACGTGACACCTTTTTAGCCACAGACACCCAACTAAGTCAACCATGCCAACCTGTGGGCAGGCAGGGCAGGTACTGTATTGGGGTCCCGTGTTTCCTTAGGATCTTCTGGCCCTGGGTCAGCTTAAGAAGGAACATGTGCAGATGGGTCTAGTTTGCCGACCTTCCTCCAAGCTGACTCCCAATACAGCCATCCCTAGAGTAGACCTATTTAAATCAATGGGGCTGGACCTGGGTAAATAGAGGATCACAAGAGTTTGGTTCTCCATCTGAGGGACTTTCCTTCCCAGACACAGCAGGCAGATGATGGAGAAAACCAGCCACAAAGAGGAAACCTGGGAAAGTCCCCGGTTGCGCTTTTCACCCAATACACACCAAGGGTTGAGAAGCAGGTACGGAGGGAAACACAACGATTTCTAATAGTGAATCTCAAACATGTTCAACCAACCACTGGATCAAAACATGTTTAGTAAAGGTCAAGGTCACCTTTGCTCGAAAGCCAGTCTTGTTACCCAAAAACTGATGCGCCCCTTTTTCTGATTGATTACAGGAGCGTGCATGTTGAGAACAGTTGCAACTTCGGTATAATCGCTGGCAGAACCCTTCTCCCTAGGACGAGGAGGCGTTTATTTCAGACAAAAATATAAATCAAGTTTATAGAAAAGGAGTTAAAAACAACGCTGGCCAGGTGCTGGCATAAGTCCTAGTCTCAACCTTTTTGTCTAAAATAAGCTTCCCCAGTGAGCAGCTCTTGTTGGGTTCTTGTGTGCATGTGTGCAAAGAATGCTACTGACACCTTCTACCAATGGATTTTTATACCCACCACCCAAGGGAACTAAACCTAGCTCTCTACTACTAGTCTATTAATTGCAAAATAAAAAATTACAATGATTCAATCAATACAAGCTCTTTTGTTACAGTAAAAAGGTTAATCACATAAAACAATAGGTGGGTTGATAGCGCAATTGCCCTGGGGTTTTACATAAGGAAAAACAGACTTCACAGTTCAACAGCTGCAGGTCTTGATGTCTCCAATGTGACATCCAATAGGAGCGAGGATTGAAAATGTGCACCAATGTGGTTCCAGAGTTCATGGCAAGAAGTTCAAAATGACCAATGGCATCGTAGATAATAAGTTCAGGGAAGGCCGAATGTTGTTCTATGTGAGGAGCTAGTAGTTGTTCCCAGAATCAATAGATTCGCAGTATCCACCCATAACCCAGTTCTGTGTCTCTTAAGGATTTGCACATTCCCACCCACCCCCACCCCCCAAGGTATGCAGCTATGGGTAAAAACAACCTGTGGCAGGTGGGCTGAAGATTAAAAAGGATTATCTTGGGTCCAGGGTTAACAATAGGTGAAAATAATTGATGTCTTCCTGTGTAGGCTGGGAGGTATGCTGCATGGATATTTCTGCAAACCCTTAAAACACAAGTTAACTCTAACTGCAATATAAAGGAGCCTTTTTGAGGCTTGGGTTTTTAAAAGTCTTTCTTTCTGCTGGCTGGCTGACAGCTTTCCGAAGGCATAATAAGAGATAAAATAAAATTGGGGTATGTGTGTTTTCCAAAAGTGGGGCTCCAAGTATATACCTTCAAGTGTGTGTGAATAGGTGCATGGCCAGAGTGGTGCTTGTGTAAACAGAAGCCTAAATGTGGATGGTAAATAAAAATACGGTGAAAGAAATAACTTTATTGAAAGAGTAAAAGAACGTTTGAAAGGAAAAATAGAGAAACGAAAATTGGGGTGCTTGTTTCTAAAAACGGGGTTACAATCTGACTCTAGAGTTAAGTGCTCATCTCTGCTTCAAAGCAGAAGACCCAGCCCTGTCTGCTTCTGCAGGCGTTTCCGTGGTCATGTGTCAGGCATGACTAGACACCAGAGCGCACAGAATGCTGTTATCTTCCCACTGAAGTGGTCCCTATTTATCTACTTGCAATTTCTTGCTTTCGAACTGCTAGGTTGGCAGGAGCTGGGACAGAGACGGGAGCTCACTCCGTCCTGCAGTACTCGGGTTTCAAACTGCTGCGTCCCAGTCAGTGTGTTAGCCACATGATCCACTGCAGTACAAAATTTCAGGTCAATTTCTTCCTTCCTTCCTTCCTTTCTCAAACATAGCCTTCTTTTGCTATCCTTTCTTTCTTTCTTTTTCTTTCTCAAACTTTGCCTCCTCTTGTGACCATTTCTCTCTCTCTCTCGCTCTCTTTCTTTCGAAGGAAGAGGATTGAATCTGGAGTACCTCTTTTGTTTACTAGAACCTTTCCCTGGTGATATCATGCGATTCTCACGATTGTGCCTGTTTGTATGGAATGGGAATGCCCCATGGATGGAAGGGAGCGACTTGAAGTATCCCCCTGGCCAGGCACCTGAAACCATGAATTGTGCCTGGTATTTTTAAACTCTCCTCCCTTCCGCACACACAAAAGCTCAAGTTGAATAGGTTTCTAAAAAGAGCTCCAGGCCTGGACGTCTTGTCCGCAAGGGTGGCGCATTGTGATGGGAAAGGTTAGCACATGCGGAATAAAAGTGAAACCCTAAACAAATTCCTGGGATTAAAATAGCATCCTTCTTTGCTACGCGGATGTTAATCGGAAGGTGGTCAGGAAGTCTACGCAAAACCCTCCCTCCGGCCTGGATTAGTCCCTAGCCAACTCCACGGAGTCAAATGACATTTAGCCCTGGCAGAGAGAAGGAAACAGACAGGCTAGCAACTCAATGTTGCTCTCGCTGAGTTTGGGACACATAGGCACGATTATTAGTCTCCTTCTCTTTATTCCTCTTTTATTTCGTGGACAAATCTCACACCACCACCCGCCCCACAAAGTGAACAGATCTAGAAGCTGAAACTACAGGGAAAAGAGTCCACTTCAGCTACCCACATCCCAGGGACTGCGGTAGCTCAAGTGGTTAAGACTGCTGACCGGGAGGCGGAAGGTCAGCAGTTCGAGACCCAAGTGCTGAATGACAGATTGAGCTACTGTCTTTGTCCCAGCTCCTGCCAACCTAGCAGTTCGAAAGCAAGGAATTACAAGTAGATATTAGGCACCACTTCGGTGGGAACGGTAACAGCATTCCATGTGCTAGTGTCTAGTCATGCCTGCCATATGTCCACAGAAATGTCTGCAGATGCAGACAGTGCTGGCTCTTCAGCTGTAAACAGAGTTGAGCACTGAACTCTAGAGTCAGATACGACTGGCTTTCAAGCAAGGGTGACCTTTACCTTTAGCCTACCCACATGAAAGGGCCGGACGGATCTTGCCCTTTTAGTAGTTGAGATGGAGAAGGAATTTCAGCTCCAGGTTCAAGACACGGGGGCCCTCTGTCCTTCTCATGTGGCCTGTGTGTGCATGTGCAGGATTTAACTCACAACGTTCTGGCTGCAGTACAGTAGTTTAAACACTGCACCACCAGGACTCATATCTATACATTTCCAAGTCCCAGGTGCCGAGGCTTGGAGTACAGTGTGTGGCCTTACCCACTGTTTCCCACCTGGCAAGCCCAGCCTGGACCAGGAGTGATGAATCTTCTCCAACATCTGCCTGGGGAATGGACGCACATTGCCACCCATGGCTGCCAAAAGCCCTTTTCCAAACAAGCCTAGACCTTTGCTTCATTGGTGGCGGAGGTGGCGGCGGGGGCTTTTGCCCCCCCCCTTCAGAGTTTGCATTTCAATCTAAGAAGCAAAGGGTGCAGAGGCTTCCAGCTGCCAACATCTGTGGGCCTCAGCTTAATTGCCTCCTCTGGGTGGGCGGGCGGTGGGTCGGCCGGCCTCCCAGCAGCCCCCAGACCCGGCTTTGTAAAGTAACTTAAGCTCTAGAAAGGAGCAAAGTAAACTTCTGGCTCGGGACGCCCACACTGTGTGACGCAAAACAACCCAAAGGCAGGAAATTAAACAACCCTCCTTTGATGGATTTTTTGTTTGGCGTCTCACAGGGTGGAGTGTTGGCTTCTCCGTTGCATTTCCTGGCTTTGTGGAGCTGTTAAAACACACTTCTGGACATTTTAGGGACTTGTCCAGAGGGCAAAGGTGCTTTTAAGACAGGGGTGCCCAGGCTTTTCAGGCCACGAGCTGGTCACATGGTTCAGTGGGCTGGTCACGTGGTACCTTCCACCGGAACCGGAATTAAAGCGTGCCTTGCAATCTGTTTTGCAACAGGATGAGATAGATTTTAGGCTGCCATTTTCTCTGCTTAGACCAGGGATACCCAAACTATGGCCTGTGGGCCGGGTCAGCCCCTGATGCCAATTCATCCGGCCCATGCTGCCCTCGTCACTCCTGGAAGCAGAAGTAAAATGCACCCATATGGGCAAGTTTTACTTCTGCTTCCAAGAGTGACAAGGACAGCGTGGGATGGATGAATTGGCATCGGGGGCTGGATCTGGCCTGTGGAGAACCATAGTTTAGGCATCCCTGGTTTAAGGGGGTGAGAATAGAGAGGCCAAGAAAGCCCAGCTTGAAATGAACAGCTGAAGGGACTACACAACCCCCAGTTCTCTGTGACCCATTCAATGGATGGGTGTAGTCGCAGCACTGGTACCTCAGGGGGCAGCAGCACATGGGCAGCGCCATTGAAATCAGCTCCCCAAGAGGGGATTCGAGGACCAGGGAAACCCCCCCCCAAACATCCCAAACCTTCAGAGACTGCCTCAGTTTCTCAGCCACCGATTTTATCCACCAAACCCTGAAGGCCCTTTTCTCTGAAGGTTGTTTTCCAGAGGGAAAACCTTGCAAAGGCTGTCAGGGAAAACGGCTTTACCTCCTTCACGGCTCTTTGTGGTCCAAACTAAGGCCTGGCCTGGGAGGGGCGGTGGTTGGAGGGGCGGTTTTGGAGAAAGGGCAGAAATATTTTTAAACATTTATTTCCCAAGAGGGGGAAAGGTGGTGGCCAGGACAGAAAAACAACTGAATAGGAAAGACGTAAACCTGTAGGAATAATAAGAGACATGGGAATCCAGACTGACTTTGAATGGTAGAGACAATTCCCAACCATATCCCTATGAGCTTCCCACTCGTTAAGTGGTGAAGATGCTGACTGGGAGGCAGGAGGTCAGCAGTTCAAAACCTGAGTACTGCACGACAGAGTGAGCTCCCGTCTCTGTCCTAGCTCCTGCCAAACTAGCAGTTCGAAAACAAGACATTGCAAGTAGATAAATAGATACCATTTTGGTGGGAAGGTAAACAGCATTCTATGCACTTTGGTGCCTAGGCATGTCTGCCACATGTCCACGGAAATGTGTGGATTCACAGAGACTTGGGCTTCTGGGAATTGAAGTCCAAGAACAAGTGTCAAGGTTTACTATCACTGGTTTAGGCTCCATCCATTTGGAAGCCACTGTGACAAGGTGGCATTCCCCAAATTGAGTTGTTCTCGGCCACATCTGAGCCTCCTTGACAGCCTTTTGCTGGGCATCTTCGCAAGGTGTCCCTGGCGGAAACCCTCTCGCGGGGTGCTTTGAGCTGTGGGTTCCTGCATTGGTAGAATGGGGTGGTGCTAGATGACCTATGGGTTCCCTTCCAGTGCTATGATGCTGTGGGCAGGAGGAATCTGACTAGTTCTCAAACAAATAAGAGAAAGTACTTTTTCACCCAGAGGATCCCTGGTCTATGGAACTCCCTGCCAGAAGTAGTGGTGACAGCGGTCAGTCTTGACAGCTTCAAGAAAGGATTAGACAAGTTCATGGAGGACAATGGTATCAATGGCTATAATTATGGATACCTAAGGACAACCTCTGGGTTGGAGAGATAGGCAGGATCTCTCTCCATGCCATTTCCAGGGAATCGTAAGCAGGTGAAGGCATCTGCTTGGGAATAATACCCTGAAGCCAATGGTGAGCCACTGTGTGAGACAGAATGCGGGACTGGATCATGGGCTCCTGTGGCGCACCTGTTCCAGCAAGGCTGTTCTTATGTTCTGTTCTTTGTGGCCAACCCATCTGCCACGTCTAACAGAGCACCAGAGGAAGAGCTTGGCCTTCTTTCTCTAAAGAACCAGGAGCCAGTTGGGTTGTGGGAGAAAGGAGGGCATGGAGGGATTTCTCCCCAAGGAAGAATGCTGTGGATGAGACGCAGATAAGGAAAGTGTGGCCTTCCCTCCTTTGCACAGCCAGATCACACGTAAAACCGGCCGCTGCTCCCACTAGGACAGAAGCCAAAGCCATCCATTTCCTGAAACAGGACTGAAAGGAGAAAGCCACCCAGTTTCCAATCATGCCACAACATGTTTCCTTTACGTGACGTCCTTAAACTGTGACGTGCTTTCCTTGCAGAAAGCCTCTCCTTAGTCTCACCATCACCTGGGGCTTTTCCACCCAGCAGTGCAAACTCAGGAACATCTGGAGTGCCAAGGATCTCCATCACGGCCCTAGACTCTCTTTTCAAATCCAGTCCAACCAAGAACTCCACGCTGGTTTAAAATAAAAATATTCACTTAGGTTTATTCACATATTAAAACTGTACAAGCTAAAGGCAAAGACACGGAATACTTCCAAAGCCTATTTCTTTTTTTAACAATACACAACAGAGCAGATACCAAAACTAGAACCGTTATGTATAATACAGAGACAGCCAAGAAAGCAGTTTCCAGAGAGCCCGTTTCTTTCTTTTAAAAATGAAATTTTAACAAAAATAGATGTTAGCCAACTACCCAGTATTATACAATGATAAATATTTCAAAAAATATATTAAGTTATATGGAGTTATTTTTTTGGCTTGGGCAGGAAATCCATAAAAATCCCAGCCTTCAATGGACTTCCAAACCCAGAAAGGTTTTCCCAACAGTTAAACTCACTTCGGTTTAAAGAACCAGTTCGGCAGCCTTCTACTGTTTTGGTATCAATATTCCGGCCACCCCAATGTGTAGTGTAATTGGTACTAATGTCATTTTAACACAAACATGTAAGCTCTCATGCACTCGGTGCAACACGGATCTTTTTGCACGGGGGCATGCAGCCCCTCCCGCTCCACATCTGCTGCAGTTCAGCTTTTTTCATTCTGGTTAATACTGGCTCACGTTTCACAAGGCAACCACTCCGCCCCCCCCCCCGCCCCCAATCCCTCCCACCCCCTTCAGTCCACCACACTCATACACACAGATGCACAAACATACCAAGAAGAAACCCACACACGTCCTCACTTAAGTTCCCTCGCACACTCACCACTAACATGAAGCAAACACACCTCTTGCCGCATGCAGTTCCTTGGGTGAATGGCGGCAAGGACTGCTCTCGCCTCGTGCGCTAGAAGATGCTCCGATCCATTCACAAGGCATGTGGCTTCCCATTCAGTGGCTCTCTGGACTTCCAGAAAGCAGGGGTGCATCTCAAGTGTTTGAACCAACGCTACCTAGCAAATATATATACTGTATATACTGTGTGCATGTATTTGTGTGTGTGTGTGTGTGTGTATCTCTGCTGCTGTCTTCAACCCTCCTAGGACTATAGAGTGGATTCTTGACCGGTGTGTGTGTGTCCACCCGCTTGCCCCTCGCCCCACAGAAGTCCAGCCACCAGTGGGGGTCTTTATCGCACAGCCAGGAGAAAGGCCAGTCCAGCCAGGCCAAACCCCGCCGCTGCCATGATGGCGTTGCTGAGGGTGCTATTCTGCTCTGCCGGATCAGAACCCTGTTTGCTGAAGAATTGGTGGAAGCCGTCCTGGTGAGAGAGAGAGAGAGAGAGAGAGAGAGAGAGAGAGAGAAGGCAATCATGAGTCAACCCTACTCAATCATTCAACCCTTTCTTAAAACAGAGGCTTCCAGGGAGGCCAAAGTAACAGCAGTCCAGCTGCAGCTGCAAAGACCAGAACCATTTATTTAGGCGGAGCTCAGGCTCTCCCTTGCTGGAAAGACATCCCCCCCCCCCCCCGGTCAGGACTGTAAGGCAGGAGTTCTCAACCCTTTTAAAGCCATTGGGGGCCGATGGGTCACACTCCTCCCTCAAACAGCTTCGGGTGCCAGAGGGCCATTTTGCTCTTCCTCCACCCCATGGCAGTTCCGGGTGCGGTGGAGGCCACATGAAATGGCACCACAGGCCACATCGAACCGACAGGTTGAGAATCCCTGCTCTAGGGATTTGGTGCTCACCTGTTTTCAGCCCAAGAGCCAGTGCTCTCTGCCTCTGTAGATGTTTCTGCGGTCATGTGGCAGGCATGGCTAGATATGGAAAACTTTTACCTTTCCCACCAAAGCGGTACCTATTTATCAGCTTGCAATCTCTTACTTTTGAAACTCCTTGGTTGGTAGGAACTGGGACAGATGACGGGAGCTCACTCTGTCGTGCAGCACTCGGTTCTCGAGCTACTGACCTGCAGACCTTCCAGTCATCAATTTCAGCATCTTAACCACTAAGCCACCACGACCCTTTTATAACTTGGCAAACACAGGCAACTGTCCCACAACCCAAAGGACCACAAGTGTGTGGAGATGAAGAGAAGGCGCACGTGGTTTGCAACTGGACACAACATGCAATGAGCTAAAGCACTGCGGTGGCTTAGTGGTTAAGACGCTGGGCTTGGAGAGTGGAAAGGTCGGGTTTCGATACCCGAGTGCTGCACGACGGATCTTGGGGACATGAAAGGAGCCTCATTCGGGTGCCCCCTGAGTGGAGCTTCTCCAGCAAAAACCCTTTCAACCCAGAGTCATTTCTGACACGAAATTTGTGATTTATTGTATTTTATTTATGCCATCAGCTAAAGCAGAAAAATTAGCAGGATGGGAAACAAAGACCCCATAGTGCCAACTGCCCCTTGAAGGCAGAAGTCGGCCTCGCGTTGAATCCGGCCCAGCCCAGTCTGGCCCAGCCTTCCCTTGGATCTGCGATGGGCATCAGCAAGTGGACAAGGCCAGAAAGGGACCCTGGCCGCTGCCCGGTGCACAGGGCTTGCTCCTGAAGACTGGAGACCACCGGACACAAGTCGCTTGCGGGAGGCCAGGTGCCCCTCTCTGAAAGGCCTGCTTGGCAGATGGCGATGGAAATGAGTGGTGTGCTTTCGTTTCTTCTAGAGCTTTGCTCTTGACACTCTGGTTTGTGCAAACAATGGGCGCATTTTGCACTGAATGTCAGTTTACACTTCCCAACAGCAGCTGCCGCCGCCGGGTCATTAGCATTCAGGTGGGTTCATTACGGGAGATGAATTGAGCCCCCTTTTCATGGGGGGGGGGGATGAAACACCAGAGCTGTTCCCTTTTCAGAAGCACTCAGCCACTCGGACAGACAGACAGACGTTCAGTTTCTGCTGCGAGGCAGAATCCCCAAGAGACAGGTCTGGGGCTGAAACAGATCCTTTCTCTGCAGCCTGCTTTGCTGGGGTCAGGACTGCAGTGGCTCAAGTGGTTAAGACACTGAACTCGCTGACTGGAAAGTCGTAGTTCAATTCCCAGGTACTGCATGACAGAGTGAGCTCCCGTCTCTATCTCAGATCCTGCCAACCTAGCAGTTTCAAAAGCAAGAAATTGCAAGTAGATAAGTAGGGACTACTTCGGTGGGAAGGTAAACTGTTCCGTGCGCTCCGGTGTCTAGTCACGCCTGCCACATGACCGCAGAGATGTCAGCAGAAGGAGACAGTGCTGGCTCTTTGGCTTTGAAATAGAGATGAGCACTGAACCCTAGAGTCGGATATGACTGGCTTTCAAGGAAGGGCAAGCTTTACCTTTCCTGGGGCTCTTTGAAAAGCGCAACTGCATAAGACTTTATAAGGAAAACAAATACAGGCTCTCGGTGGAATCCAGGGAGTCGAGGCCAATATCTGCAGCCACAGATTTTGTCTGGAGACCACCTGCTCTTGACGGCTGAGAACACGATTATCAGGGACCCCCCTTTCCCTCCCCCCCTTTAATTAGCTGGCCTGCCTTTTGCATTTGCAGATTGTTTATGCAGTGAAACCCCTACTTAACGTAAAAAGTCTGTTCCGTAGGCTTTTATGTAAATCGGTTTTTTACTTAAGCAAAACCATAGGAAAAATGAATTTTTACATGACTCAAAGCAAACCCATAGGAAATTGTATTATGTAAACTGGGACATTTATGTAGATCAGGACACGGTTTTAGTGCAAGTTGAATTTTAATGTAAGTCAAAATTTATGTAACTCGAAGCATATGTAGAGAAGGCCTGGAAAAAAACCGGAATTTTTTTGGGAAAAAACCCATTTTTCTCTCTTGTTTTTTTCTGAAGCCTTTTTTTGTTTTGTTCCAAAAAAATTAGGAAAAATATATATTATGGAATGTTTTATTTTAACATGATGAATAAAATATTTTAAGATAAGGCCGGGTTCAAATATTTTATAAATCATTTCTAAAAAAATATGTATGGTATCAGATGATTTTCAATTTTCCCCGAAAATTTTCGTTTTCCCGAGCTTCAACATTCCTGGAATTTTTACATCTCTAGGCATATGTAAGTCGGGGTTTTACTGTATCCCAAACCACTTATTTTAGTCTTACTCTGTGTAGCCAGAACTGGGGCAAAGGCAATGGGGGACAGGTATGAGCTTGGGATTTCTGCTGTGAGTCTCTAAATCAGAGGTGTCCAAACTTTTGGGGCTGTGGGCCGGTCACACGGTTCAGCAGGCCGGTCATGTGGTTCCTCCCACCAGAAGCAGAAGGAAACTTGCAATCTGTTTTGCAACAGGAAGAGATAGATTTCAAGCTGCCATTTTCCTCTGCTTTAAAGCAGAGGTGCCCAAACTATAGCCTGTGGGCCAGATGCGGCCCCCGATGCCAATTCTTGCATCCCATGCCACCCTTGTTGCTCCCACTTCCTGTCACTGGCTGGATTGCTCCCTGGAAATGGGGAGACAAAGCTACAGGGCTTCCCTGATTTGTCAACATTTATATCCCGCTTTCCCGTCAGTGACCCTTCTTTCTCTGGGAAGCATCCTCAGAACTATCCTGTGAGGGAGACTGAACTCACAGAGAGGAGGAGGAAAATCTTAGCCGTAAACTCCCAGTGACTTTCGTGGCTCTTCAGCCAAGACCATACCTGTCAAGTTTTGGGAAATTCCTGTCAAATAAAGGAAATTTCCCGTTCAAAACGGGAACCTGGACAGCTATGCTTATTATCCTGTGCTGGCCTCCAGTCTAACTAATACGGGATGATGGTGGGGAAAGAGTGTAAAATATGGGGGGGTTGACAGAAATTTCCCAAAACTTGACAGGTATGGGCCCAAGACACAAGCCTTCAGCAGAAAACTGTAACCACTAGGTCCACGCTGCCTCTCAAAACAACGCCCACCCAAATCAGGCCCCAAGACACACCTGGCCAATTCTTTCCCACAGGCACGGCACAGACACATCTGATTCATGTGAAAGATCCACACCACACAAGCATGGGGCACATGGCTGTCCCCCGTGGCCTCCAGCCATGTGACTTGGCGCTGGCCACGTCCCCCTCCCCTCCCAGGGCTGCATCTTGTCTCAGCAGGGACCTTGAAGGATCAGCTGCTACAGAAGAAGACAGGGGCTCATCCTGCCAGCCATATCTTAGCGGGGTGGGGGGGTGGGGGTGGGGAGCCTTTGTCTGGGGAAACCTTTGATTCCTCCTTTGTGTGGAGTGGAGGTTCCCTTGGCTGTCCAGAATAGGCCGACCTTCCCCCTCCATTGACCTGTTTGAAAACTGAGAAACAAATGCAGCTTTTTATGCCTTCTCCCCCTTAAGGGGTAGTATTGTGGGAAATAGTTACTTTGAAGTGGATCGCTCACATTCCTGACTGAGGTTGAAACCTGCTGCACCCATTCATTCAAGGAGGGAAGAAATCCTATCCCCAAACCTTGCTGTTAGCCAACGCAGCAGCAGCAGCAGCAGCAGCAGCAGAAGGGCCCTTTCTTCCTTGGCCGGGATTACGGCTGATCTTCAGGATTAACAACAGATCTTCTTACACAGACAGGTTTTCCTAGTGCAGTGATGGTGAACCTTGGCACACTAGCTGATCTTGGACTTCCATTCCCAGAAGCCCAAGTCCCTATGAATCCACACGAATGGGCTGACTGTGTTCTTTGACTTCCATTCCCAGAAGCCCAAGTCCCTGTGGATCCACATGAATGGGTACACACAGTAAACCCATTGGTGAGGTTTCACAGGGACTTGGGCTTCTGGGAATTGAAGTATAAGAACAGCTGGAGTGCCAAGGTTCACCATCACGGTGTGAGTTCCATTATTCTTGCAGCTGAAACCACTGAAGTCTTGCTTACAAGATTCACCAAGCATAAAAATGTACAGATTTTAACATTCGTGTCCCCAAAAATATTTCCAGGGAGGCTTTTATGCAGAAGGGGAAAGAGTGGGAAAGAGGCAGAACATTTCACATTATGCACAAAACCTGGAAATGTTCCAGGAGCTGAAGAATGTGAAATATAGCTCTCTAGTTTTGATTATGTCCAAGACAAAAGGAAATATATTTTTGGCAGGCTTCTCTCCCCCCCCCCCTCTTTCTTCCAACCCAGGTAGATCAAGGGGAAGCTAGCAAAAGTCCTTCAACAGCCACACTATGTAATTAATTAATTAAAGGAGGCACAACGAAGTCTGAACCTCCACTGCAAGGCTGGAGTTTGTTCTCTGATCGGACCTGTACAAGCTTTCATAGAACAACCTAATTAGGGATGGGGCAAAAGTTGATCTCCAGGTGAGCTTCTTCCGCCATGGCCTTCACTGCCACTAGGACAGACTCCTCTTGGAGGGCCCCACCCTCATGGGAGGCCGACTCTTCCACTCCTGTCTGAGAAGAGAATCAACAGCCAGCCACGCGGCCCCACCAGAATGGCCACTGACCGCTCTGGCCGTCAGCAGATGATGCTGTGCCGGCCATTGCATTTCAAAGACCTGCATCTTCTGTTTGGTTTCCCAGAAAGGTTGGAGGGTTGAAGGAAAAAAGCAAAGCTCGGAGAAGTTATGATGCTAAAGCCCAACTCTGGTCAGGCTGCCTGGGAGGATTCTGGGACAGCTGGATCCATCCATCCATCCATCCTTCCTTGAGCTTTGAGAAGAAGAAAGCATTCCATAGAGCTGGCCTTACAGTTCTGGATCAGCCACTGCTTCCAGAAAGGCCAAAGGACTGAAAGTGGGCCAAGACAAGGGATGGAGCCAGGAACCCCCACCACAGCTCAGAGCTCAGGCAGGGCTTCACGATCACCTTCTGTGTCCTTGCAGGCTGTGTCTAGGATGGGCTCAGAACCATCTTCCAGATCCGGTGCGGCTGCTGCCTCTCTCCTCCGGTCATCATCCTAACTTTGTTTTCAGTTGCTCTCATGTTTGCACAACACACAAAGGAATTCTGGCCTTGACACTAATGATACAACACTTTGTACAAACCATCCCAACTCTGGACTCCAACTCTATATATCCCGATTTTTACAAGGCTGCTTTGCTGCAGTTGACCTGGGACTTTGACCACACCTCCATCACCTCCGTGGCTCCTCAAAGTGGCCCACCTTGGAACATCTCTTTTCTCCCTCTGCGGCCAGAGTCCTGCCAAATTCACAGCACAAACATTGACCTTCTGGCTTGGCCAGATGTCCTGGACTTCCGCTGCCAGCATAACCAAAGTTACAGCCAAACCAGCTGGGAGTGGATGCCCTTAACATCTGGAGGGCCAAAGGTTGGAGAAAAACCTGGTCCAGAGCCAGGAAATGTTCTAAGTCACAGAAGATCAGCGGGAGCATTTATTTACCAACCACAGCCCTCTGGGGAAACAGCCCATTGCCAAGGTGTGTCGCACCCTTTCCACTTTCAGCCAAGACATGGAAAGGCTGGAAGACTACCTGACACCTCCTTCGTCCTACTCTCTGTTGTCCCACCTGTCTACCTCTCTGGAGGAGGGCCAAGAGGTACTTCCACATTGACTTGTCCTCTTCATGGCAAAAAACCTTCCCTCTCCCACACATCCCAGAAGTCTTCTGTGGGGAAGGACCACAGTGGCTCCCTAAAAGCCAGTGGGGGTGGAGAGCAGTATCTTGAGGCCTGCAGGTATCTTACCTTTCCCCCCCCCGCCCCCACCACCACCACCACTGCAGAGGGATGAAAGCTGAGAGCCATGGCCCGTCCATGGCTTGGAGCCAACAGTTCTCCAACAGTTGACCTGGGAAACAGGTGCTTGTGGGTTTCCCAGGCTTCAGAGGGCTTTGGGTTACATCCTAAGAAGCCATGTGGCCCCACACGGCTCATGTGAACTACTAGCAGAGCAACTCCTCTTCCTCACTAATTGGGGATGATGTAAAAGCCAGGCAGCTGCATATGGCACCTGTCCTCAAACCAGCATCTCTCTCCCTCCCACCCTGCCACCTTCACAGTCACTCTGTGTATTTATAAACCGGCTGTTCTGGATGGCAGGAGGCCCCGCAAGAAGGCAGGCAGGCAGCCCCAAAAGGAAGGGCCCCTTCCGTGGGATGGGGTGAGGAGATGCACAAGCCAGGAGCCCACAGTGGGGAGACACCCAGGGCGATGAGCACATCTGGCACACCACCACCGTAGCACATGAGCCAACCAGAGGGTAGCACTACTCCCTCCCCAAGCAGGGCCCCGGTGGTGCGGGGGTTCAACTGCTCTATTGCAGCCAAAATCTTGGGAGTTCAATCCTGACGGGGATAAAATGAGTCCCCCAGTGTGTTTGAGGCAAAAATGCTCATTCACTTGGACTCCCATCCAAAGAGTCCACTAAGTGCTTCTATGGGGCGGGATAGAAATGTCATTGCTAATGGCTATTGCTACGCAAAGGGTGCAGCCTGAAGGGTCCTGTAGGGAATGGTATGGAGCCCCCCCACCACACCCCACTCCCACCCCGGGGCTTCCTTCTTCCAGCAAGCACGTTTGGAAAGGGAGATTTCGTCTCCCAGGATGGCCGAGCCAGACACCCGCAAAGCACCCGAGGGCTGCCTGGCCTGGGGAGAGGCCCCAAAGAATGGGGGGGGGCGCGACATCGGGGGCGGAGGGTGGGAAAGACCGGCCTTGGACCCCCCCCCCCTTCCTCCTCCGCCCTTGCTCGGCCCGCTTTGCCGGCGTTTCTCACGGCCTTTGGGCTCCCTTATATGGGAAAAAAACCATGACTGACGCGCGTCTCCCGGACGGATCTCGCTGCCAGAGCCCCCCCGCCGCCCCCCGCTTCCGGGGGGGGGGGAAGGCTCCTCTTGCGCCCCACTACCTCGGAACTGGGGGTTAGTAGTGGCAATCTGGAAGTCCTCTCCCCCTCCCAGGAAAAAGGGGATCTTGGAGGGCTCGGGGCGGGCGGAGGGGGCAGGGGGGGATAGAGACCTCCCAAACCCCCGGGCTGCTTTCTGGGATGGCAAACCTGAGCGGGGTTGGAGAGAGATGGCGCCCGGGAAGGAGGAGGGGGGGGGGTTGTTCCGGGGTCTGTTTCTCTGTGGGAGGGGGGATCTGTCTGTCTGTCTGTCTGTGGAGGGGGGTGTCTTTCTTTCTTTCTTAACCTCTCCCTCCCTCCCTCCCTCTCTCCCTCCCTCTTACCCATCCTCCGTGCGCCTCCAGCCACTGGCGCTGCTTCTCTCCGGCCAGGTAGGCGGCCAGCGCCTCGGCCAGGGCCCGTCGGGTCTCCGCCGCCGCCGCCTCGCCTTCCCCGCCGCCTCCGCCTGTCGCGGCTCGCCGCTCGGCTTGGGCGGCCGCCAGGCTCCCGGCGAAGGCGACCAACGCCGCCACCCGGCCCCAGTTCAGCCCGCCCTCGGCGTCCATCTGCGCCGCCACCCGCGCCAGGCAAGCCCCCGACGCCGACGCCGACGCCTCCTCCGACGCCTCCTCGCCCGCCAGCAGGGCCGCCCCGCAGGCCCGCCGGAAGAAGGGCCGCTCGCGCCGCTCCAGCTCGCCCGCCACCCGACGGAGCGTCTCGGCTGCCCGAGAAGAAGACGACGACGAAGGCGAGCCAGACCCGACGCCCCCGCCGGCCAGCCGGTGCTCCAGGTAGTCGCAGACCAGGCGCTCCGTCTCCTCCCGCAGCGAAGCCCCGCCGCCCGTCGAGGGCCCCGCGCCGTCCATGGCTTGGCTAGCTGCTGCTGCTGCTGCTGCTGCTCGGGCAGGGAAGGAGAAGGATGGAGCGGGCCGGGCGGACGGCAGGCAGGCAGGCAGGCAGGAGGACCCGGGACCGACCGTCACCGGCGTCTAGTGCCGGCTGCTGCTGCTGCCTAAGACGCCTCAGTCCACCCCCGCGCCCCCCCCCCGCCAGTCCCCTCCAGCTGCCCACGTGGCCGGGCCGGCTTCCCGCGGCTCCGCCCCTTCCCGGTGGCAGGAGGAGGGGACGGGAGGGGACGGGAGGGGGTGGACCAGTCCAGTCCTCTCCTCTGGCCTGGCGCCCAGCCCGTCCGCGTTGGCGTTGGCCTTCCTCCTCGTAGTAGGATTGGGGCGAAGCAGGTCCTGTGGGGGAAGCGACACGCCGAGGCAGGGGCGGCCAGGACGGCGCCCAACTTGATAGAACCGTGATGGCGAACCTTGGCACTCCAGATGTTCTTGGGCTTCAATTCCCAGAAGCCCAAGCACCCTGTGAATCCACATGAATGGGTTTAGTGCGATTCATCCGGCCCGCACTGCCCACGTCGCTCCCGGAAGCGGAAGTAAAATGTGCCCAAGGCTCTTCCGGGTTAACCCTTCCTCCCTGACATACTTTCAGCTGTCCTCAGCCCTCCATGCATTAACCCTCCACATGAAAACACCCCCCCCCCCGCAAAGAACCCCACAGTGCAGCAGGCACCACAATATGAGCCATAGATCCAGCCAGGGACAGACACCCCTGTGGCCCCCATCGGAAGACAGAGGCATTCCCAACAACCCAGTACTATCCTACTGCGCAGCAACTTACTCACCCCTGGAGGCTTCCGGAAATGAACCCCAGAGCGTGGGCACACCCCCCCCCATACCAAGAGAGAACACCGCCACCACTTTCCAAGCCCCGAGGAGCACCCACTGGCCACCACCTTCTGCCCAGCCACTCGGATCCTAGACCAGGAGAGCGGAGGTACTTTCCCAATGAAGACCTGAGCAAAATGACCCTCACGCATGTGCGCTGGGCCGCGCATGCGCAGTCAACTCCAACAGCAACCTATAGACAAAAAGGACCAATGGGAAATCCAAAGGCGGCCGCTTGCATACCTATGCCCTTCTGCCCTTTTCAGTACCAAAAGGGACACCTAGAACAACAGATCGAATCCAAGAATAACTCCAACCAGCAACCCAACCTACCCAATGACTTCCCAAATTTAAGTGTTACTGGGGAAAATCTGCCAGAGTGGGCACAACGATTTCAAATTCTGCTGATGGGTCATGATGCACTGTACTTTATCCTAGACCCTCCTGAAGAACCATGGTCCATTGAAACAGACTGCAAACACCATAAAGCCTTCCACCTACTCCTAAGCTCCATTGAACCAGCCATTTACCCAAGCATACCCCAAGAACTGACTGTTTTTGATATATGGAACAAATTGAATGCCTTGTTCCACAGCAGCAACAGAAGCACCACCAGCCGGATCTCCAGGCAACTCCACTCTGCGAGATTGAAACCTGGCACCCCAATGGGTGAGCACCTCCTGAGATTAAACTCCATGAGATCCCAGCCGTTATAGCGTGGTGAAGCAATCGCTGAGGAAAGCATGGTCAGCATAATACTCAACTCCCTGGACCCCAGCTGGAATAATTTCTTGGATCAGCTTGACGCAATAGACTGTGAAAACATGCCACTAGACACATTGGCAGGAAAACTCATAGCGCATGATAACATGAGGAGGGACAGATCAATCATACACAGAGACACCAAATCAGGTAGAATGGTGGAATTCACGGAGCCAACCAGCCAGCAACAAGGCTGTTTCTCTTGTGGTTCAAGGTACCACATCAAACGGAACTGCCCCAAAATAAAAGGAAAGGAAGACCACACACAAGGGGAAAAATACACACCTGAAAACAATGCAAGGTACAAATATGAACACGGGCGGAACAGGTCGCCCAGCCCCGGGAGGGAACACAGATACCAGAAGCATGAATTCAACTCCATAAACAACACAGAAGACAGGGTGTACCCCACTGGCACCCTGGATAATAAAAAATATTGGCTAATAGACTCAGGGGCAACCATACACACTTCATGCAACAAAGACCTATTCAACTCATTCACAAAAACATCCTTCTGAATAAATGTTGCAAATCAAAAAGAAGCTCATGTAATGGGAAAAGGAGACATAAACATCCCAGGTTTGGGAAACGTCAGTGGAGTCTTATTCATCCCTGAAATTCCTTACAACATATTGGCCGCATTCAAGCTATGTGAAGACCGCCACGGAATTACTTTTTCAGAAAGGTAGAGTATCCATCACCAACAAAGGAGGAAATGTCGGGGAAGTGATCATCGTGGGCGGTTTGCCCTACTACGTACCCACTGGAGAGGGTGATAAAAGGGATCACGCTAGTACATGCAAAGCAGAAACAGAGGAAATAGAAGGGGAAAACAACAGACATAACGTCTCTGAAAGTTACGCCGAAGCAAGTGTTGCAAAACTACAGGAGGAAGAAAATTCAGACGTTGAGTATATTAAGGCGACAACTCCCCACAGCACCACTGTCATTTCCATAGGGAAAACCATGCATGACGATTGCGCTCACCTGCTACACAGAAGATTAGGACACACCAGTTTCTCCACTGTCCAAAAAATGCAAGAACATGCAGAAGGTCTGAAGGTGAAAAACTGTGACAAATACCTGGAGTGCTCTGTGTGCCTAAGCTCAAAGTCCAAGGAAATGCCAAGACCAAAAACATCAAAGAGAAGCACATCTCAAGCATTTCAACTTCTACACATGGACCTAGTGGGGCCACTCCCCACCTCTATAAACAAAAAGAAATTCTTTCTGACCATCGTTGATGACTACAGCAGATATGGATTTGTTTACACGCTCAGAGACATAGGAGAAACCTTTACAAAGTTCAAGGAGTTCTGCAAGAGGGTGCAAACGCAACACAACTCACAAATAAAACAAATAATGACAGACAGGGGTTCAAAGTTCCTCTCAAGGGAATTCAAGGAATGGATCACTTCCCGAGGCATGATGCACTCCACCACCGCACCTTTTTTGGCTTTTCAAAACAGAATAGCTGAATGCAGGAATGGGGTACTACAGACCATGATGAGATGTGTACTCGAAGATGCTGGACTAAAGTTCTCTTTAATGTATTCAAATTATACCCTCAACAGGATCTGGTCGAGTGTAGTAGAGAAGACCCCATACGAAATGCTGTACAAGCGCAATCCTAGTCTCTCCCACCTCCATGTTTTCGGGGTAATGGCCGATGTCCACATACTGAAACAACTAAGGAGAAAAGGGGACAAGGTATCGAAGAGGCTGAGATTTGTTGGTTATGAACCAAGGCATACAGATTCATAGATGAGCATCACAAGGTAACCATCTCCAGATTAGCCGCGTTCCATGAAAACAGAAACTGGATGAAGTTACACTCAAATGAGGTAGTAACTGACAGGCGTACTCAAGATACACCAAGTCTTCCTGGAGAATGTAAGATTGAAGAAAACAACACAAATAACGGCACAAGTCAATGTCAAGGAACAAGGGAGACCACCACAGCATCAAACAGAAGGTCAAACAGAGCTACAAAAGGCCAAACCCCCAGGCGCCTGAAAGACTATGTGATGTCCATAGGCGATTCGACTGGCACACCCGACAACTATGCCGACGTGAAAAAGTTACCAATTGAAGAACAAATAAAATGGGAGCAAGCAATGAAAAAGGAATTGGACAGCCTCAAGGAGCTCAATGTATACACTCCAATGGAACCACCAGAAGGACAGAAAACCATAGGCACAAGATGGGTCTTCAGGGTCAAGACCCTTGAAAACAACAAAGTCCTTTACAAGGCCAGGCTCGTGGCACAGGGTTTCGCACAGAGATTTCCAGATGACTACACCGACATATATTCGCCGACCGTGAGGGCCGAAAGTGTGAAGGCTGCACTAGCCTTAGCTTCAATCCGAAAGGAGTACGTATACCAGTTCGACGTGCAAACAGCCTATCTGCACGTGGCCTTAGACAAGAAAATATACATCAGGGCACCTCAAGGAATCGAGATGAGAGAAGGTGGGACCTGGCTGCTAAACAAGAGTCTTTATGGATTAAAACAATCCGGCAAAATGTGGTATGAGTGCCTGTCTAGTGCATTGGAACAGATGGGTTTCTCACACACCAAAGCCGACAGATGCATTTTTGTCAAGAGAAATGAAGGGGATAGAGAAAAAATACTGGTTTACGTTGATGACATTCTGTACATAGGGAAAAGTAAGGTCAAATGTGACTACTTTGTACAAAATCTACGAGAAAAATTCACTCTGAAGTTACTGGGGAAGGTAAACAATTACCTGGGAGTCAAAATATCCGAAGTACCTGGTGGTTTTTCCCTTTCGCAAGAAGACAAGATAACTGAACTGTTGGAGAAATGCAACATGGCTGATGCCGCCCCTTCGAACACACCAATGCAAACAGATTTTTTAAGGAACACGTATAGTTGCAATGAAATTTTTGGAGATAACACATTGTACAGATCCACCATAGGGTCACTACTCTACCTGGCCAATTGGTCCAGACCGGACATAAATCTAGCAGTAAACCTTTTATCGAGACATCAGAACAACCCAAAGACATACCACTGGAATGCAGTTAAGAGACTATTAAGGTACCTGAAGAAAACCAAGGGCGCAATACTGTCAATTGTCCCTTCAATAACAGAGAGACCCACTCTATCATGCTACGCAGATGCAGATTAGGCTGGAGACACTGAAGACAGGAAAAGCACATCCGGTTACGTGATCTTTTTAAATGGGTCTCCTGTTGCCTGCCTGGCCCATGCCTCCAACTCCTTGAATGGGGAAAGGAGGAGGCCAAAACCACTGTGGGATCCTTAAAGCACGAGTGCCCAAACTAAAGCCTGTGGGCCAGATCTGGCTGACACCAATTTATCTGGCCCACACTGCCCCTGTTGCTCCTGGAAGTGGAACTTCTGCTTCTGGGAGCAACAAGGGCAGTGTGGGCTGGATGAATTGGTGTCGGGGGCCAGATCCAGCCCACAGGCTGTAGTTTTGGCACCCTTGGTTTAAAAAGAGAAAATGGCAGCTTAAAATCTATCTCATCCTGTTACAGAACAGACTAAAAGGCATGTTTTACTTCTGCTTCTGATCTGGTGGGAGGAACCATGTGACCGGCCTGCTGAACCACGTGACCAACCCACATCCCAAAACGTTTGGGTACCCCTGCCTTAAAGACTCACTAGTTCTGTATTTTAATGTGAGCTTTTGTGGATCAAGTAAACGCGCAGTAAACCCTATTTGTGTGGATTCACAGGGAGTGGACTTGATCCACGAAAGCTCACATTAAAATGCAGCATCTCCAAGGCTTTCAATGGGAGAAAGACAAACAAGCCGCAGCCTCTGGGTCATTCCTTTGAGTTGCCAGCCTGGTTGGAGTGTAGAGGGGAGAAGCGTCCCATCATTTCCAGGGCTTGGGCATCAATGAGAAGCGCCTGCCCTGTGGCCCACCCAACCCATGCTCTCTTCTCTTCCTCTTCAGAAGGTAGGTGTCCATTAGTTCCATCTGGACCAGTAGGGTCTCCTCTGGATAGTTTGCTTTCCAGGTCAATTGATGTGGACTTCCCATCCCTGGGCAAGGGCAACTTTTGAACTCCATTGGACACCAAGGAATGCTCAGTGCTTTCAAATGATTTTACAGCTCTCATATGCTTTTGGGGCCCGTGTAGGTGGGAAGAATTAGGAAAGGCACCCAGAGTTCCTTCAAAGAAACAAAGAGAAAACCAAATGAAAAACCAGAAAGTGAACAGACCACTTGCCCTTCCGTCGGCTTCTCCAGAATTTGGCTCACACACACACACACACACACACACACACACACACACACACACACACACACACACACACACACACACACAGTCTCTAGCCCAGAGCCCACCAATTGTGCCTGGAATGGTCATTCCCAACTTGCTTAGCAAACCATGCTTGCTCAGTATCCTGGAATGAGAGCAGACAATGGCTGCCCCCACCCCTCCCACACACACACACACTTTCAGGATCTTTAGGGCAGAGGAGGGGTGTCCTTGGAAGTTTGATTCCGATGGGCAAAAAAATTATTTAACTTTGATACCAGCTAGAGGTCAGCAGAAGCTGAGAAGCAAGTCTGGCATGAAAAATGCTTGACTCTTCTTTATTGATCTTGCATCAGCCCTTGAAGGAGTTATTCATGGCCTCAGCTCTCCTTCTCCTGCTCAATCAATACCAGCCTCTTGTCATTCAACACCCCCTTTTTCTTTCTTTTGGATCCAAATATTGTCACACTGGACACACTGTGCTCATGCACAGAACTGGTTCCCTTAAGTTTGAAAAGGCAATAGTGGAAAACAATTCCCCTTTGATGTGGCAATGAGTGCGGACATCATCATCATCCCCACCACAACCCAGAGGCAATGAAAGAGAGAAAGCTTCTCTATATGGAAAATACAGTTTATTGTAGTGAGTCCATTCATAAATATTAACACAACATATTCCACTCAAAACTCAAGTTATCTCCTCAATAAATACTGCCTAACCAAAGTGCTCAGCATTGCACTACGGACCCTTAATATTCACTATTTTTTTCTTAATACAGTGCATTCCGTTTGTTACAAGCAGGGAATCCCTAGAGCTCCATAATCTAAATCTGGAATCAAATATTTGAAATCTGGGCTGATGTGAAGATCGAGACCCCATTCCATGAACTGTGTTTGTATGTGTGCGCATGTGTGTGTGCGTGCATGCACATGCATGTGTGTGTGTGTGCACGCGTGCACATGGCAAGTGTGCACCCTTCTCCCTAGACCCAACTGCCCTCGCTTCCCATGGGGAGGGGAGTTCTGAATGCAACCACTTTGCCCCCTTTTGGAGTCCAGTCCAAGGATGGATGAGGAAAGACGAGACCTTGAGCACATGCCATTCTTTGGATGGGCTTCATAGCCAATCAACATCTAAAGAGGTTATTTTTCCAAGGTCTGTTTTTCTAGGAATGCTGTGCTATAGAGAAGCCCCCAGTCCTGGGGGGCAGCTTTGGCTCTGCATCTGGGTGTCCAATGCCATTTTGCCCACCCCCACATCTTATGTGGTTTGGAATAGGAAAAGGAGTAAGGCAAGGCTGCATTTTGTCACCCTGGTTATTTAACTTATATACAGAGCACATAATGTGCAATGTAGGGATGGACAAATCACAATTTGGAATTAAATTTGCTGGGAGAAACATCAACAATTTGAGATATGCAGATGATATCTACTCTAATGGCAGAAACTAAGGAAGACCTAAAGAAACTCCTGCTTAGGTTGAAAGAAGGTTCCACTTTGTGTCTGCACATGCAGGTAGTGAGGGGGCTTTGCCACCCCTCAACCCTGGTAGTGGTAGGCTCTGGCAGGGAGGCTCGTGATTGGAGGATAGAGTAGGGGGGAGGAGTTGTGCTTTTTTTCAACTTTTTGTATATTCCAGAAATTTCTTGTTGCAGTCAGTGCTAGTAGATCGCAGTAGCGAACTAGCGGCCAGGCTTGATAAAGTATTGTCATGTTTCGAGCGAGCAGGCCTGTGTTTTTGAAAGGACAAGTGTGTATTTTTGGCAAGTGAAGTGGAGTTCCTGGGATACAGGATTACCCCCCCCCCCCCCCCAAGGTATCATGCCCTTGGACTCAAAAGTGGCGGCTGTACGGAATGCACCCAGGCCAACGTGTAAAGCTGAATTGCAATCATTTTTGGGTCTACTAAACATCTATCATGCTTTTCTTCATCGCAAAGCCTCAGTTGCCGAACCACTGCACCAGCTTCTAAAAAAGGACACTGCTGGCACTTGGGCCATTGCCAGGAGAAAGCGTTCCAAGAACTGAAAAAAATTACTGTCTTCTGATGCAGTGTTAACGCATTTCGACCCAATCAAATGGGTCGTCCTGGTGTGGGAGTCGGGGCTGTGTTGTGCCATGTATTGAATGTTGGGAGGGAAGCCCCCATAGCATTTTACTCCCGTTCTCTTTCAAAGCCCAAAAAGAATTATGCACAGACTGACAGGGAGCTGCTGGCTATCGTGGCAGGCACCAACAAATTTCACGATTACCTCTACGGGAGGATCTTTACCATCATGACTGACCACAAGCCCCTCCTTGGCATCTTTGTGAATGGGAAGCCCACGCTGCAGATCCTATCCCCACGGATGTTGTGCTGGGTGATTTTTAAAAATGCATACAATTTCACTCTGGTACACAGACCGGCAAGGACATCAGCCAAGCTGATGCCCTGTCACACTCTCCACTGCCCGGGGTCGGGGAACCGGATTGCAAGATCAAACAGGACCACCAGGTCCTAATGATTGAGGCCCTCGACTTGCCTCCAGTTATCCCATCTGACATTTCCAAAGCCACGGCAAAAGATGTGGAATTATCGAAGGTAATCTCTTGGGTACAAAAAGGCTGGCCCGTCTCTCCTCCAGCTGAGGAGTTTAAAACATTTCACCGCAAATGCTTAGAATTGTCTGTTGAATGGGGTTGCCTTTTGTGGGGCCAGTGGGTGGTCATTCCTGTCACCCTCCACCAAAAGGTTTTGAAATTACTTCATGCCAGCCACCCAGGAATTGTTCGTTCAAAAGCCCTCACCCGAAGTTATTTTTGGTGGCCCCAACTGGACCAGGATATAGAACAGATGGTAGGCACTTGTGCCAGCTGCCAATGTTCTCGCCCCGAGCAATCCCATCTTCCCTCCCAGGAATGGGACTGTGCCAGGGGCCCGTGGTCCAGCATACATATAGATTTTGCGGTACCATTTAAGGAGGCTCTATTCTTATTGGTAGTGGACTCATACTCCAAGTAGCTGGAAGTAATCCGGGTGTCCAGCACCACTTCGTCCACGACACTTATGCACTTGAGAAGGTTGTTCGCTACGTTTGGACTCCAAGATGTTCTGGTGTCTGACAATGTGTCCATGTTCACATCTACAGAATTCCAATCCTTCATGGAAAGGAATGCTATTCAGCACATCACTGCCACCCCATTCCACCCTGCCACTAATGGCCAGGTGGAGCGGCAGGTGCACATCACCAAGGATGCGCTCCGGCGCATGGGGGAAGGGGATCTGGAGCTTCAATTATGTCAGTTTCTACTAACGCACAGACTTACCCCCCTCGCCTCAAGGCTATCCCCAGCTGAGTTGCTCTAGCGAAGGAAGCTGGCATCCTTGCTGGATAGGATGGACCCCTCTAGGGTGGAGGACAAGGGTACATAGGGATTCAACACCAAAAGGGTTTCTCGGCTGGGGACCTTGTTCATTGCTGCAATTATGCAGCAGGCGGTCCTACGTGGGTACCTGGTTTTGTGTTAGACCAAACTTGTCCTGTTTCTTACAGAATCGAAACAGTCAATGGTCTGATCTGGAGATGGCACATGGACCAGTTGAGACCCCAAATACTGGACCCACAGAACGAACACAGAAATTCAATGTTAGGGTTGGCCCCCACCCGTTTAAACCCAGGGGGCAGAGGTAATAGTCAGCAACCAGCTAACATAGACCCAGCAGTGATTTCCAGGGATTGTTTTGATTTTGGGGAACAGGGAGAATTTGCATAATGCTCCCCCACTCAGGCTGAAGGTACCCCCACACTGTTTTATCCTAACACGCTGGAATCTCAAGTTAGCAATAAGCACTATTCTTTTGAGTCGCCCTCCATTCTTAACAAGCACAGGAGGGACTCTCAGTTGTTTTCACCTCCACCATTAGAATTTAATTTAGAGCGATCCCCTGCTCCTCCCAATGCCAAACGGGGCTTTGATTTGAGTTTTCAATCCTCTCCCACTAGTCAAACTCTCACTCCAGCCGGATTGCCAGACCTAAGAGCCCCTGAGCCGGCTCAACTGAGTGTCCGACTCAAAAGGGAAACCAGACCGCCATCCTGGTTAAAAGACTTTGTCTATACCTAGGGGGGAGGAATGTTATGTATGATAACTGTGTTCATTAAACTGTCAAAGATTCAAACCACCAAGTTCCCGCGCTTACTGCTGTCAAACAGTGTCGCTGTTTGACAGCCATGAGATCTCAGCAAATCGCGAAGTATTGCGAGATTTCGGAGAGCGCGCAGTTTGAAGTTGACAGGCGAGCTATGTATCTTTTTCATGCAAATGAAGGGATTAAGAAGTGTACAAAGGTTAATTGACCAATCAGCCTTGTTCCCTGTTGGAAATGTATCTTTCTGTGTATGTATAAAAGTTTGTGTTTTTGCCCCATCCAAGTTGTGTTCAGACCCTCCAAATAAAGAGCTGTATTTCACTTTCAACGCTTGTCGACTCCAATTTCTGAACACCAAAGAAGGTTAAATAGTAAATATGAAGCTAAAGTACTATGGACATCAAATGAGAAGAGAGGATTCACTTGAGAAGGCCTTGATGCTGGGAAAGGTGGAGGGCAAAAGAAGGGGGCGGCCAAAAATGAGATGGCTGGATGGTATTGTAGATGCAATGGGCACAGAGCTGGATGGGTTGAGGAAGATGGTGGAGGACAGAGGTACCTGGTGGGCAATGGTCCATAGAGTCGCAATGGGTTGGCATCGACTGTGCAACTGAACAACCAGCACCACCACTACCAACCCCGTGTCTTATGCAACAGCTGGGGCCCCCAGAGATGCTTTTGAGGAGCACCCCAGGCTCAGATAGCACCCCCCGTCTCCCCTGGGGTACCCTTCCCTTGCGGAAAGACGTTTCCCTTTCCTGCAGGGATGGACATATTGGGCCTCCTGTTGCCTGCCTGGAAGGGAAAGGAGGAGATTTCTGTCTCTCTCTCAATCTCCTCCTGGTGTGGTTGTAAAGGGCGAGCCATGAAATACCCAGATTTAAAAAAGCCAAGCACGATTTGATTTCCAAGCTGCCCTTTTAGGAAGGAATGAAATGGCATGCAAACACCACAAAGATCATCTACAGAGGAATACGAAAATCCTTCTTTAACGGGATAAGTTTGAAAGGAGCCTGGCTTTAGAATTAATAAACTAGTCCTAAGGGGGAAAGGTCATTTCAGAAACAGAATTAAAAACAGTGGACTAGATCAAACACAAATCCGTCCCACCTGCCCCACCCCCACCCCAGAACGATAAAAGTCTATGTTCATTTCTAACTAGTAGTGTTTGTTATTGAAGCAGAACATGTGAGAAAAGACAGAAGCATTCAGTCTTTCGACTCCCACCTCGTTACATATTTTTCCCTTGCTAGAATTCATCATCATCCCCCACCTCGAGACTGCTTTAGGGGTCTGTGGGTAGGATGACCCCATGATAACCATTTGAATGCATAGGTGGATGGATACAACGCAAGAGGGTTAAGCCCAGATCTGTAAAGAGAGAAGCAAAACAAGATTTAGGATTGGCAAGGCTAGGGACTTCCTCTTAAAACAATTCAGGTTCTTACCAGAATGTTGATGCATTCTGTTATATCAGGGGTGCCCAAACTACGGCCCGTGGGCCGGATCCAGCCCCAACACCAATTCACCTGGCCCACACTGGCCTCGTCGCTCCCAGAAGCGGAAGTAAAACATGCCCGTACGAAGGTAGCATGGGCCAGATGAATTGGCATTGGGGCTGGATCTGGCCCATGGGCCGTAGTCTGGGCACCCCTAGTTTAAACAGAGAAAATGGCAGCCTAAAATCTATCTCATCCTGATGCAAAACATATTGCAAGGCGTGTTTTACTTCCACTTACGGTGGGAGGAACCACATGACTGGCCCACTGAACCATGTGACCAGCCCACGGCCTGAAAATTTGGGCACCCCTGTATTGTATTAAGGTGGGTTCAGGGTAAGTGGGCAGCTGCTATGGGTTTACTGGCTGCAGTGGGCTCTTCCCAGTTTCAAGATGCCCTGAATTGGGCAGGTTCTAGATTGTGGAATGCTCGTATACAACAAAACACCCCACACCTGTTTTAACCCAAAATAGCCATTTGGCAAAGCTACATACACACAAAAGGTGGAGGCCCACCCCCACCCGCACCACAGTTGCATGTTTAGTAACAGACCCATAATCTTCCGTAAGGGAGATTTTTAAAGTTGGTTTGTGTTTTCAGGTAGGAATTAGAGACAGTGGGTTGGTGTTTCAAAGTTTTAAGCCTTTCCCATGAAGATTTCTGCATAACGGGTATGTGTGTGTGTGCGTGTGCGTGCGCACACGCATGCGCTAAGCCCCTTAGCAAGCAATGGAGGTGGGCAGGGGGGAGGAAGGAGGAGAGAAAAGGCGGGCAGGATCCCTCTTACTCTCAGCGTGTGATCCCAGGATCCAGAACAGAAGGCGGTCCCATCAGGAGAAACCCGTAGGGTGCTCACACGATTCTCGTGGCCGAACAGAATGGAGACCCGAGCGCCTTTCAGGACATCCCAGACGTTGATGGTGTAGTCATTGTAACCGGCAAAGAGTAAGCGGCCTAGAAAACAGATTGTGCACATAGGGGACAAAGGAGATTGTGTGTGGGATGGACAACCTTTGGCATCACAAGATCAGGGAAATGTGGGCCCAGCTTTTAAGGTGCTGTTGGACTCCAATACCCATCTGCCACAGGGATGGACACTCCTCTAGCCCCAGGGGCTGAGGGGACTCGGAACCCCCAAGGACAGACATCCAGGTCCCTGCCAAGACCATATCAGGGTTTGTGTCTTACCACTGAGCGAGAAGTCCACACTTGATGCCCCAAATATGATGCTCTCTTTGGAATAGATGGCCACTTCTCTGTCAGCTCGGAGGTCGAATAAACGGCACTGCCAGGGAAAGGGGAAAACAATACTTGTGTTCACGCCATTTAATGTGAGAGGGTGAACGCCAGAGTCAGCAACCACACATAAACAAGCATGTTGTTCCATTGACCCAAAGGCCACAAACAACCCATTCAGTGCTTTGGCTGTCTAGATGTCCTCCTTTTCCACCACTCCACAACATGTTCAATCTTGACAGGGTTGACTCTCCACCTTGCAAGGTTGGTAAAATGAGTCTCCAGCATGTTGGGGGTAAAATGTTAATTCCCTTGTGAACCATCCAAAGAGGGCACCAAGCACTATGGGACAATAGCTAAATGCAATTGCTATTAATATAGAATGCATTCTTATGTACATACATTATATCCTGGGTTTTAGCCACCATGTCTTATGAATTAAAGGGATTTACTGTAAGGTTGTTGCTAAGTACAAAGGGTCTGCTAAGTACAAAGGGTCTTACTCCCAAGTAAGTAAGTAAGTAAGTAAGTAAGTAAGTAAGTAAGTAAGTAAGTAAGTAAGTAAGTAAGTAAGTAAGTAAGTAAGTAAGTAAGTAAGTAAGTAAGTAAGTAAGTGTGTGTGCATTATCACTGTGGCATTTAAATATGAAATTGTACCACCTTTCTATAAAATAAAAACCAATCAAGGTGGCTTATGCTCGTGATTAAAGCCAGCAATTATTGCAAATATCTGGTTTTATTAGTCGCCAATCCACTATCCAAAACACAGAGAAGGGAATGTATCCTCCACAAAAGTAAAAATGTTACTATTGTTGATATTATGACTCCAGTGTGAAGGCCAGAAGAGAAGGGAAGAAACAAAATGATGTAGCCCAGTACTCCAAGAGCAGAACAAACTCGCTTTAAAAGCCAAACTTGAAAGGATGAAAAATTTATAAACTCCTTGTAATCTAAATGTGCCAAATGAATTCTTTTTATACACCCACTGATAAAATCCAACTTTGTAATCCAGCCAAAAAAATATTCCCTCACCCCAGATCTTGATTGAGGCTGTCCGATCCTCTACTATTCAATATATATATATAGCGCAAAAATGCACAGAGGAAAAGACTTATCTGAAATTTCCAACACGGAGGGTTAAATCCAAAATAAAAATCGGAGAAACAACATTTATATTCCACACTGGCAATGGCAGCGGTTTTCACAGAGCGACTCCTTCCGTTTTGCCGCCCCAAATCAATCTCAGATCCCCTTGCAAATCCTCTCAATCAATCCATCAGTTAGCATCTTCCTTCCTCCATTCCCAGCCATTCATGAGCTCCGTCTTTATCCGTCTTTATCCTCCTCAACCCACAACTTCTCAGCGTATTTCTTAACTAGTTAAGTTTCAATTTCCAAGTCTCCGCCGCCATTAATCGAGCTCAGCCTCCTCCTCCTTCTTCCCCACTTTCACTCTCCTTCAACACTTACTCAGTCCTGATGAAATCCTCCACCTTCCAGCCAGAGCCACTTATCCGCCACCACCGCATCCACATTCCACGTTCTTTTTAACTTAAAATTCCGTTTTTAAATGAAAATCGCCGCTCGACCTCTCAGAGTTCCCGTCCGAACTCAGTGCAGCAAGAAAGGCACAGCCTGCGCCGCACAGCTCTCGCCGCCTGACCCTCGGACTCCAAAGTCCTTCTGCTCCCAACTGATAACTGCAGGATCCAGAGAGTAGCTATTTCATTTTTTTAAAGCATTTTAGGTTTGATATTTTTGATTAATCCACTTTAAAACCACATTTTTTGCATGAGCAAAAGAAAGTCCGTGTTGCTACACCGCCATCTTAGCCATGCCCCCAAAAATATCTGGTTTTAATAAAGAGAAATCATCCCAAATTTTTGATACCTGCTACCCAGATTCTCTGAGTCACCCCAGGGTGAGGAAGGCGGTATATAAATAATAAAATAATAAAAATAATAAATACTGTAAATAAAATTATCGCTGCCTACGAGATCAATGTATACTGATGGAGGGGATGGATATGTAACAGAAGCTTTTAAGTTTCTATAAATGGAAAGCAATCTTCTTTGTGGCGAGGGAGACGATGTGTTGCCACCTGAAATCAATGGGAACTTTTAAAAAGTCTGATTGCAAAAGATTGGCAGCTAAGGTGACATGTGCTCAAGTGGAGGAAGAGCAGGAAAAAGAGAAACTTCTTCTTCTTGGGGAATGTTTTATTTCCACTTCTAGGAGCGACGAGGGTTTTGCGGGCCAGATGAAATGATGTCGGGGGCCAGATCGAGCCCGTGGGCCATAGTTTAGGCACCCCTGATTTAGAGAGATGACTCACAAGCAAAAGATCCTCAAGCCATTGGCTGAAACAGAGCCTGGGAATCTCCGGCCCATAAGGAGGAAGTCTTTAGAGCTTCCTGTGCAATTCTATCATCTAGACAAAGGGCCTTGCAATTACTATTGCAATGAGCATTTGGGAGCCACAGGAAATGCCGTGCATGGAAGATAAAAACAGCCTTGCTAGAAGAGGCCACAGGAGCCCATGATCCAGTCCAGCATTCTGTCACACACAGACAGTGGCTCACCATTTGCTTCAGGGTATTATTCCCAAGCAGATGTTTTCACCTGCTTAGGATTCCCTGGAAATGGCATTGAGAAATATCCTGCCTATCTCTCCAACCCGGAGGTTGTCCTTAGGTATCCATTATAATTATAGCCATGGATACCCTTGTCCTCCATGAACTTGTCTAATCCTGTCTAAAAGCTGTCAAGACTGACAGCTGTCACCACTTCTTCTGGCAGGGAGTTCCATAGACCAGGGATCCTCTGGGTGAAAAAGTACTTTCTCTTATTTGTTTGAGAACTAGTACCCAAAAGTTTCATGGAGTGGCCCCTAGTTCTAGTGTTGTGTGATAGGGAAAACAGTTTTTCCTTCTCTACTTTGTCCACACCGTGCATGATTTTATAAACTTCAATCAGGTCACCTCTTAGACGCCGTCGTTCAAGAGTGAAGAGGCCCAACCGTTGCAGCCTCAGATGGTAAGGAAGGTGTTCCAGTCCCCTAATAATCCTTCTGGTTGCCCTCCTCTGCACTTTTTCCAGCTCCATAATATCCTTCTGGAGGTATGGCGACCAGAACTGTACACAGTATTCCAGATGTTGGCTGGGGATCTTTTCAGTCCCGATTCTAGTCCTCCCAACCGCTCTCCTTCCTTCCCACTAGGAACAAATAGCTCTTTGCAAGCAACCGCTATTACTTACCGTGGCATCATCTGAGCCAGAGGCAAAGGCATCTCCACTTGGGTAGTACCTGGGCAGAGAAGGAGAGGATAATGATGAAATAGAGTGCCATACAGTGTGCAAGACCTAAACCCATTCTCTACTCCTCACCCACCCCCATTCACCAAGGGGTCACCCTGCCCTGGGTTCAAGCATCACTTCAGAACCTATGGGCTGTGGCCACTGACCTGACACTGTTGATATCCGACTCGTGGGTTTCAAAAGACTGAATGCACTGGCCAGTCCGCATGTCCCAGACCATGGCTTTCTTATCACATCCCTAAGGAGAAGAAAAAGAGAAAAACAAAAAGGCCACCTTCCTCCTCCTCCTTTATTCATGTCAGATGCACCACCAGCACATAAGAACACACAAAGTTAAAATTAACACATCCTTCAATGTTGACCAATATCACTGTCCATTTGGGACCCAAGAAGGGCCATTGGTTAAAATGTCTCTTTGTAATCATTTCTACCTCTGGTGCTCTTGGGTTGAATGGGAAAGAATCCACACAACATCTCGTGGACCTGGGTTAGGATTTTAGCAAATGTTGGATAAAACACTGATTGGGAGGTAGCAGGGCAGCAGTTCGATTCCTGAGTACTGCAGGATGGAATGAGCTCCCGTTGTCTGTCCCAGCTCCTGCCAACCTAACAGTTCGAAAGCAAGACATTGCAAGTAGATAAATAGGGACCACTTTGGTGGGAAGGTAAACAGCGTTCCGGTGTTGAGGCATGCCTGCCACATGACCATGGAAATGTCTGCAGATGTAGACAGGACTGGCTCTTTGACTAGAAACAGAGATGAGCACTGAACCCTAGAGTTGGATACGACTGGCTTTTGAGGAAAGACGACCTTTATCTTTACTTGCTCATTTGACCGATGGTTCTCCGTTCCAGCAAAGAGAGTGAAATCCAACAGCTGCACCACCCATGCTGTCCTTTCCAGACAGTCTGTCTGGGGCAACCTTTGTGTCCCGTCCCTCCCGCTTTGCCTCTAAAGATAAATACACACGCACACTCCCCACACACAACCCTCCCCCTTCTCCTGCCCAGACACGAGGCTTCCTCCTCTTCCTCCTCCTCACCCCAGACACAAAAGTGTTGCCTGTTTCCGAAGGGGCAAGATCCAGGCACAAGACGTCAGCCCCGTGGCCGTGGAAACTCTGCAACAGTTGTCCACTTTCCACGTCCCAGAGGGCACAAGTGCCATCTCCACTGGCGGTCAAGATCTTTATGGTGGGGGGAGAGAGAGAGAAAGAGAGAGAGAGAGAGAGAGAGAGAGAAGGGGGTTATAAACAGGAGGGCATTATTGATACGAAGGTGACATTCACATTAAGGCACACATTCAGCCCTTTGCTTGTTCAACTGCTGATGCCTCCCACCCATTCTCTGATCTCTTGCCTACCTTCCGCTCGCTCTGAACCACTGACTCACCTGAAAGCCCAGAGTGGCTGGCTGCCAGATTTATTGACTTGTTTGCTTATTTATTGAATTGAAGTCGCTAGACTCCTCCTTCCCCTCCACGCCACACTCATCACTCCTGGAAGCAGAAGTAAAACACGCCCATATGAGTGCAGTTTACTTCTGCTTCCAGGAGTGATGAGAGTGGCACGGGCCGGATGAATTGGTGTCGGGGCCAGATCCAGCACATGGGTCATAGTTTGGGCACCCTTGGTTTATGCAGAGAAAATGGCAGCTTAAAATCTATCTCATCCTGTTGCAAAACACATTGCAAGGCATGATTTACTTCCGGTTCCAATGGGAGGAACCTCATGACCAGCCCACAGCCCGAAAGGTTTGGGCACCCCTGCTCTAAGCTATGCCTTGATCTGCAGCGAAAGCAGGGAGGTGAGATCTCCCCACACAAGAGACCCACAGCCCCCTCTGACCCCAGCTGTGCTCCCCACCCTCAGCGAGCATCCCCCCACCTCCCAAGGCCCTCACCTGCATGTCTGAGTTGGTGAAGCTGCAGGCAGACAGGTAGTTTGTGTGCATGGCCACCGACTTCTTCTTGGCTGCCATGTTCTCATTTTTCTCAAAGGTCAGGGGGTAGACGGAACATTTGTTGTCAAGACCGCTAGAGTGGAAAAATGGAAAATGGAGAGATGGGTGAAGCCCTGGTTGCATAAAGTCACTGAGACACCCCCAGCGCCCCGAACCCCCAGTGCCCTCAACCCCATGGATGGCTTCTCCCACAAATGGAGGTCCACCTGCCCATCTTCAGCAAAGCTCCAAGCCACAGTCCACCTGGAACATCATTGGAGTGACAGAGGAGCCCTGACTCAGGTGCCGGGCCTTGCCCAGACTGTGAACTCCCCAGCCGTGACATTTAAAGCACTCAATGTGCCAAGGCAGAGACTGGTCAAGGGTGGTTGTTTCTCTGGGTGGGGTTGCCTTTATTTTTGGCTGGAAGGAGATGTCAGGGGCAGAAAAACAGCCTCTCCCTCCAAATAGAAGTTTCATTAAGGATCCCATTATTATTATTATTATTATTATTATTATTATTATTATTATTATTATTATTATTATTATTATTATTATTATTATTATTATTATTATTATTATTATTATTATTATTATTATTATTATTATTATTATTTACAAATCAATCATTTCATTCACAGTTCAGGACTGGAATAAAATCAACAGTTCAAGCCCTAACCAAGGACCTAAGAACTGTTAAGGTAACTTCTGAGTATATATGCAGTTCCTAGTAGAGTTGTTTTTTGGAGAGTTAGGATGTTCAAATCAGAGAAGTCCAAAGTTTCCAAATATCTAAAGATATTGCTGCAAGGGATCACTATGGGAACAACATCAGATTTCTTCCACCATAGACACAACTTCGCCACCATCACCACCACCACCACCATCATTATCATCATCAATGTCAATGATACTTCTATCCCGCCCCATAGCGTTCAGTTTACTCTCTGTGGGGTTCACAAGTTAACCAGCATTTTCCCCCACAACATGCTGGGGAATCATTTTATCAAACGATGGAAGGCTGAGTCAACCATGACCCCCATCAGGATTGAACTCACAAGGTCTTGCAGCAGTTGTGAAAACACCCATACACTTCCACAGCAAAAAATAAAATGTGTGTTTCTTAGTCCAAACAAAAACACTAGAGTTCCTTTAATTCATTAGTAAACACTACCACTTACCCACAAGCAATGGCACATCCGGACGGGGCATAGGCGCATGCCATCACCCATGTGCAAGGCATGGTGACCGCATGTTCCTGAAACACAAAATGCAATGTCCATCTCCTGGATCAGTATCCAAGTCATTCCCCCCTCTGGCCCCTGTGCTGCTAAATGGGATGAAGGCCATGGAATTGTCCATCCTCCCACCCAGGACATAAAAATGGGAAGCACACACACACACCCCCGCCAATTTGTGAAGTAATCACATTGAAAGGCTTAGATCCATGATGGCAATGCTTGGCACTCCAGATGTTCTTGGACTTCAATTCCCAGAAGCCCAAGTCCCTGTGAATCCACACAAATGGTTTTGCTGCGATTCATCCAGCCCGTACTGCCCTCATCGCTCCTGGAAGCGGAAGTAAAATGTGCCCGGATGGGTACATTTCACTTCCGCTTCCGGGAGCGACAAGGACAGCAGGTGCCGGATGAATCGCAGCAAACCCATTCATGTGGATTCACGGAGGCTTGGGCTTCTGGGAATTGGAGTCCAAGAACATCTGGAGTGCTAAGGTTTACTTACCATCACGAGCTTAGACGAAGCCCCAAGTGCCCAGAACGTTCTGGGGTGGAGGGTGGAGAAAATCCATTGTCCCTAGATTCCCACCCACCCACCCAATCCTTCCTGAAACAATAGTGAAAGACAAAGAGAGGGAAACTAAAGAGGAAAACAAAAAGCTACAATGTATAACTTTTTAACGCTTGTTTTGGTCTTTGGAAGTTTGTTGTTCAGTCACACAGTCGATTCCGACCCTTTGCAACCCCATGGACCATTTTCCTCCAGGCACCTCTATCCTCCACCCTCCTCCTCAGCCCGCCCAGCTCTGTGCCCATTGCGACCACAATACCATCTATCCATCTCATCTTGGACACCCCCTTCTTCTCTTGCCCTCCACCTTTCCCAGCATCAAGGCCTCCTCAAGTGAGTCTTCCCTTCTCATTTGATGTCCAAAGTACTTTAGCTTCATCTTCACTATTTGTCCCTCCAATGAACAGTCAGGGTTGATTTCTTCCAGTATTGACCTATTTGTTCTCTTTGCCATCCAGGGGACTCTCAGGACTCTCCTTCAACACCACATCTCAAAGGCATCTATTCTTCTGTGCTCAGCTTTCCTAATGGTCCAGGTCTCACACCCATACATTACCACCGGGAATACCATTGCTTTGACTATGCGCATTTTTGTTTTCAAGGTGATCTCTCTGCTTTTCACTATATTCCCCAGGTTTCTCATGGCTTGTCTTCCCATAATCAGTCGCCTTTTTATTTCATGGCTGCAATCCCCATCTGCAGTGATCTTAGATCCCAGGAAAGTAAAATCTGTCACTGCTTCTACCTCTTCCCCATCTAGTTCCCAGGGACTCATATGGCCTGTTGCCATTATCTTGGTTTTCTTGATATTGCGTCTCAGGCCAGCTTTTGCACTCTCCTCCTTCAATCCAATCAAGAGGTTCTTTAAATCTTCGTCACTTTCTGCCATTAGGGTGGTATCGTCTGCATATCTCAAATTGTTGATGTTTCTCCCAGCATTTTTTATCCCATATTGTGATTCCTCCATCCCTGCATTGCGCATTATGTGCTCTGTGTATAAGTTGAATAAGCAGGGGGATAAAATGCAGCCTTGTCTTACTCCTTTTCCTATTCCAAACCACTCTGTCATTCCATGTTCTGTCCTAACTGTTGCTTCTTGGCTCATGTACAGATTTCTCATGAGGCATATGATGTGCTCTGGTATTCCCATCTCTTTAATTACTTGCCACATTCTGTTGTGGTCCACGCAATCAAAGGCCTTGGTGTAGTCGATAAAACAAAAGTAGACTTGTTTCTGGTATTCCTTTGTTTTCTCTATGATCCAACGTATGTTGGCAATGTGGTCTCTGGTCCCCCTGCCTCTTCTGAAGCCAGCCTGCACCTCTGGTAGTTCTCTCTCCACATGTTGTTGAAGTCTATTCTGTATTATCTTGAGCATTACCTTGCTGGCGTGTGGGATGAGTGCAATTGTCTGATAATTTGAACATTCTTTAGCATTGCCCTTTTTGGGGATTGGAATGTACTGTATACTGATCTTTTCCAATCCTGTGGCCACTGTTTTATTTTCCAAATTTGCTGGCATATTGAATGCAGTAGTTTGATTCCATCATCTTTTAGGGCTTTGAAAAATTCAACTGGGATTTCCACTAGCTTTGTTGTTTGCAGTGCTTTTTAGGGCCTTTCTGACTTCACTCTCCAGAATGTCTGGTTCAAGTTCAAATTTCTCATTATTGTTATTAACAGGAGTGTTGAGGTCCTTTTTGTAGAGTTCCTCTGTGTACTCTTGCCATGTTTTTAAAATCTCTTCTGCTTCAGCTAACTCCTTTCCATCTTTGTCCCTTATTATGGTCATTTTTGCTTTAAATGAATGTTCCCTTGATTTCCCCAATTTTTTTGAAAAGATCTCTAGTCCTGCCTCTTTTGTTGTTTTTCTCTATTTCTTTGCACTGTTCATTCAGGCAGTTTCCTTATCTCTCCTTGCTTTTCTTTGAAATTCTGTATTCAGGTAATTGTATTTTTTTCTTTCTCCTTGGACTTTTGCATTCCTTCTTTCCTCTGCTATTTTAAGGGCCTCATCAGACAACCACTTTGCTTTCTTACGCTTCTTTTCTTTTGGTATGGTCTCTTGCTGCCTCCTGCATGATGTCCCTCATCTCTGTCCATAATTCTTCTGGTACTCTGTCTATTAGGTGCAGGACATTAAATCTGTTCATGACCTCCACCGTGTATTCTTTAGGGATGTTGTCTAGATCATATTTGTCTAGTCTAATTGTTTCCCTCATTTACTTTAGTCTAAGCCTGAATTTTGCGATCAGTAGGTTGTGGTCTGAGCCACAGTCTGTTCCAGGTCTTGTTTTTGCTGACTGTATGGAGGTTCTCCATCTTTGACTGCAGAGTATGTAATCAATCTGGTTTCGATGTTGGCCATCTGGTGATGTCCATGTGTAAAGTCGCCTCTTGTGCTGCTGGAAGAGGGTGTTTGCTATGACCAGTGTGTTATCTTGACAGAACTCTATCAATCTTAGCCCTGCTTCGTTCTGCGTTCCAAGACCAAACTTGCCTGTTATTCCATTTACTTTTTGATTTCCTACTTTGGCATTCCAGTCTCCTAAGATAATGTGGACATCATTTCTTGGTGTCTGTTCTATGAGGTCTTGTAGGTCCTCATAGAACTGGTCAACTGTGGCTTCATCTGCACTAGTGGTTGGTGCATAGACTTGGATTACAGTGATATTGAAAGGTTTGCCTTGGATTCTGACTGACATCATTCTATCATTTTTGAGCTTGTATCCCATGACTGCTTTCCTCACTCTTTTGTTGACAATTATGGCTGCTCCATTTTTTCTGAGGTTTTCTTGCCCACAGTAGTGCTTATTCTTTCCGTCTCATTTTTAACCACTTCCAGTTTTCCTTGACTCATAGATCTCACATTCCATGTCCCTATGCAGTATTGTTCCCTGCAATACTCTACTTTCTGACACCGATGTAGCACTGATGTTTCTACATGTAGCACAGTGTCTTTCTCCTTGCCAGTCTGTATCGCTCACAGACTTTTTGAAAGTGTGGGTTGTTTTTTTAATAAGCAACGCTTCCTGCCCCCACCCCACCTCACAATATAGCCAGTGGTGCTTCTGACGGATGCATTCAGAGCATCCTAGTCCCCAAAAAAGTTGGGCTCCCAGGCTGTCCTTGCCCACCCCCAGTTCTGCTGAGCTTTGTTTGGGCGGTGGGGGTCGTCCAGAGCACAAGGGAGTGACCAGAGGGACTTTGAACACTGAGTTTCAGACTCAGCCCAAGGGCCCCAAAAGTGAAGCACAAAAGCTGCAATATAAAATCAATCTCCATCACCGCTTCCCTGGGGAAGGGGGGGGGGGAGAAAATAAACCAACCCTCCCATGAAAGACTCTTCCCCTCCGGACAGCCTTCCTTCAGGAAATCAGAGCCAGAACCAACTCACCTTATTGGTCGTGAAGCCATCCCAAACGATCACTTTGCCATCCTGAGAGGGGGAAAGGGAGACCCGTAAAGTTCCAAAATGGAGAAATTTTATTTATTCATTTACTCTTTTATTTTGTCACATTCATACCCCAGCCTTTTGATTTGAGCACCACTCAGGGCAGGCAGCTTACACTAAATATAAAAGACAGATCATAAAGGATCAGATTGAAATCTGAAAGACATTTTCAAAACCTTATTTGGGATTGCAGACGAGGAATGGCCACAAGGGCCGGGAGACCAAATGAACATTGGGAGCTTTTGCCCAGGTAAGTAATGTCATCGTCCCAAAAAAATTACTGCCCCTGAGCTCCAGGGTCCAGGTGCCTCTCCTGGCTCCCCCACCACCTCCCTGAGAGCTGCGTCTGAGTAAATGACCAAAGAGGAGAGTGACCATTTACCTGGGAGGAGCTGACCAGTCTCCGCTTGTCCTTGCACCAGTCCATGCAGAGGACTTTGTTGCCGTGGCCTTTCAGGGTCCGCCGGGTCTTCATCACAAACTGGCCCAGAGCCTCCACGCGTTCGGCCACCTGGTGCACTGGGTCACCAAAGGAGGAGGGGTCACACTGGGTGGTGGGACTCTGGGGGGGGCAATGGGACTGACTGCCCCACCTGGGCTCAAGGCAGAGGTCTGGGGTGGTCCTTAGGGTCTCAACAACCCATGGCAGCCAAGATGGCCCTTGGACATCCTGCATCATTTGGGAGGCGGGGACCTGTCATTTCAAAGAGCATCCTTGCCAAGGATGGCATCTGATGATCCTCAGGATGCTACCCCTGGACCACAGCCGCCTGAGCCAGGTACAGCCAAGTAGCTCAGGTTGCCCACCTTGACTCGAGGCCAGGCCTTCTTCCATAAAACCATGACTTTCTCCCCCCACATTGCAAGCTATGGCCTCCCCCTAAGAAAGCCCCCCCCCCCTCTTTCTTCCAAGATTGCAAATGCAAGGACTTCCCAATTTAGGCATGAAAGGCAGAGCAGCTCAGAGGACATCTGGCACAGGTTCAGGGAGCCCATGATTGCATCTCTGCCTCTCCTGTGGATGGGTTTTTAGCCTCCCAGAAACCACCCTTTCTGCCATAAATCCTGCTACAAAACAGAGAACAAGGCAAGGAACCGCTGGAGGAGGCCCGGTGGATGGATCCCCCCCTCATTCCTCCCCCCCCCCGCGAAAGCCTCGAAGGGACCAGCCTGGCTCTCTCTCTCCATCCATCCATCCCACCCTCCCCATCACCATCCCCCGGGGGTCCCTGGAATCCCGTCTCTCCCCCGTCCCCGTCCCCCTTTTTTTGCCCCGGCCACTCACGCTCGACGTCATGGAGCTTGGCCCGCTCTTCCTCCAGCCTCCCCTTCAGGCTTTCGGCCTCGGTCCGGAGCGAGGCCAGCGTCTCGTTCTCGCGGAGCCCCTCCGTGGCCATCTTGGCGGCACCGCGCGCCCGGACAGAGCGAGGGAGGGAAGGAAGGAAGGAAGGAGGAGGGAGAGAAGGATGGAGAGAGGCGAAGAGGAGAGAGAAACCCCGTCACTGTCAGCCACGGGAGGGGGAGGAGGAGGAGGAGGCCACGCCCAGGAGGCCGATTCCGGCCTCTGGATGAAGGAAGGCCACGCCCCAGCCGGCCAGCCCCCCACCCCACCCCACCCCACCCCCCAGCCAAGAAGGGCCCCAGTCCGGGTGGGTGGCGTGGCTGCCTGGCCCAAGAGGGGAAGGGAAGGCGAGCAAGGGCAGAGGGGACGGCCCGGGCCGGCCCTTCTTGGCTAGCCGCCGAGGGCGAGTCGGGGGTCTCCTTTCCTCCCTGACAGACGCCCCCCCCTCTCAAGGACTGGCCCGGGGGAGAGATGCGGGGGGAAGACGGCAGGAAGGGCCACCCCACGCGTGAAGGAATCTTCCCAAGCTGCCTGAGCCAACCTGGATGGAGAGGATCGGGCCCTTGTTCGCGGGGGCTCGTCCCGGCCAGGCAACCCGGGGGTGGGGGTGGGGGGGAAGGGGGGCGCTGCCTTGGACGGAAGGCCGGCTTCGAGAGCCTCCCTCCAGGGGGTGGGGGTGGTCTCGCCTCTTTGGACGGGGAGCGGAGCCTTTCGCTCCCGACGGGGCCCCGGGATGTGTCCGGGGGCTGCTGGGTGGGGGCGGGGGCCCCGGTGCTCTCCTCGCCTACCATCTCGACGCAGAGCGCGCAGCAGCTGAGCTTCTCGGCCTTGCGGTAGACCTCGCGGAGGGCCCGCGTCTCGGAGCATCGCTCGCACGGCCCGAACACGTTGGCCAGAAAGGTCTGGTCGCACATCTTGGCGGTGGGACGGGACGGCACAGGCGGGCCTCTCCTCCTCTGGCTTCTGCCCGCCACGAAGGAAAGAGACGGCGAGTTACGTCGGGGGAGAGGGCGAGGAGGGCAGCACCAGGGACAGGGACGGGGCGAGGGCCAGGGCGGCCCACCTAGGTGGGAAATCAATCCCTCCTCCCTTACAAGCCAGTCAGGTTAAACAGTCACCTACACGCAGGTGCAAGGCAGGAGGATCATCGTCCAGCGACCCTAAGAAGATCCTTTTTTGAGCGAAGGAGGAAGGCGGTATAGAAATAGCGCAAATAAATAAATAAATCCTCTCTGAGCGGGAAAAGGCAACCTTGCATCCTTTCCCTAAGTTGGGTCCGGTGGGAGAAATCCCCCGCCATCCATCCATCCATCCATCCATCCATGGGTCAGACTGACTGACCAGCTCATGATCCAAGTTGCCTTCATGGAGCCATTAGGGAAGGCTGAGCAGGCTCCGGTTCGGTTTAAACAAGAGTGACAGGCCAATGGGAATATCTTTTTTTATTCTAGAGGCTCCATCAAATGGTACATCATCATTTTAGAAGAACCATCATCTCCGCCATGATGAAAGAGAAGCCCTTGCTTTGAAATTAACTAGACTAGAAATGAATGCACCAGCCAAACTTTTTTTAAAAAAATATCCTATCAATCATTATTCACATTATTTGCAAATATTATAGAAAGCAAAATAAAGAGTTATAGCAAAACAAATACATTTTAAGAAACAGTTCTGACTGATAGATTTTGGGGTGAGTAAAGATATAATGTATAGGACAATGATGGTGAACCTTGGCACTCCAGGTGTTCCTGGACTTCCGTTCTCAGAAGCCGAAGTCCCTGCGAATCCACACGAATGGGTCTACTGTGCATACGTGCAGTAAACCCATTCTTGTGGTTTCATAGGGACTTGGGCTTCTGGGAATCGAAGCCCAAGAACACATGGAGTGCCAAGGTTCGCCATCACTGGTATAGGGTAAGCTCTAAAAGGTAGCTTCCCTAACCCTGGGGGAATTTCCTGAACAGGAATGTCTGGGTCTCATCCAGGTAAAAATTAACAGCAGAGAAAACAACTCTCCGGCTGAAGTGGTGATGAGGGGTTGTGATGAGGAGTGGGTCTTTCAAGGACCAGAAGCCCAGTTGTTGTCTTCTTCTTCTGCTGCTGCTGCTACTTAGGGTCAACTCATGGGCTCAACCTCCTTCTAACACCAGGAGTGTGACATTTCAGCGGATGGATTTTGAGGGCCTTGTAGGAAACAAAGTAGACTCCATACAAGCAAAAAACTAGGACAGACACAGACTAAGTGGGGAAGGGGTAGGGTTGGATACGGCCACCATCTAAAATAGTTTGAACATTTCTACTATAATAATTTTGTGTCAGAAATTATTCTGGGTTGAAAGGATTGTTGCTGGAAAAACTCCACTCAAGGGACGGCTGAGTGAAGCGTCCCCAATATCTTTTCCCACCGAAGTGGCCCCTATTTATCTACTTGCAATGTCTTGCTTTCGATCTGCTAGGTTGGCAGGAGCTGGGACAGACGACGGGCACTCAATTCGTCATGCAGTCCCCAGGTCTTGAACTTCCGACTTGCTGGCCTTCCAGCTAACAAGGCGAGCTTCTTAACCACTGAGCCACCACCGCAGCCCCTAACGTTTCTACTTCAAGCCTACTTGTGAGGAGCAAACACATTAAAGGCACAAAGCATACCCTGACTTTTTAGGCAATTGTATAAGTCACCACCACCTCCTCCTCCTCCTCTTTCTTACCTTCTTCTCCCTGAGTGACCACTTGAAACCACCAAGCAGGCCAGGCACTGATCAGTCTACGAGGGGAGAGGGAGATAGATGCACAAGGAGGACAACCCTAATGCCGACCTAATCCATTTAGAAGGGATTAAGGCTCCAGGGTGTGGCTTTATCAGGCAGCCTTTGGCACTTGACCGGCTCCAGTGAGAAAGAAGAATTCTCATGGTGGAAAGGAATGAATGGCCTGGGGTTCAAATCCTTCTCTTGGATGGATCGCCCGGTAGCTGGCCTGCTTTGATCCCACCTAAAAGTGCATACTGTGGCTTGTATATTTGTCCATGATAGTGTGCTATAGATGATCCTTGAGGGCCCCGAAGGCTAACTTCATACATTTTCAAATATACTAGCACATGGATGGTGAACCTTGGCACTCCAGGTGTTCTTGAACTTCAATTCCCAGAAGCCCAAGTTCCTGTGAATGCACACGTATGCACAGTAAACCCATTTGTGTGGATTCACAGAGACTTGGGCTTCTGGGAACTGAAGTCCAAGAACACCTGGGGTGCCAAGGTTCACCATCACGGCACTAGTAGCTCTTCTTGCTGCTGTTTAAACTTCAGGAATTCTGTAGCCAAAAGAAGGAATTTTGTAACAGAAAATGGAGAAGACACGAATAAGTAAGGACCAAAAGATCAGTGGAAACCCCTCCCAAACTGATGGGGCCAGAGGACCATCTGTACCTGAAAGGACTGAGATTGCAATTGCGGCTGAAGCGTCCACCCTCAAGAGACACCAGCAGGGAAACGCTGAAGGATTCGGGAGCCTGCCTGGACGCTTCCAAGCAAAGAAGGGAGCAGACAATGACCAAAGCAGCAAGCAGGGGGGAGCCCCTTTGGCACTTTATTTTGGAAGACCAAGTTGGATTTCTTTTGCAAGGCCTGATTCCCAGGGCTCTGGAGGTTGTTTGACTGTACAGTGTGTCACCCTACCTACATGCTAATAACTTGCCACAATCTTCACCTACACTGGAGAGTAAGGCATTGTGTGTAAGATATTCGTAAAGGTAAAGGTTTCCCTTGCTTGAAAGCCAGTCATATCCAACTCTAGGATTCAATGCTAATCTTTGTTTCATAGCCAAAGAGCCAGCGCGGTCTGCTTCTGCAGACATTTCCATGGTCATGTGGCAGACATGACTAGACCCCGGAGCACACAGAATGCTGTTTACCTTCCAACTACTAGGTTGGCAGGAGCTGGGACAAAGAGGGGAGCTCATTCCATCCTGCTGTACTCGGGAATCGAACTGCTGACCTTCTGCCTCCCAGCCAGCGTCTTAGCCACTTGATCCACTGCAGTCCCTTGTGTTAGATATTAGGCACGCTTAATATCTAAGATGAACCCTTCATTTTAAAAAAATGCATATACAGTGGCACCTCATACAATAATCGCCCCATATAGCAACAAAATTGCATAACAATTAGGTTTGGGGGGGGAATGGCGTCCTGCACAACAATTTTCCCTATGGAAAAAAATCGTACAACAATTTTTCAATGGGAAAAACCACTTGGCAATAAAATATATACAACAACGAGCCGCATGGAATGGATTAAAATCATTATATGAGGTACCACTGTACATCAATAGAAATTTACAAAGGAGCATTATCCAATCAAGTGCTAAAATATTATAAATAACTGCCCTGTTTGTCTTTCTCTGATCCACCCTGGACTGCAGGCCAGAATTGCCCAGAATCACAGGCTTCCTCAGGGACCGGTTGCAAATGAGCTCTGATCTATAAATGACAAAGGCAGAAGACTTCAGGGTTTGGGGTGTGGCATAAAAACATGGGAGTCCTTCATAACTTATGCCTTGATTTCCCAACTGCCGTGACTTGCTTTTGCCCGTGCAGAGGAAAGAGGGCCGGTGCAAGGTGTCCGCCGGCCCTTTGGGCATGGAGTGAATTGGCAGTCTGGGCTTCTTCTTTAAATTCTGGCGAGGAAGCCCAGTTTGAAACTGCTGGGGATTTCTATGGCTTCCAGAGCATGGGGTGAGGGAGTGAAAGGAAACGTCACTTGGAAGAGATGTTTCGTGTCGAGCATCAATTGGGATGAATTCTCTCTGTTGCTCAACATAGCCTGGAAGGAGAAGAACGAGAAAGGCGGCTGAAGGAGGAAAGCATCACGATTAAATCCCGCTCTCCAGGTTCATTGAACTGCCTGTCCCCCAAGATCTCAGGCCAATTCCAGTACCATGAGAGAAAGAATCCCCACCAGACCTCGGTTGGAAAAGGGCCTCATTGCCTGTGAAGTGAAAGGATCGTTTCAAAGGTTACCTGCACTTTGCGAACAAATGATGGAGTGACCCTTTTCTCAAAATCATCTATTGGAGTGTAGGAGTTGAGGATCTTCACGATCTGTAGGGAAGATTTAAACATAGGGAGGCTTCAGCATTCTGTAGTGGTCGAATCACAGTCATTCCGCAATCGTAACTTTGAGGTCATCCTCAAAGCAAGAGAAGGAAGGAAGGAAGGAGAGAATAGAAGGCAAGAGAAGGGAGGAAGGAGTCCGAGGGGCCCCACAAGATGAAGAAAGGCAAAAGAAAGAAGCCATGCTAGAAAGCAAGCAAAAATATAAAGTGATCCAGTCATAAACATGGAGGGACGCTTTCTTAAGGAAGCCAGAAAAAGCCACAGGGAAAAACAAAGAACAACCCACCCATGGCAAAGAACAACCCAGCCGTAATGTGTGAAAGGCATTGTGTGCTGAACAGTGCACAACTCGCGTCCTTGCAGACAACTTGCGGCAGCCCACCAGGGAAATCCTCCACATCAGGGCCAGTGGTGGACAATGGCCAGAAATCCCAGCACAAGCACCTCCCCACTAAGCCATTGAACCCTCAGCCTGACCTGCCTTTCAGGGATGACATGGGGCGAAGGAGAGCCACAGATTCCCCTCTGAGATCCTGTAGGACAGTGATGGCCAACCTTGGCACTCCAAGTGTTCTTGGACTTCAATTCCCAGAAGCCCAAGTCAACACTCCTGCTGCTGATAGGGCTTCTGGGAATAGAAGTCCAAGAATACCTGGAGTGCCAAGGTTGGCCATCACTGCTATAGGCTATCTCCCATAGGATATCTCCATGACTTCAGGGCAGTTCGCGTAGTCGTACTCCTTCCTGTATGGTACCCACAACATCCCTCCTCCCAGGTAGATGAGGCTGTTTGAGGAAGAACTCCCCTGGCTAACAGGTATAGCATGAATAAAAGCAAGCGCAAGCTATGGGACCAGCCGTGGTCACATGGGATGCTTCTCTCCAGGGGCCAGGGGAGAGTGGCAGGTGGCACTTTCAGAAACCAGGTGCATTGAGCCAGAAATGCCCCCCTTGAAAAGAGGGTCCTTCAGAGAGCGCTTGACCTACAGACCCCCATCCATCCCACCAGTTCAGCCAAAGGGGAAAGTTTTTTTTTGGGGGGGGGGGCTGCAGCCCAACTCCATCTGGAGGGCTGTGCTTTCCCGAGAAGGTCCCTACCTGGACCACTGAGAGGGCCGTGCAGTGCTCGCAGATGGCCCGAGCATCCTCATCGTTGGCCTTTTTGACCTGAAGGAGCCACGCAGCCTGGGACAGAGGCTCCAGGGTCTCCTTGGCGGAGCTGCTCTGCAGGTTCTTCTCCTTGAGCCATTCCTCCAGGTAGCTGATGTTACACCTGGGGCGAAAGAAGCAGAAGGAAACCTCAGCCCTGCATTCGTATCTCCAGGAGGGGCCAAGATTTGGAGGGCCTGTACCCCTCATTTACCAGGAGGTGGGGAAAGCCCCCCTCAAGATGTGGACTATTGAGCCATGGAGACAACGTACAAACAAGACTTTTCCATTTTCACCTGATGGGTTGGGCTGGAGGGACCCTCACAGTTTGGATTTCATATAAATCAAGTATTGATTATTTTTATAAATCAAGGATTAATGTCTGGCCAGGTTATCCTGCTATGGTAATAAAGTAGTCCATACGGCCAGTGACTCAACACTGATCATCAGGCGGAAGTTAACTAATGTGACTACCCTGAAATGGCCTTGGGTGGCAAAGTCCACAGGGAAGGAAGGGGTGATAGTCCCCAAGTGGATTAAACCCCACTTGGATCCATCTTGATGGAGGGCAACAGCTTCATCCATCCTGGCCTGGGGCTGAGGAAGACTTTGTGTACCAAAAGGCTCAGGACCAGAAAGTGAACTGGATCAGTGGTACTATGGGGGCCATGCTGCTATGTAGAAGGCAGATGAAGGGCCACTACATTATATTATCAGGACAGTCTTCATGGCTGACCGCCATGAGGATTGGCAAGATTTGGATATGGCAGAAGAAGAAGAAGTATTAAATGATTAGGGGTATAAGAATTGTAGCCCTGGAAATGTTGGTTTCCCAGATGCAACTCCCAACCTACGTATTGAGAACTTTTAAAGTTTTGGGCATTGTTTGGGGCAGGTCTTTCTTTATGGTGGCCCCCAAACTGTGGACTTCCCTTTGGCTGGTCCAGTTCATCCCTTCTCTTTCGGGCACCAGGCCATCAACTTGGGCGTGAACTGCTGCTTACATTGTGTTCCTTTTCTTGGCCTCTCTTGGGCTGTGGATGTTGGGTTTCTCTGAGATGTCATCATTGATGTGCATGTTCTTTAGCTCCCCTTCTGCAGCCGAAAGAGACTTCCTTCCAAACCTGCAGGCTCCTTCTTACCTGATCTGCATCCCTTTCCGGCAAGAGCACATGTCTTTGCGCAGGAAGAGGCTGTTCAGCGTGACGGCCCCCATGAGAAAGAAAAGCTGCTTGGCTGCTTGCTTGAGAAGCTCTGAGTCCAACCCATTCTGGCACATGGTGGTGTAGAAGTAGCTCAGCTGCTGCAGGACGGAGGTCATGGTGTAGGCGTCGGTGTCGTCTATGCTTGAAGAGCGCTTGCGGAACCCGGTTGGCTTCAAGCCCGAAATCCCTTGCAGGCTTTCATACTCCAGCATGCCGGGCACTGGGGAAGGGAAGCGTGAGTGAGTGAGCAAGAAGCCAAAAGATGCCCCAATCTCTCAGGAGACAAATCTTGAACTCAACATGCTTCTAAGGTTTGACAAGAAGGCCCAAGGAAAGCCCAGGTGAAGAGGCGTTACTTCCGCTTCTGGGAGTGACAAGGACAACGTGGGCCAGATAAATTGGTGTCAGGGGCCAAATCCGACCCGTGGGTCATGGTTTGGGCAGCCCTGTTCTAAGGAAACTAGTCAGGCAGCCCTTGAAGCAGACTCAAAGGCCTCTTCCCTGGGACTCCCAGAAGTTGCTTCTTTTCTGTGACCTCTCTCACAATTCCCCCAGCCTTTTGTCATCTCATACAGCCCCCCTAGCCATGTGATTCCACTTACACTCAAACTAGCTTTTGACCTATAAATTAATGATTAAATATAGACTTGTGTGTAGGCACATGAGAGAGGGACTGAGACTATGCCTGAGTTCACATTGATGGAGGATCCTTCATCATCACTGAAGCAGGGAAGAAAAGGCACTCCACCCTTCTTGGACAACTCCAGGTCTTGGATGGCTCCAGTCCCCAGTGAATGGGGTCCATCCTGCGTTGGACTCGGGACTTGAGCAGGGAGGGTGAGGGAGTCTCCTGAAAGGAAGCCCACATCTTCTCCCTTCTGGTCTGTTTCCTTACCTATCATGGGCTGAAGGTTGTTCTCCATAACGATGATAAACTGGTGGTAAATGCGTATGGCCAGGTCGCTCAGGACCTGCCTGTATTCTGACAAGTCAAAGTGCCGTAGGCTGTTCCGGTTTTGTTCCGGCGTGTTGTGCTTCATGAACTCCTGAAAGTCAGTTCCAACGTCATGACCACATGGCAATTAAGACCACAAAAGAACCACCTTTTTTATGCAGTTACACATTAACCCAACAAAGGCACAGACAACGCAGCAGAAGGAAAGAATCTCAAGGCACTTGGCTCACAAATCTCCTCCTCATAAATGTCCTCTGCCTTGTGTCAGTAGAATATGAGGAGGCTAGAAAGACTGCCCTGTGGGCCTTTTCAGTGGGAAATGCCTGCTGTTATGGGTATAAGGTCATGTATTAGTTTCTGTCCACCACAAGATGAACCTAGGAAGGGGAAAGGTCAGGTTCATCATGTCCAAGGAGGTGTACCCAGCATGGCCAAAGAAAAGAGATGATGCCAACTGGATGGCCAACGTTTCCCCTCCCCTTCCTTACAACATGGTTGGGTTAAATCAGAGGATTTGGTAAAGGAAAACAATGCATTTGACTGTTGCCCTTTTATGTTCCTTTCTATGATTCTAGGTCCGTGGTGTTCTTGGACTTCCATTCCCAGAAGCCCAAGACTCTGTGAATCCACATGAATGGGTTTACTGGGTGTCTGCGCAGTAAACCCATTCGTGTGGATTCACAGAGACTTGGGCTTCTGGGAATGGAAGCCCAAGAACACCTGGAGTGTCCGTGCAGTAAACCCATTTGTGTGGATTCTCAGAGACTTGGGCTTCTGGGAATGGAGGTCCAAGAACACCTGGTGTGCCAAGGTTTGCTACCGCTGTTCCAGATATTCCTAACCAATTTCCCCCATCTTCATATTTTTATTCCATTGTTAGGATTCCTTCAGCCACACTGAATTACTTACTCACAGCTCTTTTCTTTCTCTTTTGCTATTTCCTTGGCCTTTGAAGTCCATAGATTCAGAAGGGCAGGGATTCCAAAGAGGCAGTTTTGATTTTTCTGGCAGAGTTGGTTCCTCTGGCTGACACTTGACAGACTTATAGCATGAAATGTGACTGTGATTCTGCTTATAGTATGAGATCATTCTTACCTCCTCCCCGCTGTACTGCTTGAGACAATTAAGAAAGTGGCAGGTATTGGATAACCAGAAGGACAACATTTCAAAGTCTTCAGCGTGGTCCTAAAAGAACAAGACGACAGTGTTTGTTTCACCTATCTATACCAAACAGATGAGGGACTAGCAGGAGAATCTCCCCCTCCATTTGCACGCAGCCTGGCACAAGAATTACACACAATGTCTATCATCAGAAGCAGTCTGGCTGCAAAGGTCAGCTGAAGGGGAGTGCCACTGGACCGACTCTTTTGCACACATGCCATGGAACAGACTGTGGGACTTGGTGGAAACTGTCTCGTGTCATTTGCTGAAACAACAACTCCTGCACTTTGCAGACTGTGAACCAGAAAGGTGGGCATTGAACACAACAATTTTCCATCCATAAGCAGGAAGGACAACCCTTTCAGGATCTGACCTTGGTGATTCTGCCTTGATTTACAAATGAAATGCTATGGCTGCCCAGTTGCACCATTAAGATTTTGACTAGATCACAATGCAGTCCTTTGGAACAAGGCAACCGATCATCAGCGCCACAACGGATGGGTTGAGAAAGCCAAATGCCAGACCCCCAAAAACCCATGCCTACCTTAATGACCTGCTTGATGCCACTGATCGTCATATTCATGAAGGACTTCAGCAGGTCATCATCGTTCAGATAATCAGCGTATCTTACGCACATGAAGAGGAGGTGAGCTGGGAGGCCGGGGATCATATTCACAACTACCCCTCGGGGTTTCAGCTCTGCATCAGTTCAAGAATCAACAGCAAAATTTATTATTCTCTCAGGGTCGACCTGGTCCCAAACCAAATGAAACTTTCTTGGCACAACTATGCACCATACAAATGCACAGAAACTGCCTGGTGTTGGAAGGCACCACAATCACAGACACAGTTAAAGTGGACACCTTGTCACAGCTGCCAAATCTGTCAGACTGCCCAGAAGTGTAGTATAAAGGGGGTTATTAGTGATAATGTAGGAGAAAATCTAGACTGGGGGTGCCCAAGTCTTGAACTCCACATTCTTCTAAGGTTTGACAAGAAGGCCCAAGGAAAGCCCAGGTGGAGTGGCGTTGGCGAAGCCCTGCATTCGTTGGACATTTAGGCTCAGGCTTATCATTGATGGGGTGACCCATACCTGCTGGCTGATTTAGTAAAAACACTCTCTGCCTCTTTTAATCTCTTTTAATCTGTAGGGGCCGGAGTAATTTTTGGTGGCAGTTTTAATGGGGTTTTATTGGTCTTTAAAATGTGATTGGTTTCATTTTCTGTGAGCCGCCCAGAGTCTTCAGAGTTGGGAGGCAATATAAATCATAAATAAATCAATAATGCATGTTCTAAGGCAGCGGTGCCCAAACTTTTTGGGCCATGGGCTGGTCATGCAGTTCAGTGGGCCGGTCATGTGGTTCCTCTCACCAGAAGCAGAAGTAAAACATGCCTTGCAATCTGTTTTGCAACAGGATGAGATAGATTTTAAGCTGCCATTTTCTCTGCTCAAAGCAGCGGTGCCCAAACTATGGCTCATGGGCCAGATTTGTCCCCTAAAAGCAATTCATCCGGCCCAGGTCACCCTCGTTGCTCCCAGAAGCTGAAGTAAAATGTGCCCGTATGGGCAGGTTTTACTTCTGCTTCTGGGAGCGACGAAAGCAGCCTGGGCCGGATGAATTGCCTTTAGGGGTCAGATCTGTCCCACAGGCCATAGTTTGGGTACCCCTGATCTAGACTATGAGCAGTCATTATGCAAGAGAATGTATGTATGTCATGATTCGGTGCCTCCAGTTGCTTGTGGCTTATTGCAACCCTATTAATTAGGTCCTACCATTTACTGAAGAATGTAGATTGCTCATAATTATCCTTACTTGAAACGGTGCATTATTCATGAGCCTTGCAGGCCAAAAGCAAACAGGAGATGAACCAGAAAAAGGCAAGGAATTGCCCTTGTTTGCAGAAGCACAAATTGAATATGTGACATCAGTTAGAAGAGAGGCCTTGGGGATGGAAGGGGCACCGTGTGGGGTTATTATGAGCATCACAAAGAGGAGAGGAAGATGTGGCGAAGATGTGGCCCACCCTTGGAAAGGCAGAGAAGAACCGGGTCAAGCCGTGACATGTGGCTTGCGAAAGTCTGCTATGGAGGATGCAGCATAAACAGAATGAAGGAGGAAAGAGGACTCGGAGCCAGCCCTAACGTGAGACAGTTTGTTAAAGAGAAAGACTTACAGTAGGAGCAGATCTAAGAAGGAAAAGGCAGAACCAGGGCCCGGCAGCTTTTCCAGGAGCATAGCTTCAGGAGTGAAGGAGAGGTTGGAGAAATAATAGGGAAAACAAAGACACGAGACCATTTAAGAAAGTTTTTCAAAACTACTTGGAAACACTATACAGTCCATTGAAGAGGAAGACAGGAAACTGGTAAGGAAACAGGAGAATAAACCACTAATATTGACACCACCACCCCACTCCACTGCATGCAGCGCATTTGGTCTGAAGTGCTTATGTTTTGCTTATGATCCTACTTAGCTGAAGTGAGACATGTGATTGACTTACCAAGGATGAGATTTTGAACAATTCTTGCTTCGTCTTCCTTCCTGTACTGCAACATTCCCATATATTCTTTGGGCGAGGATGGCACGGACAGTCTGTCGGCTGTAAAACATCCATGAGAAATATTAACCCAGGCCCCAATCCTTCCCTGCTCATCAGCAATGATTTCTGCATCAAGCATTGCCCTTCCTACTTGAGAAGGAGGCTAATAGCAGGGGTGCCCAAACTATGGCCTGTGGGCCAGATCTGGTCCCCGATGCCAATTCACCCGGCCCACGCTGCCCTCGTCACTCCTGGAAGCAGAAGTAAAATGTGCCCGCACTGGCACTTTTTTTACTTCCGCTTCCAGGAGCAACGAGGGTGGCGTGGGCCGGATGAATTGGCATCAGGGACCAGATCTGTCCCATGGGCCATGGTTTGGGCACCCCTGCCCTATAGCAATCAATGGCCTTCCTGCCTTCTCTGATGTACCTGTGGGTCTTTGTTCTGCACAAGGATTCAGACGTAACGCTGACTCCCTGCAAGTTGTAGTTTGCAAACAGGTAGGCAGACTTCGGGACTGCGGTGGCTCAAGTGGTTAAGACACTGAACTCACTGACTGGGAGGTCAGAGTTCAATTCCTGAGTACTGCAGGATGGAATGAGCTCCTGTCTCTAGCTCAGCTCCTGCCAACCTAGCAGTTCAAAAGCAAGAAATTGCAAGTAGATAAATAGGGACCATTTTGGTGGGAAGGTAAACAGCATTCCGTGTTGAGTCCTGCCTGCCACATGTCGATGGAAACATCTGCAGAAGCAGACAGTGCTAGCTCTTTGGCTATTAAACAGAGATGAGCACTGAACCCTAGAGTTGGATACGACTGGCTTTTGAGCAAGGGCGACCTTTACCTTTATCTAGGCTGACTTATGGGGATGGGTGGACAGCATACCTGTCAACTGCGGCTCCGTACAATCCGGGACCTGTGCACAACGGTTCTGTGCAAGTCGCATTCTACGCATGTGTAGAAGGCTTTTACGCTTGCGTAGAACCCTTTTACACTTGTGTAGAACCCTTCTACGCTTACGTAGAAGGCTACGCAAGCGTAAAAGGATTCTACGCAAGCATAAAAGCCTTCTACACATGCGTAGAACGCAACTTGCGCAGAAGGGATGCACTGTACCTCTTTTCCCCCACTGCCAATTCTGGGGTTTTGGCAGCTGCGGGTGGGAAATGGCACAAATCGGTGCTGAAAATCGGGAAATCCCAGCCAATCCGGGAAGGTTGACAGGTATGGTGGACAGATGGAAAGGCATGCGCACACTCTCCCTTCTTTGTGCCTTTTCTGGCTAACCTGACCTGCCATTTCACTTCCTATCTGCATAGACACAATTGATGCTGGAAAGGTAAGGGCCGGGTGTTTGAAGACATAACTAGGGTTAGCAAGGTGAAGAGTTAATCTCTTTCATGCTAGCTATGGTTAGCAGCAGGTGAAAAGCCATAGAAAACTGTGCTTAGTACCAGTGAGGGAAGGGAGGGCAAAATTTAGCCTAGAGAGAGAGAGAGCATGAACCCACCCTCCCAAGAAGAGCAGCCAATGTTCAGGCAAGGACCTCTTAAGAGCCAGCAGGAACTTTGCTCCAGGCCAGAGTCAACGACCGACCGTTCACCTCAGTTGGCCTTCCAAGACCCAGGGCCGGCCCTACCATTAGGCGCAGGGGGTGACTGGGGCTGTGTGTTTCAGATGGCCTGCCCTGCAACCCTTTGGCGACAGGCGGGAAGACGCCCCATCCCATAGCTAGCCTGGCCAGCCTTTGGAGGTGGCCTAGTGAGAGTGACCCACCCACCCCATCTTTAGCCACAGGCAGACAAATGCTTTGATCCTGCTTTCTGAACAGAATCCTTTGGCTCATTGACTGTTCTTGCCGATGACTGCCAGAAACCTGCACCGATGAGGACTTGAGTTTGGCCAACGGCAAAGCCAAGAAAGTGGCTTCATTTTGGCGGTCCAGGGTTTGGTCGGGACACGAAAGAAGAAGCAGAACAGACAGGGAATGCAACAGAAGAAACCTGCTCCCCACAATTGTATGATAAGCTCAATTTTGGTCTCGCTTTCCACCTCGTTTCAACATGTGGCAGAATTTAAGTGGTTTTAAAGCACCAGTTCAAAGCATCCCACCTGTCTCTGCAGACTTCCTAAGGGTCTTGATCTGATCCTGGAGTTTCTTTATTAATCTGTCCTTCTTCTCCAGCTCCTCCTCCAGGTCCTGCAAGAAGGCCACAGACGGGGTCAGAAAGGGCCTGCTTGGTCAATGACAGAACATTTGGCTTCCCTTTAAAACGATGCCCACATGTGGCTCAATACAATGGGTAATATTCTGGTTGGTTCACTAAGAGATCAATAAAAAGCAATATTGCTAATCACACAGATGACGGGGAAAGCCAGTTTTGCAGCCATATTATGAACACACACGGGATGCTTTTATGGCCTCCTGCCTATTCCCTTGCTTGACTGACAGTTCTTTATTTCTATCTGTATGTATTGCTGCTGCACATTGCATTCTTCTATTATTCCCTTGTTCTTCTTTGCTCTAGAGCCGTGATGGCAAACCTTGGCACTCCACATGTTCTTGGACTTCAATTCCCAGATGCCCAAGCCCCTGTGAATCCACACGAATGGGTATGCTGCGATTCATCCAGCCCACACTGCACCTGGAAGCGGAACTAAAACGCGCCGTAAGGAGGAAGGGTTAACCCGGAAGAGCCTTAACCGTACGAGCACATTTTACTTCCGCTTCCAGGAGCGAAGAGGGTGGCGCAGTGTGGGCCGGATGAACTGCAGTAAACCTATTTGTGTGGATTCACGGAGGCTTAGGCTTCTGGGAATTGAAGTCCAAGAACATCTGGAGTGCCAAGGTTTGCCATCACGGCTCTAGAGTTTGGTTACAGTTGCAAAGAAACCTCTTCCAGGCTTGTGTGTCACTGTCTAAGCAAGACCAACTGCTGGTTGTGCAAACCTCCCCCAGGAATCTGTCATAGCATTTTGTGCACTTTCTCTAGTATGCCTCCACAAGGGAAGAGGGAACGCAACCTAACACTTAAACCTGCAGAAAAATCAGAATGTTTGCAGAGTTTGGAAAAGCCTCTTTTCAGACTCTTAGACCTCTCCAGGTAGGACGAGTCACAGGAGAAGCCACAATGACTGGTGCATTCGTGAACAACATTGTGACATTTCTCCATTTGGCTTCTTGGCCTTTTCTCCCTGTCCCATCTTTTGCAGAGCCCAAAGAGAAATAGCTGAAAGAAATCTGGGTTTTGTTTTAAAGTCCTAAAATGTGGATGTAGGTGATGGTGTTTTTCTTTAAGCAGTATTTAAACCAGGGGTTCCCAACCTTTTCAAGCCGGGGGCCGGTCATGCTCTCTCAGTCAGTTTCGAGGGCCAGATGGCCATTTTGCCCTGCCTGCACGATATGGGTGGCCATTTTGTCCCAGCAGCTTCAAAGGGGTGGCCATTTTGTTGCTCAAATCCCCATGGAGGCATGGGGGGGCACATGAAATGGTGCTGTGGGCCATATCTGGCCTGCAGTCCTTAGGTTGGGAAGCCCTGGTTTAAACCATCTGCTACCATTCCTCACCGTATTTTCCATAGTAAGATAGACCACGTCCTGCCATGTTTTCCTCTTGGCTTCGTTCTCTCCCTCGGGCTGCTTCTCCAGGTGGCCATTGGAGCCCTGAAATTCTTCAATTGTGCCCAACAACCTCTCTTTTTCCTTGGTGAAGACTTCATTTTGAGCTTGCAAGACTCTAAGAAGCAATAGGAAAGTGTGCCAATTTCACCCTACGCAAAGCCATCATCTGCTACAAAAGGGTTTTATGAACTCGATTTTCACTCGTGTGGGCCAGATCTGGACCCCAACACCAATTCATCTGGCCCACGCCACCCTTGCTGCTCCCGGAGCTGCCCCATGATTCCCTCTTGGGCTTCCTTCAGAGACAGAAAAATAAGCCAGCCTGCCCAACTCTGGTCCCTTGGAAGGCAACCGGGGCTGAAGAACCAAGCAAGCCAAGCTTTCTGCCACACAGCTGGGAAGGATTATCCCACAAGCAACAGAAGAGACCCCAAGCATGGTCCAAACCACTTCCGGGAAAATAACGAGTGGCCCTTTCTTCCTAAACTGCCAAAATAGGGTCCCTGTGTCAAACTTTTCTTTCTTCCTCCGGGAAGTTAAATAGGGACCTTAACTATCTCCGACATTTTTGGCTAAAAAAACAACCAGCAAAAGCTTACCTCCTTTGTAAACCTTTTTTCTCTTTGCCAGGTTGCAACAGATCTGCCATTTCTTCCATTTTTTCTATAGAGAAGAAGAAGAAAAAAACAGAGTTTAACTAAGTTAGCTTGAGACTTGAGATTTTGTACCTTTAATAAAAGGAGGCTAACTTTTTCTTTAAAAATATCAGAGACCATTTGGACCAACTACTAGTGGTGCTCTGTGCTATCTGCCAAAGAGTTTCTCAAGTTAAAAATATATTATTATTATTATTATTTACAACAGGGTGCCCAAACTTTTTGGGCAGTGGGCTGGACACGTAGTTCAGTTGGACCAGTCGTGGTTCAGTGGGCCAGCCACATGGTTCCTCCCACCAGAAGTGGAAATAAAACACGTCTTGCAATCTGTTTTGCAACAGGATGAGATAGATTTTAGCCTGCCATTTTCTCTGCTTAACCCCCCCCCCCAAACTATGGCCTGTGGGCCAGATCTGACCCCCTGATGCCAATTCATCCGGCTCACACCATCCTCGTCACTGGCTCCGCACATATATTATCTGACTTTGTAAACCAGGGGTGCCCAGACTACAGCCTATGGGTAAGATGTGGCCCCTGACACCAATTCATCCGGCCCACACTGCCCTCTTCATTTGGGCACCCCTGGTTTACAAAATCAGATAATATATGTGTGGAGCCAGGGATGCCAGGGAGCAAGGAGGTACCTTTATACTGTGCAGCTCCATCTTGAAGACGTCTTTCAAGATCCGCCTTCTGCTTCCAAAGCTGAGAGATCTGCTGCTTAAGATCGGGGATCATCTTCACACAGAAAAAAGGGAAATATTCAAACCCTGATGCCACGCTGCCATTTAACCTAAGAACATGAACTGCTCCTGTTTTGCAAAGTTATGTTTGCACGGCCTTTGATTCCCTCTCCATGCCAGAAGATCTCTCAATGATATGATCTGTATAACGTGTGTTGGATGCTCTATTGTTGTGTGAGCCGCCCGGAGTCATGTTGTTGAGTGGGCGGCATACAAATCCTAATCATAATAATCATAATAATCATAAGGAGAAGGAGAAGGAGGAGAAGAAGAAGCCAGGCTTTGTGGCAGCAAGTCTTGTGCTCAACAGAAGATCATGTTTCTCCTCTTGCAAGGTTACCTGAGCAAATGCAACTCTGAAGAGGCAGAAGGCTAGGCGGGCACCAGGGAGACCACCAGCAGCCTTGGGAGAAGTCCACACAATGGGGCTTCTCTGATCCCATGACGCAACAGGATCCGTCCCCCGAGACTGAGTTCTCACCATGTTTTCAGAGGTCAGCCTGGCGACCTGGAGTCGGAAGCTCTCCGTCATGTCGTTCTCCTCCCGAAACAGCTTCTGCAGGTGGCTAATTTCTTGACTGAGATGCTCTACTTTGGAACTGAGACCGTCTATCTCTCTTTCGTAGTCCTCTTTCTGGGACTGGAAATGGCTTTCCAGCACTCTGAAAAGTGGACAAAAATACATGCAGGCATGAGATCAAGCCAGTCCGCCATATGCAGCCAATGGACTGTCTATGACGCATCACAATTTAGCCATAATTCAGTGTGGAAATCTTTCCCATGCAAAGCTATTTATCCTCTTAAGCCAGGGGTGCCCAAACTTTTTGGGCTACAGGCCAGTTACATGGTTCAGAGAGCCTGTCACGTAATTCCTCCCACCGGAAGTAGAAGTAAAATGTGCCTTGCAATCTGTTTTGCAACAGGATGAGATAGATTTTAAGCTGCCATTTTCTCTGCTTAAACCAGGGGTGCACAAACTACAGCCCATGGGCCAGATCTGGCTCCGATGGCAATTCATCTGGCCCACGCTGCCCTCGTCACTCCACTTCTGCTTCCAGGAGCGATGAGGGCAGAGCAGGCCAGATGAATTGCCATCAGGGCTGGATCATGTGTCGCACGGGCTGGAGTTTGGGCACCCCTGGTTTAAGCCTGGTGTGGAAGAGGACGTGAATGAAGGAGGATTGTCCCTCCCCTCCCCCAGTTTCCCATTCCCAAAGTCTCGCCAGTCTGGAAAGAAGACCCCACAGGAGGGCTCACCTGGTGGCTTTTTTCAGGCCTTCGTAGGCAAACCAGAGCTCCCCATCCTCGTTTAAATGCTCCAGGTCTTCCGTGTATAGTCTGTGGCAAGGGAAAGTGGGGAAGTGTCAGAGGCCAATATGTATGATTTGCAAAGCAAAGGTTGACAACAGCTGTACCTGCTTCGGACATCTGTGAAGTCGTAGCTCTCCCGGAGTTGCCTTGTGATGTCCGAAATCTTATCTGTAAATCAAGAGAAACAACCCATGAAGCCCAAGTTCCCAATTCTGCAGGCCCAATCTAGCCAAAGTCCCGACACCGACACCGACACCGACACACACACACACTTTAACCACTGGAATGGGAAAAGTTATCACCTCTCATTTCACGTTTCTGGCCCTGCAGCTGCTTCTCCGCATCCATTTTTTGCATCTGAAGGAGCTCAATTTCTTTCTGCAGTTCAGGGATTTTCTAAATGCGTGAAACACACATAAAAGGAGGCATGGCGCAGAGAGGAAACGTCAACGAAAGGAACAGGATGATGGCAAGGCTAGAGTTTAAGACATGCTTGTTTGGAGCCAGGATTGCCTTCCCTGCCCATCAATTTATTTGACATCCAAAGGAAAGGAAAGGGTTAAGATTGCCTTTGCAGGCTTTCAGGCATAAAATAAAATATTCCATTCACAGAATCCGTGATCAAAAGTTCTCTCTGATTCTTCTCCTTCCCGTGCCTTCCTAAATTCCCCACAAGGTGACGCATTTCCTGAAAGGTGCTCGAATTCACTCACTGCATGGATCTGATCTCATGTTTCACAGGTCACGGGTAACATCCCATAATTTCATAGGATACAGATGCATTAAACATACAAAGAGAACCCAATGGACACAACCCATTAGGCGGCTCCTCCGTATTGAGCCCATTGAGCGCAATGATTTACGAGGCACAAAACATGCAGGCCAGGTCTCGGACTCCTGGTCCCAACCAAAATAGACCTAGTGATGCCATGAGATTTACGTAAGTGTTGCCTTGCCCTTCAGCCAGCAATTCGCTGACTCTGCTGAGTTTTCTTTTTATTTTTATGCTGTAAGAAATCCATGGAGGAATCCGTGCATGATTTGAGAGCCAACTGCCAAAGGGCAACCTGGGCATCAGTCATTACGTTACCTTTGCTTGGTTGGTCAGTTCTTGCACCTCTATTTTCAGCTCCTCTTGAATTAATTCTTCTTCCTGAATCTGTTTTCGGAGCTGATCAGCCTCGTTTTCCAGGGATTTCTTTTCTTCCTTGAGCCCCTCGATCTGTTTTTCATAATTTTGCTTCTGATTGTGAAAGTTTTTCTCCAGTATTCTGCAAAGATTCAGGATAAAAATAATTAATTCATTTCCCTTGAGCTGGGAAACCTCGTCTCTAACACACATCCGTCACCAGTAGGGACAGAGAGAAAGACCACTTTCCAAAATGTTCATGCTGGGATTTTAGATGAATTTAACTGCTGTGATTTAGAGCCATGGCTGACCTTGACCAGGTCCACTCTCTGGCTATCTAGCCTATTTACATTTACTACCTCCTCCTAATCATGTTTTTGTTTCTATCATAGGAGGAAATATTCCTCTGCAGATGGAGATAATCAGAGCAGTCAAGGAGGGAAATGCCCTTTCTCGGGTGAAATGTCTTACATTCGCTGCCTTTCTTCTTTTTGAACATCAGTAAACAGCTGTTTCGTTAGGTCATCCATTTTCCCTGCAAAAAGGAGAGGCTTTACTACTTGATAAACTTTGCACAATAAAATAATGAAAAACAGGCACCCATAGAAGGGATAAAGGGATAAGCAAATCTTAAGACATTTAATTAAAACCTGTCTCAACTGTTAGGGATGGCTTTGTGGAATTGTCTGGCCACAATAATCCGCAACAGCTAAAGCAGATTTCACACAAATTCTGGAGAAGCAAAACTCCAAAATTAGCATCTAAGTCTGTGATGGCAAACATTGGCACTCCATGTGTTCTTAGACTTCAATTCCCAGAAGCCCAAGTCTCTGTGAATCCACATGAATGGGTTTTCTGCGGGGATGCTCCAGGTGTTCTTGGACTTCAATTCCCAGAAGCCCAAGTCTCTGTGAATCCACATGAATGGGTTTATTGCACCTACACTCCAGGTGTTCTTGGACTTCAATTCCCAGAAGCCCAAGTTTACTGCATACATGCAGTAAACCCATTTGTGCGGATTCACAGAGACCTGGGCTTCTGGGAATTGAAGTCCAAGAACACCTGGGGTGCCAAGGTTCACCATCACTGATCTAAATGATGGAGCCTGTCATGGATATTCACAAGGGCCTAGTCCTTGTAGAAGGGGGTCAGTTCATGTCTCATGAAGCCATCATGCTTTCCAATAGGCAAGCTTCACATAAGGGCTTCAAACAGCGTTAATGTCACCTAATTCAATAAGTAGATCTCCCCATAAAAATCTGTAGCCTCACTGATTGTAAGATTCTATGAGCAGGCTTATTTTATAAAAGCCTGACAGTATTCAGTAACATCATATTCCTATGAGCAGACCTCCCCATATAAAGGTCTGATAGTGTAACTTTCCTTATCTGAACATTCCAAGCTTGTTCAGCCAGGCACAATAAAGATCTGTCTCCTGGTAACCTGCTCCCTGAAGGGAGGGAGCCTGGGAAATCAGCCTGGGCTTCGGCCTGGTGAGCCTGCTAGACCACAGGAATGCTGTGTGAATTTGCAGACACTGCCAAGGAGGCATGTCTGTCTCTCACATGTACGTTCCCAGGCTGAAGGCATGTTTGTTCACCTACATGCTAACTTTTCTCATACTAGTCAGCAAGATTTCTCTTTCTAGTCTAGTCATCAAGATTACTTTCCCATAATGGGGGGTGGCATATTATTGGAGGTGCATGGTTAACTGTCAATCACACCTTTGACGCACATTTAGTTACCATGGTTACCCAGGATAACCCTATAAGGAGTGACCTCTAAGGTGTGGAAAGGAGAAGGAAAAAGGAGGAGAGTGAACATCTTTCACCTTGTCACTCTGGTCCTCAAGATGCCCATCTAGAAGGGGACCTATGAGGGGCTCAAAAGCCCCATTCTCTTAATTAATTAGATTGATTATATATGGTTTTATTTTATTAGAAATATGTTTTAAGTGTAGAAGTAGGTTAATAAAAATTATTGAAAAGGCATCCTCTCTGTCTACCTGTCTGTGTGCTTATCTGGAGTCTGGAGTCAGGAGAAATGCCAATAAGGAGAAGGCTCTGGCAGAACTCCCAGAAACACAGATCGCTCATAGAGAGAAACGGGAGCTGGCTTTGCTCGGCTTTGCTGGGAAGATCGTGAGCGATGGAGGGAGGGAGCAGGTCTGAAGCCCTGTGGAAGGGGATTCTCAAACTTGAGACCCCATCGGCCCACTGATCTTCCCCGTCCCGCAGCCCCGACAGAGCCTAGTGTCACAAAACCATCTCCTGAAAGGGATAGTCCAGAATAGAGTCCCTCCTTCCTGGGGTGCCAAGGTTCACCATCACTGATCTAAATGATGGAGCCTAGTGTCACAAAGCCACGTCCTGAAAGGGAAGTCCAGAATAGAGAGTCCCTCCTTCCTTTGAACACAACCAGACCTCCAGGCATTTCCAGGGAATGTCTGCTGGACTGGTAACATTTCAGCCTGCTTTTTCTGCTTGCTTCCCAAAATAAAACAAAAAAGACCCCAATAAGACCCTCATTCCCGAAACATGCACTAACAATTTATCTGAATCACCGCACCTTTCATTTCCTCCGTTTTCTCTTGAAGTGTTTTTTCCAGCCACTGCTTCTCTTCCTGTAGCTCCAAATGGTCCTTTTCAAGTTTCGAGATCCTCTGGAAGGAAATAGGGAAGGCAGGGCAGATGTCAATCACAAGGTATGCCCCATACCTTTAAGCCAGGGGTGTTCAATCTATGGCCCATGGCGCTGGATCTGGCCCCCAACACCAATGCATCTGGCCCACGCCACCCTTGCTGCTCCTAGAAGCAGAAGTAAAATGCGCCTGTACAAGCACGTTTTACTTCTGCTTCCAGGAGTGGCAAGGGTGGCGTGGGCTGGATGAATTAGTGTTGGGGGCCAGATCCAGCCCATGAGCCAAAGATTGGGCACCCCTAATTTAAGCAGAGAAAATGGCAGCCTAAAAATTTATCTCATCCTGTTGCAAAACAGATTGCAAGGTGCATTTTACTCACCTGCTCGTATTCCTCCTTTCGCTTCTTCTCTTTTTCTTCGGCCATTTTTTTCTGCACAGCCAATTTCTCCAGATCCTGTTGAAGCTTCTGGAGGGTTTCTACATCGCCGGAGTGGGTTGAAGCCAGAGCCGCCAGCCTCTCCATCAGAGCCTTGTTCTCCTTGTTCTAAAAACCAAGGGAGAAGGCATTTCGTCTGAGGAGGCGGGAGAAGGAATGAACTGATTTGCATTGCTAAGGTGTCACTTAATATAGGTGTGCCCAGACAAGGGGCACCAACGCCCTCTGTAGCCTCTGCCTTCTTTAGGTCACTCCCAAGGCCAACCAGGCCACCTGGGTAACTACCATCTCTGAAAGGTCCATGTCCACCCAGTAGGTACTCACCAGTGAGGGTGCCCAGGGTACTCACTCCCAGAGAGCCCTGTAACCCCTGAAAGCAGGACTGGTCAGAAAGAGTCTAAGCTTTTGCACAAAGGGAACATGAGCATAAACCGCACAGATGGGTCCCACTCCATTACCTGGTCTTCCAGTTTCTTCTGTAGCCGCTGCACCCGGTAGGACAACTGGATGTTTATCACAAAACGGCGAATGTTCTGAAACCGGCGGCGAACCAGCCAAGCCCGGGCATATTTCTGGAGCACCAATGCCTTCTGTTCTTCAACCATCTCAGCAAGAAAACAGGGAAAGGCCAAGTCATCTAACATTCCCGCTCTCAAGCCAGTCATGTCAGGACGTTTGGACACAGCTGGGATCTTTGCAATGGAAAAGGGAAGGGGGTTCCTGGATCTTGCCCTCACCCCTGTGGGCTTGGAAAAATCATGTTAGGTGTGCTTGACACAATCTATCGTAGAATCTGTTGGAAACAGCTCATGGGGTCTGGGACCCAGTAGTGGAGCCAGAGGTTGGGAGATTGATTCCTCCACTGGCCCTCCTTGACCGGGGCTGGATGTGGAGAGAATTGGGCAACTGTCCTTACCTTCCTGTATCTCCTCCTGGCCAGGAACCCTCGCATGAAGGCCTGGATGGTCACGGCAGCCACACGGATGAGCAGGCACAAGCGGCGCACCAAATATCCCCGGCAGTGTTTCTGGATGACAATGGCCGCCCATGTTTCCTTCAGAGCTCTGGCCGTTATGGCTTGTCTGCAGAAAAGATGCCATGAAATGTCATGACTCCCTTCATTGTTATTCCCAGGGGCAGAAAAGAGCTCAGCAGAAAACAGAGCGGGCTGCTTAGACGGCAAAGTCTGCTCCAATATTGACCATGGGAATGTGTGGTTTTGCTGCCACAGGGCTCTGTCCTTCCAAACCAACCAATCAATGAACCAAGCAACCAACCAATGAACCAGCTAACTAGCCAACCAACCAACCAACCAATGAACGAATCAGCCAGCCAGCCAGCCAGCCAACAACCAAACAATGAACCAATCAATTATCCAACCAACCAACTAATGAACCAATCAATCATCTAACCAACCAACCAACCAATCATCCAACCAACCAACCAACCAACCAACCAACCAACCAATGAACCATCCAACCAAACAACCAATCAATCATCCATCCAACCAACCAACCAATGAGCCAACCAACCAACCATTCACCCAGCTAACCAGCCAATGAACCAATGGACCAATCATCTATCCATCCAACCAACCAACCAACCAACCAACCAATGAACCAACAAACCAACCACCCAACTAACTAGGCAGCTCCCTGCAATTACCGCACAGAGCGCTGTCCCCGGAGGTACTGCTGGATGGTTATTGCTGCCTGCCTGATGCGGAGGAACTTCTTCCGCTGCAACCAGCTCCGCATGTGCTTCTGGATCATGATGCAGGCCTGCCTCAGCCAATCCGACCGCAGTTTCTCCAGATACGCCACCTGTCCCGCTCGGAAGAAGATCTTTGTTCTTCCAAACTGATATTGGCTCTGGTCCTACATTTTTGAAGCAAGGTGGGGAGAGCATGACAGACATTTCAAGTATGTGTAAAAATCCTTTCCAGTAGGATACAGAATTTTAGCTTCCATAAAGTGCAACACAAGGCCAAGAAGGCACAGCACATGCACATGATGGATCATGTCCAAATGCTCAAGAAGGTTTGGCACCTCCAGGTTATGACTGTGACGGTGACCTCTCACCTGGATCAGTCGTTGCAAAACAATCTTGCAGATTTGCTTCTTATCTGCCAGAGAACGTTCCAGCTGCGACATTAGGATGCTGTAGCGGCTGAAAAACTCAAGGTAAGTCCACCTATAAAACAGATTTATTTATTTTTTAATTTTAAAAAATAGAACATGCTACTTATCCAGATAAACAAAATCATAAAATCTCATCAGGGTGGCTACATACCTAGATGGGTAACTCTGCGAGCTAATTCGAATAGTTTCTAAAACACCACACGCTCTCAGTTGTTGGACCACACGTTTGGAATCAAACCTACAGGAATTTCATAACAGAGTTACCGGTAATCTTCTGCCAGACTTATTAGGCATTTTGTCCCATAATTTTACAACCATCATATCGCAGTGTGTATGATTTTTAACAATGGGCAAAAATCAGGCTGCTATGAGCTCAATGCTTTTAAAAATAGTGCCACTCAATGCTTGTGCAAAAGAAAAGCTACACTTTTTGGAGCTGATCTTCTGAAAGAATTAGAATTAGAAGTTTATTTATACCCCACCCTCCTGGTGCGAGCACCACTCACGGAGGCTTACAGCATAGCAAAAAATATAACAATAAGTAATAATCCCTATACAATAAATACAAAAGAATACAAGCAAAGCAATAAAAAATAATATACACAATAGAGCAAATATACACATAGCAAATAGTCATAGAACAATAAAGTACAAAATGTCAACAAAATATCAACATAATAATGCACAATTAATACCGAAGGTCAATTGCAAAATTCTGATCCACATTACTTTAAGAATAACTAAAGTGGGGCTAAGTTTGATGTCCATCCACCATCAATCTCATAATTAAATTCTACTCTGCATGAAAAGCAACAGAGAATGAGAGCCAGTACATGGTTAAGTTATGGGCCGTCGAGGTACATACGTCACCAGGTACATCATTACGTTATGGGCCGTCAAGGTACATACGTCGCCAGGTACATCGTTAAGTTATGGGCCATCAAGTTAGAACAGACTTAAGGCAACATAACAAAGTGACTGAGACATTTGAAGAGTAGATTTACCACTTCCAACTCCCACAGTGAGTTTCCATGGCTGAGCAGCAGTGGTGGGCAGCTACCGGTCTGCACCGGTCCGCCTGGGGCGGGTAGTAAAATTTGCTGACCATGCCCCCTCCCTGCCCTGCCCTCCTCCTCCTCCACCACCTACAAGTCCAGGCACAGGCAGCGCATGCTGCTGCTAGAAATGGTGGCAGCGGTGGCTTGTGCTGCTCCAGGCAGCGCAAGGCTCTTCCCACCCCTTCCCCCAGCCGCTTGAGCACGAGCCACAGCAGCAGCTTGAGGAGGAGGAAGAGCAGGTGTGGGGAGAACAGGGACCATTTCGTTGGGAGGATAAACAGATTTCTGTGGGGTGGGGGGGGAGAGGAGAGAGAGAGCTTTTAAGTTAAACAGAGTTCCATGGGGTGGGGGGATGGGGGGGAGAGCCCAGAGAGAGAGAGCTTTTAAGTTCTGGGGGGGGGGGGGGAAGGTATTTTTGTTTTTTCCTGATATGCTTGAAACACAGACTTAACATAGCTACGATTCTGTGTAAGCATATCAGAGAGTAAACAAAAGAAAAAGACAAAAATGTTGTGGCATCTTAAAGACTAACTGCTGTATTTTAATGTGAGCTTTTGTGGATCAAGTCCACTGGCTCTTTAGCTGTAATCAGAAATGAGCACTGTACCCTAGAGTTGGATACAACTGGCTTTCAAGCAAAGGCAACCTTTACATTTACGGCTTTACCTAATAACAGAAGATCCCTGCTTGGTATTAAAATTTGCTGTGAGGTTTTGGCCCAGTTTAGTTAAAGGTCGCCCTTGCTCAAAAGCCAGTCATATCTGACTCTAGGACTGCAGTGCTCATCTCCATTTACAGCCAAAGAACCAGTGCTGTCTGTGTTTGCAGACATCTTCATGGCCATGTAGCAGACATGACTAGATCACCCACCCAGTCACATGGCTCTGCCCGCAGCGTAGCCTCTGCCCACAGCGTAGGCTCTGCCCACAATGTAGGGTCCACCCATGGTGTGGTAGCAAAAAAAATGCCCACCACTGCTGAGCAGGGATTTGAACCCAGGCCTCCTGAGTCCCAGGCCCTCAGTCTAGCCACTAGACCAGTCATGGTGAACCTTGGCACTCCAGGTGTTCTTAAATTTCATTTCCCAGAAGCCCAAGTCTCTGCACGTAAACCCATTCGTGTGGATTCACAGAGACTTGAGTTTCTGAGAATTGAAGTCTAAGAGCACCTGAAGTGCCAAGGTTCGCCATCATGGCACTAGACCATGCTGGGTACCATGCATAGAAAGATCAGACAGACAGATTGTAAGATTAAAGTTAAGGTTAGGGTTAGACAGACTTACTCAAATGCTAACTTCTGGTCATTTGGCTTTATGCAGCGGACGTAGTGTGGTGTCGTTGCATTAAGCGTCTCCATTAACAAATACAAGGAGCTTCGGAACTGGAGAACATGGAGGCAAAAATGAGTGACTTTGACCCCCACAAAATCCCCCAATCATCCTTGGGTCAAAGGCAAGAGCAGAAGCCACAAGAGAGGCCTGTACCCAGCCTATTTCCAGCACTAGGTACAAGACTATCGTCTGAGGGGGAAAGGCAGGCAGACGTCTCTTCTCCAACGTCCCCAATAATAGCCTCTGGTGGGGGGAGGCTTCCACCCTTCCACCTCTTTCTAGTCTGCCCCCCCCCCCCCAATTCCCCAGTGTAGCAAACAAAAAGCTTATTACCTAATTCAGGGATGCTCAACCTATGACACCATTTCATGGCACCAGGAAGCGCCATGTGGTGGAGGAAGGGTTAGGGTTAGGTGGAGGAAGGGCAAAATGGCCGTCTGGCCCCCGAAGCTGCCTGAGGGAGAGTGACCTGGCCCCCGGCTTAAAAAGGTTGAGAATTCCTGGTCTAATTTTTTTTTTTTTTTATCCCAAGAGGATACTGAGAAAGCATACCTTATTGCCCACGGTGGTACGGAAATGCTTATTAGGTGGTTTGACGACTGTTTTTGCAGACTTGATTTTGATTAGTGAGCTGAAGGGTGAGATTGGCACTGGGTTTTCTTGGAAGAAGTTGGCACACAGTTGAAACTGAAAAGAAATAAGCGTGAATTTCACCTGCATTACAGATTAAGCCAACCTGGCTCAAAAGGGAAAGCGATTAGGTTATTTCCCAGGTATGAAGAAAGGGAAGGAGGAGAAAACTCAGCTCACTCTAAATCTAAGTTGAGGAGAGAGCTTTAAAGATACCACCGAACTCTAGAAAGGCAAGCCAGAGGTTTGCAAGCCAGTCAAATGCTTCCCTGTGTCAAGTATGAATTATTATTATTTTTAATCATGTCATAAGCAGACAAAGGCGCTTTCTGGGTTGAAGGGTTTGTGCTGCAGGATCTCCGCTCAAGGGACACCCGGATATGAGGCCAAATGAAATGATGGAAAGCAACACCCGTTGTCTTTCTTTATGAATATCCTGCAACCATAAACGTCACCACTGTCTTAAGTGCTGTACCGAGTAAGAAAACACAAACCTTGCTCTTTTTCAGTGTTTCGATCAGGATCTCATAAACTGTGTCTCTATTTTTCTCCAAAAATCCTTCATTCTTATACTCCACCTGGGCAAGAAAGAGGCCATCGGTGATTTCTAAGCAACATGACAGACCAAAAGTAGAGACTTGTGATGCCAACCCACACCTGCAGGAGGAGCAAGACCCCATAGAAAGACCCCATAAAACAAGGGTGCCCAAACTTTTCAGGCCACAGGCTGGCCACATGGTTCAGTGGGCTGGCCATGTGGTTCGGTGGGCCGGTCACGTGATTCCTCCCACCAGAAGCGGACGTAAAAATCATGCCTTGCAATCTGCTTTGCAACAGGATGAGACAGACTTTAAACTGCCATTTTCTCTGCTTAAACCAGGGAGTGCCCAAACTATGGCCCATAGGCCAGATCCGGCCCCAATGCCAATTTATCCAGCCCACACCGCCCTTGTCACACCCAGAAGTGAAAGTAAAATGGGTGCATTTTACTTCCACTTCTGGGAGCGACAAGGGCAGTGTGGGCTGGATGAATTGGTGTTGGGGGCTGAATCTGGCCCACAGACCCTAGTTTGGGCACCCCTGCCTCAGAAAGATCCCACAGCTTCCTTGCTCTGATATCAGCCCTGAGGAAGTCAGCTTCAGCCGCTGCCTCTTTAATGTGAGCGGCACTTTCAGACAAGACCTGAGTTTTATCCTCAAGACCACAAGATGACTCTTTCCCTGTCTGGAGAGGGTCAGGATTTCAGGCCAGAGCCAACTGCACAGAAAGATGTTAGCCTCCGCAAAGGACGAAGCAGGAGAAACTCAGCGCTTCCCTTTCTCAAATGTTATTCAACTGGAGAAAAATCATCGCCGTTCTCAACATGACATTCAAAACCCAAGAAGGATCCGAGTCACCCAAAAGGGATGCGTTACCTTATCTGCAAAGTGCTGGATTACGAAAGAGGAGTTTGACATCTTTGGTTTCTCAAAGAGCGGGTTCTTGTTGACAAAATTGTTGTATAGTTTCTGAAGCCAATTGTCATCCGTTCCTTGAGGCAACTGTGCATTGTTTAGGAAGTGAAACAACAGGGTGTTTAATGTCAAAACTTGACCGAGATGAGAAACAACTTCAGGGTTCTGGTCCCAGTATTGGAGGAACAGAGAGACCTTGAGAACCTGGTCGACTCACCAGGCATTCCTCATCCAGCAGCTCCAAAATGCCCATTTTGCCTTCAATAAGATCAATGACCGGCTGGTTGTCGTAGAAGTCGACCAGGGTCCACGGAATGTCTTCTTTCATGTATTCTTCTTGTTCCAGTTTAAAGACATGCTGGTAACGACATTGTCCCCAACACGGTCATGGCAGAACCAGCTCCTTCCCGAAGCACGGCTAAAATCAGGCCTCCCTAACAATGCCCAAAACATCTTCCTGTCCCAGCTAACCCTGACTCTTACAGACCTCAATGGGTCTACTCTGAACATGATTAAACCTGGCATTAACCAATGACCCTGGAAAAGGACTACCATTTTGGGATGAAACACATTTGTTCTAGACCAGGAGTTCTCAACCTTTTTAAGCCAGGGGCCATTGGGTCACGTTCCCTCAGACAGCTTCACATTTTGCCCTTCCTCCACCATATGGCACTTCCTGGTGTGGTGGAGGAGGTGGTGGTGGGCCACATGAAATGGTGTCACAGGCCACATCAGACCCATGGGCCACAGGTTGAGAATCACTTCTCTAGACTTATTCTGGTACAGAGAAGAAAGCTATTTTTTTCTATCTTCAGTTACAAGCACAAAACCTTTAGGTGCTTTGGGCATTTCAAGCAACTGAAAGAGTAAATATGTCTTAGAAACCTAACAGATTATTTTGTCAAGAAAAACAACACAAGGTCTGCAAATATATATATATATCCCTACCAGATTGAATTGCTGCTGCAGTTTTTCATTGGCATAGTTGATACAAAACTGTTCGAAGCTATTCATGTCAAAAGTTTCAAATCTGAAACAAAGTGTTGGAAATCTAATGATTAACTTGTATCTCATGTTATCGATGATGTTACTAATTTCCTTACTCTTGGTTGTGGGAGGAGGAGGAGGAGGCAACGCAGAAAAACCTCTGGGAGAAGAATCAGACAAACCAACAATACTCTTGCACTGCAGCCAATCAGATGTAGCGGTCAGTTTAGCATGCACGCATGCACACGCATGCACGCGCGCGCACACACACACAAATCCCCTGTCCTAAGATTAAACATCAAATGGATATCCTCAGGCAGTGATGGTGAACCTTGGCACTCCAGGTGTTCTTGGACTTCAGTTCACAGAAGTCCAAGTCTCTGTGAATCCACACGGATGGTTTTACTGCACGTACATGCAGTAAACCCATCTGTGTGGATTCACAGAGACTTGGACTTCTGTGAACTGAAGTCCAAGAACATGTACAGTAAACCCATTCATGTGGATTTACAGGGACTTAAGCATATGGGAAGTGAAGTCCAAGAACAACTGGAGTGCCAAGGTTCGCCATCATAGTCCTAAGGTTTCCAAGCCACTCTACAAAACCACAGGCTCTCTCCTCCCCCATTGCTGAAAGAAAGCAGAGCATTGCACAAGGATTCAGTCTCTTTTCTCCCAAGAAAACCAGCCTTACCCATAGATGTCCAAAACCCCAATGAAGGTGTGCTGTTTGCCCAAAAACTGCAACGCCTTGTTGATCCGCTCCACAATGAAGTCAAAAAGATGGGAGTAGATCTTCTTTGCCAGGGCATCGCGGGCATTAAGAGCCTGGAGTTTTGTCATTGGCTTTACTACCATCTCAGAGGAGGTGATGATTTTCCGGTGGCACAACCACTGCGCCATTGGGTCACCTTCTAACTCCAGCAGTTCACAAAATATGTCAAGGTGTTTGTCCTCCAGCTTTGAGAAACAAGAAAGAAGGATGTAATTATTGGGCAGTGATTTAAAGGGTGGGGTGGGGTGGGGGAATTACTGAGCCTTCAAAATAGCATCCTATTTTAAGATCAAGAAAGCCAGAGAGCCCCCTCCCTTCAAACAGGCAAAATCCAGTTGAAGAGAGAGACTCCTTCTCCAATGCAAAACCTCCCAAAACATGCTTCTCAAAAGATGCAGGTGGGCAAGACTGCATTTCTTGCCGCATTTAATAAATAAATGCAGTTGTTTAGCCACCCTGAGTAGGGATGATTTTTTCCCCTAGAGTGGTGGGATATAAGTGTAAATAAATAATTAATTTAATTTAATTTTTAAATTTATTCACCACCCACTCAGGTGAGCCCGTCTCAGGGCAGCTTACATAGTAACAAAAGTATAAAAACAGTTAAAAGCCACCCCGATTAAAAGCCCCACAGAGAGAGGGTGTGTCTTATGGCAGGAGCCAGCGGGCAGGGGCCACATTGCCCTTAGGGCCCCACACCTGCCCCGCCAGCCAGGTTTTAAGACCTTTTCTAAAGGGCAGCAACTTCGTCTGCAATTGTAGTTCTACTGGCAAGAGGTTCCAAAGGGCCGGTGCAGACACGGAGAAGGCCCTTTTTCTTGTGCCAGAGAGACGAGCCCCTCTGGCAGATGATACGATTAGGGAACCCCTCCGGTCTGCTCTGGTTGGACGGGCAGACACTCTCAGGGTGATGTGGTCTCTTAGGTATCCTAGCCCACCACCACTACCACATAGGGCTTTAAAGGTCATAACCAGCACCTTGAATTGCACCCGGAGGCAAATCGGTTACCAGTGCAGCTCCCGGAGCCTCAGCGAGGCACGTGCATAATGCCCGCACCCCATCACCACTCAGGCTGCCGCATTCTAGACCAGCTGGAGCCTCCGAATGGTCGTCAAGAACAGCCCCATGTACAGCGCATTACAATAATCCAGTCTGGAGGTGACCAGAGTGTGTGTGATCATGAGGAAGGAGTCCCGGTCCAGGAACGGGCGCAACTGGCGAATTACACGAAGTTGTGCAAAAGCCCTCCTGGCCATGACTGCCACCTGCTCTTCGAGCAGTAGTCGTGAGTCCAGGAGGACCCCCAAGTGGCACACCGGGTCTGTCTGGGGCAAAACAGCTCCATGCAGAACCAAAGGTGGTACTTCCCTAACAAAAAATTACATACATACATACATACACAAACAAGCTTGTGGGAAAACATCACTAAGGACTTGCATTTTGTTACCAAGAAGAACAAGTTTGGTGTTAATTCTTACACTAATGGAAGATCTTTCATCACCAACAGAAGCTATTTTCACATTGCCTAAATGAAGAATGGCTGCCAGTATTTTAAAAACATCCATCTGGAAATCCTCCGTAAGACCTGAAAGCCAAACCAAGAAACAATCAAGCCAGGAGAAGCAGGTAGGAGATGTTCCAGGTGTTCGCGGGGCCTCGTCCTAGGTGGGCAAGACATGTTGGGGCAGCCACCCTTCCTTGGTGGCAGAGGTTGCCAAACCTCAGAGAGAGCAAGAGGGCCACCAATGCACAGCCAGCAGGACAAGGGTCAGCAGTGATTTGCCCTTTGACATGATGACCGCAGTGAATGTGGCCTCCAGTGGGATCTGGCTGGTCTGCTGAAGGCTACCGTCACCTACCAAGGAGGGTGAATGTCCTTCGCGTCTCCATCATCCCGGCTTCATCATCCACTCCTTCAATCACCGGGTTTCCACCCATGTTCATATAATTAAACTCTTCAGCACTTGCTGCAGACGAAAGGCCAAACAAATGTACAGGTTAAAAGCAGATAGCCAAGAAACTTCCAGAAGGCCTCCATAAACACGTGTCGACGCTGATTTATTTTGGCCAACAACAAAGCCAAGAAGGTGGCTTTAGCAGTTTAAAACAGCAGTGCCCAAACTTTTCGGGCCGTGGGCCAGTCACGTGGTTCAGTGGGCCGGTCACATGGTTCCTCCCACCAGAAGCGGAAGTAAAACATGCCTTGTAATTGGTTTTCGCAACAGAATGAGATAGATTGTAAGATGCCATTTTCTTAAACCAGGGGTGCCCAAATTACGGCCCACGGGCATGTTTTACTTCTGCTTCCAGAAGTGAAGAGGGCGGCATTGGCTGGATGAATTAGTGTTGGGGGCCAGATCTGGCCCACAGGCCATATTTTGGGCACCCCTGGATTAATGTTTGATAAAGACCTAGGAGGAGGAGGCCAACTCCTTGTGGTCTTCGGCTTTTTTGTTGTTTGTACCTGCTTCAGTCCTTCCTGAGAGAACGGTTGGTGAAGAGCTACTTAGAACAGCAAGTGGTTGCTTTTGAGACCCTTGCAAATACAACTGTTTATTTTTGAAAGTGACATTTCATAATCCTGCTTTTAAGGCATTTCTCATAGATTGCAAGTCAATGGATTAAAGTAAAGCAATGGAAAGGCAAAAGAGCTTCATCTTTTGAAACATACCTAACTTCAGGTGTTTAAATTCTGGTCTCAGGGCAGAGGTGCACAACTGATAGAAAATATGGTAATTTCTTTCGTTCTCTGACTGTCAATGAAAGGGAGACGAAGATAAAAACACGGAAGGAGTAAAAACACAGCAACAGAGATACAGGGGTTAGACTTTAAGGTGCCACAGCATATTTTTTTTGGTCTTGTCTTTTCTTTTGTTTGTTCTCTAATATGCTTGCACAGACTAACACAGCTCCCGCTTCAAAATTTTCAGGGACTGTTATAGTTACGTCAATGCAAGATATTCCCTTTAAAGTCAGGTGGAGGGGTCAGGAAGGCCAGCGAAGTTCCCTTGCTATGGTCTGACCAGGGAGTTCACAGCGGAAGGACTGATCCATAACCTTAGTTCAAGAAGAACCAACTCCTGCAAATATGACTTTAAAAAGGCAATGCAGCCCTTCTGGGCTCCCTCCACTGACCTAATAACGACTGGACTACTACAGGACTACTACACCAACAAGAGCAGGCAAGCAAGAGAACCAGGCTTCTAGGAAACCCTAGCAGAGGGCAAGGGAGACAACAACAGCTTTATTTGGAATTCACTTTCCCAATCAAGCTACCCTTCCTTCCTTCCTTCCTTCCTTCCTTCCTTCCTTCCTTCCTTCCTTCCTTCCTTCCTTCCTTCCTTCCTTTCTCTCTCTTTCTTTCTTTAAGCTGGTACTTGAGACAAGGCGGCAGCCTAAGCAGAGTGCAGGAATGGGTTCCTCCAGAATCTGGACCATTTGAGGACTCCCGCCTGAGCACAACGTTGCTGAGCAGGTAAAGGTTTCCCTTGCTCAAAAGCCAGTCGTATCCAACTCTAGGGTCCAGTGCTCATCTCTGTTTCCAAGCTGAAGAGGCCAGCACTGTCTGCTTCTGCAGACGTTTCCATGGTTATGTGGCAGGCATGACTAGACACTGAAGTGCACGGAATGCTGTTAACTTCCCACCGAAGTGGTCCCTATTTATCTACTTGCAATTTCTTGCTTTCGAACTGCTAGGTTGGCAGGAGCTGGGATAAAGACGGGAGCTCATTCCATCCTGCAGTACTCGGGAATCAAACTGCTGATCTTGCACCTCCCAGTCAGCGTCCTAGCCACTTAAGCCACTGCAAAGCGCATCTTAATGGGGAGCTCAGTTTGCGTGTGTGTGTGTGAGAGAGAGAGACCTAGCCAAATTGAGCAGACATGGCTCAGTGGTTAAGAAGCTCGCCTAGTTAGCTAGAAGGCTGGCAAGTCGGCAGTTCAAGACCTGGGTACTGCATGACAGACTGAGCAGCCATCTCTGTCCCAGCTCTTGGGGACATGAAAGGAGCCTCATTTGGGCATCCCCTGAGTGGAGTTTCTTCTGCAAAAATCCTTTCAACCCAGAATAATTTCTGACATGAAATTATTATTATTATTGCTGAATGTTACCAACCTGAGAGACGACTCTAGACTTCTCCAGCAGGTACGTCCTCATGTTTGCTCCAATGATCTGGTACCTCCGATCGAAACTGATTTCCATATATTTTCCAAAACGGCTACTGTTGTCATTCCGTGTGGTCTTGGCATTGCCGATGGCCTACGCAATAGGGAGAATTGTATTAATTTAGCAAACATATGTTGATTCCCACAATGAACTGTGTTGGGCAATGATGTTTCCAATGAAGACTTTCAGAGAGGAAAATTCCCGAAGATCCAACTTAGCACACCGGACGGGGAACCCATGGCAGCACTTGCTAAACAGTCAAAGCCCAAGTTTACCTCCATGATGGGATTCGATGCCAACACTTTGTCTTCTACTTGTGCATTGCTGGTGGTCCGGCTGACGGTAGCAAAATATCTCATAGCATAGCGGGCAGAGACGGTCTTTCCGGCTCCCGATTCTCCACTGACTATGATCGACTGGTTCTTATTGTTCCTAAAGCAAGGTTGGGGGGGGAGACCTGAAGTCACTCCAGATTGCTATAAAGCCATTGCTATAAAGCCGGGGCTGCCATCAGAAATTTCTGGGCCCCATACTGAGCAATCCTATTGCCCCCCCCACACACACACACACACAGCAATGTCACAGTTATGGGCGGCGGTGGCAGGGCCATATGCTTGTATGCAAATGCCAGAAGCCTCTAGAAAAAAATAGGGGAGCTGGAATACTTAGCAATAGATAAAAATATTGATATTATTGGCCTCACTGAAACAGAATGCTGGACTGGATGGGCTGTGGCCTGTTCCAGCAAGGCTGTTCTTATGTTCTTATAGTTTGAACACCTCTGCCTTAAAGCAAAACAGCACCCACAAACAGCCCTGGCATCCCTCCCTCAGGGCTGGATCCTCAGGTGAACAGCCCAGTTCTCCCCCAGCCCTGAAAGAAAAGAGTGGTGACCCTTCCAAGCTGGGAGATGCCAACACCAGGTAAAGGAGCACCACAGAGCCCCGATTCTTCTGTGCCCAGCAAGGGCAGCCCCAAGCGCCCCGACTTCACCTGGCCATCTGCTTGTAGGCTTCTTCTGCCACTGCAAAGATATGTGGGTCCATGTCACCCATATTCTGCCCACTGTAGGCATGGATAATGGCATTGCCATAAATCGGGAGCTGCCGGTAGGGATTCATCGCAACCAGGATGATTCCTGTGGGGGAACAACAGACAGCAGAGGAAACCTCGATGTAAGGGGCTGGACCTATGGGGGCAGACAATGGAAGATGCACAGGGCAAGTGTCTCTCTTTACCACTGTAGGTGTAGATCAGCTTGGACTCTGCAAAGCGAACTCGGAGATTGTGAAGGACGGCAGGTTCGTGCAGGTAACTGAGGGCAGTGAGGTCATTTTCACCCACAAGAATGTCCGGGTTTCGCAAGGGGGGGAGAGCAGAGGGGTCCACGGGGTAGGCCAGTTGCTGTCGGCAGAGGAAGCGGGAAATTAAAACAAAAGGGCAAGGGTTAATGCTTATTTGTTCCGAAGATGGATCCATTGGCAGTCGATGTAGCAGTCAAGTCATATTTTCCCTTCCTTGTTCAGTGACTTGGAAAGGAGTCTGTAGTTTGTAGAAATCTTACAGAACATCAGTTTACCATGCATGCATTATCCCTTCCCTTTGTTTCCGCTAGACACAGAACGGTGTTACCTTTCCTCCTGAAGCAGTACTTATTGATCTACTTGCAATTTCCTGCTTTCAAACTGCTAGGTTGGCAGGAGCTGGGACAGATGACAGGAGCTCACTCCATCATGCAGCACTTGGGTCACAAACTGCTGACCTGCCTACCTTCCAGTTGTAAAGTTCAGGGTCTTAACCACTAAGCAACCCAACATGTGTAAGAATGCAAGAGTAGTCTCAGTCGCTTTTTTCTCCCTCCCCCCCCCCCTTTGTGGGTGCCTCTTCCCCCAGACCTTCTCATAACCATTTGGCCGGGGGGGGGGGGAGGAGGGGGGAGTGAAGGAGGAGATGCCTGCTGGCCAGCACTGTTATCTGTGTTGGACATTCCAGAGACGGAGGGGGGGCTGCCTATTGACACCAGAGGAGCGAGTGATTGGAACACATCATCATCGGGAGGCTGGAAGTGAGAAAAGTTGGGGCTGGAGGCAGAGAAATGCATATATAATTGAGTGCACTAGTTTTAGAGAAAGTTCCCTTCACCCCCTGGAAAAAAATCCTTTCCCTTGAGAGTCTGGGTTTTTTTTTTTTTTAATCCTCCTTTGGATGGGGGAAAAACTCTCGCTGTCCACCAGGCTGGTGGAGGTGGGAAAGACAGTAGAGGAAATGCTCTTTTACTTTTAATAGTTCTGTATGGCTCTTTTGCTACAATAAAATTAACCACACTGACGGAATTGGTGCCGGCTGGTTTCTTTACGGAGAGAAGAAAGGGGATCTCAGACTTGGGGAACTAAAAGCCACGTTATGGCCTCAAGCTGAGTCCTACACAAGGACCCTTCCTCTGTGGCTGATGGAGGCTACCCAGGTAGGACTGGCTTCAGTGCCACAATCCAGGGCCAAAGGGCAGCCAGAGGAGAGGGTCAGTTCTGGCCCAGAGCAGAGAAACATGACTTCCCTCAATGGGAAATGGCCAATGCTTTATGACAGGGGTGCCCAAACTTTTTGGGTCAGGCCATGGGCCGGTCACATGGTTCATGGGGCTGGTCACTATGGCCCATGGGCCAGACCCAGCCCCCAATGCCAATTCATCCAGTCCACAAAGCCCTTGTCACTCCTGGAAGCGGAAGTAAAACATGCCCGTATGGCCCATGGGCTATAGTTTGGGCACCTCTGCTTTCTGCCAATGGCTGCACGAGCCATGCAATGACGGAGGTAAGGCCACTCTGGCTCATCATAGATGGATGTTCCCATGTGGGACAGGAGGAACCAAATCCATGCGAGGGCTCATCTTGACAGTGCAGGGGTCTACCAAGCAGTGGCCTCTTCCCTGCGTTGGTCTCTATTCCCTCCCCAGGAGGTTCAGAGTTTTACCCAACCCTCTCTCAGTAACTTCAGTGCTTCTCCCTCACCGTGCCATCTTCCAGCTCCAGGTGAAGGACCCGTTCTCCAGGTTTATAGTCTGAGGTTATTTCTGCTGATTGCCAAACCTCTTGGCTGTCAGGGATCCAGACCCGGTTGTACTGCAGAAACAGAGCAAATAATAATAATAATAATAATAATAATAATAATAATAATAATAATAATAATAATAATAATAATAATAATAATAATAATAATAATAATAATAATAATAATAATAATAATAATAATAATAATAATAATAATAATAATAATAATAATAATAATTTGAGCTAGATAGTTTGGATAGGAAAACAAGAAAACTTATGACCATCCATTATGCATTACACCCATGCAGTGATGTGGATAGGCTGTACTTACCTAGAAAATCAGGAGGTAGAGGTCTCTTGCAAGTGAAACAGACAGTTGAGGAAGAGAAGCATGCGCTAGCAGATTATGTAAAAGACAGTATAGAGCCAGCTTTAATGGAGGTCAAGAACAAGGAGTTGCTTAAAGTGAAGCAAACAAAGAGTCAATATAGGAAAATAACGATGCAAACATGGGATGACAGTTGGCACAACAAGGCATTGCACGGGCAGTTCCTTGAAAAGATCGACGGAAAAGTAGATGAGGAAAAGACCTGGCCATGGCTTACTAACAGAACACTAAAAAAGGAGACAGAAGGCCTGATCCTGGCAGCTCAAGGACAAGCCATCAGAACAAGTGCAATTAAGGCTAGAATAGACCAATCAGGTGATGACCCCAAATGCAGACTCTGTAGAGAAGCGGATGAAACTATAGGCCATATACTGAGCTGCTGCAAGAAAATTGCTCAGACTGATTATAAACAGCGCCACAATACAGTTACTGCTCAAATGATCCATTGGAATTTGTGTCACAAATACCATTTGCCCGTAGCAAAGAACTGGTGGGATCATAAGCCCGAAAAGGTGATTGAGAATGAACATGCAAAAGTACTCTGGGATTTTAAAATACAGACTGGCAGGGTTTTGGAGCATAATACCCCCGATATTACGATTGTGGAGGGGGAAAAGTATGGATCATCGACATTGCCATACCTGGTGACAGCAGAATCAGCGAGAAACAGCTTGAAAAAAATTACTTGATATCAGGATCTGAAAATTGAGCTGCAGAGACTCTGGCAAAACCTGGTACAGGTGGTCCCAGTGGTCATTGGGACACTGGGCGCGGTGCCTAAAGACCTAGGCAGGCACTTAGAAACAACTGGAGTTGACAAAATCACCATCAGTCAGCTGCAAAAGGCCACCCTGCTGGGATCGGCCCGCAGTCCTAAACGCTTGGGAAGTGTTCGACTAGTGGTTTATGATACAAAATCCAGCATTGTTATCTTCTTAGCTGTGTGTTTGAGGATAATAATACAGTACAGTGATCCCCATCCATTCACATCCAGGCATCACATTATCAGCGAGACCAGGATCTGTATGGATTTTTTCCTTCCTCTGGTGATTGTTTGAATAGCATGAGTTCCAAAAGAAACTCTAACCCTTGGGCTTCTTAGGTTGCCAATGTTGCAAAGGCAAAAGGCATTTTAAAAACTGAAGCCCAAGAAAAAGCAACCACCCAGCTATACATCCCAGCTATCATTCAGCCAAATGGGAACCATTTAGCTCCCCTTGGGTTTGAATGGGGTGGAGTGGGGTGGGGTTTGGGGGGTCTTCCTCCACTCATTGGTTTGAGTCAATACACAACACAGGAAGGAGCAGGGCTCACTCGTGTTGGGTTTATTTGGAGGGGGAGTCAGGGGACCCCAAAAGACAAAATATTGCCCCATCTTAAAACTTGCCTAGTGCCTTTAGATGTGTGCTTCGTTCTTCCTTTTGAAAGACTCTTTTGACTTCTGAGCTAGCGACTCAATGTTGATGGTCAGGTGGCCGTTAACAAACTTGACCACACTTGGGTGGCAAAGTCCACAGGGAAGGATGATGGTCCCCAAGTGGATTAAATCCCCCTTGAACCCATCTTGAAGGCGTGGGAAGGCACCAGCTCCATCAATCCTAGCCAGAGGTTGAGGAGGAGGACTTTGTGTGCCCAAAGAGCTCTGGACCAGAAGGTGACACAAAGGAACTGGACCTGTGGTATTATGGGTGTCACTTTGTGATGCCAAAGGCTAATGGAAGGCCACGGCATGATATGGTCCCCAGGGCCATCTTCATGGCTGACCACCATTTCTTCAGAGACAATATTGGGGGTTGAATGTTGTTGTTGTTGAGTCGCACAGTTTATTCAGACTGTGGATTGAATATGGCACAAGAAGAATACAGTATAAAGCAGGGGTGCCCAAACTACAGCCCGTGGGACAGATCCGGCCCCTGAAGCCAGTTCATCCGGCCCATGCCATACGGGCATTTTACTTCTGCTTCTGGGAGCGGGGAGGGCAGTGTGGGCTGGATGAATTGGCTTCAGGGACCGGATCTGTCCCACGGGCTGTAGTTTGGGCACCCCTGGTGTATAAAGCTGCAGGGGAAATGAAAGAGTTTCCAGAGAATCTGTTACATTGGTTGTGAAACAGTTACTTTCCCTAATACAGTGAAAATCACCGCACTTAGTACACCCATGGCCAGCACCAGTTTCTGTCTCTGGAAACTCTTCCCTTTCTTTCCCCTTGAGCTGGAGCTGTGAGAGCCGAGCCGAGCCGAGCCGAGCCGAGCCGAGCGGAGGGTTTCCTTGGAGCGCAATGCAGGCAGTCTGGCTTGCCGAGGCGGGTGCCGTCGTCTCTCTCCCTTCAGCTCCTCAGGCGTCGTCAATAAACGGGTCCTTGCACGCGCGCTCGGAAGCGAACTTGTTCCGCCTGCATGACTTGGGCGGGGGGGGGCGGCGCCCCCCCTGAGCCACAGCTTCCTTGGAGTCGGGGGGGAGGGGCGACGCTTTGCAAGACTGGGAAGGGCCCCCCCCCAGCCCCCACTTCCCAAACTCGCCCCCCTCCCAGTCCCTCCCGACGTTAGGAGACGGCACGGCACGGCACGGCCCTCCGGGAGTCACACACACTGGAGCGCACGCAGGGTGGTACGCATCCTCCCAACAGCCCTACGAGGTAGGCCGGCCGGAGAAGGGGAGAAAGGGGCTGAACACCCCCTCCCCTCCCCTCCCCTCCCCGGGGTAATAACGGGCCTTTCTTCTGGGGGTGGGCGTGGGGGTGGACCTCCTCTTCCGGAGGTGGAGGGGCCCCCTAGTTCTCCCCCGTGGAGGGAGGGAGGGAGGGAGGGGGGGCGCACCATGGCAGGCTCCCTCCCTCGGGCGCCCTTATCCGGCGGCTTCCCCGCCCGAAGCCGGTGGCGGGGCTGGGAGGGGCCCCCGGACGGAGCCTCCCAAGGTAAACGCCAGGGCCGGTTCCGCCTCCGGGCTCCTGGCCGGCCGAACGAACGAAGGGCTCCCTGCCTCCCCCGTCCCGTCCCCCACCCCACTTCGGACCCCAAACCCTGCAGCCCCCCCCCAATCACTAGGGCAGCCCACTCCCCCCCCCCCCGTGGCCGATTCCCCGGGTCCGGAGGGGACAGACTGAGAGCCCCCGCCCTCGCCCCGGTCGCCGGCCTCCCCTCCCCCCCGTAGCTTCAGGCGGGGAGAGGGGGGTGGCGGCAAGGCCTTGTGGGAGGGGGCATCGGTCTCACCTGCGTGTAGAGGTCGGCGAGCGCCATGGGGGGAGGGAGGGAGGGGGGGCGTCCGTGGCAAGTCCGGCCAGAGTCGCGCCCGGCCCCGGCAGGACTCCTAGGCAAACAGGTACAGGTGGCTCCTCCTCCCTCCCTCCCTCCCTGAGGGGCGGGGCCATAACCTGTCGGGGGGAGGGGACTCGGGTTTTGTCCCGCCCCCTCTTGCCTCGTTGGTTCGAAGCGCGCCGGGGTGGGGGGCGGTGGGGGCGAGAGGCGCCCGGCTGCCCTCCTCGACGCGACCCCGCCAGCGCCCGGCCACGTGGGGGGTCCCAAGCCCCCCCCCCGTGGCCTGGCCAGCTGATGCCCCGCTGGATGGAGACCCTTGGAGGATGGGCAGGTGTGAGAGAGAGGGGGGGCAAAGGACCCCCCTCCCTTTTCCCCGGTTGCCCTTTTTGAGTCTGGCGCCCCCCCCTCGCCCCCGGTCCCTTGAGACCCTCCTTTCCCCCACGGAGGGGCCGCTCGATGGGCCGCCCGTTCCGCTTCTCTCTCTTCCGGGCTGAAGCCGCAAGCCAGACTCTCCGCTTCTCTCCCCAAAGTCCGGGGCCGGCCGACCTCCTCGGCCAACGACGGGACCCCCGGCCGGGACCAGGAGGAGGAGGAGGGCGGAGGAAGGCTCCTCTACGCCCGTCCGAAGGGGACCCCCGGGAGCCGCCTCACCTCCCTCCCGCCCTCTGGGCACTAGTCTAGCGCAGGGGATCTTGACCCCCCCCCCCTCCCAGGCCAAAAGATCATGGTCGCCCTTGCTCGAAAGCCAGTCGTATCCGACTCCGGGGTTCAGTGCTCATCTGTTTATAGCCAGAGAGCCAGTGCTGGCTGCGTCTGCAGACATTTCCTGGTCATGTGGCAGGCATAGCTAGACAGCGGAGTGCACGGGATGTTGTTTAGCTTCCCACCGGAGTTGTACCTCTTGATCTACTTGCAATGTCTTGCTTTCAAACGGCTAGGTTGTCAGGAGCTTGATCCACCGTGCAGTATTTGGGAATTGAACTCCGCCCTCCCAGTCAGCGAGTTCAGTGTCCCAGGCTGAAAGGGGGGGGGGGGCTCTTCCCAGAAAGAGCCCACTTTCCTTTCTGACCCTCAAGTCCCGGCCCAGGTAAGAAGGGCCGGGGTCCAATGTGCCATCTTGGTGCTAGCTGAACCAGGGGAGTTTCATGGCAGAGCCGGAAAAGACAGGACCCAAAGAAAAGCCCCGAGCCTCTGGCCACTAACCAGGACACTCCAGCCCCATCCGGGCCCTGAACATATGTGCCCAGACTCAGAGAACATCTTCTACATCCAGTTAACCAAAGGAGAAATAGAGACCTTTCCACAGTGGGGGACCCTCGACAACCATGGCTTTAAGGGAAGAACATTGGGGGGGGGGGGGAGAGGGACTCAGGTGAATGGCTCTCACTATGCGCCAAGATTCAAATTTTAAAGCAACCACTACAGAAATCATTGGATTGACTTCTCTAAAGCAGGGGGGCCAAAGTATGGCCCGCAGGACAGATCTGGCCCAGATGCCAATTCATCTGGCTCACACCGCCCTCATTGTTTCCAGAAGTGGGCGCATTTTACTTCTGCTTCTGGGAATGACGAGGAGTGTGGGCCAGATGAATTGGCATCAGGGCCAGATCTGGCCTGCAGGCCGTACTTTGGGCACCCCTGGTTTAAGCAGAGAAAACGGCACCTTAAAATCTATCTCATCCTGTTGCAAAACAGATTGCAAGGTTTGTTTTACTTCCACTTCCAGTGGGAGGAACCACGTGACCGGCCCACTGAACCATGTGACCGGCCCACAGCCCAAACGGTTTGGGCACCCATGCTCTAAAGACTAGTGAAATGCAGAGACACATCTTTCTTTAAAACGCGTGAAGCAGCATACAGCTTTAATGTGACAGAAAGTAATCCGAGAGTACTGAACGGAAGGTTAAAGACAATAGACATCTATTACACTGGTCAGTAAACAAAGTACAGTAAGGCTTCTTTTCTCTCTCTCTCTTTGTAACAGGTAAATGGCATGAATGGAACAAAAACCTATTTTTAAACAGGTACCATGTTGAGTAGTTAGTAGTTCAGGTTCTTGAGATTAAATTATTTCACTAAAATGATAGGCAAAATTCCAGTTAATCCCGTGAGTCAGGAAGAGATGGTTTGCGTCATTTGGCCTTCTCATTCTTAAAAAGTGCTGCTCTTTCCATGAATCACCAACTTCCTCATCATCATCATCATCATCATCATCAGTGCATAGAGTGGGGATCCAGTGACATTTGAGACCTTACGCTGGCCCCTTTCCAAACTAAAGCCAAAAGTCACCTTCTAAGCCTGTGGCCATTTCGGGATGTTCTGGGGGGGGGGCTTTTCCAACACCCCCATTTACATCTGCTCACTGGTTGAACTGGCCACAGGCCCAGGAGATGCCCGGCTGTGCCAAAGGGCTCGAAAGGTGGCCTAAGTAAAAACACCCCCTTTCTCGGGAGTCATTTCGGCCAACCCAGGCCAGTTGTAAAATAAAACATATTCAAGTAAAGACTTTTCCTTCATAAATAAACAGACTTTAAAAACAACAACACTTGAGTGCAGGTACCAAATCTTTCCTAAAGTAGCAACCAGCAGGAAAACAATCACCTTCCCCCCCCCTCCTTTATCATTCACCCCACAAGAAAACAGTGGGGAGGAGGGAAACCCCTAAATCAGCTTGAAGTCATGGTTTGAGAAATGTGGTCCTCTTTCCTTCCCATTCAAACCTTGTTTGGGGCACAAATGCTTTCTACCAGCAAGCAATTCAATATTGCTCCGAGGTAGAGGCAGAGAAAGATTTCAAGGCCTGGACCATTTTGATAATATGCCTTTCCAGCACAGAGATATGTTTTAAAACAGGGGTGCCCAAACTGCGGCCGGTGGCCGTATCCGGCCCCCAACACCAATTCATCCAGCCAACGCCACCCTCGTCGCTCCCAGAAGCGGAAGTAAAACATGCCCATATGGGTGCATTTTACTTCCGCTTCTGGGAGCGACGAGGGGAGTGTAGGCCAGATGAATTGGTGTCAGGGGCCGGATCCGGACCCTTGGCTGTAGTTTGGGCACCCCTGAACCATGTGACAGACCCGTGGCCCAAAAGGTTTGGGCACCCGTGTTTTAAAATAAGCAAACGGTTGCTACAATACATTTAAAAATACTGCACATGGCAATTTGAAAACATGTTATTTCTTCCTATGTATCTTTGCTAGCCATGGAAAACAAAACAAAAAGCACAAACAAAAATCCCACTGGGCCCATAAAACATTGGGCAAGGCTTATCAGTACCTTTAAAGTGTCAGCTTCACATCGGGGCAAACCTAGACAATTACTCAGGCTGTGGGAACACAATCCTTGTCTAAAACATCCCCACAGAAACAAAAACCGAATATTATTTTTCCAAAGTGCATTTAATCGGGGGCTGTTTTAGCTTCCTAGTAATGGATATGTAGCAAGATCTTCGTTCTAGACCTGGGAGATTGGGGATGGGAAAAAACCTCAACTCTTTCCTATATCTGACTTAAATGTGCCTCTGCCTCCCCAAACACAAAATAATTCTGAAATTAACAATCTTAAAACTAACACACGGCCATCACAAAACGGCAACTAGAAAGTCAATGTGAAAAATTAACATACCAAAAATAATAATAATAATAATAGATAAATACTAAAATAGAATATGATGGGGTTTTGTTCCTTGAAGTCTTGAGTCCTTCAGTAAACATACCTTAAATAACTTTTGATGAGGCTTCCAGTTTGATATTTGTGCTTCGCTACCGTTTCTTAATACCAGTGATATTTCTTGATATTTGCACACATGCCATGATGATATTGGACTATTAAAAGTTGTGTTTTGTTTCGAAATAGGTATTTCTCCTGCCTAATGAGAGTTATGTAGATTCTTTTAAAAATAATAATAATAATAATAATAATAATAATACCCACAGCACTTTGATATGTTACCAAACAATACTAACTAATGGACAGCTACCTCATACCCTAGAGTTGAGCTAAGAGACTTTGGAAATGTCTTCGTCTAGGTCACGCGGTCATAAAGAGGGAAGCTGTCGGATGGATGGCACTTCTCTCAAGGATGGGCTTCTACCTGGAAGGCCCTTCAAGGTCAACAGAGGTTCCCAAGGGTGGAGGGTGGGGTGGTGGGGCATGGAGGGTTCCTCTTATGCCACCCTGGCTCACTTCACTGCCTGGACATTTGCATTGAATTTCCTGGGCACAAAAGTACCCAGACTATTCCCCGAAGTGCTTCTGTTCTTTCCTAAGAGAGATTCCAGCCTGGCATTGATGCAGAGGCTCCCTTGGGCCCTTGTCTAGCAGCAGATCACGTATCACTGAATGCCAGCCCTCCTGCATGCCAGGAGAAGCAAAACTGGTACCTTCCACCCCATCAGAGCTAGAAGCAGAAACACTTTAGGGATGGACGGAAATGCTAACACACGCACGTGTACACTCAGTGACTTTGTGCTAGAAGTCCCCCTCTGGCTCTCTTCCTCCACTAAGTATCCCTGGCTACAGAGACCAGTGATGGGCGACCCTTGAAGACCGGGATGCTCAATCCCGTGAGAAAAGCCGCCTTGAGTGCGCACGGATCCCAAAATGGCAGAGACCTGCTGCTCAAGCATTCGTGGCCGAGGGGCAAATCAATTCTGAACTTAAATGTGACAAGTGGAGAGAGGACACAGCCATCAGCCTGGAGTGGAAAACGCCTCACTCTGGAGATGTGACCCCCGGGGCGTAGCGTGAGAACGGGTGGATTTGGACCAAGGGGCCTGTTTCCCTTGAAAGCCACCCAGCTCTTCCTGAAATGCACACTGGGGTCTCATCGACAGGGATTTTCATCGACAGGGTTTTCCCCCCAAGCCTGTGATGGAGAACCTTGGCACTCCAGATGTTCTTGGACTTCAATTCCCAGAAGCCCAAGCGCCCGTGAATCCACACAAAGGGGTTTACTGCGACTCATCTGGCCCACACCACCTTCGTTGCTCCTGGAAGCGGAAGTAAAATGCGCCCATCCGGGTGCATTTTACTTCTACTTCTGGGAGCGACAAGGGTGGCGTGGGCCAGATGAGTCACAGTAAACCCATTTGTGTGGATTCACAGGGGCTACTGGAAATTGAAGTCCAAGAACATCTTGAGTACCAAGGTTCGTCATCACGGCCCCAAGCCCACCTTCCCCCACAAACCCCCACCCACCCCTCATGGCTTTTTCTGTGTGTTTGTTCTTGTTTGTCACGGTGACAGATTACAGGCAGCAAACTCGTGGTCAGTCGCAAACGGCCACCCCTGGTTAGACCCGCGTGATGAACCCGAGCCCCAGGCTGGCTGGGATCTGGATGGTCTCCAACGCCAGCGACGAGGGGTTGAAGGGGAAAGTCACGGGGAAGATATGTTTGGCATCCATTAGCAGCTGCGGAGAGTCTTTCCTGTCTCGCAGGCGCAGCTGGAAAAGGGAAGGAGAAGTCAGGTGAGAAAGTCCATAGGGCTGGAACGGATATTCCCCTCCCCTCCCCTCCCAAGCCCCCTGCCCGGCTAGTTGTCCAGGAGCTTAAGACCAACTAAACACACACACACCCCACAACCCAAACTGAGGTTCAAGGCAGACCACTGTCTTTTAACAAGGAGTGAAGGGGACACCCAGGGAGGGACACTTCCCATTTTGTAAGAGATCCTACAGACACACCGTTGCACCAGCAAGTGTAAAGAAGGTACGGTGGCACCTCATACAACGATTTTAATCCGTTCCACAGGGCTCGGTGTTGTACGGAAAAATTGCTATACAATGCATGGATCGTATAGTGATTTTCCCTATGGGATGCATTGTACAACGAATATCTCTATGGGAAAAATCATACAACAACAAAAATGTGTTGTGCGGTTTTTCCATAGAGATGCATTGCATCTCTAATTGTTATACAGGGCACAATCCTACCCCTCTTCCTACCCCATGATATTTAACCTCCAGCTAAATCCACCTCTCCCAAAGGACGCAAGGGGGAAAGGAAGACGCGTTCCCTACCTGTATGGTCCGGATGAAGGAAACGGAAACTCTTTCTTCAAACTCATTAACTGGAGTATACAGGTTCAAAACTTTAACAATCTGTAAAGAGGGGGAGAAATGATACGGTTCAATGTTTCTGTATTTCCCCTTCTCTCACTGCCATTTCCGAGGGCCGTGATGGCGAACCTTGGCTCTCCGGCTGTTCTTGGATTTCCATTCCTAGAAGTCCAAATCCTCTGTGAATCCACACAAATGGGTTTACTGTGCAGACATGCAGTAAACCATTCATGTGGCTTCACAGAGGACTTGGGCTTCCGGGAATGGGAGTCCAAGAACAGCTGGCGGGCCAAGGCTCCCCGTCACGGCCCTCGGGCAATATTCTAAGCCACAACTTTCGGATTGTGAGCCAAGCCACTGGCTTTGCTCAAGGCTGGCGGTGGTGGTGGTGGTGGGGTGGTGAGGGTTACCTGGGCGGTGGTCAAGGCGTGGCACATGGAGCAAATGGCCTCTGCATCCTCGTCGGTCTTCTTCTTCACCTGCAGCAATTGGGCGGCCTGGATGAGCGGCTCCAGGGTCTCTTTGGCTCCACTGGCCATCAGGTTCTTGTCCCGAAGCCATTCTTCAAGCTGGCTGACGTTGTACCTGCAGGAAGGAATCCACTCAAACGAAGCTCAAGGCCAGGCCTTGGAAAGGCAGCTTCCTCCCTCCCTTCCTTCCTCCCGCCAGGACTGGGCTTGGCTTGGCTTGGCTGGCGATGGTTCCGGTTCGGGGATTTTTTCCATTCCCACGGGCTCCTAAAGAGAAATTAACACCGGCGGCTTTGCTGCCACGCAGTGAGTGCTTTGATGCTTTTTAGAGCGCCCGCTAAATCCTTTTGCAAAACAACTTCAGTAAACAAAACACTTTAGGGCCAAAACTCCCAAAGCTGCTCAAGGTGCTCGTTTGGTTTTTAAAAGGCAGCAGTTCCTGGTTTCTCTCCTCCAGGCCTCTTTGACCTGCAGCGTCACAAGCAGGCTTCTCCAGCCCGAAACACCTTGACATTTACCTGCTGGCTCAACTGGGCCTCCCTCCCGGTGACTAAACTATGCAAACATTTGCCCTCGGAAAACAAGGCGGCCTGGCCATTGCCCCACCATGGGAGTCTCATCCCGCGAGAGGGAGCCCTGCCTGTTGCATCTCTGCCCCGGAAGTCACACGGCTACCAAGAGAAGAGGTGGCTCTCCAGACCCCTCCTTGGCACGAGAGGAAAAGGCCAGCCCGGGCGTCTCCCGAGGCAGGGCCGGACCGGACCGGACCGGACCAGACCTTCCGGCCAAGAGGAACTCACACTCAGCCTGCTTTGCCAAATGAGATCGAAAGAGAGGTGCCAAGGGGTGCAAGGGAGGACGGATGGACGGACCCTGGCCTCTTCCTCTACCGATTTATGCCCTGAAGGAAAAGGTTCAGAGACCCCCTAGCTGTGACCCCCCACCCCCACCCTCTCCTATCACTCCCCATTGCTAGTCACGGTCCCACTTGCTCAAAAGCCAGTCGTATCCAACTCTAGGGGTCGTGCCCATCTCAATTTACAGCCAAAAAGCCAGCGCTGTCTGCCTCTGCAGATGTTTCCCTGGTCATGAGGTAGGCAGGATTAGGCACCAGAGTGCACAGAATACTGTTACCTTTCCTACTGAAGTGGTACCTATTTATCTACTTGCAATGGCTTGTTTTCGAACTGCTAGGTTGGCAAGAGCTGGGGCAGATGATGGGAGCTCGAACTGCTGACCTGCCAACCTTCCAGTCATCAAGTTCAACATCTTACCCACCAATCCACTGCAGTCCCTACCAACTACCGACAGACAAAAACTCTGCTTGATGGAGTCATTCCCCACCCATGATGTGATCAGGTGGGACAGATGGGGGACATGCGGTGAGGCCATCTTAAGTGCTGTCTGATGGAGTCACTCACGCCCCACCCACCCCACCCCATTCAGCAGGTGACCAGGTGGGATGGATGGGGGACATGTGGCGAGGCAGCCTTACCGTATCTGCATGCCTTTGCTCCAGGAGCACATGTCCTTCCGCAGGAGCAGGTTGTTGAGGGTCACGGCCCCAATGATGTAGAACATCTGCTTGACCACCTGCTTGATCAACTCGGGGTCCATCCCGTGTTGGCAGAGGATGGAGTGGAAGGTGTTGAGCTGCCGGACAATGGAGTCCAGCGTGTAGGTCCCTTCGTCCGCAGCAACGCTGGAGGTTCTCTTCCGGAGGCCGGTGGGCTTCACCCCCGACACCCCTTGGATGGTTTCGTGCTCCAACATGCCTGAAACTGATGGACACCAATTATTAGTACAATGAAGACACACAAAGCTGAACCAAAGCACTCAGAAAGTCCACCAGAGATTTAAGCCCAACGGATTGATTCCTCAGCCACAACTTCCGAGGGAAGCTGGAGGTTTTGGCCGCTTTCCGTCTCTCTCCGCCTGGCCTTACCGATCATCGGCTGCAGTGTATTCTCCAGCACTCTGACCATCTGCTGGTAGATTTGAATGGCCAGGTCGCTCAGGACTTGTCTGTATTCGGCAAGGTCAAAATTATGGAGGCAGTGTTCGCTTTGGCGGGGGGTGTTGTGCTTCATGAACGCCTGGAGGGGCAGAAGAGGATGGCCGTCAGATATTGTCAATTTATCCCAAACACCCATGATGGAAGACTGCATGAGGGGGGACTAAGCATTCTCTAAGACCAGGGGGTGTTCAAACTACGGCCCGTGGACCAGATCTGGCCCAGATGCCAATTCATCCAGCCTGCACCACCCTTGTCGCTCCAGGAAGCAGAAGTAAAACGCTTCCGGGAGCAATGAGAGTGGTACAGGCTGGATGAATTGGCATCATAGATGAGGTTAAATTTCCATTTGCCCATCACTGTCCCCTTTGTGCCAACACAAACCACCCTAAAATCCCCTCTTTTCTAGCTTACAGCCCAAAGCAAAGTTTCCCCCTAAAAGAGGGTTGTTCTCCTGCAAGCGCTGAATCCTGCCCAATTCTTGGTAAACCCAACTCCCTTTGCTCTCCGATTCCACCTATTTATGGCTTTGGCGCAAGCCTTCCCACTGGACCGGGCCTTCATCTTGCCCAGTCCCCAGGCTTAACGGGGTTCAGCAGGGGCAACTACGGATCATGGCCTTCCTCCTCCTCCCTGCACAACCCTTTTCTTGACTTTTCATCCCTTTTTATCAGCAGCAAGAGAACCCAAGGCCACACTTGCCTCTTCCCCGCTGTACTGCTTCAAACAGTGCAAGAAGCGGCATGTGTTTGACAGCCAGAAGGAAATGGTCTCAAAGTCATCCGCTTTTTTCTGCAACAAATAAGTCCATACAGAAGATGCATCAGAAGACAGAAGAGAAACTGGTCACGGGGGACAAGGGGGGGACGGACGGACGGATGGGGAAATTAACTGAAGAGCCACATCGTCAACTGACCTTCAAAACCTTCTTGATGCCATTAATAGTGGAAGTCAGCAAGGACCGCATTTTCTGATCATCGTTCACATAGTCTGCGTGGCGGATGCACATGAACAGAATGTAGGCCGGCAGTCCCGGGATGAGGTTGACGGCCACGCCACGTGGCTTCAGGTCTACGGGAGAGTAAATAACAGGCTGTCAGGCTATGCGGGGGGTTCCTTGGACATGGCCTGATAGACCCATAGCATCAAAGTGGAGCAGGTACGATCCTGGCAGGGTTAAAATGGCTATTTCATTGGATTGCAAGCCTACATTTCTTCCTGCAGCCGTCAGATTTTTCTGGGGCTGTTACAGAAGGGAATGGGTGCAAAACTGCAAAGCAAATTGGGGGGGGGGAGAGAATGGGGGTGAAGATTCATGGCCCATGAGGGTTATTTTCCTGACACAAGACAGATACAACTGCAACAATATAAGGGGATGCAGTGGCTCAGTGGTTAAGAAGCTCGCCTTGTTAGCTGGAAGGCTGGCAAGTCGGTAGTTCGAGACCTGGGTACTGCATGACAGATAGAGCACCCATCTCTGTCCCAGTTCTTAGGGACATGAAAGGAGCCTCATTTGGGCATTCCCTGAGCGGAGTTTCTTCCGCAAAAATCCTTTCAACCCAGAATAATTTCTGGCACAAAATTATTATTACTGCAACAATTACACATTGGAGTAGAACCTGTTCTTCCTGCACTTTGCACATGGAAAGGAGCTCACCCAAAATCAGGTACTTGATCAGCTTGGGCTCATCTTCCCTCTTAAACTCCAACATGCCCTGGAAGTCCTTTTCTTTCCTCGGAATATTAACTGGATGGATCGGCTCGTCGATGATTTGCCCCGGCGAAATGTTCTCCATGTGACCCACTGAGTTGAGAAAAGGGAGAAAAACTGAAGGTGAAAAAACCCAGCAGCAGGAGAAAGATGATGATGATGATGATGATGAGGAGGAGGAGGCCAGGGGATTTCAATCCAGTGAGGATTTAGGCTGCCATTTGCTTAGGCTATGATTTCCCTGTTGAAACTACAGTGCGTTGGCTGGTACTATTGGACTACAACTCCCATCAGGTCTACCCAAGACAGACAGAGGATGATGAAAATGGGAGGCTAGGAATCTCCTGAGGAATCTCCTTAAAATCCCTGCCGATGGACCAAGAGTGACGATGGGCTAGCTCAGGGTGCCCAAACTTTTTGGGCTATGAGCCGGTCACGTGGTTCAGCTGGCTGGTCACGTGGCTCAGCGGGCCGGTCACGTGGTTCCTCCCACCGGAAGTGGAAGTAAAACACACCTTGCAATCTGTTTTGCAAAAGGATGAGATTTTGGGCTGCCATTTTTTCTGCTTAAACCAGGGGTGCCCAAACTACGGTGCACGGGTCGGATCTGGCCCCAGAGGCCACTTCATCCATCCCACGCTGCCCTAGTCGTTCCTGGAAGCGGAAGTACAAAGCGCCTGTACGGGCGCATTTTACTTCTGCTTCCAGGAGCGACAAGGGCAGCGTGGGATCATGGATGAATTGGTGTCGGAGCCAGATCCAGCCCATGGGCCATAGTTGAGCACTCTTGGGTTAGCTGCACTGTTTCTTTCTGCTCACAGTGACTTGAAAGAAACAATGCTTTCTTCTTCAAAGCAGTCAGATTTCACGACAGATACAAGGGCAAAAGGTTATTCGTCTCCTAGGACTATGGCCATCTTAATTAAACTCCCTTCCTTTAATGGGAGTGACTTAACCTCAACATGCATTGCCTGTGAGCTGAATGTTTGCCCAGGTCGTTTCAAGGAAATCCCACAAGCAAGGATTTGCTTCTCAAAGAAGGCTAAAGAAACGGCTCCGGGAAAAGCAGCACAAGGACTGGAAAGGAACCGACTGCCTGTCGACTCCTGGGCTCCCCTGACATTTTAAAGCTTTCTCTCCTTCTGCAGGTTACCTGCATGCCCGGCCATGATCCAGGGGAAGATCCACACCTGAGACAGGTGGATCCGTGCTTGTGCTCCCGAGAGGAGCTTTGCTCAGGGTGGCAACAGAAGGCAAGGCTCGGAGCTGAGCCACTCCCTCCAACCGCTAAACCAGGGGTGCTCAAACTACAGCCCACGGGCCGGATTCATCCAGCCTGCATCCGGGAGTGGAGCGACCATATGAGCACCTTTTACGCAGGCCGGATGAATTGGTGTTGGGGCCAGATTTGGCCCCCAGGCCATAGTTTGGGCAACCCTGGTTTACAACCACACCAGGAGGAGAGAGAGGGAGAGAAATGAACTGCAGTTTCACTTTCTGAAAAGGGTAAAAGCACAAGCATTGCCCAGGAAGGAAGGAAGGAAGGAAGGAAGGAAGGACGGCACAGGGGCCGAGCGACCAGGGAGTAAACTGTCAATATTACACTTGGCAAAGCAAAATCCTTAGCTGCGGGGAGGCCTCCTTCGCAGAGGATGTGCCCAGGAAGGCATGGGGCACATGTGGCACGTGCGGAAGGGCAGAACACAAGGAGACCCTTTTAACATTCCATGACGGCCCTCAGAGAATCCCAGGTAATTCCAGACACCAAAGGGAGGAAGAGAGGCAAGATAAGTTGCCCTCCCCAGAGCCAGTCCCATCTCTGCACCCCCCCCCGTGTTTGTTTGTTTGTTTGTTTACTCAGCTCCTTTCCCAGCCTGGGCCTCCGGATGCTCTAAGGTTGAGTGGTAGAGGCTTTGGGGGTCTTATAGGGGGCTGCCGAGGGGAAAGGCCAGAAGGGGGAAAGAGAGGGTTAATTCTGAAGTCGTGTTGGGAAGGAAGGACGAGCGTCCCGGGGGGGGGGGGGATGTCTTCCGCAGATCAGGACCTGATCTTCACCCAAAGTACACCTGGCCCTCCCTTGAATCAACAGAGAGGTGGGATTTCATTCTCTCTCTCTCCACTCGGTTACCAGCGTGGCCAAAACTCATCTGCTATGTTCAAGGCTTCAGCAGACTTCCACGGATGATGTGTTGCAATGCACAGGACTCCTCTAGTTGCTTTGACTGGCTGTTGGCAATGGAAGAACCTCTGGCTGCCCTGACCCAAGCCAAGACGAAGTGCCCTGAATCCTTGGGCTGCCAAGCCAGAAGCCAACCCGCCTGCCAGGAGGGTCCCTCTTACCTTCCAGCTCATCGATCTTCTTGGCAAAGACTTTCAGCTGCTTCTTCAGCTTGCGAACCGTCTTGTCCTGTTTCTCCAGTTGGTCCATCAAGTCCTACGCAAGAAGATGGGAGAGAGGAAGAAGAAGGGTCCACGTCTACCAAAAGCCTCCTCTACGGCACAGACGGAAATGGACCCAATGCAGTTAGTGCTACGAGGAGGAGGAGGAGTGAGAAGAGCAAGAAAGGGTGATGCATATGTCTTGGCTGCATATGTGGTCTAGAAAGGAAGCAAAGGATGTTATCAAAGTACACGGAGCAACACGTGACCAAGAGAGATGCCTTCTGCTGGCACATCCCTGTACAGACAACGGCCGATGCCACTAAAAGCCATACTTGAAATTCTGGTTCTCTCTCTCACGGGGTCAAGGAGACCTCATAACTACCCCATGCCATATTCTACTTCAGTGTTTCCTAATCTTTGGCTCTTGGACTTTTCCCAGGAGCCTCAGTCCATTCCCCAAAGCAGCACGGATCAGCCAATGTGCTGACTGACTGAGGCTTCTGGGCATTGAAGTCCAAACACCAGAGATTGGGAAACAAACGTGCTCTGTGAATCCACATGAATGGGTTTACTGCATGTACATAGTGTTTAACAAACTTTGGTTCTTGGACTTCAATCCTCCAGAAGCCCAAGTCAATTCCCCAAAGCAGCACGGATCAGCCAATGGTCCGACGGAGGCTTCTGGGCAGTGAAGTCCACCAGTCTTCCACAGAACATCATTTGAGCAATGCTGCTACTTGTCCAGAGGGGAATGGAGGTGTTAGTCAGGGTCTACGTCCCTCTCCTGATCTGGGCAGGACCAGAACGATGTCAGAAGGGGACCCCAACCAAAGCTGGGTGAGGAGAGTGAGCATCTTGACTCCATCATGGAGTTTCCACTTCCGGGTGCTCTGGTCTGGCCCACGATGCTCTCCACCCCAGCGCTCTCTTAAGGCCTTTTGATGCCTCCGGGACTCGATCTGAGAGCTTAAGGCTGTCCCTCTCAGGCAGGGATGGGTTGGCCAACTGCAAAGCCCATCTGCCTTGTCCTAGGTAGACCAGAGAGTGGGGAGGGCTGGCGGGATGTTCATTCCAGCCACATCTGGGAAGGCCCAGACCCAGCGTCTCTACAGCCCATCTTTCCAGACATTGCTTCCCCTTGCTGGGAGAACCGTCTCCACTCACTCACATAGCTGTGCTCAGATTAGTAATGGAGTGTGTGTGTGCGCATGGACAGAAACAAAGACACCAGCATGGCTGACACAACAGAAAGCGTCCGGGGAGGGGAGTGTCATTAGGAGGTCCTCTGGAAAGCGTTTCCTTCTACGGTGGGGCTCCAGATCTTCAGTTAGTGCTCTGGAAAGCATTAAACAGAGAAGGCCGAGGGGCATGTATTGTACGTACAATCACCCGTCTGTACAGGGAAATCCGGTACGAAGGAGACTTCATGGGGTCATCTGGACATAAGTCCTCACAATACTGGAAAAACAGGCATAAAGGACAGGGTCTTCTCATTCACGGAAGGAGGCTGGAGGGATCGGGACCCTTCTGGGCAGCTCACCCCTTCTGAACTCCAGGGATGTACAAACACAGGGGTGGGGGTAGGACCCCAGTTTCAGCTCAAGGGCTGCATTCCCCAGTGCCCAACCTTCAGTCTAGAGCAGGGGTTCACAACCTACGGCCCGTGGACCGACCCCGGGCCCCAATGCCATCCCATCTGGCCAATCGCTGTCTCTGCCACATCCGGAAGTGGAAGTGGGCGCATTTACGTCAACCGTAAAATGCGCCCATGTACCCATGCATGTGCAAACACACACAGCTGGTGTAAATATGGAAGTGGGTGCTTTTATGTCAGCCATAAATGCACCTGTTTCTACTTCCGGGTGCTCTGGTCTGGCCAAGATGCTGTCCAGTGGCATGGTCAGGCTTGCGACATAAAAAGGTTGGCCATCCCTGGTCTAGAGAAGCCCTGGGCCTGCCAGGAGTAGAAATACCTAGCCGATGAGGCCGGACACACACATGGCACAGATGTGGTTCATCTGGGTTTGGGGTGGAAAGCCCCTGCAAGTCAACTCCAGCCCCACAGGCACACACATCCCGGCCCCAAGGTAGAAGGATCCAGAAGGGGGCAAACAACCATCAACACACTTTAAACGTCATTCCGCCCCCCCCCCCGCCCCCCCCTCCCCGCCCAATGGTCAAAGAGGTCTGGCTGTCTTTGAAGAAGGGCACGGAAGGTGCTGTTTGGGTGGGTGAGTGCCAGGATTCCCACGCTCTGAAACCAAGGAGGAGGAAGAGGAAGGAAGCCCATGTGTTGTCTCCCGCCCCCCCCCCCCAACTCACCCACAACCACAACAATGGGGAGGCAGGATCACACACACACTGGGCAAGTCCCGAATGGTGTGAGAGTCCAGTTTTCTAGAAGCCAAGGAGGAACTCTGCAGAGTTTTTCTGGTGCTCCTCTGGCCACTGATCTGTCACCAGGATGAGGGGAGGGTGACAGAGAAGCCCCCCTTCCAGAGGTTCAGGGCGAGGCGAGGGTTGGTTGGAAACCCAACAGGAGGGACTTCACCCCCTGGGCATAGCAGCCTTTCCCACACCTGGCCTCTCCTTATGCAAGAGATGTGTCGCAGGTACTGCTGTCTCTGTGTGTGTGGCAGGCATACTAGATGCACAGAACACTGTTACCTTCCCCACTGAAGCAGAACCTATTTATCTACTTGCAAATTCTTGCTTTCAAACTGCTAGGTTGGCAGGAGCTGGGACAAGATAACAGGCGCTCACTCCATCATGCAGCACTCGGGTCTCGAACTGTTGACCTGCCGATCTTCTGGTAATCAAGTTCGGCATCTTAACCCTTAAGCCACCTCCTTAGTACCCAGCTGCTAGTTTTGGCTAGTGGGCAAACCCAAGCCCCCTCTCTTCAACCCTTAATCTGGCCTGCCCACTCTCTCCGGTTGGTTGCTTGCTCGGACAGTGACAGTGGGTGGGATCCTGTTGGGCAAGGCCTGCTCTCGAGGAAACCAACAACCTTCCGGCCTGCTGTGCATTTAGTGAGGAAGCACCTTCTCTTCCCACCACCACCACCCTGGGAGAGGGGGTGGGTGGGGAGGTGTTTCCAGACCAAGACAAGAGGCAGATCAGGCTTCCCCTCCCTGGTTCTCAGGAGAAGCCAAACCAGCTTCCAGAAGACCCGGCGTGCCAAAGCCATACCAGGTTCTCGTTGGTCAAGCGGGTGATCTCGTGCTGGAGGCTGGCCTCGATCCGGGCTTCTGGAGGGAGCTGGAGGTTCTGGGCCAGAAGCTGCTGCTGCCGGTGGTTCTCCTCCTTCAGGCTCTGGATCTCCCCACAAAAGGCTTCCAGTTCTGCGTCATGGTTCCTCTTCTGAGCCTGAAGCTGAGACTCCAGGAGCCTGCCAGGGGAAAGAGAGGAGGAGGAGGAGAAGACCTGGCTTAAAAAGGTAGAGGTAGGTAGGTAGGTAGGTAAGGTAGGTGGGTGGGTGGGTGGGTGGATGGGTGGTGGACTCTCCACCCAAACCCTTGAAACTGCAGCGGCTGCTCAAAAGCACACAGCCAGTCACGTGGTTCCTCTCACCAGAAGCGGAAGGAAAACGTGCCTTTAGGCTGCTATTTTCTCTGCATAAACCAGGGGTGCCCAAACTATGGCCCGTGGGCCAGATCCAACCCCTGATGCCAATTCATCCGGCCCACGCCACCCTCGTCACTCCCAGAAGCGGAAGTGAAACACACCTGTACGGCAAGAGTCCTTCTATGGGCTCACTTGCTTTGCTGGCAGGAACCAGCCCGGCCACAGCAAGAGTTTCCGCCCCTTCCTCCTGACATAAAGGGCAAGTGGAGGAAGAGGAGACAGAAGCCGCCCTCTGTACATGCTCATGCACCCTCTGCATTGGGAGGAAGCAGACCACGAAGGATCACGGGCTACAGCTGTCTTGCATCTATGTAGATCCACAGCACAGGGCTGCCTTTTAAGCTTAACACCAGCTTTAAGTGAAGCCCCGTCCTAAAGTCCCACATTGTAGGCAGCCATCACTTTGACACAATATCCTGAGAGTTCTTGCTGGTTTTAACCATTGATTTCAACCAATGGCAGCCACAAGTAGAACCAAACAGGATGTGCAAACAAAGCACACAACCAGGCACAAATATATACACACACGCACACGCACCTGTTTGTCTCCTTCAGCCCAATATAGGCCTGGGCGATCTCTCCCTTGTCTTTCATCTTATGCACATCCTCCAGAAAGATGGTGGAGTCAGTCATGGTATTCTGGAAAGAAAGCGGGGAAAGCGGTTGCACGGGATGGATCGGATCCTTCCTGGGAGGCCAAGTTTGGTCGTTCTTCTTTCTTTTCATTCATGATCAACATTTCTCTTCAACGGAGGTGGCTCAGAGAGCAGGTTTCACCGTGACCATGTTCAAATCCCCAAGGAGAGCATCACAAAGATCACCAGATGATTCCTGGGCCCGTTGCTTTTTAAGTCTCGCCCATCTCATGGGGGATTATTATCACTACAAAATGGGGCTGGCACACCAGCTAACCTGCACATCTTGAACGAGGGAGGAGGCAGAAATGTAAAAAAATCAAAACACTTCTCCTCCCCCAGCAAGTTGCAAAGGAGCCTCGCCTCGCTTGGCAGCCCAGAGAGGTTGCAAATGCAACAACACAATTCTAAGATGAAGAGGATACCTGGAAACAGAACAACATGCTAATTCCATGGGGGGGGGGGGGGGGATAGCTTGACCTTATTGCAGGAGTTCTCAACCTTTTTAAGCTGGGGGCCATTGGGTCACCCTCCCTCAGACAGCTTTGGGGGCTGGACAGCTATTTTGCCCTGCCTCCACCACATGGCACTTCCAGGCATGGTGGAGGTGGTGGTGGGCTACATGGAATGGCGCTCTGGGCCTCATCCGGCCCACCGGCCATAGGTTGAGAATCCCTGCCTTACTGACGTAAAACACACAGAAGGTACGGTGGCCATTTTGGCACTTAAAGGAAGCTCACCAACAACAGAGAGAAACCCACTTACCTTATCATGCTGGCAGTCCATTGGCAAGCAGGGAAATTAAAAGAGAAAGCTCGTTAGTGATATTTGTTCCCATCCGGCCTCCTTCACACCCTCCAAGAGAAGGGGCCAGAGGTGACCCCCAGGCCTTCCCTCCCACCTGCCCTGCCTACGGCTTACCTTGGGCTGGCTGGCCTCCTCTTTCTGGCTCATCAGCTGAGACCTCAGGATCAGGACCTCCTCCTTGCGGACCTCCAGCTCCTCGCTGACGGAGGTCATCTGGTCCATGAGTACCCGGTAGGCGGGAGCGCCCGGGGCGGTGGTGGCCGGAGCGCCCTTCTCCATCAAGGCCTTCCTCAGCTCGTTCAACTCATTCTTCAGTTTCTTGTTCTCCGATTCAAGCTCCTGGCGCTGGAGCCGAGGAAAAACAAAGGGCCCCGTTGGCCAGAGACTCCAAAGGGGGTCTCCAGGCCCATCGGAACCTTAAAAACGGGGTGTCCCCCCAGCCCCAATTAAATTGGGGGTATGAGGGAGGAAAGAACCAGTGTTGAAACACCAAAGGGTGAGAAACAGGACACTTCAAGCCATAACGTAGTACATGACTGATCTCTCTCTGTCTAGCCCAAGTTCAGCTGAAAGGGACCCTCAAGAGACACCCAAGATTACCTTAAGTGACTCGTATTCCAGTTCAGCCCCTCTCATCGGAGGCCTTTCTTCCTCCTAGGAGAAGAGACACACAGAAAAAGGGGATTAGCTGTTGCAGGGGTGCCCAAACTACAGCCCATGGGCTGGATCTGGCCCCTGCGCCAATTCAACTGGTCCATGCCACCCTCATCGCTCCCGGAAGAGGAAGTAAAACACTCCCATCCGGGCACGTTTTACTTCCACTTCTGGGAGCGACGAGGGTGGTGTGGGCCAGATGAATTGGCATGGGGGCCAGATCCGGGCCAAAGGCTGTAGTTTGGGCACTCCTGAGCTATTGTGTTATGGGGGGATCGACAGAAACCTTGAGAGATACGAGCAAGGACTGGGTCCCTCCTTCCACGTCCCTTGCTCTGTTTGGAGATTGTCAACATGTTTCTGAGACTTCTTGAAAAGCAAGCCACTGAAGTGGTTCATATTTACCCATGGGAGAAGCCTGCCAGCACTTGGAGGGAAGTGGCCTGAGGCTGGGCCCTGGGCATGTATGTGTCCACCCTGCTAGGCATCCATGTCCAGTTGGGTTTCTTTGGAAGCAGGTATGGACAGGCCCAAGCTCTCCCCTCCAACTGAGCCAACATGCCATGAGCAGGGAGCCCAATGGAGAAGAAGGTCTACCAGGCCTTTGGAGAATGACACACATGCAAAGGGAACCTTGTTGGGGGCCTTCAAAGTCCTCAGGGAGGGAGGGAGGGCGCTTTCCTCCTGGTCCTTCTCTTCTCACCTGGGCCTTGGTCCGGAGGACTTGCTCCTCCTTCCGGTCTAGCTCCACCTGCAAGGACTGCTTCTCCTGCTCCAGCTCGGTAACCCGTTTCTGAAGCTTGAGGAAGAGAGACATGTCCAGAGGGGGCTTCTTCTCACCTGGCTCCTAAGTCAAAGGGAAGCAGAGGCACAACATCTGAACATTTCATGGTGACACAAGAGGGGGAATCAGTCTACTTCTCATCTACCCCCATGGATGGCCTGGAAGTTGGAAGCGGGCTGTGTGCGTGTGCATGTGTGGCAGCTTCTCCTTGACACAACCAGGCAGCTTTCTGAGCCTCGTGTAGGGCACCCAAGTGTCCCCATACCTGATCCCCATGCCATCATGGGAGAGGAATCCTGGGGTAGGGTGGGTTTGAACTGCCTCTGCTTTCTGGCCCAGTCCCACTCCCAGCCCATCACAGCAGTGGCAGCAACATTAGGATAGCGCATGGCGCTAGGCCCGTGATGGTGAACCCTGGCACTCCAGGTGTTCTTGGACTTCAATTCCCAGAAGCCCAAGCCTCTGTGAATCCACACAAATGGGTTTACTGTGCATGATTCTTAGACTTCCCAGAAGCCCAAGTCTCTGTGAATCCACACAACTGGGTTTACTGCACCTACGCAGATGTTCTTGGGCTTCAATTCCCTGTAAACCCATTCATGTGAATTCACAGAGACTTGGGCTTCTGGGAACTGAAGTCCAAGAACTCCTGGAGTGCCGAGGTTCGCCATCACGGGGCTAGGGCGCGATTAGCTGAGCCTGTCGTCACACACATGCACACACCAGCCCTAAGAGTTAGCAAGGATTTAGAAGAGGGAGGGAGAGAATCAAGGGACACGTGGAAATGTTACTGGATTAGGAGAGCAGCTGATCAGCCATCAAATTATTTCAGAAACCCAGTGGGGTTTAAGAAGGGCGTTTCAGTAAATGCATCTATTGCCAAAATAAAGTATCTACCCTAAAGCTTTAAAGGTAGAAAAGCTGGGAACTAACTAGAAGGCTTACAAAGATCGATAACGGATCATACCTTTCTTTCTTACTTGTTGGGAAGGGGAGGGAGAGAAAAATGGAGGTTTACACATTAGAGTCCAGGAGAAATTGTAACCACCGCAAGTCTCTACAACTACACACAGGTGGGATTTATTATTATTATTCGGATAAATGCTCTCTAAAATTGTTGGCCTCGAACATAAGGAATGGCGCGAAAAATGTCGTTCTCTTGGGCCAGGGAAAGGAACACAACTTTGAAAGTTTGGGAACGCTTGCGTTGGTCAAGAAATGTCTTCTGGTGGAAAGAAAATAAAGGGGATCTTCTGGTTGTGTCTCTTCCCAAGAGAAGTGAGAGGTGGTCTGCTGTGACACCCTAAAGGAGGCCCAAACCCTTCCAGAAGCCACGGCGCAAGCAGGGCTGGGGTGAGAACGGACACGTGCCTAGCCATTTGGTTGCTTTCTCCCAGAGCGGGCTGGGAAATTCTCAGAGTGACCCTCCTTCCAAAGGGGTGACTTCCAAAGGTCCCAACTATGTACCCATTTTACAGCCTGAGCTCTGACAAAACAGTTTTGGGGCACTATGTGCTGAATTTTGTGCTGTCCTTCTTGTACTGCATGGCCCTGAAATGTCGAAAAGAGGAAAAGCCATACAGTATCCTTATCCTTATCCCATTTCTAGATCAGACTTTAAATCAGGGGTGCCCAAACTACAGCCCATGGGCCGGACATGGCCCCCGACACCAATTCATCTGGCCCACAACGCCCTTGCCACTCCTGGAAGCAGAAGTAAAATGTGCCTGTGTGTTCCAGAAGCAGCAAGGGCGGCACAGGCCAGATGAATTCGGCACCCCTGCTTTAAGCAGAGAAATGGCAGCCTAAAATCTATCTCATCCTGTTGAAAAACAGATTGCAAGGTGTGTTTTACTTCTGCTTCTGGTGGGAGGAAACATGTGACCGGCCCGCTGAACCATGTGACCGGCCTGCTAAACCACATGACCGGCCCACTGCCTGAGAAGTTTGGGCACCCCCACTTTAAACTGCCAGGATGAAGCCACCTTTTGGGTGGATACTTAAAATAATGGTCAACTGCCCTGCACAGGAGGAGACCAGTTGGTGTCTGGAAAGGAGAGGTATCTCCGTGAAGACCCAAAGGGCTCAGACAAAGACCTGCCCCCTTCCCTACTACAAAACCCATCCCTCTTCCCACCTTGGGAGTTGCTCTTCACACAAGGGACGGGGCTTATGTTTGCCCACAGCCAGTTTTAGTGGTGGTGGTGGTGGTGGTGGTGACCACCTCCATGCGGAGGAGAAAGCTGTGAATGTCTTCCCCGTCTCCCCAGTGCCTCCGCCCTTACCTCCATGCTCACCTGCAACTCTTCGGGCTCCGTGACCTCAGAGCTGTAGGTGTATTCGGACTCCGTGCTGTGGGTGGAATCTCTCCTTTTCTGGCCTGGCCGTGAGATGTTCTGTAGGTGGGGAAGGGGAGAGAGATGCAGGTGGGACCCCGTTTGTACCAAGGCTTCGTGCAGTCTAATGCTTCTGAAAGGTCGGGACTGATGTGATCCTCTCCTTTTTTGCAGGTAAGAACTTGACACGGCAGAGGCTGGAAGAGAAGCCACTGCCGGGTAAAAGTCAAACAAGCTAAGAAAGGAGTTAAGGACGAGCTGCTCAAAAGCCAGTCGTATCTGACTCTAGGGTGCGGTGCTCATCTCCATTTACAGCCAAAGAGCCAGGGCTGTCTCAGTCGGCAGGCGTTTCCATGCTCATGTGACAGGCATGGCAAAATGTCAGAGCGCACGGAATGCTGTTACCTTTCCCACCGAAACTGTACCTGTTTATTTACTTGCAATTTTGTACTGCTAGGTTTGCGGGAGCTGGGACAGACGACGGGAGCTCACTCCGCCATGCAGCACTCGGGTCTCGAATTGCTGACCTGCCAACCTTCCAGGCATCAAGTTCAGCATCTTAACCACGAAGCCACTGCAGTCCCTTGCTAAGGAAGAAGCAAGCCACAAAGGGGTGATTTGTTTTGTTTTGTTTTTTGAAATGACCCTCTTCCAACCATGAGTAAGGGACTCCTTGCTCATGGTCACTCATGCACTGGTCACCTCCAGGCTAGATTATTGTAATGCGCTCTATATGGGGCTGCCCTTGACGACCATTTGGAGGCTACAACTAGTCCAGAATGCAGCTGCCCAGGTGGTGATGGGATGTGGGTGTTATGTCCGCACCTCACCATTGCTTTGGGAGCTACACTGGTTGCCGGTTTGCCTCTGGGTGCAATTCAAGGTGCTGGTTTTGACCTGTAAAGCCCTACATGGTAGTGGGCCAGGATACCTAAGAGGCCGCATCGTCCCAAGAGTGTCTGTCCATCCAACCAACCAGAGCGGACCAGAGGAGCTCCCTAGTTGCGCCTCTCTAGCACACAAAGAAGGGCCTTGTCTGTGTCCGCACCAGCCGTGTGGAACCTCCTGCCGATAGAGCTAAGGTTACAGACAGAACTGCTGCCCTTCAGGAAAGGTCTGAAAACCTGGCTGGCAGGGCAGGTGTGGGGGGCCCCGATGGGGATGTGGCCCCCGGCCACTGGCTTATAGCCTAATCCAGTTTAGTGACTCCTTCCCCTCCCTTCTTTATTGATAGGGATGGGTGAATTTAACTAAGTGGTTTTATCTGTTTTATCTTTTGTATGTTTTATGCTAGTTTTATTGAAATTGCATGTTGTGTTTTTAGAGTATGCTGTTGAACCGTACCTGAGTGGGCGGTTTAGAAATTCAAAAATTAAATTAAAATTAAATTAAATTAAGCAGTGGGATTAGGCAACCAACCTCCGTGCTCTCCGGGTGTGTGGGCCTCTCAGCCCTTGGGGGGCAGATCCTGGGGGGTGGGGGGTGGCAGCTGCACCCCCACCCACCCCTCAGTCTGCCCTCAGTGTTTCTTCCCACGGACTTTTCCTGCTTGTTTCCAGCCACTCACCACCATCAACGTCATCTCATCCCGGAGGTTGTCGTAGCGTTCCTCTAAACGGCTGAACTCCTGGAGCAGATTCTGGTACCTCTGGCGCTCGTTGTTCAGATCCATGCCCAGCTGTTTTGTCTCCTCCAAGAACCTCTTCTCTATGACATCTGGCAGGGGGGAAAAACAGGGAAAGGGCTGCATTCCTATTTCAGGAAACCGGAATCTCTAGGACTGATGAGTCCCGGAGGTGCAGGAGTTAAAACTGCTGTCCTTCAAGCAAAATGTCTTGAGTTTGATCCTGACAGGAATCAAGTTTGACTCAGCCTTCCATCCTTTACAGCAGGGGTGCCTAAACTTTTCAGGCCATGGGTTGGTCACAGGGTTCAGTGGGCCGGTCACAGGGTTCAGCAGGCCGGCCACAGGGTTCTTCCCACCAGAAGCAGACGTAAAATGTGCCTTGTAATCTGTTTTGCAACAGACGTTTTGCAACAGGATGAGACTGATTTTAGCTGCCATTTTCTCTGCTTAAACCACGGGTGCCCAAACCATGGCCCATGGGCCAGATCTGGCCCCTGTCCTGTACCCTCCTTGTTGCTCCCGGAAGCAGAAGTTAAACTCACCTGTCCGGGTGCATTTTACTTCCGCTTCTGGGAGTGACGAGGGCAGCATGGGCCAGATGAATTGGTGTCAGGCGGCAGATGCATCCCATGGGCTGTACTTTGGGCACCCCTGATGTAGAGGTACTGTATTGGCAGAATGGCCATCTTAGGGACCAGGAAGAAATAAACAAAACACCACCTGTCCTGCTAGGTAGGGAGGAAGTCCTAGCCAGGGAAGGGCTTTTGGCCACTTTGAACATTGGTCTGGCACACAATTTGTGTGTGAGTTCTGACCCATGTTCCCTAAGGCCCAAGGAGGAGATAATCTGATTTCTGAGCAATGTTCTCCAGGGGGAAAGTCTAAGGTAAGCCTTGGGTCCTCATATCAATGACGCCTGTGGAGTTTGTATGACCTGGGGCAGGAGTTCAGCTGAGGAAAAACTGAAGCAGGGAGGGAGGGAGGGAGGGAGGGGGAGAGGGAGGGGGGAAGAATAGATTTTCTTAATTGAATCAAACCGAGCCCAATTTGTGAATCCAGCTTACCTGTGATCTCTCTTGCTTGTTCTTGGACACGGAGGTTCAGTTCGTCCTTCTCTTTCTTAAGCAGCGTGTTTTGCTCTTTCAGTTCCAGTACCAGCTTTTTTTAAAAAAGAAAAAGGAAAAAGTATCAGATTAAGCTCAGACTCTAAAGTGGAAAAAGATCTGTTTTAACCAACTCAACGTTATTCAATACATTTGCGCTCGCAGTAACAGCCTTATTGATTTACTGCATGTTCATACAAGCCTACAGGGCAAACCGTCTGGCAGAGGATGAGCTCGCTATGCAGAACGGGAGCCCTCGTCCTGCTGCTCACGGATATCAGATCATAGACCAATGATGCCGAACCTTCTGGAAACCGAGTGCCCAAACTGCAACCCAAAACTCACTTATTTATTGCAAAGTGCCAACACAGCAACAGGGGAGGAAGAAAACACTCCCATTGGGCTGCTGGGCAGAGGGGATGGAGTGAACTCTGTGCTGGGGCGACGGCGTGTGTGCCCACAGAGAGGGCTCCGAGTGCCACCTCTGGCATGCGTGCCGTAGGTTTGCTACCACTGTCCTAGACCTCCAAATCTCTCCAAGGCATGCCCCCCCACAGCTCTCACCCTCCACCTCATGTGGGGCATCCTGATGGAGAAGGCCAGGCAGGAGGGCTACTCTGACCTCTTCCAAGCAGGTGGCTGAAATGAGCCTGTGTTCTTGGCTCCAACACTTTTATAGCAGAGGTTCAAGGCAGGGCGAGATGCCACAAGCAAGATGGCCTCATCCATTCTGGGTCCCCTTCCAACACCAAGAGAGGAATGTGTCTTCCTCCAGATGTTTTGCACCACAACGTCCAGAATCCCTTCCCAATGGATGTCTATGATGGGATCTGCACTCCCACCCTTCTGGAGGAGACCAACTGCCTTCTGCCGCTCTCCATTCGGGGTGGGGGACGGACGAGGAGGTCTAAGGGAAACCCTCCTTGGCAGGCAGACTCTCCTTGGTGGGAAGCCTGTGATCCCATCTCTCTCCCTTGGAATATATCAGTCGTTCAGGCACCGTAAGGCCTTTTTGCCTTTTCCTTTCTGTGACATCTCATGGGAGAGGCATTCAATTCTACAAGGAGGAGGAAAGGCATGTGTCTTCTCAGGAGGTGCGTTCTTAATTTACTTTACAATTACCTGAGGGCTTTTCAGAGAAATCTGCCCTCTTAACCTTTTCATCTTTCCTCCGACTGGAGGCTGGAAGTCACCCTGGCTCATCTGTCCTTGAGTAGGACTCTCCTACACAACTGGGTTATGTTGGATCTACAACAGGGGTGTCCATTCATCTGGCCTGCACCACCCTCGTTGCTCCCGGAAGCATTTTACCTCTGCTTCCAGGAGTGATGAAGATAGCATGGGCCGGATGAATTGGCATCAGGGGCTAGATCCAGCCATTGGGCCATAGTTTACGCACCCCTGCTTTACAATATCCTGGCCTTTCATGGACTTTACTTAGCTTTTCCTATCTTGACTTTTTAAACAAGCAGCCTTCATCTACTAAACTTGGCAGATAACTCACAATCACAATCTTATGAGTCTACAGCTACTATGCACAAGTGTGCTTTCATTCATAAACGAGACCGGCACCTGGTCTGTTTCTTGTTTGTATATCTCTGCTTTTTCTTCAATGGTCTTCTTCTCCACCTGCGTTCGCTCCAGATCCGTCCGGAGTTTGGCAATCTCCTCCTGGAGGCTGAGGAGCCGGTTGGTGGCGTTCTTGGACTCCTCTTCGCTCATCTTCAGTCTCGCCACATCGTTCCTTAACTTCTCTGTCTCGGAATTGTAGGCTGCCTCCAAGATGGCCAGCTTCTCAATCACCGCTCGGGAGTCCTTGGTCTGAAGAAAAATCCAAAGGTAAGGACGATCAGACAGTCGGCCGTTTCCTTTCCCTTCGCCCAAATTCCCAAGTAACAAAAAGCGGAGCGCTGTTTGCAGAACAGGCATCGATCCCACAGCCCTTGCCCTGAGCCTGGAGCACAGAAGGGGCTAGATATCCACTCTTCCCAAAAACACCCTCCCGGTGCTCTACCTGCTCGTCGATTTTACGCTGGAGCTGCATGATCTTGTTCTCCATGCCGACGTTGAGTTTCTTGTAGTGTTCCACGGAGCGGGCCTCGATCTTCAGCTTCTTCAGCTCTCTCTTGGCTATCAAGCGCCGGCAACAGGCCTGCAGATAAATGATCCTCCGCAGAGTCCGCTGGTAACGCTTGCGAGCCAGCCAGCCGCGCACATGACGCTGTAGGATGACGGCTTTGTTCTCCCGGAGCATCTGAAGGTTTAGAAAGACACGTTGAAGACCCAGTCGAGTAAGAAGCCAGGAAACAGAAAGAGAAGAGCCCCCAAGACCAGGACAGGAGAGAGCAAGGGCGCTTTCTCTACGGTGCTACGGCATCTCTGCTCACGAGGAACAATTCTCTGCATCCCCTGGCCGTAGCCACGGGACCAGGAGTTAAACCCAGGAGGAGGGCCTGGCCTTACCTTCCGGTAGGTCATCCGGGCAAGACAGCCTCGCGTGTAGGACTGGATAACCACCGTGGCAGCACGCATGTGCCGATAGCGCTTGCGGGCAGCGCACATGCGCTGCAACTTCTGGATGCGGGTGGCGGCTCTGGTTCTCCGGAGAAAAGTGGCCAGGCTGCCCAAAACAGAAAAGAGGGAAGAGGAGGGGGAAAAAGAGGCATGGAGGACAAACGCTCAGAGCCAAGGTATCATTCGACTGTCTGCAGAGATTTTTTAGGTCAGCAAGGGTGGCTTAGTGGTTAAGGCGCTGAACTTGATGACTGGGGGGGTCAGCAGGTCAGGACCTGAAAGCTACCTGACAGAGTGAGCCTCTGTCTCTGTCCCAGCTCCTGCCAACCGAGCCGTTTGAAAGCAAGAAATTGCAAGGAGATAAATAGGGACCACTTTGGTGGGGAAAGGAAACAGCATTCTTGTGTGCTTGCCATATGACCATGGAACTGTCTGTAAATGCATACAGCACTGGTTCTTTGGCTATAAATGGAGATGAGCACCAAACCCTAGAGTCAGATACGGCTTGTTTTAAAAGAGGACCAGAGCACTCTTGGGGACTTTGAAGAGCTGCTCCGTCGGGGAGAAACTCAACCTAGTCCAAAGCTTCTTTATTCCAGAAGTCAATGTTTTTGTTTATGCGGCTGAATGGCTAGGACGTTTCCCAGGCTCTTCCTTCTGACCCAGCGCAGCATCCCTCCCAGGGCCGGGCTGGTCTCTGGACACCCTACTGAGAGCCCTGCCCAAGCCCAGCTGGAGGACCCTCCCCACCACCACCACCCCACCACCACGAAGCGTGGGCTTACCATCGTGCCTGGTATCCTCGGACATAGCGCTGGAGGGTAATGGCAGCTTTCCTCATGCGCAGGTACTTCTTCCGCATCAGCCACCCTCGGATGGTCTTCTGGATGCGAATGCAGGCCGCTCTCAGCTTATCGGCTCTCTTTTTCTCCAAATAGGCCACCTGGCCAGCCCGGAAAAATATTTTGGTCTTCCCAAACTGGTACTTATCTTTGTCCTGTTTTTTTTTTTTAAAGAGGAAACACACAATTCATGTCAGAGTGGAAGCGGCATTCATTTCGAAAGAGAGAGAGAGGGCGGGCAGGCCCTCGAAGAAAGCTGATCTAGCAAGCAAGGGGGTACGACACACAATACCCATGGCAGCCACAACTAAGGCTTCAGTCCGGGGGGTGGGGGGGTGGGGGGGCTCCTCAAAAGCTTCTCTAAAAAACTTGAGTTTTAGCAACAGCAATTCCCGTTCTCTCCCCTGCCCCGTTGCACTTCGCGCGTTCTCTGGGCGGTTCACAAGGTAAAGAGCATTTTGCCCCCAACATGCTGGATTTTCATTTAACTGAGCTTAGAAGGATAGAAGGCTGACTCAACCTTGATCCCCATCAGTACTGAGCTCACAGCTTTTTGGCTAAAGGGAAGCAGTTTAATTAATTAAATTAAATTTTCATGCTCGTATGCCGCCCACTCAGGAAACCCGACTCAGGGCGGCTCACATAGCAGTCAAGTAAAAAACACAATGAATACAGAGTCACAGATATATAAAAACAGATAAAAACCAACCCCATTAAAACCCACCCACCCCATTCATAAGAGGGAGGAACTTGATTATTGTGCAAGCCAGTAGGCGGGGGTCACACCTCCATCGGTGCCCCACACCTGCCCCGCCAGCCAGGTTTTCAGTCCTTTCCTAAAGGGCAGCAATTCCTTCTGCAGCCGTAACTCTGTGGCAGGAGGTTCCATAGGGCCGGTGCGGACACAGAGAAGGCCCTCCTCCTTCTTGTGCTAGAGAGACGAGCCCCTCTAGCTGATGGTACACAACTAGGGAGCCCCTCCGGTCCGCTCTGGTTGGACAGACCGATATCCTTGGGGCAATGCGGTCTCTTAGGTATCCTGGCCCACTACCATGTAGGGCTTTAAAGGTCATAACCAGCACCTTGAATTGCACCCGGAGGCACACTGGCAACCAGTGCAGCTCCCGGAGCAGTAGTGAGGCGCGGGCATAACGCTTGCATCCCATCACCACCCAGGTGGCCACATTCTGGACCAGCTGCAGCCTCCGAATGGTCGTCAAGGGCAGCCTCATGTAGAGCACATTACAGTAATCTAGTCTGGAGGTGACCTGAGCATGTGTGACCATGAGCAAAGAGTCCTGGTCCAGGAGTGGGCGCAACTGGCGAATTACACGAAGTTGTACATAGGCCCTCCTGGCCACCTGCTCTTCGAGCAGTAGTCGTGAGTCCAGGAGGACCCCCAAGTGGTGCATCGGGTCCGTCTGAGGCAAGACAGCCCCATCCATAACAAAAGATGGTAATTCCTTAGACAGGGCCGGGCCCCTAATCCATAGCCACTCAGTCTTGCCGGGATTCAGTTGTAGCCTGTTGTCTACTAATCCCTCCCTCATCAGGGCTCTAGAATGGCAGGATGCTTACCTGCACCTATTCTTCTTCTTCGTGGTCACCTGGGAATCCACACAAATGTGTTTACTGCCCGTGTGGATTCACAGGTGACCACGAAGAAGAACTTGATAGAGCATAAGGGCAGAAGAGTCTGAGTCAACCTTGATCCCTCCCTGTCAGTATTGAGCTTACAACCTTTTGGCTGCAGGACAACAGTTTAACCCCTGCACCACCAGGGCTATTGGAGGAGGAAAGGACCAAGGATTGGAGCCAAGGCCACACTGCAGGGTGGGCGTTCACCCTTGACTCTTGTGTGCCCTCCTCCAGCGAGGGTTCCTTGTCTCTCTGCCAGCTGGTCTGGAAACATGTCCTGCCCTCGCCGTGTGGCAGCGTCTTCCTTCATTCTCCCTCCCAGATTAACATGCGGGGCTGTTAAGTGGCATTAGTAAAAGCTCCCAGACAGGGCGTTTTCTTTAAATGGAAAGACAATTCGGCTTCCCTGCGGCGCATGGATGGCAGAGAGAGAAGATTGTCCAGCAGGGAAGCAGACAATCCAACTTTGCTCAAGCACGGAGTGTGCCCAGCTGTGCAAAATGGTGTTCCTGTGAGGGGCCCATTTGCAGTTGGCCTGCCCCACCCCGCTAGCCCAGGAGTGACCAAGCTTTTCAGGCCAGAAGTGGAAGTAAAACATGCCTTGCAATCGGTTTTGCAACAGGATGAGATAGATTTTAAGCTGCCATTTTCTCTGCTTAAACCAGGGGTGCCCAAATTATGGCTTCTGGGCCAGATATGGCCCCTGACACCAATTCATCCGGCCCACACCACCCTCATCACTCTTGGAAGTGGAAGTAAAATGCACCCATACAGGCGTGTTTTACTTTCACTTGTAGGAGCGACAAGAGCGGTGTGGACCGGATGAATTGGCACCGGGGACCAGATATGGGCGCATTTTGCTTCCACCTCTGGGAGCAATGAGGGCAGCATGGGCCGTATGAATTGGCCTCAGGGGGTGGACCTGGCACACGGCCCATAGTTTGGGCACACCTGAACTAGCCAAAGGGATCCACCCCAGGTCCTGCTAGTTTGGGGACTTCATCCCCCTTTATGCCAATGAAACCACAGGAGTCCACTACCAAAATCAGCTTCTCCAAGACGTTTTTGCAGGTCTGCTTCCGGTCACTCAAGACATCCTTCTGCTTCATCAGGACACGATAGCGGCTGAAGAATTCCTGGTAGGTCCACCTGGTTTCAGGAAGAAACACGGCATTACTCCAGGGATGTTACCCGGACAGCAGGCTGGACGCCTACAAACGTTTCAAGCCAAGCAGGCTGACCTGGAGGGGAAACCGGCTGCGCTGATTCGGATCGTTTCCAACACACCACAAGCTCTCAGCTGCTGCACCGACCGCTTCTCATCGAACCTAGGCAAGAAAAGACCTGTCAAAGGAGGCGGCCACTTCCAAGACATCTCCCCTGTGGGGCGTGGGGCCCACGTTGGGAACTAGTGCTCTAGAGCAGGAGTTCTCAACTTTTTTATGCCGGGTGTGTGTGTGTCACGCTCCCTCAGACAGCTTCAGGGGCTAGATGGCCATTTTGCCCTTCCGCCACCAAATATCACTTACCGGTGTGGTGGAGGGCCACATGATATGGCGCCTGCTCTAGATGCTTTCTGCAAGCCAGGAGGGACACATCTGCCCCCCAGGTCCAGAGATTGCCCTCCCCCTATGTTCATCGAAGTTTGTGCAGAATGACTTACATGAATGGTTGCTTTAAGTCATTTGGCTTTATACACCGGACATAATGTGGGGTTGTGGCGTTGAGCGTCTCCATCAAGAGTTGCAAAGAATTCCTGAACTGAAGGGGGAAAGGAGCACATCTGGGGGACTCAAATCTTTTACACACACACACTCACACAAAAGCTGCTCTTTGCTTTTAATTGCACTGATTTGTTCAGGATGGATTCCAGTCTTCCCAGAAGATAAGTGACCCCCGCCTCCTCCGCCTCCTCCATCGTCTTTTCTTGAACACCTTCCCTCTCTTTTTTCCTCTTTCTTTTAGAAGACAGGGAAAAGATCTGCCATCTTTCTCTACCAGCATTGACACCAGAAATTCCCAACCTTTTCAAGCCGGGGGCCAGGTTAGGCTCCCTCAGTCAGCTTCAAGGGCCAGATGGCCATTTTGCCCTGCCTGCATGATGGGGCTGGCCATTTTGTCCTGACACCTTCAAAGGGTTGGCCGTTTTGTTTCTCAAATGCCCTTGGAGGGGCACATGAAATGGCACTGTGGGTCAGATCCGGCCCGTTGGGATCCCCGACATACCTGTCAAGTATCTTAGATTGGCCGGGAAATCCCGTATTTCACTCCTCTTCAATGACCGGCCATGAAAGGGGTTACTGCGCATGCACAAAGGGGTTCTGTGCATGCACAAAGGGGTTACTGCGCATGCACAAAGGGCTTTTTGTTGTGCATGCGCACCCTGGCCGGGGCAGTTCCCATATTTTCCGGAGCCGCGCTTGACGGGTATGTCCCCTGATCTACACAGTGATGCTTCCTTCTCTCTGTGCTGCTGTCAGAAGGGATTTCCCTTCAATGGGGGGTAATAAAACAGCCCGACTCACCTGAAGCCCCACCGTTTTCTTGTGATCGCGGCTGCTTTGGCCTGCTTTAGACTTTGCTGACTTGACCGCCCCTCGAGACAATGGCGCTCGGCCTTGGGGCGTTGTTGAGGTCGGGCTGGACTCCTTCTCCTCCTGGAACAGCTCAGCCAGCAAATTTAGCTGGGCCACACAGACAAAAGACAGAACCATTAGAAGCAGCAGAAGAACATGGACTCTCGAAGCTAACACAAAGCAATCACACTTCTAGACCACCACCACCACCCCCATAGCGCTCAGTGCACTCTCTGGGCAATTCACAAGTTAATTGATTAGTATTTTGCCCCCAACATGCTGGGTACTCATTTTACCAACCTAGGAAGAATGGAAGGCTGAGTCAACCTTGATCCCTGGGGTTAGAGTTGCCATAATTCTCTCCCACAAAACCGGGACAGAAGTATACTTGACAAAAGTGGGTGGGTTATCTACAAAATAGTCTTTTTTTCAAAAAGATAATATAATGACAGCTATAAAACACTTTCACATTAAATATATCAATACATAAATGAATTTATTTACAACATTTATTTATTCTTACTGTAAGATGATCTGCTGCTGGACTTCTGGGAAGTCACGTCGCAGTCAACTCTTAACGTCTTCAGTTCCAGGAAACACCCTGGTCACACTTATCAGTCGGTGGTGCGAGGGGAGGACGTTAAGATTTGTCTCCAGGTATACTCCAACTCCAACGTACCAAGGAATCACTCGTTTGATGGTGAGAGTTTGAATTTATTTCAATGGTGTGTTATAATACACAATTAATAATTTTTTAAAATCCGGGACTTTAACATGATTTGTATTGAACTGGCCGGGACAATTTTTCCGGACTTGAATCTGGGACAATCCTGGTTTTCCGGGACGTATGGCAACCCTATCCCTGGTCAAGATCGAACTCACAACCTTTGGGTTGCAGGTCAGCACTTTAACCCCTGCGCCACCAGGGCTCCGCAGCAGGAATCCCACATTAAAAAACCGCAGGAGGCCACATCTTAACCTTCCTGGATTAGCTCTAAACTTTGTCTCTTCTGAGCTTTTAAAAGGTGGGAGGCACACAACTCGGGGGGGGGGGGGGCGGGGGGCAACAGGTCCGGCTTCCTCATGCCCCCCCCAGGGCTGTAGCCAGGATTCTAGATTGGGAGGGGGGGCAAATATTTTTTCAGGAGGGGCAACAATCACACACACACACACACACACAACTGATGCCATGAAATCTCACCCTTATTTCTGACGAAGCGGACTTGCTCCACGAAAGCTAACATTAAAATGCATCAATTAGTAAGTCTTTAAGGTGCAACAATGTTTCTCTGTCTTGTTTACTCTCTGATCAAAGGGTGGAAAAAGCTTTGCGCCTCCAAGGCTCGCTGTTCGAAACCACAACGTCTACTAAGAAGGCAAGTCCTTTGTGAGTCCAGCGGGAACAAGAACCCGATCCTTCCGCCCACCTGCCCACCCCCCATGACAGCCTCCAAACCCCCTCTATGTAGGCTGCCCTTCCTCAAAAGCCAGTCGTATCAAACTCTAGGGTTCAGTGCTCCTCTACATTTACAGCCAAAGAGCCAGCGCTTCCTGCATCTGCGGACATTTCTGTGGTCATGTGGCAGGCATGCCTAGACACTGGAGTGCACGGAGCATTGTTTACCTTCCCACTGAAGTGGTCCCTATTTACCTACTTGCAATTTCTTGCTAGGTTGGCAGGAGCTAGGACAGAGACAGGAGCTCACTCTGCCCTGCAGTACTCGGGAATCGAACTCTGACCTTCCAGCCAGAGAGTTCAGTGTCTTAACCACTTGAGCCACTTCATATACCATGTGCCAAAATCCCATTGACCTCGTGTGTGTGTGTGTTTATGAGTGGCCAATGCTAAATTCTCGTCATACCGCCGGACACCTTCCTGCCGAGCGAGGATTCCGGTGGCGGTGACAGCTCCACCTGGCTAAAGGATCGTCTGCCAGCTCGCACCCTTGCGCATGCTTGCTTCACACCCTGACTGGTGCCTCGGTACATAGTTTGCGGTGCAGCGTCATGGGCAAGCCCTGGCCTGGGTCCCCCTCCCACAGCCCCGGTGCGAAGGCTGCCCTGAAGGACACCCGGGTGAGGGGAATTGGGGGGGGAGGAGTGGACGGAGGTTGGCGTGCCGCAGAGATGAGGCCACCTGGCAGAACCTGCTCTTGGAGAAACCCAAGACGCTGGGCAAGGCCAGTGTTGTGAGAGAGGATTAAGTCTCACGGGGGGGGGGGGGGGGGGAGAAACCACACCCACCCACCTCAGACCCCTTTCTCAAGAGGAGTCCCCCTTTTTCTTCCTGGGTTGGCTACAGACCCAGCTTCATCCGGCCACTTCTCACCCTCCTTTGGAGTCAATTTAAACAAGACTGGGTTAGAACCATCACATGCTTTGAGGACGAAAGTAGACCTCCCGTGTCAAGCTGGGGAGTTTCAGCCAGGGAGGGTCAATGTAAATGATCACAGCATTACTAGCATGGCTTGAGTAGGCTAAAAACAATCAACGTTTGATGCGTAGGGAATGGGTAGCAAAGGGACATGAATCTTGGTACTAACTTTACTTGACTTTAGAACATTGATTTGCTCTTCATAGACCGTATCTTTGTTCTTTTCCAAAAATCCTTCACACTGGTACTCCACCTGGAATGGCAAACGGTCGGTTTTAGAACACAGATAACAATGCGGCAAAAGAGGTCAACGTCAAGGTTGCCCTTGTCCAAAAATCTGTCGTATCTGTCTCTAAGGTTCAGTGCTCATCTCTATAGCCAAAGAGCCAGCGCTGTCTGCATCTGCAGACCTTTCCATGGACATGTGGCAGGCGTGACTAGACACAACACACAGAACGCTGTTAACGTTCCTGCCAAAGTGGTGCCTGTTTATCTACTTGCAATTTCTTGCTTTCAAACTGTAGGTTGGCAGGAGCAGGGACAGAGATGGGAGCTCATGCTGTCCTGCAACCCTCAGGTCTCGAACTGCTACTAGAAGCAGAATTATAACATGCCCCAATGGGCATGTTTTACTTCCGCTTTCAGGAGCAGCAAGAGTGGTGGGGTCCGGCTAAATTGGTGTCAGGGGCCGTATCTGGCTCACAGCCGTAGTTTGGGCACCCCTGGATTAAGCAGAGAAATGGCAACCTAAAAATCTATCTCTTTCTTTTGCAAAACATTTTGCAAGGCGCATTTTACTTCCGCTTCCGGTGGAAGGAACCACGTGACCAGCCCGCTGAACCCCATGACCGGCCTACCGAACCATGTGGCCAGCCAGCAGCCCAAAAAGTTAGGACACCGCTGCCTTACCCTATCTGCAAAGTGTTGAATGATGAAAGCCTTGTTGGACATACGAGGCTTCTCGAAAAGTGTAGATTTGTTCAAGTGGGTATTGTACAATTTCTGTGCCCAGCTGGCATCTGCACCTTTAGGCATCTGGAGGAGGAGAAGAAGAAGAAGAAGAAGAAGAAGAAGAAGAAGAAGAAGAAGAAGAAGAAGAAGAAGAAGAAGAAGAAGAAGGGGAACATGGCAAAAGCCCTGATCAATCTGGCCTGCACACACACACACACACACACACACACACACACACACACACACACACACACACACACACACACACACACACACACACGGAAATGGGACCCTTACCTTACACTCTTCATCCAACAAGTCCAAAATCCCCATTTTGGCCTCTATGAGGTTAATGCAGGGCTGATTGTCATAGAAATCAATCAAGGTCCAAGGAATTTGTTCCTTCATGTATTCCTCTTGCTCCAGCTTGAAGACATGCTATTGGGAAAAGAGCAAAGCCCTGGAGCATCTTCTTCACCAACCTTGACATGAATGCTTCTCTGGCATGTTCAACTAAACCACACATCATCAAAACGGAACCCCCTGGTTGACTCAGTGGCAAAAGAAGCATGAGTTCAATTCACTCTGTGTGTATATAACACGTTCAAACTAGAGAGTTTTAAGAAGACTTTCACAATTTGAAATAATAATAATAATAATAATAATAATAATAATAATAATAATAATAATAATAATTATTATTATTATTATTATTATTATTATTATTATTATTATTATTATTATTATTATTATTATTATTATTATTATTATTATTATTATTATTATTATTATTTTATACAGTAGTATAGGGCAGTGATGGTGAACCTTTTAGAGACCAAATGCCCACGAATGGGTTTACTGCGCATTCGTGTGGCTTCACATTGAGACTTGGGCTTCTGGGAATTGAAGTCCAAGAACACCTGGAGCATATATCTTACCATATTGAACTGTTGCTGCAGTTTCTCATTGGCATAGTTAATACAAAACTGTTCAAAGCTGTTGATCTCAAATGTTTCAAACCTGAAAAAGAAGGAAAGCAGAGAGAGAGAGAGCAGCACAACTGAGGCAGGCATTGGGTGGGTGAGCTTCTCCATGGGAGCAAAAGACCTGCCAGAATGTCGGTGGGGTCCGAAGGAAGGCCAGCCTTGGTAGGCGAAGGAAGGGCTGGCAGAGAAGAGCCTTCATGCCAGAGATGGATGACTCGGGTCAAGAAACACTGGCCAAAGGAGGGGAAGGACATGAAGGAGGGAACTGGCAGGGAGAGCTTCTCCTTCTCCTTCCATGTCTAGGCTAGATGTGAAACTGCCAAAACCAAGGCACCTTTGGGTGAGTTCATTATGCAGTTCCTTTTGCCCGATCTAGTGTGAGGAAGCTTAGCTGGTAACACAAGGTGGTCGTTCCCCAGGGTATTATGCCCGATGGTGGTTCAAAACGACCACAATCTTTGAGGATGCCCTTTCTGTGCCATAGAAATTTCATCAGAAATGGAACTTCAGAGAAGAGGCGACCTGTCAATGTTGGGCTGGCCTATGGATTCTCTGGCCCACACGACATGCAAAAGGCTATAAATACCTGGTGTGTGCACAGACGCATACACACCCCTTTCTCCCTGAACCAGCTTAGGGGGCATCAACACTCCCCCATGTTCCTCGGACCTCAGGGGATAATTCCACGTGTGAACCCCTTGTCCTGAGTGGGACCTGGTTTGGAAAGAGGTCAAAGCCCCCTTTGGGACACATGATCCATAATGGCCTACTAACACATAGAAGCCCACACAGGTGGATCACCCTTAAGACCAGAGAAGTTGTCTTTTGTCTACAGCAGGGGTTCCCAACCTAAGGCCTGTGGGCTAGATCTGGCCCACAGCACCATTTCATGTGATCCTCCCCCAGGGCATTCAAGAAACAAAGCTGTTGGGACAAAATGGTCACCCCCATCATGCAGGCAGGGCAAACTGCCCATCCAGCCCTCGAAGCTGACTGAGAGAGCGTGTCCCAGCCCCTGGCTTGAAAAGGTTGGGAACCCCTGGTCTACAGGTCCAGGCTGGGGAAGATCTCGATGTCCCTCCATGTAACCTTTCTGACCTCTCACGCCGTGCCCATCCCTCTCTTTCCTTTGTCCAGAGCAGTCAGTCAGCCTGACCCTCTGAGTGAAGCCCCTCACCCATAGATGTCCAAGACGCCGATGAAGGAGTGCTGCTTGGTAGCGGAGCGCAAGGCTTGGTTCACGTGGCCCACAATCCAATTGAAGAGTTTGGCGTAGACATGTTTGGCAAGAGCATCCCGGCCGTTTACGGCCTGGAGCCTGGGGATGGGCTTGATGAAGGTCTCCATGGCCGTGACAAGCTTCCTGTGGCACAACCAGTGGGCCATCTGGTTGTAGTCCACACACATGAGTTCACAGAAGATCTTCAGGGGCTCCTGTTTGGGCTGTAAGGAAAAGGAAACAATCTTCACTACATTGAGGCCTGTTCTCCAGGCTCATACCTGTCAAGCCACGGTTTTCAAAATTCGGGAGCTGGGCATGCATGCGCAGTAATTTTCCAGGCGCCAAGCAGGGAAGGTATTACTGTGCATGTGCGGCCGTCAGAGGCAGCAGCATGCATGCACAATAACCCCTTCAACCAGGAAAGGGGTTAATGCGCATGCGCACTGGGGTTGCTGGGTTACTGCACATGCGCAGTAACCCAGTAACCCCCGCACACATGCGCAGTAACCCCTTTCCTGGCTGGTCAAATTACGGGATGACGGCGGGAAGGAGGGGGAAGGAGCGCTAGAATACGGGATTTCCCGGCCAATCCGGGATACATGACAGGTATATCCAGGCTCCCAAGGGAGGAGGCAAAGAAGCTCTGTTTGAGAAGAAACTCTGAACCCTATTACATAGCCCATGGGGCTGGTCTCAGTACAGCTTCCTCTGTGGCAGACACACACCCTGGACTCCTTGAGTGTAAGTTCAAGGTCTGCCTTGCTCAAACGCCCGTCCTATCTAACTCTAGGGTCGGTGCTCATCTCCGTTTACAACCAAAGAACCAGCGCTGTCTGCGTATGCAGGCGTTTCCGTGGTCATATGGCAGGCATGACTAGATGCCAGAGCATATGGAATGCTGTCACTTTTCCTGCCAAAGTGGTCCCTATTTATCTACTTGCAATTTCTTGCTTTCAAACTACAGTAAAACCCCATATAGCGAAGGGCTCTTATAATAAAAACCTTGTATAACGAAAGGAATTTGGAGGAAAATGTTGCCTTGTAGAGCAAAAAAATTGTTCTATGAAGCAACGTTTCTCCCAGGGTGGCTTTCAAAAGATTTTTGTTTTGCGAAGCATCCCATAGGAAATTTCGTCATACGAAGCATGCTTTGTATAATGCAAAAAAATCGCATAGCGAAAAGCCTTGCAGAATGAATTATTTTCATTATACGAGGTACCATCGTACTAGGTTGGCGGCAGCTGGGACAGATACGGGAGCTCACTCTATTGTGCAGCACTCGAGTCTCAAACTGGTGACTTTCCAGTTGCCAAGCTCAGCGTCTTAACCACTGTGCCACCGCAGTCCCTTCTTCTTCTACCTTAGGGAGGGTTCAAAACCCACAGAAATACTGGGTGTGCTGCTGGCCTTTTGCTTTACCCAACTAATGAATGGGATTCCTGCCCCGCCTCCGAATAGACCAGAGGATGATTATTTAAACAAAAAGCAAAGCGTCCCTTCCATGCAAGGTCCTTCTGGACAAGAAACCCCAATATTGCTCCTCAGGAGGCCACCAATTGCCAATGTAATAGAGCTCAAACAAACGAGAAGGAAGACAAATGTTAATCAAAGGATTTTAAAACATCCACAAACGAGGACAACGAGGGCAATTTAAAAAAGGCAGGACAATGCAAAGTGTCTGTAGTTTTGGAGCACAATTCACAGCACTGGAGCCCCCCAAGAAGAGGAGGGAAGGGTTAGCCTAGGGGTGCCTAAACATTTTCGGCCGTGGGCCGGTCACGTGGCTCAGCGAGCTGGTCACTATGGCCCGGGGGCTGGATCCAGCCCCCAAGGCCAATTCATCCGGCCCACGAAGCCCTCGTCGCTCTTGGAAGCGGAAATAAAACGCATTCCAGTGGGAACAGCATCAAAGCTATCGGGAACTTACTGGAATGGTGCAGCTGTCGGCGTCCCGCGAGGTGAACTCCACATTGCCTAGGTGAAGAATGGCAGACAGAATCTGGAAAATTCCCATCTGACAGGAATCGGAAATGCCTGGCATATTTAGGGAAGGAAGGAAGGAAGGAAGGAAGGAAGGAAGAAAGGGGAGGAATAAAAAGGAGAAACCCCCTCCAGTTAGGCATCGTCATGAGCACAAGGCAAGGGATAAGACTGATAAGGAACCGACAGACTTTGGGTCTGAATCTGTTGGAATTTTCTGAGAGTGTCAACAAGCATGTGGATAAGGGGGATCCAGTTGACATTGTTCATCTGGACTTTCAGAAGGCTTTTGACAAGGTCCCGCACCAAAGGCTCTTGAATAAACTTGCCAGTCATGGAATAAAGGGACAGGTCTTGTCCTGGATCAGCAACTGGCTAAGGGACAGGAAACAGAGGGTAGCACTCAATGGACACTTCTCCAAGTGGAGGGAAGTCAAGAGTGGGGTCCCCCAAGGTTCAGTACTGGGACCCATGCTTTTCAACCTCTTCATAAATGATCTAGAGGTAGGAGTAAAAAGCAAGGTAGCCAAATTTGCTGACGACACTAAATTATACAGGGTAGTGAAAACTGTGAGAGATTGTGAGGAGCTCCAGAGGGATCTCTTGACACTGGGGGAGTGGGCAAAACAGTGGCAAATGAGCTTCAACACTAGTAAGTGCAGAGTGATGCATGTTGGGGCAAAAAAACCCAATTACATTTATAAACTGATGGGGTCTGAACTCTCTGCGACAAACCAGGAAAGGGACCTTGGTGTCCTGGTGGACGCCCCTCAATGAAGGTGTCAACCCAGGGTGCTTCAGCAGTGAAAAAAGCAAACTCAATGCTAGGGATCATTACGAAGGGTATAGAAAATAATTCAGCAAGTGTTATTTTGCCTCTTTATAAATCTATGGTGAGGCCCCATCCATCTGGAATACTGTGTACAGTTCTGGTCACCATTCCTCTAGAAGGATATTATGGAGCATGGAAAAAGTGCAGAGGAGGGGGGGTTGTCAGGTCTTCATCTTCCCAAAACTCCCTGCAGTTGTTCATCCAATTTATCCAGAATACCATTTGTGCCAATTTTCAGGGCAAAACCACCCAAAGCATCTTCCAAAAGCTAATGTATTTCATGTGCATGGCCACGGTATATACTCATGTCATGATTCACAGCTTGCTGTAGCACACCGGGGGCTAGAATGGCACAATTGGGTCCTTTTCAGTCATACCTAACAACCTGCAAGCTTTCCTGGTATTCACCATCTCCTTGGCATCATTGACTCCATCAATCTCTGGGCTTCTCCCTTGTTTGGTATAGTAGAAATCGTCCGCATTCCCTACGTAAGCAAGGAAACACAAAACTACTTTATACACACCAAGGAGAAACACACTGCCAATTCCCCTCCTTAATGGACAGAACCAGGCAACAACCGCATGGTTCAGTGATGGCGAACCTTGGCACTCCAGCTGTTCTTGGACTTCAGTTCCCAGAAGCCCAAGTCTCTGTGAATTCACACGGATGGGTTTATTGCACATAAACCCATGCTTACATGCAGTAAACCCATTTGTGTGGATTCACAACAACTTGAGCTTCTGGGAATTGAAGTCCAAGAACAGCTAGAGTGCCAAGGTCCGCCATCACTGCCATAGTTGTGTCCTAGTTAAGCTAAAAAGAAGCACATTTTCTCCTGGAAGAAGAAGAGCAGGATCTAGCAGAAGTGGAAGGGAAATGACCTTCCGCTCAACCCAAAGCCAAGTCTGGAAAGTAACGCTAGCTCAAGCTGCCTGGTTTATCATCCTAGTTCTTCGTGGAAAGCATGAAGCCGTATACGATATTAGATATTCTTATTAAACCATACATGTGGGAAGCAGGATAGCAACCAAACTGAAGCGCTGCATTCAGCAGCATCAGATATGCTTCTAAAATACACAGAGCCAAGTCTGCATTTGCCTTGACAGATTCAAAGTTTAGAGAGGCACATGCTTTGGAGAGAAACAATTCTTTCATAGCAATGCTATTGTGACACATGACATGCCAGCCATTCAATGCAGTAGATGCAAATCCATACCTAACCGCAAAGTTTTAAATTCAGGTAATGCTGCAGAAGCACAGAGCTGGTAGAAGATATGGTAATTTCTTTCCTCTTCTGCCTTTAAAACAAATGAAGAGAAGTTAGAGATCTATGAGTATGTGCGTGTATGCGTGTGAGAGAGAGAGAGAGAGAAAGAGGAAGAGATTTCATACATTAAGGAAGTGGCATAGAAAAGGGCGTCACAGGGGTTCTATCAAAAGCCTTGGAAAAGCACCACCACTCGAAAGCCAGTCATATCTGACTCTAGGCTTCAGTGCTCATCTCTGTGTATAGCCAAAGAGCCAGCGCTGTCTGGTCTGCAGACAGTTCCGTGGTCATGTGGCAGCCATGACTAGATGCTGGAGCACACAGAACACTGTTACCTTTCCCACCCAAGTGGTACCTGTCTATCTACTTGCAATTTCTTGCTGTCGAACTGCTAGTCTGGAAAGAGCTGATACAAATGACAGGAGCTCACACCGTCATGCAACACTCGGGTCTCGAACTGCTGACCTGCTGACCTTCGAGTCATCAAATTCAGCATCGTACCTACTAATTCACCACAGTCCCTAAAGCATACGTACATTCATTCATATCTGTCCACCACTTTTTAAATAACATTTTGATTCCTGAAAACAGACCCCTTGCTCTCTGCTTAAACCCCTCTGGCCAAAAAGGAGGAAAAGGTGTTCTATTCTGCAGCAGAAAGACCTTTTACTTTGGGAAAGTTTCTCCCAGTATTTATTTTAGACTTATTCTGGCTTCCCTAAATTTCCACCCACCTGCCTGGCTGCCCTTCAGGTATTTGAAGACGGTCGCCTGTCTCTCCCGCCGCCGCCTCCTCCTCCTCACAGCTGATGGCATGGAGTTTTTGCCACACCACAACCCCTGAGCCCTCCCCTGAGCTCTCCGTCCTCTATTAAGTGGAGGGCTGCTATCGCAGTAAGGAGCCAAACATCTCAAATAGGTTTCCATCCCTTTTTACCTGGAACACCACTCTCGATTTTTCAAGGAGGTAAGTCCTCATATGAGCACCAATGATTCGGAACCTCTTGTCGAAACCTATCTCAATGTACTTCCCAAAGCGACTGCTGTTGTCGTTCCGTGTGGTTTTGGCGTTCCCGATAGACTGTGGGCGGAGAAAACACAGGGAAAGGGTTGAATATTGGATTGACCCAGAGACAGCGCCAGAGGAGGTCACGCGGACCGGGGTCAGAATAGTGAGAAACAGCATCACTATAATACTCTTTAACTCAGGGGTGCTCAAACTATGGCCCGTGGGCTTGATCCGGCCCATAGGCCGTAGTTTGGGCACACCTGGTTCAAGCAGAGAAAGTAGCAGCTTAAAATCTATCTCATCCTCTTGCAAAGCAGATTGCAAGGTGTGTTTTACTTCTGCTTCCGGTGGGAGGGACCACGTGACGAACCCAATGAACCACGTGACTGGCCCATGGCCTGAAAAGTGTGGGCACCTCTGGTTTAACTTGTAAGTATAGATTTGCACTCTAAGGACAATGCTCAGTTAATCACTTGGTTAGAGGAATTCTTCCAACTAGTTTGGAAGCTGCAAGCCCTATACACTTTTCCTTGGCCTTTGAGTCCCAATGAATCCAAAGACCCAAATTCAATTGTGGATACCAAGAGGGAAAGATCCATTGAATCAGGGGGAAATGTGGAAGTGCTAGCTTACCTATTGAATTCAATGGGTCTATTGTAATTGGGACTAACAATTGGATATAAGCCAATGTGATTTTTTAAATGAGCCTAGGACAGTGACGGCGAACCTTGGCTCTCCAGATGTTCTTCGGCTTCAACTCCCAGAAGCCCTGATCAGCAGGAGTGTTGACACGGGCTTCTGGGAATTGTCCAAGAACAGCTGGAGTGCCAAGGTTGGCCATTATGGGAATAGGATTACCCCGATAACCAACTGAAAAGGTGCCTTAGGTTAAGCAGATACTATTCAGTTTAAAACATTTGCAGCCGGCCTTTGCAAGAGCATCACATGAAGCCGCTGGGTGAGATCATCCATTCCCATGGGATGCGGTACTATCAGTACGCAGATGACACTCAGTTGTATATCTCGGCCCGTGGGGACCCCAGAGATGCTGTCAAAGTCCTATCTGGGTGTCTGGAGACTGTGGGGGTCTCAATGGGGGCCAATGGGCTACAACTGAATCCCAGCAAGACTGAGTGGCTATGGACTGAGGGTCCTCTACTGTCCCGGGAACTACCATCTTTGGTTTTGGATGGGGCAGTTTTGCCCCAGACAAATCCGGTGCGCAACTTGGGGGTCCTCCTGGACTCAAAATGGCAGGCCAAGTATGGGGTGCAGGTGGAAGGGTTGCCTCCGTGGGGTGGTTGGTTTAGTGGAAAACCTCCCCCTTCGGTGCCTTCAGTCCCCTTTTAAAGGGGGTGGGCGGTTTTTAATTAGTTTTAACTATGTCATTTTTATATATGATTGTAAACCGCCCTGAAATGCCTCTTCTAACAAGAGGCTTCCAGGTATGTTTGAGCGAAGAAACAGGACATTCTTTCAGTGTCCCACAGTTGTTGTTTTAAACCATATGAAAATTTAAACAAGTCATCAACCAAGCATCTAAAACTCATAGGGATTAAAGTTTCTTCAACAGGAATGCAGGCTTAAGTTTCACCTACACTGTTTGCCATCCAAAAAGGTTGACCACAGCATGAATGTTTCTTGCGATCATTGCCTGTTAAGGATATGCCTGGCACATCTCCACAAACCAAGATTCCTCCCTAGGTAACAAGCCCTTTTCTGACTCTTCTTGTGCTGGAGAGGGGGAAATCACAGCATGAGAAGCGGAACAGGCAGGAATTCTCACACCAAACCAGGAATTCCAGTTCATTAAAACCTCACTATGAACAAAACGGCATGCTCAGGCACACAAAGGCAGGCCCTGAAGCCAAGGACGGCATCGCTGGGGGTGAATTCTGAACCCAGGATTACAGCTAAGGGCATCCAAACAAAGTGAGAGATCATCAACCAGCTTTAGACATCTTTTCACTGGGCATTCTGATCGCCATCCATCCCATCCCTGGCTTAGTCACTCACTTATGGGAAAGAAAGAACAAACAGGCTAGGCTGCTGTGATGGCGAACCTTGGCACGCCAGCTGTTCTTGGACTTCAATTCCCAGAAGCCCAAGCCCCCATGAATCCACACGAATGGGTTTACTGCGATTCATCCGGCCGTCCTCCAGGGGCATTCTGGCTACACTAAAAAGGCACTGGACAGGGAGGGAGGGGCGGCGCATATGGGGGTACTGCATGATGTAATGAATTGTAGCCACCAGGTGACATACTTCTGCCCACCTCTGGGGAGCACCAGTCACTGGGGCGCACTGGGACCTGCCCCTGTGTCCCAAATGGCCAGCACGGGCCTGCTGCCCTCGTCGCTCCTGGAAGCGGAAGTAAAATGCGCCCGTACGGGTGCGTTTTACTTCCGCTTCCAGGAGCAACGAGGGCGGCGTGGGCCGGATGAATCACTGTAAACCCATTTGTGTGGATTCACGGGGGCTTGGGCTTCTAGGAATAAAAGCCCAAGAACAGCTGGAGTGCCAAGGTTCACCACCACTGTGCTAGGAATACGCCAACGACATTGCGCTCTTTCACCACCAGTGCTTATAAAGCCAGAACAACTGGCATCTTTGTAGTGTTTGAGTAGCCCACTATCAATAATGTCTATTTCTGCCCTTATGCTACTATCAAGTCCTTCTTAGTGGTCTCTGTGAATCCACATGAATGGGTTTTCTGTGCATACATGCAGTAAACCCATTCGTGTGGATTCACAGGGGGCCACAGAGAAGAACAACAGTTACAGGTAAGGATCCTGTCATTATAGAGCCCTGGTGGTGCAAGGGTTAAACTGCTGTCCTGCAGCCAAAATGCTGTGAGTTCAATCCTGACCAGGGGTCAAGGTTGACTCAGCCTCCTCCATCCTTCCGAGGTCGGAAAAAATGAGTCCCCAGCATGTTGGGGGTAAAATGCTAATTGCCTTGTGACCCATCCTACGCACTATGACGGTGCTTCGTGGAATTGCTATGGCTGATTACGGAACATCACGCAGCCTGGTGCTGAATGGACTTAGCGATCCCGTGGGTGGCTGGTTTCGTGGCCTTGCAAATGGGTAACTTTGGGGGTGTCTGCTACAGCCTAGCCCAGAGCACAGCACATTGCCATAGAAACCATAGTTTGCAAATCCACCATAAACTCATCACTGTGAGAGCTCTTTCTGGCCTCTCACAAGAGCCAGCCAGATCTTCGCACAACCATGGGTTCATCGACTTGGCTCTGCTGTGCATTTAGTCAAAGTCATCCTGAGATTCCACACAACACGGCAAACCAGGCAGAATTACCATCTCTCTGTACACATCAAAACCACCTGTGCCAAAGCTGCCATAGGGCGGGCAATGCCCTCTCCACTTCGGGGTTGTGGATCAAGAAAGTCTTGGACAAGAAAAAAAGTATATATTTTAAATGTATATATTATGGGTGAGAGAGAGTCGGGTTTAATTTGTCAGTACTTCTCTTTAAACAAATTCTGCATCCTCCCAAGAGTGGCATTTATTGGGAGGACGACTTTTCTTTCCCAACCAATCCTTGTCTATTTCCCCCTTTCCTCTTGTGCCTTGCTTGGCAGTGTGGCTCAAGGTAGGGCCACTCTTTGGTTGTTTTACTGGTCTGCAAACCACTTTGGGCCCACATATACTTTTAATATAATACAGATGTATTCAAATTATGGCTTGTGGGCCAGATCTGATCACCAATACCAATTCATCCGGCCCATACCACCCTCGTTGCACCCAGAAGTGGAAGTAAAGCGCATCCATACGGGCGCATTTTACTTCCACTTCCGGGAGCAACGAGGGTGGCATGGGCTGGATGAATTGGTGTTGGGGTAGATCTGGCCCACGGGCTGAAGTTTCAGCACCCCTGGTCTAAGCAGAGAAAATGGCAGCATAAAATCTATCTCATGCTGTTACAAAACAGATTGCAAGGCGCATTTTACTTCCACTTCTGGTGGGAGGAACCACGTGGCTGGCCCGCTGAACCACATGACCAGCCAGCTGAACCACGTATTCTTCCATAAGAAGGGTTGGAGTCCCTAAATATAAGATCAACATGCTCAAGTGGGGGGTGCTGGTAGACAACAACATGCGGTGTCAATTTGGAGATGTACAGAATCCAGTGGCTCATTTACTGTTCTGCTGATTACTGCCAGAAAACTGCACCGATGAGGACTTGAGTTTGGCCAACGACAAAGCCATGAAGGTGGCTTCGCTTTGGCAGTCCAGAGTTTGATTAGGACACGAAAGAAAAAGCACATTTTACTTCCGCTTCCGGGAGCGACAAGGGCGGCACCGGCCAGATGAATTGGCTTCAAGGGCTGGATCCGGCCCACGGGCCATAGTTTGGGGGGCCCTGCCTGAAAGCCCCAAAACTCCTGGCCTTTTACCTCCATGATGGGGTTGGAAGCCAAGACTCTCTCCTCGACGTTTGCTTCACTGGAAGAGCCGCCCACGGTGGCAAAGTACCGCATGGCATACTTAGCCGAGACCGTTTTCCCGGCTCCCGACTCCCCGCTGACGATGATCGACTGGTTCCGCTCGTCTCTGAAATGGCACCAAAGCACAAAAGGCCCCCTGAGTCACCTTTCGCCTGACGCGGACGGGCGTCATTATGCCCCAGAGGCAACCTGAGAAAGAGATTCTCTTCAATGTTTTCATTCAGAAGCTAAGAGTCGCTTTCGGGTTTTAAGGAAGTGCTTGCTATTCTGAACTCAAAACTGAAACACTGTAGGCTCATAATAGTCACACATAAAATACCAAAACATCCCAGGCCGAATAATGTAAATAAACATTTTTTTTAATGAATTGGAGAGACTGAAACTGTTGCAAAGCCAGTCAAGAAAAAGATGACGTTGTATCTCCACTGGCAAACAAAACAGATATATTTCCAATGCTCAAACTGCTGGCAATGAGCTGGCTCTGAGAGGCTTGTGTGTGTGTGCGCATGTGTGCGTGTGTGTGGCATTCTTGGACTCACCTCCCAGTCCAAGCTGAGAGAGCTAGGCATGAGATTTTACTTTACTCAAGGCGAAGGTCCCTGGGAAGGAACAAGGCTGCCTCAGCCCACAAACCTGGCCATCTGCTTGTAGGCTTCCTCGGCCACGGCAAAGATGTGCGGGTCCATATCGCCCATGTTCTGACCGCTGTAGGCGTTGATGATATCTTCGCCATAGATAGGCAGTTTCTCGTAAGGATTGATGGCCACTAAAACTATACCTGTAAAAGAAAAACAGAAAAGGCTCTGGGCACTGGGATGGGCTGCTGCTTTCCTCCAGGACCTACTGGCCTCCCGTGCTCAAAAGGCAGTCGTGTCTGACTCTAGGGGCTTGGTGCTCATCTCTGCTTACATCCAATGAGCCAGCGCTTCCTGCATCTGGAGACATTTCTGTGGCCCCATGGCAAGCAGGACTAGACACCGGAGTGCGTGGAACGCTATTACCTTTCCCACTGGTTTCAAACTGCTAGGTTGACAGGAGCTGACACAGAGGCGGGAGCTCACTCCGTCATGCAGCACTTGTGTTTTGAACTGTTGGCCTACCGACCTTCCAGTCATCAAGCCCAGCCTCTTCACCACTAAGCCACCGCAGTCCCTTCTTGACCCTGAGCTGCAGCACATGTCAGGTGTGTTTATTAAAAAGAGGGTGCAAGAAAGAGCGAGCAGAGATGGTTAGGCATGCAAAGCAAGCAGTCCCACGTGGGATGTGGGATGTGGGGGGCGGACTGGGAGGGGCGTCTCCAGGCCTCTCCCTCTCTCTTCCTCTGACACAGCAGCAGCAGCAGAAGGGAGACCCAACCTGGGCTTACCACAATAGGTATAAATGAGCTTGGAGTCTGTGAACCGGACCCGGAGGTTATGGAGCACAGCCGGCTCGTGGAGGTAGCTGAGCGCCGTAAGGTCGTTCTCCCCGACAAGAATGTCCGGGTTTCGCAAAGGCGGCAATTCCTTTGTCTTAGGATCGAGGCTATACTGCAAATCCTGGGAATTAGAGAAGAGCAGAGAAATGAACGACGCGACTCTCGGTCCACCATGCGGGTCTTTTTACTGAATGCAAGCACACTCTTACTACCCATGCCAGATCATGACACAGAAGAGGGCTAGACTATTTGCACAGAGGCAGATCTGGAGAGGCATTTGCAGACGGCTGGTGGGATTGGCTTTATTTTTTAAGAATACTCAATTCTGCCTTGTTTCACGTGCAGAATTTAAACATTTCTGTAGAGGAAGGAGTAGGTTCACGGCAGGAAAGAGGAAACCTTTTGCAACTAAATACAAACCTATTTAGTAGGGTTACAGAAAAGGGTATAGGAATCTAAGAATGAAGGGTATAAAAAGCCAAGGTTGCCCTGGCACGAAAGCCAGTCGTAGCCGACTCTAGAGTTCAGTGCTCGTCTCTGTTTACAGCCAGAGCCAGCGCTGTCTGCATCTGCAGACATTTCCGTGGACATGGGGCAGGCATGCCTAGACACCAGAGTGCACGGAATGCTGTTCACCTTCCCACTGAAGTGGTCCCTATTTATCTACTTGCAATTTCTTGCTTTCAAACTGCTAGGTTGGCAGGAGCTGGGACAGGGACGGGCACTCACTCTGTCGTGCCGCACCCGGGTCTCAAACTGCTGACCTGCCGACCTTCCAGTCATCAAGCTCAGCATCTTCACCACTTGAGCCTCCACAGTCCCTAAGAAGGGTACACACACACACACACACACACACACACACACACACACACACACACACACACACACACACACACACACACACACACACACACACACACACACAGAGTATATAAAGGTAATAGTAAGAGTTTGGTTTTTACCTCGCCATCTTCAAGTCGAAGGTGGAGCACTTTATCTCCCAGCTTATAATCTTTCAGGAGTTCAGCTGACTTCCAGACCACATCAGAATCAGGTATCCAAATCCTTGCACGCTACAAAATAAACCATGCGCTGGGATTTAGAGCAAGACCAGAAGCCTTTGGCTCACTTCCTCCGCTTCTCCCCCACAGCCCATGCCCATTTCTTTTTAAAACCCACCCGAAGGTTTCCCTGCCAGCGATTTCCAACCTTGCCCCCCCCTCCCAAATCATGAACCAAACCTCTGTCTTCAGGTCACGCATTTCTAAGCAGACCAGGCGTGGGACCTGGACGGACACCAAGCATTGGCCACGCAGGCAACCGCCGGGCGTGGATGCTATTTTTAAGAGCACTGTGGGAAGCTGACCTATTTTGTTTTATTTTTTGATCCGCTCCTGTGAAGCCCAACTGCGCTACGGCAACCTACAGATGGCATTGATATTGTGAGCCCTGCACAACCCAAAGGATCACATGCTTGAGTGCTCAACAGCGCCTCGAAAATCTTCAGGTCCTGATGGGCTGCAACCATTTCTACATAAACAAACAAACAACCATCCCAAAGCTGTTCTGTTCACGACAGTTGCCTGAGCCTCAACACAACAGACATCTCTCTCTGTGTGTAGCAACCACAGCAAAACAAGCCAGACGGAGAGGGGTGGGCAACCCTCCGCCCCCGCAAGACACCCGTGGCAACTCAGCCATGCAACAACCGCCACTCCCAGGTCGGTTCTGGCAATGGACCGTCTCCCCTGAGGATTTGGACCCACCAGCCCACATGGCTGCAGGGGATTCTGGGATCGGTCTTTTTTTTTAAAAAAGGTCATGTTTGAGACCTCTCTTGGAGCCATAGGAGACAATGTTCTCCCTCAGAAACCCAGGGCCTACTCCTTCTCCTCCTCCACTGACTCACCTGGAGCAAATGGCTACTTGGCCAGAGGAGGCCGGAGGAGAGTATGGCCTCCACCCCTCCTTGCTGCTGGTCAAGCCTTCCGGCCACAGCCAAGAACTCTGGCTACGCCTTTAGGACACCTGAGGCTGCATCGGAGCAAAACGTGCGCTCCAGAGCAGAGCAAAGGAATGACACTTCTCTACCCCACCACCACCACCACCACTTTCCATAGCGCTTGGTATCCTCTCTGGGTGGTTCATAAGGGTGCATTTTACTTCCACTTCCGGGAGCAACAAGAGCAGTGTGGGCCGGATGAATTGGTGTTGTGGCCGAATCTGACCCACAGGCCATAGTTTGGGTACCTCTGGTTTAAGCAGAGAAAATGGCAGCCTAAAATCTATCTCATCCTGTTGCAAAACCGATTGCAAGGCATGTTTTACTTCCACTTCCGGTGGGAGGAACCACGTGACCGGCCCGCAGCCTGAAAAGTTTGGGCACCCCTGCAGCAAGCAATAGGAGCAGCAGCAGCATCCAGTCTTTTGCTCCGGTTGAGCCGGCCCCACCCTAAGAGATCAGGGCTTTTAATTACATCCATTTTGCAAACAGTGGCTATGCTCCCCTCCACAGGGCTTTGCACGCAGAAGAAGCCTAGGCTGCAATGCTGCCCTGGTACAGAGATCTGTGAAGTTGCCAACGCAGACCTACCTACCCAGAGGCACACTTTGGAAACCGAGCCCTGAATAGGCTGAGGGCTGGAGTCCCTAAAAGCAAGACCCACAGGCGCAAGTGGTGGACAAAAACATGTGGTGTGTGAATGTCTCGAACAGCTGGCTTGCTGGCCTTCCAGCTAACAAGGCGAGCTTCTTAACCACTGAGCCTGGGTAAATAATTTAGAATTTTAATGGGGTTTCTAAGAGCTTCTAATTAGTTTGATGTTGCTTTTAATTGTTGTTAGCCACCCAAAGTCATTTCCGAGTTGGGCAGCAATAGAAATTTGAAGAATAAACAAACAAACAAACACCATGCACCAATGGGGACTTGAGTTTGGCCAATGACAAAGCCAAGAAAGTGGCTTCATTTGGGCAGTCCAGGGTTTGATCCAGACATGGAGGAAGTTTTTTTTAAAGGGGGAGTGGGGGGACGAGGGGGGGATCCAGCTGTCTGCAATAATGGAACAGACTCATCATAATACGAGTTTCATAAAGCAGAATATAAAGAAGGCAGTATTATCAATGGAAAGAAGGCGGCTCCCTCCAGGCCATTCCTGTGGCTGAGTGATTCTGCCGGCAAGAGGGAGTCTTGCAAAGACTTACAGATGTTTTCTCCCCAGCCACATCTGGTGTGTTTTCTCTCTCTTTGCCACGGAAGAGGGGGACAGAAGAGGGCAAAAGGGGCCCGCAGCCATTTCTGTGCCACGGACTTCACTTGACCAACACCTCGTGGCTTTCGGGAAAGCGGCGGATGGATTCCTCTCTCTTGGAAAGAGCAGCAGGAGCGCCAGCATTCCACCCGGGATCACATGGACACATCATCAGACCAGACCAACTACCAAAACATTCACATCACAAGACGTGCTTGAGGACGTTCGCCTCGCCAAGGCGCTACCGGCGGCCCCTAATAAGGCAGCTTGTTTCCCCATTCGGCTCTCCTCAAGCGGACACCCAGGATGCCATTCATGGATGGCTTCATGACCCGCGTTTTCCCCAAGGAGCCCAAAGTCACCCCAAAGGCCCTCCCTTCATCCCTGCAGCAGCCATCCTGTGGAAGAAGATCAAGGCTGAGCATCACTGAACCCAAGCCTGCCTTCCTTCTTTCCTTCCCTGTCCTGGCCCATCCCCACGACTACTGCCTCTCCCAGCCGTTCAAAGCCCAAGGGGGTTGGGGGGGTTGGGTTGGGTTGGGTTGGGTGGTGGTGGTGGTGGTGGAAGGCCGTTCTTCCCTTCAGGGCTGGGCTCAGAATAGCTCCTGCTCAGACCTTTCCAGCCCTCAGAGGCTGAAGAGGCACCACCAGTCCTGGGCAGCATGGCTTCCCTCGGCCCAATCCCCAAGGAGTAGCCTGGGCATCTCCCCACGAGGCCCCTGCAAGCCCAGAAAGCAAATCACAGCTGGCTTAAACTAGGGCTGGCCAAACTATGGCCTGTGGGCCGGATCCAGCCCTCAACACAAATCCATCCAGCCCACGCCACCCTTGCCACTCCTGCAAGCAGAAGTAAAAAGGCGCTACCATCTGGGCGCATTTTACTTCCGCTTCCAGGAGCGGCAAGGGCACCATGGGCTGGATGGATTGGTGTTAGGGGCTGGATCCGGCCCACAAATGGCAGCCTAAAAATCCATTTCATCATGCTGCAAAACAGATTGCAAGACACATTTTACTTCCACTTCCAATGGGAGGAACCACACGACCAGCCTGCGGCCTGAAAAGTTTGGGCACCCCAGGTTTAGGCAGATGTACAGCAAGGAGCATTTCTGGCCAAGGCAGAAAGACCCGTGGGCAAATTCAAGAGTTTGCTTGGGCTTTTCTTTCTTGTTTGTGCTCCAGGCTGTTCTTGCTGGGATCCACAGAAAGAGCCTCCTTGAAGATTGCAGCACAGTATTTTTGAGCCACAATTGGGCGTAGCTCGGGCAACCTTGTGTCAGCTAATCTTTCTCACACTAGGTCAGGCGAAAGGGACTATGGAATGAATTCATGAAAGGGTGCCTCATTTTGGCAGTTTCACTTCTAGCCTGGTCAGGGAGGGGGGAGGAGGAGGAGGAGGAGGAGGAGGAGGGTGCTCTGGTGCTTCAGCCTTTCCCTCCCCTTCCTCAGTTTACACACAGAACAGGCTTCATACATCTTGACCAAGGGGTAACTCTAAAGCAGGGATTCTCAACCATTTCATGTAGCCCACCACCACCACCACCACCACCACCACACCAGGAAGTGCCATGTGGTGGAAGGAGGGCAAAAGGGCCGTCTGGCCCCGAAGCTGCCAGAGGGAATGTGTGGCCCAATGGCCCCCAATGGCTTAAAAAGGTTGAGAACTCCTGCTCTAGAGCGCTTTAAGGCGCAACGCTCAGACCCTGAACTTCCTTCATTTGCAAGAAGAGGAAGCCAGGGAGGGAGGGACGGCAGCGGCGCCGGCAGCAGCAGCAGTGAAATGCATGGATCTTCACCGGAGAAAGTTGACGCTCTTGCGTAACAACCCATAAACGGTTCCAGCCTAGCTTTCTTATCACATTTTTAGCAGACTTCAACCCATTAACTATGGAAATGGTTTCCAGAGAGGGAAATGGATACTTGGATACGAGTAGCAGACAATGACGACAATGAGATTTCTACATAATAATAATAATGTTGTGTCAGAAATTATTCTGGGTTGAAATGCTTTTTGCTGGAGAAACTCCACTCAGGGGATGCCCGAACGAGGCTCCTTTCATGAACAAACGTCACATGTTCTTGTGCTTTTGCTGAATGCCCACCATGGCAAATGGCTGATGCTACCCACAACAAGGACGGCTGGGTAAATGGAGCATCTCTGCCCAATCCACACGCACACCCCTGTGGCTGGATCGGGCCCATCCAAAGCACAGAGCAGTTCACTGCAGGGAGAACATCTTGCATATATCATGGAAAGATCCTTTGCTCTCTTCAGTAGGGTGGGCTCAGCAATGTTTTACAATGGAGGCAGGATCTTTCCCTACCACAGGATCTAAGAGCCCAGGGGAGCTGCTCTCAAAGCCCCAGATGTTGGAAGACACACACAAAGAACATGGGATGCCTGGACACTGGCCAGTACCAGGATTCGAGGCCCTTTAGTGTAGTCCAAAGACAATAACTCACTTAAGTTCTGGCTACCAGGGGAACTGTGGTCTGATCCTGGGAGGGCGTTAAGGCACATGGGCTCCCCAATGAGAATAAAAGGCCCTCCAGCCAGATGAAGGGACTGCAGTGGCTCAAGTGGCTAAGACACTGACTGGGAAGCGGAAGGTCAGCAGTTCGATTCCCGAGTACTGCAAGACGGAAATGAGCTCCCGTGTTCGTCCCAGCTCCTGCCAACCTAGCAGTTCGAAAGCAAGAAATTGCAAGTAGATAAATAGGGACCACTTGGGTGGGAAGGTAACAGCGCTCCGTGCGCTCCGGTGTCTAGTCATGCCTGCCACATGACCACGGAAACGTCTGCAGAAGCAGACAGTGCTGGCTCTTCGGCTTAGAAACAGAGATGAGCACTGCACCCTAGAGTTGGATACGACTGGCTTTCGAGCAAGGGAAACCTTTACCTTTACCAGATGATGGGGCAGCACTGATTTCAGGACTTCCCCGGAGAAGTTAGAGAAGGCTTCCTACCCAGGCGCACCACTCAGTCCACAATACCCCACTCCCCACCTAAGCCCCACTTCTGCAGAACTCCATCAAGTGCAACGCAAGCGCCTTAGAGGGGCTGGCTGCTCGCTTTCGACAGATCCCTCCAGTTCGTCTCCACGCCAGAGAACCACTCGGTAAGGGCTCTCTAGCAAATGTGGCCAAAATCAGTCAGAGACTCACAGATTCAAAGGGCTTCACCTTTGTGCCAGCTATGGGTATCTTTTCTGTTAAAAATGTGCCTCCTTCAACTGCCCTGCCCTGCCCTGCCATGGGTGGGTGTGGGGAGCCTTGAGGAAGCGGCGGTTTTAGGAGAAGCTGCAGCCTGGCATATTCAGTGAGGATCGGTGTGTTATGAAGAAACGGCCCACTAAGATGTTAGTTTGGCAAGAGACACTGGAGAAGAAATACCAGAGGGGAAATCCAAAATTTCAGGTTCCTGCCCCGTTCCCTGCTGCACACTTCCTCAGACAGAAAGTTGTGTTCAACAGGTCTTACATGGGTTTCCCCCTTCCAACTGGGAGTAAGTAAACAATCCCTCTCCACTACTCATCCCACTAGGAGCACCAGCTAGTAGCTGTAGATAGAGGACTCCTCCAGCCCTTTGCTTCTTCCCAGGGAACCGCCTGAAAAAGGGAAACCCATACCAGTCATTGGGGATTAGGTTTCATCACTTGTCTAACTTAGCGGTAGGTAAAGCTGCCACCTTACTCCTCACCTGAAGCTTATTTCCAAGGTGCCTCTATTCCTCCAGTTGTTCTGCTCCCATTCCTACCAGCCCTCAGAAGTCACCATTTGACAGAACGAAATGTCCACACTGATATCGAAGTTCCAATGAACCATTGCTATTCCAACTGCAGGAGCCGGGTCTTTCTCTTTCGGAAAAACTGGAGCAGAATCGCTCAAACGTTGCCTACCATCACCTGAGAAACCTCACTCGTGCAACCCAGTCATACAGTATAGGCACACATACCCCACGCGAGATCTCACTGGTGCGCAGCCATGCGTCTGCCTGCAGCTGAGATCAACCAGTGTCTTCTGCAACTTGGCATAGGATCGTAAGAGTAGGCTGGCTGGCTGGAAGCTAAGACTTCACCATGCATCAGACTCTGGAGGCCTGGGTTCAAATCCCCCATTCAGCCAGGGAAACTCACTGGGGGGAGGTGGAACAGGCATACCCCCTCCCTTAAATATCTCACTTACCTTGAAAGCCCAAGTAGGGTCCGTTCTGAGTGAGTCGCACTCAACCAGGAGCAGGGAAAAGTGGCTAAAATCCACAACTGGGGAGAAGAGAACTTACTTGGACATACATACAGGCCATATTGTCTGGCGTTGCCCAGTATCTCCGGTGGTGTAAGCTCCTGGTGATCTGAGCCACCATGGTGGCTGCCTTCACCAGCCGTGAGCCTTCCATGGCTGAGGGACCTTCTCCGCTTGAGGCAAATGATCCACTGGAGAGCTCAGACCGACCCTGGCAGGCGTCTCCCGTCCGGTCTGCCAGGCTGATTCCAGCCACTTCCAAAGTTTGTCCAAAAAAACCCCTCATAAATCCCCAAGGGAGACTGATGTGTGACAGCCATGACAGATCACTAATTCCTTCCCTGTCAGGCCTATTCACAAAATCTGAGTCGACTTTTTGTACCACACAAAGAGCAAGAGTGTTTCCTTTCCATGACCCTAGAGACGATGGCACAGTCTTGTGATAGTCATCAAATGCTGACATGCAGAAAACCTCACTCACTCCCAGCGTCCCTCGATAATTTGTTCTCTCCGTTCACATCAAGCGGTTGCCATAAAGGACCTTCACGTCTTCTCAAATGGTGAGCCCAAGTCACTTCGTCTCCTGGAAACAAAGATCTACCCGTCTCCTCTGGCGACATGGAAGAGATGTAGAGCAGAGCCCTTCCCATGCCTCAATGTGCACTTCTTCTTTTCCTTCGAGTGCCATATCCAGTTCTGAATATTGGCTATCCTGATGGTGGTCAACCATGAACATTGTCCTGAGAAGATAATGCAGTGGCCTTCCACATTGCAGCGTGACACGGATCCAGTTCCTTTGAGTCCCTTTCTGGTCCTGAGCCCTTTTGGCACACAAAGTCCTCATCATCATCAGTCCCAGGCCAGGATGGATGAAGCTGCTGCTCTCCATCAAGAGGGATCCAAGTGGGAGCATTTAATCCACCTGGGGACCAACATCCTTCCCTGTGGACTTTGGCACCCAAGGCCGTTAGTCCTTAGGTTAGTTAACCGCTATTTGAACTCAACTTGGCCTGAACAGGTGTCTAACAACAACAACAATAATAATAAGTTTTGTGTCTTAAATTCTTCTGTGTTGGAAGGCTTTTTGCAGGAGAAACTCTGCTCAGGAAACACCCGAATGAAGCTCCTTTCATGTCCCCAAGAGCTGGGACAGAGACAGGCGCTCAATCCATTATGCAGTACCCAGGTCGTGAACTGCCGACTTGCTGTCCTTCCAGCTAACAAGGCGAGCTTCTTAACCACTGTTGTTCAGATATGGCTCTCATTTAAAAATCTGTAAGACTTTGGTGGCAGGAGGTGACCTTTGCCCCAAGGTCCCCTCTGTGGCTCTTGCTTTCTTGCCTCCCCCTCTCAAACTCAGACCCCACCTTCCAGCTGGCTGTTGCTCAGACACCTTGGCTAAAATCCAGTCCTAGGCCTATCCCCGTGATGGCGAACCTTGGCACTCCAGATGTCCTTGAGCTTCAATTCCCAGAAGCCCAAGCCCCCTGTGAATCCACATGAATGGGTTTACTGTGATTTATCCGGCTCGCGCTGCTCTCGTCGCTCCCGGAAGCAGAAGTAAAACGCGCCCATACTGTTAAGGCTCTTACAGGTTAACCCTTCCTCCATACGGGTACGTTTTACTTCTGCTTCCGGGAGCGACAAGGGCAGCGCAGGCCGGATGAATCACAGTAAACCCATTTGTGTGGGTTCACGGGGTGCTTGGGCTTCTGGGAATTGAAGTCCAAGAACACCTGGAGTGCCAAGGTTCGCCATCACGGGCCCATTGGATCAATGGAGTTTACAGAAGCATTTACTCACCCAATCCCCATTGGGCCTACTCTAGCTGTGACTTCCTACCGGACTCCATCCAATGTGTTTGAAGAGAGAAGCTGGAATGTGGAGAGAAGACGGTGGGAAACAGTGGGAAAGCCTGGGCAGGGCAGGAGAAGAGGAAGGCCATCTTCGGAGAGCGGAAGGGGCTGGCAGGTGGGAAAGGGAAGAGGCTGCTTCCCTGCACGTCCCAAGAGATGGGGGGTCCAGAAAAGAGACAGGGTAGCCTCACCTTCAGAAGAGCCTTCTGACCTGAAAGCCTCAGAGGGGGGAGGGGTGGTGGTGGTGGTGGTCTCTCCTCCTCCATCAGAGGTGGTAGTGGTGGTGGTGGTGGTGGTGGTGGGCTCTCCTCCTCCATCAGAGGTGGTGATGGTGGTGGTGGTGGTGGTGGGATGACTGGCCACCAGAAAAGCTTCACCTGTTGATTTCCTACTTCAACCCAAGGTTGGTCTTGCGTTGAGGGCACTTCCCATCCCCACAGCTCAAGGGCCTCTTGAAGCACCAGAACATTTCCAGCTCACATTTGCAGACCTCATTTTCTACCAGAAACAGAATCTCAGGGAGGGAAGCCTTTGTCCTTCAGCCCTGAGCATCAAGGAGTGTTTTCAAGCACCTGATTTACACCTGACTTTAGATGGGAGGGAGGGAGGGGTTGCCTTCTCCTCCTCCTCCTCTCCTCCCCCAGCACTTTGGACTGCAAGATAATAATAGTGCCTCAGCTTCCTGAAGAACCTCTAAACCATAGCTGTCAAGTATCCCTTATTGGCCGGGAAAACCCCTTATTTTACCCTCTTTCCTGCCGTCATCCCGTATTAATTAGACTGCAATGCCCTATTGTCGCCATTGGAGGGCAGCACAGGATAAGCATCGCTGTCAAGTATCCCGTATTTGCTGGGAAATTTCCCTTATTTCCAAACCCAAAACTTGACAGGTATGCTCTAAACCAGGGGTGCCCAAACTATGGCCCGGGGCCCGGATCTGGCCCAGGACACAAATTCACCCGGCCCACAAAGCCCTTGTCACTCCTGGAAGCCCTCGTCGCTCCCAGTTCCGGCCCCCAGGCCATAGTGACCAGCTCCGCAAACCACGTGGCCAGCCAGCAGCCTGAAAAGTTTGGACACCCCTGCTCTAAACCCACCAGACATATTTCCTTGGAGCACAAGATTTGGCTTGTTTCCAAGCTTGTTCTGCCCACGAACCCCCGTCTCGCAGAGCACATTTCTGCCCAGGCCCTTCTGTGAAGATAGATAGATGTTCATGCGCCATTCTCTTTGGCTCAGCACCACAGCTGGTATGGAGAAGGATTTGACCCACACAGGTTGGACCAGCCAGCACACCATGCATCTGATTTGCTGACAGGTGCCCCAGAGGTTGAAGATCTTGATGGAAAGGGGTTTCTGCTTGCAAAAGTAACCCACGCGTCCTCCCTAGCCATGCCAGGAACGAGCCATCCTGCCCGGTGCTGAGTCATAATATGGCCCAGGGCATTGTGGGGCCGCTTTGAGATGTTTCCATTATTCAGCCCTAATCTGCCAGCCTGCTGCCACACCCCAAAGTAAACAGGCTGGCCTCCAAGTGTTCACCCAAGCCAAAAGAAATTTAAGACCCAAAGGTAGCAACCCTAAGAAGAGGACTGAGGAAGCCACCAAAGGGCAGGGCAGGGCAGGAGCTCCTCAGAGCAGCCTTTGAGATGCTCAGGAGGCCTTCTGCACACAGGGCTCTTTCTACACAAGTTGGGTTTCTCCCTACGTGGCGTGGTCATTATGTACGAAAAAACATCTCCACCGCCTCCTAAGAACAGGCATGCGTCCCGGTCCCAGACCATATAGAGACAGCGGGGTGGAGGGAGAGATGGAAGGAGCCCCCCACCCGGCTCCCTCAAGGAAGGGGAGGACTGGGGGAAACATTCTTGAGTCTGTTGGGCACCCACCGGACCACAACTGCTTCTGACACAAATGAAGAAGGAGTGTCAAAGATACCCAACAAGTGGCCCTTTGGCCATGGGAAAAGCAACGCTGATGTATGCTGATGATACCCAACTGTACATCTCGGCCCATGGGTGGGGACCCCAGTGATGCGGTCAATGTCCTATCCAGATGTCTGGAAGCTGTCGGGGTCTGGATGGGAGACAACGGGCTACAACTGAATCCCTCCAAGACTGCGTGGCTATGGATGGGGGGGGGTCCCGCGTTATCCAGTGAGCTGCCAACTTTGGTCTTGGATGGGGCTGCTGTGCCCCAAACAGACCCGGTATGCAACTTAGGGGTCCTCCTGGATTCGGGACTGCTACTTGTAGATCAGGTGGCAGCCATGGCCAGGAGGGTTTTCGCACAGCTTCGCGTCATCCGTCAGTTGTGTTCGCTCCTGGACCGGGGCTCCCTGCTCATGGTCACACATGCTCTGGTGACCTCCAGGCAAGATTATTGCAATGCGCTCTACATGGGGCTGCCCTTGACGACCATTCGGAGGCTACAGCTGGTGCAGAATGCAGCAGCCCGGGTGGTGATGGGGTGTGGGCTTTATGCTCGCGCCTCACCATTGCTTTGGGAGCTGCATTGGTTACCAGTTTGCCTCTGGGTGCAATTCAAGGTACTGGTTTTGACCTTTAAAGCCCTACATGGTAGTGGGCCAGGATACCTAAGAGACTGCATCGTGCCAAGAGTGTCTGTCCGTCCAACCAGAGCGGACCGGAGGGGCTCTCTAATTGTTCCATCTGCCAGAGGGGCTCGCCTCTTTGGCACATGAAGGAGGGCCTTTTCTGTGTCCGCACCGGCACTCTGGAACCACCTGCCAGTAGAGTTGTGGGAGCAGATGGAGCTGCTGCCTTTCAGAAGAGAATTAAAAACCTGGTTGGTGCGGCAGGTGTGAGGCTCAGATGGAAGAGTGGCCCCCGCCTGCTGGCTTATAAAATGAAGCCCCCATCTTTTTAATGCGGGCAGTTTTAATGTGGTTAGTTTTTAATAGGTGGGTGGGTTTTAGAGAGCATTATAATTATGAAGGTTTATTTCCTAAACCAGGGGTTCCCAAACCTAAGGCCTGTGGACTGGACACGGCCTGTGGCACCATTTCATGTGGCCCCTCCAAGGGACTTTAAGAAACAAAATGGCTACCCCTTTGAAACTGTTGGGACAAAATGGCCACCTCCATCGCAGCAGGCAGGGCAAAACAGGTGTCCAGCCCTTGAAGCTGACAGAGAGAGCATGACCCGGCCCCCGGCTTGCAAACGTTGGGAACCCCTGGCCTAAACAAACCACGACATTGGATCAGGAGCAATTCTACTTTGCTTCAATAGGCCATAAATCTCATCCTTTCCTCCCGAATGCTGTTTCCAGTATCTCCATGACACACTGATTGATACACCCAAATTCCCAGCATGTATTTGCTATTATAGCCAAACTATATTGATTTGGCTATATTGATTTGATGAGACAAGAACTGCCAGCCTGTGAATATAATTCCTCCTCCCATACCAATAATAAATAAACACTTATAGCAAATGGAACGGGATGCGACTCCAAGAAACATCACTTTGAAAACAAGGCCAATAAAGCTGACGGCGAGATCTTCTTGAGCGCACTTATTGATAATAACAATAATTGATCGCCATTAAGTCCGTTCCAACTTATGGTGACCCATCCCAGAGGTTCTAGGTAGAGAAAGCCATTATTCCCTCCTGTAGGGGGCGCCCTGGGACTGTGTTGTGTCCCCAGTGGTACAATGGAGGGCTTTTCTCCCTGGAGGAGGCAAAGCAAGCCCGGGAATCAAACTCCAAACCTCCAGCTCCACAACCCTGAATCCCTCAACTATCGAACTCACCACATTTATATTTCTTTAAACACACACACACACACACACACACACACACACACACACACACACACACACACACACACACACACATATATATATATATATATATATATATATATATATATATATATATATATATATATATATATATATATATATATATATATATATATATATATATATATATATATATATATATATATATATATATATATATATCTTAACCTATAAATCCAAGGGTTAACCATTGGAACTTGCTATAGGTTGCTATGCCTCGCCCTACTTGCCTGCACTCACCCTTCGTGCACACGGTCGATCTGGGTACGCAGGTCAACGAAGGATTGAGAAAACCGGCAGTGGGGCAACAGCCCCACAAACGCGAAGAAAGGGAAACAACTTCACTTCCCAACATTCCTTGCACCGCGCCAGAGCCAATCAGACTGAGAGGCTCTCGCACGGCGCAGCGTTCAGAAACGCGCTGCAGCCAATCAAAAGAAAACCATTTTAAAAAAACGCAGCACAAACACAAAGCACCAACCCATAACTACAAGCCCCAGCGTCCTGTGCGCCATAAGCGCGCAGAACGCTGAGGAAGCCGGCACCCAAGAAATAAAGCAAAAACAAAAACACCGGGAGAGCAAGTCCGCCAAGCCGCGAGGAACAAAGCCCTCCTCCCCAACGGCGCCTGAAGCTCCTAATCGGAGTTTCCCCTTTAATATCACTGGGTGGGTGGGGGGTGTTGTGCTCCCCCTCTCTACTGGCTCCCCTGGGGTTGAGAGGGTGGGGGGGACAAAAGGAGCGTGTGTGTGTGTGTGGGGGGGGATTCCCTCCCCCCCACACACACACACACACGCCCCATGTTAAAGAGAAGAAACCAAGTGGTTACTTCTCTTTAAAAATGGAGTTGGGGGGAATCCCCCTCTCTACTGGCTCCCCTGGGGTTCAGAGGGTAGGGGGGACAAAAGGAGTCTGTCTCCCCCACCCTCCTGACCTCAGGGGACCCGGCAGAGAGGGGATTCCCTCCCCCCACACACACACACGCCCCATGTTAAAGAGAAGAAACCAAGTGGTTACTTCTCTTTAAAAATGGAGTTGGGGGGAATCCCCCTCTCTACTGGCTCCCCTGGGGTTCAGAGGGTGGGGGGGACAAAAGGAGTCTGTCTGAGAGGGGATTCCCACCCCCCAGGACACCAAAAAACACAAAAACAAACAATCAAAAAATTCAAAAATACACAAAAACACACAAAAACAAACAAAAATAACACCAAAAAAGTAAACAACAACAAGCATTTCCAAACACACCCAGCCCCCAGCCAAACACCACAAAATCCAACCACCAACACCACCCCAAATAAAGAAAAACAGCTAACTCACCACCACACGACCTCATACCACAACGACTGGAAAAGAAATGAATAAAGAAAGAGACTACTTGCTGGAAGAAGCTCCACCCAGAGGCCACGAGAGAAAAAACAGTCAAAATACAAGATAACCCCTACCAGCAGCACTTGCTGCCCACAATAACAAAAAAATATATCAAAAAGACACAATAGCCCCACACAAAAGGCCCCAAGAGTTTTTCGAAAAAGTATATCATCCTTTATTCTTTTTTTCATCCACAAAACCAAAACACCAAACAAAACTCATCACAGTTTAAAACAGGCCATCAAAAAAAATTTATAAATAAAAATTTAAATAATTTCAAATATAGATTAACCTCTTCTTTACAAACATTAACAACAACAACAACAACAAAAACTTTCCAACACCATTTAAAACAGCCCGGCAACGCCAGGCAACCTTTGCTAGTTTACTATAAAAACAAACATAGGGCAGTGATGGCGAACCTTGATGGCACTCTACCTGTCCTTGGACTTCAATTCCCAGAAGCCCAAGTCTTTGTGAATCCACACGAATGGGTTCGCTGGCACTCCAGCTGTCCTTGGACTTCAATTCCCTGAAACTCAAGTCTCTGTGAATCCATGTGAATGGGTTCACTGGCACTCCAGATGTCCTTGGACTTCAATTCCCAGAAGCCCAAGTCTCTGTGAATCCACGAGAATGGGTTCACTGGCACTCCAGCTGTCCTTGAACTTCAATTCCCAGAAGCCCAAGTCTCTGTGAATCCACGTGAATGGGTTCACTGGCACTCCAGCTGTCCTTGGACTTCAATTCCCAGAAGCCCAAGTCTCTGTGAATCCACACGAATCGGAGTAGTAAACATTCATGTGGGTTCACAGAGACTTGGGCTTCTGGGAACTGAAGTCCCAGGACAGCTGGAATGCCAAGGCTCGCCATCATGGGCAAAGGATTTACAAGGTTTTGTTTTAAAAAAAACAGAATTGGGTTTTCCTCTGCAGAGTGAAGCACACAGTTAGCAGATTCAATACAGAGGAACGCACTTTGCACCCTGCAGGGCACAGGAAAACCTGATCACAAGCTCATCATCATCATCATCATCGTCGTCGTCGTCGTCTTTTGGGGAGATATAAACAGTAAAGGCAATCTGACCTTAAAGGCACACAGATTATTTAAGGAAACCACAGCATGCTCAGCCAAGAAAAATAATCTTTAAATAGTTCTGTCTCTTTAAAAAGACAGACACAAACCTCTTACAAAATAGCACATAAACTTGAGGCAAACACATGTACAGGCACATAAGCAACATGTGAAGCCTGAAGCCCACTTGGGAGTCAGGGAGAGAAAGCAGCACAGTCAAGGTCACCCTTGCTCGAAAGCCAGTCATATCTGACTCTAGGGTTTGGTGCTCATCTCCGTTTACAATACTGTCTGTGTCTGCAGACATTTCCATGGTCATGTGGCAGGCATGACTAGAACGCTGTTTACCTTTCCAACCAAAGTGGTCCCTATTTATCTCCTTGCAATGTCTTGCTTTCGAACTGCTAGGTTGGCAGGAGCTGGGACAGCGACAGGTGCTCACTCCATCATGTAGTACTTGGGTCTCCAACTGCTCATCTCTGTTTACAGCCCAACAGCTAGTGCTTCCTGTGGCTGCAGCAATGCTGTTACCTTTCCCGCCAAAGTGGTCCCTATTTATCTATTTGCAATTTCTTGCAAGTAGATGAGATGGATAGATGGTATTGTGGACACAATGGGCACAGAGCTTGGCGGGCTGAGGAGAATGGTGGAGGACAGAGGTGCCTGGAGGAAAATGGTCCATGGGGTTGCAAAATGTTGGAATCGACTGTGCAACTGAACAACAACAACAATTTCTTGCTTTGGAATGGCTAGGTTGGCAGGAGCTGGGACAAGACAACGGAAGCTCACTCCGTTGTGCAGCACTCAGGTCTCGAACTGCTGACCAGCCGGCCTTTCGGTCATCACGTTCAGCATCTTAACCACTAAAGCTAGCTCCTGACCACAGGGGCTGAGGTGCTTTTGAGTTGAGATACAAACAGTCTGAAGTGCCACAGTGGTAGGCCTGGGGGTGGGACGGGTGCCTACTTTGCTTTTTTAGGGCAGTTCCATGGGACAATGGGCTTCCCGTTATGCTAAATGGGGTAAGAAGCACCCCAAAGACAGGGAGGTTTGGAGCACTGCAGGGCCAGAAGCACATCTGCAGCTTGCAAGGCTGGTCCTTCCTCTCTCATGGCTTCCCATACATGACCGCTAGGGACATCCAACCTGCCTTACGCCACAGGGCACGCTTGTGCCAGCCACATGGATAAACCACAAGAGAGAGAGAGATGGACTGGAGGCCGCCAATGTCTCCCCAACTGATTCTCCTCCTGGAAGCCATTTTCCCCCATCAGGCAGCTGGGTTCGTCTTCTGGGGTTCCCCTCGTGCTTTGCAGCTGCAGACCACCCACCCCCAGACCCATCGACTAGAGGCTTCCTGACACCCCCCACCCCCACCCCCACCCCACTTGCTTATCCCATTTCGTCTGGGAAAGGGCTAAACCAGGGGTGTCCAAACTACACGTTGGATCCGGCCCTGAAGGCCAATTCATCCGGCCCATGCTGCCCTTGTCATTCCCGAAAGCAGAAGTAAAACGCACCCGCTCGAGAGCAACCCCAGTGGAAGGCCTTCTCCACCCAGGCCAAATCCGGCCAGAGGAGGAAAGATCGTGTCTTCCACTGGGGCTCCTCTGGAGCGGAGGAGGAGGAGGAGGATTCCCAAGGGGTGTGTGTGGTTTTGGAGAAGCCTCCTTCTCTGTGGGCCACAAACACTTGCCGGGGTGGTGGCTGCTGCTGCTGCTGCTGTGTTCAGACCCATGGGATGGGTGGGGGTTTGAGCATCCCCATCTTCGCGCCATCCTCCCCATGATCCCAACTTGGGTCCCTTGGAAAGGAGGAAGCGCCTCACTTTCTAGGGGTGCAAAATGGGCCAAACGACCTCCGCCAAGGCCTGGAAGGGCAAAAGCAGAGGCGCTCCAAAGGCGGGCAGGGTGGGGGGTGGGGGTGGGTGGGGTGGGGGGGTCAGAACCTCCCTGCCTGCCTCCCTGCCGCGCATCCTTGGGAAAGAACGCTTAGATAACACACACACACACACACACACACACACACTTGGGTGTTTTTTGGGAACTGAAGGGGCTCCCTGGCTAACCCACGGACACAACCCCAACCCCAACCCCCCCCCCCCCGGGGCCATGATGGGATGCCAGCCCTCCCCCTCCCCTCCCCTCTTCCAGGGGACAAGACATCCCCCTCCCCCGCCCCCTCCCCCGCCCAACCCATCCATCCATCCATCCACCCAGACGCAGAGAAACAGAAGCCCCACCCAGGCCGCATCTCTAGGGGGGGGGTTGTTTTGTTTTGGGGGCACTGAGGAGGAGGGGGAGGAGGAGGGCCCCATTTCTCTCTCTCTCCCCCCCCCATCCCAACTCAAGGACAAATCCTTGTTGGGGGGGCGGGGGGGCGCAGGAGGCGCTTTCTCTTCCCGCTCGCCCGGACTCCTTCAGGTCCCCCTTGTCACACACTCAGGTGCGGTTCCAGGTGAGGGGGGGGGAGGGGGGAGGAAGGGGGGGCGAGAGAAAAGGGCCTTGTTTCTCTCCCCCCCCCCCCAGATCCGCGGCGGCGCCTTCCCTGGCCTGGCCTGGCCCCCGCTGCCTTGCTTTGCCTGGGGTGGTGGGGCATAAAGGGGTCCTCCTGCCCCCCACCCCCACCCATGTACAAGGCGAGCCGCTCCATCCTTCCGGGGCCGTGGAGCGCCAGGAGAGGAGAGCCTCGCCGCCGCCCCCCTCCCTCCCTCCCTCCCTCCCTCCCTCCTACCTTGGTGTAAAGCTCGGTGGCGGCCATGGCGAGGCCCAAAGCGAGGCCGCTGCGCCGGCGAGGGAGGCAGGCAGGCAGGCAGGCAGGCAAGGAAGGAAGGAAGGAAGGAAGGAAGGAGCTAGCGGCCGGCCGGCCGGCGCGCAGGCAGGCAGGCAGGCAGGCAGGCAGGTGGGAGGGAGGGAGGGAGGGAGGCGAGGCGGGCTACGGCGGTGCTGCGGCAGCGGCGGCGGCAGCGAAGCCGGCTCGCCTCCGGCTCGGGCGGGAGGGAAGGCGGGGACGGGGCGGAGGAAGAGGGAGGGAGGGGGCCTGGCGGGAAGGAGGGAGGGGAGGACCCCCCCCCCCAGGGCCCCACCCCGCCCGGCCAGCCCCTTCAAGAGAGCCCCGGGACGGAGGGAGGGAGGGAGGAAGGGGAGCGGGTCTTTTGCACGGCTAACGCCTCATCAGGACCAAGGCGGAGCCGAAGTTGAACCCTTGGCGGGGCAAACGGGGGACACGAGAAAGACCTCGCGCGTCTCCCCAGGAGGGCGGCCGGGCGGGCGGGCAGGCAGGCAGGCAGGCAAGCAGCATCTCTCTCTCCCCCGCCCCACAAGGCTCTGCAAAAAAAGTCAGCCGCCACACGGAAAATAACAATGTTGTGGGGAGACCGAGTCTGGCGGAGCCCCAAACCCCTGGGGAGCCCCAGCCAGCGCTTTCCGAGGGAGGGAGGGAGGGAGGGGCAGGTCCTTGGCTGACGCTGCGGCACCCCCTCCCTCCCCAGCATGGAAGCACCCCAGCCAGCCTCCGGCCAGGAATCCTAAACCCTCCTCCTCCTCCTCCTCCTGTGATGGGCTGCTGCTGGTGCTGGTGGTGCTGGTGGTGCCCTTCCTTGTGCCATGCATGGTGTGGAACAAGCCAGCCTCCCTTGGATCGCCCGTTTCTTCCCCGGCGCTGGACCTTCGCCACCTCATGCCCGCCCGTCACCACCTGCCTGGAGGGCCTTGGCTTTGGGAGAGGGAGGGAGGGAGGGAGGGAGCCCCTCTTCTTCCCAGCAATGGGCTCCAGCCTTTCTTTCCCTCTCCCCCCCCATTTCACTCCAAGGTCTCCCTCTCCCAAGTCTGACCAAGTAAGTGGACGTGAGCCACACCAAGCCCACCTTTAAAGACAGGAGTGAGGCTTGGGGGGGGGGGTGTCTGCAAAGGTCCTTTTGTGCCTCCCTGTTGTTTGGCTTACTCTCCTCCTGTCTCTGTGCCCCACCAGCTCCTGCCAACCTAGCAGGTCGAGAGCAAGATCAATAGGGACCACTTCGATGGGAAAGGTCAACAGCCTTCCATGGACTCCAGTGTCTAGTCATGCCTGCCACATGATCACGGAAACGCCTGCAGATGCAGACAACGCTGGCTCTTGGGCTACAAAACAGAGATGAGCGCTGAACCCTAGAGTCGGATACGACTGGCTTTCAGGCAAGGAAGACCTTTACCTATACTTCTGTCAATGTAACTTTTACCTTGTTGACAGTTGGAAAGTAAGTTGCTTTTAAGCATTAAAGGGACAAGACAGCTGGTTTTTAAAACCACAAAGCAATCCCTACAAGTAAAAATTTCCAGAGCACAAACCTAAGTCTAGGCAAACATTCCATGGATTCTTCATAGCGCCCAAAACCACACCACACACCTAGACTGGGTTGTGCAAGGAAGCGGAAAGCACAACCGTGGCAACTTCCCTTTTATGTTTTAAGCACCTAAAGTCCTTTGGCAAATTAACAAAGAAAGGCTCCACGTGCGATCCACTCACTCACTTGAGCAAAGAAACATGTTTACACGACTGTGCCCATGTTCATAGTACACTTGCAGTGTAAATCTCTCTGCTTATACTAGCCTCTGCAAGGTGCCTTCCCCGCCTTTCCCTACCTGCCCCCTCTGGCTGGTCCACAATGGCCATTTCCAGGGAGCAGAGTCTGACCAGAGGCCACTCTATGAGACGTCTCGCCCGGGCGACCCTGGCTGAGGGCAACCGGCCCAAGGTCTCCCTAGCCCAGGGGTCTCTTTAGTGTTGAGCTAGTGGCTACCCAGGCCCCCCTCCTCCTCCATACTGGCCCAAAAGCAGCCCCCCCCCCACCGCCCCCCCCTCTCTCCTGGCTTCCTGGAGGCAGGCCAAGATCTCCCTTTGCTTTAGAGCAGGGATGCCCAAACTTTTCAGGTTGTGGGCCGGTCACATGTTTCAGCGGGCCAGTCATGTGGTTCCTCCCACCGGAAGTGGAAGTAAAATGTGCCTTGCCATCTCTTTTGCAACAGGATGAGATAGATTTTAGGTTGCCATTTTCTCTGCTTAAATCAGGGGTGCCCAAACTACAGCCTGTGGGCTGGATCCGGTCCCCGATGCCAGTTCATCCAGCCCACACCGCCCTCCCACACATGGGCGCGTTTTACTTCCGCTTCCGGGAGCAACGAGGGACCGGATCCAGCCCATGGGCCGTAGTTTGGGCACCTGTGGCTTAGAAGGACTCCAAAGGCTTCCAAAGGAAGTGGGGGCATCTGCTCCTTCCCTTTCAAGCTTTGCATTGTTTTAATACTGTAGGCCACCCTGGATGCTCTTGAGGAGAAAAGCAGAATATAATTTAAAATAAATGAATAATAAAGCTAGCAGACAGCTCTATTAGTCAGCTGACAAATTAGGTTGCCTTTGCTCAAAAGCCAGTTGTCTAGGGTTCAGTGCTCATCTCTGTTTACAGCCAAAGAGCCAGCACTGTCTGCATCTGCAGACCTTTCTGTGGTCACGTGGCAGGCATGACTAGATACCAGAGTACATGGAACGCTGTTACCTTTCCTGGCAAATCAGTACCTATTTATCTACTTGCTATTTCTTGCTCTCGAACTGCTAGGTTGGCAGGAGCTGGGACAGACAACGGGAGCTCACTCCATCACGCAGCACTCGGTTCTTGAACTGCTGACCTGCCAACCTTCCAGTCATCAAGTTCAGCGTCTTAACCACCTTCAGGAGGGGGGACTGGAATACTTGAATAACCAAGGGCAACTGAGACCACTCTTTGCCCAACTGGATGTTGTGTTGAGAGACCTCTTCCAGCCCATCCATCTCAGGTTCATTCTCCTCTAAACCTCCAGATTCCCCTTTCCAGAGGGCAGCCTCCCCCTCCCTCCCTCCCTCCCTCCCCCCCAAATGAACCAGGACGCTTGGAGACCTCCTTTGCGAAGACATTGTGCCTTCGGCCAACAAAAAGTGATGGCTACGAATTCCGCTAGCATGTGGCCGAGTGACCCAGAACCCCTACTTCAGACCTGTTTGATCACTAGAATCCTTGATACTTGGTGAAATGTCAGGATATATTATGAGTTTGCTTCACAATGACTGTGGGCAGGAGCCTGTTATGGGATTAAAATTGAACATTAAATTTCAATACCAACATTAGAAAAATGAGATAAATGAAGGTGCTTACAGTAAGATAGGATTATAGTTCTCTAGTTTAAAAACAGGCTAGAAAAGAGGGCTAGTCACTTTTCGCTCAAGTGGCAAGTAAGTTCTATGAGAAATTATTTGTAGCCAGAATTAAGGACTGGAAATGCACTGACTGCCCAAACTGTGGGGGTTGTGGGAGACACAAAGGAAAAGACCAGACAAGTGCCTACAAAGTGAAGAAAACTAATTTGTCAAATTTATTATGCACAAGGTACAAGGTCAACTGGTGGGAGGAAGCCACTGGAATGTCCACCCTCCCAAGCACCAGGAACCCATCAACACACCAGACCAAACCCATGCTCCTCCTCTGGCAATAAAGGATGAGCAAGTGGGATGGAGATGTGCCAGGGATGCCTGATTCCTCCACTAGCCATGACTGGAAAGAGGTTGGGAACGGAACAGCCATGTGTGACCACTTTCATTATAGACAGGCGCTACTAATCCCTGGGGAAATCAGACTGCTAGACTCAAGTGTAGAGAGATCTCTGGGGAGGGAGAAAAGGTGCTTTATCAAATGACAAAATTCATTCCACAGGATGTACAGAACATTTTGGAGTTGGCTCATTCGTAGGGTCACCACAAGACAGAGGCGATTTGACGGCAGGTGACAAAACGCAAGCTTGACAGCAACGTCTTCAGGTACTCGTTTGTGGATTGAGGCGAGGGGCTCCCGTGATGAACCTGTTTCTATGATGAAGAGTCAGTGATGGGAAACCTTGGCACTTCAGCTGCTCTTGGACTTCAATTCCCAGAAGCCCAAGTCCCTGGGAATCCACACGAATATGCACGGTAAACCCATGCATGTGGATTCACAGGGACTTGGGTTTCTGGGAATTGAAGTCCAAGAACAGTTGGAGTGCCAAGGTTGGCCATCACTGACCTAAGTCTCGTGAGAACTGGCCATGGTCTAAACCTGTTACCTTCTAACAAAAGACGTCCCTGGCAGGTTTTCCTACTTCTTGCCACCCTGTAAGAAAGTTGGGTTTCACTTATCAGTGATGACTTTCGTTCTTCGAGTATATAGTTTGTGAATACACACTATTGGGTTATGCGCCTGCGCAGAACATCGATTGAAGGCTTTAAAGCTGATTGGTCAAAAGTTTTGGTGGTAAGACCGCCCACCCTGAGGCGCTAGTCCACCATTTTACCTCAGTTCCATACTTAAGCCAAGCACAGGATAAACCAAATGATCCCATCCGTGCTGCTCAAGAGGGGAGGTAGGGTGGGTAGTGTGTATTCACAAACTATATACTCGAAGAACGAAAGTTATCACTGGTAAGTGAAACCCAACTTTCTCCTTCGTATAGTTTGTGAATCCCCACTATTGGGAGATTAGCAAGCTTACACTTACTTGGTCGGTGGGCAGTAGGATGATGAGTCCATGAAGAAGATGTCAGTCAGGTAGGATGGATCCTCAAGGATGGAGCCCTCTGGCAAGGACGACACAATCAAGTCTGGCGTCTGCAGTGGCTCTGGTGTCCATCCTGTAGTGTTGGACAAATGTGGAAGGCCTGGACCAGGTGGCAGCCTTACAGATGTCCTCAAGCGGAGTGCCCTCCAGAAAGGCAGTGTAGGTAGCAACCGCCCTTGTAGAATGTGCCCTGACATGTGGTGGAAGTGGCAATGAGGCAGACTCGTAGGCCAAATAGATGGTTGACGTAATCCATTTGGAGAACCTCTGGGCAGAGATGGGTTCACCTTAGACTTTCCTCCATAGGCAACAAACAGACGTTATGACTTCTGGAACTCACGCATCCTGCTGGTGTAAAACAATAAAGCTCGCTTCACATCCAGCGTGTGCCAAGTCCTTTCTTGGGCGTTGCTGGGGTTTTGAAAGAAAGTTGGCAAAGAAATAGTCTGGGCCATGTGAAATTGGGAGACTATCTTTGGTAAGAAGGTGATGTCTGCATGGAGCACCACACAGTCATTGTAAAATTTGAGAAACGGGGCATCCACCTGCAGAGCTACCAGCTCGTCTAGCAGACGTGATGGCCACCAGAAATGCAGTCTTCCAAGTGAGGAGATGAACGTCTGCAGTAGCCATCGGCTCAAAAGGAGTCCTAGTGAGGGCATTGAGAACAGTAGATAATGACCATTGTGCGGTCGGAGTCTTAACCGGAGGGAAAGCGTTTCGCAGACCTTTGAGGAAACGCTTCACCGTTTGGTCACGGAAGGCACCAGATGCAGGTGACCCAGCTGGAGAGTGGGCTACTGCTGCTGCCAGATGGACCCATATGGAGGTAATACTGAGACCTGACTCTGCTAAATGGAGGAGATATGCCATGATGTCTCGCAGACCAGCATTGGGTGGAGACCCTTGCTGGGTATCCAGGAAGGCACGAAACTGCCTGTACTTGGAGACATAAGACTTCCTAGTAGAGGGGCGCCTTGCTAATTCCAAGATCCTGGACAGTGAGGTGAAGGCTGGGCAAGTCCGAGTGGTGGAGTTGACCGTGCTCCATTTGCAGGAGAGTCGGCGAGTCCGGCAGTGTACGAGACTGCAACGACATGTGCAACAGAAGTGGATACCAGGGTTGACGCGGCCACGCCCAAGTGATGAGAATCGCTTTCGCCCGCTTTTGGTACATCCTGGTGAGGACCTTTTGAACCAGAGGAAACAGGGGAAAGGCGTAGAGATAGTCCTGGTCCCACTGTTTCATGAAGGCATCGCCCTCGGAGTTTAGACGGATGCCGACCCTGGAGCAGTATCTGTGACACTTCCTGTTGGACTCAGACGCAAAGAGGTCGATACTCGGAGTACCCCATGACCTGCAAAGGGAATGAAAGACCACGCTGTCCAGCTCCCATTTGTGAGTCATCGAGGTGAGGCGGCTGAGGTGGTCGGCCAGCACATTCAGCTTGCCCTGGATGTGGACTCCAATTGGGAAGATGTGTCTCTCCAGGCACCATTCCCAAAGTTGCACTGCCAGATAGAGCAACGTACTGGACCTTGTCCCTCCTTGCTTGTTCAGATAAGCAACCGCGGTGGTGTTGTCGGACGCAATCTGGACCGCCTTGCCACAGAGGAGTGTCTTGAAGGATCGCATGGCCTTCCATATGGCCAGCAACACCAGGTAGTTGACGTGGTACAACATCTCGTGAGGAGACCACGTGTTGTTGACCGTTAGAGTCCCGCAAGCAGCTCCCTAGCCGAGGTTGCTTGCGTCGGAGCTCCCTAGCCGAGGTTGCTTGCGTCGGTCAGAACTTGGAGGGACGGCTGTGGTGGGTAAAAGTTCTTCCCCGTAGTCATGTTGAGAGGCGTGGTCCACCACACCAGCTGGTCCACCAGTTCCGGAGACAGAAACAACCATTTGGACTGACTCTCCGTGAGAGGATCGAACTCGTGGAGAAGCCAAGTTTGCAGGGGCAGGAACTTTAACTTGGCGTGAGGAATCACTGCCGTGGTGGAAGCCATCAAACCCAGTAGACGTCGAGCTTTCTTCGCTCTGATGAAAGGTTTGGTCCTGAAGTCGCTTACTACCTGTGCAATGTCCAGTAAGCGTTTCTGCGGGGCAAATGCCCTGACTGCCAGCGAGTCTAGTACTGCTCCAATGTACTCTACTCGCTGTGAAGGTTCCAACTTTGATTTGGTAAAGTTGATCCTGAGGCCAAGACTCTCCATGAGATGGACAGTGTACTCCGTGTCCCGAATGGCGGACGATCTGATGGGAGAGACTATCAAACATTCGTCGATGTACGGGAAGACACTGATCCCCTTCTGGCGGAGGAAAGCAGCCACCGGAGCCATGCATTTGGTGAAGACTCTCGGTGCTGTGGCCTGACCGAATGGTAGGCAACGGTATTGGTAGACAGAGCTCCCTATCCTGAAACGAGGGAACCGTCTGTGGTCCTCGAGGATGCTGATGTGAAAGCAAGCGTCCTTGAGGTCTATCACCGTAAACCAGTCCCATTTGTTGATGAGAGGGAGGACGGTCTGGAGGGTCACCATCCGGAACTTCCTGGTATAGATGCACTTGTTGAGGCGATGCAAGTCCAGAATTGGGCGGAGTCCTCCGTCCTTCTTCTGGACAACGAAGTACCTCAAGTAGAAACCGTTGTTCCAATCGGTTGGTGGTACCCGCTCGATGGCTCCCTTGAAGAGAAGGGTTGACACTTCTTCTTCCAAATGGAGAGACGAGGTGGTGAAATGGTGTTTCCCTACCCGAGGCATCCCGTCGAACTTGATGGCGTAACCAGCGGACAAGATCTTCAAGACCCACCTGTCGTTCATTACGTCGGACCACACCTGGAGGAAGTTCCGGAGGGGGAGGTATGGAAGATGGAGGGAGAGAGCCTTGGTCGGAGAAAAGTCAAACTCGCGACTTGGACTTGCCGTCCATGCGCTTATCCTGGGCATAGGGCTGAAAATGTTGCTTGGTGTGCTGCCTCCTCGGGCGATAAAAACCAGCCTTAGACTGTTCGTTAGATGCACCTTGCTGTTGAGGGTTGCCACGATAACGGTGGGTGAATGGTTGGAACCTGGGTTTTGCCGGCTGCGAAGGTGTAGCAAGACCCAGGAACTTTGTGGTCGAGTTGGTTTGGCGCAACTCGTTCAGCACCTTATCCATATCTTGGCCAAACAGACCCTGTCCATCAAATGAAAACTCTTTGATTAACTTTTTCATAGAGTCATCGAGAGTGGTTCCTCTCAGCCAAGTGTGACACTGTAACAGAATGGCGGAGGACATGTCCTTGGCCGCATAATCGTTAATGTGCCTCGCAGTCCTCATCTGCTGCTCGGCCAGAAAGTCACCTTCCTCGCTCAGCGAGTCAAGTTCCCTCTGAAGATCAGCTGGTAACTTGGCGGCAAGGGTCTTAGCTCGCTCCCAGAGATGGGATTGGTACAGACCCATAGCGGCGGAATAATTGGCTTCCCTAAGGAAGAGAGACCCAGTGGCGTAAAACTTACGGCCCACCGGTTCCAGCTTCTTCCCTTCCGGAGTCGAAGGTACCGGAAACCCACTAACGGCCGTCTCGTGTTGAAAGGCCTTTACAACCAAGGAGTTCGGTAGTGGGTGGGCCTGGAGGAACTCGACGTCTTTGTCCAGGACTTGGTACATCCCATCGAGCCTGGACGAAACGGAGTGAGCCGAAACGGGCTTCTTCCATGTTGCCTTCGCAGACGTCAACATGGACGGGAGCATGGTTATGTGGACCAGACGGATGGCCTTTTTGTCCAATTTGGCCATCATCTGTTCCTCACCCTCCAATGGTGGCTGGTCAACCTTCAGGTTAAGGATGGTGCCCAAACGGGTGAGCATTGCCGTAAGGGATCTCTGGTACTCTCCCCTCAGCAGATCGACAGCACCAATCGCCTGATCGTGTGTCTTTTCCGCATCCACATCCCCCTCCTCCGAAGATGAACTGGAATCATCGGAGGATGAGGGGGGGGCCTGGAAGCCACATTGGGACTGCGCCAGTACGGCCTGGGTGGGTCGACGGGCTCGGCGCTCATTGCATCGACGTCTGGACCGTGCCAAGACGGTATGGCCGGGCCAGCGGAGCAACTGCTCGACCCTCGAGAGGGCGGCTGAGCGACAACAGGGCCAGAATCCCTGGGGCTTGCGGTGGTCAGTACCGGAGCTGCAGAGGCCGCAGGAATGGTGGCCTTAAACTGTTGTGCGAAGGATTTTGCCATCGCCTGTGGGCCAGATGTAGCCGGTTGCGACGAAATGGTGGGAGACGAAACAGTGGGAGGAATGATAGGCGCCAAAACGGTAGCCAAAGCGGTAGCTGCTGGCTCGTCTACAGTCAGAGTCCGTGGCCTGGGGGAAACAGAAACTTGTCGTGTGACGGAACGGCCTCTCTCGCCATGAGGTGAAAAAGAAGAAGGGTGCAAGGGACAAGCTGAAGCACCAGCCATGCGGCCCTTGTTCGGCGAGGGACATCTCACGGTGGAGAAAGGCGGTGAAGGCAGAGGAGAGACTGGAGGGCGAGGAGTAGACGGTAAAGATCAATGTCCTTCCGATCTATGCTTCTTTTTCTCCCCGTTCTTGTCCTTCTTTTTCTTCTTCCGAACAAGAAGTGAGGGAAAAAAGGACTGAAGAGCCTGTACAGGCGGAGGAGCACTCATGGCGGTTGAAGTGGAAGGAGCAGCGGTAGGAGCAAGGGCGAGCTCTATTAGATGTGCCTTCAGCCTATTGATCCGGTTTTGGACCGCGAGATGAGTAAAGTTTTTACAGTGCACACAAGATTGGCTCTGGTGCGACTCCCCAAGACAGAAAAGGCACTGACTGTGTCCATCGGAAGCCGGAAACTTCTTCAAGCAAGAAGAGCACTGTTTAAAGGCCACAGCCATGAAAAAAGTCTTCCGAGGGAAGGCAATAGGGAATGTCGAACAATTGAGAAGAACAACCCCGAAGGGCCGGCCAGCCGCCACCCCCTTGAGGGGGGAAACGGTGACCTGAGCAAAGGTAACTGAGTCCTCAAAGAAGAAGCAGCACCGGGGTGGCAATCCTGCACGGAGGACATTGCCGGAAAAAATTGAATATATAAACGATGTCTTTTTCGAAGAATCGACCGAAAAATTGAGCAAGCTCTCAACGATCGTCCTGCTGCTGAGGCGGAAAGAAGAGAACTGAGGTAAAATGGCGAACTGACGCCTAAGGGTGGGCGATACGGTGGGTGGTCTTACCACCAAAACGTTAGACCAATCAGCTTTAAAGCCTCCGATCAACGTTCTGCGCAGGCACATAACCCAATAGTGGGGATTCAAAAACTATACGAAGAACTAGCCTTTACTGCAGTTCTCAATCTTTTCAAGCCGGGGACCGGGTCACACTCAGTCAGACAGCTTTGGGGGCCGGACGGCCATTTTGCCCTTCCATCAAATGGCACTTCTGAGTGTGGTGGAGGGCCACATGAAATGGCACCGGAGGTCGCATCTGGCCCACGGGCCACAGGTTGAAAATTCCTGCTTGTGTTTAGGTTGGAAGAGATTAACGCTTCTTGAGCTGAACAGTTATAGCTTATTCTTTTCAACATAAAAAGTAATGACGAATAGCTAAAACCAGTTCTTAGTCCCTAATGCTATAGCCAACGGAGCTAGGACTAGTATTTTGATTTAGATCTACCTATTACTCTGTTAAAGTTATTTAACAGATTGTTAAGTCTGCTTCAGCAACTGTAGCCCTAAATTCAAATGCTACAATGAGATATTAGAGCAGGTCTTACTCCATGAATTCATCCAGCGCCGAAACCTTCAGCGCCAAACGCCGAGACCACCGCTGGTGGTCCTGGGACCCGCCTCCAGCTGTCTATGGCCAGGACTTCAAAGGCCGTTGAGGCAGCGAAACTTTGCTGCTGCCTTCGGCCCTCCTGGTGGGGCAGAGGGACCCCCGCAGTGCTGAATGCCGAGACCACCGCTGGCGTTCCTGGGACCTGCCACCAGCTGCCTCCGGCCAGGACTTAAAGGCCATTGAGGCAGAGAGACTCTGCTGCCATCACTTTTCACTTTGTATTGTATTATTGAGTTATTATTGTTACTGTCTGCTTTTGTATTTTTGTCCTTGCTCTATGCTATATTGTATTTTGGTTTTGTTACATTGTATTTGCTATATATATTTATATATTTGCATATAAATAAAATATTCCACGAATAGGGGAAGTGTTAGCAACAAGTTAGCGAGTTTTGATACGTCAGATGTAAATTATATCTAAATGAGGCTGTCCCTCCAAGATATGTTTCACCAAAGAAAAGGGCTAGCAGGTTTATAATGAATAATCATGATATTTGTACAAAAATGTATTTTTTTAAACCACTCAGTCCTGAACGAAAAGATGCTTTTAATGCCCTATATGGTAGTGGGCCGGGTTACCTAAGAGACCGCATCGCCCTAAGGACGTCTGTCCGTCCAACCAGAGCAGACCGAAGGGGCTCTCTAATTGTGCCATCAGCCAGAGGGACTCGCCTCTCTGGCACAAGGAGGAGAGCCTTCTCCGTGTCTGCGCCGGCCCTCTGGAACCTCCTGCCAACAGAGCTACGTCTCCGGACGGAATTGCTGCCTTTCAGAAAAGAACTTAAAACCTAGCTGGCGGGTCAAGTGTGGGGTGCAGGTGGAAGGGTAACCTCCATTGGGTGGTTGGTGTAGAAGAACTCCTCCCCATGGTGCCTTTGGATCCTGTACCCCTTGTTTTTAGGGGGTGGGTAGTTTTAACTGTTTTTAACATGTGTTTTTTTAATTTTTATTGTGAACTGCCCTGAGTTGGCTTTGGCCGAGTGAGCGGTATATAAATGTGACAATTAAATTAAAATTAAATTAAAAATGCGCTAGAGACACTTTTCAATAGCAGCATAGGTATGAACCCTGTTTCACATTCGAAACATCCTACAATTCACAAGTTCTTAAAACACATTTTAAAACAGGGTGGAAAGTTGATTAGAACGCCTTACCTAGTGTGATAAAAATTGGTTACTGTGCTATATTTGCCATAAAATCAATTAACACACACCCCTTTTGAAGTGAGAACTTTCTTGAGTATACTAGCTTAGATGTTCTGTACTGTGTCAATGGAATACTATTTGCCATTGCTGACATGCAAATAGAGGTACTAGCAAAGCTGATAAACCAGTACTTTAGGCTCTTTTAGACTTTAAACGTAATAGTTGGTTACTTTTAATAAGGTAGCAGAATTAAATGTTAGGATTTTCAAGGGTACAGAATAATTTGTGCTTCCAATTGGCACATTTTCAAATGCAACATTAACAGATATTTGGAAAAAATTGTGCAAAACTATTTTATTTACAGAAATGGCACAAAAGTGAATCGAGTCCACATACATGCACGCTTCACTCGCTTCAGAAATGTGCGTTCTACACTAGAGGACCCAAAGGAATACCAGCTTCAACAGGCAGTTGTGTCAAGAAGCACAAAGTTTACAAGAATTACACCAAAATGAGCAAATATTGCCCAAGTAAAACCCTACTGTTAAAGCTGAAGTCGGTTTAAGGCCATTCAAGTTCAAGAGCAGAGACACAAATTAAGTCAGAGCCCGGTCTCTTTTAAATGCAGGCTTTACCCTCTAGCGACTTGCGGTCTAAACCCTCTAGTTTCCGAAACAGGAATAAACACAGCAAGGGGGTTGTATTGAATCAAAAAAATAATAATACTACGCTGGAATGAAGGTGAATTAAGGAAAGCAAAAAAGACTAAAAACTGTGAAACTCACTACGTCACTTGCTGGAACCAGCCCCTATGCTAGCAAACAGGTAATATGTACATTTTTTCAAGTAGTTGTCATTGCTCTAACGAAAGGTGTTCTTTTTTCTTTTTTAAATCAGTGCATTGTTCTCAACTCCTAGGACTACAAAAGGTAATTCTTAACAGGACACTGATGATGATAATAATAGCAGCACACGCTACCACTACCTGAAAAGCAGTCAGTCAGTCAGTCGGTCAGTCAGTCGATGACTTAGTGGAAACATAAAATGTGAGGACTAGACTATTAAGGAAAGACTAAGGGAATGAAAAGATCCATGCAGTTCCGTCCATCGCATCAGCCCGCCAGCTTGCTGGCCACCAGTGAGGGTTTCCGCTGCGGAAGGTCCTGTGGCGTGGGAATGTGGTCACCTGTCACTTCAGTCTTATCAGGGGCAGCGGCGGCAGTAGGAAGCGGCTTGTTCTTCATCTTGGCTTTCGCCATGTTGTAATCGCCAGAATCAAAGTACTTTTGCTGCAAGACAGAAAGGCAGGGAAATAAAAACACCATTCATTTTAAAAGCCAAAACCATTCCTCAAGAATGCCTTCGGAAGGGTGGGGGTATTCTCCAGTAGTTTAAGACTTCAATTCCCAGAAGCCTCAGTCAATTCCACAAAGGACTGATCATCCAATGGACTGAATGAGGCTTCTGGGAATTGAAGTCCAAGAACCAAAGGTTGGAAAATGCTGCTCTGTGAATCCACACAAATGGGTTTACTGTGCGTACGTGCAATGAACCCATTTGTGTGGATTCACAGAGCAGCATTTTCCAACCTTTAGTTCTTGGACTTCCAATGTCCAGAAGCCTGACAATTCCCCAAAGCACTGATCAGCCAATGGACTGAGTGAGGGTTCTGGGAATTGAAGTCAAAAAACCAAATGTTGGGGACCACTGGTTCAACTGATACAGAAAAAGGTAAATTAGGATATCTGTACAATATACTTCTATCATCTCCTCCGTGGCTTAGAACCATTAAGTTACGCTACAACAGAGCCACTGAATTAGTGGGAATTTGGTGAGTTAACTCCTCCGTTACCTCCATCGATTTCAATCTGCCCTATTTACTATGCTGAAGCTACTCCCAACTAGATTAGGCGCTTCTCAACCAATGGAACAGACACAGGAGACAACTCACCAAATCCACATTGACTCAATGGGTTACGGTAGTGTGATTTAGTAGACTATATGCGATAGGGATTCAGTTCCGTTAATCCAAGCCAATAACTTCCTTGATTTTGCATATGGAAAAAAATCATGCATTCACTGCTAAAACGTTGACACAAGTCATTTATTCCTCCCCAGTTTTGATGTCTTAATGTAAAATGTCTCACATAACAAAAGAGTAAAAACCATGTCTTAGAACTCCTAAATTTTTGAAGGTATCTTACATAAGAACATAAGAACAGCCTTGCTGGAACAGGCCACAGCCCATCCAGTCCAGCATTCTGTCTCACACAGTGGCTCACCATTTCCTTAGGGTATTCCCAAGGAGATGCCCTCACCTGCTTAGGATCCCCTGGAAATGGCATTGAGAGATATCCTGCCTATCTCTCCAACCCGGAGGTTGTCCTTAGGTAGCCATAATTATAGCCATTGATAGCCTTGTCCTCCATGAACTTGTCTAATCCTTTCTTAAAGCTGTCAAGACTGACAGCTGTCACCACTTCTTCTGGCAGGGAGTTCCATAGACCAGTAATCCTCTGGGTGAAAAAGTACTTTCTCTTATTTGTTTGAGAACTAGTACCCAAAAGTTTCATGGAGTGTCCCCTAGTTCTAGTGTTGTGCGATAGGGAAAACAGTTTTTCCTTATCTACTTTGTCCACACCGTGCATGATTTTATAAACTTCAATCAGGTCACCTCTTAGACGCCGTCGTTCAAGAGTGAAAAGGCCCAACCGTTGCAGCCTCAGATGGTAAGGAAGGTGTTCCAGTCCCCTAATCATTCTGGTTGCCCTCCTCTGTACTTTCTCCAACTCCATAATATCCTTCTGGAGGTATGGCGACCAGAACTGTACACAATATTCCAGATGGGGCCTCACCATAGATTTATAAAGAGGCAAAATGACACTTGCTGACTTATTTTCTATACCCTTCCTAATGATCCCTAACATTGAGTTTGCTTTTTTCACTGCTGAGGCACACTGGGTTGACACCTTCATTGAGCTGTCCACCAGGACACCATGGTCCCTTTCCTGGTTTGTCGCAGAGAGATCTTCTATCACGTTAGAGCATATGTTCTGAAAGAGGCAGGTTGAGCCACACCATTTTCCTCTGCTCATTAGTAATGAATGGCTACCTTTAAAAAAATAACAACAACACCGTAACAGCCCTGAAGTTCTCTTAATACAATACTGGGAATATTCCACATCTCATCTTAAAGCAGGGGTGCCCAAACTTTTCGGGCTGCAGGCCAGTCGCATGGTTCAGCGGGCCAGTCACGTGGTTCTTTCCACCAGAAGCAGAAGTAAAACGCACCTTGCAATCTATTTTGCAACAGATATGTTTTGCAACAGAATGAGATAGATTTTAGGCTGCCATTTTCTCTGCTTAAATCAAGGTCGCCCAATCTGGCCCACGACATCAATTCATCAGTACGAGCGCATTTTACTTACGCTTCCAGGAGCAATGAGGGTAGCGCGGGGCAGATGAATTGCTGTTGGCAGCCAGATCTGGCCCACACGGGCTGTAGTTTGGGCACCCCTGCCCTAAAGCTTTGACACTAAGCATGCTTTCCTTGGAACTCAGCAGAGGTCAACTGGCCACCACTGCCCAGAAAACAGTTTGAGGATTGAAGCCCTGGCACCAAAGTGAGCTGCAGAAGCAAACAGAAGGCCCACTTGCAACCCAACTGAAGCCCCTTGAGTAGACAAGACCAACTACACGGACTCACTCCTTTCTGGAGCCGCTTCCTCAAGAAATCTGACCCTCCAGGTTTTTGTCCCAGATGAGGATATCTTGCTTTCAACTTGGCTTCTTCAGCTTTCTCAGGACTAACCACCTTGTCTTCCATTTCCTCAAAAAAAAAAAAAAAAAGACAATTTGATTTCAGGTTATGGGACAACTTTCCAACACAATGCAAACAAATAGCCGCATGAATAACCCTGATCCAATGAACTAACAGGAAATAGTTTCTTTTAAAAGCAAAAGCTTTCTTTTTAGTTCTGAAACTTTTTTCTCTCTAACTGACCTCCTAATAAAAGAGATATAGGACAGTCTTGCTCAAAAGCCAGTCGTATCCAACTCTAGGGTTCGGTGCTCATCTGTTTATAGCCAAAGAGCCAGTGCTGTGTGTGTCTGCAGAGGTTTCCGTGGACACATGGCAGGCATAACTAGATATGGAACACTACCTTCCAACCGAAGTGGTGCCTACTTATCAACTTACAATTTCTTGCTTCTGAACTGCTATGTTGGCAGGAGTTGGTACAAAGATGGGAGCTCACTCTGTCATGCATCACCTAGGTCTCGAACTGCTGACCTGCCGACCTTACAGTTGTCAAGTTCACCACAGTCCACGAAAGAGATATAGTATTACAAATCCCAAAGCCACATGTGGAGAAAATATCTACTGGGACTAAATGAAATTTCAGAAAATTGTGAAGGCTCTCAAATGTACCAAAATTATTGAACAGACTTGATATTATCAAAAGGGGAGTGAAACATGAAGTCTATTCACTTGACCACTTTTTAGCCACTCGGTCTGCATTTAAACTGAAAATGTCTGAAATGTCTTGTTGTGAATAATTATCAGATTACACAGATTAACGATGGTGGGATGGAGATGGCAGGTCTCCATTTCTGGGGGGAACGGGATGGTGGTGGTGGGAGACTGACAGAGACTGTGTGATCTGTTGCTTCTCTTGGGCAAAGCACATGTGTTTCTCAACAGGTACACTAACCTCTCATTCATCTTTCCAGTAACAACCTTGCAACAGTTACTTTCATGCAAAATTATGGCCTGAGCCTAATAAGCAAGCGGGTAAAACAGTAATTAAATTGCCCTGAAGCAAACCCAAATTATGTGTGTAAGAAGACATTACTGGGGTACACAGAGCCTCCTCGAAGATTGTGGTATTTTTGAACCACAATCGGGCACAATACTATGGTAACGGTAACCTTGTGTTGCCAGCTAATCTTTCTCACACAAGATCAGGCAGAAAGAAATGCAGAATGAACTCACGGAAAGGTGGCTTCATTTTGGCAGTTTCAAGTCTGGCCTAGACACAGACTTGTATTTTGCATATTTTGTATTTTTAGCATTGCTATTGATTGTTTATATGTGATCTTGTAATTGTGAACTGGTTTGGGATGCCTTTTCACAAGAAAAGTGGTATAGAAAAGTACTGTAATAATAATAATAATAATAATAATAATAATAATAATAATAATAATAATAATAATAATAATAATAATAATAATAATAATAATAATAATAATAATAATAATTCCCTTCCAGTTGAACTGCGTCAGGCAGGTCCCATCCCTGCCTATGTTTAAAAAGCAGGTGAAATCATTTCTTTTTAAAGAGGCCTTTGAGAATGGTTGGCCAACAGCTGAGTGTTAGGTATTTTATTCTGTCTCCCTCCATCGCCAATAAGGTGTTTGTATTTTATAAAAATGTGTTTTTAATATCCTTTTAATATGTGAGTTTTGTGTTGTTAGCCGCCCAGAGTAGGAAAACCTTCTAGATGGGCAGGAGGTATAAGTAAAATAAATAAATAAATAAAGGTTACTTACAAAACAAATACTTCAACCTATAGCAGGAGGAGCCTCTGCTGCGGAAGTGGGTGGGGTGGGGGTGGGGAGACCCTCTCAAGAGGCGGGGTCCCTCTCTCCCCTCCCCCCTCCCACCCAACCCTTCCACAGATAAACCATAGATAAACCTTGGGCAGCTTCCATCGGCCTCCTGGCTTTTCCCCTGGCAGTCAATAGGACGCCTCTAAAGGAGCCCTTCCTTCCTTCCTTCCTTCCTTCCTTCCCCCAACATGGACAGGGCAGCCATCTCCCTCCTGTCTCCTTTGGAACCATCCTACATAATAAGAATGCTGAGAGCTTCAACCTAGAGTTAGTCCCATACCTTATGGGTGCGCATGCACGCGCACACACACGAGGTTTCTCCAGTGTGGGGATTGGAAATGTTTTGGGTGGTGGCCAGCCTGGCTATCCTTGCACGGTTCCTCTACTCCCCTGCCTGCTGTATATATGCAGTGCTGGAGGGTGACCATAGGATGCATCATGACATTAGCTCAGGGATTCTCAACCTGTGGCCAGCGGCACCATTTCATCTGCCCCCCCCCCCACACACACACACACACCTTCGCCACACCCGGAAGTGCCATGTGGTGGAGGGAGGGCAAAGCGGGCCCCAAAGCTGTCCGAGGGAGCGTGACCTAATGGCCCCCGGCTTCAAACGGTTGAGAACTCCTCCCGCCTCCAAAGCAGCCCACAAGCTCCCTCCGTGGACCCGGGGTGGTGGGTGGGGGAAGAGAACTACTACTACTACTACTCCTACTGCTGCTGCTGCTGCCGCCGCCCTCCTCCTCCGGTCTCTCTCTCAGTCTCTCACTCACTCACAAGGCAGCGCCTCCTCGCCCCCCTCCCCCCCCCAGGGCCCAGCAGCCCATGAGGGGTGGGCAGGGAAGCCCGGGCGGCCCCTGAGGAGGAGGAGGAGGAGAAGCAGCCCGGCTGCCCATCCCTTCCTCCCCCCCTCCGCCTCACACACACACCCCGGCCCAAAACCCCGCCGAGCGAGGGGGCGGATTATTAAGGGCACTACTAGTCGTAGGTAGGGCACTGGGCAGCCAGCCTGCCTGCCTGCCTGCCTGCCTGCCTGCCTGCCTGCCTGCCTGCCTGCCTGCTGCTGGGCTGGGCCTCCTCCGTCCTCGCGGCTTCTCTGCCTCCTCCCTGGAAGGAAGGAAGGAAGGAAGGAAGGGCGCCCCCGCCCGCCCCTCGGGAGCCCCACCACCATTCTCAACCCCAGGCCGGTGGGCCAGCGACGCTGAGGCAACCCTCCCTCCCTCCCTCCCTCCCTCTCCTTGAGGAGGGCCGAGGGACCCCCGCCCACCCGCGGCCTAGCCTGCCTCCCTCGCCGGCCCGGCCCGGCCTCCCCACCAGCCTGCCTCACCTTCTGCTCCTCGGCCGAAGCAGGCTCCGGGATCTCGGCAGACATGGCTCCCTCCCACCCACCCACCCACCGGCGGCCGCGACCCCGCCCGCCTGTAAAAAGGCCTCCCGCCCGCGCCCCAGCCAAAGGAGCCGCCGCCGCCGCCGCCGCCACCAGCGCGCACAAAATGGCTCCCGACGAGCCGGACGGCGGGCGGGCGGGCGAACCAGCAGGCTCAAACTTCCTCGCCTTCGGTTCGGCCCAGCCCACGGGCCCAAGAACCAGCCACTGACTGAACGCGGCGGCGCGGGAATTCCCCACTCTCACGCGAGACTTCGCCCCGCTTGCGTCATCGTCTCGGTTCCGAGGAGGAGGAGGAGGAGGAGGGCGTGGCTTGGGCGCTCCCTGGTGGTAGTGGTGGTTGCATTCTGGGAAGTGGAGTTTTCAGACACAGGGCCGCCGGGGCCAACCCTGAGAAGGCTCTCCTCCTCCTCCTCCTCCTCCTCCTCCTCCTGGTCCCAGTGAGATGGGACTACTTACTCCCTTAGCTGATGGGAGCACCACAGAGCCTCTCCGGTCTGCTTGCCCTCGTAGGACAGGTTGAAAGCATTGGGGTGACGCGGTCTCTTAAGTATCCTGGTCCACTGCCATGTTGACACTCTAGTGTGAATTAGCATGTCTTTATATGTGTTGACAATTATTCTTTCACAAAGCAATGCATACAATGTGTGCATAAGCAGAGCCATCTTGGAGTTATTTGAAAGCCTCTAGTGGTTTACAGCTAGCTTGCCGAGGAACACACCCAAAAGGGTCTTATCTGAAATAAGCAGCCATGTTTACCACTGAACATGTTAGAATGTACGTCATTGTGTATGTAAGTTAGAATGTACGTGACAGACATGGAGATCAAGATAAAGTGTGAAACACGCTGGGAGACCATCTGGACTGAAGACACGTGTGCGAGGCTTCGCAAAAAGTATAAAAAGGCTGGCTATATCTTTTACCGGAGTCCTTGGATCGGATGGATCCAAGACCATGCATATATGCATTATGACTTACCATGATCATGTGTAATTGTATTTTGTTGTACTTTGACAGAAAAACTTAGATAAAACTCTCTTTTCCATTTCAAAACCTCTCTGGCTGATTTATTTATTTAAAAGCTATTTACTTCTTGGAGAATGGAAGTGACAATGTAGGGCTTTAAAAGTCAAAACCAGTACCTTGAATTGCACACTGAATAAAGCTCCTCTGATGTGGAATGAAGCCACTTTTTAAAATAAATAAATAAAAACTTTGAAGAGAACATCTCTGTATAAAGTGCTGGTAGTTCTCAGGGTCATGAAAATATTCTTTGAGTCAATAGTCTCTGAAAAAATTCTCCCAGGTCTCCACAGAATTATATTGCTTGTGTGTGTTTGGTAGGACAGAATGCTATACAAACACTTTATACATATCAGAGAGTAAACAAAACAAAAAAGTTGTGGCACCTTAAAGACTAACTTCTTATGAGTTTTTGTGGATCAAGTCCACTTCATCAGACATAAAAGTAAAACCTCACCAATATATGAGCACTTAATATATACAAGCACTTAAGAAGGGAAATAGGTAAAGTACTGCCATTTCAAATTGCATGCAGGTGTTTCTTTAATGGTTTTATTTCTCCTGGTATTTTTAAAATCTTTCACTCTAGATTCTTTCACTGCTTCAGAAAAAAAAATATTGAAGGGTGGTATAAACACCACATTCATTGGCAGCTCCGTACTCCATTTGCAAGCCATGTAATTCCCCTCCAAATGTTATCCTTGTTCCAAGGGTACAGAAAAAGCCACATGCGAATGAAAGGACACCCACACGCGGGAGACAAGCTAAGCGGCGCACTCCTTACCTGTTCAGGGAAGAACAGAGGTGTGAATGAGATACTGCGGTTCTCTGCTCCCCACTTCCAGTGCCCCAAATGGGATTTCTCTGCAATACGAATTAGGCTTCTTACCTCGCGGCCCTTTCAAATTGCCTTTCGGCAACTGAGCCAAATAATGGCTACTGGAGATTGGGCTTAAAGAGCTTGAAAAGTAAAGTGAGTTAGGAACTCACCCTATTGATTCTCCCTACCTAGAAGGCACTACAACTTCTTAGACCTTGTTCATCTTCCCATTTTCCAGCGGCCAAAGTAGTCTGTCAAGATCCAGTTGGGCCTACACAAAGACGTAAGACACCAAAACCACTCCCCCCCCCCCAAGCAAACACTGCCTTGGTCCTTGCAAACATGTGCATAACTCTTACGTCATGTTTGATCATTCAAAACCAGGCTATCTCCCTGCTTTTTCTTCAATTCAGGGGTGCCCAAACGTTTAGGGCCACGGGCCGGTCACGTGGTTCATTGGGCTGGTCATGTGGTTCCTCCCACCGGAAGTGGAAGTAAAATGCGCCTTGCAATCTGTTTTGCAACAGGAGATAGCAAAAGCTGCCATTTTCTCTACTTAAAGCAGGGGTGCCCAAACTACAGCCTGCAGGCCGGATCCTGGCCCCAATGGTGATTCATCTGGCCCACACCACCCTCGTTGCTCCCGGAAGCGGAAGTAAAACATGTCCGTATGGGCGTGTTTCACTTCCGCTTCCAGGAACAATGACGTCAGGAACCAGATCTGGCCCAAGGGCTATAGTTTCGGTACCCCTGCTTTAATTCAACTTCTTTTGAACATTTATTCTTGCTTTTTAGGATGAGTAAAAAAGCACTGTCAATTCAAAGTGGTGCCTTCTCTCTTTAGGAAGATGATTCGAGGCATGCAGGGGTGATTCCTTTGCTGTTATTTCAAGGTGGAACGAAAGTTCTGTTTCTCCTTGGCCAAAATAGGACTAAAGAAACCAACCAACAAAAATCTTCTTGGGATCACAGAGATCATCTCAAAATAAAACCAGGATTCAAACCGTGCTGTTTTCACATATATTTCAGATATAAATACTATTTTGTTTCCACAGTACATCTTTCTTTTAAAAAACACAGTCTTGAGAAGGTCCGCTAGGGAACAGTTGGAATTAAGTAAAATTTTGATACTGGTTAGCAGAAAGTGAAATGCTTTGAGAAGGAGTCTTTTAAGGGAAAGGAGGGCTAAGTATGAATTGAGATAATGGTCTGAATGAAGAGGCCAGTAGTTTTGCAGCAGCATGGGAAAAGCAATGAACAGCATGAGAGAGAGAGGCAGAAATTACACCATTCAATTTTGCCCCGACATGCTTGCTTAGCCTGGTGATGGAAGTGCAGAATCCCATCCTCATTTCAAGTAGCCTAAGTATCATCACTTAAAAACACATCACACAGCAAAGTAAAGACTTCTGTATATATTTCAGATTTCAATATTAATGTCAAAAATATGTAGTATGATTTTACATAGGATTTGTGCTACATTAGAACAGTAAGACAAACATCACTGAAGTAAAAGAAACATTAAATATTAAATAACCCGAAAAATAAAAAAGGTGTAAACACTAAAACTAATTTGGGAATCTGCTATTGCAACACATCCAACAAAGTGGTTTGAAACCAGTATAAAACGATGAGGACTACGTATGTTCCAGCCTATTAGGAATACAGAAAGCGCACTCCGGAAGCCTTCTCAAGAACTGGTCCAAGAGTCTCGAAGAGTCTTGGCTGTCTCAATGCATCATCATCCAACACCTCTCTCCCTCCCTCCCACCCACCCTTCCTTCCTTATTTAACTTCTTCTACACAGCCTGTGTCATGCCAGCTCTTCTCCTCCAACAGTGACCTGGGAACTGACCAAATATGTTTTCCTCTTGCATCTTCCTAACATCGGAGTGAAAACTGAGGGTTTGTTGGAGAGTCGGTGTAAGATCTGAGTTCATACGCAGCGCCGCTGTCAACTTCCATAGACTTTCGGGAAAACAAGAGCCTGACGTCTCTGTAGAGGTAGATCTTTCCAGACTTGGAACTCTGGAACCTGGGAAAGGAAGAATGGTCAACAGGATGAGGCATAAAAATGTACGTCAAACAGACTCCCGAGCCCCAAAGGAGACTTGAGGTTTCCGCAGGAAACATCTTCCAGATCTGAAGAGCAGCCAGAGTTCTGCTGGTGTTCATGGATGTAAAGGTTGGCAAGCTTGCCATGGCTAATTGCAGCTAGGTGACAACCCGCTGGGGGAAGAAGCCAACTCTGCCTGCTTGGGATGACACCTGACCAACAGCAGCCAAGAAGTGTCAACTAGCAGCACTTAGCTTAGGCAAGTTAACTCAACACACCAGTAGGAGCCTGGCCAACCTAGCTGCTGCCAGAGCCCCAGAGGGAGCCAGGATCCTCCTCTTTCGCCTTCAGTGTCTCATGTTTGAAGCACAGACTATGGCATTTCGACTTCTTTGATGCAAGAAGAACATACGAAAAACAATTGACAGCAGCTTTTGGCTGCTTTTTAATGTCATGGTCAGTTATTGGGCTGGAACCCTAATGGGCTGCAGTGGCTCGGTGATGAAGAAGCTCGTCTTGCTAGCTGGAAGGCTGGCAAGTCAGCAGTTTGAGACCCAGGTACTGCATGACAGATTGAGCGTCTGTCTCTGTCCCAGCTCTTGGGGACATGAAATGAGCCTCATTCTGAGCTGAGTTTCTCCCGCAAAAAATCCTTTCAACCCAGAATAATTTCTAACACAAAATTATTATTATGGGATGGGAAGCCTTCATCCTCAATCCAGCCCATGCGTCTTCCTCTGGAAGCCTTTCCCAGCAGGGAGAAGCCAAGGGAGGCAATCCATTCCCCTGAGATTTGCCAAGAACAGGTTTTTAAAAGGCCTCTGTCTAGTTCAGGTGTGTCCAAACTACGGCCCGTGGGTTGGATCCAGGCCCCAATGCCAATTCATCCGGCCCATGCTGCCCTTGTTGCTCCCAGAAGCGGAAGTAAAATGCACCCATACAGGCGTGTTCTACTTCCGCCTCCAAGAGCAACAAGGGTGGTGTGGGCCAGATGAATTGGTATCAGGGGCCAGATCCAGCCCACAGGCCGAAGATTAGGCACCCCTGGTTTAAGCAGAGAAAACGGCAGCCTAGATCTATCTCATCCTGTTGCAAAACATATCTGCTGCAACACAGATTACAAGGTGCATTTTACTTCCGCTTCCGGTGGGAGGAACCACGCGACTGGCCTGTGTCCCGAAAAATTTAGGCACCCCTGTTTTAAGCCTACTCCTGGGAGGGGGGAGGAAGAGAATGAAAAGGCAAAGCAAGAGACCACCTGACTTTTCATACATAGTCTTTGCATCTATTGGCTTTTCCCAGATGACTTTTCGCCCTTCATGAAAAAAGGAAGCCATTGGTTTAAATGGAGACTTATCCCCTGGATTGCTCTTTCTCTCAAGAGCCTCCACCTGCCCCAAACAGCAGGTGAGCCCTGAGGGCCCCCCTTCTCTCTTCAGGCCTCACCTCAGGTGAATGAGGTAGCGTAGCAGTCTTTCTTCCGCCGGCCGAGCAGCTCCTTTGCAGAGGTTTCTCTTTGCATCTCGCCGCCCAGGGACGGAAAAGGTTCTTTGCCGGAGGAATGTCTGGTGATTTGCTGGCATCTCTCGCAAGTCATAGATCACCACAAACATCTTCACCACCGTCTTGTTAGGGTTAAATAAGGTCTGAAAAGGATTCAAACAGATGTGACAGAAGGACGCAGACCTACTGAACACCTGGACGTAACAGCCTCCATCCAAGGTGACATCAGCAGAGGCAAAATCTGCTGGATGCCACGCTTGCACGAGCAGCTGTGCAAGGGATGATTAAATGTAGCTGTGTAAGACATATACAACCGGTTGTGTAACCTGCAAGTACAACCAGGGGAACAAAATGAAGTAGATTCCACATTTGCACCAACTTGAAGATCTTGCACTTGCTAGCTCAAGGGCCCCACAAATATGTGGTGGATAGAGGACTCTAGTGCTCCATAGATAGACAGATAAGATAAATTAGATAGATAAAATAGATTAGATAAGATAGATAGATAGATAGATAGACAAACCGACAGACTAGATAGATAGTGTCCCTCTTTGCTGAATGAAAACTCTGGTCCAGCAGAGATTTCTTTCAGCAGAATAAAGAGGGAGATGGGCTTAAGTCAGGGGTGCCCAAACATTTTGGGCCATGGGTTGGTCACGTGGTTCAGTGGGCCGGTCACGTGGTTCCTCCCACCAGAAACAGAAGTAAAACGCACCTTGCAATCTGTTTTGTAACAGGATGAGACAGATTTTAGGCCACAATTTTATCTGCTTAAACCAGGGGTGCCAAACTACAGCTTGTGGGCCAGATCCATCCCCCAATGGCAATTTATCCGTCCCATGCTGCCCTCGTTGTTCCTGGAAGTGGAAGTAAAACACGCCCGTTTGGGTGTGTTTTACTTCCGCTTCCAGGAGTGACAAGGATGGCACAGGCCAGGTGAATTGCCATCGGGGGCCAGATCTGGCCCACAGGCCCTTGTTTGTGTACCCCTGGCTTAAGTGAATGGGCTGAATGGGGCAAAAGGTTTGGACTAGCCAGCTGTTGTGGTGCTTGAGGATGGCGGTGGTGGAACTCAAACGGGCGACAGCTGAAAAGGTGGAGTGAAAAGGATATCGGGCCCAACCAGCCAAACATGGTGCCAGGGTTTCATCAGCTTCTCTTTAGAAGTTAAGTAGGTGATGAAGGGATTTCCTCTGGGGCCACCGAAGAGACTTCCCTCCCTGCCTCGGGAAGCAAACCCTGAGTGGTTCTGCTGGAAAGAGGACGGTTAATGTGACCGCACGGCATAGACTACGTACCACTTGTATTGTCCCTGAAGGAGGCACACGATAACCCCTTTTCCCAAGGGACTCTAAAGCAATGACGCCCTAGGAGCAGGGGAAAAGAAGGAGTGGGGGGGAAAAAAGGTTTTTGTTTTTTTTACAAACAAACAGGTTCTTAATTCACAAAGATATGCCACAGCCATTTAGGGCATTTTAGTCTCACCCTATACACAGTTTGCACTTACAACAGATTCTTCATGACCAACTGGATCAGCAAAGGGCAGGATTTAATCTGCCCAAACCTAATTGCAAAATGAAGTGTCCATGGTGAGGAGGGGGAAGTCAGATCAGCCATAAGAAGTCGCTCTACCCTTTCAAATGGCCAGCCTATAAGGCAGAGGCGCCCAAACTTTTCAGGCTGGTGCCCAAACTATGGACCGGATCTGGCTCCCGACACCAATTCATCCAGCCCTTGCTGCTCCTGGAAGCGGAAGTAAAACGCGACCATATGGGCGCATTTTACTTCTGCTTCCAGGAGCGGCAAGGTCTGGATGAATTGGTGTCGGGAGCCATGTCCGGCCCATGGTTCATAGTTTGGGCACCCCTGCTCTAGCCAGAAGACACTATTCACACTCTCTGCCTTAGATTCCGAAACAAACTGTCCCAGGGGGCTGAACTAAGAAATCAAGAAAGGTACCATATAGGGAGAGGGTGCGTTGTCGTCAGAAACACTGTAGAAGGAGACCTCGACCGGCAGCGTCGTGTGCGTCGGACAGAAGACTCCGCTCGCTCCCACTTCAGCGGTGAAGCCGTCAACAACCCCCAAGGGATCCAAGCGGTAGTTCAGGACAGACTCCTGGAAGGGGGAGAGAACCAAAACGCCCCATTGAAAAACCCACTAGTGAATGGATCCTTCCAAGCCGCCTTGCACCAAGACAGGCTGCCTGCTCTGACGGGCAGCAGTTGCTTGCCTCTTAAGGATTAAGCTCTTGTTCCCAGGCCTCCCTGCCTCAACTGGCTTTGTGGGAAAGGTCCCACCTCTGCACCTGGAACCTGTCGCAGGTACACAAAGCTTCCTATGGTTCAGTCACAGTAGGGAGCTTAGTCATCCAGGACAAGCGTTGTCCCTGATCACATCAGGCTAAAGAGGCTACCTTAAGCCCACCTACTGGAGTAGACATATATACCCTTTAAAGCAGTGGTTCCCACGCCCCACAGGGGACTTCAATTCCCAGAAGCCTCAGTCAGTCCACTGGCTGATCAGTGCTTTGAGCAATTAATTGAATGAGGCTTCTGGAAGATTAAAGTCCAAGAACCAAAGTTTGGGAAACACAGCTGTGAATCCACATGGATGGATTTACTGTGTGTATGTGCAGTAAACCCATTTTTTCATAAGTAATTTTATTAATTTTCAAAATAAACAATAAATAGAAAAAATACAAACAAAATACATACATTACATTTCAATACAGAAACATAATTACACTACAATACAATAAAAGTAAAATATAGTAAATAAGCCTCATTTTTTCTCCGTTTTTCATTTTTCTTTCTCTAAATTCATTCATCTAATATGTACCTCTTATTTGTATATCTATCATATTATGATCCTCATACACAAATTTGTATATATTTCTCTATCCACTGCTATTAAACTTCTATCTTTCGTTTTTATAATATAAAACACTCTCAAATTACTCTATTACAATAATACATCATCTAAAAAGAAAAAAAAAACAGAAGATACAAACACCCGTGATATATACAATGCCGTAGGAATTGCGGTTTATCACAGCGTCTCTTGTTACTTCCAAAACACTCAGTTGATCTGGTACCGGCCTGCCCCCTTTATCTTCTACCAACGTATAGGCCACCAAAAGGTTTCCATAGATTCCAAAATTTGTTTTCATTAATTATACCTTTTTAAAATTCAATTCCCATTTCAACTTATAATTCAATGCAATTTCCCATGTTTCTTTATACCAATCTTCTATTTTTAATGAATCATTTTTCCAGTGTCTTGCAATGCATTGTCTTCCTGTTAATATTATAGATAACAACTCTTTTTTACCCTTATCTATATTCATATTGTCTATGTCTATTAATAAGGCAGCTCCTGACCCGTTTAAGGTTCACACCCATTATTCCTGAAGTTCCTTTCTCAATTTTTACCCAGAAATCCCTAAGCTCATTACAACTCCACCACATATGTTCATAAGTACCCACTGTGTTCTTGCATCTCCAACAAATTTTAGTTTTAGTATTGTCCATCTGATGTAACCTAACTGGAGTCAGGTACCACCTCTACAGCCTTTTATAGTTATGTTCTTTAACTCTAACAGACATAGTTCTCATAATTCTTCTCTTCCATTTATTTTTCCAAGTTGTTTCTGTAATTTTAATGTTCAAATCTTGTTCCCAAATTGTTCTCAATATTTCCTGAGTCTACCTTCTTGATTTAAAATCTTATATATTTTACTAACCAAATCCTTAATTCTCATTTCTGCCTTTCTTATTCTGAATACCAATTCCTTGAATTCTGTCCTTCCCCTTTCTAAACTGGTTTCTTTAGTATATTTATTGTTCCACTTATTTATTAACACAATTTGAAACCAGTTCAACTACATTTGTCTATATATCTCCAATTTTCTCTCTCTATTTTTACATATCTGTATCCAGTCTTTAAACAAGAACACATCTTTTTAAAAAACTTATTTCACCTTCCTATCTATCTTTACCGGAAAATGTTTTATATCTTCCATTTCTATAATCGGGGATACATCCGGGGCCAATTTCTTCTTCAACTTTTTCCATACCTCCAACATTATCTTTGTCATTTTATTCCTTACTCTAATTTTACCTATATCTTTGTCTAAAAAAATTGCTTTGCCTACTTGGGATAATTCTTTCATCTCAATTTCTTCCCAGATTACTTACTCCTTCATTAAAATCTTCACAATATCTTTTTCTTGAAAAGCCCTGTAATAATTTTTAATATTTGGTAATCCAAGGCCACCTTCTCTCTGAGATAAATACTCTAAGTTTTTAGATATCCTTGGCCTTTTCCCTCCGTTGCAGTAATTATTTAGCAATTTCTGAAATTCCATGATTTCCGTTTCCTTAAGTTGGATGGCGAGATGGTATTGTGTACACAATGGGCACAGAGCTGGGTGGGCTGAGGAGGAGGGTGGAGGACAGAGGGGTGCCTGCAGGAAAATGGTCCATGGGGTTGCAAAGGGTCGGAATCGACTGTGCAACTGAACAACAACAACAACAACAACAACAACAACAAAAAGTTGGATGGGCAGAGCATCAAACAAAAAATTAAGCCTCGATAATAATTTCATTTTACACAATTTTACACAATGCAACTCTGCCAAACCAAGACAAATTCAACTTTTTATATTGCTGTATTTTATCTTTAATTTCTTTTCGGCCCCGTCCCCTGAGGCAGCAGGAGGGCATTTCGGCCACTGGTACCTTACCTCAAAGTTTCCGAGAAGGCTCTGACTTGTGGCAGGCGGTGCGCTGCAACTCAAGAAGGCTTTGGCCTGGAGATCTGGACCAGGCTCTTTGCTGAGACTTCTCCGCAGGCTAGAGTGAATAAGAGCAACAAATGAGAAGTTGCTCTGCCCTACACACACACTGACTTTGTTACCCAAGCTTTGGAAAGACTTACACAGAGCTTGGACGCCTTCCGCTTCAAGCTTAAAGGGACCAACCGAGTTCCCGGGCTTCTCTCCAAAAAACCACCAGCCAAAGGATAAATTGGTCATGGAATCCCCTTCTATGGATTTGGAAGACTGATGGTGCCCCCCCTGCCCCACCCTCCCTCCCTCCCTGGGGGTGTTCCCTCTCTGTTAAGCCTTCCAGGGTTCAGAAGGAGGCACGCAAGAGCCTTCCCTTGCACAATCCCACAAAGCACCTGCCTGGGGCTGCTGGTGGAAACAGCTCGTGGGGGGGGGGGTAGGGTCTAAGACAGTTCACCCAGGACTATATGGCTAAAGCTGAACGGATCATTGCCAATAATCTCAAAGTGGTGTATTTTCCTAGCAAATTACCATATTTGCTGGCGTATAAGACCCACTCCCCCCCCCCCCAAAAAAAAAAACAACTGGAAAAATGGAGTGCATCTTGTACTGTATAGCGTGGCCTAGAGTGGGCTATTTTGCTAATAACGGGGTGTGCCTTATACTCCAATGTGTCTTATATGCTGGCAAATATGGTATATAGCAGGGGTGCCCAAACTACAGCCCAGGGACCGGATCCAGTCCTCAACGCCAATTCATCTGGCCCCCGAAGCCCTTGTCACTCCGGGCGGGCGTGTTTTACTTCCAATTCCAAGAGTGACGAGGGCTTCATGGGCCAGATGAACTGGCATCGGGGGCCAGATCCAGGCCCCAGGCCATAGTGACCGGATTCCTGAACCACATGACCGGCCCACGGCCTGAAAAGTTTGGGCACCCCTGCTATATAGGATTAACTGTTTCCAAACTTTGCATGGATACATCGAAGTGTAAGGAACAGGCTAGAGAGGGGAGGCTGTCAACTGGCTAGAAAACGATTAGCTAACCAATTAATAATAAATTTTGTGTCAGAAATTAGTCTGGGTTGAAAGGATTTTTGCTGGAGAAACTCCACTCAGGGGACGCCCGAAGGAGGCTCCTTTCATGTCCCCAAGATCCGCCGTGCAGCACTTGGGTATCGAACCCAGTCTCCAAACTCAGTGTCTTAACCACCAAGCCACTACAGTGCTGCTTTAACTGATCAATTAAATCTAATGGATTATTTAGGCTTTTCCTACCATGAATGTCCTTAGAGTTTATTAATTAAAAAACGCAGTTCTAGTTATAACATGCATAAACTGAGCTTGCTTGGGATCCCCCCCCTCCCCCAATTTCAAAACATTGACAACAGGATTAACTTTTCTTGGGATAATTTAAAGAGTACCTTTTGGAGGATAAACATTTCAGGGGCAATAATGAGGTATCCAAATCGAAGCATCCTGATCGTGTTTTTCTTTCGGGTACCTCAAAAACAAGAAGAGGAGGAGGAGGGAGAAAAATAGGGGGATAATTGAGATTACAGGACTTTGCCCCAAAGTAAGACGTTTTGATGAAAAGAGCTTTAAGACCCGTGAATTGCATCTGGAGCAGGTAAGACAAGCCATCCCTTAACCCAAGCCTCACACCTGTCTTTGCACAAGGTAGTAAGCATTATGGGATGCAACTCTCCCCGCACCTTTCTACTTGCTGTAAATGAGTCTGTGGCCAATTCTGGTGGCGGCGGCTGGAGCAAGGGCCGGTTTATTTGGTGCCATGGGCCAAATCTGGCCCGCAGGCCATAGTTTGCCTATCCCTGCTCTACACTGTAAGGTAGAAGAGGAGGCGATTAAGAAGAACTATTGTGCACCGCCGCCCAGAGTGGGAAAACATCCCAGACTGGTGGTATCGGATAGATAGGCACAAAATCCTATTCTTCTTCAAGTAGCAAAGAAAAGGGAGGAGTTATACAAGGACTGGACTGATCTCGTAGCAACTTACAGGACTTGAGAGCAGAGGCAATCCCGTCCGGGGATGGAAAGCTTTCGTAGGAGAAGTCCCGTCAAAATGGTGCAGGTTGGTTTTGTGCCAGGCATGCTTCAGCAGCAACACTTTCTGTTCAGAGGACACAAACCAGAGGACACAAGTCAGTCCTTCTTCTGAATATTTTAGAGCACATCTACTTATGTGATTGCTCAATGTTTCCTTCGAAATATATAAAATGTCAAAAAATCCAAAATGTGTGGGGTACAAATTGACTTCTTTCTTGTTGCTACCCAGGTTTGTGCGCTGCAGGCGAACTTATGGCAGGCAGCTCTCAGGCAGGTGTAGATGTACCTCTAATAGGGTACTTTAAAACAACCCTTTTAAGCCCGGTCACGCTCCCTCAAAGCTTTGGGGACAGGATGGCCATTTTGCCCTTCCTCCACCACATGACACTTCTGGGTGTGGTGGAGGTGGTGGGGGCCACATGAAATGGTGCCGTGGGCAGCATCCGGCCCATGGGCCGCAGGTTGAGAATCCCTGCTTTAAAACTACAGCTTGTTTCAAAAGGCTGGATTTTCAAAATGTAGTTTATAATGAAATTCTTTTGCATTTTGTGTCAGTAGCTGGAGACGACCAAATAACTCCCCCCCCTAATATTATTACCCACGGATGCATAGAAATCCAGCATCTATTACAAATGATGACTCTTAGGGTTACCTATCAAATTGGGTTGTCAGGAATAGGTCATAAATTTTAAACTTGGCCATAAAAAATGGGTCACCCCTTGCTTGTCTTATAGCAGGGGTGCCCAAGCTTTTCAGGCCATGAGCCGGTCATGTAGTTCCTCCCATTGGAAGCAGAAGTAAAATGTGCCTTGCAATCTGTTTTGCCACAGGATGAGATAGATTTTAAGCTGCCATTTTCTCTGCTTAAACCGGGGGTGCCCAAATTATGGCCTGTGGGCCAGATTCAGCCCCTGAGCCAATTAATCCAGCCTGCACTGCCCTTGTCACTCCTGGAAGCGGAAGTAAAATGTGCCCATATGGACGTGTTTTACTTCTGCTTCTGGTAGCAACAAGAGTAGCACAGGCTGGATGAATTGGCATCAGGGGCCAGATCCAGCCTGTGGGCCGTAGTTTGGGCACCCCTGGTTTAGACAAATAGACGATAACCTTCCTTACAGTGGGAGCTCTGAAATGTACTTTCTACAGCTGAAATCCTATTGCTAATAAGTTCCAAGTAAAGTAAGCTTATTAAAGCAATAGGACTTTCAAAAGAAGTGGAGTAGCCCAATCCCCACTGATTTAGTGGGTCTACTCTTGTTGAGACTTAATACGTTTACACAACTGGATTTCAGCCTCTGTGTGCTATTAACAGAACCTTGGCTGTTCCACATCCTGCCGGCAGAAAGAGCCTCTATTGCTCCCGACGGCAAGAGGAGCACAACCAGACTTCGGGGAGTTGGTGGCAGAAAGCACATCAGGCGAGGAGTTTCAAGCAACACTCACCGCGGTCTCTGTGTTCTTTTGCTCAAAGAAAGTCACCCGGCAATCTTCCAGAGGTTTCTTCTGAGAATGTTTTTGTCCTTCGTAATCTGCCGGATCTTCATTCTCGTCATTTGCAGTTTTTACCTTGTTTTGCTTATTTCTGCATTTGAAACTTTCCAGGTCTTTGTGTAAACAGTTTTCAATACTCGTGAGTTGAGAGCTTTGTTCACAAATATTTGGTTGCTTTGCCTCTTTATTTGAGCTGTTCAGCTCGTGCTTGTGCAAACCCTCCGATGCCTGTGTCACAGTCACTTTCATATGTTCAAGTCTTTTGGACTGACCCAACTGGGGATCACTCAAAGAGTCTGAGTCATTGTTGTTGTTCTTCTCACTCGTGACCCCTCGGCTCTTCAGCTTCTCAGTGCAGACCAGCTCATCACTGGTTTTGAAACGCAAACAATGCTTGGCCACACATGCCTTTGCCACTGGAGATTTACGGGAACAACCAGAAATTACAGGTTCCAATTTATCTGCTAATTCCGGTTTATAACCTTCTTTGCTACATGATGGGTTCAAGCAAGTGAAGGGGCTTTTATTTCTATGGGTCGGAGACTGCTGAAAGGGGTTGGGGGTCACTGGACTGGGTTCTGCTAGCAGCAGCTTCCTTCGGACGTGAGAGTGTGGCAAGAGCTTCGATTCCACCTCACCTGTGAAGGGGCCCAAAGATGTTGCGGGGGTTTCACACCAGGCCTTTGGGCTGTGGTCTGATGAAACCTGTCTTGAACTGAAGAAGGCATCGGCTGAAGGGCTCCCTTTGCATTTTTTCAGCAGGCCATCTTCCTCGAGGGAACCGTGGAAAGCCTTTGGGTTAACGGGACTCACCTCATGAATGTTAAACACAGGGTGCTCAACCCGCGGCAGGGGCAGGTCGCAGTGGATCAGGTGTTGCGCAATCCTGCCGATCACCTCCTGGCGCTCTCGGAGTAAGGAGCTGATGAGAGGGTTGGCTTCTTCTCTGGTCTGGCGGGAACATCGGTTGGTCAGAAGAGAGGACTCGGAGAAAGGCGTTTCGGCCCTGGCAGGGGCTTTTCCGACACTGCTCTTTTCTGGGGAAGGACGGTCGGAGTCCACAGTAAACGCAGTGGATAATTCCCCTCCTTGCTTTGGCAAGCTTTCTTCTACATACGTGGTGCTACGTACAACTTTAGAGTTGACGAAGGCACTTTCACTCGGGCTGAAAGGCCGCCCCGTGACTTGAGAGGTTGCTGGGTCACAGTGAATCAGGTGCTGAGCGATCCTTGCAATCACTTCATGGCGCTCGTGGAGTAAATAGCCAATCAAAGGTAGAGATTCTCCTAACGATGGGCGAGAAGGAGAGCCGCTACGGCCGCTGGAGCCAGCAAAGCAAAAAGGCTTGAAAGTCCTCTCCGGCAGCTCTTCTTCCGGGAGCTTCCGATGATCAAGAGCCGCCGTACAGCACTGGACTTTCGGCTCTGAGGCTCTGGACTCAGACAAGGGTCGGACAGATGGGTAAAGTTTCAGGCTCCGGGCAGCTGCAGTAAACTCAGAGCCACTGTGTGACCCTTCTGCCCACAACAATCTGCTGCAGGCCCGTGGTGAGGGAGAGGCGCTGCTGCCAGGTTCCATCTTGATGGAATCGTGGTGCTGGTGAGGATGATGGGTGCCGTTGTCTTCTAGCCTCCTTCTGTAAAAGCCTAGGTTGGTGTGAACACTGCAGGCCAGAACTGGGTAGTTGGATTGCCTGGGCAAAGACTGGACGCTGACCTTCAAAGCCACATGGTGGGAAACATTTGGCACAGGGAAAAAATGCTCCGTTGGTGTCTGGGAGAAAGTCCACTGCAGATCCACATGGGCAGCACTGACTCTGGAGGAGGGGAAGGAGGAAGGATGGATTAGGGCCGTGATGGGGAACCTTGGCACTCCAGATGTTCTTGGACTTCAATTCCCAGAAGCCCAAGCACCCAGTGAATCCACACAAATGGGTTTACTGCAATTCCTCCGGCCCGCACTGCCCTCGTCACTCCCGGAAGCGGAAGTAAAACGCGCCCGTACGGAGGAAGGATTAACCGGAAGAGTCTTAACCGTATGGGTGCATTTTACTTCCGCTTCCAGGGCAGTGCGGGCCGGATGAATCGCAGTAAACCCATTTGCGTGGATTCACAGGGTGCTTGGGCTTCTGGAAATTGAAGTCCAAGAACTTCTGGAGTGCCAAGGTTCGCCATCAAGGGATTAGGGTTAAGAACATAAAAACAGCCTTGCTGGAAGAGGCCACAGGAGCCCATCCAGACCAGCATTCTGTCACACACAGTGGCTCACCATTTGCTTCAGGGTATTCTTCCCAAGCAGATGCCTTCACCTGCTTAGGATTCCCTGGAAATGGCATTTATTGAGAGATATCCTGCCTATCTCTGCAACCCAGAGGTTGTCCTTAGGGATCCATAATTATAGCCATTGATACCATTGTTCTCCATGAGCTTGTCTAATCCTTTCTTGAAGCTGTCAAGACTGACAGCTGTCACCACTTCTTCTGACAGGGAGTTCCATAGACCAGTGATCCTCTGGGTTAGGAGCTTCTGTGCACAACCAGCTCTTCTTCAGAGACAGAGTTCAGGGGCTGATCTGCCCTGATTCCTCACCCCCAGATGTATTCTACAGCCACACCAATGGTTGGTTAAAATTAGTACTAAGGCTCAGTTAACCCAAACGTTGCATAACAAAAGGAAATCCATAGAAAATAGTGGATTGGTTAACCATTTCCCCCCGGATTGGATTAATTAGTTTTCAATGCATTCCTATGGGAAACCGTGTTTCGGTTAACAAATGTTGGTTTTCAATGCATTCCTATGGGAAATTCACTTCACACATTTTTTTGTAGTACAAAAGGACCTGGAGAATGCATTAAATTTGTTAAGCGAGGTTCCACTGTACTGGCAAAAGCTTTCTTCCTTCTATATGAGGTTGTGCACAATTCCATAACCAGAAAAGCCACGTCCCACATCTTCTTTCTAGTAGCCCTAGCTCAGAACAAATGGACTGTCTGCACTTCTGTTTGAGACTTACCGGTAGAGAATGTTACGAGGAACGGCTCCATGGGAGACGCTTAGCCAAGCGCTGAGCTGAGAAAAGAACACAAAGGAACGCACAGCCAACAGCAGGGTCTTCTCTTCAATAAATCGGTCCCCACTTCTGAAAATACATCAAAGAGGAAGAGGTACATTGATGAAAAACACTAAAGAGCAAAGAACGGTCTTGGATTAAGGATTATCTAAGGAAGGTGAAAACAGTCGTGTCGCTACCTAAGGCTGTTGTGCAATTGTGGCAGTTGTTCTTTTCACATGTTTATGGAACCTTTGATCGTGAACTATTAATATAATATTTGCATCAAACAAACTAAAGGTTAAATCCAAACTTTGAACCCACTAGACCCATTGAAATGTGTCAATATTGATGTAAGTCCCATTGACCTCCACTGATAGACTATGGATGGAATTAAAACAAGATTTGCTTGTAAACATTAAGGGAAAATTGGGCATGTGACTTTGAAAAATATTTAATGATAATTAATGATAATTATGTTTGGTTGCCTTTGTCTGTGAAGAGTCACTGAAATCTACTTCCAGTGGCGATAAGCAGTGAGCGACACAAATTGGAATTATTAGCACAATCACTGAGTAGAAAAATAAGTATGAATTCTAAATTACTTTCCCTCTATGAAATAGCAACAGAGGCTTACAAAAAATGTAGCAACCACCTCAAGCCAAGATAGACTACTAAAAGAAACACAAATGAACATATATCGCCATGCTGTGCATTATGCAGTAAGCATAAACTTCCACATTCCCTCCAGACCAATCCCCACGGGTGAACTTACTGTCGTAGAACTGGCTCCAGAATCCACCTTTCTAGTAACAGGGCATCTTGCTTGATTGCTGGATCGTTTAAGTCACTCCCTTCCGTGGCAGGTCCTTCATCGCTATAGCAACAGTCTGGAAGAAGCATCACTTCTATCATGATGGGAATGTGATTCTTCCACAGCAATGAAACCTCTGTCCTTGTGTGCCTTGCTTGACGACACTAGAATCAAAATATCAGACCACTCAATACCTGATATAAAACCAGTCTCTCATGTACAAACCATGCTCACCATTCCCAGCTTTGGTATTGGACTCTTAGCCACCACTATTTTAGAAATGTTCTAGGGCTGTGATGGCGAATCTTGGCACTCCAGGTGTTCTTGGACTGCAATTCCTAGAAGCCCAAGTCTCTGTGGATCCACATGAATGGGTTTACTGCACGTCCGTGTGGATTCACAGAGACTTGGGCTTCTGGGAATTGAAGTCCAAGAACACCTGGAGTGCAAAGTTTCACCATGACTGGTCTAGGGTACCTTCTGACCCCATGGAAATCCCAGTGCACTGAAGGTTTAGCGATCAGGTGACAATGCAGAGTTTGGGCTACTTCCGAGAGTTTTCCAGAGCTACAGGAGTGCTGAAGAGCAAAGTTTCCCAGGGCCCCATCTCAGGTTTCCACCAAGAGTTCTCTTCATGTTTTAAATCTCCAGCCAAGAATATGATTCTCAAGTGTTTATCTTCTTCTCTGCCAATCGTTCAGATAAGAATCCCGCTCTACTTTACTATTCTGCTTTCAAGGTCACCAAATGTGTTTTGGGTTCTCAGCCACAGGTACTGAAACTGTTTCGGGAGCAATTTTTAAAATCTTGACATGTAACACCACTGTTTCCCATTTAATGTACCAGAGGTGCCCAAACCTTTTGGGCCGTGGGCCAGTCACGTGGTTCCTCCCACTGGAAGTGGAAGGAAAAAGCACCTTGCAATCTGTTTTACAACAGGATGAGATAGATTTTAAGCTGCCATTTTCTCTGCTTAAACCAGGGATGCCCAAACTACGGCCCGTGGGCTAGATCTAGCCCCCAATGGCAATTCATCCATCTCGTGCCACCCTCATTGCTCTGGGAAGCAGAAGTAAAACGCACATTTTACTTCTGCTTCCGGGAGCGACGAGAGCGGTACGGGCTGGATGAATTGCCGTCGGGGGCCGGATCTAGCCCGCAGGCTGTAGTTTGGGCACCCCTGGTTTAGACAAAGGGAACAGCCAACAGGGACAAGGAACAGTTGGAATCATCCACATACCTGGACCAGTTTCTCGCTGCACTCATGCTTGGACGTTTCTGGCTGGCTTGACTGCGTTGGAGGGCAGTGGAAGCCCTCGGTCCGGCCCTTGATGGAATACTCCGGCGTTCGCCCTTCCGTAATCAGCAAGGCCAAGTTGACGAGGAACTCCTCCGCTTCATATTCAAAGTATTCATCTAAAGTATCTAACCCACAAGAAGGCAAGGCACAAAGTTAGGCAACACATACACCCAACAGCTAGACTTTAATGTAGACGTGGAAGAGTTTGATGAAGCCCTTAACTCTTTCGGCAAGACAGAGCGTGCAATCTTCCCCCTCTAATGATCGCCATCTTCCAAAACGCCACACTCCGTCGTCCTGCCTCTGCTTCCGGCGTCGGCCAAGCCACTTCCCATGCTGAAGACTGAGATTTCCACCAGTGAGAGGCCCACCCACCCACCCAATCTAGAGACAGGTGGCTGTGGAGCATGGGCAGCCCTACTGCTAGGCAGCCTCCAGACAATGGCCTCAGGCAGCAAGCAGGCACTCGCTGGGCATCATGAATAGGCAGCTCCCAGGGATTTATCTTGTGGCTGGATTTTTAAGGCCAAGGATGGGGCTTATGGGATGTTTGGAGGTTGGTTGAGGAGATGTAGCATGCAATGTGCCTTGATGTGAGAATGTACCAGGAAGGGAGGGATGCCGTTCTCTTCTCTGATGCAAGCAGCAAAGTCTCATTTGCTGCTGCCTCATCAGCTCAGTTAAAGACACAGCTTTCCTCCACCTTCAAGTTACTTCCTGCCTGTGTAAGATCCTTTCAGACATGAGCTACTCTAACCCAGAAGAGGTAGAACCCCAAAAAAGCAGCACCAGAACCCTGACCTGAATCCTGAACTGGGGCTGCAGATGCCAAAGAACTGTGATGGAGGAGCACATGGGGGTCAAACAGGAGTCCTAAAGCTTCTCCCGTTGTGAAAATGGCCTCCTAACAAGTTAATTCAGAAGCGCCTGCTCCTGTCCAAGTCTTTAAGACAGGGGTGCCCAAACTACGGCCCGTGAGCGCGTATTACTTCCACTTCCAGGAGCGACAAGGATGGCGCAGGCCGGATGAATTGGTGTTGGGGGCTGGATCTGGCCCACTGGCCATAGTTTGGGCAGCCATGGTTTAAGCAGAGAGAATGGCAGCCTAAAATCTATCTCATCTTGTTGCAAAACATATCTGTTGCAAAACATACTGCAAGGCACGTTTTTCTTCCGCTTCTGGTGGGAGGAACCAGGTGACCAGCCTGTGGCCCGAAAAGTTTGGGCACCCCTGCTTTAAAAGGACCAGAATGAGAGAAGACAAGATATTCCTTGGCAGGTAGAAAGGGTCCCCTCTTTGGAAGTGACCTTCTGGCCGGCTCAGGCGCAAGAGGCCTGCAGCCCCACCACGTGCCGGACTTTTAATAACGGACCCCCTCGGGTGCCAAGCAAGGTTCGCAAGAAGCACACACAGAGCGGCCATTGTCCCAGCCCAAGTCCAGTTCAGACTAGTCGAAGGAATTAAAACCCAGCCACTCTCAGCCGGTAAAGCAGCTGCCAGCAGCCCTCTTCTTCATACATGGCACCCCAGACACACTCGATTCCTGCCGATGATGGGGTGTCACCCATTATCCCCTTGTTACACGTGTCTATCACCCATTGTCAAAGGCCTCCATTGGCATTCTTCGCCTACATCACTCCTGTGGCCAAGCATTTCTGTCACCTTTACAACACTTTTCAAACCTAAGTTTATCAATGGATAACTATGGGAAATCTAACATAATGTGTGATCAGACCTCCAGGCAATTAATTGGACCATAACTAGCTTGGACTACAGGGAAAAGTAAGGCCCACAGACACGTCCTGGCCCAGTGCCCCATCCTTTAGGCCTGATGCAGGGAGGTTTTCTAGCCAGAGACACGGATGGGGCCACTTGCAATGCTCTGCTTGAGGCGCAATAACATCATGCTCAACCAGAAAAACAGGGAGGAGCCGCAGCAAAAGGAAGGCGTAGGTTGGCTCAACTGCTCCGGGTCACTTCCTTGTGCCCACTGTGCTGATTGTATTAACACCAGGTCGGCCACCCCAGACCAGCTCATGGGTCCTCACGTGACTGGAAGCCGTCTGCTCCACTGAGCCAGCCAAAGGGAGAGGATGACCTTTTCCTAGGGGTACATCTTATAGGCCCATGACGGTGAACCTTAATGGCACTCCAGCTGTTCTAGAACTTCAATTCCCAGAAGCCCAAGTCTCTGTGAATCCACACGGATGGATTTACTGCGCGTACTGGACATACGTGGAATCCCTGCGTGGATTCACAGGGACTTGGGCTTCTGGGAATTGAAGTTCCAGCACAGCGGGAGTGCCAAGATTCGCCATCACTGTTATAGGCTATTTCTCTATCAATGATGCTCTAGAGCAAACTTGGCTCTCCAGATGTTCTTGGACTTCAAATCCCAGAAGCCCTGATCAGCAGGAGTGTTGACTTAGGTTTCTGGGAATTGAAGTTCAAGAACAGCTGGAGGGCCAAGGTTGGCCATCACTGCTCTAGGCTAAATGTGGGAAGAGCCTATAGGGTGAAGTGCCCACCCTCCTCTCTCCTCCCCGGTCAAGAGGGGAGACTCTCCCGCTGGGCTGTGGGTGCTTCTGTCCCCACTCAGGGAAGAGAAGCCCCCTCCTACTGTGTCAGAAGAAGAAGAAGAAGAAGGCAGACACTGTCCGGTAGAAAGGAGACCCCAGGTTCAACCTCTTCAGGTGGAGTCGGGACATAATCCTGTCCGAAGCTGTGGAAAGCAGAATGGACCACACGAGCTCCTTAGCTGGACTCAGAGTCTGACTCAAAAGGAAGCTGCTTCTTACTCACCGTGTTGTTTTGTCTATAAATAGCTGTAATTTAAAAGGAACACACATTCTGTGTGCTACTTTTGCAATGGATGGTTAAGGCCTAAAGCATGAAACTCTCCTAAAAGACAGAGCAAGAGAACATGACGGAAAGGATGGCTCCGGAAAGAGAGACACAAACAAAAGCACACTTTAAAATATCACCAAGATTAGAACTCAGGGCAGGATGACCCAGACAAGGACTTGCCAAATGCTGACAATACAGTTTTCTAAAGAAACACTCCTCCTCTTCTCCTTCTTCTAGGGATGAGGGGAAGGGCGGTGGTGTTGCCGCTCTAGTCAGAGAGTCTATGGGAGTCGCCAGGGCCCCTGCTCCACAAGTTCCAGGTGGTGATGCCCTGCTCCTGCGGTTGGGCCCTAAGGGTCAGTTGGGGGTCTTACTCCTATACCTGCCCCCCTTGCAGGGTAAGGGACTCCCTCCCTGCCTGAGCTCCTTGAGGCCGTCTCAGCGTTGGCCTTGGAGTTCCCTAGGCTGATGGTTCTGGGGGACTTCAATTTGCCTTCGCTGGGCACTGGCTCCGAGGTAGCGCGGGAGTTCATGGCTTCCATGGCAGCCATGGGCCTGACTCAGGTAATTCCAGGCCCAACCAGGTGCAGTGGCCACACGCCGGGTTTAGTTTTCCTCTCGGAGCAGTGGCAGAATGATCTGAGATTACAGAAATTAGATATAACGCCTCTGCCATGGTCGGATCACTATCTGGCAGCTCTAGACTTTCTGGGGGTGGCGTTCCACCGTAGGGAGGCAGGGCCTATTACAGTGACCCACCCCCAGTGACTAATGGATTCCAATGGATTCCAGAGGGAACTGAGGTCTTTTCCTATGGACCAGCAACTCGGTTCATCCGAGGCACTTATTGACCTGTGGTACAGGGCGATGACAGCGACCTTGGATGAAATTGTGCCAATACGGGCTCCCCGTGCTCATGGGGCTCGGACCTGCGGGGGCTCAAACGGGCAAAGAGATGCCGAGAGTGCCACTGGGTGAAGACCCGGAGCGGCTCCGACCGAACACTTGCTAGAGCTGCTATTAGGGCCTACCTGGTGGCGATTGAGGTGGTGAAACGACAATTTTTCACCACCCTTATTGCATCCGCAGATAATCACCCAGCCACCTTGTTCCGGGTGACCAGGTCTCTCCTTGGCGGTGTGTGTGTGTGTGTGTGTGTGTGTGTGTGTGTGTGTGTGTGTGTGCGCGCGCGCGCGCGTGTGTGTGTGTCCGGTTGGCAGGAAATTTGCTAATTATCTGATGGAGAAAATCGCTCGGATTCACTCAGGGTTGAATCCTGGCGTGGATGGGGAAGGTCCGGAAGTGACCGGACTACAGTCTAGCCATGTTATCTGGGATCGGTTCGATCCAGTTGTCCCTGAGGAAGTGGACAGGCTCCTTGCAGCCGTTTGCGCCACTACATGCCCTTTAGATCCCTGTCCTGCTTGGTTGGTAAAAGTCTCCAAGGTAGTGACAGGTAGCTGGGTCGGGGCCATAATCAATTCATCACTATGGGTGGGGGTGTTTCCTGCACCCTTAAAACATGCTTTGGTGCGTCCCCTCCTAAAGAAATCATCACTTGACCCGGCAGTGATATTGAATTATAGACCTGTATCCAACCTCCCCTTTTTAGGGAAGGTATTGGAGAAGGCGGTAGCGCAGCAGTTGCAGGGGGTCCTGGATGAAGCAGATTATCTGGACCCTTTTCAGTCAGGATTCAGGCCTGGATACGGTACAGAGATGACATTGGTCGCGCTGATGGATGATCTCTGGCGGCAGCAGGATGGTCGTCAGTCCATCCTTGCTCTTCTTCACCTCTCAGCGGCCTTCGATTCCATCAACCAACGGTATCCTTCTGGGACGGCTCAAAGGATTGGGGATCCAGGGCACTGTGTGGTCCTGGTTTTCCCCATTCCTGAAAGGCCGGACCCAGTCGGTGTGGTCGGAGAGAGAGGTCCAGCCCTAGGCCCCTTCAATATGGGGTGCCTCAGTGCTCTCCCCTCTTCTATTCAACATCTACATAAAACCGCTGGGGGAGATCATCTGTTCCCATGGGGTGAGATAACATCAGTACGCTGATGATACTCAGTTATACATCTTGGCCCGAGGTGATCCAAGCGATGCTGTCAAAGTCCTATCCAGGTGCCTGGAGGCTGTTGGGGTCTGGATGGGGGACAATGGGCTACAACTGAATCCCGGCAAGACTGAGTGGCTATGGATTAGGGGCCCGGTCCTGTCTCAGGAGCTACCATCTTTGGTTCTGGATGGGGCTATTTTGCCCCTAACAGACCTGGTGCGCAACTTGGGGGTCCTCCTGGACTCACGACTACTGCTCAAAGAGCAGGTGGCAGTCATGGCCAGGAGGGCTTTTGCACAACTTTGTGTGATTCGCTGGTTGCGCCCGCTCCTGGACTGGGACTACTTGCTCATGGTCACACATGCTCTGGTCACCTCCAGACTAGATTACTGCAATGCGCTCTACATGGGGCTGCCCTTGATGACCATTTGGAGGCTGCAGCTGGTCCAGAACGCGGCTGCCCTGGAGTTGCACTGGTTACCAGTTTGCCTCCAGGTGCAATTCAAGGTGCAGGTGATGACCGTTAAAGCCCTACATGGTAGTGGGCCAGGATACCTAAGAAACCGCATCGTCCCAAGAACATCTGTCCGTCCAAACAGAGCAGCCCAGAGGGGCTCTCTAACTGTACCATCAGCTAGAGGGGTTTGTCTCTCTAGCACAATATAAGAACATAAGAACAGCCTTGCCGGAAGAGGCCACAGGAGCCCATGATCCAGTCCAGCCTTCTGTCTCACACAGTGGTTTCACCATTTGCTTCAGGGTATTCCTTCCCAAGGAGATGCCTTCACCTGCTTAGGATTCCCTGGAAATGGCATTTATTGAGAGATATCCTGCCTATCTCTCCAACCCGGAGGTTGTCCTTAAGTATCCATAATTATAGCCATTGATACCCTTGTCCTCCATGAACTTGTCTAATCCTTTCTTGAAGCTGTCAAGACTGACAGCTGTCACCACATCTTCTGGCAGGGAGTTCCATAGACCAGTGATCCTCTGGGTGAAAAAGTACTTTCTCTTATTTGTTTGAGAACTAGTACCCAAAAGTTTCATCGAGTGTCCCCTAGTTCTAGTGTTGTGCGATAGGGAAAACAGTTTTTCCTTATCTACTTTGTCCACAAGTAAAAACTTATAAACTTCAATCAGGTCACCTCTTAGACTCCGTCGTTCAAGAGTGAAGAGGCCCAACCGTTGCAGCCTCAGATGGTAAGGAAGGTGTTCCAGTCCCCTAATCATTCTGGTTGCCCTCCTCTGCACTTTCTCCAGCTCCATAATATCCTTCTGGAGGTATGGCGACCAGAACTGTACACAGTATTCCAGATGGGGCCTCACCATAGATTTATAAGGAGGCAATATGACACTTGCTGACTTATTTTCTATACCCTTCCTAATGATCCCTAGCATTGAGTTTGCTTTTTTCACTGCTGAGGCACACTGGGTTGACACCTTCATTGAGTTTTACACCAGGACACCAAGGTCCCTTTCCTGGTTTGTCACAGAGAGTTCAGACCCCATCAGTTTATAAATGTAATTGGGGTTTTTTGCCCCAACATGCATCACTCTGCACTTACTAATGTTGAAGCTCATTTGCCACTGTTTTGCCCACTCCCCCAGTGTCAAGAGATCCCTCTGGAGCTCCTCACAATCTCTCACAGTTTTCACTACCCTGTATAATTTAGTGTCGTCAGCAAATTTGGCTACCTTGCTTTTTACTCCTACCTCTAGATCATTTATGAAGAGGTTGAAAAGCAGGGGTCCCAGTACTGAACCTTGGGGGACCCCACTCTTTACTTCCCTCCACTTGGAGAAGTGTCCATTTAGTGCTACCCTCTGTTTCCTGTCCCTTAGCCAGTTGCTGATCCAGGACAAGACCTGTCCCTTTATTCCATGACTGGTAAGTTTATTCAAGAGCCTTTGGTGTGGGACCTTGTCAAAAGCCTTCTGAAAGTCCAGATAAACAATGTCAACTGGATCCCCCTTATCCACATGCTTGTTGACACTCTCAGAAAATTCCAACAGATGAGTGAGGCATGATTTGCCCTTGCAAAAGCCATGTTGGCTCTCCTTTAGCAGCGCCTTCTCTTCTATGTGCCTATTATTTCTATCTTTTAGGATGGTTTCCATCACTTTACCTGGGACACATGTCAAACTGACATGTCGGTAATTTCCTGGATCACCCCTGGATCTTTTTTTGAAAATTGGTGTTACATTCGCTACCTTCCGGTCATCAGGCACAAAGCCTGATTTGAGGGAAATATTATATATTTTGGCTAGGAGATCAGCAATTTCATCTTTAAGTTCCCTGAGCACTCGTGGATGGATGCCATCTGGTCCTGGTGATTTGTTAGCGTTTAGTTTAACAAGACATGCAAGGACCTCCTCCCTGGTTATTTCTATCTGACTTAATTCTTCGCTTTCCCTCCCTACGAAGATAGGCTCTGTTTTGGGCATGTGGCCTCTGTCTTCTTCAGTGAATACTGAAGCAAAGAATCCGTTGAGTCTCTCTGCAATCTCTGTTTCCTCTTTAATAACCCCTTGCCTTCCATTGTCATCTAATGGTCCAATGGCCTTCTCATGAGGGCCTTCTCTGTGTCTACACTGGCCCTATGGAACCTCCTGCCGACAGAGGTATGGCTGCAGACGGAACTGCTGCCCTTCAGGAAAGCACTTAAAACCTGGCTGGCAGGGCAGGTGTGGGGCACTGATGGAGGTGTGACCCCCGCCTGCTGGCTTGTATAAAAGCCTCCCTCTTTTACAGATGGGGTGGGAGGGATTTTAATTGGGGATTTTTTTAATGATTTTATCATGGATGTTTTTATTTGTTTTGTGTCTTTTTATTGTGTGCCGCCCGGAGTCGCTCCGGCGAGTGGGCGGCAATACAAATATGAAAATTAATTTAATTTAAATTGCTCAAAAGCCAGTTGTGTCCAACTTTAGAGGTCTTTGCTCATCTCCATTTACAGCCAAAGAGCCAGAGCTATCTGCACCTGCAGATGTTTCTGTGGTCATGTGGCAGGCATGACTAGACAGAACCAGTACAGTCACTGACACCTATGTAGGTCGCCTTTCAGATTCCCCATGACAAAACTCCATGGGGAGGAACACAACATCACAACATTCTTGCAATAGGAAGGGCTACATCCTCACCAGGCTTCTCTCACAGGAGTCGGCAAGGGGGGCTCGAAGCCTGAATGGAAGCTTTGAAAGGAAGGAGAGAATTTTGGATTCTGCGGCTACTCTAACCCAATGCCAGGAGAGGGTGGGCATTAGAGCTTATGCCAGGGGTGCCTAAACTATGGCCCGATGCCAGTTCATCCGCCCATGCTGCCCTTGTCGCTCCTGGAAGTGGAAGTAAAATGTGTTTGGGCACCCCTCCTTTAAACAGAGAAAATGGCAGCTTAAAATCCTGTTGCACAACAGATTGCAAGGCACATTTTACTTCTGCTTCCGGCGGGAAGAACCATGTGACCGCCCCGCTGAACCATGTGACTGGCCCGTGGTCCAAAAAGTTTGGGCACCCCTCACGACTTTTGTTTTATAATCCCAGAAGCAGCTTTGAAAAGAAAAGAAAAACTAAGGGGGAAGAATACACCGTCCTCCACCATAGCTATAGCTAATGAAATTTGAGAGGTCTATTTTAAAGGCTATAATTTTAGACTATCAGTAAACAAATACATGTTCAAGATGGTATTGCTTTGCACAGCCTGGGTGTAACTCTATAATATTAGGATGATTACAGGGAAAACACAGTCTATATTACAGTCTATATCAAAGATCCAGTTTTTAAGCTTGGCTTGGGCTGCTCAAAAGATGCCAGCATGATTTTAATTCTAAAAATAGTCTTGCGCGCGCACACGCACGCTATATAGTTTATATGAAAACTACAGTTCTTCTATAGCTAAGAGACCCATACACATATGAAAGTGTAAGTATATGGCTTGCCTAATCCAGGAATAGATTACTCCAGATAAATATACACCACCCTTCTCTCTCTCTCTCTTTCATAAAGACAGAGAAAACTTGATTGCCACTCACTACAAAGAGGAACTGCACATTAATTATTGATCTTAGCTACTGAACTAATAATATAGAAGGGATCGTTTAGTCCTTTTTAAAACCAATAGCATGATTAGATGCCATTTCCCAAGACATTTAACACAGTCTAGTCACACAATGTGCAGACTGATCCGCTGACCTAATCCCACCCTTGTTATTCTTGTGTGGGATCACAGTTGCCTCTCCAGAGAGGAGGTTATTGTCGGCATGTGTGTTTTGTAAAAGGCTACACGGTGTATTCTTGGAATATATTTTTTTAAAGGCCGGCATTCACCACTCCAAAAAAAAAAAAACCCACAGGATTGCCAAGTAGCAAAATAATAGTTACTACTAGGACAGCCCCCCCCCCAATATATATATATCAATATATATATATCAAAAAGTGCCCTCCCTGAGGTCTAGGCTTTTCATGCTACCTGGTAATTCAGGAGGGAAAACATTGCTACGGACTCTAGCAAGCAAAACTAGTCTCCAAGAGGTCCTCGTTCAAACCCACCATCAAGAGGCCAATCTTTTAGTTTAGCTGGATGAACAAAGAAGTCCAGAGAACATATCCGTTCATGAAGAGCCAGAGCAGAGACAGAAAAGTAATGCCCATCTGGCCTATTATTTCCACGATCACTGACACATGGGGTTGCATGAGACAAGGGGAAGTTGCTCTAGAAATGGCATTCTCAACCTCCAGCCCACGGGCCAAACCCCGCCCCGAAGCCATTTCATCAGGCCTGCAACACCCTCGCCAAACCTAGAAGTGGGGGGAAATGTGCACCGCACATGCGCAGAACACCACTCAATGCGCTCTGCGCATGTGTGGTGCACATTTTACTTCTACTTCCGGGTGGGCAGAATCATGTGACCGGCCTGATCAGTTGCCCAGGAGGTGCAGTCAGGACCGTGACCTGAAAGGGTTGAGAAAGCCTGTTCTAGAACACCACACACTCAATTCCCTTTGGCTTACAGACCTACCTGTAGATTCATGGAGCAGAGAGGCCTCTGGAAGGCTGTCAGGATGAGAGAAATGCAGACATCACTCTCGGAAAGATGGTTGTTGTTGTTGTTGTTGTTGTTCAGGAGAAGTTCCAGCTCAAAGTGGAAGTGGCTTCTCCAGACACCACCCACCCACCCACCCCCTTCCCAGCTGCCCTGGCCCCTTGGGCGCACAGGGCTATTTTAGGGCCTGAGAAAAGCCATCACTTGCCTCCTC